>CM041545.1:19310125-20653000 GCA_023238725.1 Scortum barcoo
ACGCCCCCAATGACAAGCGTCTCGAACAGCATGTCGTCCATCTTCCAGCTCCAGCAGTGTCCCATAGCTGATCCCGACCTCTGACCTCTCTGCACAGGGGGAGCAAGTGAAAGACAAATTTATCCTCTGGTGATCACTGAAATGTATATCATCCAGGCATCCAGGGAGAGTATAATAATACTCTTACCATATATTATCATTTATTTCAGCATTTGAATTGCTAAAAAAGCTCGAGATACAGATGATATCTGAGAGGTAATTTCAGGAGATCAGTGGCAAAAAAAACAGAGGGATATTTTTATATCTGTTTCATTAAACCTGCTTTTTGTTTTTAGTGTTTCTTTGATTGTTTATGTCCTGATCTGGTATTCTGCTAGGGACGTTGTAAATTTGCTTTCAAAATAAATTTCTACTAATTTCCAATTTTCTGTGTGGTGAAACAAAACTCTGCTGTCGATGGTTAAAGCCTCTCTCTACGCTGTGCTATTGAAAAAAACATTGATAGGTTTGACATTTGAAAGAGCCGGCTCAGTTTGTTTTCATTATTTCACTCACATTTGCATTCACATTACCTGGTGGTTTGATGATATTTTCCCGCATAGCAACAAAAATGAGGTGCCACAACTTCACGACTTGACATCTGAAATGACGTCTAGTTTTGCTCTACCTTAAGTGCACCTTTTTCTTTTTTTAATAAAAAGCTAACACCTACATTTTTAATGTGACGGTATTGTGTCACTCAATGAGTAAAAATAGCACAAATTGGGTCTTGACATTTGCCTTCAGTGTAGTACCTGAAATTTATTCTTGTCACTGCAGGAGCGTGCTACCTCAGTATGCTTTTACACGATCATCAAACCACTGGTACGTTTTAAGGGCCGTCAAAGAGCGGATAGATGAAAAGGGAAACACACATAGAAACACTCAGGCTAGCGTGAATACACACCTTCCCAAACACTGAGGGGAGATTTTAGAGGTGGAAACACACACACAAGCTGAATGAACAGATAAAAAAAAAGACCTTCGGCAAAGATGATGCAAAGCAGTGAAACTAGCATATCGCGCTGTCGTCTCTGTTTTATCAGTCAGACTGGTGTGTTACCACAAAGGTGTCTTAGTTTTGCAAAGCTCCGCTCATATGGCATCCCATCAAAACGTACAATGGCTTCACACTTTGATTCCGGCTATGAGTTTGACACAAGCGAGAGAGAGAGAAAAAAAATGGAGAGAGAAATACAGGCAGGTACACAGAGGACAGAAAACTGAACCCACACCGATGCATTGATCTCGACCTTGGCGCATCTCGGAAACTCTGCATCAGTGAGGGACATCGGCCCCGGCCCGCTCAACCTTCAGCTCCACATGCTCACTCGTCTCTTTGCCAACCACCTGCTGCCACCCTCCTCCCCCCCCATCCCACCGATCATGTCAGCGCTTTCATCTTCCCCCATCTTTACATCACTCCATTCAAATGCTCGCCGTCTCTTGAGGTTGGCTTCCCCTCGTCCACGTTCCCCGCTGTAGCACTTCAAAAGCAGCAGAAACAAGTGAAAAGCCACCAGGGGAGAGAGAGAGGGGACGTATAGAGACGCTCCTGTATTTACGCTGAAGGTTGTTAGTGAATACACAGCTCCCATCTTCCACTTTCATTTCTATTACTGATTATTGAATGAAATAAATAATTATTATAATCTAAAGCTACTTTAAAGATACTGCAATAATTCTTTTAGGGAGCAGGTGTTGAGAAAGGGAAGATTACCTGATACTAGACATCCTAATCAGAGCTGTGTGTACGGATATATCACATTCATGATGGCTGACAAACAGAAATCTTACATCTGTTTTGTCTGTGCTTGCATGTGTGAGTGTGTATGTGTGTGTGTGACAGAGAGAGAGAGAGAGAGAGTGAGTGTTTGCCCAAATCCTTCCATCTGTTGAGCAATAACAGACCTCCCATTAGAGTTGGCTGAGAGGAGAAAATAACAGCAATATTCCAGATCACAGATTTCCACACCAGACATTTTTAAATGCTAAAGTAGTTTCCCTCCATGAAATTAAACACAGCCCCACCTGAACACTTAGGCAGGCTCGCAGAAGTCATGTTCTAATTAGAAATCATTTCTGTAGGAAGCTGTAATTCCCCTGAAATCACAGGTTGTATATTGGCAAAGCTATTAACAGGATAAAATCAAATGTAAGAGAAACATTCGGCTGATTAACCTGCATGCAGAAATCATGATTCATTACTTAAAAAAAAAAAATACAGATTATTATTAAAAGCATTGACCTGCCTCTGTGATTATTTATCATATGATTATTTGCAAACACTAATGTACATCTTCTCATCTTCCAGTAAAGCTAAATGGAAAAATTTCCACTTACATTTGAAAAATACAGACATCTAACACACTGCATTTCCAAACAGGGTGTGCTGTATTTGTGATGTGTTGCTGCTAAAAGTTAAACCTGATTTCATCACCCAAAATGTTTTTGGTGTATCTTTTTTTTTATCTTCTTAAAAGCTTGCAGGCATCAAAAGACGAAGAATCTTTGAGTTTTTTTAAGTTTTTTATGAACCACACAGACAACGGATTGTACAAAAGGATCCAACTGTGTGCTAAATAATATTCCAGCTCAGCAGACTTAGAAATTGCATCAGCAAATGTATCGATGAATAATCCAGCACGGTGATCCTCAAACAAAAATGTGCATCAACTCAGTTCCCAAAGGATTTTATATGATATCATCAGCTAAATTAGCGTCTTATGTTTGCACTGTTGTGGTGAAAAATGACCCAAACACTTTCACTTTCATTATATTGTATGTTCTGGTATCTCTGCCCTGTTGAATGCTAGATATTTGCTCAACAAATGATGACTGTTCAGTATCAATTGACACCATATGCGACGCCATGATGGTTCTTCATTCATTCAGCATGTTGTTTGAGATCGTCAGGAGCCGTGTTGAGGAGAATATGTGAAGCAGCGCCATGCTGACTGTAGAAGAGCAGTGCTTCCAAATGAAATTGTTCATTTAATTAAATCAATTAAATATCACTGTGAGGCATCTGGTGTATGCTGATAATGCTGCGTTGATGGTTATTTGGTTAGCATTATAAGAGTACTGTACAATGGTATGCTCTGTCATTAGTCTACTACCATGAAAGTAACCCCACGCCACTGTATACACACACTTTACCTCCACATGTGCAGGTAAGTGCAGGAATAATACCGCCATGGTCATTATTTCTAAAGTTAGAGTTCTTACTGTGGATTCTGGCCAAATATTATGTTAATTGCGTGCGTGCACAGTTCAGATGTCTGATAACTGGTATGTGAATGGGTGTGTATTTTAGAGCAATGCAAATCCCTCTGACTTAGATCCAAAGCAGTTATGTGTGATTGACACGTCTCTGTTTATAATACCCTCTTTTACTCTCCCCCCTCTCTCTTTCTATGTTTCTTTTTTCAAAGTCATTTTTTTACTCTCTGCTTTACTCTCCCACCCCAAATGATCTGCATGCGTTTCTGCCCTCCCGGTTCCCTAATGACGGTTCAGGCTCTGGATTCTGTGTACTGTGATGAAAATGAGCGCAGGATATTTGCATCTTTCTGGCTAATCCACTTTTAATGTGTCCCAGGCCCTTAATCGGCTTCTTTTATTTATGAGTCTGGCATGTTGGGTTTAAAGGTGTTAATTACAGTTCAGTTTTAGGGAGGCAGCTGTCTGCTCCTCCTCAGAGAACACGCAGCACGGGGAGATGCGTGCATGTGTCCGCATATCTGGAGATAGATGAAACATTCACACATGCAAATGTTCAGGAAACACCATAAACCGATATATATGTCTTGGATATGCTTTATTCATGCAGGAGTGTGTGTGCACACAAATACACAAATACCACTGACATTTTCTTTATTTCTTGCAAAGCTTTTCATTATCCTGTCACTGATAAAAGAGTTTCATTTCAGGTGGAGACGTCGTTTATTACAGTTAAAGCTCCCCTTATAGATTTTTTTGACACGTTTGTCTCTCAGTTTAACAAAAAGCATCATGACCGGCGATATCGTGCAGCTTTGAATAAAGTTTAGAATATAATAAAGTGATGCAGCTACACTCTTTTTTATTATTTTTTTGGGGGGTTTATACCCTTTATTGTTTTTAGATAGAACAGCTGAAGATGGACAGGAAAGGAGGGAAGACATACAGTAAAGGGACCCCAGCTGGCTATTGAACCAGGGTCTGCTGTGGTTAGGCCCACAGCCTCATACGTGTGTGCGTGCACTCTACCAGCTGAGCCACCCGCACCACAACATAGCTGCACTCTTACAGTGGAGCAAACATAAAGTTTTATTCAAATCTAGTGTATATGTACCCAAAGATGTCCCTCATTAGCATGGTTTGAAAAAAGAGCCAGGATATAATTTGATATATAGTGGGGGCAAAAGCGAAAGGTTTCATGAATAAAAAATCTTCACATTGGATTTTGATTCCTCAGTGTGCACAGGCGTCTCCTTGAGAATTAGATTTGGTTTCTCAATGCTGTTTTTGACATGACTAAACAAGAAAACCTGCAGGCTGCTTTCAGGTTAATTAATGTTGGTCTTGGCCTCAACAGTGTTTCAGTGTTACACACACAAACACAAATCAAACCAAAAAAAACATCGTTCTTTCTTTCATTTTGCAACAATAAAGACCAGCAACCTGTATTTTTTTCATCATGTAATGTAATCAATAGATCTAAATCAAGCCTGCAATCAGTGATCAGCAACATCATAGTGTGTGTGTGTGCATGTGTGTATGTGTGTGTGGGTGTGTGTGTTATTGGAAGAAAGGGACAGTACTGTTTCAAATCATTGAGATTACGTTTTTAATTTACAAAAAAACTGAAAAGAAGCAAAAACCCTAAAAATGAAGGGCGAGCGAATGCGGTCCTGTTTTAAAATCCTGTTCCCATGGTTTAATACATAAATGTGTGTGTGTGTGTGTGTGTCTTTTTTTGCAGGAGAGACAGATAGAGCAGAGGGTTCAAAGAAAGAGGAAGGGAAAATGAAGACAACTTGCAATGAAAAAAAAATCTCAGTCTCAGCTGTGTGTATTATTTGCAAGTACGTGTAGTGTGTGTGTGTGTGTTTAGGTGTCTGCCTCTGATCTGCAGGCTGAAACTAGATTCACACCTGCTGAATAATTTTTTCCCAGACACTCAGAAATCTGTCACCCTCACCTTTTTTTCTTCTCTCTCTCACTCTCTCTCTCTCTCTCTCAGGCTTTCAATGATCTTTTTTCCCACCCCTCCTCTCGTCTGCTTTCTTTCTTCAACTTTCACATCCATTTCTTTCTCACTTGCACGCTGGGTTTCAGGGCACATATTCCTTTGCCACAGAGATGTGCTCCTTCTCTTTTTATATCACACTCACTTCTTTCTTTCTTCTTTTTTTTGATCTCTCTCTCTTTTCTGAAGCGGTACTCCTCTCATTATTCCTTCCTCTCCCGGTCTCACACCCACCTCTCCTGTGACTCCATCTCCTTTCCTTTTCTTCTTTCATTTCTCCTGGTACAATTTCAGAATAATGGGTGCTGTGTGGTCATGAAATTCTCCGTGCAACGCAGTATAACACAATGAAGTGCATTTACCTCATAAAAACGAGAGGAGACTAAAAAGAAAATATGTGTTAACCAGTGCTGTGGATTACGCGTGGTGGTTACTTTATTAATATCAATATAGTGATAAAAATACATAAAATACAATGTTATATATACAAATAAGATAAAGGGGGTTAATTAGTGAACTTTAATGGTGCTATCCAAGCTAATATAAGATACTTTCATATTCATCATCCAGACATGAGAGTGGCACTGCATCTATCTCCCCATCTAACTCTCAGCTGGAGAGAGTATTTCCCAAAATGTCGGCCTATCCCTTGAAGTCGGGATCTCATCAGCCTCTCCCTCAGACTCACTGCACTTCCTCCCCTTCTCTGTCCGTCTCCTCACTAATATGATAGGGGTTTTTTTCTCCCTCTCTCTGTGTAGGAGGGTCCTCCTGATCATCGATGTGGAGCTTTAAGTTAAAATTAGATGTCGGTTGCAGGAGAAAGTGTTGCTCCAGATTCAATCAGCCATCATGTAAGATGTACATATATAAATGTGTATACAGTATAAATGGACCTTTTATTTGAGACTACTTTGTTCCACATACTGTATTCAAGGTCAGGGCTGAACCTTTATGCTCTCAAGTAGCATTTAAGTCCAGTTAAGTCTTTGTCATTTCTAAGTTGAGTGATGTGGTGATTGTTGTGGCCAACAGCTGCCATGTTGATGTGCAGAAGATCCTTCTCCATCAATGTATGCTGGAGTAAGAGAAAAGAGCGAGCCTCATCATAAACATCCTCTTTTTTTTTTTCCTCTTGTTTGCATCTGTCCACCTTCCAGATGCAGATCCAACGAGGACAGATGCCTCACATTAAGGACTAGCTTAATCGTACCCCCCCCCAAGTCGCGGTGAGGTTCCCTCAGCCATAACGAAGAGCCCTCTGTTCCTTGGACAGCTCCCCAAAGGCATTTTTGAGTTTCCTGTGCCTGAAAAGCTCCAGAATTACCTCAACCTGCAGGCCTTAAAAAATAAAAATGAACAAACAAAAAACATCCTGAAGAACTGATGAATAAAAAAACACCTGAAGTCTCTAAAGTAGCTGAAACCTTTTGCAGACGCTTATGTTTTTATTAATGACAACATCACAGAATTACACAACAGCAGCAAATAACTGGATTTTCTTTGGTGCATGGTACTTAAATTCCAACAAATATTAAGATCCTTGAGATAAAATGGCTGAATACAGAATACATATATATAATGGCAGCTTATTATATATTCAAATCTGGAAAATAAGAGGTTTAAAGATGAATTCAAGTGAACTTCTTCCTGTGTGGTCTCCAGATTTTTTGTCTCCCGGTGCAGCCGAATTATGCCACTTTAACACCCAGCACCGAGGTAAATTTAGACAATGAGATCTTATTTCTTAGCAGTCCATCATCCATAAACACACACACACACACACACACACACACACACACACACACAGCAGCACACACACATTTGAGGACGAGCAGTTATTTGTCAACAATGCCGCGGCGCTGTGGCGCTGACAGTCGCAGCTCAGCCAAAGAAAAGAACATCCGAGCAATGAGGCCGAGATGTTTGGGGATTTCTGTCATGCTCGTGGAGTACATGTGTCAGTGTTTGGATATTTGGGGGGGTGCAAGCGCCCAAACAAAACAAAAGACACTAAACAGAATACAGAAATAGTTCAGGAGAGTGGAGGCTTTATTACTGTAAGTGGGATCATTTGTGCGCTTTACTGAATCTAGTTAGCATAAAATAAATCAGTGCAAAGGGCCACTTAAGCTCTTTCTTATTTTGTGTTTCGGATATTATTCCTTTTTGTAAATTAGGTCTGTTTTTTCTTGTAGAATACAATGCTAATTATTTTTGACAGGATAAATTATGAGAAAGGCCCACATATTAACGGTAACAATGCAGTGAAAGTATTTATAGAGTTTTCAGTAAAGCAATAAGAACCCGACCACCTGTTCCCCTAACTATTTACTGAGATGGACCACCATGCATGAGTATGTGTGCGTGTGTGTTTGAGAAAGAGGGGGAGGGGGGTGGAAACAGGAGTAAACCGAAGATCACAGCAACACAACACCATGATATTCAAAGTAAGTCCCCCATCAACACAGTGCTGATTATTGTGTCCCAACCACGAGCATATTTGTTTAATTAGCGTGGACGGAACATGTCAAAAATAATTAACCACTGATATTAATTGTTAGGTGACATCTCTGTCACAGCAACGAGGACAATAACAACAACTTGGATACAGGGATTCCCCCAGGAAGTGACTTAACTGAGGAGGAAACAACATCTATGCTCATCAAATATAGAAATTAGCTGAAATAGTATATCTGCGCTTCTTCCTGAGAGGTTCATGTCTTATATTGTTAAAAATAAAAACATTTTAAAGATGTTACCGCCACTATAAAACACTTGGATAAAAATAGAAGCATCCTAAGTCATATGGTTAAAATAGAGGGGATGTAACGGTGCTGTAATTGTTTTTTTGTAACTCCTGCTGAGAGCTGCAACTAAATCCATGCTCGTTTTATGTAAGTAATCAATGATCATGTTTATTGATCTTCAGGCCCAAGGAGTGGGCTGGTCACCGGGGACAGGCCACATAAATGACTGAAATCAATGCACTTACACTAATTGGGTTGAGAGCCAATGGAAGGGGGAGCTTTTCTCAGAGAAGGTGGTCGGGGGGGCGAAGGTCACCTCATCGGCAGATACATTGAAAAAGTGAACCAAAATTAGCACAAATTTACCTGTGACCTTCACCCGAATTTCTCCTGACCCCAGAGGAAGAGAGGCTGATTCAACAAATAAATATATAAATATATATATTTATCAAGAAAGGCAGGACACAGTGAGGTAAATCCATTAAATATGTGTTGGTATATAGAGTTGGTATGGAAGCATCCGTTCAGTATTGAGCTCTGGACAAAAGCCTGAGGCACCTTGTGTTGTTTATTTCCATTGCACAAATTAGCACATGCGTCAAATCAATCGATCGGTCAGTTAAACTTGATGTGCCGCATTTTTGCTAGACCGTTGCAATACACAGTGCCATACAAAGAAAAAAATCAGACAAAAATGCAATTAAAATGTATTCAACGAGATTAATGTATTTTTTCAGATCTAAATCTCAGATTATAGAACTATATTATACAGATTAAAGAACTACTTATATGGTAATTTACTATGAAATACTATGAAATAATATACTATGAAAGTTAATGTAGTCTGTGTTTCTGAGGAGCAAACTAATCACAACTATCAAGCAAGAAAACACTAATTGGCACGTCTATTGCTATGGATTTAAATGGATTTAAACTCTATTTTGAAAAGAAACAACTAAAATGAACTGAAATATTATTGTATGTTGGGTTACACTGAGAAACATGCTATAAATTCACACTTTTGAAATGATCACGTCCACAAAAAGCCAGTTTCAATCATAAGTGCCAGTTTAAATCAAAATTTCAATGAAGCACAGATGACGCGACGTGAATAACATCAAACCTGCTGGAACATTTAATGGGACTGAGCCATCGTTAACTAAATGTGTTTCACCTGTGCTTTTGCATTTTATGATTTCGCTCATTACTCTCGCCATAAATCAGCTTGTGGTATGGCCCCCTCTGAGCTACTGTCTCCTCACGCCGCCTGTCATTTGAGACCAAAGCTGACTGAGCTTCTGCTGTCAGGGCAGCTCGGTACAGGAATAACCTGCTGAAGTAATCCCTCCTGAGAGACGCTTTTATTGAGAGGTTCAATTTTGTGTTTAGAATACTTTTTGGGAGATCCCCTTTTATTATTATTATGTTTTTTTTTTACTGTTTTACACTTTTAATGAATATATTATTGTTAGTATCAGTATCTATTATATACATTTACCTCTAATCATAACCACTACATGCCTCACCCAAACCCTGTTGATGATTAGAGGACTTTTATATTAATTTTACTTTACCCCTCTCCTAACCTGCCCTTAACACAAACCCTAAAATTGCATGTTTGACATTATGGGGACTTTCTGGGTTGTTTCGTCCCCTAAAGGAAAAATTACGAGTTTAATGTTAAAATGTGCACACTGCAAAATAGCAAGTAACTGATTTGTCAAACACAGATGTAATATTCATAAGATCCCTAAAGGTGTATATATTTCCACCTTCTTGCATTTGTCTCCCACTGGTTCATAAGAAAACACAGAAAACAAATGATATAAAAACACATTTTTCTGATGGGTCTAAACAGTAATATGAATATCATTTGTCACTCGGCTTATAGCCTGAGATTATGTTTGGTTATTTTTGGCGCTGAGAAGTGGAGCACCGGCTGAGTGTGAAGTGAGAGACTAACAAGACAGACAACAACTTATCTGTGCCCGCTCATTATCCGCGGATGATGTGTGTGTGTGTGTGTGACTCCAGACAGACTTTTACTGTATCTCAACAGCGTTGCAGTAATATTGCATTTGAGCAAAATGTGATAGTTGGCTTAATCAGTCTTTACAGTATAACTTTGTTTTAGACTATCTACCAACAAACACCACTATAATACATTCAGGCTAGTGTGCATCAGAGGAAACTGCTGCTGTAGCTGTTATATCCAAGCTATTTTTACAGTAAAAATCCTCCATTTCACCCTGATTCCTCCTCAGTCGACTGTGAAATCTGAGCTCATCTTTTATTGTAAAGATAATCTAAGGAAAAAGACTAGGCAGTCTCGAATTTTAACAAAAAATGATTTTAACTGTTCTGTAGCCTCAAACACTTTATATATTTCCAGGATCTCGAGCAAAAATTTCAAAGTCATGACTCAGAGTTTCCCCATTCATTGTTTCGTGTGAGACCGGCTGATCAATCATCGAGCACTCGCAGGGATTTGTCTTGCAAGACCATTGTGTCGCAGTGCAATAAACAATAATTGATATAAAGGAGCAGGTTAGGAAGAGCGGGGAGTCAAATTACTCAGCATTACACACTGCGGGGTGCTTCGTATTGCGAGACAACACGTGCTAATATTCCTTGAGAGAGAGAGAGAGTGAGAATGAGTTCGGAAAGACGTGAGAAACAGGATACGTGGAGGCCCGAGCGTAAGTGAGAATAATGACGCAGAATAAAGCGCCTCCTTTCTTTACGCCGCGGCAAAACTGTGTGAAATACGATTGTGTCGACATATGGGCGCGTAACATGGGACACCAGTCTAAGGAGCCAAATAAAGACAGACTTTGCTATCAGGTGAGGCGAGGCAGCGTCAGTACACTGTGTTAGACGAATATGTTCTCATTTATTTAGGGGAAGCTCTCCAAGAGGTGATGATAGCTGTTGGAGCAACCTTTATTTTATTAGTTTTATAATTAACTGTGAAAGCTCACTCCCTCGGCATGTGCAAGAAAAACACCCACCTGAACTGATAAACAGCTGAAAATGTCCAACTCTGCTGTGTGTGTGTTTAATTTCTGTTCAATTGTGCAACATTTTGTGGTTATCCAGCATCTCCAGAGCGCTGATTTGCCCACATTTTATACACAGTCCTGCAACACGCCAACCTTTTCCACTGATCTGTGAATTTGGTGCGTCTGTCCTCCGATTGATCTGTCTCACGTCCATGAAAAGGACTCAGAGACTAACTTAATATATGCTGAGATGTCATTTGCATCCACCATCCTGTTAGAGTCTTATCCTCGAGGATTTTTTTCCCCCCTGTTCTACTTCTCCGTGTCATGACTCATGCGCTCAGACACTCATTGTGTTTCTTTACGGCGGAGCGAGAGCTTGAAGTGGAACTGGATTTGAGGAGGAAAAGAAAATTACAGCTGGGAAGGAAAAAACACAGGTGGAGAGAGGGAGGGAGGGAGGGAGGGAGGCTAGGAGGGGGATGAAGGGGGGGAAGAAAATACCGTGCATGTGGAAATGAGATTGTGTGTTGTGGGAGCAACATGGCCTCAGGTGAACAAAGGGAGAGGATGGCGGGAAGAGAGAGGGAGAGAGAGGGAGAAGTGAGGGATCAACAGACTCTTTTATGAAACCAAACACCTGAGGCCCCGCTCGCTCTGCCCCTCTCTCCCCTGTGAGCTGGTGGCAGGACGGGGGCAGGATTCATCTTATTGGAGTCCAGATACATCAAAGGTTTGTGTCAGATAATGAAACACGAATCATTTTACTACACAGACAGAATCAAAAGAGAATACTTCAGTATTTGTAAGTGCAGATGCATCCTTTCTCTGTGATAGTTAAAGGTCCTGCATGAAACAATCAGTTAACAGTGAAACCTGTGGCCATTAAGTCGCCTGCAGTCAGCATCCTGGTGCTCGCGCTCACACTCTGTAATGATCCATATGTGGTCGGAGGTTGCCGCTTGGCCCTCTCCGTCTCCTCCGGGTATGTATGGTTTCACTTTTAGATTACGCAATTATCAAACGGTATATTTTATATTTTATAATTTCATTTGCTCACATTTTAGCTGCCCTGGGTAATTGCCAACCCTCTTGTGGGTTTATTAATCCCCTGTTTTGGCTCTGCGGGCTTGTGCGTTTCTATCGAGCCCTCTGGTTCTGGCGTTTCGTTTTGGCCCTACTCTACGGGGCTCGTTCCAGCTCTGCAGAGCTTTCCTGTTCGGGGCTCCTTAGGCCTCTTTTTTGCGTATAATTTTGTTCTGTTAATGGTATTTTGGTTTTGTTACATTTAGTAGGTTCTCCTGTTCATTATTGTTGTATTATGTACAGGATTGTGTTTGCAGCTTGATTTTTAACATTCATTTTGTGTGCAGGTGCTGTGGGCTGAGGCAGCATCCCCTTCCCTGGTCTTCTTCACAAGTGCTTCATTTGGTGTACACTACACGGGTGGTTTGGTTTGAGTTTTTCTCCCCTTTTTGGTTGATGCTGCTGTAGTCAGCCTCAGCCCTGTGCTCTTATCTGATCTTGCCCAAATGTTAATGTTATATTGACAATTTTGATTCTCTTTGGTTTTGATATTATATTTCTCTATTAAATAAAATTGGTAAACTGAAAACTGTCTCTGCCCCGCAGTGTAAAACAAACCTGTGTGCCTAACCATTAAAGCTTGGGTTAGAAGTTTTCCAGGGGGTTAAAATTCCCCTGGGTGGCGTTGTCACAACCTTTGATTCTTTCCTTCAACTGTAAGCCGCTCGTCTCGCCACAGACTGTATATAAAGGTGGTTAACAGATCTCCACTTTGCACTACACTAAAGTAAGCCAACATATCCTGAGTCTGCGCTGTAATGATCGTGGAAGGAGCTGCAGGATCGAGGTCCCGCTCATGCAACCACCCGCTAACGATCAGGTGCTAAAGTTAAAGCTACATCTTCTCGATGTTCCCGCTCTACTCTACATGCACTTTCCCAAAAATGTCTGCAGGTGTCTCTGCCGCTTTGCTATGATTACTAGGTGTCAAGATGTTACACACCCTTTTTATAGCATCAAATGACTAATTAAAGCCAAACTTATCAGAAACAGAAAACATTAGCATGATAGAAATGACAAAATGTAGAAACCACTTTTGGCGAATATTTATTCAATGTGCTTTTTAATGATATGTACTGCAACCAGCCACCAGGGGGCGATTCAGATCTAAATTGTTCTTACAGCTCCTTTAAGTCTAGATTTTGTCATTCAGCATAGCTAGCCGGATGCTGACTGCTTGGTAACACATGGAGATCACATCATGATTTTACTACTTTGCGCATGAGTATCATCAATCAAAATCCTGCAAACTCATTGACTAGAACTGCTCAAATGAAGAACAAAAGAGAGAAACACAACCATTTTAAGGTTGTATTCACCCATGCTGCAGTGCGTTTGCAAGTGAACACGCTTTTTCAGACAGATATTGTGTGAACAGTGAGATCAAGTCACGCATCGAGTCGTTTGTCTGGAGAGCGCGCACAGTTTAGCGGGCAGGCAGCTGGGGCATCATTAGAGCAAGCAGCCCGCAACCAGTGTTACAGATGCTCTCTGCTGTCAGCGTGGAAATCAGGGTGAGACAAGGGCAGCGCGGCGTACAGAGGTTATGTATTTATAAATCTGCCTTTCTCGATCTCTGCCTGCTTCTGTTTATCATCTCCTGTTTTTTTACTGTGAGTCCTGAAGGGCCTTTTGTCAAACCTTTGCTTCATCCTAATAGGACACTTCCTCGCTTCATGTTTGCCCTAAAGTCACACCAGAGGAGCACTTGAGAGGTCCAGGTGTACCTCCGGTCAGCCCGACTGCCCCTCTGTTAGCTCTGTGGCGATCTTAAGAGGAAAATATGAATCCTGAAGCTAAATGTAATGCTAACCTTTCCTTTTTTTGCCCCTGACACTTTTCACAACACTGCTGCAGTCAAGTCCAGTTTATTTATGTTGCCCAACACCACAAATCACAGTTATTTTACCTCATGGGGCTTTCCAAACTGTACAGCATTCAACGTCCTCCGTCCTTCCCTTCCCCCCCTGGACGGACGGACAAGCAATGGATGTCCTGTGTACAGAACGGAGAAACAGACGCAGCCACGGTACAAACTGTGATGCCAAACATTCGGGATGAGGGAGCGACGGCCAAGCAGTAAAACAGGAAGCTATCATAAATTACGGCGCAGTGTGTTTGTGATTTGTACTCCCGCGTTTGCTTTTCATCCTCCTCACCGCTCTTCTGTCCGGGCTCTGAAACACAATTCAACATATTTAAACGTAATTAACAAAGACTGAGTGCTTAAATATTTACTCTACCTAATATGTCAGCTGACAAAAAGAGTCTATTCTCATGCTCGTTTTTCACTTTGGGCCTCTCGACAATAAACAGGCAACGCTCCCCGGTGCCGGTGTGTGAATGTGTGACTTTGCATGATCCAACGTGTCATGTATGTATTTCGCTGATCCTCCGTATTACCGGGGGATCAAACGCTGTCACGTATAGCCACCATCTGCAAATCCTGTTCGCTGGCAGATACGCACACACACATATAAATCCCTTTCTTTTTTTTCTTTTTTTGCAAATTAGTCACTCGAAAATCAGATTCAATGCAATGAGGAAAAAAAAGGCAGGACAAATGGTTTGGTAGGGAAGCAGCTGGTGATTTCAGTTATATTTAACAAGAGGCATTTATGGGTCCAGTCCATATAAACACACACACACACACACACACACAACATGATTTGTTGAATGCTTAATTCATCTTTGAGCTTGCATCTCATGCGACTGTCTGTGTTTTCATCCCCTGGCAGAGCACATTTCTCGAGATCACCTTTCAGATGAGCTGTGTTTGACGTGCGCCAGCCTGACATCTGCTTACTTTATTCGTAACACTCATCCCCCCGCGCCCTTACCCATACCCCCACCCCCGCCACTTATTTCTTCTTTCAAACAGTTGTTGGAGCATCGCATCGTGAGGAGACAAAGAGAAAGGGCACGCCGCTGAGGAGAGGCTGTGTTTCCATGAGCTTCAGTGGAAAGATTCATCAGTTTGATTGCAAAATCCCTGAAGACCTTAAACTCGAGAACTTGAACTTAACTCCACCAAGATGGGAAAAAACTCCCTACATACTGTATGTTAGTAAAAAAATAGTCAGATAAGTGAGAAATCTGTGCAGCATTTTATATTACAGCCTACAAATGAGAGTATAAGTAATTTTGTACATTTTTCTTACTCGGTACCTATACCATTTCATAAGGAAAATCTGTGTGTTTAAGAGGTGCCAGGAAATGACTGACAGTAAGTATTTTTTAATAACTAGTAAGAAATGCCAGATCATGACACAAGACCTCCTGCCTCATTGTGACTCGCTAAAATAAATCTGCATTTCACTGAATCTGTAGATATTGTCGGACTTGTCCGGGCGCTGTGCCTCTGAGCTCATGTGAGAGGCCAAACAGCCCCGCCAGCTTCTGTCCTGCTGAGATTTCCACAACAACGAAGGTCACCAAAGGTTTCAGAACAACTGTTATACTTAAAAAATGCTTCGGAAGTGAACTCAAAAGTCACACATAGCAGAAACAGTAAATCATTCTCATCACTGGAGCTTTTACACCTTGCATATCCGGCATGGGGACATAAAGCGTCTAAATTGGGGGAACAAACGAACGACTTTGCGATCACTGTAAATGGCTTCTTCTGAAAATAAAAGGAGAATATCCTGACAGACATTTGGAGGCCATAAATGTGGCACTGATACATATTTTTACAGTAAATTATTAATAAAATGGATTCAGAAATGAAATACATCTTGCTAGACTTAATGTATACATATGATCTGAACCCAATTATATCACAAGCACTTGCCAAGACTGAAGAGCTCCTTGAACTTCCTCTGACTGGAATAGTTTCCACTCTGAGAAAAACATCATTAGTGGACTGTTTCTTTGCAGTACACCTTTTCACTGCCCCCCCCTTTTTTTTTATCTTGTCCAAAGCAAAACTCTCTCAGCATTTGACCTGAGGAGTCTTTTGACTTTCTTTGATGTTGTTTACTGTGTCCACGCTGAGGAGGACAAAGGAGATGAGATCGGAATGGAAGAGTCACCTGGTGATTGTCAGAAGTCACGAAGCAGCAGAAGCTACGACAGCTCACCTACGTCCGTGTTATCTTTGCATGAGGAAGGTTATGCTCTTATTTACGGAGGCTCTGTGCACTCCTGAGACCTCTCCTGCCAGATAAAGGAGAATATAGCTTTCTTCTTGGCAAAAAAAGCATCAAAAGGTTAGATCTAAAAAACAGCAACAGCAGAATCAATGATGACTCTGATGACTCAGGTTAACCCCCACACTGCTTTCAAGCAAATGTAAAAAATATACAAATAACTGTCTGCATGGTCTTTGGATTACCTCAAGACTGCATTTACCTCTGTTGTAAAAAATGAGAGGAGTTTTCTTGTAATCTGTGTGGGATTTTTCACCATTTCCCATAAGCACATTGGTGGACATTATCTTTATGGAAAAAAAACAAATTAACTATGTTTTACATACACAAGCTGCCATGTCGGTAACTTTCACCACAGCTGTACATTTTTTAAAATGCTAATTTTAATTGTGAAATGGTTAAATTAATAGGTCTTATAGTTATTTACCTATTTATTTATTGGTGCTTCAGAGAAAAAGGATTGTTTAGTTTCCTTTGTCTGAACACCACTTGAGCTGTCAGCACATTCACACATGAGTAGACTCAAAAATACTCTTAATGAGGAACTGGAAATCTAACAACTCAAATAAGTATGCAAATGTGGATCGAAGACTACTTAGCAAATAAACGGAGAGGATCTCTGTGTTTCTCGGAAACTGTTTTTTTTCTATGTTGCACGCTTCAGTGCCCCGGTGTGTGTTGGTGAATTTTTTTGTCTGCACAGCGAGCAAATCCTGCAAGATGAACCAAAGAAGACAACATCAACCAGAGGTACGCTCGTAAGTATGACCATGATAAGGACAAGTGACTGTGTGGATAAAGGCTTTTCATAACATTGCTTCACCTTTCAAAGCTCTTTTACATGCATGCGCGCCCAAACCACACACACACACACACAAGAATAATGCATCATGTTGCAGCAATCTGATTAAAATCCAGCTGAGAAAAACAATGACAGTCCACAGTTGTCGCAAATATATTTGATTACCCAGGAACACAAACACAGAAAATTATATTCCGACGTTCATATTTCAGATTTTTATTTTACGCGATAATGATGATGTGACGTTGCAGCAAACGGGGCACTCGAGTCCATCTGTCAATAGGCTCGCTCCCCATCTAAACTCCTGCCTCTTATTAGATTTCACCCATAAATAATTGATGACTTTGCACCTCCCCCACATCTCCCTCCATCTCTCTGGTTTTGTCTCAGCCTCTCAGTCAGCTGTGGAGAAGGGCACTCAAGGTCGAACAATGTGACTTTGTACGTGCATTTATGTGTGCATGTGTGCATGTGTGTGTGTGTGTAAACCATGAAACAGAGAGCAGAGATCAAAGGACAGGGTTTGATTGTGATAGGCAATGGAGAGACAGACAAAATAACAAATTATTTTTTAAAATCCGGAGAACAAAAACCTGCAAAAAATGTTCTTCGCAGCTGTCGAACGTCTTCGCGAAGGGGCAGATTCACACAAACAGACATATCCAAGAACCGGGGTTATCTCACTCACATCATCCAGTATGCAGATAGGAGAACATCAATACAGAATTATGCAGATGTGAATTGTTCATGAATTTCAAAACAGAGCGAACACTTTAATTCGTTCCTTCCAGCGACGCCTCTGACAAGTTGAGCTGCCGGCGTGATCACTGTGTGTGTGTGTGTGTGAGACAAAATGAAAACAGTCAGATGAATTTCATTTAACTAAAACTAAAAACATACGTATATGGGATGACACTAATAGTTTAAGTAATCTGGTTAAAAGCCGCTTATTACTGTAAACTAGGGAAGTGAATCTGAGTTTAAAATAAGACTGAAACCTTATTCTTGACCTTAAAAATGGCCCATTAGTGGCCGGCCTGGAGCTTTTCAACAGTTTAATGAAACATCAACACAAGAAAATGATAGATAGATAGATAGATAGATAGATAGATAGATAGATAGATAGATAGATAGATAGATAGATAGATAGATAGATAGATCACTTCTCACTTCTCAACTAATCACTTCTCCTGATTAGTGATGTGTGTAGACAATAACCCAGTAGAGTGAGATAAATTAAGGAATATCACCAAGCTGTTTTGTTTTTTTCTAATTTGGCAGACATTACACCCACAATGATCCCTGACACCATCTGCTGTCTTCCTCTCTTTGTTTTTCCATTTCCCTCTCCAGCCCTCTCTCTCTTTGTGTCTTTGTGTCAGCCTCTCTTTCACACTCCTCTCCTCTCCTTTCTTGGCGTTACTCCTTCATTTGCTCTCCTGTCCACGGTTCGGTATGACAGTCGCATGTTGGATGGGTCAGGCCGAGCGGACGCTGGGAGAATAAGAAAAGACAACAATCAGACTGACGCAGTGTGTGTGTGTGTGAGAGAGAGAGAGAGGCAGAGGAAGATAATAGGAAATATTTTCATTTTAAAGCCACAGTTAACTTTCTCATGCACATTGCTGAAGTTTCAGTATCCAAAGTAATATAATTTGTACTTAATTATGCCAGTTTGGTGCGTGTGGAGTTGATTTTAGTTTAAAATCAGATGTGTATAATCTTATAAATATTTCCTTGTAGAGTGGTAAGTGAGCTAACAGAGGCAGTGGATAAGAGGTGATAAAATATTTAAAAGGGATTACTTCCCTTGGAATATTTTTAAATATACATTTTATATCTATATGCTCCTTTGTGGTCTTGTTCAGCTGAAATGGCAGATTGTGGCATGGACACAGCTGGGGGGAACGTATCATGTCTTTGTAGTCAGGTCTGATTACACTCTGCTTTAATGGTACCTGCATACAGTGATACACGGTGAAAGTATAATATCAAATGTCTTCATAGAGCTGACTTTTTTCTTGTTTTTGAAATAGCTATGACAGGATTTCCTGGTATTTTTACAAAAAAAAAAAAAAAGAATATTTTGACCCACGAGGCGCTGCACTAATTTAATGAAGCTGTGGTAAAAAGAAGAATCCATGACAAGCAAAGACCTTCAAAACTTCAAAACACAGAGCTGGGACCTGATATCATTCCCACATAGATGCTCTAGGGTCTATATGAAAAACAGTCTAAACAACATATAATGCTTCCTAATGATGGAAAGTTTTGTTTGCATCAGTAAGGTCAGTAAGTTTTTAACAGGAGTAAAACAGGCTGATGTTTTGAGTTATGATCCAATTAAAAAATGTCTGTCGTGATTTATATTCACCCTGCCGTTTAGCGTTGAAGCTCCCCTGACTTTACAAAAAGGGAACTTTAACTTCCTTGGAAATGGCGCATACTGCATCGGTGGGCTCAACCAATTAAGTGAAAGTTTGCTCTTTCTCTCCGTGCTAACAGCCTCATTTGTTGTCGCTGGCCTCTTTCAACGGGAAACGCCTCACCTCAGTGAAGTAATGTTAGCGTTTAATGGGGTCTGTATGTTTGACGTTTTTGGTGTTTTCCTGCATATTTTTCCTCTCTGGGCTGCTGTCCATGGTGCTGATCCATCCCCGTCCTCAGTCTGTCCCCGCTGAGTAAGAACACACAACATGCGAGAGTCATTACCACGTAACTTTGTCTGTTTTGCCTCGGCTCGCGAAGTCAGGGGGATTTCAGCTACAACAAGGCACGCAGCGTGCCAGTGCAACTCGATGCCCAGAATTTGATCCAGATTATTCTTCCTCCCCTTGAATGTTGTGACTGATTCGATAATCTTCCCTCACTCAATATATGAGAGCGTCATCAGACAAGGGCAAGGATGGGACCTGCCTGTGGTTCCGCTCAGCCGGGGAACCATCTGTTTTAAAACTTTTCCTCCGGGCAGTCCAATCTCAGTAATCACCAAGATCCCTTTGAAGCTCAATAGTGTCTGTCTGAGAATTATCATCTTACTCAAACAGCCCTCCTGAGATTTACTCCTCGCAGAAAATCAATCTCCACAGTTTAACTATCCTGTGGCTGAAACTTACTTTGACCTTTGCCACTGTTGATGCCTTGCTAACGTGCAATGATTTATTACGCTCCAATCGATTTGCAAAGTTTTCAAGTACTGACAACACGAGGTGCTGCTATGAAGTGTTGATATTATGAGTGCTCTGCAGCGCTCGTCATTTCATCTAATTCCACTCAGTGTTACTTCAAAATTACGCATTCACATTCGTTCCTTCTTCAGTTGCAGTCACCTGTTTCAAAACTTGAATGTGATTTACTGGAAAGCTTACATTCAAATCAAACACATGAATTAGCATGGTATTGCAATCTCAGTTATTTGCAGTCCTCTAGTGGTTGAAAACTGACAGTACACAATTGGAAAAAGCATGCACAGAATTTACAGTGCTGTGCATTTCTATTGGTTTTATATCACACTATATTACACTAATATTTCCACAATATTAGGAAATGTACAAGCTGCATTTATGCTGCAGTTGTTGCTGTTGTGGAGATTGTTTTCAGCTGAATCCTTCTGCCAAAAAATGCAGACAGGGGAGTGAAACAACAACAACTCCCAGTGAAGTGACATTAAGTACTTAATCCTCAGATCCCCTGATGAACTTCCTCACAGGCCGAAAGTATAAGTGAAATAACCCCGGGCGGTGTTAGCGCACGTGTGAAACCCTGTATGACGTGCAGCTTCTCACACTGCTGGTACATTAAATGTAGCAACCAGGCAACCTGAAAAAAGTTAACTGGTTAATTAACACAAAGAAATGTACCTACAGTATAATTAGGCATTTCTTCATTATATCAACTAATTAAAAAGAGTATCATTGCATGGACTTTGGTATCCATAGAAGACAAACGGTGAGCAATCAGAGCTGCACTGCATCAAAGAAATTGCCGTTTTCATTGAGGAGTCACTGTTTACTCCAAATGATTCAACACCTCAGAAGTGCGTTACTATGAGAGCTGCACCTGCTGCAGATGAGTCACCTTCGGCTGGCAGGGCTGCTAGACTCATTAAAGAGCAGGACACACACACAGAGGCACACACACACAGAGGCATACACACCTGTATTCCTTATTACTGAGCTGGCCTCTTGACTTTCCTCCCAATCCACAAAAGGGATGATACAGAAATGGATAGCAGCGAATCAACAGCAGATTGTTTGGTAAATTAGTGTTTTTGTGTGTGTGTATGTGTGTGTGTATGCAGCTGTGCTCTTATCATTGACTGGACATAACTGGACATTAAATCATATTTTGCATCACTGTAAACACTTTCAACTGCATATTCTGTGGTAAAGGAAAATTTTTAAAAAATTAAAATGTATTCATACGAATCATAAGATTGGTCTGGTAAAGCCACATTATGAAGCTGTCTTTCTTTGCTGTGACTGTTGAAGTACACCAGATGTAAAGAAGGAAGTGAAAAATTAACATGCATGTAAATTTCTTTCCGATTGACTCAGACAGATAAAACAGGAAGCAAAGCTGCGTTCAGTCTTGTTGTGAAAGATCAGTCTGCGGTCATAGTCAAGGCCGCGTGGGTCAACAAATACCATCATGTGCTTTCCAAATATGTCTTTTATTGATAGTCCTGAAGTTCCCCCCCGTCTCGCGTCCTCGGTGTAAACAACACTTACTCGTCCTGGCCGTCCTCCTCTTCTACACGGGACGAACAAGCTGCCAGAAATCAAAGCTGGCACGGCTCCTCGACGCTGGAGTGTTCTTGTGTTCTTCCAAAATAACTCACTCAGCGAACATCTGAGCATTGCCGTGAAAAAAAAACTCCAGTGTCCCCGTCTCTGCAGAAACACGCCAATTACTCAATGATCCTCAGTCACCTTCTGTTAATCTTACTCTGGATGACGCCCAAACCACGAACCCCGAGTTAATTTCACCCCACATGTGCTCCACAAGTGATTACTTTAAGCACAAGAGTGTTTAATCTACTGTACTGCTGGTAAATTGACTTTGCACGGTTATACGTGAGTGTCATTACAACCACTGACATGTCATAATTATTCATGAAGAGCTTAGTGACGTGTTTGATCCCATTATGCATAAAGTGCATTAGGTTTGTATAACCTTTATTAGATTTAGTCTCCCTTTGAGAGGAGGTAAAATGAATTATCCACAGTTATAAGTGTCTTTGAAATGTTTGGCTGTGTGTGTTACAGATACATTTCTTTACTTTGATTGGTCTCTGATGGTCCAATAGATACAGGTGATTTCCCTCCTATGGAAAATTAAATTGTCTTTGGCGCCCCCTACCGTCTGAAACACAGGATGACAAATTTTAAATGCTTTACTGTATATGAATCCGCCATCCAATTACAAGTATAGTGGATTCAAATATTTACAGAGGTATTATACATATTTATTAGCAGGTTGGCTCTCTATTAAAGCTTAAATAAAACTAACATTTTTCCTGCTGTTTTTTTGGTAAATTTGCTGATCAAAACTCATTAACAGTCACTTGTGTGATAGCAGTAGTAAATCTAATCAACAATAAGATCATGTCCTGCGGTTTCAAACCTTTACATTACAGTCATTATGTTCACAATATACGCAAATGATTCTGAAATGCTGATCAGAGTCAGGGTGCATCAAATAATGCAGATGGCGGTTTTCATAAATGCTAATACATCTGTGCAGTAAGACAATTTTAGCACCAAAATTAAAGCATTTGGTGTGATGAATGTTCCTCTCCCCAGCATTTCTCTCTGCTTTAAAAACAAAATTGAGCAGATATAGGAGAAATATAAAAATGCGTAAAACATTTATATGAATCTTTGTCACTCTTCCAGCAGCAGATGGTGTCTGGAGGTGTGCAATGTACTCATAATATATTTGTATCTGTAGGCAGGCAATAACTGGTGATTAAACTGAACTCAGTTTTGAGAAATTGTATAAGAAACTCAATAATGTATAAAATCAGTCTAAGTAGTACTCACGCATCAGACCACATTTGACCTTCAGGCCTCAACATTTTCAACATCAATTTTAGACATTTAGTGCCACAGTCTGTTCCCCTTGTCCAGCTACAAGCCTAATTTTTCCACACTGCCATTTTCCATTTGTACGCCCGACGCCCTCGGATGTTCCCTCCTTTCACTGTCACCTGACTGCCCCGCCCACCTCCTCACCTGCGTCTCATCCGTCACTCATTATGTTTACTAGTCCACTTCTCGTGTCTGATCATCATAGCTTCAATGCTGAACCATGTACACACCCATCTACAAACAACCCTCATTCTCATTGTTGTAACATATGGGGCATTTTTACAATAACAAAACATAATACATTTTCACTAAACTTACATATGTTCTTGAGTTTTTGCAAATTTTTGAAAACGCTCTATTTTCATGAAGATTTCTTGGCTTAGATAATTGAGGCAAGTTGATCTACTGAAATTCCTTTGATAACTTTAAATCTTTTTAGAGTTAATTCACCTCATCTTGGGTATCCAAGTGCTCATTGTCAAACACTCACAGTCTGCTTGGGCGCCATTAATTCTTCCTAGCGACTGTATATCTGTTTGTTTTAGCACTGAGGTCAGAGTTGGTGATAATGTTGTACTAGGCTGCACTTTTAGGAAAAAAAATTTAAAACACTTCTCAATATAATTTAGGTCAATTTACACAGTTCCAACAACCTCATTATGTTTGTAAAGATAAATGTTGTACTGGACTGCATTTGATTGTGCAGGTTTACCTGATAAATGGGTGTTTTTGTCACATTATTTGTAACAATTTGAATGTATTTTACAAAAGAAATGGTGAAAACAAACATCAGCAAAGTATGGGAGCCAAGTGATGCGATGTTTGTCTATCGTCTCTATTGTCCACAGATAAAGGAAGATCCACATATGATTGCATTCTCATTGTTTCTTATCTGTGTTATCCATGTTTTAGTTATTGCTTATTTGCAGGCAAGAGCAGAAATTGTTCCTTTATATGCTCAAACCAGCACATCAGCCACTGTGGAGTCTTGTTGCAGAGAACAGATAATAAATGTCACCGGTGGACAAAGCAATGAACGTCATATTTACGTTTTTGGAGGCTGTAGAGAGTCATCAGGTCAAAATCTTAACACGTACAGCAAATGATGCATCCATGCATGCCAGGATGAATGTGTGCTTGCGTGTCTCTGTGCTGCTGTAATTTCAGCGTGATGACAAACAGGGCTTCAATATTTCAGCGCTCTGCCTCCCGTATGTTTGAAAAATGAAGGCCACATCATTACAAACTGACAAAACCTGACTACAACACAATCTGAAACACTTGTCGTCGTGACCTTTTCCCCTCCCACCTTCGTTTCATTTTACGATCTTTGTTGTATTTTTATTTTTTTATCTATCTTTTTTTCTCTTTTATTGGACAGCATACAATGATAAGTGGCAGAAAAAGCTTTGAAATGAAAACAGATGTCATGACACAAAGGAAGAGAAGAAATGCAAAGATTGAAGCGGTTGAATGCCTTCAGACCATAAGAGAGCTTAAAATAAAAAAGGTTAAATGTCATGGAGATTTAAAGATATGGCCTGAGCAGATAAACATGTATATATAATATATAAATTACCTCTCGCTGAACCTCACTCACATCCTGTCAGTCTCTGAGGACAACACAAGGACAAAAAAAACATTAGTTAGATAGCAGCTGTGATTCTCAGTCTTTTGCCAAAACTTTTTTCTCTACTTCTTCTGTTGCATTTTTGTTTAATGTCTTCATTTGTAATTTATTTGTCATTTATTTAGATCATATGATAAGTTATTATACAGTTATTATAAATTAAACAACCCAAAAGTATTCAAAGTAGTTAAACCTTGACTAGTTACAACATTAAAATACTACACATTATTTGATAATATAATATAACCCCAAATTAAGTCATTCAGCTGTATAATCAGTAGTTTTATTTTTAATACTTCGAGTACATTTTGCTGAATATTCTTAACTTTTATATAAGATTTTGACAGCGGGAACTTTTACTTGTAATGGAGCATTTTGACATTGATAATCCAGAAGAGGAGCTGACAGCTGGATTATACCGAAGGTCCTGATTACATTCAAATAAAGATAGTAGATACTAATTCAGTTGTTCTTGCAGAAATGTCGCACACACTGTCATGCACACTAAAGAACAGCAGATACAGAATATTTTGCACAAGTGATGCAGAAGTAGGTTTATGGTTTATGTTTGAGCAGTAACAGCTCAGGGTGATTCATTTGAGCGCTGTTTAGGTGCTCAGTTAAGCAGAGTTTTGCAAATGTGTTTTAAATTACAGCAGTTTTGACTGGAGACAGTGATATGAAAGATAATCAGACAGTTTTCCACTATAAACTGAATTATTCCAGCGAATAAGATGTTAGCACAGCTTCGCCAAAAGGTAATGCTGACATTTGTGGAAATATAATGGAAGCAAGAAAGACACATTTTAATGTCACAAGGTTACATTGCAGTGCTTTTAAAATTTAAATGTCTTTTGATGCAAGAAAAATCATCTGTTCTATTTCTGACGACGATATCATTAAAAAACATGAAGGATAATAATTACATATCAGTTTTATTTCTGGCACCATGCAGCAATATCACAATCATGAATAATCTAGCAGAAAATTAACATAACATTTATTACTGAAATCTATCTATGAGTGTTATGTAACTTGTTTTAGTACCCTCACTTTGTCCAGTGAGCTTTTTTATTGTGTTTCTGAAGAACACAACTGTACAAACGCTGTAATTACTGTTATTAAGATGTGTGATAAACTGGTGCAGATCACAATTTATATTCACAGTTCAAGTGTGTAATTATCTAAATAAAAATAAAGTGAAACTAAGAGAAAGATTGGAGGGATCTCAGGCAGGAGGACACTGTTTGTATTTTAGTCTAAAAAAAAAGTTTCTATTTTGTGAGTCTCTCTCTCACGCGGTGGTGTGTATCGGCCTGGCCTTGGGTCACAGTGACTGATATTTGTCATCTGTGAGGAGGGAGGGAGCTGAATTATTGAAGGCTTGTTTTTCATCACGGTGAAATTAAAGCAACACACACACACACACACACACACACACACACACACACACACAGTCATTCACTCTGGAAAATTACTTCTGTGGAAAAGCTTGTTGGGACACAAAGTCAAAAATAAAAGTCCAACCAATTACTCCAGGGTGTTTGTGTGTGTGTGTGTTTGTGCATGTACCACACTATATCACATTTCTCACTTTACTCCATCTACCTCCATACTGGTGGGTTACAGAGCGGCGATCAGCAGTCATGTTCAGTCGGTTCAGTCCACAGGCTGCACCAGAAGGACTTAGTGTTCCCCTCCGACCTTGCTCCCTGTGAGGATCCCCATCTGGCGGGTACATGTTATTACCCCGAGGGACCAGACACCCAAAGAACCACAGAAAAAAATACGCTATAACAGACACATGCACAAAAATATGACTGCACTGTGTACGTACTGAATGTAGGATGGGATTGAACGAACCATTAAGCCGGTAATTAGGAGATTCATGATTCAGAGTTTTCTTCGTGACTCATTATGAAGCATCAGTAGTCTTAATGATTCCTAATTGGAAACGTGCAAGGCTAATTTATCAGCAACTGTCTCGATCAAACAAGCACATGAACCTACAGTAATCTGTGATGAAGCACATTAGAAAGACACAAAACCAGATTATGTGAGTGCTGAACTCTAAAACATATAATCTTTAGGGCATTTTTGGATGTAGACTGGAGGAACAACAAACGCTTGTTGCTCTTTGAGTTTGCAGGATGATAAACATGCTCAAATGATAATATTACTTCTGGTTTCAGCGGCTGTTATTGCCTTTAATAAAGGGACTGTTTGAATGCTTCACATGTGCCGGAGTTTCATTTCGCTTTATAATGTATTTTCCTCCACTGTATGCCTTCACACCTTCTAGTTTCTTAAGTACATACACTGGTGTGGTGCAGCTTCAACAGGAAGACAAAGGCGTCTTTGCAAAAGCCGCACGCCCAAAAGACAACAGGAAGTGAAAACCCAAG
This sequence comes from Scortum barcoo, assembly GCA_023238725.1. Classification (NCBI taxonomy): domain Eukaryota; kingdom Metazoa; phylum Chordata; class Actinopteri; order Centrarchiformes; family Terapontidae; genus Scortum; species Scortum barcoo. The sequence goes on from CM041545.1 coordinate 19,337,316, forward strand.
AAGACATATGGCACAAACTCAACACGATATGGGCTAGTTTACACATTTGAAACAACCAACCACATTACTGTTTACTGTTTTTTTGAAATTTTTTAAAGAATAAATGTACATATGTTTGAATGATAGAAAAAAAGAAATAATAGAAATGCTGTAAAAAAAATAATAATTAAACACACCATTTTTTTCTCTTTGAAGGTATGATTGTTCATACTAAATGATTTCATACGTTCAGTTTCAGAGTATCTTTCAGAGTATAAGTTAAACATGGTCCGATTGTGGTCACAGTTAAAGGAAACCAATGTTGACTGCTGGTAGGAGAAAGGGTGGTGATCTGTGCTTCTGGTATTAAAGTCACATCATCCTGCGTTCACTTGCTAACCAGCCTTTACCTAACAAAAAAACAGAACGTGCTGTCATTTAACTTATAAGGACACTCAAATATCTCATCCCTTAACATGTAGTTTTCCCCTTAATTTTCCTTTAAGCAGCTCTGATATTGGACTGACTGACAGTATCACAAATATTCTGAATTTAATGGTTCTAATATGATGATCACACTGAGTGAAATATTCAAACCCAAGACTCCATGTTTTTTATATCATCACATTAAAAAATTCAAGATGTTTTTTTTTTTGGCACCATTTTATACATGTACAGCCAAAATTGAACCTGAAATATTTGGTATTTGCAAACCTTGGGATTTACGCTAGAATTGAAATGTTTGCAATGACAGATCCATTGATGGACTTTTTAAGGGGTCTAAAAGATGGATGACTCTCTGACGCAGCAGATGTATGCTGAGTTTCACAATAACGATGGAAAATGGCACCAACTATTATAATACCTGCATCCTTAGGTAAAAAGCAAATGGCACACATGTGAGTGCAGCCTGAAGTAAGAGAAAAATTAACATAATCTGTGGGCACTAGTATCTGGTGTGACTTTCACCCACATTCACAGAAAGCAGGCTGTCCCGCACTGAGCTGAGATGTGCTGAAATGTCCCAATAGGTGCAAAAATATTCCTTCACATTTAACTGAATCAGGCCTCCTCTTAAAAGTGAGGTGTGCAGCAGCATTATGAGAGATTAAGCTCCTTTAAGATAAATCAAATATTTACTACGACTATAAACTGCGTAGGGAAGATCAAAGAACTCCGAGTTTGAAGTAAACAATGAGTGGTACCAAAGGTGAAAGTTGTTATTACCTCTGGATGAGTTTATAGCCAGTTTTTTATTTCAATGGGACAAAAGTCACTCATCTGCACTTTTCTTTTACACTTCTGTTTTACACCCCTCCACCCTTCTTCTCTCCCCTATCAACACTTCTGGCCAGAGGGCACCCTCACATTTTCTTTTTTCTTATTATTTCTTCAAACTTTAGTCATCTCAACTTATCTTTTCATTTTCTCTCGCCATTGGTTCTCTACGCTTCACACAGGAAGTGTCACGGTCTGCCCTGCTGCTGTCGCTGCCTCTCATCTCTCGGTTTGGTTTCTGTCACACACATGCATTCGAGCTGTGTGCAGCATCTTGGCCGCAGAGAGGAACTGTGGTGCGTGCCGAGGTTTCTCCTCCTCAGCGAGAATTGATCCTCCCCATCTGGCTCTCCCTTCTTTTGCTTTGTATCTGCATCTCCCCTCAGATGATCCACCTGTCACCCAGCTGCAGCTGATCTTATACCCACACGGCAGCCACAGCATGAGCATACGGAAGCTGAGTGAGTACTGGCTGTTGTGTGTGTTTACGTGTGTGGCAGCTGCACTTTGTTCATGTGTTTATGTTATTAGTGTATGTTTGACCTTTTGACAGTTTGACCAAGAAGTACTGACGGTTAGACTTGTCAGTATTTCTCTGATAATGATCAAGTGCAAAAGTCAACTTGCAATGATTTAAATTATGAAAGGAAGACTTGCATAACAATGAATGATGGAGAGTTTTACACACCTCTTGAGTCATTTAACTTCCCCAGTGTTCATTGTATCTCATTTACAGTATACACACTATATTACTTGAATTATGGATATGTTTTCTAAAAGATGCCCCCCTTATGTACATTGCAAAACACTTGCATGCCTGCTGGTATTGACACACAGAGACAACCACACACACACACCTGCACATACATGTTTCGCTTCAGAGCTGCTTCATAGCTGGTTGACTGCTCCTCATTAAAACACTAGCAGCCGGGCAGAAAGAGAGGAACATGTTTCTATAACAAGCTGAAAAAAGCAACATCTGACATATAAACTTACCTTAAAAGTTCCTTTTACGATTAATTATTTCCATATCCAAGCAGACACGAAGATGTTGATTTGAAGTTGTTTCATTTCCGCCTGATGAATTCAAGTCAGATATTCCTGTTTTTAGCTCTCAAGATAAAAATATATTTCTCGGCTGGTTACTAATCGTGGTCGGCGATGGGCGTGGGCAGATGAGAACTTTTTAAAAAACAGAAGTAAATAAGAGAAGAGGTCAGAAAACCAAGAACAACGAGATAAAATACACTGCAAAGTACTGCAGAGATGAAGGGAACTGATGAGATGAGTTTGTCCTCCTCTTGCAAAACTCAAATGTCCTTACTGCTCTCTTTACTTTCCTCACACCTGTAAAAAGTCCACTTCAGACTTTTCATGAGAATCAATAGCTAATACAGAAATACTATAAAATAAGACTGATGGACACACAAATGGACCAACATCACAGTTTTGTTGCCACACAATGAACATTTCTTGTTCTTCTTTTCTGACTGTTTAAGGTTTCAAGTGGTTCGGGAGCCTCTCCAACCTCTCCTTTCGCCGCTCCACGGAGAAATCAGACGCCAAGTCCAAGTCTGGGGATGGAGGTTTGTCTGTGCCCAGAGACGGCCCCGACTGTGGTGAGATCCTGGCTCCGGTTGCTGAGGCGACGGTGGACGACATGGAGGCCATGCGCCCTCGCACCGCCAGCTACGTCCGCTCCAGCGAGAGCTACACGCACATGGGCACGCTGCCACGGTTCCTGATGAAGAGGAGAGACAAGAGTAGTAAAGGTGAAGCAGCAGAGCAACACAGATCCTGAACAATAAAAGCTTTAGTGGAATTTGAAGACATAAGAAAAACATTTTCACCAATCCAACAAACCTTTGAGAGTGGAGCAGCCTCAGTCTGTGTCTCAGTCCTGTCTTTGTCTGCTTTCTGTTTATTTCTGATGTCCCCTCTTCTCTAGGAGGCCCCAGCAGCAGTAAGAAGAGTAAAGACAAGAGCATCAACAGAAGCCAAAGCCAGCGACCTGCAGGCGATCGAGACCGCGGGCTCCCGAGGGCCACAGCCGCCTCGTGCAGAGTGGTTCAGGACAAAGCCAGAGTCAAAGCCGACAGTGGGCTCGGCCAGGACCCCCTCGTGGATCCCAAGACCCCAAGACCTGAACCTGCAGGTGGAACTGATGCCACAAACACCCAGAACACCGTCTCCGAACCCACAAACGCATGTGAAGATGTGTCGCCATCTGGTGGCTCCGGTGCTGCACACCAACCAGAGATCCCTGAGAAGCAAGGTGGCACCCAGGAAAGTGCAGACTTGAACCCAGAAGAGACGTCATCACCTCCACCCAGCCAACAGACCACAACTCAGGAGGATGATGGGTTGGTGTCCAGACCCAAAACTGTGTCAAAACAAGAGGCCAAGAGCAGAGAGCCGACAGAGGGAGCAGACAAAGAGACCCAAAACTCTGACAGCAGCCACAGGTGAGTGTGTTATTTACTTATTTTCATTTTTGGCAATAAAATCATCAATGGAAGAAAGATTACTGACTGAAGAGGAGGGGAGAGTGAGATTATTTGGTCTGCACAGGAGGCCTGAGGTGTCCTACTAAATTGGTTTAAATTAAAATGCTAATTAAATGTCTGTGAAATACACCACATTGTTATAGAAGACAAAGTGTTTTTTTTCCTACCCCATTGATTTTCCCACAATCACTCAAACTGATGCTGGGAAACACTGAACAAAACTACAGAACTGTGCATGAAGTTATTAAAACAGCACCATCTCGACCAGCTACAACTGTAAAATGCTCAGAAATCCCTCCCTGTTCATGTTAGCAGATGGGCCAAACTAAACTAAAATTTTAAAAATCAAAGTACACATCCAATACACTTTTCCTAAAGATGGTTTCTGTTATTTTGCGTATCTCTAATCATGCATCTGTTTGTTCAACTGTTCATTTTTCAGACATGTTTGGTTTTAATTAGTTATTTGATGCGGTAAAAAGGGAACATTGCATCATGATTGACAGCTATCAACCACAGTGAAGTATTCACAGAAACACCCACAGACTTTTTCAGAAACTGAATGTAGAGCACACATGAAGAGGAGACGTAACTTTAACTTTGATTGTTAGTTAGCAGTCACTAATTATTGATTGCCTACTGCTGCAGACTCTGGCATCTCTGTCGTCACCAGTGCGAGATGGCGTTGCCTTTATCTGTGATATTTTGACTTCATCTTTGCACAGTGTGAGGAAGTGGAGGTGTCGTGCATCTTTATATACAGTCAGTAATTTATGCATCACAGAGGCCATTTTCACTGCAGAAAAAGTACCTCAACTTTTAATGAAAAGGTTTTGTTTATAATACTTGTGTACTTAAGTTTGATGAAGGGCTTTTACTTATACTGGAGTACTTACTGGTCAAAATCTACCCCCAACATCATTTCGGTTTTGTATTATGTGTTTGATAAAAAAAGCACACAGCAAATGTCGGCTTCATTATATCCCAGCATAGACAAAAATATTGCTTAAAAAGTAAAGGGGTTTTTATGGGGGGGGGGCACAGCAGCACATTTTTTGCCCCTGACCCTTTTAACAGATTAACTCGGCCCTGCTGTGCGTAAAACCAGGAGGGGCGCGTTAACTGCGCTCTGAGTGGAAGTTGGACAATCCGCTCTTCACACTTTGAACTGACTTTACTGTGGACAGGACTCATCTCAGGCGATGGGTGTGAGGTGAGGAGATAACAGGATTCATTACTTTCAGATGCAGCAGGTAACATCGATTCCTCCTTTTTTTTATTGATCAGGTGCTGCTGCTGGAAAGCTGCAGTGTGATGGTTTTTTTCCTTATTCTGATCGATTTGTGTTTGTTTGGTGCGCTCATTGTTTTACAATGCTGCAGCTGATTTATCAACAAATTTATCGGAAAGTTTAAGGGGGACCATGTGCAATAACTCCTGAAAGTCTGCTGCCATACACCTGAAGATGCCCCCTCTTCCTTCTCCTCCTCCTCCTCTTCCTCCTCAGCCGGGCAGATTGCATTTTCTCGCTGCTTTCCCATGACATGCCAAGGTCTCTCTGCCTCCAATACTCCATGCATGATAGCAGACTGTATCGTGTTACAGTGGGATTTGTACTGGCTGAGCATGCGTGTGTGTGTGCGTATGATTGTGCATATCAGCCCATTAGTTCAGCTCAGGGACCGTGGGAAATATGACTGTGTGGTGCGCTGCAAGTCCAGGACGGGCACATCAAAGAGCTCCCTGTGCTCTCTTTGTCTGTTCAGCCCTAAACACACACACACACACACACACACGCCCTCTATCCCTCAGCCTCACACTGTCCATTTCCCTCCTCACTTCTTCTGGATTAAAAAAAAATCTTGTTCTTCACAAAGTTGATGGTGCCTTTGGTGGCTGGTAAGATGTGACTCTGAAGTAAAATGTTGTCATCTGGGGTAACATGGGCTCAGCTGGTGTAACAGTGGGGTTTTTTGTCCTTTTGGAGCAAAGCATGTCAACTCCTTTGTTGGCACTAATGTGAGCAGGGCATGAACAATGATGCCATGTTAACTCATGTTTAACTAGAAGTGAAGCAATTAATGGATGGACTGGATCAGCAGGTGTTTTGATAAACATTTTATAATTTCAGTCCACATTTGCTCAGTTCAGCATCTCTAATGTGCAGATTTGATGCTCTTTATTGTCATATGTGACATTAAAACTGAATGTGGTTTGATTGTGGACTGTTGGTCAGATAAAACAAGCAATTACAATACGTCAGCTTTGACTCTGTTACAGTGAGATGTGCATTTTTACATTTTATGGACAGAACAATTAACTGATTAAGTAAGAAAAATAACCTGCAGATTTGAATTCATTGCCAATGACAGTTTCAAGTGAATTTTAATTATATAGTCAAAAATCACAACTTACACACAAAGTGCTTTACAAGTTGTACGACCCCTGTCCTTAAATAACTCGTGCTGTACATCCTTGAGACAGATAAGGAGAAACTATGGAAAGATTATGATTAAACACGTCGTCTAAGCTCCGATAGCATGTATGCCCATCTTTTTTAATGTCGGGCAAACATACTGTAAGTGCTGTTTGTGCAGAAGAAATGGGTGTAGTAGCTTATTGCAACTCTATTACAATAAATAAAAAGTCCAATAGAACAACAAGAGTGTAACAACCAAATACACTGAATTTAATGAATTTCGCACTTAAGGAATTCTGATCCTGGTATACTACAATGTAGTATACTATTACATATAACTATTACATTTACTACACTGGCCCATCTTTTCATTTTAGTTTTAATTTAATATTAAGTATTTAAAAGCAAGTATTTAAAGCATCTTTCTGTAGAACCTCTTCCAACTTGCACCAAGTGCAAAGGCTTCAATCTGCAAAATGATCCAGGAAAAGTGAGGAAAAACCTCCTATGTGCACTTTGCAAGGCATTAATCTCTAGTTGGTATTGTTAACACATAATCTAGCAATATAGTATTATGTATTGGGTATCCTTAACGAATAGCAAAACAACAAGGTTTTTTTTCTGTTTTCTCAAAAAAATGCATTTTTCACATGAGAGGTTTTGCTCTTCAGCTCATCGATATGAGTGTTTTTAACTGTTAAGAAAATAAGTAAAGATTGCATTGCTGCAATAATCAAACAACTCAAATAGGTTTTTCTTATGTGAGTGATTATGTGGAGTAATTATTTTTTCATCTGGAAAATGTATTATTATTATCCAGACATGAAGTGTAACTGGTATGCATGACATTGACTTCAGCTCTGTTGCAGTGCTTGCTGTCCTTCCTCCTATCTGCCTCCAATGTCGTTCTCAGAGCCTTGTGCATGACTGGTATGATTTTGCATTGATGGCTTGGTCACATTCTTTTCTGCGCGGACACTGATGTTATCATGCAATGTAGGCGAATACTTTACATTTTATACAACCGTTTTGTTAGCTTAAGCACGGGAGCAGCTCGGGAAAGGGAATGTGGAGCTGCTCTGTCGTGGGACCTATTAACATTCCCGAGCCCGCTGCCTTGATGGGGCTCTTTGATCTGGCCCCTCTGTGGTCATGTGTAACACGGCTTTGCTCTGGGCCCTGTGAGACCCATCATGCAATTGGGGAGCAGCGCCGATTGATCTCGAAACTTGTCCGGGGGTGTAATTGCCCCTTTAGCTCGCACTCGCTCTGTATCATAAAGCCGCACAGCAGCACAGCTCCCAAGACTGCAGCATGGCGGGGGGGAGGGGGGGTTTGACACATGATCCGGACCCATCATGAGTGTAAAAGTGTGAGTTATGTTGCCCGAGAGATTTTGAGAGGCCGGTTTCATATTCAGCAACCTCAGATGCTCAGTGGGGTTTTGTTATCTGTCTGCTCTCCACGAAGCTCAACAAGATTTTATACACCGGAGAGGCCGCTGCAGAAATGGGTCATGGGAATGCAGCAGTGTTTTTTTTTTGTCTGTAGTTACACGCACTGCACCTGTTACATGTCCAGATCAAACACGGCAGCAGAAGCATTTGTACATGTGTGCAGATACACGCATGTGCACAGAGGTTTACGCCCTTTTTTGCTGTTACTACACTGTCAAACACTGACCCTCTTTCATCTCTTTTTCTGTTTCTTCAGCCACATGGAGCCAGCAGAGAGCCAGGCAGAGTACGTCCAGGTGAGTCTGTTCAGTCCAGGTGTGTCCTCTGTCTTCTGTCTGTGTTTGTGTCCATGAATGTGTGGTAGGCTTGAACTACACAAATGAATGTGCTTTTGTTGTAAATGAATATTTTCCCTGCACAAATCTTTGTATAAGTTGAAACAAGGCCCACACGATTCAGACTAAAATGACCATGGATGCTTCACACTGACAGACACGATTACTTCTAATGTTTACTGTTACCTTTCCAACAACATGCTCCATTTAAAAAAAGTAGCTTTATATATAAGACATATATTTCAAAGTTGTGCTTCATCCACTGCTGGTGTTGGTGATAAATGCAAGAACATTATTCGGTTGCCTGCAGAAAATTGTGGGTTCAGGAACTGATTAGAAACAGCAGTATTTCAGCTTTTTTCTCCTGCTACAATAATTTGGAATCGTTAGTTTCTCATTTCAGCACTGTCTTTTTCTATCATGCGCACACACACAAGATGCCAGTAGATATGAATGGTAGTCTTCAGCCCACACGGGCAACTCGTTTAGAGTTTCCTCTTCTCCTCTCCTATATTATTGAATTAGATTTTTTTATTGTGAGCGCTCTGATGTAATTGTGGCTGATTATTAGCCCCTAGTCTTTGGCAGTTATGCTCATTTCAGCAGGCTCACTCTGCATTTAGCCTAATTCAGTCTGCCATTTAGCTAATTGAATCTGGAGTGAGGCAGTGCAAATGTCAGCACCGTGCAGCCGCTGAGAGCAGTCTGAGCCGCAGCCAGCAGGTGGAGCCGCACACTCGAGCGGTGAGGTCCGTAAAGATCAGAAAACATGTGAGGCTGTTTGCTGACCTTGGAGAAGGATGATGGGGATTGACACAGCCTGTATGCCTCAAACACAAATTAATACAGATATAGACTTTAAACTGAGAGTGAAAGCGGGAAGTGAGAGCAAGAATGTGATGCCCAGAGAGGAAGGATGGAAGGAAGTGAAATAGAGAAGGAAGGAAACACTGAAGTAAGCTGTTGGGCTCCTGGGATCTTTTTTTTTTTTTTTTTTTTGATTATACATCACAGATGAAGTGGTAAAAGCCTTCTCCTATGACCCTGACCTCTGTTCCTTTAGTAAAACAAATATAACCAGCTTCCCACCACACTGCCTCCTTTGTTAGGATGTTGGAGGCAGATGACAGCATATAAACAGTTTACATCTGTTACATCTTCACTATGTTTGCCTCAAAAGCCCTTTAGCCCGTAGTAGTATTAAAGTGGGAGATTCTCCTAATCTTGTTGACTGGAAGTGCTCTTATTTTGAAAATGATATAAGTATATGTTCCAGTTCCTTGCTTCTCTTCTCTTACTACAATGTGCACAAGCTCACCTCTAAAGCTCCTCTCCTCAGCATCGTTCAGTCTAATTCTCCCTTTTAACTTGCTTCTGTTGACTTATCTTTCATGCAAACTGTTATTTTTTCATTGCTTGGTTGTTGTTTTTTCGCTGTTACATCCACCCTGAGTTAGCACATGCGCGGCGAAGTGCATCCTGTGCAGGAGCAGTGATTGAAACTTCGTCAGATACTCTGCTCTGATTGGTTGTTTTTGATTCAGGCGCCATGGATTAATCTCAAATGGCCTCAGAGGCACCAGGTGGAGCCAAAGGGGCCTGATTTTTATCAAAGATTATCAGTCTCATGCTAGTTTCATAGTGACAGTTTTAGAAAAATATGACCAAAAGTCGTTTTTATTGAAAGTACCCAATCAATCAACCAATTTTTGACCTTGTACATTTTAATTATGAGATTGTATTACAAATGAAAAATCAGATTTTGTTTTTGGATCAGCTTCTCATAATTGAGAATATGGACTTGTTTTCCATTGTTCTTGTTCACTGAGCTCTTTGATATTACTGCAGTGTGGTGTACTGTACTGGTTAGACACCCGGGGTCACTGTTTTCTGCTTCAAACCTCAACTCACCTACTTTTTCTTCAAACCCTTACAACATGTTTTGTCACCTAAATTTATGTCTCCCTTCCTTTTCTCGCTCTCACACACCACAACACGCCCCTCCCTCACACACTCCCCCACCACCTCACCCGTCCGCTGAAAGCTGCCAGCAATCCCTCCATCCCCTTCCATTTCTCTGAAACATTTATGACAGCTGATGTTTAAATCAGGAGCAGGCCTCAGTGTTCCCTGTTAAAATGGGAAAGACCATACCGGTGACTCCTCTCCGGTTTGTCACATGTGTGCGCTCACACACGTGTGCGCTTGTTTTTACTCACATACAGACAAACACAAATGGAATTACACATACGTAAAATGAAAGTGAGACAGACAAAACAAAAACTGATCTGAATATGCTCAAAGAAAATAAGCAATCAGTAAGAAAAGCCCCCAAAGCATTCAGGATGAAGTGATCCATCTTTTAGGCTTTTATCATAAAATATCCATCATCATTAATGTTTCATGTGGACGCACGGCTGGTCAAGCAGCGTCTACTGTTTTTTGTTTTCGTGATTTTTAGTGAAAGACATAAAAAAACAGCAGTTTTAAAATAGCTGGGGCACGACCATACCGTGTTATTAAGTAGCCAATCAGAAGGGATCAGTTTAAGTGTGAGGTTGTTTTCAAATGGTGCGAATGATGTGTGTGTGGGTGGCTTCTTGCTCTGCGATTGTGTGCATTTGTTTTCGCCCGCAGCCGAGCCCTGCTTTGTCTTCCCGTCCTATTTAGTGGTTTGGTTTGACGGGAGGGGCAGGAGGCGGGGGGGGGTTGGTTCATATGAGGTTTATTAACCTAAGTCTGGCTCAGTGTGTGTATGTGTGTGTGTGTGTGTGAAGGGGCTCAGCTGTGTATCTGTGCGTTACTGCATGTTTGATTATGTGAATGGTTTGAATTTCCAAAATCTGTATGTGCCTGCGTGCCGCCTGATTAAATTAAGGCAGTGCCCTGTGGGTGCATGTACGTGTGTGCACGTGTGGCTGTTACAGTCGACTGAATTAACGTGGCGCCTCTGTAAATGAGGAGGGGTATAAACTGTCAGGGCTGGCCCTCGATGACACACCCCTGGAAACTCTTCAGTTACTGCTCCTTCAGTGTGCAGACAAAGACTCTGCAGACACAAAACAGTACCAGTGATTTACTGAAAGGCCATTTACATCTGGGATTATTACATAAATCAGTTTATTTAGGTCACTAAAGAGAGAAGAGCCCACATATGATCTTTATCTTTTTATGGCACATAGTTATCTGTAAAACTGGACTTTGATTATACATGGACATGGACAAAATAACAGAAACACCTTTTAAATGCAATACAAAACAACGCCCTGCAATAAACACTTGAAGCCCACAGTAATCAGTGTTTTGATGTTAACATGTAATATTTACCGTATTTGCCATCTTAGCATGCTAACATACAAACTGGCTAATCAGCCTCATGGTGGCCATAAGGAAAAGTCAAAATCTGCAAAGTCTGTAGGCTTCATCCTCTGGGTACCATGAATGTCTGTTTGTGGCAATCAAAAAAAAAGTCTAGCGCCATCAGCAGCTCAGAAAACACCATAGTCAGTAGGATCTGTCCTCTTGGCACCATAGTTATCTGTGACATCCAATAGTTACTGAGACATTTCAGTCTGGGCCAATGTGGTGGGTCAACGGACAAACTAACATCCTGAAGCTGCACCACCAGTGTGGCTAAAACTGCTGACTATCAGCCAGCACACTTTGCTAATTGTTTTTCAAATTATTGTCTGGCTGCCTTTGTGATGATGATTTGCAGTACAGTGGTCGCTGCCTGAACAACGCCTTGCGCTGCAGTCAAAAACACTGGAAAAAAAGTAATAAAGAGATAAATCTCAGAAATCCTAATACTACATATGCAAATTACAGGAAAACTGCATTAGTGAAGAGCATCAGTGGCCAAGCACACACCATCAGCAACACTGACTGACTGTAATTGTGATAAAAAATCGCCATTAAATTGAATCAACAGCTCTCAGAAAGAAGTTCTGATATTTATCTAAGGGCTGCTGTACTCTCAGGTGTTTCTTTTATTTTGTCCACCCTCTTCAAGGTCAACATGCTTGTGCCATTCAGCGGTACGCGAGGAAGAGAATAATGACACATTGATCCTTCTAAGACAGTATTACACACCGATTTATTCACGCTAAAGATGTGTCTAGTTGCTACAGCAACACATTTGTGTAAGGCTGTGTAAGTCATTTTAATGTGATTAAAGCAGGACATCTGATTTCTAGATGCACTATTTCACACCTAGATGAGTATTTTTCTACATGTCTGTGCGAACAAAGTCGCAGTGTTTCCAGCAGGCCTCTCTCCCCCTCGCTGCATCATTATTGCTGGCCGACGTTTCAAACGGGCTTTGAAACACATATCTGCTGGTTCGATACGGATTAACCTGTCGGTGAATGGGGTCCACCCTGTGAAAACACACTGATCACAATCAGACACACTCGCAGATCATTAGCGGTACACTCCAAACCTCCCAGCGGAGCCTGGCCTTTGTCTTTAGACCCCGCACGTGTGCACACATAGACACACGACACACGTAAAGATATGTGTGTATATGTAATCTTGTCGTGTCTCTTTTCATCCCTCACACGCATGCACATACACACATTTTACTCTCACCCCCTCTCTCTCACACACACACACACACACTCTCCTCCTTTCATTAGTAGGATGCTTGCAGGCACATGCAGGGATTCTCCATTGTGCTCCCTATCAGCCTGCGGGATGGGGCTCACTAATTAATATTTAACTGAAGACCGCCTCCGAGCAGGGGAGGAGATGTAGAGATAGCTGTCTAGAAGGAGGGGAAGGTGGTGGAGGGATGGCCATGAAGGAGAGGGGAAGGACATGAGAGAGAAAAGGGAGGGAAAGACGGAGATCAGGGAGAGGAGGACGCTGGAAGGAGGACGTTAGGCGGGTGATGAGAGGTCGGGATAAGGAGGAGGGATAGATGAAGGAAGCAGCACAGTGATAAGAAGGGTTGGGGAAAGGTTGTATTCGACGGAGCGTAGAGAGAGAGAGAGTTGAGGGATACAGGAACGCTGAAAAGAGAAAGGTTAGGTTGAATGAAGTGAGGAAAAAAAGTGAAAAGAGTAATCGAGAAGGAGAGACGAACGAATACCCATACACGCGTTTTCTGACAGAGGCGCTTGTTGCGAATGCAGAGAATGAAAGCAAGACAGATAAAAGGATTTTAAAGGGAGGCAATAGTGGAGACAAAGTGCGGATGAGGCGAGGAAAGAAGCAGAACAAGAAAGACGATCCAGGGTAATGAAGTGTACAAGGCACCAAAGTAAGAGTGAGACTCCCTTAAGTCTTCCCAAAAGCACAAAATGGGACCAAGTTACGACCATTTTTCTTTCACCCGGCGTCTGTGGAGAGTTCGCTCTATTACATTAAAGCATCTTGAACGATGCAGAGCGGTGAAGGCCGGGGCTCAATGATACTCTCCACACTGTGTGTTATGATCAACCGTCACATTAATCTCCATAATGAAATATGAAACAGTAATATACCGACGCATGATTTTTACTTTGTTTTGTTGACTCACCTCCGATATGTGCGTCTTGATGGATTACAGTACATAAAAATATGGAGTCTCTTCTTGATTACACCACTCTGTGCAGGTTGTTTTAGCTACTGTATTCCCAATTACACCATGTGGGATTCAGACAATTGATCATATTATTGGTATTCAATAAATTCTGTTAATTGTCAGCCCACTTCAAGACATAGTCCTTCTTAGCTGCTGGAGAAAAGTAAGGGAAAAGAGGAAGTTTGTGATGTACCAGAATACCTCCCCTTGAGTGTTATATCACCGTGCAGAGCGCAAAATATTTTTTTCTGTGTATCAAGTATTTTCAGAGAACATGGTGTGACTCAGTCGGGGTGAAACTGTTGCTCTGCTTTAATGTCACAGCTCCCTGCAGCAGCCTACTGATATCTGTTTGACTTAGCCTAATTCATCCGAGGATGCAGAATGACACGTGGAAACACGAGCCAGAGCATTCGCAGTGTTGTTTTTTTTTTATTTGTTACCTCAAAACAATGAGAGGATGTGTGAAATCAACGCTCGATGAGGTGTAATATAAAAAGTATATGTTTTTTAAAAAAAAGTGTAATTCTGTGGAGTGGCTTTTTAGCTAATGCACCTCACAGTGCAATACATTTTCATTATGACCTGTCTGAGTGGGAATTACAGTCCTAACATTGCCAATTTAAATGCTAAGTTCATAGCCATAGAGGGGCATGTATGTTTTTTTTAAACTCTGCATCCATCACATTGTCACGCATGTTTTTTCACACAGTTTGGATTTGGGGTCGCGTGCTTGTGTGTGGCGCAGCGGCCAGATGTAACGTGCTGTATGTTATGATTGTTTTGACGTGGTATTACAGGGGATTGAGGGAGGGAGAAAGCACAGGACCCCCCCACCCCCTCCTCCCCCTCTTGTGAGATTATTTGTGTCCCAACTGCGTAATCTGTCTAATCCAGCGCTGGATGGTTTAAGATTACGTTAAGAGGAGACGCTGCAGTTAATGAATCCATCCTGTGTCTTATCTTTCAGCCTTTTCTCTCTCTCTCTCTCTGTGCTTGTGACCCACTAGCATGCATTCAAGAGGCAGATTAGCAAAGTGATTACTGGCTTGATCTGATGCTGTGTTTGTGTGACGAGAGATGACCTCAGAGGCAAAGTAAGGAAAGGAGAAGAAGAGAAGGAGGAAAAAAAAGCAGCATATAGTGTTTTTTTTTTCTTTTTTTCTTTTTTCACCAGGTATGTTGCACATTTCTCTCCTTCTCTGGCCATGTTGTTCTCTTATGTCGTGCTTCCCTGCAGTGGCGCAGACCAAACTAAATGCAGTGTCAGAATTTTGGATGCTGTCAGGGCTCTCGCAGTGTTGCCATGGCGAAGCGTCCTCAATGATGTCACTCGCTCAGGCCTCTGGAGACAGAGCCCCACCCCTCCTGACATCTCCCTGCCGGTATGTGCGCCTCTGTGTGTGTGTGAAATGGGCTGGTGAAAATCACACCGTGTTATCCTTGAAACACCTGCCTGTGTGTTTCAGTTTATAATGAGCTGTCTAGCTGCAGTCTGCGTGGCTTTTTAGAGACACATCATTATATTCTGTTGCACACACACACAGAGAGAGGGAGAAAAGAAGCACATTTCCATCTACATTATTTCACCACAGGAACCAAAAGCTGTATAGACCCCACTAACACCAGTGATATATAGTGGTGTGTGTGTGTGTGTCGACATGTAGGTGGAATAAAAGGTGTAAATTTGCATTTAAGTGTGTGTGTGTGTGTGTGTGTGTGTGTGTGGTGGAGTTTGGGGGGGAGGGGGCACCCCTGTTGGGTCCCTTTCATGGCAAAAGAAAGGTTAGATTCCTTTGGGAGGCTGCACTCCTCCTCCTCCTCCTCTTCCTCCTCCTCCTTCCTCCTCTCTCTCCTTCTACCCGCATCTTCTCCGTTCATCATCTCATCTTTTAATTATCTTTTCTCTCTCTCCTCCCATCTTTTCTCACTTTCTCCATGTTTTGCCCCCTCCCTCCTACCCTCTCCACCCCGTGTCAGCATTGTCTCAGCGCTGAGGCGGGGGTCGTCAGGAGGGTGGGTGGGGTTTGCGCCTGCAATCCGACAGCACTCCTCTCTGCCTGTGCCTGCCAGCGTTCACCCCCACCCTCTCTCTCTCTCTCTCTCTCTCTCTCTCTCTTTGCCCTCCCTCTCTCCCTCCCTCCAGGTCCGCCCTCCCCCCACCCACACTCCTTTCATCAGCAGGCAATGAGGTAATCCCTAGCAGCCGCGTGAAGTGCAGCAAGTGCAGTGAGAGAGGAGAGAGCAGAGAGCAGAGGCGGAGGAGACGCCGGGCAGCGGAGGGATGTCAGGAGCTGAAACATCACCGCCTGTTATCAGCTGTTAGCGGCTGATGGTCACCAGCAGCTGCTTGCAGGCTGTAGCTGGGGGTGGTTGCTGTGTAGCTCGTAGCCTGGTTTCTGGAGTGGTGGCACTATGCTGAAGGGCTGTTAGGCAGGCGGAGAGGCAGGAGGAGGCTGGCAGGGGCGGGACAGGCTTATCCCAGGGGCTGGGGCTTCACATCGGACACCCTGGGTGGGGTGGAGAGGGGAGAAGAGCACAGGAGAGAAAGGGGGAGAAGAGAAAGGTGTGAGGGGAAAGGTAGCAGAGGAAGGTGTGTGTCCCCACCATGACGGAGAGGTGTAGTCTGTGGAGTGCCCTGTCGGCTGCAGCGTGCTGCTTCTACAGGGGGTCTTTCATGCAAGTGCAGGTGAGTGTGCATGCATATATAATGTATATATATTTATATATATGTGTGTGTGTTTGTTTGCATGTGTTGTGAGAGAGAAAGAGATATCCCCCCTTTGCTTCCTGGTGTGTAACAAAGTGCTTCCAGTGCATGATATGTCATTGCCAGCCATATGTGAGCTCTGACCTCATATACTGTCCAAGCGCTTTCCCCATATATTTGGCGCATTTGTCATTCGTGCACGTGTGTGTGTGTGTTTGTGTGCATCCGTGGGAGGTGTGCTCGCCGTTGGCTCCCCATCCCGTCCCGGCAGCCGGTAATGTCAGCCTGCCTGCGAGCTGGCAGACTGATGATATCATAGATGCTGTACAGTGCTTAGGTGTCAGATGGACTGTGTGAAATCAGTGAGAGATGGGGGGGGATAGTGATGGAGGAGAGGGGTTGTGTGTGTGTGTGTGTGTGTGTGGGAGAAAATGAGAAAGGAAATATGTGATTTGTGTTTTTGGTGCATGTGAGAGAGAAAAGGGGGAGAGAAAATGAGTAAAGTGTACAGTGGAGTGAAGCAGTACAGTATCAGCTTTACTTTGGTCTAATTCTGGCTTCACGCCTGCAACCTAATATCTGACCTTATTCCTGGAGAACAAAATGACACCTACAGTATATTTTTGTGTGTTTCAGTGCCTGGTATGCTTGGTATTTGTTGCTCTTTTGGGAAAAAGCTTATGCTTTCAAAATGTCAGCTGTCAGGGACCAACAAAATCAAGTTTGTTTTAGGGGGATCACGGGGTATTTCTAATTTTTTCCTTTTGCTTTAGAGGTCAAGGGTTGTAGATATAACCAAAGTCTTTCCAGTCTTCACATGACATCACTGATAAAAGAAGAAGAAGAAGATAAAAGAAGAATACATAGAGGGAAGTGGTTAATAGATGAGATAATGGGAAATAGTAGACTGCGAGGGGCCGAAATATGTTATTGCCTGGGGTTATGGTACCATGCTGGACTGAAGAGGTTTTCGTAGCCGAGGTTCAAGTTTCCCCTCTCTCCTCTCTTCTCCTCTTCCTGCCACGTTGTTTGTAGCCGGCTGTGTTGTTATAATTATGTCCTTCTTTTAGAGGCGCAGAGTTGTGTTTGTGCGTGCAGTTTAACTGCGTTTGCAGGGCAGTAATCCCGACGGCGGGTGCCGGCGTGTCCCACCTAGTCCTCCCGGCAGCGGGACGTTTCTGAGAGAGTGACGAAACGTTGGGTTACTTTGGTTGTTCCTGTCACCCTAAAAAACAAGCATCTGTCCTCGAGAACGACACGGAGAGAGTCAGATTCTTGGTTCTCTTCTTTCTAGGTTTTGGAGGCATCTGCTTTTGTTTAGAGCGAAATGTTTCAAAGCTCAGCGTAATGAAGTTATTTTAATTGAATCTGTCGTGGGGTTCCTGTGTAGTGGTGGTTGTGGTTGGGTTATACTTGTGTGTGTATGAGCGGAGGGCGGGGGGGGGGTGTAAATTAATTAGAAGTCGCTGGATGCTTAGAGTTAAGTGGGAGCCTTTCTATTATAAAAAAAAAAGATAATTACTTAATTCCCCGCAACTTGGCTTTGTTTGCAAACAGTGTGATTTTGTCTGTAGACTAATATTGATTCCCCGGTCCATACTAATTAAACGTAGCCCGTCGAGCACAATGCCGCGCATCGCGTTACCCAAACAGTGTCTGCAACCCGGGGAAGTGATGCTTTAATCATTACTCAAAGTCAAGATGGTGCTTTCTAAGGGGTGACTATTTGTTATGATGTTCACATTCATGGTACTTTCCTCTGGCTGGTGTGTGAAACTGTTAACACTCATTAGTGATCTAGAGTTTTCTTATCAATAGAAAAAGAAAGAGCCAGTGCTATCATCTCATTTGGACTGTTTACTTTGAATTTGTTTTAAGTTAAAGTTAAGAAGTGTTTTGTTTACAATCACTTGTCATCCATCTCTGAGAAGAAAAGGTGCACCCCACATAGTTAATGATAAACCCAGAGGAGGAGGAGAACATCTGGCTGGTGGGTGACAAAAGTTTCCATAAAAACTGAAACAGAAAATATGTTTTTCTGGTTAAAGTGAGAGTTATTACTCACAGTGTATCACTTTGCTGTCTGCACACCACTAATGACTGCGGATTATCTTGTTCACGCAGGCCGTTACCTCATGAGTGTTCAGTAATCACAGCAGGAAAAACATCGAATTTCACTCTTTTATCTTTTTTTAAAACTCAACATACACAACACAGATGAAGTTGTAATGCTGATTCTTTGTGGTGAAGTCTTTAAACCGAGCCAGATGCTAGAAAGATAATAGCAGAAGTAGATTTATGAACAGATTAATAAAGCTGCATTTTTACAGGAGTGACATGCAGAGGTGATGCAGAGACAGCATTGTGTGACCTCAGCTCATCAGCTGTATCAGTAGAGAGAGATTATACTTGATCCCTTGGTCTAGACTGCAGTATGCTAACTATGGGCATGGACACACACACACACACACACACACACACTGCACACACACACACACGCACATACACACACACACACACACACACACACACATACACACACATACACAGACATGTGGCTTATCCATTGTGTCTGCATTACACCCAGTGCTTCCAGTGCATATCTGTAACTGGGACAGTGTAACTGTCCGCTGGACTCCTGCAGAGATAAAACCCCCCATGAGCCCCCAGAGATAGAGACACACACACACACACACAAAAACACACACACAAAAAACACACACACACACATACACACACACACACACACAAAACACACACACACATACACACACACACAAATACACAAATACATAGCAAGATGCATGGACACACAAACACACAGAAACCTAACCCCCCTTCAGCCCCTCTCTACACTTTGTTTTTGAAGTTAATCCTTTTTTTCTGCAAGCCACTCTCCCTCTCCTTTCCCCCTCCTCTCGCTCTCTCTCCCTTTCTCTCTCTCTCCCCCGCCACTCCGCTCTGTAGCCTCATTCCCTGCTGACCCGACCAGCATGTGCCGGCCGTCATGCCAGCCAGCAGCCGGGCCCCTCTGTCCTTTCGTGTGCCCGAAGCCCGACTCTGTCTGGAGCGTTGCTGTCGACCTCCGACCCTGCAACATGGCACCTCGCTGCCTTCCAGTCACACACGCTCGGTACGATCCAGTACTTCATGGTATTTTTGGACAAAAATGTTTCCTTATAATACAAAAAAATGTCCCCTAGCTTTGCTTTTAGCCCCTTCTAATGTCTGCTTTGATTTGATCACTCACTGAGGATTAATGTGCAACAATAATATAACAATACAGGCAAACATGGACACAGATTTTTACTGAAAAACTATATTTTAAAGGGGCAGATTAGATCAGATTTTAGCCTTGATTTTATATTACTGCACAAAGAAAAGTCTTTGTGTTTCCTGATGGAGGAACACCCCAATTAGTTTACTGTAAATGAAGGACTCCTGTGACGAGCAAAGCTTAGAGGAGCTCCTGCTTACAGAACGTGAAGAGACAAATGGGGAGGAAATGCAAATGAGCTGCTGATTATGCAGTAGAGTGCATCTAAGTAAGTAAAAAAATACAGGGTGTAAATAGCTAATTATACTGCTAAAATCAGATATTTTTCCCTGGGTTTTTGTATCACTGATTTTTTTAAACAAACATTTGAATATTAAAATAAGCGCTGAAAAATTTATATTTTTAAAAAACTGGAAATATAAAGCCATACTGATAAGTTAGACCATCATAGAGCTCTGTTTATTTATTACATGCAGCGGGACACAACAAACAAGTAGATCATACATATTAAACTGGTCGGCGTTATTGCAGTGATGTCCCCTCTGTACATCTCGTCTGCGCTTTATCTCTATTCCCAAGAGCAGGTCGCAGTTAATAACAGAAATTGAACCAGTACCACTGGCGATGCGTCCCAGTGGTAGTACCTCATCTATATAATTTATCTCGACACAGTCTGTACTTTGACATTATTGGTTTTCTGGTGAGGAAAAAAACCTGTTTGGTACATCCTCGCGTCCTGAAGTTAGATTGTTGGATCTACTTTTGGTGTCGTTTTTTTCAAATGATGATGTAGTGTTGAATCGATGGGGAGAGCTTGGGTTGGTTTTTTAGTTCACTCAGTCAGTCACAGCAGGTTAACCAGCAATCAGTCAGTCCGATCCCCTGGGGTGAGTTTGGGGTGGGGGGGGGTTAGGGGCAGTGGTTTTGTATTAGCTTTACCCATCACCCTGCTCCATGCTAAGCTAGCTGAAGGAGACATAAGCTAATGCTTTTTATATATGTGTGTGTGTGTGCCTGAGCCAATTGGTATGTTTTAGTATTGAAATATTCACCATGTAATCCCCTCTTCTGCACTCCTCCTATCTCTCCCTGCCTCTCGCCCTCCTCCCTGAATCTTTTCACCACAAATCCTCTTTTGGCGTGCCTGCCTGTCACACCCCCAGGCTCATAGTGTGAAGGGCAGCTGTACATGTGTGTGTATGTGTGTGTGTGTGTGTGTGTGTGTGTGTGTGCTTAAATTGCCTTGTCCCTGAGTCCATATCCTCATTAGAGCACTCTGATGTTTTTGGCAGTAATGAGGAACAAGCCTGTGCGTGTGTTTGTGTATATCGGGGGGGAGAGGTTGTATGTGTCGGCTATGTATGTGTGTTTCTCTGTTCTCAGCTACTCTTTTGGTTGTAATGTCTCGATTATACCAAGCATCGAACAAATCACATCTTACGCCTTAGTTTCTGGTTTAAAGTGGACGTGTTAAACATTTATAGTTTGGGGCCATGAGCTGAGGAGAAGGATTTAGTTTAAGCCAGCGCAATCGATCAACAATTCCTTTAGACGTTGTACAAGTTTGTTTGACGCATGCAACCTCTCTTTGATTTGGTGAAAGTTCCTCGGAGTGAGATGCAAGCAACATTAAAAGAAGTTTGTCATTGCCTTCTCAAGAGGCCAGTGTGAGCGTTTTCTGATCTGGTGCAGGACGACGTTGTTTGAAAAACTCCGATCTGCCACGTCTGTGGTTAAGGTCGGGTTACTGCGAGAGAAACACCGGGGCCATTTCTGCAACTGTTTGTGCAAGACTGACTGAATGACAACCGCAGTCCCCAAAGTCAAAATGAGATCCCTTTTTTTTATATTTCCAACCATCCACCTTGACATCCTCCCTGACAGGTTTTGCGGCGCCGTAATAACACCCTGCTTCTCCGGCCTCTGCCTCTGAGAGAGAACCGTTGTTATTTGCACAATCTCAAGAGGTTGCTTGTCAAGTAAACGGGTTTAGTCAAAGACAATAAAGTTAAGTAATTGACCGTTTACAGCCGACGGTTAAAGAGTAACGTGGTGAAAAAGGCTCCAAGCTTTGAAGGACGTCTCGTTGCTGCTCTGGTTCTAAATCCTGTTAATAGACACATGTGTTCAGTCTTAGTTAAATCAAGGTATATTGCATAAGGAGATTCAGGTGGAGGAAGGAGCTGTGGGAGCAAACCGTCTTGGCTTTGGTTTTAATGGCCGTGCTTTACTCCTGAATATGATTTGGCTAGCTGCTGAGATTGAGCCAGTGATTGTGAGGCATGAATGAAACAGCTGATGCTTGTGCTGGGCTCGAGCCCGCCTGATGTGCTTCGCCAAATGACAGATGCTCCTTAAAGTGGGGACAGTCTCCTTGCCACCTCCAGAGCATTACCCCTTCCCCCCCACAGGTTTTTCCTGGACAGCCGTCATGCTTATATGGCAGAGGGAAGAAGTGGTTAGGGCTTCGGAGTTAGTCAGCAACATCAACATCGACAGCAGAAAGTGCTGTCTGCCTTGATTGAACGTGTTGGAGGCTCAAGGCCCAGATTGCAGTAAAGCTCAACCAGCTGTAAAACTGATCTGTCTCCACAAAAGCAGAGAAAATGTCCAGAATTAGATATAACATCTAACATAGTTTCAAACCTGCAGTAACTAAGCGCTACCTACAGCGATTATGCTGCGACTCAAAATGTTCAACAGCTGCCTGAAGGCTCGTATCGTCTTCGCTTGAAGGCTTTTACTGAAAAACAGCTACAGGTTTTCCAATCTTCATCTTGGCCTTTGAGGTCACAGAAAACATTGAGAGTCAAGTGGTCCTTCAGCTGCAGGTCATCATTAACCATCTTACTCTAAATGTTAGCTCGATTCCTAACGAGATAAAAATGTGGATTTACAGAACGTATGGTTTATTCTCGCAAGGCTAACCGTACGCATTAAAAGCTTGGTCGACCTAAGAGCATCCAGGTGAGGTTTTATTCAATGAGTTATAAATACGGTGATTTAAATAAACACGGCCAGGCTGTCTAGTAAGATTTTGTCTGCAGGCGTTCTCTGGTTCAGCAAACTCAAGCGCATAATGTGCTCACCACTCAAACAAGTGGAAATGCAAAAGAAAAAAAAATGAAATGGTCTCCTCATATCATGACTTTTAGCTGCAGGCCAGGATCACAGAGGTTTCCAGCTCAACGCTTCATGTGATCATCTGCTCTCTCTCTCTCTCTCGCACACAACGTGATTGAGGAAAGCTTTAAAAAAGAAAAACATACGAACATAAAGCTGCGGTCCAGACTCTTTAAACAGAGGCTGGCGGTGGGGAGAGATTATTCTAAAGAATACCTGCCTGCAGGTTAGAGATGAAAATGCTCTTCAGATACAGCGTTATAATTATGTTCTTCTCTCTCAGCACTGAAGTAGTAGGGCTTCATGTAATTGCTTTGGTGAATATTTACATTTTGCTTTTTTAAAAAAATCGTTTTAATGCTTTTGCCACTATAGAAACTCATGAATGTTCAATCCCGCAGCCACAATCTATATTCCACTTAATTCTCCTTTGTTCGGCTTAGTGAATCAGATTTTTCATTATTTAATTTGGCAGATTTTGTGGATTAATGAGAGCTGGGTAAAACACGCCAAACAACAACAACAACAACTTTGGCCTTGCAGGGATGGTTATCATGAAAGGCTGATGGTTTGTGTGCTCAAATGGAGGTACGAATGCTGCAAAGTGCAGAGGCTCCCTTTTAAATGAAGAGAAATGATCTATACAGATGATTGCAAATTGTGAGAGAGCTCCTCTGAGCCGTGAACATTAAGGTGTAATTTCACAATGAACGCAGGTTTATTGCGTCGCCCATTAGCACGGTTTATGTATTGCACCCACTTTTCTCTCCATTGATCGAGAATAAGAATAATATTCTCCTCGCCTCCCCTCAGTTTTTTTTTCCTTTCCTTATCTCGTTTTCCTCTGTCTCCTCTTACTGCGACAGTCATTCATAAATTCCAGTGTTGAGTTGGAAGATGAATGAAGTCAAGTGTCTGTTAGTTTTACAAGCAAACCTTCAGAACTGACATGGAGGGTTGAACAGTGTGTGTGTGTGAGAATCAGTCCTCTGAAGTCTCTCCACCAGTCTCTCGCTGAAGAAATCACACATGCCTGCAGATCCACACACACACACACACACTCGCCACGCTCAGCGTATGCTGGGAACGCCACAGCTGATGGGGAGTGTGGCATAGTGAAAGGGATTTGGAGCAGGAGGTTGCCAATTGTCTGCCCTCCTCATCTTTGACCTTACTTGACCTCGGAGGACGCGGACACTATTGGATCACAGGCGGCCGCAGCTTTTCAGGGCTCAGTTCGGCCTGGATGGAACAAACAGCCATTCCAGCACGGGGAGTTGTGCTCGCATGCTTTAAATGCCCATTGTTTGACCACAAAAAGTAGGACCTTCTGTTTTGAAATGGATGCAATCTGGACGTATGGCACCTTCTAAGACATCTAAATGGCCCTGATGTTAGTGAGTGCTGGTCTGGCTAATGTTAAAGAACATTATTAGTTATGATATGATCTTATCATGTTCTAGTTATATAGATTCCAGTCCAAATTCATTATTCAGAGGAAGCTGTATTTAAAAGAAAAAAAAGCAATGCTTGGACATCAGAAAATAATCCTTTTTAACACTGGAAATATTCATTTATTGATGTAGGCTGAATATTTAGTGCACAGTCCGTTTTGCTGGGGAGACTGCATTTTCTTTAGGTTAAAGTTGTACAGCTTTCCATTGCCAGCATTGCTCTCTGTTCTAATTTCTAATACATCCCACCGGGTAAAGTAGTGTTTGAGTTACAGAAGGCCCCGGACCTCTGTGGGTTTTTTTTTTTAAATGCATCATTTTCCTTTAAGAGAGGACCCCGGGCTGTTAGAGCGTCTCTGGGTGATTTGCAGAGAGCAGCTGAGCATGGCAACGAACACACTTCCTGACACTCGCTTTCTCTCTCAAACATCTCACACACACACACACATTACATAGACACACACATTGACATTCAATCATGTGTGTGCACATGCCTTCACATGTGTGCATGCATGGAGTTACAGTTTGGGGCGGCAAGTGATGTTTTTTTATTCATTTTATTCACAATTGTCGATTAATCCAACAAATCTTTTCCAAATGGATGAATTGTTTAGTCTTTAAAGTTTCAGATATTCTGAATTTCATTCGCATGTGTTCTTTTTAAACGGCTTAAATGTTTAATTGATTATCAAAAGCGATTATTTTCTGTCAGTAATTCACCAATTTTTTTCAGCATAACTGCAGATGTTAAACACGAGCACTCGCTCACAGAGGCGGAGAAGACTTGGCAGATAGAGTGCCATTTTGCTGAAGGTACTGATAACATTTTTTAGTTATTAATGAAGCAGAATGGGGTGTTAATGTGAACCACATACAGATACTGATCAGAGATTAAACAGATTTAATTGACTGAAATTTGATAGCTTTGTTGGATGTAGTTCAATTCAAATTAGATTACACTTCTGCTAATAAGATCAAATTCATGCAGCGTGGACACTCTGATCGTGTGCTGGAACACATATAACTCATGCATACACATAATCACTGGGTTTTAGTCAAAGGGATTAGTTTAAGCAGCGAGACAGGGAGAAATGGATGAGAAGACTGCGTCGATGGGACTGAAGATATCAGTTATTATGTTTCCGCTATGTAATAAGCAAGCCATACAAATGTTCAGATGTAAGAGTGTAATGGACTAGACACAGGTAAAGACCATCCTCCGACAAGGCAATTATTTTCTGTATCGGGACATCTCAAATTTCATTATAATGGTTGGTGAAATGGCTTTCAGTACAGTATGTGGTATATGGATTTATCTATCTATAGTGTGCGTGTTGGATTTTTCATATAAACTCAGCATGTTTAAATGAGATTCAGAGCTGGTTTGCATCTCATGCTCACACGTGAAGTTTTGGAAGAAATCCCGAGAGCTATGCTGGCACTCGCAAACCCGCGAGTGACATCATGCTCCAAAAAAGGGGGGGTGTCAAGGGGTGAGGAGAGGGAGGTGTGGGTGGTAAGAGGGGGAGGGGAGTGTAAAACATGTTAAGGAGAGAGAGGAGAGAAAGAGAGGAAGGAGAGTGAATGTGCAGCACTTTGTAACAGGCTATCACAGGTTAATTTCCCATGAGCGTCTCTTAGAGGAACGCGCCTAGTGTCTCTCATGGGAGTGTTTACACTCACACCTTTCACACACACACACACACACACTTCCAGACACGGAAAGTGAGTCCTTTTTCTGTTGTTTTTTTTTTTTTTCTGTTGCTTGAAAGCAGTTGCAAGGGCAAGGCTCCTCTCAAAGGGGGTGCACGTGCACGTATCACTGAAAAGAGGTTTTGAGAGTGTGTGTTGGTGCGTGTGTCTGTCTGCGTGTGTAGTTTATTGCAAAGTCCCAGCTAGCAGTAAAATCTCCATCTGCATCACCATGACAACAGCCCGGTAACAACAGGGAGACAACACCCATCTCAACCCTCCCAACCCCATCAGCTGTGTGTATGTGTGCAAGTGTGTGTGTGTGTGTGGGTGTGTGTGTGCGGCGTGTGCGTGCTTGATTACTTGCATATTTGATAGTGTGCATTTGAGCGAAATTCCAATGTGTGTGTGTGTGTGAGACAGAGAGAGCGTCCATTAGGGAGCATCCCAGCAGGTACTGTCTTTGTCTCTGAATGATGGACACGGCCCTAATAGCTCTGCCTGTATGCATGCCTCAGTGGGGAGCGGTTACACACAACAAACACTCACCTATATATATACACACACACACACACACACACACACACACACACACATGCTCCATTGCCGCCGCCTCTGTATGAATGGAATTGATACCTCAGCGGCGCTCTCCTACTGTCTGCCTCAGCCAGCCAATTGTTCAGCTCGCTGCTCAGCCTCCAGGAAGAGATGACATCATTGCTGGCCAATGGCATCACAGCTCTAGGGCGTGCTTCTCTCTGACGGTCTGCATGATCAGGGGTGACGAGGGAGGCTATGTATGTGTGTGTGTGTGTGTGTGTGTGTATGTATGTGTGCTAATGGTAATAGGGAGGTAAAACTGATTGATATGCATCCGCGCTCCACCTATGGGATCAGACTGTTCCTCATTTCCATCTCATCATGTACGGTCACCACTCTCTTCTCTCTATTTTCCCCCCTCTTTCTTCCTCTATAACTTTTAGACTCTTCCTCTTTCTTTTTTTCCTATCTATCCTTTTTTTTAATCATTTACCTCTCACCCCTCTTTTTATTTCTGCCCTGCATCATCATCATCTCCTCCTGTGCACGTGGTGGTGTTTGTGATTCCAGAGCCGGTCAATAGGTCATTGTTTGGCCTGTGACAAGGCAGAATTTATGTGTGTGTGTGTGTGTGTGTGTACTGACGCAGCAGGGAGTAGGATGTCACCGTGATCAAGCTACAGATAAACCTGCTCATGATGCACTTATACCCCACTGTGACCTTCTGTCTAAAGGGAGCATTTGCATTTGTATTTGTATCTGCTCTGGGAAAAATAAATGTCTTCTTGTTGGCATTCAGTCAGGACTTCAACAAAGATAAGAGGGATTTTTTTTGTTGTAATGTTATTTACAATTTTATTGTTGTTAGCCTTTTCCTCCTGTCTTTGTGCATTTTACTGAGCATTTTGGACACAATATGTTCTGTCCTTATGCTCGAAGAAAGCAAGTACTTTTTCCCACCAACAGTAGATGCAGAGAGAGTCCTGGTTTCTGTTTTCAAGGCAGTAAATCCTGATATGAACTCATTGTTTGTTTTCTAAAGCTTCAAAGTTGAGTCTAATCCTTTAACATATATAATTAAATTGACTTTGCGCTAAAAACAAAAGCTGCAATTGTGTTTGTCTGAGGGTGTCTGTGTTTGTGTTTACTTTCCATTTCTTGACTGTGTTTCAGCCAGCAAAGCTGATTAATCCTCTCCTGTCAGTCATTGATTAATTAATTAGATGCTGTGTCACCATATGTGTGTGTATCCATGGTAACAAGGCTGCGGCTTAGGCCACAGCCCTTGCTGAAGTTAAATGCCTATATAAGTGGTATTAAAAGAAAATTACTGTCACTTGGCCAAGCGCAAGGAAATGGTATTTAAATGTCTTTCTGTCGGAGCATTCCTCTTGAACTCACAAGTCAATAAGAGACACAGATCTCTGATTTCTTTTTAACCAACCAAGGCCCATTTCTCCAACCCCCACCGCTCGTTTAGCCTCTCTGGCGCCTGTCCTTCAACTGCTGCTTCCTCCCTTTTTGTGCCTTTCCTGTTTAACTGCGTCAGAGAAATGCATTGTGGGTCTGTGGTTTTCCCTTCACACTGTCAAGATAGATGGTACCAGTATGGATGGTAATGGCACTGGCTTGCGGTTAAATGGCATGAAAAGAAAGGGGTGTGTGTGTGTGTGTGTGTGCTGCATGCATCATTGTCTACATCTGATTGGTTGCAATATATGTTTAAATTCATGCACGCGTGTCTGCACCGACACCTAAATATATGTGTCTGCGTCATTGTGTGTGTGTGTTAACAGAGGGAGGTTGGTACTGATGAGTCCTTAGACCTTCCATCCATCATTGTGATGACCTTTTACCCCCAAAAGCTAGCAAATTAGCCATTAATGCTGCAGCCCAGAGGATGGAAGAGAGGATGACAGCAAGTGGCACAGCCCTTAGGGGTAATTGTGTGTGTGTGTGTGTGTGTGTGTGTGTGTGTGTGTGTGAGTGAGTGGTTGTGTTGCGAAGGACTACTGCGACCAATCCGTGCAAAGGTGTTTGTTATTATGAGTGGACTCTGATTTAACACGCTATGATTACTGTCTTTAAACTGATATTCATGATTCTCCCAACCTTTTGCCTAGCCAATCACAAGCCTCCTCTGAGCTGCCAAAATGAAAGGTTAGATTTGTCTTTCCAGCCGAGTGAGTAGACTGCCCAGAGCATCTTTCAGCTGTCCCAGCTGGTCCTGGTTGTCATAACAACTCCTCAATTAAAGACAAAATGAGGATATTCCTCATGGTGCTGAAGTCAGTGAAGAAGAATCAAAATTAAGGCTTTTATACGTGAAATTAATGGTATTTTACATGCTCCTGATCTCAAAATATAGCAAAAATTTAAATGCTGAAATATTGAGCTGATGTCCTATGAATAGAGCGGAGACTGGGACATCATGTTCCCTCATTAAAGGCAAATAAAAGTTTTTTAGAATCACTAATCAAATGATAGAAGTGAAAGCAAAACCAACACATCCCCTGCAGTGTAAAACATATAAACTTGGAAAATTTCACCTCACACAAGCATATTTATCAGCTTTCCTTCTATGGATTACCATTACCGAGTTTAATATATACATGTATACACATTCCCTTAAGTAGAAAAAATTAGAAATTAAACACTTATACCAAAATTTTAAAGAGAGAAATTCATTTTAATTTGAGGAATGGGTGATTAAATGCCTTAAATGCTTCATTTTATACAGGATTTTTATTTCCTTCTCCCTCCTCTGCCTCCTGATGCATCACTTCCGTCTCTGTCTTCCTGTCTTTTTCGCTGATGGAACAAGGTGATGCTCCTGCTGTTGTTTTACATCAACACGCATTCACACACACACACAAACAACTACACACCCACGCTGACAGACCGGCTGAGTGGATCGGTGAGGGAAAGTGCACAGCGAGGGGAATGATATAATATGTGGTTGAGAGATGGCAGGTTAGAGCAGGAGGAGGAGGGGAGGGAGGAGATGAACTGGCAGTGGAGAGATGGAGGGAGCGACTGAGATGATTGACTTAGAAGGGAAGGGATGAAGGAGACTTTTGAGAGGAGGAATAAAGGAAGGCGAAAGGTAATGGAGTGAGCTGGCAGGATAATAAAGTATACATTAAGAGGAAAAAAGAGTAAGAGATGAGACGGGTGGATCAGCCGTGATGCTGGTTAGAGAGGGGGAGATGAGACAAAAGATTTTTTATTTCAAGGAAATGTACGAGGAAAACAAACAAGACAAGCTTAAAAGAAGATAAGAGGGAAAAATTGTCAAATGGAAAACATGAAAAGTTAAGATTTGCAGAGAAAACCTGCAGTGAAACCTGACGAGAGGTGGTGGAAAATAAAGCAGAAAGCCATATGATGAGTCAGGTGTGTGTGTGTGTGTGTGTGTGTGTGTGTGTGTGTACATTCAAGCAAGTCTATAAATTGCACCATGCGGTGGGGGGGAGAAGTGAAGTATGAGAGGAGAGGTGAAGTGTGAGAGAAGCGAAGTACAAGAGGCACAGGAAAGCAGGTGGAAATGCGGAGATTGAACAGCAAAGCCTCGATTCTCTTCTGAGCTTTCGGCTTTATTCGGGGCGGGGGGAAGACGGACGGGGTCGGTTCAGCTGTGTCAGCCACGGTTAGAAAACATCTCGACAGTCGCCCGGTCGCGTGGTGGCAAACTGTCAAAGCCCTGACTCTGTTAGCGCACAGCGACAGGGCCCAAACCAGCTGCAGGTGCAGAGCCAGACAGACTGTGTGTGATCAACATTAGTTAATGTCCTCTGAGTATGAGAGTTGGCTCTAAGCCTCTATCAGCATGTGATGGACTCTCCATGGTTTAGGTTTTGGCTGTTATGATGTGCAATGTGTGTGACAATTAAAAATTATGGCAAATACATGAATAAATCACCTATTTTCACAGAACCAGGTGGAGTTGTTGACTGTGTGTAGCGCCACAATGCGACAACTCTACATGTACTATCTCGTGCACAAGTACAGTCGTGCACACGGGGCTCAGCGCAGCCCTGCCGGTGGTTTCACAGTGCTCTGTTGATCGACACTTGGTGGCAAGAAACGTACACAGTGCAGCAATAAAGGGAAAGAAGAGGAAGCCTGCTAATAAGCAAATAAGGATGTTAACAAGTAAGGTTTCAGACTTTCTATAAATCTGTTTTGCAAATGTTTTATGAGGAAGAAGATGCTTTTGACATGTTTGTGAGGCCTTCAAGAATGCACAATGCTTTTTGGTGAGAAATAGAGAACATAGACAAAAAAAAACCTCCACAGGAAACCTTTAAATCATATTATGTGCAGGTTTTATCTTGAGCATCTATGTTTATTCAGGACGAGGAAACCTTATCTTATAAAAAACCCATAATCTTAGAGAGTAACTTTAAACCTCACCTCTCCTTACTTTAGTTGGTTGTGGTTATAAGTGCGCTCTGTTGCACCTGTAACCAAACCCAACAGTGATGTCACAGTGTACCGACACACCCTAGAGTACACCTCTACATCACTGCGGCAAGGTGACTCAAATGATTATAATATATTATTAGTTCATGATGTTTTTATTGTAAGTTCCCTTAGTGCCTCTCAGTCATCCACACAGTAAAAAAAAAACTACACAGCCCAACATGAAGCCACAGCAAAGGCGAACTGGCTATAATGTCATAGATTAAATCACACAGATTACACGTTCATTCAAGTCAGACTGTGGCTAAACGCTCTGTTTTTCTTTGTGCAAGTTCCTGTGAGGAGTGACACTACAGTGAACGAAAACTGAGAGCTGGAAACATGACTACTAAATGTTGTGCTGGCCTCAAATCCTCTCAGCCATGCTGGCAGGTCACCGCACACTGTAATGAGTGTAAATTTAAAGCATGAGTCACTGTGAGAAAATAGCAAGAGTCTGTGTGATCGAGTGGGCCGCTGAAGTATTTGTTTACTCTGGTGTGGCTCCGTGACTTTTGTTTTCAGCTGCTGTTGTGGTTTCAGATATTTAGTGAATTTGGGTTGAATTCAGATTTCTGTAGTAATAAATTGTTTAGTGACATTTTATCTTCATTCACTGATTTGCCCACCTTCAACCTGCTCTCTTTAAGTGAAACCTGATTTGTCAAGTCTCTCAGTCAGGGGTGAGCTGCTCAAGCACACCGATGGCAGAAATATTGAACAGGAGCATGAAGATCACACATGCACACACACAATCATACGCACAATGGGGTACCACGATAACTGCTCCAAACCAGCCATGTTTTCCTCCTCAGTGCACTCCACTGCACATGGCAGAGCAAAGCACACATGGGGCACATTAACCTCTCAGAGTCACACACACACACACACACACATCCATATATACATACATTGTCCTCAGGGAAACACCGGCTGGGGCATGCAGAGTATGGAGTTACCATGGCAACAGCATCTATAGGTGTGGCATTGCTGAGTCGACAGTAAAGAAGTGGAGTGTGAGAGTGTCTGCGTTATGCGCGGCGTCTTGTGTTTGTTCTGGCCGATGGTTTTCATTCATGGACAGCTTTCCATCCCTTCATTACTGCAGCGGAGCCTGTCCATGTTACAAACAGATGGATAACAAGCATCTGCAGTCAAGCGCTGTGTTACCATACTTTCCCCGTCTCTCTCTCTCTTCACATTCCTATGCAGTAGCTGTGGAAATTGCAGAATAGTGAAGCCTGTGACACTTGTGAAAACCTGGCATCATGGAAATTGATAGCAACACACTGATGCATCTACAGAAAAAGAAAATTAAGCACAGTTAAGCACTCGAGATCATCAGGTGTAATTGCTATTTTCTTTTATAAGTACACCAAATACTCTGACATCAGTTTTGCAAGTTCCTGATTGAGAAAATATGTTTTCGAGGCCTCGACGCTGACCAACTCAGATCAGACTCGACCCCTCGATCGTCCACGCTTGGTGCTCTAGTCATTAGGTGAGTCTGTGCTGCGTTACCGTGCGTGTGTTCGCTTTAAATTCCAATGTGTGTCCAACATGTGCTACATTAGCAGAAGTATTAAACTAATTGAATGGAATTGGGTTCATGCAAGCTATCTAATTTCATCCAGAGAAACGTCTAATTGAATCTGTGTAATCTCTAATCAGGATCTGTATCGCACTCTCGGTGGCATCAACGCTCCAGTCTGCTTCAGTAACTAAACACCTCATCAGCACCTTTAGCAAAGAGGAAATCTGTCATCTGTGTTTTGTTTTTTTTTAACATATCTGTGTACGGTTGTGTCTAACCATGTGTATTTGTACCTATGTGTGTGTATCTGTGTGCATTCTTACGTAGTCTTTGTATACAAAGATGCTATTTCTGTGTTTCTGTTTGTTGGGTGTGTTTATTTGCTGGAAAAAGGGGGTTTGTGTCTGTGCAGATGCTTTGGGGAAATGGATGTTTACTCCCCTCACTCTTCTCTGTTAGTGTGTATGTGTGTGTGTGTGTGTGTGAGAGAGAGAGAGACAGAGACAGAGAGAGGGAGACGGTGTGTAGCCTGTAGGCTTGTTTAGCAGAGAAACCGCGGGTCAGGAGGCGAGGGAGGGATATGCAGTTAGGAGTCGTACTTAACAGTCAAACATCATTAAAATCTTCTCTGCTTCTGTGTGTGTATGTCTGTGTGTGAGGATCAGTGTATTTATACATGTGTGTGTATGTGTTAATGTTTCTCCGTTTGTGGGGGAAAAAGTTTTTTTTTCTTCTTCTTTTGCATTCCTGTGGTGTCTCGGTTAAGTTTTATTTTTTTCTGTTTTCCCTCTGATTGTCACCGACAGCGCTGTCATGTGCAAACACTCTGTATACAGCAGGTTTTTTTCTTTAAGACAGAGATAAATGAGCCAGAAAGGATACCATTCAATTCACATGAGTGACAGTAATGTGGATGCATAATAATGTTGATACATAAACCACACTCACACATGCAGCGCAGACACATCCGGAGAGGACACTCAGCCCTTTAGGCAGTTGATTGTCAGCATATATCTATCGGCACGATGACGCACACACACACACACAACAGACACACACATTCGTTCTGGTCTTTTCATCAAAGTGCTGATAGATGTTGCTCGGCAGGTTGATTAGAGAGAGGGAGAGAAAAAGAGAGGGAGGAAGTGCTTCAGTCGGTCTTTGAGCCTGAAACAAAAAGCAGGAAAGAGAAATGATTCACAGAGAAAAGGGACATTAAAATATGAATGGCAGTGTCAGATGGGGACACCCAGAGAGAGAGATGGGTTCAGTCCACAGAGAGGATGACAGACACTTGCATTAATATATTAAAATTATCTCTCACAACTTTTGTTATATTTTGGCCGTCATTCATATCAGTTTTGACACGATTTTATTCACCAGCATTATTGATGATCTCTGGGGGACACAGTGGGAGGCCGTAGCTCAACAGATAAATCATCACAAACGCTCCATTTAAGTATGTTTTATATTGTACATAAGTCCACAATTCAACTATATTATACTTTAACCATAAAAGTTATTCTGCGGAGCGACTGCTTGACTCGGCCCGGTTTGACCTGATGTGTCATGATGTACCAGAAGCTGCAGCTCACGCAGAGCTGCAGTGCGAAGGATGATTCTGACAGACGTTTTCGGCGCATCTGCTTTTGTTTTTTTACTTTTTTACAACACAAGGCCGTTATTTCCACTGGGGATGGAAGAGACATGTCCCCGCCCTCCCATTTTGATAGAAATGTTAATATGCTCACCAAGGTCACTTTCAATTGTCACTGCAATTAAGCTTTATTGGGCAGAAGAGAGTGAATTGAGGACTTCCTTTCCCCCGGGGTGTGTCTCTCTGTCTCTCTCCGGGTACACAGAGGCTACTGCCCTTTCCTCTGATTGGTTAAAGTTATACCTGCAGTCTGAGAGGAGGAAGGGACAAAATACATCAAACTTATTAATAAGAAATATTGAATATGCTGTGAATTTGCAGTTAATATTATTAATATTTTCCTAGAATAGATGTTATATTTGAACAGTGTCCTTTTTGGAAAAATCTAATGATATTTACCTTTGATGAAGTACAAGATGTCCAACAAATGTGTAAGAACAAAAGAGAATAAAGTTATCATCATATTTTCTGTTTTTATTTGCCTTTGTCACAGTGTTTTTGTGCCTATAAAAGCTCTTGAGATTGAATCAATAGACAGAAAAAGTTGGGAGAAGGGAAGAGATAACCTGAGAAAAGTGAGGAAGACAAAGGTAAAAGAAGTCCAGCAGAAGGAGAGCGTAGTTTTGAGAAAAGCAGAGGAGACGGGCGGTGCAGAGTGGCACTGTGCTTCCTGCAGTCACAGTGGGAGTGTAGCTGTATGTCATATCCTGTCCACCAGCTGTCACTCAATCCAGGGGGTCTCTTCTCTGACACCATACCGACTGTCAGCTCCACCAGTGCTCTATATGTGTGCATGTGTGTGTGTATGTATATATATATGTTTCTGTAGTGGGATCCGGCTGCCTCGAGGGTGTGTTGGTAGGAGATGCTCATCCCTGACGACAGGAGAAGGTCACTGTTATCAATCTCATATTCTGTTTCTGTCTCTCCACCAGTCGTCACTCTATCTCTTTCTGAAGAGACTTGTTGGTGTCTGATCTCATGAGGCATCACTGTTAATTCTGTCTCCATTTTCTTTTTCCATTTTGTGTTTTTAATACCTGGTAATATCGCATTTGCGACCCGTGTTTGTGCATTGACAGAGAGAAAAATCAATACTGCAAAATAAAATTATTAATGATTTTATTTATTAATTATTTTTTATAACAGGCTCTTTTATTACTTACGTTTTTGGAGAGCCCTGGATCTAATTTCTCTCCATTCCTTTGCATATGATTCAGTTTTGTTTTGTTTAATTGTTTCACACGTATCACATATCAGCCATGTGAAGCGATGTATTGGATTATAAAGTGTGTGTGTGTGCTCCACAGGCAGACAGCTCTAATCAATGAAAGAAGCTACTGGCATTTTTCACCTTCATAAGATCAGGTTTATTTAAAAGAAAATGGGTATGAGGGCTTAAACGTTAGAGTTTGAAGCTTTTGGTTTTACTTACTAAAAATGAAAACAACTTGTGTCAGCTGATTGCTGAAGCTGGTTTGAGGGAGACTCTCAGCTTGAGAATCTGCAAATCTTGTTGCTTTACTCTCCACTTATTTGTCTTAAATATCGTGGATCTATAGTGTATTTGTGTTTTTTTTTTTTTATCCAGAGTTTGTTGTTTGCATCTGACTCCTTCATGTGATTAGTGTGGATGAGTGGGTGAATTAGAGTATAGTAGAAAAGTTCAATATAAGTGCAGTCCATTTACCAAAAAAAGTGGCTGTTATTATATTAAGATAAGGATGTTGACAGAAATGTTTAATTGTGTTCAGGCTGGTTAAACTGCAGCGACTCAGGCGGTCAGTTGGTTACTCACAATGAAGGTGTAACAAGATTAAGACATTAACCTCATTTTGCCTCTCTCATTAATTCCTTGTTTCTCTCACATTTTGCTTGAGAGCATTTTTAAAACTTTTCTCTGATTTACCATTCAAACTAACAACACCGTCGTTCAAAAAAGCTTGTGGTTCAAACACACGTACAAACCACTCCCCAGTTTTTATTGTATTTCTATATTTGGTTTCATATTCTTGGAAAAGAGAATGAGATTTGACCTGCAACGTGTAAAACATGCAGAGTGTTCAGAGCTGTCTTTATTGCATTATTGCAAAAGCAGTTTCATTAGCTTTGATTCAGTGTCATTCTCACCTTACTTGGAAAAAAAACAGTAAATATAAAAAGTCTAATGTTACCAGCACTCCCTCTTAGGCTCATATCGTTTTACATTTGTGTAGAAGACCATTATACCCGTGTGAACCGGTGTGAATGTAACAGTGGAGATCAGGCTGGAGGGCACAGAGGGATTATATGAGTCTGGAGAGGGGCGATATTGGCCACGTACGTACACATAAATCCTCGTAATGTGTGTGTGTGTTTGTGTGGGGAAGGGTGTGATAGGCGATAGGAGCATACGAGGGTCTTTTTGCGATAATCCCAGCAGAGGAGAGGAGGCAAAAGAGGAGAAAGAGAACAGATCAAGGTTCTTTAGGAACTGGACCCCTGACCTTGATATATATATGTGTGTGTATGTATGTGTGTGTGTGTGTGTGTGTGTGTGTGTGTGTGTGCATGCATGCATGGCCAGGAGGTGGTAACACTCACACATTCGCCCCACCCAAACCCAGCCCCGTTCCTCCACCACCACTCGGGGCGTTACCATGACGACGGGGTTAGAGGCTAGCCCACGAGCTGAAGAAGAAAGATGCATTCTGACACGAGCTCGGATCTAAGTGCTGCAGTCTGTTTAGACGCATTCCTCTCTTTTGTTGGCACTTTTTTCCCCCTTTTTTGTTGGAATGTGTTCCTCTTTTTTTTTTCCCCACTTTGCATCCATGCTAGTAAATGCCAGAGACTTAATTTTCCTCCCTGCATGTTTTTTTTTTAATACTTGTTGGCAATTATCTTTTCATTTCTCATTCATCCCTTCGCTCTCGGAGTTGTTTGTTTTCAGTTGCGACCCCTTTTTTTTTTTTTTTAATCGCTGAAGGTACTTGGCTTTGTGCTCCTTCCGCAAGAATTAGCAAACAAACTAGTTCAACCACAAACGGCAACAACTGATTAGTGCCAGAGTTAACACTCTCCCCCCCACAGCGCTGTGCACTGTAAATACCCGTGGCTGCATATTTTTGACTCAGTGTGCACATGCAGCGATGTGAGAGTATCTTTCAGTTGAATCTTGCTCATCAGACTTTGTCCAATCAAATAATGTTTATCAAATGTATTTTTAAAAGTGTGTTCTTGCCCAGAAAAGAAAGAATACATCAATTGTGCAAAGTGAACCAACCAATTCAGCATGGAGCAGACAGTAACACACACAGCGTGCTAAAAAAAGGGGGGTTTGTGCATAATATATGTATAAATATGTGCATACATTTAGAATTCCTCCCCATTATCATCCCTTTCATTTATTTCTCTTTTTTTTTCCTTTTTTTTTTTTTTTTTTTGATGTTGAGTGATAGCAGTGTCTATTTCCACTCAGGGAGGGTGTGGTGATGTCATGCGACAAAGCCGTCTAATTGGCCCGCTGCGAGGAAAAGAGGCCCGAGTGCGTGTCGGTGTAAATTAGGTGATGGATCACACTGTGTTGCGTTTCTATAACTCGTATTCACACGCGCACACGCCCACCCACCCCCCCTCATTGAAAACCCCGTGGCCTCTTCCCTAACTCACCCCCATCCGTTCAGACTGCACAGCATATCGTTATGACGAATCTATCCGAGCCTTCATATCAACAGCGCTCTCATCTCTGGTAACCCGGTGTTACTTCTTTTTCTACAACTCAGACCAAAAGCAGAGCTCCATCCATTAAGAGTGCCACCCCACACACACACACACACATATGCACACACGCCTACATGGATGAATGCACACACTTCCTGCACACACACCAATCACTTTTTTCTGTGCCCCCCCCCTCCTTTCTCTGCCCCCATGGGGAGGCAAAGTCCTGCATCAGCTGCTAAATTGCCCAAACTCTCATCTGCTAATGGGCTACCTGTCTCCCTGCGTGTCTGCCTCTCTGTCTACAGTAATGAGTTTTTGTTGTCTGTCTGTCTGTCTGACTGTCTGTCTGCCTCTCTGGGCCCTCCTGAATGTCTGATGTCTTGTCTTTATGTATGCTGGTTGTTTTCGTCTGTCTGTCTTCGACTGTTACTGCTGCCTGTCTGCTCCTGCGCCTCGCCTGTCTGCCTGCCTCCTGCTTCATAAATCTGTTGTTGTCCGTGTTTTGACCCGGCATTCTTCTGTACAGCTGCCGCGTTGATGAACCGTCTCTCGTGCTTATGCTGCAGATCGACAGATCTCTCTTTTATTCTGCAACTAAACCTGAAGGAAATACACAACAAAGCATAAACGAAAGAGCCTGCTTAGATCTGTATTTGTATTTCAGTATTTCCTTTGCCACTAATTTTGACTGACTTATAAGAAAAATACTAGAAGTAGTAAACGCACTACTTACAGCTACAGTAGTGATAGCAGTAGTTTTACTAGAAGTAGTAAAACTAACTATAGTACAAACTGTAGTGTACTAGAATTCTGATGATCATAATAATATAATACTTAGTATTATTAGTATTAATAGTATTATCACTGCTTCTGTTTATGCCCATGTTTATATTATTTATAGGTGTAAGTATAAGTAATCATAGTGATAGAAAGGATAGTATCACTAAGACCATCATAGTAGATATTGTGGTGCTAGTAGTAGTATAGGAGTAGTATTTATAATAAATGATGTAGTAGTAGTAGCAATTGAGGTTATATACTAGCAGCAAGTTGTTATTATCTGTAATAGAAATATGAACAAAGGAAGTAGGCAATTAATTGAGTATTATCAGAGTTACTGATATTAATTGCAGTAGTATTAAAGGGTTAAGTAGTAGTAGTAGTAGTATCAGAATAACTCCTAGTATTAGTAGCAGTAGTATTTAGTCATAGAGATGGAAGACTTTACTCTTCTTTGCACGCCAACAGGTGAATGAACACAGTGATGCGTTGCTGTGGCAACCAAGGATACAGCATAGTAGGGGGGTAGGAGTGGCATCCACCCCGTGATTATAGTTATTCTGGTGATATCATATTGGTCTCTGTACGCGTGTCTCATTGCAGTTATTCCCTTTGTCTCTTCGCCTTGTGGCATCAGTCAACACTCTTCTCCTAAATAGAGTTTTCCCTCCTTTCTTCTCACCTTCTCTGCGCTCTCGCGTCTCTACCTCATCTCTGTTCCCCCCCATCTTTCTTTAAGGAAAGCGAGTCTGCCGTTACAGTCTCTGCTGCTACGATATGTACAAGTGGCACCACAGAGGAATATTAACATTTAGAT
Organism: Scortum barcoo; assembly: GCA_023238725.1. NCBI lineage: Eukaryota > Metazoa > Chordata > Actinopteri > Centrarchiformes > Terapontidae > Scortum > Scortum barcoo. Next base: position 19,376,610 of record CM041545.1, read on the forward strand.
TGATGGCTGCTGCTAGGCCGCGTGTTGGACGCACACTTTCTATTTCCCCTCACGTTAGAATAAAGATGATGCTCTCCGAGTCTTTGTCTGTCCTTGTCAGATCACTTATTCTCCACTGCTCCTTTACTGTCTGTCCACCCCCCCATCCCCACACTCTTTCAATATGTTCCCTCTGATGTCGGCCTATTCCATGAACCGAATCATAAATAGAGCCCCACTGACATTTCAATTTGCCCCATAACCCTTCATATATTTACACACATACACATACACACCAAGTTCATTGTTGAGCATCGGTTCAGTGGCAGGCCTCTCCTGGGTTTCCACGGAGACAAGGAAAAGCAATAACTGCACACTTGACCCCTCTGCTCTTTTATTGGCCTCTTCTCCCCTTCGCACACACACACACCACCTCAAATCTAATCTGGAAGAGCGAGCGTCCTCGGTGATGCACCCTCCATCTTTCCCCCCGAGGATTGGCGAGGAGAGGCAGAGGAGCTTCGGGAGAAGAAGAAGGAGGAAGTTAATCATTTCATCTCGCAGTGACCCGGAGACGATAAGATCGATTGTTTCGGCTCTTGTAGTCGTACGCAAACGCGCACCTGGAGGAAGGCCGAAACACACTCTGAGCACACACAGATCAACGCAGCATCCTCAACCTCGCTCACGCTGTCGCACAAAAACCTGACAACTTTCTGAAACTTTGTAAGAGATGATGAGAGGAAGGGTGGGCAAGAGGGAGAAGAGTGTCACTGCGAGAAACCACCGGGCCAGGGAGAGAGGGAGATTGAAGGAAAATATTAGAAGGAACGACAGGCTGGCCTTAGCGACAAGACTGTTTACTGTTTATTTTGGTCTCCAGTCTCATTTCTCTTCATATTGGCAGAGTCGAGATGATTTCCTTTCGCTGTTTATTCCTGTGTGGATTTCTTGTGTTGTGCGGTTATTTGTGTAAGAGCTTGTGTGTGTGTGTGTGTGTGTGTATATATTGTGCATGTGCTCTGTTTGCCTCATCCGAGATCGTCTATCTGAACTCAATCTTTCCACAATCATCGGTTGTTATGGTGTCTCTGCGTAACGGCGAGGTCCCGGCATGGGATTTCCTTTTTTTTCTCTTTCCGTACCTACACAGACAGTTCCTGAGTTTATCAGACACTCGAGCACATCTTACCTTCAGAGTTAATGTGAAATGTAGAGAGGCCTAATTAATCATGCATTTTATGTAGATAAATACAAGAAAACCGATCCAGGTGTCAGTATCACCCAAGAAGCATCGACTCGTGCTCGTTATCATCGTCTCACAAAGCTACCGAGTGCATTTGGATAACCATGAAAATATTCAGAGGGGTTTATTTTCATGTTTTACAGCCCAGATTTTGCCCAAGTGCTGTTCTCTGTGCAAAGCTTTGAAATCGGAAATATGATCCACTTGTGTGTGAGTGTGTGTGCATTTGGCATTACAATCTATCTTGAGTGACCACACTCAAAACCTACAGCTAGGTCTCTCCACAGTCCATGAGAACAATAAGAGCTTGCTCATGATGATTTCTTCCTCTTGGTAATCAGGTCAGGGTCGATTGGATTGTTTCTTTTGTGTGTGTGTGTGTTTGTGTATGTGTGTGTGTGCCTGAGTGAGTGTGTGCAGGCTTGTGTTAAAGGCAGCACACAGTGTTGCTTCCCTGCAGTGTTGCCTTCTGTAACACAGGTGTGTGTGTGTGTGTGTGTGTGTGTGTGTGTTGTGCATGTCTGTGTGCATTTATGTAAATGAATGCACCTATATTACACCCTCCTACTCCTACATGATTAAACTCAAGTATTTTTCAGCATCTTTTTGTATTGTAAATTCTAAATTATGTAGTTATAAATACATTTCAGTACTCAAATCCCTCTTGAATGTGAGATCCTAATCTCTGTGGGATTTACATGAATAAATAAGTTATATATAGATTTAATCTATGGTGCACTCCTGTGTGAGTACGCTGTATGAGCTGCACGCGATGAGTCCTTTGTGTAAATTCGCTCCCGCTGATGTCTTGTTTTCCTCTCTTGTTTGTTCCTCACAGTTCTCCAAGGAGAAGTACCTGCTGGAGTCTCCTCCTGAGAAGCTTCGCAAAGAGCTGGAAGAGGAGCTGAAGCTGAGCGCCGCTGACATCAGGAGCCATGGCTGGTACCATGGACACATACCCAGAGAGGTAAACGCACGCCGCAAAGCCCGCCGGTAGAATCTGCGCACATTGAGTTAGTCATGACGCTCAAAGTCCTGGATGGATATCTGAGAACAGATGGGGTACACACATACTTTCCAAGGCAATAAACTGTTGTGGTAACACACTGCCTGTGCACAGTATGTCCCAGAACACACACTGACACACACAAACATATACGGTGCACACACACGTGCAGGCAGCCCTTTGGAGCCGCATCGATCGTTCTCTGGATCTCAAATGTGAAGATCGACTGATTTATTTTGTTTATTTATTTTCGAGTTTCTTTGGGTTTTAGACTGTTCTGATCAAAATAAGATATTTTAAGATGTTATCATGCAGTGGGAAAACAAAACAGTCATCAATGGAAATAACTGGTAGATTAATCAATGATTAAAATAATCGTTAGTGTATATAGAAGTCTCATAGAAAGTTTGACATTTACAGCCATGAGAATCTCTGTTTTATGTTATTGTAAATGGAATATTTTTGGAGTTTTAAACAGAAAAAGTAATTTGAAGATGGCTTTGATATCTGTGCAGCCATTCTTCATTATTTTCTGACATTTTTTAAGCTGTAAAATTAATCAGTTAATTGAAAAAAAATTATCTACAGATGAGACAAAACTGAAAATAACTGTCCCAGAGTTGCAGCCCTACTTTTACAGTGTGTTTCACCCTAATGAGTTTCAGCTAACACAGAACTCTGAGACTTCATTTATTACTAGTCCCTGATCAGATTTCAAACCTTTAGTTTTCAAGGAACCCGCTAAGATGCAAATAAAAAGCCTAAACTTTATTTCGCAGTCCCCCGGTCCCTGTGCCAGTGAAATGAATTATGAATAAATAAATAACCTCTGAAAAAGATGTATCGCTGCTGCTGTTTGCGTTTCAGCTCTGCACATTTCACAATACATTTTAAAAAGCCAGAGCTGAATGAGATAAAAGTATGAACATAATGGTATTTCTGCGTGGGTTGATGCAGTTGTCAACTAGTAGTATTAGTTGAGCGATTACTTGGCCAACATCTCTGGCTTTGAAAGCACAGTTTAAATGCTTTACACACAGAATGACACTGATTACTGAATCCCATCATCTGTCACAGCTCAGTAGAAATTGCTTTAGCGTTCAGAAGGAGGGGAAACTCTGCCAAACAGACAGCTGCGCGTGTTGCTGATGTACGCAATTGAATTTCACAGCTGGTGATGAAGACACAAACACACGGAGGCACACGACGACTGGCCCACACACACACACACACACACACACATGTGGACGCATGGACATGTGGAGGGTGCTCGTTCATAAGCGCAACCTCTCCCGCTTGATCAACCTCTGTTCTTTGTCGCTCACACACAAACACAGATTCAAATCAGCCATCTGTGAGTCTTTCCTCTTTTTAATTTACATAAAGTATTCATTTATTCATGGATTTGCCCCGGTGTAAACTTGGGGAAACCCTGAGCCCCTCTGGTTACCAAAAAAATACTTAGTGACTCGATTTCACACACTCCCTGTACTGTAAATGAGCTCCATCCTTCCTTCTTGCACATTTTCTTCTTCCTGTTCTGTTCTTCCCATTAAAGTAAAGACTTCCAGCATGTGCACAAGGCATGAGGACCAATTTTCCTTTCCTTTTAAGTGATATTGTTTCGTGTATTTTGTTCCTAGCTGTCAGTATAACACATGCTGTATTTGTGAATGCAGTGAAGGATCAGATAAAAAAAGCTACAGGCTCACCCCGATATGTTTAGAAATGAGATGAGAGGATCCTTCACTGGGTTTGAGCCTGTAATCTGTGTGTATACTGCCTCCTGCTGGTGCGTGACGCTCGGCACAGTTTACCTTGTGCTGTGCTGCTTTGCATATTTCATACACTGTTTCCAGTGTTGCCTGAACTTAAAGCACCTTCAGCCTTCATCAGTGGTCTCTTTGCAGGTGATTTTAAAGGGAAGCGCTGCTCTGTTTGAAATACGTTTCTCTTTTACCACGTTGCCTCTAGATCAATATTTGTGATCTCTTCTCGCAGAAAGCAAAGGCACATCTGTAGTGTTTGATATCAGTAAGATGTACAGCCTCGAGCTGTTCCATTGACCATGAATGGGAGATTGCCTTTCTGGATTGTTTGTTTTATCAATAAATTCATAATAACTAATCATTTTTTGTTCGAAAGTGCTGAACTGGATAAAATGCATCCTCAGAACACTGTTTGCATTGTTGCTGGCACTTTACACATCTTCGCCTATTCAGACTGTGCAAAGAGGAAGTGGTTTGGTGGCGAGAGACATTGTCGTGTTTGTTCAGAAACTCAGACTGTCCTGAGGCGTTGTTATAAATAATCATGATTCTGTAAATTCAATTATATAACAGTCTAAGTGTAAGAAACAAGATATTCACACACTGCAGCTCAATGAGTCGAGTTTCCCTCCAGCTCTGTGGGACTTTTGGGTCTTACCAACATAAAACCATATGCATGTTTTTTCTCTCTCTCTCTTTCTAGGTGTCAGAGACTCTGGTTTTACGTAACGGAGATTTCCTGGTGCGCGACTCTCTGACCAGCGTGGGCGACTACGTACTGACCTGTCGATGGGATAACGAGGCGCTGCACTTCAAGATCAGCAAAGTCCTGGTCAAATCCAATGAGACAAAGGTACATCTCACAACTTTTACTTGCTTTATCTTGTTGTTAAATTTGCCCCGTCATTGACTTTAACTCTTTACTCCTGTGGTGCATTGGCTTTATATTCTATGAGCATAAAAGACAGTGGAAATGGATCTACTGTTGTTGCATATTCTCTCTAGTTCGCTAAATGGCAAACATCTCAGCATCATCACTCAGAAAAGGGCAGGAAAAGCAAAGGTGTGACTAATAACTTTAAAGATGGCTCTGTTCCATTTAGGCATCTCATCCAGTGAGTCAACGTGCACGACACCACAGACAACACCTAAATGGAGTCCAGCCATTTTTAATGGTGTTAGTCACGCCTGTGTTTGACCTGTCAAAGTGTTCACTGTGTGAAGGCTGTGTTGAGTCTCGACTACGGTCTTTACTGGCCTTCACAGACATGACTGTGTTGCTCCTCTTCTCATGCTCACCTCAGCTCAGCTCTGAAACACCTGAATGTACTGAATTTTTAACATCATCACTCACACTTTGGTGTGTTTGGGAAAAGTCCAGATCCACCCTCCATTTGAAGAGGCCTATTTTCTCTCACTGCTAATGATGGAAAGAGTTTCGTAGGCAGGCTGATTTGGCGCAGGTGTTCCTCGTTGACCAGCTGTGCTGCTCTTGTCTCTCTGCCTGCCTCCAAACATCAATTCCCACCCTGCCTGCTGATTTTATTATGCACAGAGCAGTTATTAGATAGCTCAGCACTGTAGAAACACTAATATATGAAGCTGTCTCTGATTCCGGTGGTGAAGGACCAGATGAAGCTTTGTTTTTAAAGGAACAGCAGCATTTTGTGTTTCTCACTCAAAGAAATGTGTAATAAAATTAGCAGGCTCTTACTTCGGAGTGATATTTTAGTAAGTTTGGCACAAGAGAGAGAACAGATGCTCTTTTTTTCTGCAGCTCCCTTCAATGTAGTGCACGCTGATTACACCAGGTATGCAGGAAAAGAAACGAAAGATGCTGTACTCTCTTCATCCTCAGGTGCAGTACGTGTTGGAGTCCGACAGTTTCGACTCGGTCCAGGAGCTTGTGCGGTTTTATGTGGGCCAGCGCAAACCGGTCTCCCAGTCGAGCGGCGTCCACATCTACTGTCCGGTCAGCAGGACGCTGCCTCTGCGCTACCTGGAGGCCACCTTCGCCCTGGCCAACAGCAAGCAAGGCTCCGCCTACTCACCGTCCAGCCAGAGGGGGGCGTACATCAAGAGGAGGAGCGTCACCATGACCGACGGGCTGACGACCGAGAAGATGATACCTCACAGGTGAGTCAGGAGAAAGAGGAGAGGGGTGTTTATTTTTAAGTGGCAGAGATGCAGCTCTGTCCTGAAACTGGCTGAGCATCCAATAATCAAACTCTGACTATTCTCTTACAGTCTCCATCATATCTGTCATTGTTTCATTCTTGCTTTATGTCACATACATGATCAGTGACTCAGACAGTCCCAGTCCAGTTAAGACGCCGGTGGCAACACCAGAACCAGAGCCGGAACCTGTGCCCGACTGCAGGTTGTGTGTGCGATTGTGTGTGCTGTGTGAGACACTAGTGTTTTGCTCACTAAACTAGTGCACTTACCCCCTCGTCCCCTCACTTCACAGACACCATCAGCACCTCCCCTAATATTGAGCATTGAGCCCCAACAGTGTCCTCAGAGTGAACCTGCAAACTGACTCGTTCACTCGGCCACTTCTGCACCAGATCACCTGAGTTTCAAACGGGACAAGGCTGTTTGAAACTTTGAATCTGCAAAGAAGGAGCAGAGAAATGTGTTGTGTACAGTGGAAGTATATCTTAGCCTCGTGGGGACTATGAAATAGAGTTTAGCAAGATTTTAAAGCATGGGACAAAACCAATGCTAATGACATACAGGGCTTTAGAAAGGAAAGATACTGGGAAAAAAATTATTATTTCTTGGTATTAATGTATTAAAAATAGTCATTTTAAATGTAGACAAGTATTTATTCTTTGCAGTTCATCTTTTTTTAAGAAGCCACATTGCACCACATTATCTGCTCCTGCTTTAAAGTATATTAATAATATTTGTGTATCATGGCGTAGAAGAAATGTTGTCAAGGAAGCAGCAACTAAACTTCCTCCCTCTTCTCTCACCCCAAAATAATTAGCATTTGCATCCGTAACAACACCATCCCTCTCACGTGAAACCGATAAATGTGACATCCCGAGTGGCGCCGCTTCCCTTCGGCGCCTTGACAGCTTTTAAATCCATACGCGAAGATTTCTAACGCCCAAAAAAAATTGCTGTGTTTGCAGCCCGTCAACAATCCACCACCATAAAGACGCAATGCGGAACTGTGCGATGAGCATGGACCAGATTCAGGAGTACCGCTGCCCCCTGTCACCTGTTGGAGAGACCCCGCTGTCTCCTGCATACAGCGCGAGTGAGTGCCAGAGACACACAGGCTGAGGCGCATAAATAAAGAATAAAAGCTCTCACATTCACAAACACGGTCTCCATAAGACATTTTAAGACTCCACTCTCTTTTTCTTCAGTCACCAGGCAGAGAGCCCACTCAGGCGGCCGGGTCCTGGCCGTCGTACCGCCCTCCCCCGTCATGCGCCGTTCCAGCGATCCTCATCTCAGCCCCGCGGACAGTAACAACCCCCCAGAGCATCCAGCACACACCTCTCACTCGGCACACTCCTCGCCCGCCCATCACCTCAGCTACCAGTCGCATTCCTCCGAGACGGCGGGGAGCTACTGTGACCTCAGACCCTGCCCCGCCGGGCCCCCCAAACCCCCGACCAAGAGCTACGTGGAGCGGTTGCGAGTGGAGGAAGGGAGGCAGGATGTGGCGAGGGAGGACGGAGAGGGGACGTTCAGCGCCCCGCAGGTGGAAACGACGTCCTCGTTCAGGCCATCCAGGTACGAGACGTGTACAAACACACAAACACACACAGGTATAGGCTTCCAAACATCCTCTTTACGGCATTTCCAGGACACTCAGCCTCTCTTTTAACTTGATGAACAACACAAAAACAGTGAGTGAGTCCTGCCACTGTTTTAGGAACATGATTTTAGATGACAAGAAAGAAATTCAGGGGTTAATTCAAGAGACTGTCACATGCTTTGAGGGCCGATCAGCTATCAGACTTTCAAAAACACAGTAGACAGTTTGATCACTTTTGAAGGCATCATGGGTGGTGCTGGATTTGCCAACTTTCATTTTGTGCAACAAGGACATGAACTGAAACCACTCAGTTAGAAACTCGGTGCACAACTGTTTTCTATTTGCACCAACAGTGGAGATCACTTCTGCATGAACTGTTTTTTTTGTTTAGCGTCTCTCTGAGTGACATAGCCTGGGGGTCAAGTGTCACCCTCTATTTGCTACTAAAGCTGAACTTGCGCTGAGGGGAATTCTTGTCCTGTCCGTAGGAGGAACACTTACAGAAATATGACCGAGCATTTGGTCTCTCTGTGTGTCACATTATTTTATGGCCGGACTTTTAGCTGAGTCGGTAAAGAGACACTCGCTGAATTGTTGACCAGAAAGGAGGCTAAAACAGAGACAGTTTAACAGACACAGTTCACGCTCATCTCTACAGGATGGACTGATATGAGGCAGGTATAACAGAGAAAGCAGAGCCTTAAGAATAGTGGAGAAAATACACAAGTGTGGCTGTCACTCATTTTTTTTACTGCACCGAAGCAAATTCTCTCAGGATGTAAAGTGTGCTTTAAGGTCAATACACCTGCTGACATTTTGTCACAGAGGGCGAAAATATGGGGAGTGAGGCGTTTTTGAGCAGCCATTTCAGTTCAGCTACGAGTGAGGCAGAGACTGGAAAATAGATCTGAGTAAACAGCTGATAATCCTGTGGGAAATAGCCCAGGGGCAGACTTTGTGCTGCGGTCGGAGACACAGCAGATACGACAGTATTTTATTGGGCTTACGGTGCCACGGGGAGGACTCAGCAGATGAGGCTTGTAAAAGGGAAACGGTCAGGTACACCGAGCTGGCAGAAGCGATGGAGCAGGCAGCGGCTTCGGACATCTGAGCGTCCCCTGTGAAATTTGGGGCGCAGGGAGGATTACTGTCAGTGTTAAGACTACTGGAGAAATTGGCAGCTAAGGCCGTAAAGGCTACTTATGTTTAAGGCCCCACCAAATTACCCAAACTAATTCAAACTAAGTCATTTAAAACAACCTTTGTGGGACTAATTCAACATCTGCGCGGCCATCAGCAGATTTCACTTCACTTATGTGTCTGCAGATTTTAACTAAAAAATTCACTGGAATGACTGTACAGTTAATAATTTAGGAATAGTTTCACAGTTAAACAGTTTGTTAAGTCATGTCATTTGTAAGAAAGTGTAAGTTTGCCTCAAAGGGCTTTACAGTCTGTACAACATAAATCCTTGACTTAGATGAGGAAGAAGCAGTATATTATAAGATTGTTAACTGTCAGCAGTAAATATTAATATCAATATGAGCATGAAAAATCAGGCAATCCCTTTTTCAAACAGCTGGATTAGCCCTGCAGGTTTCTCTTCTTCTGGTCTAGTTGTCCTTGCCAGTGCTCATGTCTGGTCCTGGTTTAATATTTTCTGCAATCGCTCCCGTGCAGGTTCGAGTCTTGCCTTCTGCCAGCTGAGAATAAGCCTCTGGAGATGTCCGTGCTGAAGAGGGTCAAAGAGCTGCTGGCTGAGGTGGACGCGAGGACCGCGGCGAAACACATCACCATGGTGGACTGCACGGTACACACAAATATATGCGCACAAATATACTTGCACGATACCAACAGGCGTGCGTTTAGACACATAAGAACTAACAAATACCTGCACACATACGACTGATCCTATTTCAACCCTTGCACAGGTGGCTAGAATATTAGGTGTGACCTCGGAGATGCAAAGGATGATGGGAGTGTCCTCGGGGTTGGAGTTACTGACGCTACCACACGGACACCAGCTAAGACTTGACCTGCTGGAGAGGTAAAGCACGCCTTGTTTCCGCTGTCTCCCTTCATACATCGCTAACTCCCTCATTAATTCAGCTATCGATTATCTGTGCTCCTCTGTTCCTCTCCTCCATCTCCTCTTTTCTCCAGTCTTCTGTTCTTATTGTCTATTTTTTTATTTACGTTTTATTGAGACATACTTAGATCGATATAAAATTGTAGTCATTGTGACGAGACTCTCCAATCCTTCTGTGAAAATGATGACCACCGACAGTAATAAAGCTGAGTAAAAGTAAGTCACAAAAGCAAGTAAGGAGCAGTAAAATAAATATAAAATACAGTTTTAAAAATACAAAGCTGACCAACAGGATGTGGTAAATAGAACCAGAACAATGAGGTGTACCACCATGATGCTCAAGTTCACTTAAAAAAATAAGAAATAAATAAGTAATGATAAAATGGACAAGAAAATTCACCAAACAAATGACAGACATAAAGGTACAATGTACAAAATCCAACAATTTTCAAAACCTTTTCCTGTGGCAGCCTCAAGGAAATGTGACTCTTTCTCTTTTTATCTTGAAAATATCATAAAAATGTCAATCCAATCGTCAGTTGTAGGTATTTCAGGTTTTAGGCACTTTTTAGTAACAGCTTTTCTCCCAGCGTCTCTTTACTCTCGTCTCGTGTTCTCCTCCACCTCTTTTCCCCCCTTTCCTGTCAAGTGGTTGCTTATACAACAATATAAATATTTCCCAATCATGTTACTGAAAGTGAAGTTGATAAGTTTGACAGGTTCGCGTGACTTCCTTCCCTTACTTTGCTTGAGTTTCCTGATAAACCTTTTGCCCAAATTCAACAGAGCACTCGAAATGATCTATATTTCATCAACATCTGAAGGGTCTGTCAGATTAAATCCCTCATATATTGGAGTCAAATCTGCCATAATGTGAATTTTCAGATTGGTTTTCAGAAAAGGCTCTGACTGAGCACCCTCTGCTTTCTTATCAGCACCAGTAATTCACCTTTTTTATTGAACACCTTCTTCTTTCCTCAGATTCTACACTATGTCCATCATGATGGCAGTGGACCTGCTCGGCTGTACGGGGAGCACGGAGGAGAGGGCAGCTCTGCTGCACAAGACCATCCAGCTGGCTGCAGAGCTGAAGAGCAACCTGGGCAACATGTTCGGCTTCGCTGCCGTGATGAGAGCCCTGGAGCTGCCACAGGTGAGAGAGAGTCAGATAAAAGTTGTCATCGTCAGCACAAAAACTCTGAAGGTTTGCATCAAATGTTTCTTTTCAAAATGTTTTTTGTATCGCTCATTTCTTCAGATTTCCCGCCTGGAGCAGACGTGGGTGACATTACGCCAGAGACACACAGAGGGCGCTATTCTATACGAGAAGAAACTCAAACCCTTCATGAAGAACATGAACGACGGCAAAGGTGAGCTCCCAGTTTAATCAGCTGGTACGTGTTGGCCTAGGAAGACGTGCGAGCGTGCATTTATCTTAATTTCTTCTTCATCTCTCCTTCGCTCGCAGAGTCTAGCGCCCTGTCCAACACCTCCGTCCCGCACGTCATCCCCGTCCTGTCCTTACTGGAGCGCGGCATGGCTCTCGGGGAGGCGCTGGAGCCCTGGGAGAGTGCAGAGGTCGGGGTAGACGTGGTCATGTACCACCTGGAGGCGGCTCGTACCATCGCGCACCACGGGGGGATCTACAGAACCAACGCTGAGACCAAACTGCAGGGTAAGGCCAAGAAGCTGTGGCTTTAGTTCGATTGCTATTTGTTACTGAAATTCACAACCTTCGAAGGATGAATGTTGATGGTCCTCTGACTTTTCCTCCATTGCCACCAGCAGGTGAAAGTTCTCACTTTTCTAGAGAAATATCTCAGCATGTACTAGACAGATTGGCACAAAATGATATTGATGCTTCCCAAATGATGAATCCTTACGATCCACTGACTTTTCCGCTAAAAAAGAGATTTCTCAACAACTTTTGGATGGATATATTTGGCTTACACATTCATGTCCGCCATCACTGATTTGATGTAATGATCAGGTGTGCATGCGTTTACTGTGTTAACCGTATTGATCCCTAATACCTCCCCGATGGTGCTCAGTTGAGGTCATTACTGCTTTATTGAACAGTGTGTCAATAGCTATCAGCTCACATCTCTGTTTTCCGCTGTATCACGTCATCGATCAGCCCGACCCCCGTCTGCTCCCTTCATCAGCGAGGCTGCGAGCCACAAGTTCAGGCGCTCACTTCACGCACTCATTCACAATTCGTCTCAAGATGTTTACGTTCATCTTTAGTTCATCTGCAAGGAGTTTGAATTATTTAACTGAGTGTAGGGGTTGAATGTACATCAAGGCAGACAGGTTAAATCACTGCAGCGTTATTGAACGAGCAACAGAGTGATGATACTTAAACGTGGAAGTTCATTCTTTAGAGACATGGTTAAAAGCTCCAAAAAGGTTCATTAGTGGACCTCTGAGTTAAGATTATTTTGAAAGATGATAGTTTGGGATTTTCTGCTCTATTTTGTTAATATATATATTAACTTTTTATATCATTTTACATTTTCTTTCTTTACTTACCTTTTAACATAAATTTGGTAGTTTTTAAAATTTATTTTATTTCTATATTTCACAAATTATCTTGTTCCTTATGTTACACTTTTGTAGATATGATAAAAGGTAAAACTATTTACTATTTGATTACAAAATAAAATGTGTCCACGTCTCACATTCTCAGAGAGCTTTCTATAAGAATGTCCAAATATTTTCTAACCAAATGTATTGTTGGTTTGTTATTTTATTCAAAATAGAAGATTTATTTATGCAACTTTTTTTAAGTTGGTTGACAAAATCATCTTTGTTTTGATTTTTAAGTTGTTTTTTTATTTTATTAAACAGTTTTTACATCTTTTCTTAATGTTCTTGTTTTCTGTTAGCGATGACAACATTGTCATCTCTAAGGAGTAACATCCTCCCGTCTCCTCTCCTCTCCAGGATTTCAGGAGCGAGCAGAAGTACGTGAGATCTTCCAAACGGAGTTTCAGATGCGCCTCCTGTGGGGCAGCCGGGGCTCCGAGGGCATCCAATCGGAGCGCTACGAGAAGTTCGACAAGGTCCTCACCGCCCTATCGCACAAGCTGGAGCCTCCCGTGCGCCACAGCGAGCTATAGCACCCACCCATCCAAAAACACCCAAAAACACCCCCCGCCCCTTCCCCCATCTGCACCCACCACTCATTGTGGTATGGTCTTGTTTTGCATCGCGAAAGGATGATGTGGAAAAGTCCGGCATGAGCACTGCGAGGGGTGAGGGTGAAACGAAAGAGGCAGCTAACAGAACAAGTGCAGTGAGCAAATAGGAGCACAGAGAAAGAGAGGGACTCCTTCTGCTCCTTCCTGTGGACTTCCTCACTTAGCGCAAAAATATTTAAATGGCATCCGAGAGGGGGACGAGCTGAGAGGAGGAGGAGACGGGTGGCCGGCTCCTCTGCTCGGTACAGACAGTAACATGTGTACGGTGTCTCCCAAAGGCCAAACAGAGCTGCAGAGTTTGGCTTTGCTCCAATAAAACACAGACACTCTTTTGTTTCAAACAACTGCTGTCGCACACTGTAGCAGAAACGATAACAATAACTTACATAGCTCATATATAGATGTTTTGTCCATGCGAGTGAGTGTGTGTATGTATGTAAGTTTACATTCCCTCATTTTTGTATGTCATTAATGTTTCATGTGTTTTTTTTTTATTGTCTTATTGATTTGTTTTGATCAAAGGATATCTAAACATCATGGATGTTGCTTCACCAAACTCACAAGAGTCTCAGTGCTCATTCTGAGGGAGCCATGTTCATAAAACCTCATTAAATATGTATCAAGCAGTCCCATTGAATCCCATTAAAAATGTATCAGGCATGCATTAATAAATGTATCAGAAATGAAACATTTGCAGAAGTAATGCAGCAACTTCAATACGAGGGCGTTGCAAGTTGTTAAAAATGTCAGGAGGACAAAACAGCCTCCCTCTGTTGTAGCTGTTTGACTAATACATTTGATATTGTCTTGTGCGCAGAATTAACAAAAAAATAACAGCACCGTGAGACAAATGAGGAGAAAAATGGGACGTATACTCTTTTAAATTTAGTTAAAGCAATGTTTCACTTAGTATATGGACATTTATCAACATGCTTTGGTATGACTCAAGCTTCAGTTTGTACGTTTGCAGAAATAAATAAAACGGTCAATGCATGCAGCTATAAATGTTATACCAAGTAAAATGTTGCTTTAAACTACTAATTTAAATATAAAGACGTGTCAAACTTAAGAAATATACAAGATGATGCAGTGAATATCTTTCATTTCTGTGGATAATCCCTAATGATACTGAACAGAAAGAGAGATGATCTTTTTGAGATCCTTTTTTTCTGTTTGAAAACCAGTGAATGATAAAAGAAATTCCCAAGATGAATCAAATAAGGCTATAATATGACTTTTGCTTAGAATTTGTGTTTTTGGCAGTACAGCTAAAACGATCCTGATCTTTTCATTGCTGTGGGATTACATTTCGGTCGATTGTTCAGTGTTAAATCATTGCTGTGTTTGCAGCATGTGGGCCTGAGAGGGCTGGAGACAACTCTCAGAGATATGCAATCATTTCAGTTCAGCCACGTCAGGGGTTAAGACCCCCTGAAGAACAGACACCCATTCAGAGTGCATTAGAGAAATGTTTATTGGGAAAATCATTTTGACTTTTCACCCCCTGCACCACCTTTTTTAAAGTCTCTCCTTTCGTTCTTCCTACCCACATCCAAACTGATAATCTATATATGAATGAAAGTCATAGTCAGATATCAATCAAAACAGAAATCAGTCTTAAAAATATCCCTCTGCCGTAAAGATCTTTAAAATGATCTTTTGATTGTCTGAACCACATTCGGGTCAGCTGTACAGATGATGAGGTGAGGAGCCATGTGCCAGTTCCCACTGTGGTCCAACAGGGGGCGATCTTTAGTCAGCAAAAAACACTGAATCATTAATTGTAATATGATATAACAGGAAGAGACATACACACACAGGAAAACAAAACTCATTTATTGTGTGTGTTTTGAGACCAATGTTTGATCTCGACGTTATCCGATATCAGACCTACTGGTTTAGGTTTGATATCCGATAACGCTGATGAAGATGATGATGATGACGATGATGATGTAATATGTTTTTATTTGTCCTCTGTTGAATGCTGTACAGGAATGCTCTGACAGTGTGTTGATTCTCCTGTTTTTTCTAACGGGACTGTGTGAGATGAACTTGAAAAGCAAAAAGATGAGAAATGTTTCAGGACTGATCTCATGTTTTTTTACGTACTGTACATAGCAATTCACCTTTTTTCAAATAAAAAAATGATTGCTCGTGTCAGAGAGTTTGATTTTGTTCAGGAACAAAGCACACATGTATGTTGCTGGTATAGCTTTGACTGTGTGATATAATACTATGCCATGTGCAAACTTAACAGAATAAACCTAAAGTTATTAAGGGAATCCTATTAAAAGACCTAAAACAACAATTAAGTGTTGGCTGTGCAGCTGCAGCCTGCTATAACCTATTCCTCTGTGTTGTGCTTCACTTATTGTCCAAAAACTATTAAAATGCATCAGCTAGCCACACTGTTATACTGAGCCACAAGTTCCTTTGTTACAGTGAACACACTCCTTCACCTTTAAAATTAGTTCCCAATAAATTTGTTGAACGCTAGTTATCAGAAAAAAAATCAAATGATCATAAATAAGAATAATATAGAATATAGGCCAACTTATCCTTATACAGACTATAACTTATACAAACACACAAGGGGCAGCAGGTAAAAATTAGGGTGAATGATGAAGATACTTTGCTAAATTTGATTTGTATAAAAATTTCAAGAGACGTTTGCTGAGAGCCAATCTCTTGTAATACAACTCGGTAGCCAATAGGAGGCAGCATTTCATTGTTAAACCTAAACTGACCCTTCTCTTATACACAGTTTACAGTTACCCCTCATGCAGTCGTGGTACCTGGCCCAGTTTAGGTGTCTGGTAGTGCAGCATCCCTGTTAGTCCACCAGCCTCTCGGATCGTGCCCCCTCCTGGGCACTTTAGCTGCTCTGTTTGTGTTTGTAATGTTCATAAAGCATAAAAACATGCAATGTATCCTGACTGAAAATATGTCCAAGAATGCGTGTTTGTGGCGAAGCATCACACGTCTTTTTTTTTTTTTTTTGCAGACAGACCCACTGTGATGGCGGTGGGAGGGAGACAGAGACAGATGGACCGTGTGTGTGTGTGTATGTGTGCATGCATGTGTGAGCGTGTGTTCGCATGTGTGTGCATGCGTGTGTGTTTTTTGTTTTTGTTTTTTATCAAGCTTGTGCTTTTGTCAACGTGTGTGTGTGTGTGTGTGTGTGTCACAACACAGATGTTGCAGGGATACTGCTGTTGCTCTCGCTGCTTACCTCCTTCATGAAGGAAGCGGTAGTTGGCTTGGCAGCTGTTATAGAGAAGGGGGGGCCTTGAGTTTATTCCAGGTGAAAAATTTCATGGGAAAAACAGAGAGTGGAAGAATTACTGCATTTGTGGCATAAGGAAAGCTACAAAGGAGAACAGAAAAGGAGGAAACAAAACAAAATACAAAGGAGCCAAACAGAATAGAGCAGGAAAGGATGCCACGTAATCTGCCACAATAGAAAATTATCATTCGCTCTGCTCTTTGTCTCCCCTTCCCATACAGTTCCATAGGCGTAACATGTTATGGATGTAATCTCTAAGAGGATTCTCTCTGCTTGGTATCATGGTACATGTTAATTTCAGCTCTTTATGTTCCTTATTGAAACAGACCCAAGATCTCCCAGGCCTGCCTGCCTGCCAGCCAGCCAACCAGCCAGCCAACCGTCATCAATTCACCCCTAATCTCTCCCCCCAGTCCTTTTTACAGCTAATCCATTGTGTTGGTCATTGTCATCTGATCATGTGTGACCCGGGCTGCTTTATAACCGGTGCCTGGCAGCGTAGCATTGACTTTTGACGTCCATCTACAGGCAGATATGCGGCGAGAGAGGGGGGTTCAAACATGCCTCCGTTTTAGTGGATTTTTGCTCGATTTCAAGAAAGGTCTGAGGCTGAGGCTGAGGTTTTGGTGGGATGTAGGTTGGAGACAGCAAAACAGCAGGGACAAAACATAATATATGCCACAGCAGAGGTTACCAAGACTCCCTCACAGAATAAATAAAATAGTGATCAAAATAAAAATAATCAAATAAAAAACCTCATGAATCGGTCCAGGGAGAAATTGTGATTTAAACAGTGTATGAATATTGGCACCAGATGACGAGAGCAGATCTTTTAACAGGGTATTATTATATGTTTTCAGATTTTTGCAAACACAGCATCAAGGATATTACATTGAGCATGCACACAGGTTAAGGAAAAGAGTTATTTAATACAACTATTTCTGCAGGCTTATTTTTGTTTGCCTCATGCTGAGATGAAGACAGCACAGGAAATCTGTCAGACAACGGCGGGAGCGTGGCGTGCCATCCGTGGCTTTCTACGTGAACCCGGTGGCAGCTCAGCAAATGTGACGTGACACCCGGTGATGGTTTGATCATCCCTGGATCACTCATGAAACTTACAGCCATAACAATCCCACCCACACAACCCGTCCTCTCCCTCTTTACCTCCCTCTGAGCTCGCCCCATGACATGTTTTCACCAGTGAGGATACTCCAGCTAAGACTGCAATGTGCTCCCTGCGTCTTCATTATCTTACAGAACTTTCACCGCGGCCTCCGCCATCAGAGGACCTCCCTCGTTTTTTTTTCCCGCCTGCCTTCCCCATCCACGCCTCACTCCTCCCTCACCCCCGCCAGGCCCCTGGTCGATCCGTCTATCTGCCCCTGCACTGACTCCTCATTAACACATGAATGAGGACAGGGAAGGGCCCGCTAAGGCTTGGACGCCAACAGAAGGCAGCGGATTTGCAATTCAAACCTCTGACCGACCCCTCTCCCACCCCCACCCCGTCCTCCCGGCCCTGTATGCCGCGACTGGGACTGTCACCAGGATGATTGAGGATGTATGGAAGGAGGGAGAGAGAGGCAGATGTGCATTCACACACTAGTGTCGTTCCTCTGCACACGTTCATACTGACATACACAATGCAAATACAAGCAGAGAGTGCTGTGTGTACTGATGGTTTTCCAATATAAGGATTTTATAAAATAAAGTAAAATCCAAAGAAACACCAGCTCATAAATGGGGCACCATCATGATTTTGGCTTAAAAGCAAACAGGTAAATTTATCTTGGCCACCAAATGTATAAATCCATAAAAACATGGCACTCAAGACAGTAAGAACAATAATTTAATTTACTTCTTATTTGCTGCTGTTAGAGTCCTAACTAAGACCAAGAAACTCATTCGCTGGACTGTCCTGAGAAGTGAGTTTAAAGTACTGCTGTTGTTCTATAAATCTCTCAGCGGCTTTGGACCAAAATACATCTCTGACTGCCTTCTACCCTGTTATGAACCCTCTCGGCCTCTCAGGTCATCAGGTAGAAGAGCTGACAGTGTTACTGTGCACAAAAGAGCAGCAACAGAACAAACTTCCAGAGGATGTAAGACTCAAACCAACTTTGACCACCTTTAAATGCAGATTGAAAACTTTCATGTTCTTCATGTTAAAAATTAAACACTCATCATGAATCTTATTCACCTGTTCTGTATTAATGTCTCTGTTCTAAACATTTGATTTAGATTTTGTTTCTATTACTTGTATTTCAATTTTAACACTGTTTTTTCACCTTTTTTGTGTCCAAACTGCTTACATGCTCAAGTTAAAAAAGTGAAAATATAATTAAAAATTAAAAATGAAACAATGAAAAATAATCTTAGGACTCTTAAGGCTTTTTAGGTGAAGTAAATGACAAAATAAAATAAATTAAACTATGTGTAACCAAACTGTATACAATATTATTAAAATTCACAGATAAATATTACATGAACGCAATTTTCATTCATTATATGTGTTTTTTTTCATTCTAGGACACAAGACAGAGTAGCAGTGTGCAGACAATCTCTTTTTTCCCCCTCACAATCTGAATTATTATCTAAATTATTATAATATATAAATGTACAACATGCTTGAATAATACTGTACGGTCACACCAGTAAAGTAAGAAATTAATATCAGTACTTGAAGGGAGGCAAAACAGAAGGAGAGAGGTGTAAATGATCAATTACATAACAACATTTTTGTCCAAAAAATACTTATTATTGTTATTATTGTTGTTATATGTTATTCACAAAGAGATAGCAGATTATATCAAATTGCTTATTTATTTTGATTTTCTTAGCTACAGTCATACCATCTCCATCTAAAAGAAAAAAAAACAGTAGTTAAGGGGAGGAAGATAAAAATAAAATTAAATACAAGTTAATTAAAAAATAATTCAATAAATAAATCATCATAATAATCAGCATAATCATTTAGGTTTTCAACAATGGCAAACATTTCTGAGTAAATTTAAACTACTAACATTCATTTCCTGTTAGTATTTAATTTAGGACACGTCAAATAACATTCAGTTCGAGATAGAAAAAACTTGAGTTAGTTTTGTGAATATGAGTTATAGTTATATTTAAAGTTAACAATTTCACAATGTCAAAATTAAAAGATGTTATTTAAAAAAAGGAGTATCCCAAACGTCACTTCCGACATCCTCCTCCAGGACTTCCTGCATGTGCCGACAATATGGCGGCGCCCATAACGATTCATCTGGAGTTCGGGTAGGAGAATTTAAAAGCCTTTATGATAGTTTCCTCTGCTTGTGTTGACTTTCTTTCAGCATTTATGCGGAAACAAACAAGCGTACAGTTGCTGTGATGGTTTATGTTTGTTTAGTCACGTTTTATTTAATGGAAAAAGACCTCAGGTAGGGGAGAGAGCTCGCTGCGTGCTGGTTTACAGTTTGTTTATGCATCATCCTGCCCCGTCTGACAGGGATGTGTTGGAGAAAAAACACTCATAAAGTGACTCAGAAACAGAGCTGGAGTCAACAAAACTTTACTGACAGCTGAGTGAAAAAAATTAAGACTGATTTATTATTATTATTATTATTATTATTATCTCCTTGTACCTCCTGCAGCTCAGCCAGATGTGCACAACATGACACAAATATAATCACTCAGCTGTAAAACCCTTACATTACAAACACTTGGATTAAAGTCAAACTTGCAGCTCAAAAATGAGGATTTTGGCTCTGAGCTATGACAATTGACATACTTGACTAAATTTCAGACACACCATCATCAAGCATCAAGTTCTGATTTTAAATTCCTGCACAGTAAAACAATAAATGTCAGCAATGGACAGCAACACAATAACCTGCATAAGTATAAAGTCATTTTTCATGGTATATGTAATTCTATATCAAGAAAAAAAATAGCTATAACTTGTTAGGTAAAGTTTTATTCTTACGGGGCTGATAGTTCCTTTGCACAAATTTCCAATAACAATTCATATTTTCTTGAGTTTAAATGGATCTCTGCCAGATTTTCTAGTCATTACGATTTTAAGGAATTTTCTTTAAAGAAGGGATCAACAAATTTGGATATATCAGAGATTTTTCCCTACTTTAACAATAATCACTACCTCTTCAAACTTCCTGTAGACGCACTTGATATAAGTGTGGAAGAAAGTATAAACTGTGGAAGAAATCACTTGTGCTCTCTTTATGAACAATGTTTTGGTCCTCAGACAGTCAACAGGTGAAATTCATACAAGCAAACGTTACCTTTACCTATAATGACTACCAAGTTACCTTCAGTTCTTTCCAGGAAATTACAGACCTTTTTTAAGTAAAATGTTACCTTCACTTCTGGACAAATTAATGGATAAAATAACCAGACAGATATGTCTGCTTTAGGTTAATCAAGTGGATTAAATACCTGACAATTCAAAGTACTTAATCACAGTGCTGCAAAAATCCTATAAAATATTCAGTATTGTCATAAAGCTGCTCTGTGATGGCTTAATACAAGCACAGATAAGGAATAATGGTAAAGGTATAAACTTTATGGCAAAATGTTTGGATGTCATACGATGTCCTTCAGTTATTTCCTGAATATTCACGCCTGGACCCGGCCGACTCTTTTCAGCCGAAACCTCCTGCCAATTTGTTTCTTTCAAGACCGAGAGTTTCCTCACTGAGACACACGTGATATAGAAAACCTTTTCCGGCCAAACTGCCGCAGGTTCAGGATGATGGAGACCAGGGATAAATGGGTTTTATACATTTAATCCTGCGAAGAGTCGGGGCCACTTAAATTTATGTGCGCTGTTTAAGTGCTATATCAGTAAAGGTGTTTTTATCTTGATGGAGGGGACGTAAAAATCGACGGTCTACCTCTGACTTCTTTTTCTGTCGTCTCAATGCTCCTCATGAGAGTCACTTAACGCCGGTATTAAACAGCAACAGTGATTTCATTATACCCTCAACTCACCTAGACCTTATGTGATGAAGTGAATTCTTCCTGTATTGTGTGGAAAAATACCACAGGGTGCTCCTGATTTTATACAATTTTAAGTGTTTTTCCAATGGATGTAATTAATAAGTAACTGAGGATGAGCCCTCACAAACATCGAAATGTCACAAAAACACACACTTTATTGCTCTATCTGACTGTTTATTTTGTGTGTGTGTGTATGTTTAGTGGTGGAGCAGAGCTGCTTTTTAACGGCGTGAAAGAACATCATGTGACTCTTCCGAGCCAATCTGATCCATGTGAGTATCACACCTCACCTGTCTGTGTGTGTCTGAATTATTCCAGTTGTCCATTTGAAGAAACACAAAGATTCATGTACATTTACAGACTGTAAATTATGTTCACAGCATCCATCTTTGCACATCATTTTTTCTCCAGGTTTTTTATTTTCTAACAGGATTGTTTGTTAATGCACTGTGCTCTTCCAGCCTTCAGTCCACAAATGCACCATCTTTGCCAATTTTTCAAATAAATCAATGTTTTTAGCTGCACTATTGAGATATGAGTAATGTTAAATAAGTCAGATTAAAACTAGGTATGAGGCTCAGTGTGAAGGATAAATGTTTTCAAAGATAGAATATAAGTTATATAAGGGTCCTTCACTTTGTCGATCACTTGTATTCACTTTATTATTGATATTTCAGTCATTTACCTGATCAACAGTGATTCATATTGTGCAGGATTCTGTGTTTTCTTCCTGTTGTCTAGTCAGTCTTTGGAGATACATGATCTCTTTTACAAGAGAGCCCTGACATTGTTCTCAAAGCTCAGACCTCTGACAGCACAACGTGAGCGATAAAGAATTAAACTTATATTGGGATTTGGGGAGGGAAGGTGGGGCAGATTGTGGCTTGTTATAAACCTTATTTTTGCTTCAGAGCGATGTATATTTAGTGTAGCGGTCACAGAACGGCTGCAACAGAGAAGATAAGACACACTTTATTAACCCCACGTGGGGCAATTACTTTTTTTTTCACTCTGTTGTTATTATTGGACACACACACATCGGAAATACACACATGCATTGATGTATTGAGAGATGCCAGAACGAGGGGGCTGCCTCTTAGGATGGTGCTTGAGCAGTTCAGTGCTTCAGCGTCTTGCTCACAGGCACCTCGGTAGTTCCCAGAGGGTGAACTTGCATCTCCTCAGCCACCAGTCCGGACTCTGTATGGACTGATGAATTCGTCCAAACCAAATCCCCACAGTCTGAGCTGCTACCGCCCCTCGATATACATCATATAAACTATGCTCTGTAAAACAGCCTTATTTTTCTCAACTTCAAACAGGAGTTTATTTAGATTTCAGAAAAGTGAGTACTTTAAAAAAACACATTTTCAAAATAACCGCTGATATAAAGGCATGTTTTAACTTCAGATTTATCCTAAATGATATTCTGTATGGGAGGTTTGAGTCTCATGTTTTGGGCTTTTGTTGACTCGTTCATACAACAAGAAAATTTGGCAACTAGAAGTGCTTTGCTTTAAACGTCTCTGTCTTAACTTCCTTTAGTAAGGTGTTATGCTATCACACCTTTCCCTTTTCTTTTCCTTTTCTTCTCTTCCTGTTCCTCCTTTCTTCCCTCCCACTTCTAACATCTGTGTAGCTGCCTGTTCTGCCTCTAAACGGATAATTTCTGCCTCTTTAACTTGTAAATGTTGCCCACTGGTAAAGCCGATGTTTGCTTGTATGTGAGCAGAGGTAGTAAAGGGGGTAAGAGGGAAGTTAATGTTTGTTTGTTTTTTTCCTGCGGGTTGCAGAAAAGCAGCAGAGAGATAGAGCACAAAGTCATATATATATTTTTTTTTTTTGGTCTCACCTCAGGATCCAAATTGATTAGATTTTTTTTTGCTGAGGGATTCAGGTTCCTTCCAATATGGGTCACTAACTCAGCACAGAGGAGTCGAGGGGAAACCTGCCCGCAGCCCGATTGTATTTCCTAAAACCAGCTCAGGACCTGGGTCACCGAGAGAATAAGAGCAGAGGAAAAGTGAAGGCTGTGAAAAGCAGGTACCTAGAGGTGAAAATGCCTCGTGGTTTTATGTGTGTGTGTGAGACAGAGAGAGAACAAACGGGACAAATATGTGTCTCTGGTATTTGACCAAACAAAGGGTGTTCATCCATGGCGCTGATGTTACCACGACAACAAAAAGACAAAAGTTGACCAGAACAGGGAATGTCAGCCAGATATGACCTTGCTGCTGCACCAGTCGACCTGTGTGTGTGTGTGTGTGTGTGTGTGTGTGTGTGTGTGTGTGTGTGTGTGTGTGTGCCCCATTGACACTTGAAAACCTGATGTTTGTCCTGTACGGTGCAACTTCATAATTTTACCATTACGGCGGCGACATTTTGACATAACATTTCCTGGATGTATTCGCTCATTGTGATCTTAAGCAGGTTTGCTGATCCTGAAAATGTTACGCCAAACTAAATTTCGCCTTCCACATCAGTGTGTGTGTGTGTTAATACAGAAGGGGCGCAGTGAAGGCAGATATAATTGCTTCTGAATCCTTCGTATTTCTCTTTTGACCCCAGCCGGTGATTGATGACCCTCGACTGAAAGACCCCACCCCACACACTCTCTCTCTCTCTCTCTCTCTCTCTCTCTCTCTCTCTCTCTCTCTCTCTCTCTCTCTCTCTCTCTCTGTCTCTCTCTCTAACACTCTCTCTCACTCTCTCACACTCTCACACACACAACAAAACCCCCGTGGTCTAAGGATCACACAGTTTTTGCCCCTCGCATCACTAGAAAGATGGATAGCTAACCGCCCCCCAACCTCTCTCCTCCAGCCCCCTTCACATGACCGTCATAATCGCACAAAGACAGAAAAGCTAAAGGAGAAGAAAAGGGTGGAAAAACTGCACGCACAAAAGAAAAGCGGGGCTCAGGTTTTAAATCGGCGTCAAAATGGCGCCCTTTCTCTTCCCCTCCCTCCATGTCGTCCTTCCACCCACGCAACGCAGCTATCCCAAGATGCTTCAGGAGCCCGTGACGCATTTTCCCCCCTCTTCTGTCTGTTTGTTCCTTCATTTTCTTCCCCCCCACTTCTTCTCTACCTGGACCGCCAAGCGCCATCAAAAAAAAAAAAAAAAGACATGTTATTTCCTCCTTACCTCTCTAAATCCTAATTTCTTCTCATCGTCTTTATATAACTCTTTTTCTTTTCTGTTCAGACTGGATTATTTAAATTAGCAGACCACTGTGTAACCTTTTTTTTTTTTTTTTACAAGACGGCCGTTAAACTCGCAGCGCCTGATGACCGTCTCTCTTATAAAAGTCTCAGCTGATGAAAGTTTGAATTATTATCGACCTGTGTATTGAGCTAAGACGGCCTGTTTATTGTCTGTGTGCAACTTTCAACATGTTTTCTCAAGGGCTGTGTGTTTAGGGAGGGAAATAAAAAAAAAAAGAAGAGAGAGAGGAGGCGAAGGAGAGGAGAGAGAGAGAGGGGAAGAGGGCAGGTTTTTACGAGAGAATTAAAGAGTGTGTGTGAGATGGAGAGAGAGAGAGCAAATGAAAAAGTAAATGGGGGGGTGAGAGGACGAAAGAGCGAATAAGGGGTAATGGTGGAGAAAAATTACCAATAGTCAAAGGCAAAGAGAGAGAGAGTGCAAAGAAAAGAGTCACCACAAAGAAGGAGTTATGACTGCTGTAGTGATTAGTTCTGTTTTTAGCCCCGCAGAGGTGCAGGTCAATATTCACTGGCTAGTACTCTGGTGTGTGTGTGTGTGTGTTGCAAGAGGAGGTATCTGTCTTTCTTTCTTTTTTTTTATATGGAGGCCTGGAACCGTAGAAAACTAGCACTATCATTATACTACTGAGCTGGCCGACAGCACCGCAATTAACCAGAACCACCGCTCACACGCGCCCTGCACTGCACGAACAGACACACACTCTCTCACACACTTTATACATCACATATCATCCACACAGTCTGTTGCCCTCATAGCCTGTTTTTCCCCTACGCCGATGAATCTTTTGTCGCAAGCTAAATGCTGCCAGTTGGGCCTCTTAATATTTCTTTTGTGGGTTTTTTTTTAAATCTTTTCATATTTTATTTCGTCTCGTTGGTGTTATCTGTTTGGTAATCAGTGTTGGTTAACAGGAATGGGAGCTCTGTGATCTCCCCATTTTATGGATGAATAAATTAAACACTGAACATTGCAAGATCTTCAGAAAAAGTAAAAAAAAATACACAGATGTCAGATGTGTGAAACTGGTTTTGAAATTAAAGACACATAAATCCCATTATAACCCCTCTCTATGATTTAATTACATGAAAACACAGAAAAATACAGGTATTTTTGGAAGATTTCAGACACCAAAAATGTCACACTAATTTTGCACGTAAGCCTTCATTTTATTTCTAATAGAACAATTCATTGGAAAGTAAAGAAAAATCCAAATCTGGCTCCACTGAGCATTTTTCTGAATGTACCTCGTGTATGAAACTGCAGTATTTGCACTCCTGTAATGTGATATTAGCTCTGCCTCTTGATCTGGCTGAACCTGCGAGTCCCCGTGTGGTTTCGTCGCCTACCTGCTACGGCGTCAGCGCACCTCACACCTGGCTCGGGGTGACTCGCTGTTGTCCTCTTCGTACCCTCGTATCTCCTCCATCTGCTGCCGCCGCTCTCTTCCTCTAATGTATCTGCTCTCTCTCTCTCTCTCTCTCCTGTTTATCCGCTCTCTCCTTTCCATCCCTCGTCTCGTCTGTTCTTTCGTTCCCGTGTAAACTGGTCAAGGAGGCCGACGCTCTTCATTTTGATGTCTTGTATGTGTGTGTGAACGTGTGTTTTTATATTGTACGGCTACCAGCATTTACGGTGAAGCCCTCGAGTGTTAACGCGAGTCGTCGTGCTCCTGTACATTAAGTCGACAGCTGTGATCATCGCACGCCAACACCACACACTCGAACACACCACCAGGACAGGAAATGGTCACAAGAAAATATTAGATTGTGTCCCTATTACTAAAAAACACACATTTCCACATCACACACTAATACACACACACACACTCAAAAGCTTCTACAGCTCCTCGAATCTTAACGTTAACAACCGCCATAACTATAATATATTCATTATGAGTGTTCAGTGGGGATTTATCCTAAAACCTCTCGTTGTCGTCGCCTTTGTGTCCGTCTGTCAGTCGGTCTGAGTGAGGCTCAGCCTTTTGTTGAGACAAGGTCAATCTGATTGTTCGAGAGGTCAGACTCGTAGAAAATTCAGGCAACGCTGATATTCAGGCTGAGGCGATTTTTAATTTTTGACCCAAACAAAGAAAATTCTGAAATTGGGTTTTCTCTTCATTTTATTAGTCCTGTGTTTTAATAAAAAGCACTGATGCTAGAGAGGAATATAATTGTATTTCTAATTTTTAAGCAGTAGATGCTTTTGGAAAATGTCTGGCTGAATATTTACATTTTTTTTCATCATTTTTAAGTAAAAAATGACCCATGAGGCTGTAGATTTTCGTTGTTTTCTAACCTGTTCAGTCGTTTCTCGATTTACACACACAAATCATTCATTTTATTTCTTTCTAACCAAGGTGTCCCCCCTCAGTCGCTGACATCAGTCAACCCTCCCCCCTGTTTCCAGTGTCCTCTCCCCCCCCCCAAACATACACATACACTCATAAATATACATGCACACAGACACACACACATATACACAGCCCCGTCCCGCCTGGTGCTTCCGTCGCGTCACATCGACCAGGGGGCTGGAACCCTGCACCTTGACCTTTAACCCCTGACCTGTGACCTCTGTTGTCTGCCTCTGTATGGGCTTTGTTGTGTGCTGTGTGTGTGTGTGTGTGTGTGTGTGTCTGTGTGTGTGTGTTTTCCAGGGGACGTGAAGCAGCTGCTGGTCTGGATCCAACGGAACCTGCTAAAGGAACGACCCGAGCTCTTTGTCCAGGGAGACTCTGTGTAAGTGTGTGTGTGTGTGTGTGTGTGTGTGTGTGTGTGTGTGTGTGTGTGTGTGTGT
The DNA here is from genome assembly GCA_023238725.1 of Scortum barcoo. NCBI lineage: Eukaryota > Metazoa > Chordata > Actinopteri > Centrarchiformes > Terapontidae > Scortum > Scortum barcoo. The sequence continues at coordinate 19,403,991 of CM041545.1, forward strand.
GTGCGTGTGTGCACAAGCACTTGACACTTACACTTGATCTGTGCACAACAATACGACCTCACGGGTTTTAAAACATCACACTGCCACTTGAACAAAATCATAACAGCACAAATATGACTGTGATATTTGATCACGATCCTTCTGTAAGACCAATTTTCAATATATTGAACATTTTAAACTGAACCTGAAGGCGACTGTGACTCCGGGAGATTTCTGAGCCTTTTTTTTCTCCTGCACTTTAAAACTGCTGAAATGCTGCAAAAAAAAAAAAAAGTCTAGCCTTCAGGTTATAGGTTTCAGTAAGATGATTACCTGTGTGTGAGTGTGTGTGTGTGTGCATGATGGCTGGTGTGTTTGTTAGCACATGTGTGTGAATGTGTGTGTGTGGGTCCAGAGCTCACAGCAGCCTTATAGGACTGGCTGACTTTTACAGCTGCCTTTGTGCAGGACTATTTATAGCTCCACCTAACCAGTGAATGGAGAAAAAGCTGGACTACCTATAAACCTTACAGATTAGATGTGTGTTTGTGTGTACTTTATGTCGGCAGCACACACCGGTTTTTGAGGAGACCGCCATCAAGGTGTTTCGTCATTATCTTTTTAAAAAGATCTCTGACGGCCGCTGTGTGGGATTAGTTTACAGTCTTCACCCTTTTTTTTGTTAAATTCTTTTGTTCTTTCTCAGCACAGCCGTGTTGTTGTGTGTGTGTGTGTGTGTGTGTTTGTGTTTGTGTAGACACATGTTTGTACTCTCTCTCACGTTGCCCTTTCTCATTGACGTCACTGAGCATCTACAAGGTGGAGAGGAGCTCGCGTGAACAGCATGAGAGGAGTCAGTATCTGTTTCAGGAATTATCTCCACGTCCACGTTACCTAAACTGTTTCCTCAATGGCTTTTTAGGGAAAAGCACACACACACACACACACCAACATGTGTGAAGCAGACTGCACCCATAGGTGCCTGTTGTTACCCTCCCCCATTACCACCATTATCCTCTCTTGAAGGGTGATTTTTTTAGGCTTCATTCGAGTGTTATTTTTGGGCCCCCATTAATTTCCAGTGACACTTTGTTTTCCTCACAATCTCTCTGCTCTTTTATCTCAGCCTCTTATGTCTCTTTTATTTAAAAAAACAAAAATAAAAAAGCATCATTACTCTCTGTCCTTGTTAGCCCAGGAAATAAATTTGGTTTTAATTTGCAGAGCTTTAAATGTACAAAACATTAGCAGCAGTGAGAATAAGCCCACAGTGCTTGTTTATGATCCTGTATGGGCCGTAACATGAACATAACACACACATAAACACACACGTGCAGTCACTTATACCAATGAGGTTTATTATCATAAATACACCATATACAGTGTTCGTTCTCAAACATAATATTAGTTATATATTAAATTTATACAGCGAAGTGTTGAATATTGAAACACCAGACACAGACATTTTGCTATAAATCAAAGAAATGTACATATTGTTTGACTGAATAGATTTCAGTAAAGAAAAAACAACATATTTTGCACATTTTTTAATGTATTATTCTCTGTACTTTCACATGTGTTCATCAATTATGTTATTTTTTAAAAAACTGCTTTTATTTGAACTGTTAGGCTGTGTCAGCAAAAAAAGACTTCTCTGTGCTAATCCATCACCCCATAATGTTGAAAACTAACGTGTAGTTTGTACTGATTATTCACAATTTAATTAGCAATTATATATGCACTTTCAAAATGTGGTTTCATTGGATCAGTCACAGAGATTACACTTGTATATTTTTCTTTTTTTTAATATTATTTTAATCTTTATTGTAGAGTTTCTTTCACTGATTTAGTTTTCATATTTCAAAATTACTTGTTTTTTTTTATTACTTTTCTTGTGGATCCAGATTGTTTTTTCCGCTTAATGTATACAAAGTGTGTGTTTTGTTTTTTTACGTGCATCTGTCGAGTCTTTCCTGCTCTACCTGTTTGTATCTCTTACATGCGTGCATACGTGTGTTTGCATCCGCGTCACCTCTGGGAAATGTGTCGGACTCAAAACGTGTGTTTTTTTGTTTTTTTTCCCCCACAGGAGACCGGGGATCCTGGTGCTTATCAATGATGCAGACTGGGAGCTAATGGTGAGCACTGGGAGCCATGTTCACTGTCACATGATGCAGCAGTGGGTGTGTGTGCGCGTGTGTGTGTCAGCCAGCAGCTTGTAAAAACAGGCATTATTTTTAATTTAACTCTTCACCTACGTCGTCTGTTTTCAGGATGCACCATTACAGTGCGGGATGATTGCAGATCATGTGTGCAGCTGCATTTATGTCCCTGTAACTACATAAAAATGCTTGTGTGGACATTTAAATCAGGATAAGGGAGGCTGTGTGTGTGTGTGTGTGTGTGTGTGTGTGTGTGTGTGTGTGTGTGTGAAGGTCAGCCTGTGTGTTCACTGAGATTCTCTGAGTCAGTTAATGTTTCATATATTGTGAAAGCTGCTGCGTTTGTCCTTGGGGTCTCATATCTGAGCACATATTTACATGCACGCACAGTCTGAACGCTTCAATTTGAATCCATTGATTCAATTACGGGACTCAAACACAGGATGTAAGTGAAATGAAAAGTTTGTCATTGATTTGGACGCCAACGGGAACACAGGAGGGATGTACATGTTTGTGTTGGTAAAGACAGATATCCTTCCTTTGACGTGTAGAGGAGTTTGAATATTGAGTATTTTGTGTGTTTTTCTGAACCTCAGGGAGAGCTGGACTACCAGCTGCAAGACCAAGACAACGTTGTGTTTATTTCTACTCTTCACGGAGGATAGGAAATGAATGAATGAATGAACGAACGGAGGAGTGCAAACATCTCTGCCTTTTCTCCACATCCTCTGCGCTCCTCCCCGCCCTCACCACATCCCAACAACGCCTCACCCCATTGGGCGCCGACTGCGCCGTGACATCGGAGGTGATTGATGTTGGTCCGCAGGAATGAGTGGAAATTTAGAGATGGTCACCAAGAAAAAGGTGGAAACCACGATATGGGAGTTCTGTGGACGTTTATGTGAACATTTCTTTCTTTTCTTTTCATTTGTACGAAGCTCTGCTTGTGCTGGTCAGCTCACAGGTGTAAATACCTGCAGATGCTGTGTAAACATTTATACTCCTCTTTTTCAACAAGATCGTGAAGGGAAAAAAGATCTTAAGGAGTCTACGGTGACATTCAGTTCATAAAAATACATAAAAAAGGAAACACTTTGCCTAAACCTCCCTAATTAGCATTTCTAAACAGTATGTAAACATTAAATAAATGTTCTTAACACTCTGATGTAGCTGTAAGCAGTTTTTAAGTATTTATCAGGCCTATGAAGATTAAAACTGATTTACACTGATGTCATTCATTTCCTGTTTATCCACCAGCAGCCAGTTATGGATGCTTCACATGTGGAGTTACAGATATTGGGAAATAATTGGAAAATATACATATGTCAAATATCTGCTTACAAATACATTATAATGTGTTATAAACCTTTAATTAAAGTTTATATAGTGCTTAGATAACAATTAGGGGGATTAAATCAAATATTACAAAATAAAAGTCTTTTTTTTGTCCCCATGTAATTAATTTTTTTCTGAAAATATGTTTTACTTTAATTGCTTCTTATATGTTTTCCCCTAAAAAAGAAAAAAATAAAAAAGTTTTTTTTAATATAAGAAAAAAGAATAACCTGACTCTTTTTTTTCTTTTTTTACACCATAAATATAATTACACTCTTAGTTTTGAAAATACTGTTTGTTTTATGTGTTTCAAAATATTTAAACACTTTTTTTTTTTTGCTTAATTTTTTTCAGTTTATTTTATTTATTTCTAACAGCAGTATATATATACATAATTATTATATATAAACGGTGGTGAAAAAACGAATTAATATATACTGAATAAGAAAAGTGTAACTGTTAAATACACTTCTTCTCACTCATTTGCAACCTATTGCAATAAATAATCATTTTTTATGATATTTCTCCAGCTGTATAACTCTGATCAGTGTTGTGATTTCCCCCCCTCACACACACTTTTAAAGCTCACAGTGTGTCTCTGCACACCAACGCAGGCCTGTGGACAAACGCTCCTCTCAATTAGGATTTTGCATCACGCCTCGATAATTCCCGCTGATAGCTTATATCTGATCGATTTAAGCCCGGCTCTGTGATCACACCGCACTTTTAGGCTGATTAGACGCGACTTGAGGGAGATTTCACCGTCCTATACTGCCTCACACGGAATATTCATAAGAGTGAGGGAGGGGGGTGCAGGGTGTATATATGTGTGTGTGTGTGTGTGTGTGTGTGTGTGATGGGGGGGGGTGAACTACAGGACCACTGCAGGGAGGTCGAGGTCTAGCCTCCGGGCTGCCCTCCCCTGAGCGCCCGGGGCGACCTAAAACCTTTTCTCGGTCGCGGAGGCCGATTTGCAACGGGAAACCGAGCGATAATGGCCGGTAGAAAGGAAATGCTAATGAGGCTGCGAGGGGGCGAGAGAGAGGAGAGAGAGCAGCTCTGTGCAGGACTTTTACAGAGGAGAGGAGGGGGGGGGCATGAGCAAAATAATATATTTCTCTGCATGTGTGTGTGTGCAGGCCTGCTGTCTCTCAATGCACATTTTATAATACATTTTCTAATTATTTGGAGCAAAATATCAAGAATATTAAAGGTTTGAAAGTTATTTTCGTGCTATACTTGATGATCTGTACTTTATTTTACAGTGCATTTCTGCAAATTAGATGTGCACTCACATTATATCCCCTCTCAGTTTCCATTTTTTGCACAGCTGCACTGTTTGTGCACTCAGTCCTACAGGGTGCGGACTAATACCTGGACCTGCACGGTTTATACACTGCAAAAGTCCCACTGACTGACTGAGTGGATGGATGGCTGCTCAACAAGAGACGTGGTGTCGGTGCTGCTGGTCCCATCACACAAAGACACACTCTCATAATAACGACTCTGCAGGTTACAGCACTGATCTCCACAAACAGCCATAAAGTAAACACCAGCCAATAAAAATAAAGTACTGGACTATGATTTTACATAATAACACTGGTTTAGTGTTTCTTTTATTTATATATCAGCCTGACTGGGTGATAATTTTGTCAAATTATTTTTTTTCTATAACGAAAAAACTGCTAAATCAACGTGCAACTCTGCAGAAAATCACTATATATTCACACTGATGTGATAGTTACGTGGAGAAAATTTCAGCTGTCACTAATTTGGCCTTTTTGTGCACATTCCCGTGTGACTAAATAAAGTCAATGACACCTGCCTGAAAGACTCCCAGATTCACCCTCCATCCCTCCATCGTGCTCTCCCATGTTGCACCCAAAAGGCTCCCATAGCGTCCTCCAGTGCTGCATATGCATGTGAGCAAAAAAACAAAAAAAAACGCTGTGGTTAAAGACACACAGCTCCAAGTGAGGTGAAGCTTCCACCCTGCACGTCTCCTAAAAACTCCTAAAAAAAAGAAAAAAATTTAGTTTTTAGCATTAATGACTCGAAATGTTGATGCTCAGCTCTGTGACAGCACTACAACCTGCTGATTAAAAACGAGCTCTTTATACCAAACACATCCCTGTTGTGCAGATTTCTGTTGCTGTTGGAAGTAAAACGTGCACAAATCATTGCATGTGTGCAGAAAATGCTTTAAATGAAAATGAAACTAGTGATTGTTGTAATGTGGAGGCTGCAGCTTCCAATAATCTGTCAAAAAAATAAATGAAAAGAAACAGCAGCAGAGTCACACAGGAGCAAACAAGATGCTCTGATCCCCTGGAATTAAGAAAGGTTAGCCATGTTCAACACACACTTTGATGTGTGTGTGTGTAGGTGTGTGTGTTGTTGTTTTGAATTAAAAGGTGACTTTAACACTGAGAGGAAAATGAGGATATTTTAAAAAGATATATGAAATAATGAAATATCTTTTAGAGGTCATGCATTTGATTTTTTTTTTTTTGCATTAAATGTTAAAATCTTCAATTGTTTTTATTGTTTATGAGAATAATATTCGTTTAAATGTCAAATAATTAATGGTATTTTAAAGGAATTATTATAACTGTTTTAAGCAGTAAAATAAATAAAATAAAAGCTAAAAGAATAAAAACGTAAAAGATAAAAATACTCAATGGGCCAAAAAGTGTCCCACGTGATTTGTGAGTGACGCTGTTTGGCTGCAGCCTTCAGGCCTGCTGTGTCCACTGTGTGTTTCTGTTTTTTACACCTCCACATGCAGACACTGATTTCACCCTAAAAGCACTAAAAGCATTTTTTAAAATGACGTTTTAGCTCATGTATCTGCTGTTAAGTGCCTTCCTGCGGGATGGGCTTTTCCTTAATATGCTCTTGATATATTAATATATGATTAGGAGCTGTTTAAGGAAGCATTTCACAGCCAAATGCAGCTTTTAACGAAATCTTGTTATTTTGATTTAATTCTCCTCCTCATCCTTTTATCATATTTGTCCTTTTTTGCTCCAGGTTTTAGCCCCTCTCCTCCTCCACATCGTGCATCCTGAGCTGCATGCAGGCCTCAACTCACTCTGTGGCCACTCAACTCTCCGCTTTCTACTATTTGCCAAACACAGTCGATACATCGACGCTCCCGAGTCGATATTCGCCATTTAAAACAAACAGCCTTGATTAGATCTTCGACAAAGTGTAAATACCAATCGGACCGAGCAGCGACGAAAACACCCCGAAAAACACAAAGTGCACGAAGCAGGACTCGGTTTGCTCCACTTTTATTGGCCCAGATTCGCCATTTAACATGCAGGATGTGCGTTTGGATCTTACCTGAAAACGAGACAGTAACAGAGCAAAAACCAGCACCAAAGGCCTTTTCTTTTCTTTTCTTTTCTTTTCTTTCTAAATAAGCCTTCTTTGTGGATTTGGAGGCCTGAGATCTCGGTGTGGCTCTTTGCCAAAAAAAAAAAAAAAGAGAGGAGGCAGCGAGTGATGAATGTGAGTCTGCAGCAACAGATGTCCATACACAATTCTTGGGGGTGAATTTGAGTTTACTCAAGAATTGCGTTTGGACAATCAGTCGCTAAAGACTCTGCATTTAAAAAAAACAGCCTGTGCAAAGATTCAGAGGAGACATTTGATGAGTTTAAATGACAAAGTGTGCAGGGACTCATTGTGCAGGCCTGTGAGCTGCACCTGCTCCGGCTGCCTTCGTGCACTTTGACAGCACTGGCTGCTGTCTGACACTGAAAACTGTTTCCCTTTCTCTCCCTCTTCTCCTTTTTTTTCTTCTTCTTCTTCTTCTTACCCCTACAAGACAGGGAGTTGCAGTACAGTGCATTATTTTTGACATCCTCACTGCTCAGCATTGCCTCAGATTCTCCTCACAGAGCATTTCCAACACTGAGCTAAACCTCAACATATATATATATATATATATATATATATATATATATATATATATATATATATATATATATAGCAATTATAAATATCCAAACATCACCTGTAGTGCAACTTTCCATCCCAAATGTTTGAGCACCTTTTAAATGTCACTTTAGAGGGAAGGTCCATCCTCATCAGCAGCTGTTTGGTGATGCTAAAGAGGCATTGTTGCAGCCACAATCACTTTGTGACTTTTTTTTTCTTTCTTCTTCCGCTGCAGATTAAAGCATCCTACCCCCCTCCCTCTCACACACACACACTTTCTCTTTTTGGCTCCACGCCTCTACACTGGTTGCTAGTTGGATAAAGTTAAACCCTAAGTCCGTCCACATCTCTGGGCCCCCTTAAGATGGCTGCATGGCCGTTGCATCTTTAAGTAAAATGTCATCTCCTTTGGGTGCACCACACACAACAGTCTCGCTTCTTTTTTTTTTAAAGTGTCTCAAAAAGATATTTTTTAAAAAGAGGTGGAAAAGATAAATCAGACACATCTGCTGGACTTTGTTTCGTTTTAAAGTCCGAGGTGAGAGAAGAAGAAGAAGAAGAAGAAAAAACGCCATTTCTGCACCTGTGTGTACTGTCATCGATTTAAGGAAAGACTGTTCAGTTCTGGTGCCTCGAGATGTACAATAGCTTTCCACGGATGTTAAATAACAATAAAAAAATAATAAAAATCCTCCTGTTTGAAGAAAAAAAACAGTTGGAGTTCTTTCCTCTATAGCTGCTGATGAAACCCATATTTTCTTTTTTTAAAATAAAAATATAGGAAACCCCTTTAGTTCCCGCTGGTGCGTCCTTGGTTCAGTCCCCACCGCGACGTGCGTTCTTGTCGGATCTCTGCTCCGTTTAAAAGCCCCCCAGCGAGCATGGATGGATGAAAAAAAAGAAGAAGAAGAAGAGGAGCAGAGGAGAGGAGACTCCGGACACGCTCCCTTCCCTCCATCCTTCCTCCTCGGGTCTTTCGGACTGACTGACTGGCTGCCTGCTCGGACGCCTCTCTGCCTTTTTCTGCGCGCTCCTCCAACAATGAGCCGCTGCGGCCGCGACGCGAGGCGCAGAGGAGAGGAGTGGAGAAGGTCCTCGCTTGGTACTGAATTTGAATAACACCACGGGGTGATAAATGTCCATTGTACTGCTTAAGTAATGAATCTCCGCTGTCCTCTGTGACACACACATACACACACACACACACATGCACGCACACACACACACACACACACGCCAGCAGCTGCGATGAGGGACCAGCAGCCCCTCTTAAAGACACAACAGCCCTATTTTCTCCCCAAAAAGAGATTACAATCCCGACACTGTTTACTCTCTGACCGCACTGCATGACGTTCAGTGTTTGTCTTGTGCCCCCCCCCCCACCCCGCTCACCCAACACCACCATCACCATCACCACCACCCCACCATCCCCTTCTCTCTCCTCCTGTGTGAGCAAACTATAGTGCAACGCCGTAACCAGGCACTCGGACATAAAGCGGTGCCTTCAGCGCCATGTGCAGCCATTCTGCTGCAGAGAGGGCAGCCCACTGTAGGCCTGTGTGACCACTGTTTGTCCGGGGGGGGGGGGCAGAAAATGAGCGGATTATATGATGCTCATGTGACAGCCGATTGATGGCACAGAGGCTGCGTTGTCTCAGAAATTAGATGATGACAGATCTTTACTTAGGGAGCACATTTGGTAGAAAAAAACGCAGTAAAAAGGATAAGAATAGTGCAAAACTGCAGTTATTTTTTTTGTACAGATTAGGTAATGCATCTCACGTGTTATAATACAATATAAACCTCCATTATGTTCCACTTTTAATCGTTTTATAAAGCCAAGACTCCATCTTTACGCCCTTTAAGCGCACCTGTTTAAATCATGGAGACCAATGAGATCAGTTTGTGTATTTCTTTTTTTACATGCATTTAAAACAAAGAACAAAATAAAATAGTTTAATGAAGTGTTTTCCCCTCTTGTGCACACTTAAATTCATTTTAGGCACACAAAACATCCTGTCAAGAGAGTTTTTTGTGTTCATGCGTAAAACGATTTTTTTTTTGTTAAAGTCCCAATATGTGAGTTAAATTCTGTTAAAAATTCAATTCAGATGAGCGGATTTAAAACTCTCTTTCTGTCTTTATTTCTCTGTGTGTGTGTGTGTGTGTGTGTGTGTAGAAACTGAAATCTGAATCAGATCCATTCTCATGTCTTGCATATCAGCACTTTTGAATGCTGCGTTTGCGCTGCAGCGTTTTGATGCTTACAAACGCCACCTCCTCTCTCTCTCTCTCTCTCTCTCTCTCTCTCTCTCTAATAAATCATCCTGTCTGATCCCGCCCCGGGCGCAGGGGGGTCCTCCTCTTTAAAGCTCAATCCGTTTTTTCCCCTTTTCATCCCTCTGAAGAAGCCGAGTTAACCTCTGCTGATCCACAGGGCCAGAGCCCCTCTCAGCCCCGGCCCGCCTCTCATTCATTCAGCCAGTCACTCATTCATTGCTCTTTTTTTTTTTGGAGTGGTGAAAAGCAAACCCCTCCATCTCCACTCCTCTCTCTCTCTCTCTCTCTCTCTCTTGCCTTTTCATGCCTTGACTCTTCCAGAGGCGGGAAACCCGGTAAGAAGTCAAGAGGGTCTCCACTTTCACTCCCACCTTAACATCCCTTATGTTATTCAGGGCTTACGGATCTGGAGATTTTTATACTGCAAACAAATGTGCAAAGATCCTTTTTTACTTTGTGGTCACATTGTACTTATACTGTTACGATCACATCTTCAACACATGTTCGTTCTTTTGAGATAAAAATGTCATCTATGTGTGGAAAAAACTGACTCACAGCTCAACAAGTGATACACAGGATGTGTCGGATCAATTACAACACTGCTAACTTTTTTATTTTGTGCATTAGAAACATCTTTAAATCTGCAAATCAGTTTTCAGAGGCCAAAATGTTCAAATGTTTAGACCAATTTAAGGTCAAGATGTGAAAAAAGTTCAAAATGTTGTTTCTTTCTTCCTCTTAATTTGTGTGTATTTGTTAAGTTAGTAAGAAAACAGTCCAACTTTGCATTTAAAAAAAATCTAATCAAAGCTATTAAAGGCTAAATAGCAAGACACAAAAAAATGAAACACTATTAACTATCTTCAGTTGTTGAAATAAGGCCTTTTAGCTGAGTAGCTTTCATGTCGGCTGTTCGTCTTGGTGGTGTATAGTCGGGGTGTGTGTGTGTACACACAGAAACAGTAGGGGACTGCTGCACTCTACGCAGGGGCCACTGTGCTTCCCTCCATTCACAAATCAATGTTTAACCCGCTGGCTAAAAGGCTTGGCAGGGGAGAGGGAGGCCCAGTCGGCGGGGTGGGCTATGAAACCATCCTGTCGAGAGATGGAGAGGAGAGGAAGGACAAAGGGAACAGGGGAATCCTTAAAATAAACCTCCTCTGGTGAAGGCATCTCCTCCCCACTGCTAGGGCACGGCTATGGAGGATGGAGAGCAGAGCATGGAGGTTAGAGAAAGAGAGAGAGAGGCAACGCTGTGGCAGGCAATGTCAGTGAAATTTATAGTGGGAAGCGATGTTTAGGCAAGGAGTCAAACGGACAAAGAGGAAAACAGGGAGGAAGGTTTCTGAACAGGCTCAGTGGACAAACACAAGTCCTCTGTGTACCTACCTGCTGGGGCACTGCTGTCTTTCTTTAAAAAAACACTGATTTCACCTAGCAACCAGGATAAAAAGTGGAATTTCTTCGTCTGCAGTTTGCAATATTTAGCAGACGAAATGTAACTGATGGGCAGGAAATATGACGCATGACCAGAGGCACTAAAGGAGACACACAGCCAACGCAGGAAGCCAATTACAGACCAGACACAGAAGTCTTAAAGCCACGACACACAAGAGTGATAGTTTTAGCTTTCATTTTAAATTAATTCTGTTTCCCACGATCTCACGTGATCATGCAGTTTTGCTTTTTGCACATTCATTAACTTCTTGCATGTAGCTGCTGCCTGCTGGGTGACACATTTTACCACTTTGACAACGCTCTGGATTACCGATGTGGCCTTGTGATTGTGTTTATCCAATGAAAACACACTGCAGAGATTTTTTAAAAAGTGGGTGTGTTTGGTGTGAGGGAAGTTGACTCGCTGTACTTTGTGACACTGAATGTAAAACAGATCTGGAGGAATCACAGAGTGGCATAATGGCTGAGATTAAAAGATTAAAAAGAAAATTCTCATATAAATGCACAACTGAGGGTGTCCTGCTACTCTCTTCGCCGAGAGCAACACACACTCCTGCTTCTCCTCTGCCACCACTACAACCACTCACACACACACACACTCCCACCACCCCCCCTCAAGCATGCTGCTGCCTAAACATCCCCTGAATTCTTTGACAGTGGCTGCGCTGTTGCTTGGCAACGAGGCGACGGACAGCGTCATCCAGGGAGTAACAGAGAGGATGAGAGGCAGAGAAGTCTACACTAATCTCACCATTACTTTGTAGAGATCATGCGGCTCAAGGGCGTTCACAAATATCCCGTCATTTGTTATTGTGCGCCAGCGTTTTGAGACGCTGAAAGATAGGAAAGTAAACACAGCTTTGAGTAAAGGTTTGACATTTCTGGGAGTTTTTAAAAGTTGAAATACCTAAATAATGCATCTGCAACCGAAATCTCTAAACTGACTAAAGTGCAGCAACAGAAAAGTGGAAGATGAGCCTTGAAGAACATCTGAATATCTCATAATTGATATTTTTTCCTGTTTAAAACCTCTATTTCTCTTTACACCAGGCTCATTGTCATCATAACTGCCATCTTCTACTGTAAAATCAATTGGCTGTGCAGGCATTTCATTCAACAGCATTAAAATCCAATACAGTTTAAAAAAATCAAATCAAAGATCAGAAATCATAAACGTTTCTTTGATGATTTGTTTCATATTCATGAGAGCGGATAATGCAATCACACCTGTATCACTGACCCCATAATCTCATTATTTCAGGCGTTGCCAGAGCACTGTGCCTCTTTGTGCTGACTAAGTGGTGTTGTGTAAAGACCGGACTGGACGTGCACAAGTCATTTTTTTACTGAAGCAATTCTGTTTAAGTGCTCGAGTCAAACAGCAGTATTGGCCACCTGGGGTAAAAAATAACACACAGCCCACCGGCCTGGCAGTCAATTTATCTATACTGCTGCAGCCCCTCTTCACACTGTCCACTGTGACCAGAAACATGACGTCTGTAGGGTTGAGTATTGTGTGATTTAACCGTGGTGAGATCATCACAAAATGCACACAAACACACTGACTTGTTGCTTGTTCAAGATGTGCAAACACAGTGTAAAGAGGCAGCTCTTGTTGGATTAGCTATATGTGTTACTGAGCTGAAAGAGGAAATAATTAAAGGATAATAGAGTCAGTTATGAGTCATTTATCAACATTTTTTATTCTGGTTCCAGCTTCTCAAACATGCTGCTTTTCACTGTTTCACATCACTGCAAATGGAAAACCGCTTGTTTTTTGGATTAACTAGTAATTAAAAAATTATAGTAATCAAAATCATCATGAGCTGCATCCTTTTTTTGGAGTCACTTTAAATTCTTACACTCTGTGCCAAGACAAAAATCACTGCCACGGTGGCTCAATTGGAGATGAGTTTGTATAAAAACGCACGACTCCTTAAATTGTGAAAACGTTACACCCCTGAGATACACGAGGCGACGTGGGAGGAGGGGAGTAGGTGGAGGGAGGCCGCTGTAGCTGCTGAGTAAGAGGGTATGTGCCACGGCTGAGGCCCTGAGTGACAGGTATTGACCCGCCCAGCCAAAAGATGTCTCTGTGGGAACGCTATTGATTATCGCCACAGCAATAAAGGTCCCGGAAGCCTGTGAGAATGTCACGACTCTCTGCTGCCTACCAGGCCCAGGTCCCAACACGCACCGGCACAAAGACAGAAAACACTTTCACTCTGACACATCCTAACCTACAGCCACTCCAGCTCTCACGCTAAGTGTTCAGGCCGGGGCGAGGGGAAGATGAAAGAGAGAGACTGTGAGTGTGTGTGCACATGCATGAGTGGACAGTTTGAGTTTATTCTGCTTGATTTTGAGATATTTGTCTCTTCCAGTGCAGTGAAATAAAAATCAACAACTTTTCCTCTTACAGAATCGTTAAGAATAATCAGAGAGCACGTTAACAGTTTTAATTTCTCTATCATGTTGCTGCAAGGATGGCAGATTTTCAAGTATATATGGAGAGTTATCTGTGAAAAGTGTAGAACAATACTCCATTCACCTTCATTTTATCAAAAATATCTCAGAAATCTCAATCTATTTCAAAACCTGCACTAATAAAACAAGAACTATCTGTGAGACAGCACCAGACTTAAGTGAGGAAATATGGCTTTCTTTGTGAGCCGACCATCAGTATACAGGCCTCAATAAGTGCAGTTTATCCACATTTTCTTTTTTGTTCAGTCGCCCTCCTGCAATCTGGTCAAAACAATGACGATTTTCTTTTTCTCTCTTCTTAACCCCCCCTCCTCCTCCGTTCCTGTTTTCACACACCCCCGCACACAAACAAACGCCATCTCCACCCTTGACCTCGCAGTGAAAAGTTAGCGCACCCGAGGTTGAACTCTCCCAGGTCCGCCACGGCCGCAAACGCTGGGAAAGTGGCCCTGACATACGCGGGTGTGCACGTGCGAGTGTGTGTGTGTTTGTTATTGCGCGAGTGTGGCGACACTCGGGGTGTCATGAATAGGAGAGATTTGACCCTCAACCCCCTGACCTGTCCACACAAACGGGCCCTTTAACCCGGCTCCCCCTATTGTCAGCCGAGACTGCCTTCGTTTATTCAGAGAGCCCACCAAAAGAGTCAAAATTCATTATATAGCACTTTGCTTATTATTTTCCACCCACATTTATGCCTCTGTGCCTCTCCACATTTCTTCTTTCCCCACCATTCTTCCCATCGCCCTCCCTTCACTCCCTCCTTTTGCTTTTGCTTTTTGTTTTTTAACAGCCTCTTGTCGGGTCGACGTCAACTTCTGATCTTAAATTTTCACTTGAATACTGAGAAGATTGATCATTAGCAAGAAAATACTTGCATCTTTAAATTCAAATTTTCAAATAAATTTACTACACCAATGCCTCATCTTAAGTGCTACCACATCTTTGGGGAAAAAAATAATTGTTTTTTTTATTTGAAATGAGTATGTGCATTTTTACAAAGCTGCAATATTTCTTTTTTATTCCTAGAAACATTTTTTTTCTGACCTCAGGAAGATTTCCTTGAACTGTGTGCATGCGCAGTGTGAGTGTGAACTGCTGAACATGATAGAACATGACAGATTTGACCTTGTTTCTATATGTAAAAATAATATATAATTTTATTTTATGACCATATTTTCAGTTTAGTGATGCATTGTCTGATCTATCCAGATAGTCCGTCATTTATTATATTGAAAGATGCTGCACATTATAAAGTCATTTTCCACAGAGTTCTCTACAAACTAGCTGGATAAAACCCACGACCGTCTGGGACCTCGTGTTTCTTTATTTCTTTTGAAAACAGTCCTGACAACAGCTGTCAAAGGAGTTGCTCAAACCGGGCCCCGGGGACCTCCGAGGGGTCACTGAGGAGGTTCAAGGTGGTCCCTTGCCCGATCACTTGTGCTTATCCACCACATTGAGGAACACAATGGGAAGTGGGGACTGGAGATGCCAGTATATACCAGTTATGACCTCATTAGGAGGAGACTAACAAATACGAGAAATGTGTTGACCCTTGGACTGACAAATATCAGTGGTTTTATTTATTTATCTGTTTATTTAGGTAAGTAATGTCCCTTTTCCATCCATTTCTGGCTGGCGTATTCGTTTTCTTTCTCACTGTTGGCCTTGTTCCATCAGCAAGTGACTCATTATAACAAACCTTTGCTTTAATCCTCTGGCCTCGTCCATTCACAACTTTAAAACTCACCCCCTCTCCTGAACTCTCACCCCAGTGAACCAGTCTGCTCCCACATCCTCTGCCCAGGTACGGACTGTCTCATGCCCACATACTCCCACCCAATACCTTAAAAAAAGCATCTTTGACCCTTTTATATACTGAGGAACTCATTTCCACACCTTCCCTTCTCAACAGACCACTCAAGGCTATAGTGCTGTAATAAATAAAGCCAGAGTGCGAATGGAAAATGACAAATTACAAGTTGTATTTCAATTTTTAAAGGGCCCTCTTGGCTAAATACAAGAAACTTTCCAGTGTTTCCAGGATAAAAAAAACTGCCCTGAGTCCACTGATTTAGTGAGACGTCTTCCTTATTTAAATGTGGAGAACTTCAGTGAATATTTGGTCGAACATCAGTCTGATCACTGTCGTCAGTGTGGTATGAATTCAGCAAAACTCATTCAATCATGCACGTTATTGAATAATCTCAGATCCTGTTACAAATGGTCTTTTCTTAGTACTTGTACAGTTTACAGCTCTCAGCTTTTCAAACTTTTTCTCAATAAAACTGAGAGTGTGAAGTTAACAAATAGCTCCTCCTAGCAGCAGGTGCAAAAACAATCTTCACTGTGGCTTTTCACACATTTGCAGCAACTGTGATTGACTCAAATCTTTCAAAGCAGCAATACCACCATATTGTTCTGATTCTGTACATAAAGTGCAGAAGTACCATCAGGAAAATGTACTGAAAGCATAAAATGTGGCTATTATGCAGAAAGGTTCATACCAAAGTGTTATATTATTAAAATTGCTTTATACTGCATGTATTTTTTGTGTGCTTTCATCTACAGTGATCACATTTTGTATGTAGAATAGTACATTGAAAATATAGAAATAACTACAATTTTATGATCAATGATGTGGACTAAAAAGTACAGTACATCGCTCTAAATGTAGACGAGTAGAGGTTTAAAGTAGCATTATAACACTCACATAAAATACAGCTGGACTTGCTTGAGGTTCTTGAAGATGTTTCGCTTCTCATCCAACATGCTTCTTCAGATCTGAAAGAGACTTCTTCTAATTCTTAGAAAGTATAAAGTAGAGTACTTGAGAAATATAATACACCCAGCTCTGCAAGACTACTGTGTGTAGACTACTGTACTTAAGTATAATTTTATGTTCTTTACTTGAGTATTTGCATTTTTGCAGCTTTATAACCACAATTCAGAGACAAATATCGCCCTTTTTACTCCCAGACATTTACTTGATGATGATAATACATGATTATTTATTAGTTGATTATATTATCCTTTATTAAAGTTGAAATAAAGTAAGATTTTATTGAAAAAATGGGGGTGAAACATAACATTATAACAACCATTTTTCCTAAATGCACCATAATGATCACTTTTGATTTTAAGCATATTTTGATTCATATTTTCTTCACTCACTTCAGTAACATTTTTGAATGCAGGACTTTTACTTGTATTGTACATCTTCGCGGTATTGATACTTTCACTTCAGTAAAAGATCTGAGCACTTCACCTTCCCTACACCTTCTGCTTTCATCCCTCCATTGAAGAAAAGCAGCAGATCAGAGGCCTCAGACAGACAGACAGACCTCTCTTGGATCAAAACCTCCCTCTGCTGGTCAATCTGTGACACTGCTGCCAGAATAAACAACCCAGCATGTCCTGATGGGAAATCTCATGTTTCTGCAGCACTTTTAAACCACAGCTTCACCCAGCATGCCTCTTTAAAAATGACATTTCATATCCTCCATGCTGTGTGTGAGTCTACATATGCGTCATGTATCTGTAAACTACAGTCATATCACCATTAGGATTGTTACTATAAACGCATTTCTTCACATTTCACACCTTAAATGTGCAGAAAGTGGAGATATAAAGATAAACTGATCTGTTTAAAGTGTTCTGTCCTGACTTCACGTTGAACACCAAACTCATATCTTCCCCATTATGTCATCATTATGTCTGCAGAGTCCAAATCACGCCTTCATTTCTGGATTCATACTTTTGTGCCACAGCAGCGGGCGGAAGCTGTAATCCAACACTCCCTCTCTCTCTTTCTCTCTTTCTCTCGTGACTTAGTTTTATTCTTGGAGGAAAAGGCAGGCAAGCTTGTACGATAAGTAAAGAGAGGCAGGAGGAGGAGGAGGAGGGGGTGGTTGAACATTTGGGAAAGCCCTCTTTTTCTTGGACTGCTGACGCGTCCAGCGGCTACGTGCCGTGCCCGAGAGCGCACAGGAGCCGTACTGCGCACCGCTCCCCGCGCCATGTCCCCCCGCTTCCTGCCGCTCCTGTGGGCCCTGCTCCTCTGCCGGGCTCACTGCTACTTTTCGGAGGAGAAGTACCCGGAGGAGTCCAGGATGCAGCCTCCCACCGTGGTCGTCGCCATCCTGGCCCGGAACGCGGCGCACTCGCTGCCGTACTACCTCGGAGCCCTGGAGAGACTCAACTACCCCAAAGACCGCATCTCCGTGTGGTGGGTTTCCTGGGCTCTTTGTGTGGAGAGAGAGAGAGAGGGGGGGTCTTCTTTTATTATTATAGCAGCCGTTCAAAAGGTCAATGGCATTTAAATGAGTTTGTGAAAGCAGCAGTGCGTGCCCCCCCCTCTGTTTCTCTGTTTGTCTCTGCGCCTCTCTCACTCCGCCACATCCATTTCCTACTTGCATGCCATCTAACCCCGACAAGAGTTTGTCCTGAGTTATTCCACTAAAACACTAATGACAGGACCTAAACTGTCCTCCAAAGGGAAAAAAGGGGATTTTGAGCTCTATGTGCCTCTGATGGGTGCTCAGATGTGCTTCGTGTGTCATAAAGTAGTACCCCTGATCTCATTTAAAAGCTGTTCTGCTGTTAAGTGTGAAGTTTGATGGTTTTTAATGGAGGTGGAAGAAGAAAGATGAACTGTTGCTGAGCTGCGATGATCTGACTCAGGTTTACTGACAAAGAGGGTTTCACATACAAGAGATTTGTCTTGATATGCTGGTGCAAAGATATGAACACAGTAAGCAGAAAATAGTTGAAAAAACTAAGGGCAAAGCAGGTACTTAAAGTCAGAGATATAAATTCAATGTAAAATAGAGATTATGAAGTAGATAGAAGCATAAAAAATATCAAAAATAATGAAATAGGATGAAGACAGTGTGTGCAATATGGATATGAAGACACTATGTGCAGTAAAATAGCAGACATATGGCGAATAATGATGCAGAAATATTCAAAATGTGATGTTAAATGTGTTTTGTGTAAAGGTGACAGTTGTAATGTAGGTGCTGCAGCAGTGTGGGACATTCAAGTACACATGGGGGACACTATATATGACACTTTATATCACAATATCTGTATCATGATAAAGTAAACCATCTAAAAATACATTTTTAATATGATTAAGTGTCTTTTTTCAGATAATCCAGCAGATTAAATGTCTGAGGAACCAAAATACATCATCTCATTGATGTAAAAATCCACTGTTGCTGTAGAGTAGCTCTGCTAATTGGCCTGTTTCACCTATAAATGTTAAAAGGGGATTTACCACAGTATAAATGGTATTGCAAAATCTCTGACAGTTTAAATATTTGTATTGATTGGGGGTACACATTTCTTTCCACCAAGTAACAACAGTAAAAACATTAGGTTTATTATAAAACACACAGTTAGTAAGTTATATATAAATATGAAGAAGTCAATGTTACATCCTCATTGAAGTTTCTAACTAATAGTGGTTCATTAAAGATGCTCTTTAAAGTGGTTGCCGTCTTCCCTTTTTAAGAAAGCTTTCTCAGAAATTGTTTTTAGAGAGAAAAGAGGAATATCAATCGCAATAACAACATAGAAAATGCTACTTGATCACAGAGAAGTAATAATGTGCTCATCTAAAAGATTTATTTGAATCTCTTTTCCCTCCATTAAAGCAGCATTTGAAATACATCAGTTCTTCAGTCGGATGTTTATCAGTTTGTTTTACAATCAGCTTTTCTTTATGCTCCTCAGGGCAGCCACGGATCACAACTCAGATAACACCACGGCCATACTGAAGGAGTGGCTCACCGTCATGCAGAAGTTTTACCATTACGTCGAGTGGAGGCCGATGGAGCAGCCCACGTAAGTCCCAGAACATGAATGTGTTAAACTTTACACCCTGTCCTGATCCTGTGGGTCACATTTAGATCCAAGAACGACGCTAAAGTAGGTGCATTAATATGAAGGAAAAGAAAGGAGTAAGTTGTTTTATTTTATCAGAATCACAATCATATCCATAAATGGTCAAAATGTCTTTGTCTGACTTTGTCCGATGCACAGTGAAAGTTTATTAACACGCTTTACCAGCCTCTAAGACTGCATTTCACTCATAAGTCATAGTGGAGCCGCTGCATCGCCTTCAGACGACGCACATTTTGCACAATAAGGAATGATGCAGCACGCCTCTCCTTGTCCACGTGCGCAACAACTCTGTGTGGACATCTGTCTGAGCTGAAGAGGCCGTTAGTGGAAATGATTTGTGCGTGTCAATCATATAGTGAACTCTGTGGATCTGCATACAGTCACTGAACTTTAAGTTCTTACAGACACATAGAGTATTAACTTGAGATAGAATTTTATTAAGGGATCCGAAAATAAAATAAAATCTGCGTTCTGGTTTGGTATTTATTTCTTCATTTTGAAGGTTTGCATAGATATGTTTTTAAGAGAGTATCTTTTACTCAGAAATGGTATTTTACTATAGAAACCATTCAGTTAGTTGAAAATGAGAAAGCTAAATCAGTTCAGCCATATACTATAACCTCTGTACTCCGTCTCTATGTCTCAGGTCCTATGTAGGAGAGCTGGGTCCTAAACATTGGCCCAACAGCAGATACGAGTATGTGATGAAGCTGAAGCAGGCGGCGCTCAACTTTGCCAGGAAACGCTGGGCCGATTACATCCTGGTACATAATAAAATCATCCCTCTTGTGACAGCAGCGTAAGATATATATCAGCCCCTTAATTCATGTGACGTGTCCCCTCTTTTCATCCAAGAAAAAGACTTGGCAGCGATTGTCCCGGAGACATGAAACTACAATCTCTCTCTCTCTTACATTTTTCTCCCTTCACCTTTGTCCCCTCTGTCTTTTCGCTCTCTCTCTCGGTTTCAGTACGCTGACACAGACAATATCCTGACCAACCCGGACACCCTCAACCTGCTGATAGCGGAGAACAAGTCAGTCATTGCTCCCATGCTCGACTCTCAGGGAGCGTACTCCAACTACTGGTGCGGCATCACTCCGCAGGTGAGCTTGATGGTGATCAGTGAGCCACTGGAAGAGAAGGAAAAGTCAGCCATCACCTTTGAGTCGCACGAAAAGGACTAGAAATTAACATCAAAATTACTCCAACACGTTGATAACTTAGAAGAATAGAAATTCAAAGTTATGTTCAAAGTAGCCGTTCTTTTCTTTTATATATTTCTGTGTGTGCATTCTGACCTGATCCTAATCTATCTCTCTCCCAGGGATATTATCGGCGAACAGCGGAGTATTTCCCCACCCGTCACCGCCACAGACTGGGCTGCTTCCCCGTTCCCATGGTTCACTCCACCATGCTGCTGGACCTGAGGAAGGAAGGCATGAAGAAACTGGCCTTCTTCCCCCCTCACGAGGACTACTCTTGGCCCTACGACGACATCATCGTGTTCGCCTTCTCTTGCCGGGCCGCAGGTTGGTTTGGCGTTATGTTTTTTTAATTGCAACCACTGAAAGACGAGGGGAAATAGAAATATTATGAGGCTCACTTGGGCAACATATCGTATGTACAAACACGTATACTTTATTCAATACAATAATCTTTCCACTCTTTGCTCAGAGATACAGATGTACCTGTGTAACAAAGAGCGCTACGGCTACCTGAACGTCCCGGCCAAACCTCACCAGACCTTGGAGGACGATCGTCTCAACTTTGTCCACGTGCATCTTGAGTCCATGAGTATGATCAGACTGCATTTACTAAATATGTAAACAACAAACAACAAACAGCATGAATTTGTTCATCTTTGTCTCGTCAGCCGCCTCTGTGCATGTTCTTCATGTTGAGTTGGTTCATCTTTATCTTCTTAAATTATATTTCTTCTCATCCAACTCTTGTTCCCTCTTTTTCTAACAGTTGATGGTCCTCCGATGTACCCCTCACGCTACGTTCACATGTTCCCCAAACAGAGAGACCTCATGGGCTTCGATGAGGTAAGATACACTCCACTGTTTTTTTTCCTGTCATTTCTAATACATTGATATAATTTACCGTATACCTACATTATCTTTTTGTTGTCTTAACATCTGTAAGATAAATGTTGTACCCTAACATCTACATTTTTAGTGGAAAATTATCATAACGAGTTCATCTTTTACTGCATATTTACCCTGATTCTTGAATGGTATTAATTAAAATCCTGATGTTTTGCATGTGTCTTTGCTTTCTCTTCTTTGGGTTCAGAATGGGCTCAGAAATAGTGAGTGCATGAAGGAATTCAACTTGTTTAAGGCTTTTTAGACCATTCTCATTATAAAGAGCAAGTTTGAAGCAAGTTATTACTGAAAAGTTATTTCCCAGAGGAAGAAAAGTACAGAATAAAGACAGAGAAGTCAAAGGTGGGAGTTCATTATTTACATTACAGTTAAAGAAAGTGCAGAGATAAATGAATAAATGACCATTCGTCCCCCTCTCCTCAGATATATTTGATTAACCTGCGACGGCGTCCTGACCGCAGAGAGCGGATGTTGTTCTCTCTGAATGAGCTGGAGATCGACGTCAAGGTGGTGGACGCCGTGGATGGAAAGTGAGTACACTCTGAGGGAAAGACTCTGCTTGGCCTAGATGGGGAGCGTGTTTTATAGTGTTTCTGTGATAAAGAGAGAAAAGTTAATACCAAAATAGCAAATAATGACAGAAAATGTAGATTGGAGGATGCTTGGTGAGAAGGAACATTGCCAACAGAAATGTACTAATATATAAGCTCATGGTTTGATTTAATTCTTGAACAGCATCCTGAAATTTTAAACAAACTTTTAATGATAGTAATTTAAAAAATGACAAAATTTATGATGAAAAAAATGCATGAACTAAAAGCTGAATACAAGTTTTCTTCATCAATTCTTCCCTTTTTTGTTCCCCCTTGCTCTTGCCTCTTTTTTTGTCTCTTTATCAAGAGAAGAAATAGTTTGTTTGGTTGATTTCTAATCACACAAAAATCTGAATGAAGATATTTGAGATTGAAAAAGTGGATTTTTGGTATATTTCATACTGTACATGAGCACAACCAAGGAGAAGTAGCAGTACTGGAGTTATTCATTGCGGTGTTGCACATGATGGAGCATGTTTCAGCACCACAGCAGAGAGACTGAGCTCTCTTTGATGTTCACGCTGTTTTTTTTTTTTTTTTAGAGTATTTGCAGAGCACAGTCAGCAAAACAGAAACAACACAACTGCACAACAACAAGGAATTACACAAGACAATTACATGAATGAATAAACATCAGATAATAAAGCTTTAAAATCTCTAAGCACATTTAAGAGTGTAGTTTGAGCAGTTCAATTAATTTAAAAGGCCAGAATTAGTGTGCACATGAGGGATATCTTAGTTTACATAGTTATTTACATGAGAGAGGAGATGTGACATAGATTGAAACAGTGGAGTTTTATAGATGAACAACCTACTTCTTCTTGACTGTAAGTTTGCAGGCAACAGTGGACAGCGTGCATCGATTATCTGTGTGTGTGTGTGTGTGTGTGTGCAGCGCGCTGAACAGCAGTGATATTAAGATCCTGGGTGTGGACCTCCTGCCGGGCTACTACGACCCGTTCTCCGGACGCACCCTGACCAAAGGAGAGGTGGGCTGTTTCCTCAGCCACTTCTTCGTCTGGAAGGAGGTGAGACCACACACACACACACACACACGCACACACACACATTACTCAAGTAGGTTTTTACTGGCACGACCGACTGATTAACAGGTTATATCTTGTTTGTTTATTCCGTGCGAGAAGCAAAGCCTAAAAACGCCGATGCGCCAGGCCAGCTGTTTCCTGTTGGCTGAGCTGCTGGCTGTCCTTATATAGACAGATATTTGAGAATGACGGCCCTCTGGTCCAAAGTTTTGTTTCAGTATAATTACGTTGAATCTGAACCTCGCATCAAGTCTGTTTGTTTGAAGGGATAATTTATAGATATAGATAGACAACATATTTGCGATTTTATTTTTACGGTTAAAGAAAGCAAATAAAAGTTTTGATTAAAAACTTTTTAAGTTAACAACTTGGAAATAAAGCCAGTGATCAAAACACCAGCTATGTGTTTGATGTACTCCCAGTTCAAAATTTGACCCTTTTTTTAATCTCAGCCCTCTTTGTCCCCGTCCTTTCTTTTTTCTTTCTCCATCTGTTTTAGTTTTTAACAACAAAATATTTTTTCACTCTGTATTCCTTAACCATCTGATTCTGAGACAAATGTTTTTCCCCTCCTCTGCTCAGATGGTGGACATGCAGTTGGACAAGGCGCTCGTCTTTGAAGACGACGTTCGCTTCCAGGCCAACTTCAAACGACGAGTCCTGAAACTGATGGAGGAGGTGCAGCAGGTGGAGCTGGACTGGGACATCATGTGAGAATTTTTTCCACTTGGTTCTTGTTTTAGTAGGAGTTAGTTCAGGTGAGAGTTAGGAAGGAAAGGGTTAAGTCGTATCCTCAAAAGTATGTTGTATATATCTGTGTTGAGGAACGGAGTTGGAAGGAATCCAATACACATCATTCATTTGTGTATCAGTGTCTCTGCGATGAAGGCTCCTACACGACATAGAAACAAATGTTTTTAATCGAGATCATACTGAAATGGTTAGACAAAACAGGTGACGCACCGTGAAAGCATTTTGAAAGTACGAGCAGGAAGATGGGAAATGTACCACGTTCTTTTGTGTGTGTATTATGATTCCCATAACTCTTTGAAAACAGTCACACACACACGTGCAGAACAAATGTTACAAAAAAGGAGGCGCTTCAGAGATGATTTCCAACCCGTTCGGCAACAATCGGCTCAACTTTGCAGCAGCCAGATGTTTTGGACCTTTTCTTTTTCATCCTACAGATACTTTGGCAGGAAGCAGGTGAACCCCGGGAAGGAGGAGGCGGTGGAGAACGTTCGCAACTTGGTGGTGGCCGACTACTCGTACTGGACTCTGTCATACGCCATCTCCCTGCAGGGGGCCCAGAAACTGCTCAACGCTGAGCCGCTGTCCAAGATGCTGCCCGTCGACGAGTTCCTCCCCATCATGTACGACAAACACCCAAAGTATGTATGACAGGAGCGACGAATCCACCGACAGGAATCTGCTCACTCGTTGTGTTTATGCGTGCACCTCATTCTTCTCCTGCATAATCTTTAAACTTATATACTTTATACCCAACAAGCTCCCTCTGCTGCCAGACCTATAAAGCTAAAACTGACCTATAATTGCTAAAAACATTCTTCCCTATCGTCCTCTAAACTTAAACACGCCATATATTTAGCCTAGTTTTTCTTTTAGATTTTTTTAGATTAAAGTTTGCGGTTTACTTCTACGAGTTTCTTTGAAAAGAAGGTCAGTTTTGTCCATAATCTCTATTCTTGTCAGTTTAATATGCAGTGCCTGTCGAGCTGAATTCGAACACCACATTTCAAAGGTCTTAAATCTCTCTGAACATTTTCTTTTTATGATGTATAGGTTTCACTGCAGCGTCTGTTTCTGGGACTGATTGTCTGGATTTTGGGCGATGCGGGTTGCCTTTTTTTCATTTTTAGACATGGTGTGGTTGGAAGAAACAGCCAGAGGGGGATTGAGATGTGTTTGTGGCAGATGCATGCTGAACTTTTAGAAAATTTATATTTCTTACAATGTTTTTTAGTCACACTGTTGGTATGGCCGGAGGGATGGGAAGGTCGTCAGTCTGTCTGTCAGCCGGTCCACAACTTTGGTCCAGACTGAAATATCTTGGCAGCTATTAGTTTGGGAAAAAACAGTAAGGAAGACAAAAGCTGTAAAATTTTGTGCCGACAGTCAGTGTGAGTTTGAATCCCAACGACTTCGATGACCTCCTGATGTTTCCTCCTGCACTTTACCAGCGTTCAGGTTCCCCTCAGGATTAATTGTAATGACTTTAGTGATCTCTTAACTTTTCATTAGAGCCATCATCAGGTCAAAATTTTAATTTGTCCAGTACTTTCCATCATCCCATCCCATATTTGCAAAACTGATATTCCCATCAGTCTTGGCTGTACTTTGTGATTAGAGCTAATTTGCAAATTTCAGCATGCTCACACAGTAAACAAGACAGTAAACATGGTAAACATCATATTTGCTGAACATAAGCAGATTAATTTTGTTATTGGATGTTACCATGCCAACATTATCCTTTTTCTCAAAGCACCACCATGCAGCCTCACAGAGCTGTTAGCATGGCTGTAGGCTCTTTTTCTTTTTATTTTCTTTCATTCTTGTTGGCTTCACAGGTGGTCCAGCCAGGGCTGTCTCAAAACAGCAACAACATTTAGGTCTCCCACCAGTCCAGAGAAAGTCCACTGCTTTTATTTATCTCCCACAATAATTCCCCCTGTATCCCATCCCTAAACTCACAGATGATGGTCATTTGTGCTTCATTACAAAGGCATTGTGCATTAATTGTGTCATCTTTGAAACATAATATAAACTTCACCTCCTTTTTCAGTTTGCTGGATGCATCTATATGCAAACCGTCCCCATTTTCAACCCTAATTTCCCTGACATCAGGCCTAACCAAACGACTTTTCTCATCATCCCACAGTTAGCAGAGTCACTGAGACAAATGCGAAGCTGACTGTAGGGGATGAAATGCACCTTGTGCTGCAGGGCCTGCAAACCAGAAGGCTTGGCATCGTCTGTGTGCTCCGTCATGTGTGGAAAACTGGCTCAAAGCCAACCCACTTTCTCTGTTCTCGCTCTCTCCCTCTCTTTCTCTCTCACCTCCGTGATTCTAATTCGATATGCTTGACTAGTCCGCTAAGAATGCACAACGACCGCATACCACACACTGCTCCTGCTGTCGCCCTCCTTCATGCTAAGAGGAACCGAACAGCCTTTGAAAGTCAGCCTCTGTCTCCATCTCTTGTCAAATTAGTGAATTTCAGATAAATCACAAAATATAACTTATAATGTAACAGTGTAAAAATTGTGTATTTATATTTAATCTCTGATGCAGTTTTCCACACTGTCATAAGGAGTTATGTCTTTTTATTGTGACAAACTAAATACATATTTGTCTGAAATCAATCAAATATATGTAATCTCTATTCTCTCTCTGCAGTGAGGACTACATGTCCCACTTCCCCAACAGAAACCTGCAAGCCTTCAGCACGCGCCCCCTCCTGGTCCAGCCGTGCCACTACGCCGGCGACCCCGAGTGGGTGAGCGACACGGAGACGTCGACCCTGTGGGACGACGACTCAGTACGCACCGACTGGAGGGGTTCCCACAAGACCCTCAAAGGGGCTTCGCCGCCACCCGAAATGCTGTCAGCCGCCTACAGGGACGAGCTTTAGTGCGACGCAGACGGACGGTGGAGATATGGAGGACCTGCGGGTCAAAAAGGTCCCGAGGTCAGAGAGACAGACGTCGAGAAGGGAAAGTGTTCCCAGACTTTATTTCAGTCCACTCTGTGTCATGCCACTGACATGCTCAGTTTCACGTAAACTGGACTAAACTAGTTTTGTTTCAAAGTGTGTTAGTGAGTGTGTGGCACAATTTGTTTTTATGGGAGGAAACATCATTATGGACAGTATTAATTGAGGATGTTTGTAAAAAAGAAAAAAGAAAAAAGGGTGTTTTAATACTTGTACAGATGTCTGACCAATTCAAATGCTTTAACTTGAACAACAGATTTTGCTCCAGCACAATCCGCCCTTTTTATTATAGTTTTTAATTTTATTCCGCCATTTTAATATTATGAGAGTTTCCACAGTTTGAATAGCTGAGTCAAGAGCATTTTTTTATTTAAATGTATGCCTGTGATGGTGTGTTTTCTTCTAATGACTGCACATTTGCAGCGATAATCACACAAAGGTCTTAAAAGCTAACCCGGGGAAGGCGGCTTTACAAGGACTTTTATTTGTTAATCTGTCGAGTGCTGACTGAGGCTCCAGTAGCTGCACTGTTCACAACTCCTGGCTGATCTGGACAAAAGTCTGCTATTGTTATTATTACTTATTTTTCTTTCTTTTTTCCATGTTAATACACCTGTTTGTCTATCCATTTTTCCATTTGTGCATGTCTTCCATTGTGACTGTTAAGAGACAGTTGTGTTTAACACAACTGAACTGACCCTAATTAACATTTCTTTTGGCTTCATTAACACTTTTAGATGTACCTCATGGTTTCTTGGGACAGTATAAGACTGTTTCAGTGGTACCAGATCCTTTTCAGGAAATATTCTGTGAGTGACACTAACACATTGAATGTTTGCTTTCGAATAATTTAAGCATGTTTGAAATATTTTTGAACACTAAGGCATTAATAGATCCATTGACATAACACTGACTCATTAGATCTTTTCATATTTTTTTAAATGTCACATTTAGCCACAGAAAGTCAAAGTCAGATATGATATTTATTTTCTGGTTTTATACCCACCAGGTCATCTTCTCCACTCCAGCTTTGTTATTTTCTGCATTTATATGGATTTAAAATATGTAAACTCCAACTGAGACATATCAGGCACTACTCTAAGTTTTGCTAAAAAGCCAAAGTCTGTAAAAGCCATATTAAAAGACAGCCTTTAACAGCCTTTTTGTAGCATCACTGGGATCCTTAAATCTACAAACGTGCTGACGCTTTGTCTGCACAGGGTTGGTTGCAATGTGAGTAACTGGATTTAAATTACAACGATCGAGTTACACCAAACGTATATTACATTCATCTGTCTTCATGAGCATTTATGGTGCTCTGAGTTCATGTATTCATTTTCTATCTGTTATTATGAGTGCTGCTTTTCCTTCATATGTCTTAATTTATTTGTGGCGTCTTTCTTGATGTGGTTGATGGATGAGTCACACGACATGATGTAAAGCAAACAATCAAAGTGCAATGGCTTTGCTGCCAAAAGCCTCTTTTTCTCTCTCTCAAATGTCTCTGAGCAATAATTTTGTATTCTAATGTTATAAAACAGGGTGTTAGGACAATTGTATAGGAAACATTTCAAATGTTAATAAAAAAAAAGTGGGTTTTTTTTTTCCATTGACTGAATGTGATTGTGCATTATGTTAGTTAATAAACCAAACTTTAGCAGACACAAAAGTATTTAAGTGTAAAGTTATTTGAAAAAAGGAGTACTACCAGATGTTGTACTGACAAAAATTCACCACAAGAGGGTATGGTATCATTTTTTTATGTAATAACCAAGTGGATCAGGTGTGGTATTATCATGGAAGGATTTCATAAAGGTCTTTGGGAACACTTTGCAGATCTTCATATTTATAATGTGTCTTAAACTTTAAAAACAAATTCAAATGGGAACAAAACAAAATTTGCATATTTAGTGTTTCATTTACAAACTTTAATAATAATGCCAAGCTGCACACTCCTGTCAGTCACCTCATCTTTGAAAATATTTCCTAAGGAAATATTGTAAAATGAATGAGTCTGAAAGTCTTTACAAAAACAAATCAATAAGTGGCGTGCTTGAAATGTTATTGCCATATGTTAACAGTAACTGTATATGTAATATAGGTCAAACGCATAGAAAAGGATGTATGTTTGAGACTTGTATTCACAGATGATAGTATAAGAACAGTCCTC
Source organism: Scortum barcoo (assembly GCA_023238725.1). Taxonomy (NCBI): domain Eukaryota; kingdom Metazoa; phylum Chordata; class Actinopteri; order Centrarchiformes; family Terapontidae; genus Scortum; species Scortum barcoo. The sequence continues at coordinate 19,433,213 of CM041545.1, forward strand.
TTATGCACCAAAAATACTGAAGTCGGGATAAAACTTGACAAACTTTCACTTAATTTAAAGAGTTTAGTTTCATCCCTTTATGTTTCTTTCTTTCTACACTCACAGAGACGTGGGCTTTATGTGCATCATACCAAAGCTGTCAGCACACGCTGTGGTTGCTCCGGTTTTTAATGACCTTATCGCAGATCAGGATGAACAAAACATAGCTAAAGAGAAATCACAACATAGACCTTATAGTATGTGCGTACAGGCTCAGGTTTGCTGTTTGCACAAGCATAACACACACACTAGCACATGTGCATGGATATAAAAGTGTGTGTGTACTTAGTTCAGAAGCTGTTATTCAACCACACTAAAGAGGTCTGCAGAAGTTGGCAAAGTTCAAAGGTTGGTGTGGACCATTTTCTTAGTTTCAGACGGGCACCGAACACACAACATGGAGAGATTGGCTGCAGCTCCGAGATTAAGCTCCTGTTTACTCGAGGCTGTATGAACCGGAGAGAACCCCCCCGCCACAGGAGGAAACCAAAACTCAGCGCCTTATTGGCTGCCGGCTTGGAGGTGGGGTTTCATGAGGTCATCTTGGCATGCAGAGAAAACTACACATGTCTCAGGGCTACAGAGCGTAAGGTTGTGTAATATGGAGGTTACTTAAGCAGGGTTGTTTTGGGTGTTAAAATGTTTTCTTTTCCCATCTTCTCTTCTTCTTTTCTCCTTTTCTAATCTTTTATCTCTCCGCTGCAAGATAACCACGTATCCTGTGTCTTTTCCACATGTACAAACCCTTCATACATGATGTCCCATATAGATCTGCTGCCCTACTTCTGCTTGGTTTGGCCTCTGAACCTTGAGGACTCTCATCAACAGCTGCTACCCTGTCATCCCCCCAACACACACACCACATACACAGTTCATATAACCGAATCCATACTGAACAAACGACAAATCAGCCGCACTTGCGTTTCTCTTTTGACAGTGTTTTTTTGTAGTGATAATATGAACCTTCCCATACAGGATTTACATTCTCATCTTGATGATACCTGGATGTAACTTCAGATCTATATCTCTAATGGGTTTCACTGTTGGTAAATGCCTGAGGTGAAGGCTGTTCAGGATGTAATGTGTCAAATGTGATGTAATAGGCTGGGCCTAAAGTCAAGTCAGATCCACCTGCTGACTGGGCAAAAAGAAGTTCAGTGGTTAGACCACTGGGCTCGAAGACCTTAGGTTGAAAGTCCTAAAATCTCATCACACCCCCCCAAGACAAAAACAGCCTCGGTGATACAGCCTCATGATAAGTGGCTGTCTCCCAGCTTTAAGGAAACCACCATAGCCAGCTGTGATAACCGCCACAAACAGCCCTGAGGCATGACTGCTGCAGAGAAGCAACATATCGAGGTCACGGAAGGATGGCAGAGTCCTTGCATCAAGCCAAAACATGCCCTGTGAGCGGAGGAGGTTCCCAAAAACCCTTCTGTCGGGGCAATTCTACAATTCCACTCTGACAACGAGGAACGAGACAAAAATCTCTTACAGCACTGACACACTTTAATAATGCTCAGAGCATGGCACACACGACAAAGGTTGGTTTGCAATGTGCATACTGATGGGAAACTTTCTTTTTATACCTCGGCTTGATCCTTCAGAACAACGTAAAGATTTACATTGGCTAATACACACCTGTCACAGAGGGCAGATGGGATGCGTTGTCATGCAATAAGACGTAGAAAACACTTTATTTCATATAAGGAACTAGTGATTGAACTCACTGAATAGTATAGACAGGTTACAATGGAGGAAAATGACACTGGGGTATCATAACAGAGCCATCAGATCTGCATATGTCATGTCTCTGCACTTGTGTATTCAAGCCTCTGTGTGTACCTACACTACCAGTCAAAGGTTTGGACACACCTTCTCATTCAATGGTTTTTCTTTATTTTCTTTATTATTTTTGACACTGTAGATTAATACTGAAGACATCAAAACTATAAAAGAACACATAGGGAATTATGTAGTAGTAAGAAGAAAGTGTTAAACAAGTGTTAAACAAACAGAATATTCAGAATATGCTTTATATTTTAGATTTTTCAGAGTAGCCACCTTTTGATTTGACAGTTTCAAACACATTAAGAAGGCAAGAAATTAAAAACCATTCCAGGTGACCACCTGATGAAGCTCATTGAGAGAAAGCCAAGAGTGTGCAAAGCTGTCATCAAATCAAAAGGTGACTGCTTTGCTTTGAAAAGGTGGCTGCACTTTCTGTGCAGAGACTGAGCTGTGCAGGCAGACTCCACGTTGCCTCTGTCCGACATCAGGAATCAGTTTGCAGTGTCCTTGTTTGACTGAGCCTTCATTTCTGGGTTGCACTTCCGAGTGCGCCGCTTCAGAGAGCAGCTGAGAGAGGGGAGGGCTTCAAACCGGAGCCACAGCTCCAGTCAGGCTGCCCACACACGCTGACGGCTGCAGAACCGGTTCTCAACGCGTCCTGGTGACTCTGCTTACAACTGTTCGGCCATTTTTTTTTATTTTTATTTTTGCAACACTTGCAACACCGGCTCTCTGCAAAGCGGTTTTCTCTCCTCACTTCTCCTTCTCCTTCTCCTTTCAGATCTTTGCAATCGAGGTGATTTCCCGGGACAGTCTGCACCAGGCGGAACCGAGTGTGAGTGTGTGCATGTGCAAGATAAAAAAAAACTTCCCATGCAACAAAGTTACTGCGCGGTAACGGAGGTGGGACGTGAACGTTTGGTGACAGTTTTTGTGATCGGAGTGTGAGGTGCAGAGTTTATGCCACGTTACGGATCGCAGCTGCTCTTTCTGTTATTTTGGGACGTCGCGGTGTGCGCAGTGTGTTGGTGTGTGTTGCACTGTTGTTGCACTTTAACAGCCTCACACACACACACACACGCTGTGAAACTACTGCAGGCTGCATAAGTCTGCAAGGCCAACTGATGAAAGTCCACTTTACTATTCAGCAGAGCACATGTCTCCCTTTAAGGTGTCTCTCTCTCATCTCAGCTGAAACAGGTGCAGACAGGCCTGTCCTGTGTGTGTGTGTTGGTGTCCTGTCTTCAGTTAAGGTGCACACACACACACACACACACACACACCAGCTGTAATATCACTGTCACTGTATCTGGGTTACTTGCCTGCTTTTAGTACCCTCTGCCAATATTTACTGGAAGAAACAGCTGGTCCGTGACTGAGCTCAAGTTTGATCTGTTTTGGTGATAATTACACGTGCGTGCAGCCTCGAAACTTTGGACACAAATCAAAGCAGGTGTTGGCTGACTGCCTTACCTGACTTTTCCTGAGCCTTTCCACCATAAAGTTAAATGATGCACAATTCCACTTGGTGTAATGGCACACAAACCTTTGATTTGAGTATTTAATTACTGTAAATAAATGTGACACATCTGCTGCAACCAGAACAAGCAGGTATTTCCTTACGTCATGACTTTTTTACTTTTGGAGCAGGTTGCATTGCATGACTTTACTCCGAGGCTTTGAATATTTTGCACATTACAGCACACATCTGCATCACTTTGCTCCTTTGTGCCCTCCGACTGTCCACAGGGGCCATGGCCTTCCTAGGGAGCACCGTTCGGCGGGTGGCATCAGCGCTGCGGCCTCCTCTCTCCCCCTTGTGCCGGACAGCAGCTCGGTCCTACAGCTCAGAGCCCACCAAGGAGAAAAACGTTCCCTACGAGACGACGCTCAAACAGGAGGATGCATCCTCCTCTGGACCAACTAAACCTTTACCAAAGTTAGTTTTAGAGGATGGATGGATGGATGGATTTACTGTGTGACGTATGTGTAGTCTTTGCAATTAAAGACCAGCTTCTGTTTGAGTCTTAACACCAGGATAAAAGTGATTTAGGATGAAGAATACACACATAGCTGGGTAAGTTGAGGGTTTGTGCAGTAGATCAGAGCCTGACCTTTGCAAGAAATGCAGTGATGCTCTGTGGAAAAGGACTGACAACATCCCTTTTAACCCTTTGATGCACAACATACGCACACACCCCCTCTAATGCTCAACATGCGTCAAAAATGACCCGCATTCATTTTACATGTGATTTCATGCTGAGTGAGTGTTTCTGTATCTTTTGAAATCAACTTATTTTATGATTGATTATTGCAAGTATTCTTTTACTATCTTGTTTTTGATTAGTACAGATCATTATTTCCATTTTTCCCTTTCTTATTTTATGAACTAAAATAGATTTTGTATTATTAAGTCAAGTTTACACACATGGGACAAAAATGACCCTTTTGTCCAAGTGTGATTTTAAATGAAAAGACTTCATACTATAACAATAATTTGCTTTAATATTTTATATTTAATATTTTGGCAGCTCCGTCCTGGTGATGTGCTGAGCAGCTTTCACCTCCCTCTGTAGAGCCTTACGGTTGAGGGCGGTGCAGCTGCTGTACCAGGTGGTGATGCAGCCAGTCAGGATCCTCTCTATGGTGCACCTGTAGAAGCTGCAGAGGATCCTTGAGTCCATGTTGAGCCTCCGCAGCCTGCGGAGGAAGAAGAGCCACTGTCTGGCTGACTTTGTGATGAAGTCAGTGTGATGAGTCCAGGTCAGGTCCTCTCTGATGTGAATCCCGAGGAACCTGAAGCTGCTGACTCTCTCCACAGTAGTCCTTTTGATGGAGAGGGAGGTGTGTTCCTCTCTGCTGCCTCTCCCTGAAGTCCACTATCAGCTCCTTTTGTTTTGCTGACGTTGAGATGGAGGTTGCTTGTCCTGGCACCAAGATGTCAGGGCTCTGACCTCTGACCTCTCTGTAGGCCGTCTCATTGTTGCCGATGATCAGGCCATGCATCAGTGATATGCTTCTGGAGTTTGGGGATGCCCTCCATGTGCCATGAAAAGCTCTTTGCTCAGCTCCTTGATGAATAGCTGGCAGCATGCGTTGTTCACACCACTCATGTAATCAGGGTGTTGTGCAGTGAAGTTGGGTGGCAACATTCAGCAAATTATACCAGAGCACCATTGGCCACCTCCATGTTCTCTGCTTACATGAATAGGTACTAACTATCTGATCCAATGCGTCCACTCCCGACAACTAATGTACTTACTCTAACTTAAACCTAATCAGTTATGAAAACTTATCTTTCACAAGTCATCAAATGTTTCTTTAGGTGAGATTAGAATAATTGTAAAACAAGACATGTGCAAAGGGAGCTGTGCTGAGCCGTGAAATGTGTAGCAGGTTGTCAGCAGTAAATATGTTCCTAATTGCAAACATGTACAAATTTCAAAGTTTTCTACCTAACACCATAGAAATGCATGTGGTTCATTTCTGACCCATGTGTGTAAACTAGATGTAGACGTAGAAAAGCTGTGCTAGTTCATAAAGTAAGAGAGGAAAAATAAATATGATGATTTGGACAAAAACAAGAGTATTTACTGAATACTTGGAATAGTCAATGATAAAATACACTTATATGAAAGATATAGCATAGAAACACTCAGCCATACATGAAATAACATGGATATGGGTCATTTTTGACCCATGTTGTGCATTAGAAAGGTAGTCATACAAAAGGTGTTTTTATTGAAAAAGTAAGAAACGGAAAAAATAAAAGAAGGGTGTACTATGATAAAAAACAAGTTCATTGAGGAATATCTGGAATACTGAATCATGAAATTAATTTATTGCAAAGATATAGCACATAAAAACTCAGTCAGGTCACTTTTGACCCATGTTCAAAGGGTTAAACAACGGCAGCTGTGGATATATGTATGATTTAATACTATTCATCTACCCAATTATAAAAAATAAAGCTACTTTTCTTTTTAATGTGAAAAGATAAATCATCTTTTAAGCAATAGGTTGACATTTTGGGAAATACGTTTTACTTTCTTGCAGGAAATGTGTCATCTGTTGGTTAAATATGAAGCTGCAACCTTTAGCCATTTAGCTTAGTTCAGTATATGTGGTGAACTTTACAGGTGATGGTAGATTTTGTGTTGCCTCTGGTCTCAGGTTGGCTGGTTTGCTTGGCTTGGTCTGCTCTCTCCCACTTTGAAACTGGTGTCCTCACCTGTAGCTCTCTGCTGCCTGCCTCAGGTCAGCGGACGCGGTGGTGATCGGAGGAGGCAGCCTGGGCTGTCAGACCATCTACCACTTGGCTAAAATGGGGATGACCAACGTAGTTCTGCTGGAGAGGGACAGACTGACAGCTGGCACCACCTGGCACACTGCAGGTAACAAACTCTAAGATCATGGCCAGGTGTAAGGAGTGTGTACCTGAGATTATGCATGCTAAAATGTTAAGCATTATAATATTCTCTTGCTATATTTAAAAGTATATGATTTAATTGCACATTAATAGCGTTGTTCTAACCCATGTAACTCCAGCGTGCACTGCTAAGGTTACTGTTTAAACCACCCACTCCTACTCTTATGCTATATTTATCTACACCACCTCCTGTCTCATCTGTTCTTCAGGTCTTGATAAGGTCGCTGCAGTGCTCATGATTATGTCTCTACATATTCACCTGCAGACGTGCTCACACACTGTGCACATACTTTTTATCATTTCCGCTCACCAGGCCTGCTGTGGCAGCTCCGTCCCAGCGATGTTGAGGTGGAGCTCTTGGCCCACACCAGGAACGTGATCAGCAAAGACCTGGAGGAGGAGACGGGCCTCCACACAGGCTGGATTCAAAATGGAGGGCTCTTCATCGCCTCCAACAAGCAGAGGCTGGACGAGTACAAGCGCCTCATGTCGGTAAGATCTGAGGTTGCTCGGTGAGAAAAATAATGTTGCATTAATACAAAAATTATTAGACTCACTATGGGGCACAATATCTGTCTAGTGCTAGGCAGGATTTTTGTATACCTGGTACATTGGTACTTTTCATGTCACGAAGAAACAACATTTGAACAAGCTCATCAGAACGTAGTGTTTAACAAATGTCAGAAATCAGCCCCTTAATGGGAGGTGCAGATGGAGATATTAACCTGGCTAATATTTGCTACTGCTAGGGTTGGGGTTAATTTTCATATTTAAAAAGATGTTGTCATTAGAGCATTTAAATGGTTTCCATAGCAACAGTCACTGAATCCAGTACAAAGTAGGTGGCTGCAAATGGCGAGTTTTTTTTCTTTTTACTTCAGACAGAGGAAGTATCAAAGACAGGTTTCCACCTTCCTAGAAAGGAAAGGTCATGACACACACAGAGATGTTTACCCTTATATGAAAAGTAATCAAATTCTAGGGGACTAAAATAAAAATAAATACATCTAAATGCTCTGGAAAAGAAAGCCAGTGATAAACGTCATTACTGACCTGCTGCAGGTAAACGCAGGTTTTAAAATATAATGAGTAATAGCTCATAAATATTTCAAATATTGAAGACCCCTGTTTTACAACTCCTGGAGTTGTCTTACAGCTATTACAATTCCTCCTCAGGAATGCTGCTGCTGCTTTGAAATGCAGAGTTGACATTTGTGTGCTGTTTGTTTAACACGTTGGTGGCACATGACCAGGTAGAAGCCTTTGTTTACCCTTGATTATTTCTACTGGAGGTTCAAGGTTCACTCAAAACTTCAGCTAACCAATACTCTGCATTGGTTGGTAAAAGTGATCGAGTAAACATGTTTCTCAGTTAAAATCTAATTAATGATGTGCTCCCAGTGACCGTAACTCTCATAGTTTATATGCTCCACAGTAAGAAAGATAATCCAATCTGTTTGTTCAAAGCTTTTAATGTGAAGCACAAACTGGAAGTGTTGTGCAAAGCACTGAAAAAGGAGATGGAACTGATCACCCTTCTTAAAAAAATCTCTCCCGCCCTTACCAGTGCCATCTCTCTTTATCTCCAGCTGGGTAAAGTTTACGGTATCGAATCCCATGTCCTGTCACCCGTGGAGACCAAGGACCTGTATCCTCTGATGAACGTCGATGATCTCTACGGGACCCTGTATGTGCCAAAAGATGGCACCATGGACCCCGCAGGCACCTGCACCACCCTGACCAGGGCTGCATCCGCCAGGGGGGCCACGGTAATGTGATGTTTTTGATAGATCAACTCATCCTACACAGAGGCCGGAAAACAAACTGTTCAGCTTATCAGACCTAAAAAATACTGTTCTTAAACTTAACAACAACAAATTAAGTCCATTCTCCTCAACAAGAATGTCTTGATTCCTTATTCAACCGTGCAGTAAATAGGTTGAAGTTATTTGACACCATGTGACCTCTTTGAGTCAGACTGTGTTTATTGTGCTGTTTGTTTTGCTTTGATAGTTGCGACATGTGAACTAATGTCACAACTGAGCGTCACAGCCGTCACACAGCAGGCCGTGCTGATGAATAGAAAATCTTTTCACGGCCTCAGTGTGGAGAAATGAAAGTGGCTCTAAATAGACTGATTTACTGTACAACTCCAGCATATACATTATCTCCATATTGCATGTGAAAAACTCCACACTGTAATCTTTAAATCAGGTGATTGAGAACTGCCCTGTGACCGGTATCCAAGTGCAGACAGATGACTTTGGTATAAAGAGGGTGAAGGCGGTGGAGACCCGTCATGGGACCATTGAGACGCCTTGTGTGGTGAACTGTGCAGGTGAGATTCAGACAAAATCAGCTCTTTAATCATCCCAAAAAACAACAAAACTACAAGTTAAAAGCTCTTTTGCTTTTCATTTGACACATGAAGTACCACGGAAAAATGAGCTTGCAAAGAGGTTTGATATTTAGTTATAATTTAGTGCAATTTTCCAGGTGTGTTTTTTTTTTTTTTGCCTAAATTGCATTTATCCGCAATTAAAGGTGGCATTTTATGACATTTTGTCTCTGTGTGATACATGCAGGTGTGTGGGCCACCAAGCTGGGGGAAATGGCTGGAGTCAAGGTGCCTCTTATCGCCATGCATCATGCCTATGTGGTGACAGAGAGAATTGAAGGCATACAGGTACGACATCCACCTAACATATCTGAGCAGCTTGACTGTGGATATATAATAAAATTAAATCACAACAATCTGTAGACGTGATGACCTTTTTCAAATGTGACATTATTTATGCACAAACTTAGTCCAGTAAAAAGCAACTAAACATATATTAATTTGTTGAAATGTGCACTTTATTTTCAAAAAGGTTCTTCTATTATAATGTCAGTGTAGCTTCCTTTTTCAAAATAAGAGCACTTAATTGTTACTTGTTTTAAGATAACATAAAGCAGCATATTTTTTAACAGCTTATAACCTTTAAAAAAAGACCTATAACATTACAATTTCGCTATTCCCTTGTGACAGTTATTGTACGTCACTGTTCATTATGAAGGCTTTCATTTCATTATGCATGATTTATAATGCCCTATTCAGGCATCTTAATAGAAAATACCACTATTGCTTAGATTTTACTGTTCATTTAATTCCCCACAAACTCCCTTATTGTGTGTATTAAGTGTGACCAACAGGGGGCACTGTGGCATTACAGATTTCCACCTGTCGTGGTCCAGACTGCTGTTAATGAGTGCTGGAATGAGATTTGTGTGTGTGCTTGTTTGTGCAAGAGGGCAGGAGAGATTGTTTTGTTTGTAACCTTTTAATGCTGATAATGTGTGTATCTGGGCGGCATTAAAGGGACCCTCGTATGCAGCCACAGAACACATGTCTGACATGGTGTGTGAACATGATCCGCTGTAACTCTGCAGCTCTGGAGCGTGTGTGTGTCTTAGATTTAGTTGGTGTACACATGCATGCCTGTGCTCATCCTCCAGAGGCCGGCTGTTTTAGGCGGGCTGTCAGAGCTTCTCTGTGTTATGTAGTTTAAGAGGAGCTTAACTGGCATTACTGCTACGTCATGTGCACAGACATCAGCCCGCGCACACAAAAACGACACACTCGGACGCCATCAGGAAATGTGTTCCCACCAGGGTGTGCCACTTGTCGGGTCAAACATCTCACGCTGACCACATGCCTGTGTGTGAACAGATGTGTGTTTATCCTTGGAGTGTGTGTGTGTTTGTGTGTGTGGGCTTAAATTTAAAAAGTAGCGACCCTGCTGGTGGTCACTGGTGTTTTTATCTGAGTACATGAAGGACAGAGTGGATTGAAGTCCAGTGCTCAGTACTGATCACGTGGAGTGGCTCAGAAAGGAGAGTTTTTTTGTTTTTTTTTCCTCCCCCAAATGTCAGATCGCTCACTGGTGTTTTGGTTTTGCTCCCAGAGTACCAATTGGCTTTCGACTGAAAAGCACTCGTGACAGGATGAATACAAATGACACAACATACTTAAAGTGTGGCTTTTCATTAGACACTTCCACAAGACTGTTTACTCTGACTCAAGGGGGTGAATGCTTTTCTCTGCTGCGTTTTGAAAGAAGATTTCATGGTACGTCAACAGCTGCTGTACCATACATAAAGAAACGCTATGGTTTGTTAAGGTATGTGCCACTGGTGCTGTAAAGAGTTATATGGTTGTTATGTCCCGTATTGTGTCCCCTGTACTGTACATATGCCCAAACAGCACTGAATAACATGTGAATCTGGGTGGTGCAGAGGAAAAAGGTTGACAGCACAAACACGTGGTCGTAGATTTGGTTTTCTTACGATGAGACGAACTGTGATAACTTTGGATTTAAACTAGTTTAGTTAATTCCAGTCCATTATTTGCTGGTGCAGCTTAAAATGTGCAGACATGAGCTTTTCTTTGTGTCTTGTCATTATGAATTAATATTTTACATTTCTAGCTGCCAGTTAAGGAATTCATTTATTGGAGAGCCTCTAAAACTTATTTTGTGCATTTGCTATTATGTTTGATTCTTTAAAAGCAGAACTGTTAATTGATAAATGAGAAAATATGAATTGAAACTATTCACTTGCTTATAAAAATGAACCTATCCATCATTTTATCACTGCTAAATGGACTAATTTCTGTTTTGAATGTTTAATTTTCCTCTGTTGCAGAACATGCCAAATGTCAGGGACCATGATGCATCAGTGTACCTGCGCCTCCAAGGTGACGCCCTGTCCGTGGGCGGTTATGAACAAAACCCCATCTTCTGGGATGAGGTGAGCTTGATTTATGAACTGAGTGATTCACTGTCAGTAGTTTTGAGGCTTTGAAACCTGACGTGAGTGAGAGACGCAACGCAGCGTCCATCTTTTGTATGACATAAAATCAAATACTTCATTTAAGGGAGCTGAATAACATCTTTCATCATTATTATAAACTCCTCGTTCTCTCCGTCAGTTTGACCTCATCTCTTATTTAGTCTGTTTTTCTTTCCCTTCTCTTCATTACTCGCTGCTGCATTAGCTTGGAGGTCAAACCATTTTCATAACAGGACTCAAGAGCTTACTGATTAAAAATAATATAGGTTTGCTTTATTACAAGCAGAAGTCCTGCCATCAAAACTTTGCAGAAGTAAAAGGACATAAGTATCAGCAAAATGTACCATAAATAAAAAGTTTCAACATTTTGGGAAATATGCTTATTTGTTTTCTTGCCAAGAGGCTGATGCCGCTCTGAAGTCTGTAACCTGGGGGCAGTTTTTACTTCTAGTCTCATATTTGGTTTCATATTGAGCACAAACATGAGAGTGGTATCACTGCTCTCATCTAACTCTCTGTAAGAAAAACGTGCATTTGCTAAAAAGTTGAACAATTTCTTTAAAGTATGCAGCCGAACTCGTGTTGTTTTTAAGTTAACTAAGCATAAAGACCAGAGGTGAAGGGAACTAAAGGAAAAATATGCCGTTCAAATCGTCTGTCGTCCAAAGCAACAACATGTATTGTGTTTTTTACTTGTTTATAAGGAGTAAGTCTGAAAATTACAAATTGTAGTTTTAACTGGAGTTGTGTGCTGGACATGAGAGTGAAATTAATCCTTTCATCCAACTCCAGGCAAATTTGGGAATAGACATATTTCCGAAGATGTCAAACTTTTCTTTAAATGTAAAATTTTAAAGTTGTCATCGTGCAGAAAAAGTGTTTGTACAGTTTGTAAAGCGTACAAAAGAAACTGTATATGATGTACCTGGTGGTGAAAGCTAATACTGAACTCAAACACTGAAAATGCTTTCACAGCTCGAATAAGGTCACGATTAAACACTGACTCATTTGAAATGTTTTTTTCCTGATAAAAAGGGTTTTTATAGAAAAACATTACCACAAAAAAAGGTGTCATTCATGGTGAAACTCAAGTGTCTTGCTGCCTGCGCACATATTTAATTTGTAATGGGAAGATTGATGAGCATAATACTTCAGAGGAGATAAACCCATTGATTTTAACGACCCCTTCGTCGAACTTTTAGCACCACCCACAAACCTCACAAATTTCACTGGTGAAATAGCTTTTATTGGATCATTAAAACCAAAGCTTTTCTGTGGAAGACTGAATAATTTGTCATCACAGCCTTCGCAGTAATTTCCAACATCGTCACCAACGTCACCAAAAAGTAATCACACAGGCGGTTCTTTCGTGCACAGGCTGACTTTCTAAAGGGCTGGATGACTTTGGAGATTGATCTTTTTTAAAAGCCTCTGAATCGACAGGTGGTCTCGGCCTTAATGGATTTGTTCTCCCTCTGAAGGACAGCTTTCTGGAGCAGTTTGTTAACTGGTGCTGGTTGGTTTGGTGAAAGGCATCCCTGCGTCTCCTTTTCCCGTCCTGATGTTCAATGCTCATAACTTTTCACTCCTCGTGCATTGTTTGATTTATTCATTCATTCCTTTAGATCTGCGCTCTTACAATGAAATGTAATCAAACACCTTTGCACAAGTAAAGAGTACGTTTAAGTGATAAAACTTGTGGAAACAATCCAAACAGACGATATCTGTCTTAAGTAAAAGTCATCAAGCCCCCAAAATGTGAATGAATGAAATAATCTAAAAATATCTTGTCTCATTTTTTATGAAAGGCATCAGACAAGGTTTTTGCAGGACACTGATGATATCTTCGTGACTTCCTGTCTCCCCCGTCTGGCTCCCTGCCCCGTCCGCAGACTCCAGCGGTTTTTACATGTTAGAGGATTTCTTTGTGCAGAAGCGGCTCCTTTTGTTTTCATTCGGCGGCTGAGCGTCTTGAGGCGGCTGGAGGAAGAAAGAGGAGATAGAGGAGGGAGAATTAGCAGGCAAACAGAGAGAGGGGAGGAGACCTACTGAGTGAAGATGAGCGGGATCGATGGCTTGGGAGGGATTGAGAGAAGCGAGGAGTCTCGGACAAAGAGTGCCGCTCCTCAGATACTCCAGCTGAGTGCCAGTGCTCGGCAGTAATGCAGAAACTCTTTGTTCACATGAAAGCGGCAGCCATCAGCTCGCACGTCGCTGCAACGTTCAAGTCTTAATCAAAACTGAAAGTGGTGCCAGTGATGCTAATTGTAAAGCTGCAGGAACTCCCTTCTGCTGTAGCACTTTTTGCTAAGCGCAGACTTAAAGAATCACTTACTTTTAACATGTTTAACATTTTAGTCGATAAATTGGTGTGATATTTCTGCAAAAAAGCAGTCATCCTCTGCAAGTAAGAGAATAATTGCTTTTCTAGGAATTGCAGTTCGCCATCATAGGAGGCAGGATGGTGGGTCAAGTTGGGAGATGACCAGATCAGTGCCAGGATGCAGGGAGACGTACCTGACTGATTAAATGTCTGCACAGAGCTTAAGATGTCGCGCTGGACTTTTCAATCTGAGCATCCTGATTGAGTCTGATTAGTGTAGGAGGGGAGAGTTTCAGGGCGAGGCGGTCTGCGCTGCTTGGCATGAGCTGTCGGAGCTAAAGGCTCCACTTTTGGCCCGGCTGACGAGGATGGAGTTACAGAAGTCCAGATGGGAGCAAATTAAAGCTTGGACAAGAAACTGAGAGAGAAGGGTCTGATTTGACAGATGTGGATTCCCCGGTCAGAGAGAGTGGATCCAACAGATGCTGCAGGATTGCTTCGCGGCTGCAACGACACATTTGGCTGCGACTTTGGTCCAAGTCACCACATGTGGTTGTACATAGTGTTTTTGTCAACAGCAGGAAAGAACAAGAGCGCATAACTCTTGTTGACATTTGAGGTTGTAAACTAACACTGAACATCCAACAGTTCACTGCAGCAGTATATATTCATTTAGTGGGAGATGGGAGTATTTTGGTAAAATCAGTATTTTTATCACAGTGGCTCAAATGACAATGTGAAAGGAGTCACTCGCTGTAATGATACTTGGCAGAGACTACAAATGAAGCTTAAAAAGATTAAATATTGGACTTACATTTGTCAGGTGGGCAAAGAAGTGCAGCAGAAGTGATGAAATGAAAGATACTGTTGCTTCGTAACCACTGGATTTGTAAGCAACTTATTGGTTACGCTGATGGAAATACACATTATTTAGAATAGAACCCACCTTACCTGACCAAGAAGGAGCAGAGAGAAGAATAAAATCATATTTTGCCTGCCTTTTCACAACATACATAAGTAACAGAATAAGAATAATAAGATAGAAGTTCATTACTGAGTAACGGGTACTTAAAGAAACATGAGAGGAATTAAACTCATATACATATCACCAAAGATCACCTCATGTAATCTATTTTTTCTTTCTTTGTACATTTTGCTGAATTAGAAATGTTTGTTAACGTGCTCGTCTACCCAAAGAAATCTTATTTCAGGTTAAAAAGAGAAAATCTGTAGTAAAAATACTCTTTTTTACTTTAATTTGCATTTTATCATAAGTTCTCTTTATTTTCTTCTCTTAATGGAAGCTGTTCCCTTCGTAAGAGCACCTGTTAATGAAGATTATTGTGTGCTTTCCGCAGGAAACATAATTTATTTGAAACCAAGTTTAACAATCTGGGTACTTTTTAAAAAAAAAAAAAATGGAAAAAAAATATTCTTAATATTCTCAATTTTTTTTAAAGTTACAGGAAATATGTAAGTCATGCATTTGTTTGTGTGTTTTATTTCTCAGGTGTCTGATAAGTTTGCCTTCAGCCTGTTTGACCTGGACTGGGATGTATTCATGCAACACATCGAGGGTGCAATCAACAGAGTTCCTGTTCTGGAGCAGACTGGCATCAAGTCTACTGTCTGTGGACCAGGTACTCACACACATCTACACACACATCTACACACACACATGCAGCAGCTCCACAGACCATCAATTTTAATTTCTGTGAAAACCCTACAAGCCCATCTTGCAAATTTCTTATAACATTATGCATTACAGCGGGGAACAAGCAACTTTCATGACACTCCTTAAATTGAACACACTCTAATTTAAAAGTGAAATGGATCCATCTGTGAAATATCTCATGCACCGCTCCCATACTGCCTCCACTCATGAATACCTAAACTAGCAGGCTATGTGTCATGTTTGCAGAGGAGATGCTTTGATTAGCTCGGCCCCGGATTCGTGTCCGGGCAATATCTCGGGGCCCGAAAGCGGTCGAGCGAGCCGGACTGCGGGCGCGCAGCCTGCCTGAAAAATTACAGCATCCAATTGGGTTTTTCATCATCATTGTGCGATGCGGCGGTCTGGGTTTGGGGAGTCAGAATGATTGCGTGAAATGAAACGAACGGGAGACGAAATATACATCTGCACCGATACGCGCATACAGGCGAATGAGCAGAGGATGTCCAAAAGCTGAGAAATCGAGAAGAAAAGCTGAGAAAGAACCAACAAAGCACGAAGAGAGAAAAGTAGAGTCAGAGACGTACGTGGAGAAAGAAAGGAAGATTGAAAACATGAGTAGAGATGTAAGTAATGGAAAACAAACGGAAACATAAATGAAGGTCAAAAGTCTAAAAGCTCGACGAAGCTCAGAGGGAGAGGAGATAAAATTGAGGAGATAAAAATGATTTTTCCTGTTGTTTTTTGTTTTTTTTGCAGAGCAAGTCTCTGTCTGTGACCCTCACTTTAAGACGACCTTTT
Organism: Scortum barcoo; assembly: GCA_023238725.1. Classification (NCBI taxonomy): domain Eukaryota; kingdom Metazoa; phylum Chordata; class Actinopteri; order Centrarchiformes; family Terapontidae; genus Scortum; species Scortum barcoo. Next base: position 19,449,098 of record CM041545.1, read on the forward strand.
GTTTCGTTTCGAGTGTTGTGTTTACACGACGAGTCCGCCGCTTCGAGAGCCTTTCGCGGCGGCGAGCTGAGAGAGTCGGCCGTTTCCATGGGGAGGGAACAGAGATCTCAGCCGTGTTATGAGTTTCATGAGTACGTACGAGCGCACTTTCGAGAGGATCTAAAACATACAGGCGAACACGACTGTAAAGGTTGGTTTATGATGAAGGGCGGGATTGAAATTAAGTAGATTAGCTCAGACTAAGTTAAATGTTAAACATGTTTTCTTGTGGCATATTAAGCAGGTAATTGAGTGTGGCTGAGCATATCCATGTGTATCATAACACACGTGTATGTGTGTTTGTGCATGCATGTGAGGGAAGAGTGAATTCATGTGTGTATTATTATCCTGAGTGAGTGAAGCACTTGACCTTGTACAACCCGTCGCCCGCTCAGTTCACTTAAATTGAATATCAATGGTACTCTTATTTATGTGCTTCGTGTGCTCTCTCTCTGGTGAAGATGCAAACATTCATTTGCTACACAAGTCTTTGAATACATCTCATGTTTGCCACCTGTAACATTAATAAATGCTCTGAATGATCACATGGCACAGAAGAAAAGGTTCACTTTATCCCCCTTTATGCAGTATTGTATATTATACCAGAAAAGTTGCTCATTTGCAAAGTAATGTAAGAATATGTCTTCCATTATTTCACTCATTTGTCAACAGCAAAAATATAAATATATGTTTTTCACACCTTTCCACACCCACATGTTAAAACTTCTGTATATAATGTGTGTGGAAATAAAAAATAAAAAAGCAGTCAGCCGAACGTCATGGTTTGGAGCTATTTACTGACCATTATCAGCTGTTCTGCAGCACAAAAGTCACATCTTCACACTCACACTCTGAACAACACAAAATTATTATTCATTTAAAGTCAATATATCAAAGATTTTCATTTAAGTAAATGTCTGTTAAGTCGCTATCTACCATCGAATAAGGTTAACCCTAACCCTAACCGAACTACTAATTAAAGCCCTTTCATTTGCAAGTTAAAGTGACTCGTCTCGTGTATCACCACAGGAACCGCCAAAGAGAATGAAAAGAAAATCATAGTAAGGATAATTTTAACTTTTTAACCAGGAAATGTGAAATACATATTATACATATTTTTTACAACCAAACACACCTAACAATGACAGCAAAATAAGTCTTGAAAGACAAGAAAAAAATTACAAATGTCAATGGATCTTTTAGCTTTTAAGTAAAAGTATCGTTGTGGGAAATGTGTCACCTTTGTCTCTAAAATTTCTTTCATTGCCGTCTTTTTTTCAGAGTCATTCACAGCTGACCACAAGCCGCTGATGGGAGAAGCCCCAGAGGTCAGAGGTTTTTTCCTTGGCTGCGGCTTTAACAGCGCCGGTAAGTGCTGCAGGGATGGAAACATGAAGATCAGATAAAGAAGGGAAAGGAGGGTAAGACTATTTTTTAAAAAGGACCAAAAGAAACAAAAGGGAGAGGAGCGAGGAGGGAACAAGCATGACACGAGAGCGGAAGGACATCTCCAGTCAAGATCGTCAGCGTTATCTTTAACCAAAACAAGCGATACGTATCACGAATACTTGATGGTGTAGAGATTTCCCCTCGAGGGACGCTGTGAAATGATAGAGGTGGAAAGGTCAGAGGAATCCACGAAGAAAGAAATATGGCAAAAACAAGCAGAAAGAAAACAAACAAGGAGAAATGGCCAAAGAGTCTTTTTTTCTGCTAGATTTTGACCCAGCCATCGCCAATCTCTGTGGACACTCTCAAGGCACAAATAAATAATGGAGTGCTTTTTATTTCTCAGACCATGGAGACCACACACACGTTCATACTCACATACAAACAACAACCCAAGTCACTCCATTACTTACTTACTTACTTACTCACTCCATTAGCTTACCTCTGACATTACGCAGGGAGGATTGTGAGTATCTCAGCAATCTGAAAAACACGGAGAGAGGGGGCGTAAAGGGCAAAGTGATCGCCATCAGCGTTTACAGACAGTTACTGACAGAGAAAGCTTTCCTCCCGCGTAAGTGCAAAAGACCACAGGGTCGAGCTCGGGAGGTCGGCAGAGGTGGAGCTCTAATGAGGGAGCGTACGGCGCCATCAGCACCGTTTGTCGTTTTAGTGCTTCAGAAGTGGAGTTTTTTTTAAGTTGGATGCCGAGTTCTTGCTGATTCCTCTGCTGTTCTCGCGCCCCCAAAGTCTTTTTACTCTCATTCAATCCGTCAGTCTGATTGTGGGTCAATTAGGATCTTGTTATCCTCCGTCTTGCTCGTACGCTCCCCTCCCTGAGCTCTCATACGTATACACACCTTATTAATTAGACCTTGATATGCTCGTGCATTGTGCTGATTAAGCAATGAGTCTGTAAACGTGGAAAATGAATCAGCAACCATTTTGATAATTGATTAAGTCTTTTATTCTTAAGAAAAAAAAAGCAATGTTGGTTTCAGTGTCTAAAATCTGAAGATGTGCTGCATTTTTCTGTTGCACATAATTATAAAGTGAATATCTTTGACAAAACAAGTGATTGAAGACATCACAGCTTTTGGAAATTATGATGTAATGGAATTTTTTTGTACTATTTTTGGACAGTTAAAGACTAAAAGATAGACACAGATAATGTTAATGAAGAGATGGCATTTTTTTCTTTTTCGTCTAGTTGATGCAAATGAAATTGAAATACTCCTATCTGAATGGAGGTGGCTAAAATATATCTGTGATTTAAAGTGTTGTGCTGGGGACAAGCTCACCGAAATGGGCCCAGTGTCAACAGTATATCACACCTGGTAAAGCGACTTGATAATTAAGGATTTTTCCATCAGCCGTGCACAGCGAGAATACACACACACATTTACACTCAGCATGTACACACTCCAACAAAACATCCCAGTTTTTATCAAAGCAGGAGGTCGACAGCGGCGGTAATTCCCCTTGCCGTCCCTTTGTCCCCTCTCTCCACGTCTGCCATTCTTTCTTCCCCTCCGGCGAGAGAAAAGTTTTCTTTCCATTAAAGAAAAAGAAAAAAAAAACACCACATGCACACACACAAGCTCACACAGCTTTTTTGGCTCAAAGCGGGTCGAGACAAAGGGGGGTGATTCAGACACCACAGGGTCAAAGTGAAGAGACTCTGAGTGCTCGGTAACTTTTGAAGCCTCCAGTTGTTTCGGTGTCACTTGCTGGCGTTCGGTTTGGTTTCCAAGCAGTCTGAAACTCTCAACTTTGTTGCCTAGCGACCCTTCAGTTCCTCACATCTTGGCGTCTAAACCATCATGCCGAACTCTTAATTTTTGAGTGCTTTTTATTTTCGTGTGATTGCGGTTTCTTTTGTTGCCTTTAACCACGGCACCTCTCGCCCCGCTGCATCACCATCTCTGCTCATTATCACAATAATGAGCACCTTCCCAGGTATTATGGCTAGCTGAGGCTTTTTATCGCATTATAAGGCTCAGAAAATTGCCCGTATTTAAGGCAGTGCACAATGACGGGTGAAAAAACCATTTGGTTCAGTGGCATAATGCTTTCACCATCCCCTCAGTTGCTCTTCGGTGGAGGATAGAGAGATAAATAGAAGGGTTGATGGTGATGTAAGCCCTAAAACGAGGCAAGTTTGAATCCTCAGGCAAAACAGGAGGAAAAGGCATTTTATTTTAGATTTTAAATACAGTCTGCATTCAAGTGCTGTTGAAACAATTAAAAGAATAGTTTGACACTTTAGGAAACACACTTATTTGCTTTCTTAATAAGCTCATTCTCAAAAATCCTGGAACTATTCTTTAAAATGTGACCTAAAAATTGAGTAAACTTCAGCTTTAAGTTGAAGGGCTGCTGTGGTGGAGGTGGATAAGTACTATTATGTTGTCTTTTTAAAAGCGTTTGTGGAAGTGCTTGCGGCATCACTGTAAATGTCAGAAGAGAGGGAGGGAGCAAATCTCTAAAAAAAGAGCGGATGAGAGGAGAGGGAGTGATGGGTAATATAGCAATCCATCCATTCAGACGTCCACCCAGGCTTGGCCCAGAGTGACAGCGCGACGAGGGAGAGATGGAGGGATGACAGAGGGATGCAACTATTTCGTGCTGCTGCTGCATAGTGATGCTCGCGATGCTTGCAAGAGTGCACACACACAAAACACAGTCTGTGCAAATTACCAGCAACGCAGCACGAGAAGAAAGATGCTAAAAGGCAGCAGCTCATTAACCCAGCAGTTTTGGGGCTGGATGGATGAAATTTTGAATCGCCTGTGTTCGTTCTGTCTGTGGCGTTGAAGTAAACAGAGCGCTGCAGCAGTCGGGTGGTGCAGCTGATGAGGTCAGATAGCTCGGGGGCAGCTGTAAGCAAGGGTCAAATGACAGAACAAAGGCCAAAACAGTCCTCTGCAGGTCGCGCGACATATATAGAGGCTGTGGCAGAGGACAAGAACTGCACTTGCCCTCTTCTTCTCTTCCAAATTGATGAGACGTACTCACAGTCCTCCAGAAAGGCGAGACAAAGGAGGAGAGGTCCTGCTTTTTGTTCAGATTTTCCACTTTCATTTTCTAACTCGCGCAAGGGACTCAGTAATCTGTGAGAAATGGACAAAAAATACTGTGTATTATTTTGATTTTCAGAGAATTAGATGGTCAGTTTAATTAATCCCTGAATCATTTAAATTATTTAATTATTAAAAAAAAGTAATGAAACAGGCACATCACAGTTTCTCAGAGCCTTTGTTTCCTTTGACCATCAAACATAAAAGTGCCGTCACCTTCAGCTCCGGGAATTTGCGATGGACCTTTTTTCTCTTTTGTCTTGACATTTCACCGTCTGAACGCTCAATCAAAGACAGACTTAACGATCGCGAAGACAATAATAAGTCGCAAAATGAAAACCCAATAGATATTCTAATTAAAATCGTATATATATCGATGTATAAGATGTCAAACCTCATTTTAAAGCAGAACAGAGGAGCCAGCAGATTCAGCACTGTTGCTTAATAATTGATTTAAGTGACTTACTGATTCTTAAAATTGATTGATAGGCAAATCGTTTATCCTCAATGTGTGTGTGTGTATGTCAGGTATGATGCTGGGAGGTGGTTGTGGCAGAGAGCTGGCTCACTGGATCATACACGGCCGCCCTGAGAAGGACATGTACGGCTACGACATCAGGTACATCAATGCATTTATCACAGGCGGTGTCGTTGGCATGGGCGTTGGGGAGGTTGTGAGGGAGGTAGGGAGGGAGGGGCACACTACAAAGCAGAACATGGTTTTTGAGCCTCCCGACTGGCATTTCATCAAAGGGCAGCAGGAGCCGGAATAATGACGGAAGTTTTAATGAAGTCCGAGAGATCGTGGCTTTTAATGAGCGTTAATCTTTTGAATCCCTCTCCCCTCTCGTCTCAGGCGCTTCCACAACTCGCTGACTGACAACCAGCGCTGGATCAGAGAGAGGAGCCACGAGTCGTACGCTAAAAACTACTCGGTGGTGTTCCCCTTTGATGAGCCGCTGGCCAGCCGAAATATGAGGAAGGATCCTTTCCATCAGGTAGATAAGTGGTTTTGGTCTCCGGTGTGGATGGTCAAACTGGGCCTTTTTTTAATGAAAAGGAGTTCAAGGAAACAACCCCAATGTGTGTCTCTCTGGTGGGAGTCAGCGAGGCTACGCCAGCGAGGTTTGATGAGTCATTTAAGTCGAGGCACTGCAAGTTTAATTTTGCCTCTCACAGAAGCACAGTATACCGTGTTTGTGTCTTTATTAAAAAAAAAACTGAATTATACTGCAAAAATGTGCTCTTAATGCCTTCCCTTTCCTGAGATATTACACCATATTTATGTGTATTTTTCTTCGATGAACATGAAGTATAACCTTGGTTTTATTCAAGCACTTTCCGCTGAGTTAAAGCAAGGCTTTTATTTTTGAGAAGAAAAAAGTGTGTGTGTGTGTGTGTGTGTGTGTGTGTGTGTGTGTGTGTGTGTGTGTGTGCTGTCTCTCAGGATTTAGACAGACGGACACATTTTGGCTCACACACGTAGCCGAGGAGAAACTTTCCGCACCCGCATTGAGGAGGCTTCCTAACGCAGATGAAACCCGTTCACCTCCTTTAATCACAGGAGCGTCTCCTCTGCTTTTTTTTCTGAGCGATCATTCTTGATAACTTCCTGTATTTTTAGAGGTTCCATGACTCACTCTTTCTCACTCGTGCCTTTCCGATTTCTGCAGTTTTCTCTTTTTCTCTCTTTCCTTTTTTCCCCATATATACCCACAGCCCTCACTCATTTGTATTCTTCCTTTTTGACCTCCTCCCCAACTCCATTTCCTCTTCTACCCTCCCAGCTATTCATACCTATTGTTCATTTCCTCTATTCGCTCGTCGTCTAGTCTTTGCTCTCGTTACAGTGTGTGTTTATCGTGAGAGAAGAAAAGGCGCCGCCGTTTCTTTCCCTCTATTAACCTCTGTGGCCTCAGCATCTCATTGGATAATTGAGACAGTAATGTGGCGGATCGACGCATTAAGGATTCTGCAGAGGCTTGAACGCGCGAATGAGCGCGGCACATATTGAATAAAGTACGTTTCAGTTGCTGATGCTAAAAATCTTATTCAAGTTGCAGATAGGAAAGTAAAATTATCTTGCGTGCTTTCATGTCAGCTCATGAGGTGCTGGTGATACAAGCAGTGATATCATTTGTCTGACCCTGTCTCTCTCATTTCTACCCTCTCTCTCTCTCTCCCTCCTTGTGTCTTCTCTGCTCAGATTTAGAGGCAAAAAGCTGATTCAGGCCGAGGCGAGCGGCAGTTAGCAGTGTTATTAACTTATTCCCATGAGCCACATTTATTAATGCGATCCCTGCCAACATGACTATAAACGATACGCTTGGCTCCGGTAGCCTGATCTCGGACGTCTTTCAGCTTCCTTTCCCTCCTTAGCCCGGCACAAACTCTTAATGGGCCTCGCCGCCATATTGTATGCATTAATGACCCACTTAGCCTTGTTTTCCTGCTCCAGACTTCACTTACCTTCAACTGTTGCAAATTTCTGCCTCCCGCTCACGCGTGCAGGCACTCCTTCAGAAGAGATTACTGTCATGCAAATTGCATTAGCGTAACGTTGTCGATGCGTTTTGTAGATCATGTCTACTGCTTTCTTAGAGCTTGTTTTATTTAGCTTCCCTGACACCTTTCATGCATAATTAACCAGATTTCCCAAAGGGCTTTTTTTTTAAAAAAAAAAAAAGATGTCTAATTGGGATGAGCAAAGGCAAGAAGGGAACTTTTTTATAATGCTTTCATGCAGTTAGTGGTTTGTGTCCTCACAATGCATTTTTACATAACGAAGAAAAATGTACTTTGGGTTTGTTACTGAACTTTAAACCAAGCAGAAAATGAAACAATGAGAAAATATATCAGATTTTAAAATACATTTTGTCATGCAAACAATATTTTCTTGTAGTTTTTTAATACTTGAGCGTTTTGTGAGGCATTAAACAATAACTAAAAGCTTAACATTTGTTTGTTGAATGGATCCATGTTTTCTCAGAGAGCAATGGACTAATGATAGATTGACTAAACTAAAGCTGCATATATTTCCATCAATTGACATCAATTATAATAGAATATGAATATGGTACTGAGAATTTATACTTTATATAATCTGTCTAAAAAAGACTCTTGTGTGCCCAGCTGTTAATGTACAGTATGGAAGAAGAAAAGCAGATTTGTTGAATGTGCTGGCCTTGACACAAAAATTAGTTTTTTTAATCTGAATTTTGTAATACTTCTTTTTGTTTTGTTTCTTTTTTAAAACAAATATAGATTTTGTAAATATGGATATAAATGATGAATATCAGTAAAAAATATATATATCATAATGAAAATAAGCCCAACGTATTACTCATTTTTATTTTATAAAGAGAGTTCAGTCTGTCATAAGATCTTCACACCAGTGACGTATGATGCACGTCAAATCGCCCACTCCTTTTTTATCTTAAGACATCTCACAGTGTCGGCACATACGCCACTGTCTGCTTCAACTATCCAGAAAAGCAGGTTTATTACATTCAACCCTCCAGACCAGCACATCCTGATACCACTTTGATGGGCGCTCGCTACGAGCAGCGACTGACGCAGGCGAGGTGACGCAGGACGACGTGCCACGGACAGATTTTGCTGCACTTTTGTGTTCCTGTGCAAAGCTTTCTGCCCACAAACATTCAAAAACTGCTTGTGATTTTGACTTCAGCCTTAAATATTCAGATAGCCTTTGATTTCAGTGAGTCATTGCCATTAAAGATTACAGCTTTTTTTAAAGAAGTGAAAGCATTTATCTAATTTAAAACATGTAAGTGGATGGACACCTGATTTTGTCAGGGTGCAACATGCAGTGACAGATCTACTGTCCTGTTGCACCGTTAAGACTTAATTCCTTGGAACAAAAGAGTCAGGTGTATGTTCAGTATAATAATGACACCAGCTACAGCATAGATCACTAGAAAGACACAAACAGATGCTCTCAGGTAGACGTGCTGCAGCTCGAAGGAGAAAACAGTCCCTATGAGACTGGGTCAGTCCAGCCCTCGGCTGCAAGCCCATTAGACCCCCTGCTAATCATTCGTCGAGGGCCATCACCTAGCAACTGGCCTTCCCACAGTTGGAGAGCCTCAGATAGATGTAGGAGTGGTGGAGAGAGGACGGGGTGGGACAACAAACCTGAAAATGTCTAATTATTTATTATTTATTTATCCTCTTCTTCTGTTCATGATACTGGCTCTCGCTCCCAATCATGACTGCACGCGTTATGGCTAAGATGTATTTTAAGGAGGTTTGATCAACCGGCGAAGCTTCCTCATGCGCAAATAACAAGACGGTCTACTTTTAGGGAGGCAATACGAGATTATTTCGGAGCACAAACAGGCCATCTCTGACACTGCTGCTCACACGTTTCTCCACCCCGGTTGCACGGATGGTAAATATAGCTCGGTGTGGGAAGTTTTGGCAAGAGACAACTAGCTGCCTTCTCAGAGGAGAGCATAGCAGAACATACCTACCAACTGTGGGCGACTGTCAGTTTTAACAGGGAGGGTGGCGAGCGCTGAAATATCTTATTTCATCGTTCACTGTTCAAGAAATCGAGAGTTAAGAAGCGTACTGTGTTTGCTAAAATACGGGGTATTTTTTTACTACCAGTTTGAATCAGGCCCTCGCATTTGTGATTGATTTGTAAGACATTTGCAAGCAAGTTCCCAATTGCAGTTTTATAAGGCAATAATATGTTAATATAGTTAGAGCTTGTTCTGCTGCCTCCAAGTGGCCGCGTGTGTTCAATTCTGTAGCTATGAAGAGTGAAGCTGAACATGAGAATAAATGAATGATTATATAATTATGTGAACGTATGCTTTGAAAAGAAATCCCAAACATCTTGCATTTCTGTACTTTGGCACTTGCATCTACGTGCGGTGATTTCTAAAGTAAAAGCTGAATAGTAGAAATTGTGCTGCGTGGTACTCTCTCACTTTATCTCTTTTGTTTTTGTGTGTGTGTGCGATTGTTTGTGTTAGGTGCTGATGGAGCAGGGCTGTGTTTTCCAGGAGAGACACGGCTGGGAAAGACCTGGCTGGTTCAACAAAGACGGGCCCGCTCCTGTGAGACGCGCTCACAACACGCTCATATAGTGTACACAGGCACTTGAGAGCCAATGATTTATTTACATTCACATATCGGCACTTGGAAAGACATAAACAATTAGGATGCACATTTTTTTTTCACGAGGCTCGCCGAATTGAAACAGATGGACCTGCCAGTAATGAACGACGCTGACACAGTATCAGGCCAAATGCTTGCTTGGAAATGACGGTGATTAATTCACTTCTAACTAGCTGTTTGTCTTTGTTATCGCAAAAGGTTAAAGACTACGATTACTATGGGGCTTATGACATTAAGAAGAATGTGAACTACAAATACAACAACCTGCTGGGGAAAGAGTACACGTTTGACTTCCCTCCGCATCATGATGTGGTGAGACACCGAGCATCCAAAGTGTGTGTGAACATGTGTGTTAGTCAGTAGAACAATATTATTAAATGACATCCAACTTCCTCTTTTGACAAACAACCATGGGCCAAAAACAAAGTCATGGTCGCCAGATGAGTTTGAACGCCCAGGAGGGAAGGAAACGTGTGTCCTGGGAAATAACTAACTCAACAGCGACGGAGGACACACCACGAGATTAGGATTACACACCTCCACGTCGAAATTCGCCCTCCTTTTAATTTCATAGTTGTAATGAACGTTCAAGGATCAGCCTCCGAAAAGACACACTCATTTAAGAAATGTTTGGCCGAGGGAGAGGGGCACTTCTCTTTAATGTGTTAATTGGATGTGTGTTTTGTGTTTTTCTTTTTCTTTTTTCTTTTTCAGATTAAGAGCGAGTGCCTCTCGTGCCGACACGGTGTGGCTGTGTTCGACATGTCCTACTTTGGAAAGTTCTATCTCACCGGACCAGATGCCAAGAAGGCGGCTGATTGGCTGTTCACTGCTGATGTCAACAAGAAGCCAGGTCAGCCTGCCGCAGCAAGAACACGCACAAACACACACGCATATGTACGTACAAACACACACACACAAATGCACAGACGCAGACAGATGGGAGAGAAGATTGACAGACTGGAGAGGGCAGAAACATGGACAGAGCCGCTAAACAAGATGCCAACAAATGAGCAAAACAGTCCACTCGTCCACAGAATCTCAAAAATACCACAAACACTAAATGTCAGAATAAAGTCTCTCAGAGGGGTTTGGTGAAAGTGGTGACGAGGGAGTGCGCATTGCCAGTTTCTTTCTTTTTTTGTGGGTAACTTTCTGAAATCAGCAAACCGACAGCCATGTCTTCAGTCTGCAGGTGTGCACAGAAGTGAAAATGGGCAAATCTCCAAATGCTCCAAATATTCTTTTCTTCACTTTCCTCCCCATCCTACTTCATCCGCTGTCAGTTTTCACTGCTGAACAGGATGGATCGCCTCTTTGTCGACAGTCACGTCTTTTAAGAATCTGAGTTCTGCAGAAATACAGGGACAGATATGTTTGTTTGAGAAACCTCCCAGTGGTTAGGGTTAAGGGTTAACCCTATTCTAAAAAATTTAAAACATGGAGGGGAAAGGGAGGACTTCACCACGGTAAAAACAGAGCTCCATTTAATTTTATTAGCAACATGTCCACTAAGCAATAAATGTGAGGCAAAGACAAATACAGCAGAAGTACCAAACACTGATTTAAGTAATAAGATCGCTGCCATAGGTTTCCAAGCTACTAGGGGGCAGTAAGAGTAATTAAAAAGCATTGATAACGTCAAATATTTATAACTATCAAAGACTGTTTTTTTTTTTTTTTTTAAATAGAAAAAAATGGAATATCACACATGCTCTATATATACAGATTGCTTTAATGCCATGTGTACACATAAATCCTGGATAGAGGGATTAAGGAAGAATTGAAAAAATGCCAAAGCTACAGTAATATGTGTCAGTGTGCAAATAAATATATATACGCTTTAACGATATGATGTAAGATCCAGCTATTTTAAAGCCTATCAGAGGACTGTAAGTGACAGTGACATGTAAACCTGCGTGATACCTGTAAATGTTTGATTTTTTTTGTGCAAACATCCATTTCCACTTTATTATCCTCCACTCCAACATCATCCACTTTTTGACGTTGTAATGACGCATCGTCCGACCTTGCTTTCTCAGCCCTTTTTTGTCTGTAGCGCTCTCCCTTTCTTGATGCCGGTTCTCAATGTGCAGCAATTACAGTGGTCACGCTTGCTCTGAGAAAATGTGATGTCTCAGCAGGCCGACTTATGCTTCGTTAACACATTTACACACCCTTGTCTTTATTACCAGCGGCAGAGTGAAAGTGTAGCATCAATCAGCCGTTCAAAATGGGAGATGACTGAAGGACGGCTGCGTATTAGCGTGTCGCTCCAGCCACCGGCCTCTTTGTCCGACGGGTGACAGATATGTCGTCATGTTTGTCTCTTAGATACAGACTTCATTCATTAGGAAATTACTTTGATGGTAAAGTATTTTGTGCTTTTCTACCTCATCGGCTGAAGCGTTTTAGTTTGTTGCATCTCATCCACACACACACAACAACCCATCAAGATGCTGTTGTCATGATGAGTATCTTTCAAGTGATGTCCTTTTTGATGGTGTGATGGTATAGTTTGTTTCCATGGTAACTGTTTTACAAAAAAAAAAAAACCACCAGGTTCACGTGTTGTCCAGGCAAGTGTGTTTCCTGCAGGCAGAAATTGATCAAGATTGACCCTTTAGAAACAAGAGAGCTGTGAAAAGTCTAAGTACGCTCGAGTTTATTAAAAATTAATTCATCTGCACACACGGAGCCACACACACACACAGTTATAGGGCTCACAAACTGGATTACTCACAGAGTCAGAATCGGTTACAAACAGAAGATTGACCTCAGATTTTTGGTTCATTTTCTATTCTGAGATTTCCATCAGCTCGGTTCCAAGAGGCTGCACTCTTTTAAATTGGCCTACAAAGGCTGCGGTGAGAATTAATTGTTAATGTGTGTATGTTTGTGTGTGTGTTTGTGTGTTTCAGGCTCCACTGTGTACACCTGCATGCTGAATAAGAGAGGAGGGGCGGAGGCTGACCTGACAGTGAGCAGACTGGAGGCTGGAGCTGCCAACTTGCCCCTGGCACCGGAGTCCAACGGTGAGTGTGTGTGTGTGTGTGTTTTTTCATATCAACCTGCCATAATCTTCTATCTATTGCTTTCTCTGTCATTCCTCTGTTTATCATTCCATCATTCCATTTTTTCATTTTAGCTGTTGTGTTTTATCTCTTGCTGAATATATCTGTCATTCTGCAGTATCTTATTTTAGATTTATTGTTGTTTTATACTCTGTTCTATTTATTCTTCTGTCTCCCGGCCTCTCTATCAGTACTGTACATCTATTGTATTCATCTCTGTGTTCTACCTTTTATTCCTCTGTTCACTCTGTAATTTTCTATCATTTTCAATTCATCATATCATCGTCTTTTTTTTTTTTATCTGTTTGAAGTCTGTCATCAGCCATCGATCCGCTCAACTTCAGTCGCTCTTTGTTGTTGCTCTATTACGTGCTATCTATTGTTGTGTTTTCTTTGTATGGCCTCATCCACCAGCTTTACAACACTTTCAATATGTGTTTAAAAAGAAAAAAAAAAGATGGGCAAAAGAGCCACAAAATGCTTATTAAAGTTATTAAATTATTAAGAGAAGGATTGTCGGGACCTGAAGGTAACATGACTGATTCAGCTTATTTTGCCCAAAAGGTCACAACATTTGCTTAAAACTTGCAAAATATTTTAAGCATTTTATTTTAGCAAGTTCATATAACCTCATTTCTTCTATCTCTTCTTTGATTCTCTGATGTAGTTCGATATAGACGTTGTTGTACTCAGAAGTTGTCGGTTTGTCGCTTTTCTTTCCCGCCTTTGCCCCAGGCGATGCGTACTACCTGGCCATCGGAGGCGGCGTGGCAGAACACAACTGGAACCACATTCGAACGGTTCTCCAGGACCGAGGCTTCCGCTGCCAGCTGACGGATCACTCAGAGGACATGGGGATGATCAGCATCCAGGGACCCAAGAGGTGAAGAGAGGAGGAGGAAGGGAAGGGCGTTGTGATGATTTATACATAAGGGCGAGAAAAGGGGGGAAAAAAAAGTAGGTCGAAAGGTGATTCACATCCTGGACACAAGAGGTGGAGAAAGACGAGCTGCTGGATCGATAAGCAGGTTAAGAGAGCCCGTTCTCAAGATGTGGCCGTCGGCATGAGAGGTGAGCGAGAGCAGGGAAAGAGGTGGGAGGAAGGAGCAGGAAGGTTCGGATGTAATTCTGCAGTTTAATGTAGCCGACGGCTGTTTCATGAAGCTATAAAGTAAATTCACATCTATTTGCCATCTGAGTGAGTGCAGTAAAGATTTACTCGGAGCAGCTGAGCTTGATGTCTCAACAGCAGTTTGCGCTCGAGGTTAGAGGTGGTCCATGGGTTTAAAAGACTGAACCGTAGAAAGACTTTCTTTAAAAACATGTGGACGCAAGAGAAGCTGGATTCAAGCCTGAATATACAATACCAGACTGAAATATCTCAACAACTGTGGGATGGATTGCCGTGACATTTTGTGCTGTAAATTTTAACCAGGAATGTCATTTCTTATTCTGATCTGAGGCCTTTAATGTATCTGCCAATATAGAATCTGATTCAACTCTTATTTACCTAAATGTTGATCAAATATGCATCTGACTCTCTGAAATAACAGCTGTACCGTACCTGATTTTACACACCATATTTTTCATAAGCAATGTCATCCAAATCCTGAAGCTCCAAAACCCCTAAGTGTATAAGCTTAAATTACTTATAGGATATTAACAAAGATTTAACGTGAGAATATGACGTCTGAACTTTACGATCAGCGGCTGTATCAGTCGATAACGCCGCCGTGTGATGAGTTTCTGGAGTTCCCACAGATCAACACAACACAGTGCGCCTGGCCAGAGACGGTTTATAAAGACGCCCCGGACTCCAGCCTCAGAGAGCACTTTCACCGACAGACAGTTTAATCTCGGCCTGTCATCCAGTTACTCCGGGATTCAGTGTTTATTTAGAGACGGCTCGTGTGACCTGCTGCCAGCGACGCCTGTCATTTTAACTGATGAAAGTGACGGTTAGTGCCGGCCAAGGCTGCTTGCTGTTTGCCAGCGCGAGACAGAGACAGGAGAGAGATAACAGGTGTGTTAGTGTCTGAGTTTAAATAATTAGTATTATACCAACTTTTGTGTGTGAAAATGATTTGGACACATTAAAGTAAGTAAGTAATTGTCACTCACACATGAAATGCTGCTGTAAAGGAGAGCAACGCTGCAACACTGACGGGCTGAAGTGGACTTTATTTTAACTGGTCCTGATCCATTAAAATGCCTCCAATTCTTAACTTTCCATTTAGCACCATCATCAGGTCAGAAATGTAATGGTGCAATACTTGGATTTATGACCAAATACCTGCAAAACGAATGACACTCAGCTGTAATCGGGTGTTTTGTTATACCTTTACATTTCCGCAGTAACTGTACAATTATCATTCAACTATTTTTATAGGAAAACTCCAACCTCAGAGCAGATTCTGCTGTTTTGTAGTGTCTAGATTGTTGCTTTAAATTAGCATACATACCTTAAACTGTATTTATTAGGTCTCGTGAAATTATACAGCTTAGCAGGGATCTAAATTTGCAGATTTTCACATCCCTGAACGAGGACGGCCGAGGATTAAGTTGGATCCCTCTTACTTCCTAACAGACGTGGACTCACTCCTACCTTTAACTCAACTAAAATTTACTGAAACCTGAGCTGAAAATGTCACAGTATTCCTTTTTTTAGCCTGATCCGTCAGACCCATTAGCCATTGATTTCTCCATCTGAGCCTGCTAAATCGTGTAGCATACAGGTGAAAATTGTGCTGCTCGCTCAGACGTGAGATGTGCATCCGAGCTTGTCACTTTCTTCTTGCTTCCTACTGCTCCCCTATGTTCTTCACTCCAAAGAGCGAGCCGGGCCACCTTTTTACCTCGACCCCCGATCTCCTTCTCTGAACTACTCGTCTGTCTCTCCTCCCCACCCCACCGCCCTCCATCTTTGTTCTTCCCTCTCACCAGCAGCAGGGTTAGGCCACCCTGTGTGGGCTGTGTGTCGATTTTTTTTTTTTTCCTCTCCCCAAGGCTCCTTTTTCTCTTTCTGTCCTTTCTGCATCTCTTCAGATCTTATCCAGCTCTTTTGCTCAATCGCCTGTTCTGTGTCCTCTTCCCCTTTTTCTACATTCTTCTATTCCTCTCACTTTTATTTGCTTACGTCAAACCGGAAATCAGTGCATCACTCGTGTGTGTGTATGTATATATATATATATATATATATATATATATATATATATATGCATGTGTGTGTGTCTTTCATTACAGATACACACACACTCACACAATAGGATGTTGATTATGGAGCTCATTGAGTTTGAGTTTTCTTGTGCATCCAAAGTGCACTCGGCTTGTGAGCTTCTGTATTTGGATCTGTGGATGTTTCCTTTTGCGTATGTGTGTGTGTGGTGATGATATAAACAAGATTGGTATCTGCATTGCCTCCCTCTGCACAGCACTGTAATGATTCTCAGCTCCTCCTCATTGTTTCTGCCACATATGAGGAATTACAGAAAATCGACCCTCCGATGTTTGGGTTTTGTTTTCTCACGAAGCAAATTGATCTCTTTAAAGCTGGAGGAGAGAGAAAATTACAGCGTTTATGGAAATGCGTTTGTTCTCTAGCTTTTCTCCCCTGGAGATGCCTCATTTTGATTCTTCGGAGAAGGGAGTGTGTAAACTTGCGGCGTTTCTCTCACGCGGCTTAGCTTTGGCGGCTTGCTCCAAAGGGTGAGACCGCTGCTCGTTTTCGTCGTTTGCTTTGTAATTACGAACCTCATTTATAATATATGAAATTACGTGATATCCTGCAAGAGAGCTCTGTGTGTGTGCATCCTCTGATCCACAGCTGAGAGCTACAGTTAAGTGGCAAGTCAGAAAAACAAATTGGTGGTTGCAAGACTCCCTCACCACACACACACACAGACAGAGCCATTCACTGATTATATATAGCTAATTGGCTTTGCTCTTGGGCTCTCGAGTTCAGTGCACAAAGCGTTGCTGAAGGGAAGGAGGACAGAAATCGGAGGGCACCCTTAGAGAAACATCAGCCTGTTCATCATACTACTACATACATACATGCATGCCTGCACACATGCATGTATGCAAGGGATGTTTTATTCACTTTTTTTTTTTTACATACCAACTGTGACCACATCGATCGCTTTATAGAAAAAAAGGGAGGCCCACACAGATGCACGAACATGTACAGCACAAACTAAGGTAACCTGAAACTTTCTCCAAATATCTTCAGCTCTGGCTTCCTGCCATGTTGTTTCAAAAATATCTTGCAGAAAAGGCCTCTACCTGCCCACTCACAAACACACAAGCAGCACAGTAAGCTAAACTTAGTTCTTTTTTTTCCTGTTGACTCATCTTTATGTAATATTGATTTTTGTGTGTGTGTGTGTTTGTGTGTGTGTTGTGGGAGGAGAAGGAGAGATGGTACATTTCTACAGCATACATAACAAGTACTGTAGTAATGTTACCTTGAAATATTTCAGATGTTTTTAAAGAAAATCCAGATAATTTGAGGATTAAAAAACTTTCTCTCACCACACCAGTTGCACAGGTTCGAATGCAAAATATGTTTCCTGCTGCTGTTAATGATATTTCTGTGTTTTCTCTTTATGTGCAGTCGAGAGGTTCTTCAGGAGGTTTTGGACACAGACCTGAGCAACGAAGCCTTCCCCTTCTCTACCCACAAGGTCGTCAACGCAGCAGGCCATCAGGTGAGAACACACACATACACACTCGTATATACACACACACACAAAACACTTGGTGCCTCAACTCATTTCTGCAGTAATTGGATATGGTACATTTGTCAGCTTTGAAATAACCCTGTCACTGTTAGTTAAATAAAAAAAAAATGCAGGTAATTAAAAAAAAAATTCTATGCAAATCAGATGCTGTTGAGCAACACCGGTTTATTATTTCAAAGGTTCAGTCAACAGAGACTGTAGGTGTGTGTGTGTGTGACAGATGGCATGTCTCAAGGCGTCCCTGTGACTTACTTCGATATCAAGTCTGTCCACATTTTTTATTTTTTTCTCTACCTTCTTTACACCATCTCTCTCTTTCTGCTTCTTCCCCCTTCCCTGCTTCTTTACAAGCTCTGGGGAAATCACATATTTATTACACCGGGCTGTATTTGTCATTCAGTTTTTTTTTTTTTTTTTTTTTTTCCACAATAACACTGTAAAGTGATGTCGCCTCTCAGGTTGACCTCTACCCTGTCTCTGGCTTCGGACCAGGAAGAGCATGTTGTACCGGCACATGCAGCGACACATATGTCCACACACACTAACATTCACACACACTCGCTCCCTCTTAGCCACTCGTGCATGAATTATGCAACGCTCCGGTGATTGCAGTCAGCGTCTTCTCACAGCTCTGCAGTGCTGTTTGTGCATATCAGTGTATATATGTGTGTGTGTTTGTGTGTGTGCGTTCCAGCTGGTTGCCGGCCTCATCTGGGTGACATTTTAATGGCTGCACTGCTGTGAGAACAGAGCTCTCTCTCTGCCCTCTGCTCCCCTCGTAGCTCATTAGCCTCTCTCTCCCCTAACTCGCCAGTTGAAGACAAGACGGCTCGCATGTTCGGTCGCATGAATTCCTGTTTGTTTGTGCATTTTTTTTTTTTTCGAGTGTTTTTCTAGTGTTTGATGTGTGCGGGTCATTGTGTTGAGTGACAGCGGGTTTTCTGTGCGTGTACGTTTGTCGTCTGTGCGTCTGGCAGAGTGCGTGTGTGTGTTGTTGTGAATAAGGCCTACATGTACTGTCCTCCCCGGAGTTTCATGGTGTACATATGGAGCCCACGGTGATCCCTGGCTGTCCAGATGGCCTGGCTGTCACAGCACCCACTGGGGAAACTGTCGGGGAGAGTTTTTCTCTCCTCGCTTTTCACTCTTTTCCATATTCTGCTTACTTTCCTTTTCCTTTTTTTCCTTTCATGTTCCTTCTTCTTTCACAAATATTTGTTTGCATCCTAACTGTTCTGGTAATCTTGTGTTGTTTCAATTGTGACCATTCCTGCCTGACAGACAATCTAAATTCAGCAAAAATCATCTTAGACCTCTTTAAGTTTGATGACATTAAAAACAGAAAGTAGTCCCCTGGATAGCCCTGCAGTTGTATTTGCAAATCACACAGCATGATGGTTTCTTGTCTTCTGTCTTGTCATCCTAACGGTGGCCATATTAATGTGCATGCACCACTTTCTTTACACTAGAGTGAGGCTGCAGCATGCTTTTGGTTAAACTTGTGTGCATCCTAGAGATGTAGGAGAAAACGCAGGAAGATTATTTGTGCCTGCAGGTTAGCAAATTGCAAAACTAAAAAGCCTCAGATACACACTGTTTAGTTTTCTTGGGCTGCCACAATAAGACAGATTTTAGTTGCAGGTAATTGTTCCGCAGTTCACTTCAGCAGCTACATTTCCAGGCTACTACTTTCTATGTTTACTTGCAGTTGGAAGGACAAGTTTTGAGGCGATAGCTATTAAATTGAAGGTTTTTTTAAGCTGTGGGAGGCTTGCACTCTTTGCCCCATTCATTAGTGCTGCATTTTCCAAAATCGGCACAATGGAGGCGCTGAGTGAAATATTAATTCTCATTATAATGGACGAAATTATGAGAATAACACCCACGTCGCCCATTTCCTTTTGATTCGCGGCATCTCCTTTTCCTGCCAGCAGTGCCTCGATTTTCCTGCCTGTCATTCTTGGACGTTTCACCTCGCTCTGCCTCTCAGGCCTCGTCTCCGCCCGCTTCTCTGAGCTTGCCTCTCTATTCTGTTTCCTGCCGTCACCTCACTCCCTCCTTAATCTCCTTCCCGTCGTTTTCACCTGTCAACCCTCAGAGGTGCACAGCTCTCTTTTCTAAAGGGAGATTACTCTCTTTGTTCACCTTATCTTATTCTTTGCTGCCGTTTTCTGACACGTTTTTGCAGCACGTGTATTCAATCGGGTCCTTTTTAAAGATGTTTGTGTTTGTGTAAGAACAAGCAGGTTGGTTCTTTACATGCCCTCTCTCCATCACTCTGTAAGTCTCCTTTTCTCCCCCTCTCTCTCTCGTCCAGGTGCGAGCAATGCGCCTGTCGTTCGTCGGGGAGCTCGGCTGGGAACTGCACATTCCCAAAGTCACCTGCCTTCCTGTCTACCACGCCGTCATGGCCGCCGGCGCAAAACACGGCATCATCAACTCAGGCTACAGGGCCATCGACTCGCTCAGCATAGAGAAAGGTAACGTTTGATAAGAGCTCATGAATAATTCTCACCCTAAATCCAGCTTATGTAAAGATTTAGAGAAATATAGCGTTCAAAGTAAATGATTTGGTGCAGCTTTAATTTGGCATTGAGTTGTGACTCGATAAAGAAAACTGCACAAACTAACTTGATCGCAAAAAACTTCACTCTCTTCTCTCTCTTCCTCTCTTTTTCAGGGTACAGACATTGACATTGCACGCTGACCTCCGCCCGGACGACACACCTTTGGAGGCGGGGTTAGGATTCACCTGCAAGCTCAAGAGTTTGATCCCGTTCCAGGGCCGTTACACGCTGGAGAAACAGAAGGAGGAGGGGCTGAAGAGGCGCATCGTCTGCTTCACCATCGACGAGTCAGTAACGTCTCAGATTCGATGATAGACGAGAAAGAAGTTAATTGGCTTTATGACAACAGAAAATTTGAACGCCGTAGGAAATTTTAAACATAAAAAGAAATGTTTCTAAAATTACGCTTCCTGTAGTGAAGCTATTTAGACTTCTTCCAAGAATAGATTCCCAGCCACAACCTAAAATAATTGAGAGAGTGATTTTACTCAGAACAGAAGCCTTAATATTAATGCATTTACCAAATGTGCAGTGAGTCAGTGTAATACTGATTAAAATATCTGGATGACTGAGCAGTGAGTCCTAAATGTTCTGTCTAACAAGGTAGAGAAGCAGTTTAATGGGATATTACTCAATTCCCCTGCTGTGGTTTTTCTTTTTTGCAAATGCACTGGAAACATTTCTGCCTCTTTCTATTATATTTTTGTCTGAAAACATATAAAATATTAAAACTATTTTACTTGTATTATATTCTTAGCGATGTCAGTACATGAACTCGTGGTTTGGTTATTCTGTTATGTTTAATCTTCAGCTGGAGAGATGAGAGAAGAGATGATAAAACTCTACTAACATTACATCCATCAAACCAGTCTGATGAGCTCAAAATTGCATGATGGTTAAACTGAAAAAATAAAAGTTCTTCTCTGCCTCTGATCCTGTTTACATGTCGGAGATGTAAGCATACAACAACAGCAGTTTTCTCTCTTGAAAACTTCCTTTTTTCTTGTGAAAGAAACGTTATCAAAGCTGGTACGTTCAGTTTGGGCCTGACAGCAGCGGTTAGTTTGAATGTTTGTACTGTGTTTGTCCATACAGGCGAATGTGTGCAAGTGTAATGAGCTTACAATTGACAGGCGTCTGTACATGTCACCGTGCACATGAACACGGATGAAATAAGTTGATTTATTGAGTGTGTGAGAGAAACAGACCATGTGTGATTTGAATGTAGTTAAACACCCCTGTCTCTCTCTCTCTCTCTCTGTATCAGGAAAGTACCAATGTTCGGCTTGGAGGCCATTTTCCGTAATGGCGTTCCTGTTGGTCACCTACGGCGCTCTGACTATGGCTTCTTTATCGACAAAACTATCGGTTATGGATACATACGCAACCCCGACGGAGGAGTGGTAAAGGCCTTAAACGCACTTACACATACACCTACACTCTGTCATTGTCCTCTTTTATTT
Source organism: Scortum barcoo (assembly GCA_023238725.1). NCBI lineage: Eukaryota > Metazoa > Chordata > Actinopteri > Centrarchiformes > Terapontidae > Scortum > Scortum barcoo. The sequence continues at coordinate 19,470,660 of CM041545.1, forward strand.
TTCTGTGTTTCATACGTTCACTTTTCTTTTCTGGTTCTCATTTTTTGCCACATTTTTATCATATCTAGAAAATCTTTTGAAAGGTGCATCAAAGTTTTTGACAGAAAGATGCACTAACATAAAGAAAACAGCCTGAACTCAGACTGATTGTTATTTTTCTTTTTCGAGGACTCAGTAATAGATGAGTTTCATATGATCTTACATTTGCTCGGCCGCACCGCATCTCATTTTCCTAATGCTCAGAAAGAGTGCATGCATGAATGCGAGCCGGTACTTCAGGTGTTATCAGCGGTCTGTCGGCTCCCACCACTCGCTGTACTCTGGGTAATAAGTTTCATTTTCCAACACACACTTTTTGTCTGTGTTTGTGTCCCCACGGAGACAGACAATAACAGATGGAACATCAAACACGAGGCGGCAAGAGAGACACAGAAACTTATTTGTTGAAGTGGCGTGCTCAAAGGCAAAGACAATTTTTTTAGATTCTGGAAAATAGAGCAATCCTTCTGTGATTTGTCAGAGCATTTCGATCTGAGTGTATGAGTGTGTGCTCAGCAGACTCGCACACTGCGAGCTCATTTGTTTAAAATCCTTCCTCGAGTCACGACCGGCAAAGCAAATCGGACGAACCCTTGGCTTTGTTGAGCGCAGTGGTTTTTATTACATCTTCCAAATAAAAGAGAGGGGTGAAAAAGAGAGGCATACACACTAGCTCAACGTTTAACACAGGCACACAGGATTATAACTCGGTAAATTTACTTTTTAGATTCAGCAGGTTAATGTGAAGCGGGGCTGCTCTGCTGTGCTTTTGAGTCCCATTTAATATAAAAGAAAACCCACAATATTAACACAATATTAATATTAAGGTTAGTGAAAATGCATTATCCTAATCAAATAATGGGACGACTACTCGCAGGGAGGCACGTTTGACATAAACGTCTCCAGTAGGTGCACTTTTTGATTTCTTTTATATAAAAAGAATAAAAGCTCTGATTATCTCATTGTGTTGTAATAACAGCACCTGGTTAAAACTTTAGATGTAGACAGAACCCGGCATCATTTCCTATCTTAATAGAAAACAGAATAAATAAACAGAAAAATAATAATAATAATAAGAAATTCAACAATAAAGATAAGAGCACAACCGATAATATAAGACAAGTGTTGTTGCTTTTAAGATTTGCACTAACTGCAGCTTTCATTTGTACACCACGAATCCTTTTAACAGTTTGATGTTGTAGCTTAAACCTTTCAGATTGTGTGTGTTATATTTCGTCCAGTTGAACCGAGGGCGTCGGTGTCGTTCCCGGTGTACCTTTCCTGTTGTGTCAGATAGCTGTAGATGTTTAAAACTGCAGGTCTGAAGGTCTTGCAGCTTTGTTCCTCCATGAGGTTGTTAGTTGGAACGAAATGCTGTTCTTCCTGAAGCCTTTAATGTGGGCGTGTGGTGGTGTGTGTGTGTGTTTGTGTGTGTTGTGTGAGAGTGAGAGAGGGACAGAGTGACAGATCAGCGGCAGAGCTGCAGGGAGGGAAACGGGAGTCAGTCAGTGAAAATTAGCTCTCGGGGTTACGAGGGGAGGTGACATTGACTCATGAGTGAATGGATTGCTTTCAGCGTTTTATAACTCCTGCACCGTTTTCTTCTGTCAGATACAAACGCTGTGAATTGTCCCGTTCTGAGCGCTGGAACACTTTTTTTTTGTGGATGAATTGGTCACCTCATTTTTCACCTATTGTTTAAATCTCTTGAAATTTAAACCCCCCTCCCCTCTCGTCTTTTCCCAACTTACTCTATCACTTTTATTCATATCTTCACCCCATCTCTTCCCCCTTTCCTGTCTTTACCAGGTGAGCGCTGACTTCATAAAGAGCGGCGAGTTTACCCTGGAGAGGATGGGAGTGACGTACAAGGCCAAGGCCCACCTAAAGTCTCCATTCGACCCTGAGAACAAACGCGTCAAGGGCATCTACGCTTGAGAAAGGACCACATGTGTAAAAAAAAAAAAAAAGACACACTCTAGTTGGAGAATGAGGCTGAGAGAGATGCAACTGTATTTTTTCACATGCTAGGTATCTGGATTGTTGATAATTGTATTCATATTATAGATAAATCTAATTAAAGTCTATCATCTGTGTCAAGATATCAACAAGGTGCCGATTAGAAACGTGTTGTTTTTTTAAAGATGCTTCGACTCTTAAATTTACTGAGTTTGAGAGTAACGTTGCTCTCGTAGGAGTAGTGTTGCTACAAAAAGAGGTAAATCTTTAGTTTTATCTCCAGTAATGGTAGACTTTTTAGCAGTATACCATCGTCCAGCTAACTTTAAGAAGATCTTATGGTCCGTTAACAGCACAAACTGAGCGATCTGTGTGTATCAAACAGTCACATCGAGCTGATTCAGAGCGAGGCCTCAATCTGTAACTAAACTGTGTCATTGGACTTGTTGCCTGTGTGCTTTTTAAGGCCTCCTTAAAGCTGAAAATGGTGCTAAGGTTTGAACACTACATAACTCAGGACGTCTTTATCTGAATCTGTAATGAAGAAGGAGCGGCTGACATTAGCAGTGAACATCGGGACAATATTAATTACCATGATAATAGTTGTGTTTTATATATAAAATGCATACAACTGTTGCCCTTTGAAGCAAAAGGCTGATAATGTGGGATTGGAGAGGAGTCATAAATGTGTGTGTTTTTTCTTAAATACCATAAATTCTCAATTAGCAGCCAGAAAAAAAAACTGCAGGCCTTTTATTAGAAATATGCTAATATTAGAGTCCAACCATTAATTCTAAAACGATATCATATTACATTGAAGTGCTGTAATATTTCATTTCTAATTATCCATTAAAGCTGCAGAGTTCTGTATCTGGGAATAAAACTCTTCTCAAACTGTACACCGGCCCTTCAGGCAGTTTGAGTCAGATTACAGTGACTGATGTTGATAACGACGACTAAAAACAGAGTTTCACTTGCTTGTGTGGCGTCTGAATCTTATGCCGACATGCCGAGTGTTTATCGGAGATGGAGGGAAAGGGAGAAAGAAGAAAACACCCCGAGGCTCGGTGTACCAGTCGGGGACAAAACAACTGCTGGAGAAAAAAAAAAAAAAATGACAGGAGTTATCAGAAAGCAGCTGTTACAGATTGAGCCCCCTTGTTTTCTGATCCGTGCTCCTCCCTCCTGTCGCTTTGCTCCGCAGTGATAAACTGCTGTTGCCTGCAAACTCAACACTCTCATTTTTTGTAAACAGATGCATTTTTATTTAATTTGCAGGCTATCTACCATTTCAGGCATTCATACGAGCTCTCATTTCCTTGCGCTCTTGTTTTGCGGTTAAATCAGACTCACTCATATTTTGTGCATCTGCTGCACGGTGCAGCACTTCAGGGGGCATTATGGCTTCTCCTTTTTTCCTAGAGTACTTTTACTGTGAAACATCAGCAAGAGGCGATCAACAGCATGTTAAAAAAACATTGAGAATTTATGGTGCCTTTACACTGTGTGTTTGTCTGTATATACACATGAAAACTCAAATTGATAATGAGTTTTCTAGCTTCTTTCTTAGCTTCAATAATACCTGGAAAAAAACTGATTTAAGTAGCAAAAAGAGAAACAGCTTTTTTAGCATCTTGACAAATGTTTCTTATCTTTAATGCCTGTGCAGATATGCAAAGATGCTTTTTTAATTTTGTGTGTTTACATGAGTGTCTGCAAGCTGACGGCGAAATAGATGCAATAATTAATCACATTTTCTGTTCATGTTTACATCCACTCACGCTAACATAGTTCAGGCCAAACCGAAGTTCATCAGGCGCATTATTTGCGAACAGCAGAAATCATTTGTATGTGCAGCTCCTCCTCCCCTCTCAGACGTGAGCCGCTGCACGTTCGGCACAAAACGTTTACTAATGTGGAATGATTCATCGACTCTGCCCAGAAGGCCATTAATCATTGAAATTGTTGTTCTCAGTAGAAGCTTAGGTTAATAACAAGATTTATATGGGAAATGTGAAACAGACTGATAAAACACTATCACTGCTGGTCCTGGTCCTCCTCGTCCGTATGTTCACATTTTTCTTCCTTCCACAGTGTGATGTGAATGTCACTAAAGTCTTAATGATAAAGAAGCAGGTGAAGTTGATTCTTTCATAAAAACAAAAAAAAAAGTTATGCATTTTTCAGCGCTGAGCTTTTTAGATACGTTTTTTAAAAATTATTGTTGTCTTGAGGGAGTTTTTTGACCGGTTCAAAGAACAAAACTGACCGGGTGAAGGATACGACTCAATTATTCTGTCCAAAGCAATTTGTGTTATGAATAAAATAATCCCTTTTTAACTGCCAACGTTTTTGTGACATTTATTATTTAACACACAAAAACAATGCAAGGACGCACAGGGGCTTGTGGCAAATGAATGGAAATTACAGTCCAGCTACACATTAAAAGTGAAGAATGAAATGTTTTATCAAATTATTTACTAATTAACATAATGTTTCACATCTCAGTGCTGCTGGTTGGTCATCAGAGTCACGGGGGACAAAATAGAAGAAAATAAATCAGAGGGAGTAAAGTAAAGTCATAATTCATTTTTAAAAACAATGCAGCAGTTCATGGCTAACAGCACTGAAACACTTTTTGTTAGTTATTTTTGTTTCTTACATGCCAGTCCCCATTCTTTGATGCCTTCCTCCAATGCTTTTAAACATTACATATGAAGAGGTTCATCGTCATGCTACCAATAACACAGACAGTGGATGTTTGGACGTGAACATACAACTACAGCAGGTGTCAGAAAACCCAACAGAGAACATCATCCGCCCCCCAAACACACAGATAAAAAACAATTCTGCAAAGCCACAGGAGCTTCTCTGACCCTCCTCAGATTAGATGCCCTCTCTCTCTCTCTCTCTCTGGGTTGAAGTGACGCCCCCTCGCTCAGACCGGGGGTGTAAGGGGCTGGCTGGTGGGAAGGCCTCCTCCCTCGCAGGGGTAGCGAGGTTTCTCGAGGTTTGACGTGACCACCGGTATGGGCTGCAGGTCCCACTCTCCCTGGAGAAACAGATATATGATGCTGGTGACGGGCTGTTTGGCGAAATGCGGGGAGCGTCCTTGATATTTGGACAGCAGGTTTTATTAGGTAACTACAGCCGCCACTGTTCGATGCATCACACATGGTGAGCCTTAAAAAAAAACACACTCAAGGGCATTTTTTTGTAGTCTTGGGTGTATTTTATCGGGACAGCTTTTAAACTGTCAAAAGGCCGTTTCCTTTCCCTTTTCACGAGGTCCAGTCTCCAAACGTTAGCAGCGTTTGTGTGAAATAATTAATGTCACTTCAGTGTTTTTTTCAGTTAATCTGTCAAATCTCTCCCGCTTGCGATGTCTCCAATTATCTCCTCATTCATGGAGAGCGAAAACAGGTGTGTCATCAGTAGGTCCTCAAAGCAGCGGGGGACCTGTCTTGCTTTGATTTGCATTTGCAAGTTGCAGTGAGTTTGAGAAGGTAAAATGCTCACTTGTCTGCAGCGGGAGAGTGAGACTTTCAGTTTTTCATTTCAGTTTAAAGTTAATTAGCGTTGAACTTCACAACTGTTTTTATTAATAACGTTATTTTGAAAGAGCTCCTTCTCGCTCCAGCATGCCTTGCAAAGTGCCAAATAACATCTGCTGCCCTTTACATGGAGTATGGACACTACAAAGCCTAACACTGTGAGGGCCCGAACACGAGGCTGATGGCCGAATTACTCGGAGATTATTTCACGCATGATCACTCCGCCCAGAATATCTTGAAAGCGGTCAGAGCCAAAGTCTTTCAGCTGCCTTCCAGCGGTAGCGCCAGTAATGACATGCACGCCAGTTTATGAAAAAGACCACCCGGTGGAAGTTAAAGAAATAAATTAATACTCTTGACGGCATCTTTTTATGACTGTGCGAAGAGATCAGACAGTGCGCTTCGTATGTTCCCTGTCACAAACCTCAATCCATCCTGATCTTGATCTCTGGATGTTTCAAACCTTCCAGCTTTTCCTGACATTATCCAAACACCTGAATCTGTTTCATGCAGGTGCCCAACTGATCACACATCAAAGAGGGAGCCTCTGTCTGACACAAAAAACTTGATCGAGGCCTCCACACAGTCCTGAACTATAATTGATTTATTCACTCCAATCCAAACATCTTGCGTGTGTCTGTGTTTGTATCACAAGTTAACAAGCTGTCCGTTCAGCCGGTCTGAGCGTGCTGTCCAACTGATGTTTGCCTTTGCACCGGTTTAATTGGAGGCTTGGCAGCCTATTGTGGTGTGCGATCGGGGACTTACAGGAAAGAGGCGTGCGGTCGACTGGTTGCAGTGCATGGAGATGGGGGCTGTGTTGTAGAGGGAGTCCAGCACCTCGCCGGCGAACATGTCCCAATGTATCTGAGAGTACTGCTCCGTCACGCCGACCTCGCCGCACACGCACCGGTCGTTTCCGTGGAACCTGGAGGGAGAGGAGAGTGAGAGGTTGAAGGAAAGTCAATAAAAGAGGGAGGTGGAGTGAGATTGAGAAAGGAGGAAGAGATTGGAAGAAAAAAAGAGAAGAAGCAGTTAGAATTGGCATTAGGAGAACACAGTTTCACTTTAAAGGACAAACCATCTGGTTTCTCGAGATTAAAAGAAGTAATCACTCTCGTTCCCGGGAGCGAAGGATGGAGGGGGGAGCAGACGAATGCTGAAACCCCAAAAAATTGCTTAGTCACACGGGAGATGGAGAGGAAGATGCAAAATGGGAAAAAAAGAAGAGGGAGAGAATAAAGAACAAGAAGAACAAGCAAATGGGTTTATGCAGAGAAGAGACAGCTTGTTCGTGTGCTACCTGTTAATGAAGTTGAAGTATTTCTGAAGGTATCCTCGGTCCACGTGGCTCTTGCAGAGCTCCAGCCCGGTCCGGGGGTAGTAGTGAATGTAGTTAACACACATTTCCTCCATGATGCCAAAACCTCCCTGAGGTGACGAAGAGATTTGGATGAGGGATGAGGGATGAGGGAGGAAGGCGAAGGATGTATGGTACAAAGAGCAGATGTAGGTATTAGGCAGGGAGATATGGAGGGATTAGAATGAAGGAAATATGGTGAGTTTGAAGGAGAGAGATTAGAGAGAGGCGACACTGAAGGTTATTCTGTTGTTGTTGACGGGGCTCAAGTGCAAAAATAGTCCTGCTCCCGCTCACCACTGTGGGTTTGCTCCTGTCCTCTGTGTTATAGGTGCACTTTGTTATGAGGACGTCACCCTGCAGGATAAGGGACAAAACACACCAGCAGTTCATGTTTTAAGTTCAACACACAGATGATAATTTAAGATTAGAGAAAAAGGATTCTGCTTCGAGTTTGTCTTCCCAACACTGATTTCAAAAGCCTTTTGCTATGTTTCCATCCCATGCAGCAGCAAAGTGTTTTAATTCAATGCTTTAAATACAAAAGGAGTAAAAAAAAACATGTGGGGTGCTACCATCCAGAAGCGGTTGGCTAAGCTTGCAGAATAGTAAAAACTCCCGATCTCGGCTGAATGTGAAACCTCCACTGACTTTGTGATTGTTGCAGATGCAGGCACAGTCATTGACTTTGTACTTACGGGTAAAACGTTCACCATTTTCCTCAGAACTCGGATTGTCTGCAAGAAAGAGGACAAAAGCAAACGCAGCACATTAGAGGAGAAATCCACCTAACGTTCATTTTTAGGATTCCTGTGTTGCTCTAGTCATATATTTGGACATGGAAACACTAAAACTAATAACAAGGCTGTAATTTGTGATGTGATGGTTTCTTCATTCCCAATCCTGTCATAATGATTCGAGTGGACTGAGCAGTGCTTTTCAGAGAAGGTAAAAAAAAAGTTCCCACTGGATGGATTTTCACAAAGCACTTCCCCCTGCAGCATTGTAACTTTGGCATAATTGGCCGATTTGTGTACAGTAGATTTTATTTCAAACACGGTGAGATAAAACACTGGTTGCTCTTGATGCATTCCTCGGAGGCAGCTTTCATGGTTATTAGCTGGGTGTGTGAAAAGGTCTATTAGCTCTGCAGAGAGTGGTTTGATAAAGTCTTCATATGCCTAATGAGGCTGCGGGGCTCGAAACAACACCGCTGCACAGGTACACTCAGATTAGTCTGACATCAACAGCAGCTGGAGATTTTATCAGCAGATGTCCTTCTCTGCTTTGTGTGTGTGTGTGTGTGTGTGTGTTGTGTGTGTACATGCCTCAGGTTATTGTGCTTAAAAAAAACCCACCGCAGATGTCGTCTGCTGTCTCTCAACAATGTTAATGTTGTTGTTTGTCAGTCCTGATGTAGATTTGATTGTCATTGTTTTTTTTTTGTCTGCTGTCTTGTGGTTGGAGCGTGCTCTGCCTTCAGAGGCTGAAATTCATGTCACGACTGATATAATAGTGACTTCTGTTAGAGAAAGGTAACTTTCTGCAAAACACCAGCATGTCAGTAGATTGTTTGAAAGCTCAGATAAAAGCTCAGGTAATTGGTGTTTGGTCAAAAATGGTCCAAGTATATCCTACATGCTGTGTGTTTTTATTACCAATACATTTTGAAATGTTAATTTACACTATTATTTTGTTCTTATTATTATTCTGTGCTCTACATCTCATTGTAAACTATTAAAAACACATAAATGAGACACACATTTGCACTGGCTGACATGTTTCTTCATCACAATAAACAAAGGCTCTGTCATTTATTTGGAGATATTCACTAGAGCACCACACAAGCTGAAATTATATTGAAATTTGAGTTACACCTTGTTTCTTTCCCTGCTGTTTTTGGGAATGACTTTGCATCTATTAAAGAATAAAATTCTAAATGTAGACTAGCACTTTAATATTTTGGCTTTTTGTCACTTTTATAACACCACTTCTTTGTCCTAGAGCTTCTGTCTCTAAGCAAAGGACACTTTAACTGAACTGTGCCCTTTTAACATCACTATTTTCAATTCAGCACAAATAATTTGAACACTCTAATCTGCAACAAAACCAGCAATGCTTGTAATTTTCAGCTTGTTATGAAACCTATTTATAGTAATTGTGTTACTGCAAAAGTAAAGACTAATTCTAAGTCTTTATTGTAATGGAAAGGCAAGTTTTTATTTTAAGATGGTGCAGTAGAAGTAAACAGCCAGCTCCAGTCTTTGTCCCAATGGCACACGGTTCAGAGAGATGTGAAGTAAAACTAATTTTTTTTCCAACACGAAATCAACACAGGATCCTTTGGGTAAGCCCCGCTGTTGCTCACCTGGTAGTGTGTGCTGAAGTGCTGGTCCTCCTGCACCACCTCCAGCTCTTTGCCTCGCCTCACCAAAACTGTCCTCACCCCGCGCCCCGCCAGGTGGGTGTGCAACTGGGATGCAAATATATAGATCCCTCCTGGAGACAAAGCCTAGACAGGACAGAGAAACTTTTTAAAGGCCGTGCTCCAACCAAGATTTTTGTGCTTTTGAGAAAAAAAGGTATATATGGCGTGCTGGTAGATATATTTCCTCCGGCATCCTTAATATTTGAACTTTGAACCATAATAGAGTTTTTTTTATATATACACACAGTCTGGGTGCACTTGGAGGTGCAATATCCACTGAGGTAGAAGGTGTGTTGTTTGGGTGGGATGGCCATGATGGGAGTATAAACGAGGCCCAGCTCCATGATCCCGGCGTCGTACCGCCTCAGACTGGGGGTGAAATGCAGCCGGATCCCAGACGAGTCACGTCGGCCTGCGCGAAGAACGCCGTGAAATATTAAAACACCTAACAGACAGTCTAATAGTTTAATGGCAGATCGTTCTCCATACATACAAAAAAAATCAAGTTCCCAGAACACATCACTGCTTCTGTTATTCTGACTGATTAGTGTTAGGGCTTTCTGTGTCTCTGTTAGACTGAAGGAAAGTTTGAAGGAAGCTGGAAGATGATTCACACAGTCGAAGCAGAAAACACACACACACACAAAAAAAGGATGTGTAAAGAATAAGAACACTGTCAGGATGAGTTTTTGTATTGTAAGGTCATATCGGGATAAGGAAGGCAAAGTCTGCAGTGACTCGCAGATCAAAAGGTATATCTGGAAAATTTTAAATGAATCGCTCTGTTGAAGATAAGCCTGACACTTATCAGAGGGATACGGAGAATCCTGCAGCCTGCGTGTGTGTGTATAAGATAACGACAAAGGCAGAGTGCATGTGTGAAAGCAAATGTCTGTGTGTGTGTGTTTGTTCTACGTGTGCGCCGTATGTACCGGATATGAGCAGAGGGTTGTGGTAATGGACCTCCAGACGAAGGAACCTTGAGGAACCTGGTCCGCCCACAGGCAGCCCCGCATCTGGGGGGTAGTAAAAAGCCTGCAAGCAAACACACGCATTATTCATTATTCCTCTCAATTATGCACAGTCGCTTTGAAGTCCTAGCAAAGGCCCTTCTTCACATATCACACAGATGATTTAGAGCTGTTGAGCAGAAATGTTTTTAACCTATTTTTGTGGTAACTGAATACTTGAATTGTGCAAATCTGGTTTGGCATTGTACTGGAGATAATGCTTCTCTAAATGAAGTTAGTGGAGGATGAGAGATTTTTAGAGAACCTGTAAAGCAAATAAATGAACTTTGTGCTCATTCTGTTCATTGCTCATTGTACATTGTTTAAGGGTGACTAAAAGACATCACACTGATGTATTTTCCAATGCAAATGTGTACCAATTTATTGCCAAAAGACCCCTCCCTGACAGGTGATTCTCAAACTTCCAGAGAAACTTTCATTTCACCCACAGTAGGTGCCTTAAAATTCAATTGCAGGCTTCCCTGATCCACCTCAATCCAGTCCTCCACCCTCTTTAACAGGAGCTCTCCTGTCAAAGTGGTACATCTCAGGAATCACAACTATCCCCCCTCATGTTCTTGCCCATGCTGCGGAGATAACAGATGGCCTCTCTGCCTCTACTACTGTGGTCCTGCACAATTCTTTGATGAGGGCTTCTAAAAATAAAAACATGCCTACACAAAAACTCCAACCACCCACAGAGTTTAAAACTGCAACAGAGGGAATTTTTAAACGGGATTCATGATACGGGAAAACTGACCGCTGAACACGCAGATTAAAATGTTCAATCTTCGCATCAACCGGGCTCCTCGTTGAGAACCTTCAGACGTCTTTGAAGCCTTTTCGGGGATCTGAGCAGGCTCACATAGAGTTTATTGATTGTTTCTACACAGAGAAAGGTTGTATTCTCGTATGGATGCGTCCTCTGGGAGGCCGGTTGAAGTTGTGAGGTGTATTTTCTTTTTCTCCCTTTTCTCTTTCACTCCTTGGATTGTGAACCGTTCTGCTTATAGTAGGAAAAATCTTTTTTTTTTGGAGTGACCTCTGGGCCCGTGGGTGTCAAACCTTCACGCTATTGAATCTTGATTTATCATGTGAGTCTTCTTCATTTCAGAGGGATGTCCACCTAAAGCTACTTCTGCTCATGCATACAGCTTGTAATGGAAGAAAGACTTGTTTCATTTAATCACTTTGTGAAGGTAAAATCCTTCGGGACTTGCTCTCTCCCCTTCACGTGCCTCTTTTTCCACTGCACCGTCCTCTCTTTGCATTCTGACACTGTCGCACATTATTGTTTCTCTCCTCTTCCAAACTTCCTCCCTTCTTTTCTATCTATTTTCCTCTTTCTCTCTTGTTTTATGTTTTTTTTTTTTTTGTTTGTTTGCGAGGCCACGTTCCCCTTCTGATACGGTGCCAGGGAGAATGAAACAACACTATTAAGAGGTGATGAAAGAGGCCTGAATATTTCCCACCTAATCTTGTCTTCACAGCTCGCAGCTCACAGAAGGCATCCTGCTTGTTTTTGTTTGGCTGGCAGATAATCCAATCAGAGAGGGGCCAGGCTGGCTGTGATACAGTGGGGAGCGGAGCAGAGAAATATGGTGACAGGCTCGCCGTTCCCTGTCCTCTTTGCTTTATGTGACTAGTCTGCTTGCTCGGTCGGCCGGCTGGTTGGTAGCTACAGCACATGAGCCGGGTGATTTAATACCTGCTAGATGACTGATCAGCTGGTGGATTAAACTGGTGCGATTTCTCTGATCTCAGTGCTGCAATAGGTTTGTTTCCTCAGAACAAATACATGAAAGAAGTAAAAGTCCTATATGTTTGCAAGGATTTCCAAAAAAAAAATGAGTCAGGGTTGTAGCCTTGATTTTTTTGCCCTTAATCTCACCCTCCTTCAGAGAATTTGACCAGACACCAAAGAAAAATCTTCCTAATATCTCTTGATTTTTCACTTTTCTTATTTACAGTTGTATTTTCTGCAAGCACAACTTCAGTGCATAGTAATAAAAATTAAAATGCATGAAGATCAGAAGGATTTTAAGTTTGATGCTTTCTTTACACTGCCAGGAATTAAAATTACGATGACAACATACTGAATCTTTCTATTTTTATTTCATTAACAGTTGCCTAAAGCACATATAGACTAACTTTAATTGGAGTTGCATGTTCGGCCACCTGATGATCCAGTATATCCATATTCACTCTCCTTTTAGCTTTTAACTCCTTGGGCAAACCTGTCTTTTCAGCTGCTAAATCATGATCTCAAGTGAGGGTGTTGCGGACCTTGTCTGTTGTGTGTATTTGCATTATCTATATTTTTGCATGTATTTTCACTTATAAAAAACAAACAATTGGCCAGAGGAGGCAAAATTTTTTCACAGGGTTGAGGGAAACTTCTGAGTCAGGTGATAATTCTCTTTAGGTTTTACTAGTTTAAAAATATTAGTTCAACTTTAAATATGTATTGAGTCTGAAAATAAAGAAATCACACAAGAAATCAAGGAAATTGATTGTCAAATGTAAATTTCCACAAGGTTGCAAAAAAAAAAAAACAGAAAATCTAACATGGACGTGATATCAGTGTCCTTAGCTGGCTGGTTAATCAGGTAGCTTGCTCTCTAGTTCTTTCCCTTTCTAGAATATCAGCCACGATGAAATCTTTTCTGCCTCGCGCGGCGCCGCCTCTTTTGAAGCTCCCAATGCACAGAAATATGTTTCTCATTCGTGTCTGCGTTGGGCGTCCGTGTAAGCGAGTTTGTGAATATCTGAGCGTGCTTCCCACATGCAGACTGTCTCCGAGCTCTTAATAGACATGTGCTGCGTGTGGGATCATCTTTACAAGGTTTTCTGCTCGCAGCTCTGGGCTTGGATATTACTTGCGTAGGAGTTTTTGTTTATCTCTTATAATAGGTCCGAGGACTGGACCAAAATCAAGCTTTATCCCAACTCTTTTTTTCAATTAGACACCTGTTATGTTAATTAAAAACTTATCAATATATATGATTTTTGTGTGGGGTTTTCATGATTGTCAACTTGAGTCTGTTACGTCTCTACGGTGCAGTTTTAAGGTGATGACTTCTTGTAGTTTGTAGTTTTTGTAGGACTTGGTTTTGAATACAGTCAGTGGAAGGACTGAAATGAGAGGATGTGCGTGGGTGTTTCCCATCATACCTCAGCACCCATGGCCCATGCAGCCAGCACATGGCGGCAGAAGTTGAGCTTGCCCGGCTTCATCTTGTCATCGCAGGAGCCGCTGTAGTCGGGAACGTTGGGGATATCCGGAGAACATTCAAACACTTCGATGTGATGCACGATGGCCTCGTTACCTGGAGTTATCACTGACTCATACTGACAGAAACGGAGAGAGATGGAGAAAAAAAAGTGAAAAACGAGAGTGTTTTCACTGCTCAAGGCTGCAAGTATGCCAGTAAAATGAACTGCATGTAACAGATATGAGTATAAAATGTTATTCTACCTTAACTTTTTGCACTCGGTCTGTTCACATTTCATCACATCTATTCATAGATCTGCAAATAAGGATGGGGGCTGATGTGTTTGTTGTGTTGGTTTTCTTAAATTAATGTTTCTTCTCTCTAACCACGGCGATGCGGCGCTTTGTTTTGTAAGGCCCAGCTGGTAAACAAGGGGCAATAATAACGGCTTGTGCACCATCTCCAACTAAAACACCCACTCCGCTGTGCGTAAATAAGCTCTCATGTTAAGTGTTTCCATTTTTAGAGGCGTCCCTACCATAACAATGTGGTTCTTGGGCATGTTTTCTGGCAGCTTCTGGATGAAGCACCAATACGTGGTCTCTTGATTGGGGATGATGACGTTTGGCGCCACGACGTCCAGGGTCTGCACATCTGGAGGCAGGGTGGGCGACGGCGTGTCGGGCCGCAGCATCAGCACCCTCTGTACTCCTGTGTGGATCTGGGACAGGTTGAGCTGCTCCAGGGAGGCGAGTGGTTTATCCAGGAACCCGTAAATGATGTGCACCGTTCCCTCCTGACCAATACCCCCGCAAAAAAAATGTTTAATGAACAGAGCATGAACAGCAGAGATATGTATTTTAGATTTATAGTCCCTCATGATTATTATTTGGTTGAACTGCTTACTTAAGGCAGAGAACTTTTCATAATGTTGTCATAGTGATGAGCATTGGTTTTCTTAGAGTTCTGATGTGGTACCATGGAAACCATAATCTTCATAATGAATGCCTCAGTGGAAAATTGTGCAGATCATTTCTGACTTTCTGAGCATTTCCATGTCTTCAAATGAAACAGCAAGCTCTCTGTGATTATTGGTCTCGACCGCTTGTTCTGTGCACGCTAAAGACAGCAATAGAAACATCACAAAAAAAAAAAAAACGCAGACAGACACACACTTACACACACACCCTCCCACGCCTGCACATGGACACAGTGCAAATGCACCGTGTCGTTCTTTGGGTTGCACACATGCGCGCGCTCAAACGCCATCTTTCCCGCCTTCCTACCACGCTCGCTGCTTCTTCGCGCCACCTGTTAGCTGTCATGTTCAGTCAGTTCAGGATTGACAGACGTTATTTTGGCTCGGGGCTACGGGTGACATATTAAGTGTGCTTGCCCTTTACTTTACATGCGCCCAGGTAGAACAGAGGTGAAAAGTACATGTAGAGGGGGCAAATCCTGCTCTAAATCACTGTTTGAACAGCACTTTTCATGATGTCCAGCACGCCATCCTAAAGAATTTTTAGAAAATGGTCAACAAATGCAGGGCCATGTTTATTCTGGTGGTTTAAACAGCTCAGAAATGATGGCCAAACATGACATGAGGTTAGCAGAGCAAGTCACAGCTATGTTTGTCAAATGCGTGAACCCTCCTTCAGAAGTCAGTAATTGAAGAAGTTGCTGCCATTAACTCTTAAGGCTATATATATTTTTTTATTTCTGCACAATGAGCTTAGAATAAAAGGAGAGACTAAAACCAAACCACAGGGATCATTCGTGTTTATTGTGAGTATTCGCCTCTCCATCTGTCTCTGGAGAGTAGCGGTTTTATAATTAGCGTGTCAAAATCAATAAATATTCAATGTATCTAACAAGTCACACGCCGGCTGAATCAATCTGGCCTACTACAGCGGTGTGATCCCAAAATAAACTGATTTTTCTGTGATTTAAGTGCAATGAATGGACCAAAAAGGGATGCAGAAGAGGAAGAGGAATTTGAAAAAGAGTCTGAATTCATGCTTTGCCGTGCAAGACCAGAAGCAAACAACTTTTAAAATGCCTGTTTTCTGGATGAAGATCAATTAGGAACCTCCAAAATCGGAACCTGCGCAATTTACATGCATAAATAATCCAACCAACCATGGAAAAAAACTCTCCTTTGGTACTCATGGTACTCTCAAGTCGAGAGAATCAAGGTTGTTGTTAAAAAAAGTCCAAAAAGTCAAACCATGAAGTATATCCACAATCTCACTCTGAAACTAACTTAAAAGACACACATTCAGCCCCCCTGACATGTACACCGACACACACACGCGGTGAAAAACTAGACTTCACACACCTCTATGAGGTAGTCTCTGGGATCACAGGTACTGAATGGTCTTTTGAAGAGCAGGTAGAAGCCGATAGGTGTGTGTTTGGCTTCCAGCAGCTCGTAGTCTTGTTGGCTGTCCAGTGAAACGCGACCCTCGCTGTCGCTCCACGCATCCTAAAGGGGAAGACAAATCAAAGCTATAAGTGTGATAAACACCAGATAAACACAGCAAAACATGTAAGAGAGTTGTTTTCAATAACAATTAAAAGAAATTACTTATTTCCATCAAAAAAAGAGGTGGGGAGGGTGTAGTTTGGTGTAGCAATGCTCATTATTCAACCACTACTGAGTAAATTTCAGGCGACCAGATTGGAGAGTATAGTAAATATAATGTGCAGATACACATTTTTCTAAATATATATGGTAGAAAAAATCATCCATCAGTTAAATTTTGCAGAAAAATATGGGAAGCCGAGCCTTTATTAGACAGAAAAGAAAGTTCCTCAACTGCAGTTAAAGGAAAATAATGTTTGTTATTGTCTGTTAGCGCAAACCTACACAGTTTTAGTGGATTATGATACAAGAAATGAGAGAAACTGGGGCGGGTGGTGTTGTGAAACCTTCACAACCCGGTGTACAAGAATCCACTTCGCTGCCAGGAGGCTTTGCAACAGCTCCGTCTATCCGCTCCTGTTATGTTTCTCACATTCATATCTGTCCAGAATAGCACCTAAGATCTCTCTCTCTTTATTTCTACCTCTCCCTCTCTGTCCGTCTTATATAACCGTTCGACACAAAGATTCTGAAGCCAACCATTTTGAAAATACATACAGTATAAATAAATCTAAAATAAAATGTGGGCAGTATACGCCATGTGTTATGTGTGTTACATGTCAGTCTACAGATTACACTAGCTGTGCATTACATTACAGGAGATCACAAAGCTACTGCATTTTTAGAAAGCCTTGAAATTAAGTTCATGTATGAGGTTTTGGTTATAGTTATGATTAGGTTTAAATTAGAGAGGTTTGCAGTGAAGTTGGTTTTTGGTGTAGTTACTATATGAATCCCCGATGGACCTTAAAGTCTACCCTTGTCTTAATCGAGACCTTTAATAAATAATATGTTGGGTTAAAGGATAGATGCACATTTTTAAGTGTCTTATAACACTAGTGACATACTCATAAACAGTTTCCAGTCACTCTGATCATTCCTCCTGGCTTTACTAGCCTTCAGGAGATGATTTCCCAGAATTACTCCAAGGTTAGGCTCCTTTTACACCTGGTATTAACATGTGATCTGTATGTGGATTCATTACTGACATAATTACAAATACATCTAATCTATAGATCTTTGCATTTACACTCGGTATTGATGAAGACTTGTATTTCTTGAAGCTGTTGCTTGGCTTGCTTATGATAGCAGGAAGAGGCAGAGTTAAGTGACTTTTTCAAGATTGCGGTAATGTTGCACAGATTGCATTTACACCCGGCTGAGATCTGATCACAGTGTGAGCCAAATCGTGTGGCCGATCTGATCTTATTCTCCATTGAAATGCCCCCTACATTTACACCCGACATTAACATGTGTTTCTGTTTATCGAGGAACAGGATGTATGTTAAGTATAATAAAAAAGGTGGAGGAGAAGCTGGTTTGTTTCCTTGGAGATTTTCCTTGCTTAGCTTTGATGGAGGAATAGTAACATAAAAAATGATTTTGTACTAAAATGTCTGTAACTTTGGAAGATATTTACTTGATTTGTCAAATTCAGACTTATGAAGCGTCAAAAACGTGGATGTTGTCCACCACTGCTCACATTAGAATCACTTTATGACAGGATTTGTATATGTATGTATATATGAGCAAGTGATTAATGTTTATTCAAATTATTAGATATATTCTAAACCTATCCTTATAGAAGTATAGAAGTTGTCACATCACTATGTCTCTTGTTTACTGTCAATCGGGAACACTTAAAGTACCATATACGCCTCTATATATGAGCTTCAGTTCACCCCTTACAGAAGAAAAGAAAAGAAATGTTCTGCTTTCATATTTCTGGAAGGATGTGTTAGGACAAAATCTACAAATTCAAGTCTCCACATCCTCATTTGAATACATTGATTTAAAAAGGGATTTCAGGAAGTCCCTGAACTAGAGCATATCTAAAATGTGTCTGGCTTTGTGAGATGTAATGTGTGTGTGTGTGTGTGAGAGAGAGAGAGAGAGAGACAGCGCTGTCGCTCAGCAGTGACCTTTCTTCTGCTGGTAGTTTTGCCCTCCTGAGGGAAGAGAGACAGATGGGACGAGGGGAAGAAGGCAGTCGGGGAGGAGCAAATACTTTACAGTGACGTGAGCGTTACATTATGATGGTTTGATTTTGAACTGCAGGGATGTGGTACACCACTGGGACTTGGGTAACTTAAAGGGAAAAAAGGCTGGGTTTAGAAAATGAGGCAGCTACTGTTAATGGAAGTTTATACATGCATTGTTTTCAGCTCTCCTTCCTTATGCAGCTATGATGAAGAGATTTTGCTCATAAAAATACTTAGCTAACTACATTTATTCAATTATATTACATTTAATTACACAAATGTCCATCATAAAACACAAAAACAAAACAAAATAAGTATAGCATCCCATAGTTATCAAGGCTTAAGGTGTCCACGTATATACAGAAATACTGCAGATATGCTGGTCACTCCCATCCTCACATCGAATCGCTGCAATGATTGGCAGCAGAGATTTCTTTTTTTGTGTTTTATCTCTGCTGAAAAAACTCAACAAATAAAAACATTTCTCTATTGTTATTAAAAAAAATAAATTATTTCACGGATATCAATTAACTTGCAACTCCTTTATTCGTTACCATGGTGATGGATGGGTGGATGATGGGTAAAGATGTCATTCTCAAAAACAAGCTGATTTTTTTGCTTTGATGATTTTATGTTTTGAATAGATTCAAATGTGTTTTGTGTGTGTCTTGTTTCTTGACATTTATAAGAGGAACAACTACTTAATCCTGTGCACTTTTCCTGCAGCGAGCACCTGTTCTGCACAGAAAAGTAACATGTAAGGAAGTAAGGAAATTATTATTACACAGTATTTTTTTTACTGTCATTAGAGAGGAAAAAATAGCTGTCAATGAGCTTTACTTAACTAGTGGTGCACTTAACAGTCAGTGTAGTGAAAGAATAAGAAGCAAACAGATTCATTCTGGTTTATTTCCTGATGTCTTTCACCATAGTTATGCAAAAATCAAACCACATGCTGATTCTGTAAAAACTGAATCCTCAAGGTCCCGGTGTAATTGTCATCCATTAGGTAACCAATCATACGTCGAGAGATAAAGTCTTGGTTCTTCAGTTATTAATGAAATACAGATAAAACAGGTAGAAAAGGTTTTCCAAGGAAGAAGAATGAGAATTGCTAATGGATCATTCGAACCACAATTAGTATTCATCCTGCTCACTGTTTCTCGCTGATATTTCCACATAAACCCTATGGATAAAATGCAAATGTGGGATGTAAATTGGATTTCTGCAGCAAGATAAATAGCTTTTCAGGAAAATGTATCAGGAAATTTAAGGGAAAAAAACAAAACAATCTGATTTGGATTTGTTAAAAAGGCTTGGTATGTGACCAAATGAAAATTAGTCATTTTACACATCTTAATCAGCACAGGATTCAATTTTGATATGGTAATATCTGCTAATGATTCCCAGATGAACTTCAGCTATTAGTGCAGTTTGAGTGAATTCCAATTAACAGGGGCCGATAACATCCTTTGTGACTGTGTGATCACGAAAGCAAGCCAGCCGCCAGCTCCTCCTGCAAAAAAAACACCAATCTCACGCCCCAGGAGCCACAGGGAGATGAGGAACACCAAGAAAGAGGGACACCTTAAGGACTTTCATGTAATCCCAGTTCATTTATGAATTTGACAAGTGAATATAGAGGGGAAAATTGTGAGGGAGAGTGAGAATAACAGTACGATGATTTGATTTTACACCTTCGGGTTGGAAACCTGCTTCACATCCTTTTGTCATCCGTCCAAATTCTTTTTAAAATCAATAATATGAAATATTTTACAGATAATACATATCCTTACCCCAAAGTAGCTGTTAGATCCAGAGTCCCACAGCACCACAAGGTCGGCGTTGGTCAGCTCCCCGCGGTCGGACATCCCCAGGACCACGCCGTGCTTGAGGTCGGCGATCTTCAGCTCCATGTAAACCTCCTGGTCGGCGTAGCTGATGTTCCAGGCCAGCTGGAGCTCCCCGCGTGGGTCGAGGGGCACCCGGAAAGGCATGGGGAGGGGCGGCAGAGGGCCGGAGGGGTTCGCTTTGAGGCTGGACACTTTGACGGCGTTGCCCGGCGCCTGGTACGAAGCCACCAAGATGACCATCAGAGCCGCCAGGGCAGTGAAGTACATGATGGTGACGTCCTGAAGGCGAAGGTCCTTACTGAAGATCTTCATCGACCCAAATGATGGAGTGATCGTAACTTCTTTTTTTAGTCTTACTCCAGTTTCTTCAGGCAGAGTTGATGTGGAGTTCAGTCCAGAAAGCTGTGAGGAAAGTTTTACTCCTCCGTTGTTGCTGTAGTTCTGTAAGATTTCGAACTCTCCAAACTTAAACTCTCACTGGTTTTGTTTGACTCATCAGCTCTCGTCTCCTCGGTGGACACAGTATCTCCCTCACAGTGGTCAGGTGAGGTTGTTCATTCGTTTCTTCCCGTACTTTCTATCCTCTCAGGCTTTCATTTTCTGAAAACTTTTTTTTTTGGGGTGGGGGAGTATCTCTAACTCTCCGGTCTTCTAGTTTTCTCTGTTTCCAAGTCCTTGTGGGGTATCGTCTCTTTCTTCTGAACAACTGCTCTGTCTCTTTCAGTCTCGTCCCCTCCCTGCTTTTTAAGAGACTCCTCCCTTGTGAGTTGTCTGCTTTTATCCAGCCTAATGGTATTACATTTGTTGAGGAAAATTGGATTGTGTCCTTTAAGCCCTGGGGTCAGCAATGATTCTGCACATCTGCCAGCCCCTAATTGATCCAAATTCAACCATGGTCATTATCAATGACAATCTTCTTAGACTAACCTAAACTTTATTGCTCGCTATGTCTCTGTCCTTTTTATTTTGCTTTTGCGGAGTATCATACATTTTCTTGTGCATTTCCTGACAAAAAGTATCTCACACACTATACCTATGGCTTCTGACTTGGTGGGTATTTGATTCAAAGCAGATTTAGGGGGCAGTGAGCACTAGTGGAGGCGTAAACAAGGCATTAATGCAACAGGCCCTTTCCTTAAGCCACTGCCTGAGGCTGCGGAAGACCTAATCAAACTGTCAATTATCGGTTTCAAAAACAAAAGGGACACATTCAGCTCGCTTCAAAAGGTTAGCAAAGCCCCCGTAGAAAGGTGTGTGTGCTTGTGTGTGTCTGTGTGTTTGTAGTTGGTGGGAAACAGGTGAGATACAGTGGACAAATTGATTTAAATGGATTTAAAGATAAACGAAATGCTGCTCTTTATTTAATTTGAGCATCATCTACAGAATAAAATATCACAAACCGTCATTACAACATAATAACACACAAAGTTTAAAAGGCACAAAGACAAGTATAAAGTTATATTAATATGCCAATAAATGAGCTAAGAGAATGAAAACAAGATTAAAGCTTTGCGTGAGTTAATTCTGTGTCATTTGAGCTGCAAACACTAGAGATTCAAGATTCAAAATCTTTATTGTCATATGCACAACAATTACAGGAAGCAGTTGTTGTCAATGAAATTCTTAAATGTCAGGCTCCCTCCAACAATGCTAGAAAATGGAGAGGAAAATCACACAAGTAAACCAGACGTTTGGATATAAGATATAAAATAGTCCAAAAGTGCAAAATATTAGAATAGAACATATTTAAAATAAAATACAGCACAATAAAAATATCCAAATCTAAAATACAATAAAAATATACAAATGCATTCATCTGTTGAGGCAGATGTTTAAGAGTGATGCAATCCAGGTAGTAATAAATATGTAAAAAATATGAATATATACACAGATGTAAACAGGTGAGCAGGTAGTAACCAAAAATAAAACATTAAACAGGGTAATTTGAAGAGACGCTCAAGACAAGGCAGACATCCTCTGCGTCACCTTGTTCCCATCTTAAGTCAAACCCACCTTCCACCCAATCCGGTCATACACATTTTGCCTATATATAACTTTTATACTATTAATAAAAGTGTACTGATAATAGTGTTTATTTGTATACTAGCACTTCTCAAATCCGATGTGACAGATTGGTCTTCATAAAACAGATAATAGATAAGAAAACAGAGGAATAAACTCATCAAAGTGGAATAAAACCATCATGACATAAAAAATATACAAATGTCTAACGTAGCTTACGGGTCAGGAGTAGCAACACGGCGCAAGTGCAGCAAAGCACACTTCTGACCAAGGGTGGAGAAACGCTGCATTTTATCCTGATGTTATGACTCTTTAAAGTAATACGTTTAAGGATAAGTACGAGATGGGTGGATAGTTTACAGGAAATGCATCCTCATTTGTACATCAGTTTGAGACATTTCTTTTCATCCCCCTGCTCATCATCAAATGTGCTGTCGGGTGAAATGCAAATTCTGCCGGATTAAATATCGTATATGACGTCAAACCATTGAATCCTCTTTCTGAAAGAGGCGCCTGAGTGGAAAGGTTTGGATCTGAGCAGAAAGCAGAGGGAACAGAGCAGAAAGGCAACAGACTGGTATCGCGCTGGTTAATGCAATAAAGACCGTCAGTCCCCGAGGCACAAGCAGAGATGTGTGTCCTTCTGTCTCTGGCCTTCGCGTGAGGCTCAATAATCTCCTCTGCCTCTGTTTCTTTTGTTTCTTTTCATCTTTTCACACCTTCTGACTTCTTCCTCCTTAACCAGGCTGCCTCTCCTCCGTCACACTGCTCCCTGTTACTGCTGATCACTCTCTTCCCGCCGTCTCCTTTCTCCTACATGCACACCGCCGTCACTGATGTGTCAGCAAACATGAACGAGACAAGACGCCGTAAAGTTGGCTGCGATTCGCAGGGATAGAGTGGGGGGGGGGTTGGGTGGGGAGGAGCAGATTTAGGGAGAGAGTGATGGTCCCTTGTGTTATCGTGTAATGCGTATGTGTGTGTGTGTTTGTTTATGCATAAAGCCTGGGGGCCTAACTGACATTATCCTGCCTAGATCAATCCAGATATTGCCCCCAAAACTTTTTCTCCCATCGTGCTTTGCTTGCAGTTTGGGAGAAGCTCATGCATGGAAACACAGAAATGCACAGATGCTAAAATAATAAGGAATCTATGCGACAAATGATCCATAGCTTATGAACTTGGTTTTACGATTTGTGGTGACTGTTTTTTTGTTATGTAATGGTTTGCATTGCATTTTGGGTATCATTGCATTATATTATATGTACAATACAAAGCAATAACATCTAATAGTCCTGCACGTTCATCTTTACTGAATCAAAGATACATCATGTTGATTTAGCTTGATGTGTCCTGCATCCTTTTGTAATATCTTTGTATTTCACACTGAAATAGGACAAAAAAAACATTGATTTCACTATAATGCAGCATCACAAACTACTGCATCAGGATTAGGAGGCACTGACTCAACAACTTTTTGATGACGTCTTAAATAAGCTTTAACAAAAAGCACGGCTAATTAACCTCTTAGGAGACTCAAGGGACAAAATGTCCAGTCCCCCTAATAGGCATACCTCTTAGGAAAAGACAGTACCTGACCACAGTTAGTTTGTAATCTGATTAAAAACTGCTTTTAGAAACCAGGCAACAATAACTGTAAAAGTTTTTCAAACTGGATTTTTACAGCACAGAGACATGTTGTTAGGTAATAATGCAGTATCTGTCTTAGTTGATATTATACTTAAAGGTGCAGTCTGCTGTTATAATCTAATACTCAGATTCAGTTTCGTCACAGTCAATTAGCTGTCTTCATGTGCAGAGAGAAAAGAAATCTGCTGTTCATACACAGTCCTGGCTCTGTAAATGGGAAATAAACAGACTCAGATTGAGCCACATAAGTCGTGATAGTGTAGAGGAGTTAAGAGAGTTAACAGCGACTTTGACCTTGAATCATTTTTGCCTGTTGTGAATATTTTCCTCTTCATCTGTCTCTGGTGAGTGGCAGTTTAATCATTGTGTTGAAATCAATAAGTATTCACAACATCCATCATGTCACATGTCAGCTAAGTTATTTTGGCTTACTTATTTACTCGTAGGATCCCAAAATAAACAGATTTTGCTGTGATGTAATTGCAATGAAAATCAAAAGGAGGCCGATATAACTTAATCATGATGCTGTCTTGTAAAAACTTTCATGCTTTGTCAGAGCTGTCCAAAAGACCACAAGCAAACAAATTTTAAAATGTTCGGATTGGTTGGGGTTTTTAGGAATTATAGACTCCACCTTCAATCAAGTCTAAGTAACATTTGCTGAAAAGCAGCCGCTGTAGCAACAAGTGACACCCGCAGGGTGATAGTAAACTGTAAAATGTAGTGTAAGTGAACCACACGTAGCAGACTCATAAAGTCAGCAGACTGATTTAGTAATGTCGGTCACACCGGAACATCTATCTATTTCAAACCTGAGGCATTCATGGCCTCTAGGGGGCAGTTGCCCACTTTGTTTCTGTGGTTATCCAGCTTCGACAAAAAGATTGTACTGAACTGCAGAGGCTGATTTTATTGTGTTCACTGACAGTGACGAAAGCTTGATTTAAATTCTGCTATTGAATTCTATTATTATTTTAAGGACAAAGGATAAAAGCTAACATATGTACACACACACAAACACACACATATATGTATGTATATACATATATATGGTGACATATCTCACACACCTCACCCTGCATGCATGTACACGCACACACACTCACAGAGAAATGGATAAAAGCAGAATTCACCTCGACACGACCAATCCAACCATCTCATTCTCTCCTAATATAAATATTTCAACACCACACACTCTCAAAGTGCACTAATCTCCACTTCTGTGAGTTTGAATAATGAATGCAATAAAAACTTACACTGCTACTCTTACGGTTGCCTCAAACTGCCCCCTCACTCCCCCCCAAACGTCTCTGAATGGAAGAAGGCGAGCCGTTGTAAGGGCGGACTGGATATTTAGAGGAGACGATGAGTGAAGAGTTTGGAGGGGAGAAGAGAGAAAGAGAGAGGGGGGGAGTAGGGAAACAGTTCAGGCTCAGAGAGGAGCGTGGATCACATGACAGAGGGTAACAAGTAGGAAACACTTCACACTCATGCATATATTCCTGAGTGATTGGAGACAGTGAAGGGACAAGAGACAGAGGGAGGCACACAGGGACAAAAAATGATCCTCCCAAGGACAGTTGTGTCTGTCGTCCTAATGGCATTTAATGAACGTTTTGTTCCAGACGGAGAGCCCCTTTTGTTTTTTCCACCTTGGCTGAACCTTGGGCAGGGGACAGGTGTAATTCTTTAATTATCTTTATAGAGCTGGCTGTCACATATGCATGCAGCTTGGGTGATTAACCGCCGTGACTGTAAGTAAGTGGGGAGCCTAATGAATCTCCTCTGAATGCTGCTTCTGGTTTCCAGTCAAATGGGAGGTGGAGGTTGGTGGGGGCGTGCAATGATGGTTGACTCTCAGGCCACAGTTGGCTGCCTGCTGGTGGTTTGTTGGTGAGATTTCATTTGAAGGGTTTGTCTGAGGACACACGATTGCTCCCACTGTTCCTGCATGTTCCCTGTTATTTCTGATGACTTTTTTTGGGACATAGTTCATTTAAGTGCATGTGCAAATGTGTTTGTGCAAGTTTGTGCAGCTTAGAGCTTCAGTTTATTTAATTTTTTATTTATGTTTATGTAATGAAAATTTCACCTTATCAGCACTCTTTGCATTAAAGTCTTCTTCTTCTTCTTTAGACTTCTGCTTGGAAGTCAAAGTCATCCAACATCCTGTCCCTCTTTTTTTTTCTCCCACTCCCCTCCCCTCCTCCTCTTGTCTCTCTCCTCTCCAGCACCCACAGCCAATCTGAGCCTGTGACTAAAGCGCCATCTCTCAAGCTGCTGCACACTCCGGGGCTGCATTTTACGCACACCGAGAGAGGCTCTGCAGGCACCAGGAGCCACGTCTGCACGGAGGTCCGTGAGCAGCAGCAGCCTTGTGATCTGCAGGACCGAGCGGCTGCAGACACTTTGCAGCCCCGGAGCGACCGGCCGCGTTTCTGTCGCCAAACATGGGATGCAAAGAGAGGAAAAAACGCGCCTGAGGGAGAGGAGGAGATAGATAAAATAGACTGATAGACAGAAAAGGAAGCGTGCAACAACAACAACAAAAAAAAAAAAAAACGATTGGCTGCGCTTCAACAAATACCTGACCCCGACCTCCTCCTCTTCCTCCTCCTCCTCGGACGGTGGGGAAACTGGTCGCTGAACTGGAGATGTCGAGATTTGCCGTCTTCCCGTCTCCTCCTCCAGCACACACACGCTGCCCGGGCTGCTCCTCCTGCTGATGCTCCTCCTGCTGATGCTCCTGCTGCTGATGGTGCTGATGTTTGCGTAGGAGTGTTTTATTCTGCGCTGTTCAAACAACTCCAGACGAGCGGTGGATGTGAAGTGCGTGCTCCGAGCGCATCTTTCCACAGATATATTAGTTATTGTTGTTTTCACTGGAGCCCATCTCTCTCTCTCTTTTTTTATGTCTTTGGAGTGTTTTTTTTTCTGCGAGTCTGGAATTGGACATTGTGCAAGAAGGTGTCTGGAAAAAAAAGTAGTCTAGAAGCAGATAATATTGAGGTGGACATTTTTGAAAAGGAGGCATCTGCTATTTTTTATTAACACCAAAAAAAAAGGGATCAGGCCTCAGAGCTCCATCTCCGCTCCCATATCAGTGTTTTGCTGACTACTTTGCCGGCATTGGGTTGTGTTTTTTTAGTTACTGGTCTCATTGTTCAGTGACTGAGGTCGACACACCAGCAGAGGGACCTGAGCTCCGAGGAGCCTCCTCTCTACCCTCGATGTGACCCGGTGAATTCATCTTATCTCTGAAGGTAAGAAGGTTTGTCTCCTGCAACCAGTCACTCCTTCTCATGTTGGTTTTGATTGCAGGAAAAATTGGTGCATCTGCTTATTGAGCCATGTGTGCAATTGAGAAGTTGGCTGTTGCTTCTTGCAGGATA
Organism: Scortum barcoo; assembly: GCA_023238725.1. Classification (NCBI taxonomy): domain Eukaryota; kingdom Metazoa; phylum Chordata; class Actinopteri; order Centrarchiformes; family Terapontidae; genus Scortum; species Scortum barcoo. The sequence continues at coordinate 19,497,768 of CM041545.1, forward strand.
GATAGATAGATAGATAGATAGATAGATAGATAGATAGATAGATAGATAGATAGATTCGTGAGTTTCTCACTCCAGCACCATGGACACGCTTGTCTTGCAGCAGCATGAGGGAGGAATCTGCTTTTCTTCTCTCTCCTTATTTCACCCTGAACATTTATAATTCATTACAGTCCATACGCCCAACGTTCACCACAATGTACAGGCAGCAGAGTGTGTTTTTTTCTGGAGGCTTGGTAGTAGATCTATAACAGATGCATGAACAGGGTTGGAGAGGTGGATGAGAGAGACTCGCCACACGCTGACAAAAACAGCGTGGATTGTGAGCCACAGCTACTGTCACCAACTGTTAGCCATGGTTACGTCCAAACTGTTCGCCTCAGATATTTTTAGGCAGGGGTGGAAATGCATCTCAAGCGGCATTGAGGCGGCGCAACGCGAAAAACCTTCCAGGGAACGCGTTTAAAATGACAAAATATCTCAGGCGAGGGAGCACAGAGGATGCAGCCCACCATCTACTGGGTGTTTTGGAAACAGTGTGATGAATGAGGAAACAACTGACCGGCTAAAATGTGAACCCACAACTGGAGGAAATGGAAGATTAAACTGCAGCTTCTACAGTATTTAGATTTGATGAAAGGCAGCACAGAGGTGGAGCTGTCAAATTGGCCTCCACAAATTTTAATCTGCACAAGCAGCGATATTAAAAAAGAGAAAACTAAAATGACTCTTCTAATGATAACTTAACTGATCTTTGTCGTCCATTTGTGTTTAGAGTAATTGGGAACAGTTACGACATAAACCTTCCCTCTCTGCAGCAGAGGTGGTTTTATAGTTTAAGTGGAGAGATTAGATCTAACACAGCTGTTTTGTGCTGTTTCAGTCCTCTCATGAAAAGCTTAAACTGGAGGATTTGGAGTGGAGTTTACCTGAGCTAATCTCCCTAAATGTCCCATCTCTTCCTTGATACACTGAAAAGTTTGAAATCAAATCGTGTCACATACAGATGAGTGACAAAAGCCTGAATAAATGAGTCGAAAAAGACACAGTGATAACATCTCAGCGCTCTCCATCGCCCTCAACAAAACACCGAATGAGGGAATAGGGAGGCTCGCGGTGCACCCAACACTTCCTTTAGCTGATTAATGTAGATTTTTCCTCTTAATTTCCCGGGAGGCAAAGAGAACTGAAGGTTGTGTGATCACTAAGGTGGACACTTGGGAGTCCTCTGCTGTTTGTCTTTTTCACTGAGCTACGATGGATTCAGTTATGATGTCAGCGCTAGCTTAGTTTTAGCACCATGGTGACTAGTTTTAATCATATCATATCATATCATCATATCACCTGGTCGAGTGCAGCCTGGTGCAAAGCTAGTACACTGAATGCCAACAGGGAATAAATTCAGTGTTGTGGACTGGAAAGAAAATGAACACACACACACACACCTGCTTTGCTTTTTAGAGGGCCTATAACAATGAAAGACGAGGCAGGGTTTGTTGTTCCCATGGCGACTTCCTCAGTGACCCTCTGAACAACCTTGGCCCCCTGAGAGATCAGTCATACCCCTGCACACACACACACACACACACACATGCTCACAAGTCCTCCTCAGATCGTGACTATGAGTGACTGTGTGTTTCTCGTCTGCTCGCGCCGCCGCTCCACCGGCCTTTCAGTCATTACAGCGGGAGAGAGACGAGGAGGAGAGAGAGGGAGGGAGAGAGAGAGTTGAAGGACAAGCAGATGAGTGGGATGGAGAAGCAAATTTCAAAGACAGATGGGTGATGAAAAAAGATGAAGTAAGGTGCAGAGAGAAGAATGCATGTGAAGGAGAAGAGGAGGAGGAAGGAAGGTTTAAACACTGGCAGAATAGTGAAGAGTGAATGCATTTAGGCAGCACATCCACTTTTCTTTTTCTTTTTTTTTTTTCTGGGCATTTAAAGCGTCCTCACATATCAGCTTAATTACCTTTAAAATGCACCACTGGGAGGGCGAGTCATGACGGATCCGTCGTGGTCGAGAGGACCACTTCTAAAGAGGAGAAGTGGAGTGAGGTGGATGGATTGAGACTGGGGGGAAGGGAATGTGGCTGTTCAATGATCATGTTAAACAGCCGCCACCAACACCCATTTCCTCCCTTCCTCCACCCGTCCCTCTTCTCCTCTCCTCCCCTCCCCCCCTCGGCGCCGTGCCCCGTTCTCCCCTCGCAGCTACACCCTGACATGCTCACACATCACGCTCACGCACAGATGGGTCCTCGTGCACGAGCCGTTGGTCTGCTGCCCTCATCCCAATGAGTGATTGTAAAAGAAAAAAGGAAAAAAGGCTCAGTCCAAAGAGTAGAAAGGAATTGAGGGAGGCAGAAGAGGAAGAAGAAGAAGAGGAGGAAAAGGGTGAGAAGAACAGCCGCCGTTCCTCCTGGTGTCCTTCCCTTCCTGTGCCTCATTCATGGCAGCTTCATCATCACGTGTGTCTGTGAATTTTCATGCACACATGATATGATTAGTAACAATAATTGCATTAACTAATTGGAAGAAGGCTTCATTTTCAGCGCAATTAAAGCGCAAGAACTCAATTGCTGAGATCTGCAGATGAGGTGACATCATAAAAAGTACTTCAGAGTTAGGCCAAGCAAAAAGAGCAGTCAGACCATCAGACAGGTTGTAAACAAACCCTTGTTTATCCCGGTTATCTAAAATGAACTGGTTTGAATTGAAATGCCCAATACAATTAACCACTGCACTGAAAAACCGCATGTTTACAATCACAATAAGTTTGCAATAGTTGATCCTGGAGGTAGTGCTGCAAAGAGTTTGGCAGTTTGGACTATTTTAAAGATTAACCAGTTTGAACTTCTGAATAAAAAAAGACTACATGGTGAAACTAGGTGGACTGTCTGACCACCTGTATGCTCCTGTGTTCTCAGATGTCAGCATTGGATTAGATAAAATGAGTAAAATGTCAAAATAACTGGTAGGAATGGCTGAAGCTATAAAAACAAGACATAAATAAAACATAGAATTTTCCTTTAAGCCTTGCACAACCAGATGGCCTGTCTATGTGGCCTGCAGCATCGTGCATATATTACACACTAAATATAAAGGCAGGCGGCACACTACTCAGAGTGACTTTGCATGTCTGTAAGTATAATCTACAATTTACTGTACATTTGAAAAGACTGAGGGCCTTTCTCATTACAAACTTTATGGTCTTTTTTAAAGCCTACATGGTTATTACGGGAACAGCGAGTTTAGCTGTATTATGTTGAATCTGAGACTAAAATAGTTGCAAAAGTCAACTTTTCTGGAAAGTGATGAAGCGAAAAGAAGCGAAGAACAAAGCGAGCTCAGCAAGGTCGCGACTCGCCGCGCCATAAGAGTTGATCGCAACAAAAGCGCACGCGAGACGAGGGATTCTCATTCAAAAATCCCCCTCCTCTTTTTGACGTGTCATATCTTATTATGCATCTGTGCAGTTCTGCCTTACTGCGCTGTGCTTCTTTTTTTTTTTTTTAATCAGTTTAGAGCTTAGCGTACAGTGATTGAGCTTGGGAAAAAAAGTTGGTTCAAGTACAATAAGGCTGGAAATTTTAAGCGTAAACCACCCACTCAAAAGGCAGAAAAGGCGATGGTGAAATGTCAGTCTGTAATAGCCCTGTCGCCATAGTAACCGAAGACCTGCTCGTACTTTTTTACACACACTGCCTCTTGAGCACTGACCATTAGCACTCGCGACCAGGCAATCATCAGCCTTGAGCTTTTAACACATTTCCTACAACCACCTATACATTTCACCGAGGACGTGTTTATCCATCCTCTCCAAAGGGCCCCTTTTCTTCATTTGTTCTCCACATATTTCAACCACGCGACTCATGTTTCCTACCTTCCTCTGCTCTCCTTTCTTTCAGCATCTTCTCATGTTCCTCCATGCTCTACCGCCTTCCCTTCCTCTCTCTTGTTTTTCAAGGTTTAATCTCACATGTCTACTGTTGCTCCTGCACAGACATTTAGGCTTTTAACGCTTCCAGGCCCCCATTACACCGGCGTGCATCTCAGCATGTCATAGCGAAGAAATACTTGTTAGGTTATATATTACGTTTAAACATTTTTTTAAAGGCAAAACTCAAAATCATTCACACATGCCTAACCAGCCCAGGACTCCTGAGGGTTAAAAGCACACACACATACAACAATAATAAGCACCATACCGGACACATCATGCTTTTAATGTTTGCTGACACACACATATTGATTTGTTTTTCCAGGATGTCTTTCCTAATGGTTAGCAGCCAGCAGCGTGACACGTACAGGGATGCGACAGAAAATCGTTGGCGGATATTACATACGTACGTCCTACGTGTTTGTGTGTGTGCGTGTCAGATAAGAGGACCAGGGAAAATTCAGAGATTAAGGCTGAACATAACTTTACTTGCATGACTCCTTTTCAGCATGCTGTTGATTTTTATCAACAATGCAAACAAGAAAACTCAAGCAAATAAAAACAGGAAGACAAGAAAATAGAGGGAGAGACATTATTCACTCTGCAGGGTTTCACGTCTGAAGTATGTTTCCGTAAACAGATTTTCACATGGCACTAACCAGCTGCTCCATGGAAAGTGAAAGATAAATGTATGTGAAATCCTGATCCAACGCACTAAACAACATAGAAACTGCAAACGAGACATAAAAAGTGATCTGAGCAAACAAGTTTTTTTTTTCCCACAGGAGGTCAAGAGCAAAAGAGTGTTAAGTCTTACAGAAAGGGTTGCACCTGTGAAGTGGTATCTTCCTGAAGAATGATTTTTTTCCCCTCCTTTGTGTGAGCCAGTTTGGTATTTTTGTAACTTGCAGTGGGTACTGTTGGAGGACAGGCACAGGAGAGGGTCACTGACAACTGACAGCGGTGTAGTTATTTTGATATTATGTGCTATCTGCGCATTCTCCATCGACTGATCTCAGGCCCTACATCTGGTTTCACTTTTACAATTGTATGCTAAGAGACTGGAAAAGAAAGCATGTCAAGGATTGAGAGAGAGCGAATATACCAAAATCTGGCTCCATCCATGTTCGGAGAGAAGAAGAAGGTTTTGAAGGACTTTCCAAGAATTCAAAGTGAGTCACACCTGATATTTTGTGTGTCTGTGTGTTTTTGTGTGTGTCTGTGGGCATCATTTCCGGCAGTGCATTTTGCCACAGCTGTGTGATGATTTCATCAGTGCCTCAGACACGTAGTAGTGTCTGACTCTCCGCTGTGACTTTTCTGAGCGGTGTAACTTCTTGTAAACATTGTACTGTTTGCTCAAATATGCAAAGTGACTTACAGCGGGATCTGTCAAACTCTCTGTGTCGGGGGGCTTGTGAGCGGCACTGCTGTTCAAAGCTACGTTTAAAACACAGGCCTGGCTGAGCTCCCTAAGGCAGCGCACATCAGCCGAACGAGACAAAGACGGCAAAGTTAATGGAAGGAGAGGCCGAACCAACAGAGAGAGAGGCCACGGGGAAAGAGACAGGAAGAGAGCAGGTGGAGATAGGGAGAGAGAGAGAGAGTGAGTCAGTGGAAATCAAGGGAAAGATGACAAAAAGTGAATGACATGACTGGCAGCGTACCAAGAATATAGATGGGGGATATAAAAAGATGAAGGGGAGCAGCAGAGCAGCGCAGGTGCCCAGCTGCCCTTACAGGAAGCTTTTTTGCTAGAAAGAGAGCAAAGACAAATATAAACACACACAAGCAGATGAAAAGCAATTTAGCCTCCGGTATATTGCAAACACCCCCTTATTTATAAAAATAAATACATACGCAGATAACTTTCTAGTTAAGTGTTGTTACACTAACAAACATAGAAGTACCGCCAAGGGACTCGTGTGCGTCCTCCTCCCTGCTCTCATGCCCACAAACCGTATGCTTCATCAGATGTTTGCACCAACAGCAGCAGCTGGGGTTACACGGCGGTGAGCGGTGAGATACCCAGGTTATGATGCTTTAATACGACTTGACCTTTACTACACCACCTCTTGTTTCACTACATTTACTGTGGCATCTGGCCAGGTGTGTGTCTTTGCAAAGTGTGGGTACTTATCCCTCGGGCACCGTATGAAGCGTTTTAATGCACACATTTAGATTAAATATCGGATGAAATATCTATTATCCAGTATGAGAACATTACGACTGATCAGGTTACGTGTCCTTGACTTAACAGGAGCTCAGGACTCTACTGTGCTTTCACACAGTCTGCAAAAACAACCCGCCTCTCTTTCAGCCCTCTCTCCTCTGACACAGGCATCTTTCTTCTGCTTTCAAAGAATTACACAGAGAAAAGGTTCTGTAACTAGAAAACATGAAAAGCCCTTCTGCTCGGGCATAAATTGCTGCAATATCCATCAAGGACTGCTGATAATGAGAAAAGTTACAAAACAAATTAAATGTCACAAGTTGCCCTCAACTTTGGTTTGGAGAAGTGCCACAAAAATGATATTGTCATGTATAATAGCATTTTTTTTAACCACCCACATTTTCCAGACTCTGGGCCTGAACGTGGGTGTATTCTCTCTGTTCACAACGAAACTTTGTTTGACAAGTTGACAGCACAGGCGCACGCTGGGGGTGACCACGCATGAGGACTGCAAACAGCAGGGCTTTTGCACACACAATAGCAAACGAGATAGGGAGTGAAAGCTCACATTAGCTACCTGTGAGCTGTGGACCGACTTCCAGTTGCTTTTCTGAGTTGACGGGCTCCAAACTTGGAAAAAGGACACAGTGTTGAATCCGGTTTCAGATGCAAACTACTGCACAAGAACTCTGAAGGAAAGCAGAGATGTTTGATAACATGCAGTATTGAATAAGTTTGCAAGATCAGCATTATACACATGATAAGTACTTCCTCTTGTTTACGTGGGTTTTACACATTATGTCATGTATATCAACTGGCAGCTTATCCGAGAGTCATTGGGATGTTTCAACACATTTTCACCCCAAAGTGAAAAAAAATCCTATGTGCCACGCTGTTGCCTGGGGAGAGAAAGCAATATAAGGAAAAAGTCTAAAATTGGAATGATCTCATTGTCAAGTGTCAAGGAACAAATGTAATTTAATGGTGTCTTATCTAATTCAGGAAGAGGAAAAGGAATTTAATTTATTTGAGGGCAGTGTATTACCCCGAACAGACCATGTAGCTGGAGGGAAAGTTTGTGTGTCCTTACATATTATTTCACCTTTGAGTGTTTTGTAAAAACATACTAATCTGTCATAGGGGCGGACTCAGCGCGGCATTATGTGCGTGGTGTTTGCATGGCTAACGTTTGACACCGGGGGGGGGGTCCTAACGGGATCTCCGAGTGCCACAACAAACTGTCTCCTGTGTCTCTTTCTCAAGAGCATAGTTGACTGACACTGAACTTATAAACCAGGAGTGCCCGAGCAGCAGCTCCTGTTATTATCCTAGTTGGAGTGAGGATTGAGCAGAACAGACACACCTGTGCACACACTGCAGACATGCAAAAATGCAGAGATTGCCAAGGGTGAGCGAAATGTGCTGAGATTTGCTTGTTTGTTGCATTCATTATTGTTATTATTTCATATGAAAGTACAAACAGTGCACAGAGTTTGCATAAATTTCCCAAGACAGACTGACATTCAGTCGTAAACAGCAGTTTATTTCTGCTGGGCTCTCTGTCGAGTTGTAGCTCTGCTCTTGTCTGCTGTACTTATGCAGCGTTAAGCAGAAACACCAACTACTGATCATGCTATTAGAGTCAAGTTGTTGAGAAGTGTGTGAGTGAATGAGTGAATGTGCGAGGAGAAGATAGGCTTGTTGGATTAAGTAGTTTGCTCGACATGTATTCACACAACTGTTGGTCGATTAGCATGTGTATCTAATGGCCTTGACGTGCCAAGCTGACATTCATCCATCCGGTGGCGCTGGGCCATCGCTGAGCCTCTGTAGCAGACCACTGGCTGTAGTTTTTGCGATGTTTCCAGCACTGCTGGCACCGGTCAGGGCTCATCGGTGTCTGAATGAGCATGTTGAATCAGCAGTGGAGGCAGTCAGCGAGGTAGTGTGTACATTCAGACTTGTTGCAGCCTTAACTTTGAGGGTCACTTGTTCTCTCCAGAGTTAATATATTTCCAGGCACTCATAGACTTTAGTGTATTGTTTAAGGTTGCAAAGTCTTCTTATTATTTGGGGCCTGTACAGTGACTGTGACAGCCTTTTAAAAAACCTAGAAAACACCATTTAAGTCCACGTACTTCCATGACAGGAGCAGAAGTGCACTGAGGACACCTTTTTACCTCTTGCATCACTCAGTTTCAGGGCTGAGAACTTCTCTTCAATCCATCAACTGTGAAGTTCAAAGAACTGTAATATCTCTGAGCCAACCTCAGCCCCTGCTGCTGCCAAGATTATAGGCTGCCACACACAGACTAGTGGTATTATTTGCACAGCAGAGGGTAGAGCATGTCATGGCAGAGGGGAGGAGCAGGAAGTGCAGTGGCAGACTGACAAAATGTGATTATATGCAATTAAATTTCAGATGATTTGAAAGTGAAAGCTCATTCTTTTTAACCATTCAGGGGAAAAGACAATTTTGGAGAGGGAAATAATGTACTCACAGACTGACAGATAGATAGATGACATCCCTTTAAAAGATGTTTTTGTTTAATTTGCATCCGCAGTTCAAAAATAGCTTGATCGCAGCGAAGGAGGCAGGAAGCCGAGGCTTTGTTTGCACCTTACAACAAGAAGACACTGTTTATAAAAATGCAGTGAATTGAGAAGTTTGTCTGCTGCTACATCGCGGGCTCGCACACCAAACACGGGGCGTGAATATGTTTTAACATCTTAATACTTCTTTAAAGCTGACAAGATGAGAGCCCTTATCTGAGCACTGGTGTGAATCATAAAAGCATCCTCATGACGTGAGTTCCTCCACGAGCTGAATACAGTGCTTAACTGGGAAACAACCCCTTTTCTGTTACATTCCTCAATGGACTCAGGTGAAAACAGGTGACAGTTACAGTATCCCGTATTGTTGTACATTAGTGAGGAGAGAGATTTGTAGTTAAGAGGTAAAACAGCATCAAGGAGAACGTTCATGGCTTTGAGAGAAGTTACTTGTTGCTAACCAGAGAGGATGTAAAGCGACATTCAAAGAGAGCTTCATGCATACATATTTAAAATACCGGATGTCTCACTGTCTGCAAACATTGGCAGAAGAAAAGTGCCACTTAAATGCTGTAAATAAATGTTAAGTAGCAGCTCAGTCTCATGAAAGGATGTCGCAACAAGAGTTTTTATTCACTTCATATCGTAGCTGGAACACCAATTTGTCCTCTACATGAAAAGTACTTGTTAGCTGCAGTAGTTTAATCCAAAATGTGATGACACTCCTTTTAAAAAGCTTAATTTTCAAACAATCTGACAACATTATAGCACAACAACTTTTCTAAATGTTCCTGCAAATGGAATGGGACTCTGTAAAAGAAAAACACCTGCTAAAAATTCAGCGTGTCACGGACGAGGAAGGGCAGCCGTGTTTCCGTTGCAAGCACAACACGTTTAAAGTTACAGCGGCGCTTCTCACATCAGCATGCAATATGAACTGGGAGAACAACTGAGCAAGGTCATTCAGATGGATGAGAGACATTAAGCGGGCTGTGTAATTAAATGAAGAGACCCCCAGGTTACCGTTAAGTTTTTTTTCCAAACGTCCTCATGGTCCTATATCCATGCTAGCCGAGAGCCATTTTTATGATATATCATCCACAGAGGGGAACTAATTACAGAAACGTTGCCCAGGCAATGCTTGGACACGTGAGAGGGATGAAAACCTGGGTTTCAGTCAGCACTACAGAAGAAAACTAGTCCCTCTCTTTTTCTTCCTTCACAACCCCAAACTCTCTGCCTCTTTTTATTTCCGACAACCTTTGGGATTTTCCAGGTAGCTCATCCAAGGTCAGTGCTGCTTAGCTGGTCAGTGCCTTTCAGAAGAGGGATGAGGACGGAGAGTTTTGCCCGAGGTGAGCTCTGTGTTGTCATTATTCTCAGTGGCGGGTGCAGGGGTACAAAGAAGCAGCGGCAAAAGACATTTTTGTGCATCTGGTGAAATTTTACGCTGGAACAGGGTGAGCCAGGAGGCCGAGAGGGGGAGTCAAGTGACGCTGCAGTCAGGGTCAGTGCAGCCAGAAAGGATAATATTATGACAAGGCTTAAGGAGGAATTTGTAAGCTCATTAAAAAACATGTACTTCAGTCTATTAGTGTGGAAGAGGTGGGTCTGTGGGTATTTTTTGGGGGGTCTACATTACCGCTTGCTTTGAGGCTTAATGGAGATTAAAAAAGAAATAAATAAACATGCAGTCAAACCAATGTTACACCGCTGCATCAGAGCTAAGGCTCATTTTCATGAATTTAACTTCTTCATCATGTTGATGTTTAGTGAACTCATCGTCTCCCTCTTGGGGAGCATTAGCACACACGCCTGAGCTTCAGCGTCATTTGTGTCTAAATTGTATTGACACACTGACATTTCATGCATGTTCCCACCTCGAAATTACTTTCTGAGCATATCAGTTGAATCACATTCAATTAATTAGAGTAAATTGCAATTCCCTTTTTTTTGGACCGAAGATTTACTTTTATTTTTGCAGAATTTAAGTGTTCCACATAGTGCTCATCTGCACCATGTGGAAATGTTGAACACTTATTTGACCCAACAGAAAAGAGAATATTTTCAGTTCAGAAAAGTCTTAAAAGGATAGTTCAACATTTGGAGGAATAAGCTTAATTGCTGTCTTTCAGAGTTAGTTAAGAAGATTAATACCTTTCCCCTGTCTGTGCGGCAAGTTTGGAGCTAAGGTCAGGAGGTCATTTGCTTAGCTTAGCGTAAAGACTCGAAGCAGGGAAAGCACTGAGTCTGGCTCTGTTTAAAGTTCATGAATACGCCAACACCTCTAAAGCCCAATTAAGTATGTTATATCAAATATTTTTCAGCAGTATGAAAATGAGACGTAGAGGCAGTCAGGGGAAATTACTGTAAATGTGTAAATATTTCTTTTCAAACAGCCATCTTGTAATCTGAAGGAACAGATGGATGAATTGTTGTCAATAAATAGGTTGCAACATCCTCTAAATCTAAATTAAATAATTAAAATATGCTGCATCAATAAGTGAGTTTTAAAGGTAAGTGTGTTTCTGAACTTTGCAGATAGTCAGGCTAGCAGTTTCCCTTCGCTGCCAGTCTTTATGCTAAGCTAAGCTAACCCCCTCCATGGCTGTAGGAGCATCAATAATTTCATCTAACTCGCAGCAAAATGATTCCTTTAAAGCTGCACGGCTCTCTCACAGGCATATCACAGCAGGACAGGTTGTGCTCCAAAGAAACAGTAATGAAGTGTACAAAGTGGCGCTCAGTGCTTCATTATCCTCCTGATGTAATGCTGCACGCATCACATATTTTATATGTAAGTGATGGTGCATGCGATGAATGTGGCACAATGGAAATCTGAATTAATTATAATTTCTTTTGATAAGATGATTCACTGCAGGTGGAGGTTATGTAGGTTGGGAATTGTTTTTTTGGCAAATATTAGGTGAGCGCTCACTGATTGCAAAGTTTACCGGAGGGTAGATGAAGACTAAACAAGGACAAAAAGCTGTAATCAGGCAGCTTTTGTCATGACATTCAGTGAAGCACAGGCCTTTGTGTCTTTCTTTGTATCAGCAGATCGGACCTCTACTGTTGAAGGTTGTTTGTGAGCTAGAAAACAAACTCCTGGCGCAGAAACGTGAGCACTCTGAGGGGCGTTGTGCACAAAACTTTTAAACATTAATGCATTTTTTTAGGACTGCTCGCTTGAGTCATTTCCTCAGAGAACCCACACTTTTTCTTTGTATATGGCTGCAAATATGTGTGTGAAATCACTCTTTGACAGTTACAGCTGTAATCGAGCTCATCCCATTGTTCTCAGGGCATGTTATTGTCTCTTGTGTGTGACTGGAACCCACCACCTACCGTGTACTTCTCCCCCATCCAGCTGAAAGCCTGTCAACAGTTATTATTCCTAGCAAGACCTCTGCTGTGATACCTGCCATGTTTCATCACTGTGTGGCAATTTATTCCAAAGCCCACTGTCTGAGCATGTTAGCTGGTACTAAAATTATTGCATGTGAGTGTTTGTGTGCATTTGCGTGTGTGTGCCACTCTTCCCTCGCCCCTAACCTTGCGTCATTCCTGTGGACGAACTCCAGCAAAAGGAGCTGAGCCGACAAGTTTGGCTTTCTACAGTACTATTTCACACTGGAGTCTGAGTTGCGTGTCCGTCTGTGTGTGTGTGTGTGTGTGTGTGTTAAATAATTAATGCTGTTCGTCGCCTCGCCGCAACTCATCCCTCACACACTGTTCTGATTAAGGCGGCTCTTGGGGGTACACATTGCCTGCCTATCCTGCACAATGACTAAAGCATATACATGTGTGTGTGTGTGTGTGTGTGTGTGCACATGAGTAATGGCTTTTCCTGTGTCATTGGTTATGTGAATTTGTCTCTGTGTGTTAAGACTTACAGTAGTATTTTTTGTTTTTTTCTCTGCACTAACACATACACATCGTATACATGCTTCATATTATTTTGGCTGCTGTGTGTTGTATCCCTTAATTGTGTGTGTGTGTGTGTGTGTGTGTGTGTGTGTGCTTGTGTGTTTCTACAGAAACAGTTCGATACGACCACAGGAAGCACTGCTCACAACACCTTTAACACGCACAAGGATGGTTCAAAGATACAAACATTTTACTAGCATAATAACATATACTAATACTAATATACTAAACATTTTGTCTTGATTTTAAAGTGAAAATTAAAATATATGTCCTCAAATACATTATAGTACATCAATTTTTAATCAAGTGATTAAATATGAATATTTGGCTTTTAAGTTGATGATGTAAACTTCGTAAGCAGTTACCGACTCACACCTCCTCCACACAGAAAGCAACGTTTCCGTTCATCTGGATATCGTGTGTCTGTTCACATGATGAATGTAAACCCAACTTTAACTCTCCTTTAAGCTCTGTTTTGCTCTCTACTGACTCCGGAGGGAAATATCTGGCTCTTTAGCAGCTAAATGTTTCACTTTGTTCAGCAGCTAGTGGCTCATTTTCACCTGCCGTTTGGTGCCGAGCAGGAGGCAGAGTCAAACAGCTGCCTGCGACGGTCGGAAACAACACTCATAAGAGCAGTGAGAGTGAACCAAAAGAGAAATGAAGATGTTAAACCCAAAGCACTGAGTTGACAGACGGTGCTAAAACACTCAACTGAGAGGAACCATCAAGTGAGCCTTTTCACATTTTATCTGGTCATGTGATCCATTGATAACCCTTCCAGGTGCCCGATCACGTTGATGTGATCAAATGACGACAGTTGTTCCAGCATAGTTTATCAAAGTGAAAAAATAATTGTTAGGTCATATAGGTTATGTTGTGCTGAAAAATAAGATACCAAACACTGACATGGTAAACATTTTTAAAGTTCAAAATCATGTATTCAAAGTATTCATGTAAATCAAGTATTATAGTCATAAAACTGTTTAACAATATACATGTATTAATCACTTTTTATCATAAGTCTTTGTTGCTTGTCATCTTACAGACAAACCTGACAAAACATGAATTCAGATTTTTTACAAATCGGCATCGTGATGTAGTTACGTTGGCTTCCTTTTGATCCATCTATTGCAAATAAATCATTTTAAATCTGTCTGTTTTGGGATCGTACTGCTGCAGTAAGAAGAAATGGCACAACACAACACAGACTCGCAACTCAACACAGACAAATAAATAATAACCTTAGCAATAAAATAAAGTAGACATAAAGTTAAAATAATATGACTAAATAAGATATACAACTAAAAATATATACAATAGAATATACTGTCGAACTAATCTAGCTGATGTTACTGAGCCTTTCAGTGAAAGCTTGACAAACGGCGACTGAAAGCTGGCTAAATAGGTATCAATATTTATTATTATTTTTATTACACAACTTAACTGAAGATCAAGCCATCAACATGCTGCTTGTCGATCTTGTTCAGTCTCGTTTGTGTTTTATTGCTGTTCTTGCTCAATGCACGTGCGTAGACAAACGCAGAATACTAACAGTTCCTTGATTTCACGTCTCTTTTCTGACACCCGTAAACGTCCCAAAATCACTGCGATTCCCTCATCCATTTATCTCACAGCCTCTCGGGCCAAAATGCTCTGTTCTTGTTGTTCCTCCATATTGATTTGGTTGGTGGACTGTGCGGCCTGCAAGATTGGATTACAGTCCAGCTGTTCGCCTGCCTGAGGGGAGAGTAGCTGTGTTGTTGTTTGCAGACAGGGCAGATAGCTCCTGCAGAGACAGTCTGATCCATTCAAACTCTATCGTCTTCTGCAGAGACATATCACAATGAAAGATAATGTGGTGTGGACAAGTTACTTCACAGAGGAATTCAGCATGGTTCAGGGTGAGAAGGTCAGAGCCGTCACTCACTCTGACAGAATAGTACTCTGTGTCTCAATAAAGCGTATTTGAGGGATGCTGATGGAGAGCATTGTTTACACCCGGAAACTGGAACAAAGTCGATGTAAATTGCATTCTGGGTGAGCAGGACATTGTACGACTGTTTATATTTACCTCAAAATGCTCCATCTCTTGTGTGAGCAGGCCTGCTTTTTTTTTTCACTATTTCTATTTTAGGGTGTGTCCATGTCACAGTTGAGTTAGATCTTGACAACACGGGCCCACACTGCTGTGTGCTTGCTGCTGATAATGGCTCGCACCATTGAGTCATAGCTTAGCAACAAGCCCGCTGGCCTATTTCTGGTTTCAGGCAATTATCCACAATGCAGTGTGATCGCGTGGTCCTATGACACTTCCAGATTGTGGATGCAATGAAGAGAAAAAGGTCTGTTCCCACATCTGTCAAGTGTCTGCAGGATTTTCCCTATTTTGTATAAGAATGTGACTAAACCAGGGAATGACTTTTTTATTTCTATTTTTTATTATTGTGTGGTCAAATCAGTGCAAAAATAACAGAATACTTTCACATCGGTGACACATGCAAAGGAAGAGGGCAAAAGGGCACTGCAAGACAAACAATAAGTTATGAAGAGGAAAAAAGCTTTTCAAGATCAAATTATTATTATTTATGCATAATTTTTTGTTGTGTATGTTTAACCCCCTTGATTTATTTTTTATTCTTACTATTTAAGCAAGCAAGATAATTTATTTTATTTTATGCCACTATTACAGACTGTTACAGATTTCTTAGTATGGGAAATTTCAGAATACCAAAATGGAGGTCATGCAAAATTGAATTAGATGCATGAAATCCAATTAGAGCACTGGAAAACCCGCTTCCTCAGGTCCTTGCTGCAAATGTAAGATTTATGGACGTTGTGGATTTTCCAGATTTTTCAAGAAATGCTCCAGTGATTAACAAGAAGAACTAGCAAGAACATTCAAACAGACTTTACAAGACCAGTTGTTTTTTTTTTCCAAAGGTATTCATAAACCAGCGTTGGGATGCTGCTTGCTCTGAACTGTTGCAGTCCACATCCTGCACAGTACGGGGCTTCACAAGGGACATTACCACAGCCAGCTACAACTGTTACAGACCACACACGGCCATCCTCAGCTGTGATTTGACCCACTGAGGTTATTGCAGTGATGTTTACACTCCAGACAGGACGTACACTGGAGGTCCTCTTCAGCTGCTGTTGTTTGCAGGTTGCAGTACAACTGTGCAGTGTGTTGCTGATGGACACACACTAACTGCTGCAGGGATCAAACTCCTCAGTTATGTGACAGCCTCAAATGCTTTCCCTGCTTTGCAGCGAAGGGAAAGCAGAACAAAGGAATTGCTTTTGACAGCATGATTGACACGACTGTGTTTGTGATTAACGAACATTACTTCCAAGAGCAAAATGAATATTTAAAGCCTTCGAGGCTCGAGCCTTCTTCCGGTAATCCAGCTGCTGTAGAGACTGAAAAGAGGTAATTAAAGACAACCATTGATCTAATAAAATGAGAATGAGGTCAGTTCAGTCTCAAGTCAGTCATACTGCTGCAACTGCAACTCTTATGACGCACCGAAGCATTCACCCTAGTCATTTCTGTCTGTATATAAAAAGCACTACAGGAAAGATTTCTGCCAACTGTGACAAATATCGACTGCCCGAACTGACAAAATCACTGAAACAATTTAGTCTTATGTAGATTACAGGAAGGTCATGGTTTAGGATTTGTGAATCACTTAAAAGGACAGAGCCACAGCTGCGCTACCTGAAATAAAGAGCTTCTAAATACAAATGAAACATGCAGTTTTTGCATATAAGTAATTAACAAAAAAGTACAATCACATAAACATGATGGAGAACAGTGTGTAGATCAATCTGCGCTGCAATCCTGTAGAGCTTGATGAATATTGAGCTCCGAGCTCGTGTGTCGATGCCTCCATTTGGCTTTGTTGTGAGTTCTGATTTAAGGTCACAGTTCACGGGTCACCCACAGCTGTCCGGTTCAGTGTTCAGCCCCCTGATTGATGCAGTAAAGGTCATGATCATTCTCTCTGTCCGCTCCGAGCAGTATCTCACATTATTCTGTGTCTGTCCGTGTCCTTTCCATCCGCTCATTGTTCACTCCCAACGAAATGAAAAAAAAAAAAAAACGTCCTTGCTTGCAAATTTCACTCATGTGAGATGGTGTTTTTTTTTTTTTCTTTCTCTCCTCCATCAGATGTTCCCCCGGTCTAGACTTTTTAATCATCCCTGTTTCATCAGGAGATGCATCTGATTAAGGAAGCAGTGCTTTCAAAATGCTGTTTCACTGTGACTTTGAAAAATCTCTCGGGTGCAAATGCATAAGTAATACGCAACCGGACCAATTATTTCTCTGCAGTACCTGTTGTACATCTGCCAATAAGATCTACATAAGTACTTTGCTTTTTGTGTTGTATAATTATCTTCCTAGTGGTTTAAGTGTTTGCAGCCTTGACATATAGTACTTAATATTAACTCTTAATATCGGCTAATGTATGGATTGCGCTTGATATTTTTATTTTTCTACTGTACCACAATTTTTGTATTAGTTTTCAGCAGTGGGAGTGAACAAAAGTCTTGAGATCAGACACTTGTGAGTCTTGTGTGCATGCATAAAAGTATCTGTTTTGATTGCTTTTCACCCACAGGCTTTTTGTTTTGAAGATTTCACAACAGCTAAAATCCCTTCTCTGTTCTCGTCACTTGTTCTTGTACACTTTTCATCTTATTAGTCACCCGATCGCCTCGTTCTCCTTTGTCAGCCTCCCATCTTTCTCCCATTCAGTCCCTCTTCATTTCCATGCACGCTATATTTATCTTTCACCCCTCCCCATGCATCCATCCAAGTCATCCATCCATCCATCCATCCATCCATCCATCCATCCATCCATCCATCCATCCATCCATCCATCAATGTCCATCCATCCATCCATCCATCCATCGCTCATCCTCATGCCACCTTCTTCATCCCCTCTGTCATTTTGTCTCTCCATTTTATATCCATTCATCAATTCTCTTTCTATGTCTGCTCATCCCGATCTCTTTTCCCCTCTCGCTCCGCGTCAATTTGCCGCCTGCTCTCGTCTTTGTTTCCCTCACCTGTGCCGCACTCTCACTTCAACTCTCCTCACTCCCACCATCCATTTATCTCCTTTCTCCCCTGTCATTTCTGCGACTCATCCTTATTACTGCTCTGCTGTTGAATGCTCTCTCTCTCGCACTTCTTCTTCTTCTTTTTTTTTAATTCACGTGTTCCAGTCTGAGATCCCGTCTATATTATGAGCAGCATTTGTAGGATGATTCTATTACATGTCTCCTAACTGCTGGGTAATTCAATAAGCACCACTGAGATGACACACAGTTATTACTTAATGAAGCCACTGTACTGATGAATTGTGTGCTTTTCTCCTCCGTCATTTCTTCTTTCGCTCACTCCCTGCCCTCCTCCTCCTCTCTTTTCTCTCTCTCTGTGTGCAGGGTGTTGATGGAGAGCCATTCGAATGACAGCCGGGACAGTGGTCATCACTGGTGGAATTCTTGCTACGGTTATATTACTCCTTATCATCGCAGTACTGTGCTACTGTAGGCTGCAGGTGAGGCCACAGCTGCTCCCAGAGCTTTTTTTTGCATGCATTGTATTTCCCCTGTATGGCACTTTGTTGACAGAATCACCAACATTGCCGTCCGTGAGCGAAATTAGGGACATATTGGAATTAAAACTTCAATTGAATCATCTATTCTAGAGATAGTAGAATAGAAAATGTGCAAGATTGATACCACAGTGTGAAGAATAAAAAGAATGAAATAAAAGCAATGTCTGCACTAACAAAAATGGGCTCCAAAACTTTTCATTTCACACCAGTAAGCAAAAAAATGAAGATGTGTTAGCAACTGGCCTAGTGTTTCTGCAGTCTGAATACAGTTTTCTCTCCAAAGTGTTAAAGTTTGGAAAAAATCATTCCTTTGATTGGTATCTCACATCAACTGTGTTACAGACGTCATTTTCATTTTCTATTTTCATTTTGTGCGCTGATATTTGGATTTTCTGTTTTCAACCAGGTGCTGTTTAAGAATGAAATAAAAAATTAAATAAGGTGAAAAAAGCTGCTGCTTTGTGCTTTCATGCTCGACAAACTCCAGTTAGGTTAAAGCATCACATTAATAACACCACAGGGAAGCATTATTGGAGGTTGTGAATTACTATTCCCATGTGTGGGTTTGGTTCTGTTTGATTTTATATTGTCAACATTATGTTACACTAAACAAATCCCCAGTGCACTTCACAGCTTGGACTTGCAATGGAGCGTTGAAAATCTTATATGCAACATGCAACATGATTATAGTCCAGTTTATTTAAAGCAGCAGTTTTTAGGGATTATTTGTATTCATGTTGTGGTTGAGATTTAGATGAGAAGACTGACATCACTCGCATATCTGTTTATTAGATATAAAGCTTAGCTTACACAAAGACTGGAGACAGAGGGAACCAGCTAGCTTGGCTCTGTCAGATGGTTATAAAATCCACCTTCAAAGCGCACTTATTAACACATTATGTCTCATTTATTACATCTGTACAAAAAAATGTGTAAAGATTACAATTTGGCATTTTACGGATGGTTATGTGCCGGACTAATTCTTGGCTGCAACCAGTCGCTGCTGGTTGCCTGGAAACTGCTCATAGCCAAGAAATAGTCCGGCACATAACCCCCTCTTAAATCTGCAAATTGTCAGACAAACAAGATATAAATGTTAATTAGTGAGTTTTCTATGTGCTGGAAGGCAGATAAGCCAACCTGCTGTTGACTGTAGGCTCATATTTAGTTCACAGATATGAGAGTAGAATCAATCTTCCTATCTAATTCATCAGTAATCAAAGAATTTTATTTCCCAAAAAGGCAAACTCCATCAATTTCAATGCATCAAGTAAGCATGAAGTACAAGGCATTTTCAAGCTTGTAGGACATTTTTTAACACTGAACTCTGAAACTCATGGCATGAAGGCTCAGGAAGTATATGTAAGAGCAATTTTATCTTGTTATCGTGAGGCTCCTGCTTTGAACATCTGGAGATCATAAAGTACTATAAAAAAAAAAACTAGGACAGCGCTCCAATTTGATGTTTTAATGTGGCCACACGGATGTTTTGGGCAAAACGCCATTCCACAGCGTGTATTCTGGCAATTTTGCAATCAATACACACTGGTGGGGTTAAGTGTAGGTGACCGAAAACAGCATCCCAACAAGGATAATCCCAACAGGGGGGAAGCAACAACCTTTCTGAGCAGAGATTCTCGTGCTGTAGGATACTAAAACATGAAAAACCAAAGAAACAACACAAATTCTAAACACTTAATGAAAAAATAAGCAAATGAAATCTCCTCGTTCATCACATTAGGAATGAAGGTATCAATGTGAGGGTATCCAATACGCCTTTTGGAGATGGATTATATCTTTATTATGACATCTCTGTGGCATCTTCACTGTCTCAATGCAAACGTAATGATGTGGAAAGACTTGTAGTAGTACTGCCGCCCCCACTGAGAATCAACTCCCATATAAACTGTGTGCAGACTGTAATAATGCAGAGTATAATATATAAATTACATTTGGACATTGCTCTTGTAATGTTTCTTATGAAATAAATGAGAGTATTTTGAGAAATGTCTATAAAACTGGGTAGCGAGAGTTCGAGCAGGAATTTTGAATTCTTTGATGAAATTATTATTACTTTCCCTGAAGGAAAATTATGTATTTTTCATGTCTCTGAACACCATTGAGACAGGCTTGTGACTGTGAATATTAAATCTTGTGAATATTAAAGTTTAAGAAATGGCAGCACTTTAATAGCCATTCCCACAGCTTGAATTAATTACACTGCATGGTCATTTGGTTTTTAACGTCAAAAAACTAAATGGAGTTTAAAAAGAAAGAGAAGGAAAAAAGTCATGTCATGACTGTCAAGATTGGGTTGATAATCTATGTGTGCACTAATATGTATACTTTGTCTTAAAATCTGGCTTATTACTGTAAGGCTATAGCAAAACAAATATCTTACATAGGGATTCAAAAGCTTGAAACACTGATGGTTTGTACCTGGTTCCTCCTAGCCTTGTGTCCATGATGACCTCCAAATTAGTCATAGTAATAAAGCTAAGGCCTTGTGTGCTGCATGTGAGTGAGAGGCCAACTTTAAAGCACCTTGGACAAAAGCACAATACTGTATGAATCCATTTACCAGCTGGAAACTAAGGTGATGTTGCTAGAGTGGAAATCATTCGATCCTTTCCACTTAGAGCCAATTACAGTTGACAGGATTCTTATATTCCACAGCAAAAAATCAAAAGTGAACCCCAAATTAAGGCTTCATATTAGCTGGAAGGACTCCAGGAATTAATGTGAGAGCTACATTTTGTGGGCCAGAAATAGCATCCACAAGCAAAGTGGATTCGGTGTCTGAGTGTGTTTGAGCTGTAACTGTTGAGGATTTGGCACGATAAAGTGAAAGCGGAGACAAAACCTTTATGACATCATAATGTTGGGCATGTAGCGCTTCACTGAGACGACACACATGAACATCAACGCTTCCTCTCCATGGTGTGCAAATTGCAGACAGTTGTGGAGGTTTTATGTTGTTGATAAAAGTGTAGATATGTCAATTTTATGGAGCGTTATTTCCCTTTTTTTCCTACTCAATATACAAAAGCATTCTGGATTTCTGGTTGAACACTGTAAAATATTACAACATGACCGTAATTATCATAATATACAGGCTGACTTAGACTTAACTGGCTGGATAATACATGTACACTAATTTGCCGAAGCATTCATTTTGCTGTGTTACTGCTGACTCCATGAACATACAGACACTGGCATTTCAGTATAATGTGTAATATCCTCCACTTTCTAATATCTCTTTCACATTATTTTATTTTAATTTTTCCTCTCTCTTTTCCTCTCTTACATTTTAAATCATTCGTTACCTTTTCGCTCTAATATTCTCCCTCCCTTCTCTTTCTCTCATCTTGAACCACTATCATCCTTCTCCATAACCTATATTTCTTCCTCTCTTGCCAACAGTATTATTGCTGCAAGAAGGAAGAGTCCGAGTCGGAGGAGGAGGAGCCAGACTTCGCCGTTACATCACGTCTCCCGCCGGTCCACTCCAATCACAACATTGTGGCGGCGACGGCCGCCGCCTCCTCCATCCCAAATGGCCCCGCCCTCTTCTCCACCCCTCCGCTGGCCAGGAAACTGACTCGGTCACAGACCTTCTGTCCATCCTGTACGCACTATGAGCTGCCTTTCTACCTCCAGCCCCCTCAGCCGCAGATCCACCATCAGCCAGATGGGTTGAGGAACGGAGGCGACCGGATCAGCTACCGCAGCGTCCAGCAGCAGGACCTGGACCTGCCAGTGCCTGTGAACATTTCAAACTACCGCAAACCAAACCTCGCCCGCTCAGTCACCATGAGGGACATGTTCACACGCAGCTGTAGCATCAGCACCGATGTTTAGCGGGGCGAGGATGGACCTTGGTGTGTGTGTGTTTAAATGAACTGGCATGGCCTAGGCTGGACTGGGCTTGAGTCAGACTGTGTTTTTGTCATCTTGAGCAGTTTAGTCCAGTCTGGTATGGTCTGATCTACTTGTCTAGTTCTACCGGTCGGCTCTTGCAGGATGGAGGACTCTCAGGACAGGATTTTCAGAGGTACTCTGCTTAGGTCCAGGACCTTACACTTGGGCCAATGTAGAGTTTTAAGTATTTAAAAGATGTTAAATTATCAATAACATGAACTTGTTTGTTTGTTTGTTTTGAATAATTCTTTTTTTTTTTAATGACGAGAATGGAATTTGTTTTACAATTTGATAAAGTTTGTGTAGACCTGCTTCCTCTGGACTCTGACTCCACCCATGGCCTGAAAGACAGACAGATCCCCATCGCATCAAAATGACATAATGGGCAGGGATTTTCTCTCTGCCATAGCTGCTACAAACAAAATATGATTAGGAGAAGTCCAGTGTTCCCCCCTCCTATGATGGGATGATCTGTCTGTTCCTCCATCCGCAGATTATGGAGATTATAAAATATCACTCACCACCAGTGGAAAGACTAGGGGAGGGAGGGGAGGGGGCGTCATGTTTTAGCTGCCGCCCACGGACATTTTAGATAGATTTAACTTAGGCCATAATATTTTAAGACATAAAGGGCTCACAGAAGATGGAAATCCCTGCTTGTTTTCCACATCCCTTCGTAGAGGTCTCCAGTTTGACGGGAGGCTTGTTTCTCTGAGCGACAACTCAAAGTGTATATACAGTGTACTACACTTCAGCAGAGAAAGGCCTCTGTGGTCTTTGCAGGCGGGGCAGACAAGGTGCCAAAATGGGGGTGGGTTCTTGCATTAGTGTGCATTTGTGCGAGTGTGCTTGCATGCATGTGTGCGTGTGTGTGTAACTCGATCAATTGTTATACCAGACTTCTTACTCCATACATTTAGACAGAGTCTGTCACCCCTGTGTACTCTGAACCCAGCAGTGGGTTGCAATAACATTTTAAACATTTATTGTAAAGCGTATTAGTTTCCATGTGCCACTTTACCTTTAAATTCATGTCAAAGCTCAGACTGACCCAACCAGACCATGTGACAAACTCAAAGTGGGTTTGCGGCTATTTTGTAAATGTTTATTTTGCTAATTAACGCAGACTCGAGTCGTCAGCGGCAGATTTTACAGTGTGATATTCATTATAGTTCTCCACTGAAGTTTCATTTTGTGGACTCTTCACTGCATTCCTTGTGTTGTCTCTGATTTGTTGATATATGGATTCATGGGCTAAAGATTAATCCACCTTCAAAGACACATCTATAAATATTTAACAGGCCATAACATACACTCCGGTCTCTCTCTTCTCTCGACTTGTTGGACTGAGGAATATTTGCTCGTGCTCTGAGGCGCTCGGAGACTTCCTCACTGGGATTGGTTTTATTTTCTGCACTTGGCTGACCGGCCTGGCCTGTCCGGAGGAGCAGTGGCTGAGTTTTATGGACACACGACACACATTTAAGGAATGAAATTATTTACTGCTGGTTTCAAGAAGAAATGTTTGGTTTGTGTGAGGGGCTCGGAGCTGATTGGATCGTCCCTCTTGACCCAACCCTCCCTTAAAATGGATGGTAAACGCCGTCGTACCCATCTCTCTCTCTTGCTTTCTCTCTTTTTGTCTCTGTTGGTTTTATCAGCGATCATGCTCATTTATTTTCCCAAAGGGTGAAACAGTGAGTGATTTTTGTTTTGAGTTTTTTTTCCTCTCGTGACATGTGCTTCCCCCGCAAACACACACACACAGTTCTCAACGCTTTGCTTTCCTTACTTTTTAAACAGAACTATGTGACAGTTGCACAATAAATTTAGTGCCATAAAGAATTATGAGATAAATTTATTATTATTATCATTATTCTTATTATTATTATTAGAAGTGTATATTCAAATGCAGTGTTGCTTTTACCCTAAAGTATTTGAATTACTTGCTTTATTTTATGATCCAGCTGTTTTTTCAGACTCAGTACAGTACAGCAGAAATGTTTCTGTCCTTGTTTCTAATGTATAACTAACAGACACATTGTTGCTAATAAAATGGTGTGAAAATCCTTCTCATCTATTGTGTTGTTACCGTTAATTTCCCCAAAACCAGACGTCAAATTCGCATTCAGATGATAAGCAACTTACATGTTCTTTATAAGGGGAATCCTCTTGATGTAAAGGTTTATGAATGGATATTTACTGTAATGAAAATGTGTATTCCCTGAGCAGGAGTCCGCACACTCCCCCATATTTCTGCTGGCTGTCTGCTGAACGGTGGATTCGACTAAAAGCACGGCGCATCATCCTGGATTATCTTATTTAGTGAACTGCTAAACGCAGGGTAAACATCAGCCATCTGAAACATATGGTTTGGTCTGAACGTGACACCAGCACTGAGAGTCCTGCAGGCAAACCTGTAGAAAATGTAAGATTCATTTTGTGTCGATGCTGCAGGATTAAAAGTGGGATTTGGATGGGAGATATCTGAAAGCAGCAATCTAATTCTATTTTGTTTAGTGCATATGTTTAGTTAACCCTAACCCTATTTGTTGTTGCTGACGCCAGACGGCATACACCAGCAACTGTTCATTATTTCAAATTATATATATGAGTTATTATTGTTATAGCCAAGCCGCAGTGATGCAGCTGTATTCTCTAAAAACTAACAGGTGTAAATATGTCTAGGAAGAGAAACCAATGAACCCTTATAAGTCTAACCCTTATGTCATTGTAACAACATCAGACATACCGGTACTGTAATAGATGAACTGTTAACAGTGAAGCCTGCCAAACGTCTAACCGCAGTGACAGCGATAAAGTCTGTTTGCGCGCGGATCCAGTCGGCCTTGAGGCGACGAGGTGAGAGTCATGACAGCAAACATGTTTCGAATGGGAAAGGGAATGGAACAAGAATGGGATGCTTAAGTGCGACGATAAACCAACCTGACAGTCAGAGGCGAGGAGATGATAGTCACAATGAAAGAGGCATCCGCGCGGGGAGGCTAAGAGACGAAAACGGGAGGCTTTATTCAGACAATAAACCGAGTGAGTCAGAGAGGCAAAACAGACTTATCATACAATAGAAAAACAACAGAAAACTATTTCAGAGAGGAAATAGAGGTAGTTATTAGAAGGATGAGTCAGAGCTAATGAATGAGAAATAGCACATACCACAGAATACACAGACAGATGGAGGCGTAGAGGAGCTGATATCAAACCGAGGCCTCCCTGGCAGAGACATGAATAGCCATTTTGTGATGGCATTAATACAACAGCACCGCTTCAGACATGAAAAACCTTTCAGATTATGATGGATTCCCTTTGATGTGAATACATTCAAACTCCTACTTATTTCGACACAAACTGCGAGTACTGAAAGAGAGAATTAATGTCACAGGGGCGCTCCAGCGGCAAGGCAAATTGACTGGAAATTCATTTATTGATTGTCTTTGCGGTGTCATCAATTAATGTGTCACAGAGTTTCAGTTTCAGGTCTGGAACAAGTTTATCATTGTTGAAGTTAGGCTCAAACACAGACTATCTGCTAGCCTAGCTCTGTCAAAAGCAAAGGTGTCAAAAAATTCTGTTAAAAATACCAGATCAATGCTGTTTTGACTAAGATGTTGTTGTCAAAGTGGAGGTTTGTGACAGTGTCCCTCCATCACGACCAGCGTTGCCCAGCTCAGCAAAAGTCTGCCTCATAACTAATACAGCCGAACCATCTATCAGCTCTCTATCTAAGAGTCCTTCACCCAGGCTGTGGATGCTGTAGTAGCTAAATTTAACCACAAAAAATCTTTCATTCTCCAGCAAACCCACAAAAAGTGCATGCATTTCAATGAAACCAGGGATTTGTAATAGCATTGTCATATAGTAAGTAAGTATTTACATTTCCTGGCTGCTTGCATGTGTACACTACAGTAGTGTATGTTTCTGTTTGAGATTTTTGTGTGTGTTTGTGTATTTTTATGTGCATCCCTGTGTTTGTTTGAATAAGTGTTTGCACGGCATTTGTGTGAATAAGCTCTTGTGCCGGCTACGTGAATTATTTAGAGGCATAATCGCCTCCAGAGTAAGCAGAGCTCGTAGAACGGCCTTTAGAGGTGTATCGATGTTTTATGACACGCTTTGAATCATCCCCCTCATCTACCCCTCACTCTGCAGCAGTGCGTTCACTCTCCCTCACTCTCACTGCCCACCGCCTCTTTTTTTGCACTCTTTTGTCTTTCTCTTTTTGTCTTCGTCCTCTTTCTCTGCCCCCTAAATCTGCTACTACACGCTGTGTGTTTTTGAATGAGTGCATGTCTATTTTACCATCATAATTCCCCAACAGTGTAATTTAGATGCAGTACAGAGGAGCGGCTGGGATCCCATGAATTATGAACATGATAGATATGAAGCTTTCCCGCTAACATTACAAATCAAAGCTTCCAGCCTCTCCTCTTATCATCCTGCCATGTACCCTTTCTCTTATTCTCATCCCTTTTTTCTTCTCCTGCTCCAATTTTCCTCATAGATACTTTTCTCACCGCCTCCTCTTGCACCTCCTCCCTCTAAGGCTTCCTTGTTAAATTCTGCTTTTATAACCCAAAAAAAGAAACATTCTTTAGATTGCCAACACTGAAAGATTAATAGTTAGTCCAGATTTTTGTTATATTTTTTAGTATTGAGGTTGGAGATTTCTGCTCCCATAACTGTCATTTTCTTTGCGGTACTCAAAGCATTTAAAAATAACACACACTGGAAAAGGAAATGCGCTTCTTTACCTGCTTTTTAAACTCTGTGTTGAATTTGTGGAAGAAAGAAAACATATGAAAATACCTCAGTGCCCATATGTGTCAAGCATGAAAGTTCATTCTTCATCTCGGAAACTCAAAATCAACTTAGTTTCCTCAGATGAAGCTAAGAAGTGGACCTAAAGTCAGCTAATGTCACAGCAGGAAAAGCAGCAGGTGTAAATGACAAAAATAAGGGACGTTTAGCTGCTTCAGTTTCGGGGCCCTGGTCGTGTGCATGCTGGCTCCCTGTCACGCTGTCATGACTCACCAGGACACTTGAATAGGACAGAGCCATCGCCAATATTGTTAGTAACACCTGTGCTGTTCCTACTATGGCAACTCAAAACGTCTGCTCCGAAAAAAAAAAACCTATCGAGTACGGCAACAAGGCAACGAGCATCAAATAATACACCCTCCAACACTTGATTACATCTAAGTAGGTTCATACAGCGTGCAGCAGGGTTCTTGAGCATAAACAAAGGCTGTTGCAAAAATTCTGTAATGATGCTGTGTTTTATTGCAGAAAATATACACACAGCATCCCTCGCCAGTCCTTTATTTTGGCATTCCTGTGACCCCTCACCAACACTATGGACATTATCCAGACTGCCAAAAATAAACACAGGCAGTCCAAGCTTTGAGAGCTTGGCTCTGCTCAGGCTCTGCAGAAAGGTAAAACCAACAGCACTAACAGACACTTCTCCATTGTCCACATTTGCAATAACAGCAGATGTTATATTTGCAGTGATATTTTTTTTTAAAAAGTCTCTGTCAATACTGCAATTTTTGAGCATTTTTGCACAAATGAAACATGACTTTATGCCCTTAATCCACAAAACTCAAAGATTCATAGCAACCATTCAAAATATGTCATACAGTAACACACACGCACCAATGCTTCTTGCTGTGTCAGAGATGTTGAGAAATCACCATCCTCCACAAATCTCTCCCTCTCTGTCTCTCTCACACACACACAAACACACACAGACACACACGACTACGTGCAGGAGCCATTACCGCCCAGTGTGTGTAATATTGTGATTTCTAAAAGGAGAAAAGGCCATGCCTCCTGCCTGAATTTTTCATTCCCCACCCTCTCTGTCTCTGTATAACAACTGATAAATAACCAATGAATCCTGCAGACATAACGCAGAATGGACTCGATTTTACGTCCTCCACACCCCAACAACAACCCCCCAACCCTCTAGATACACATTTTGTCTGCCTTTCTCTTCCTGTCTTACTCTCGGTATGTTTTAAGACTTAAATCCTTTGCTCTTCCTCCTCCTTTGGTACTTGCCCTGTGAAGGACTCCAATATGTGGTGAAAAAGTGTGTGCTATGTGTCTGTTTTTGTGGATTGAACATGGCCCTTTTTTTGCTTTTGCTAATCCACCACTGATTTAGATTTTAAGCGCTGGTGGTTTCTAATCAGTCTGAGAGGCACCTTGGTTGGTGAGCCATTCAGAGTAGCCTCAACTCAGATTAGCACATTAATATATGCCACAGCATCGCTCTCTGATTATGCAGTATTCTTCTCCGTCAACAAGTGTGTGGGTTGTTTCAGTCAGAGGGAGGGAGAGGAAGCAAGTCTGTGTTTGAGTGTGGTGAGAGGGAATTAATGAAGAGATGTGATGAAGGCAGAAATAAAGGGTGTTTCAGCTCAAGTGGTACTTTATCACCATCTGGTGGTCCAAGAAGGATGCTGTCTTAAGTAAAAGCCTGGTAGTTGATTAACTAAACTTAATATTTTGGCAAACAGCCTACCCAAATGTCCATATGTTTGGCTTTAAGGTGGATGTTTTTTACTTGCATCTTAGAGGGTAAAAAAAAATCTAACTTTTATGGTTATAATTCCCCAAATGTGACCACTTGATAATTTGGTATCAGTGCTCCCCAGTTGCTCTAATACTGGAACCATTTAATAATCCATCATAACCCTTGTTTCTTGAATGCAAATGTTGCCCATGTGCTGAGTATTGTATATGAAATGAAATACAGTTCTGGGTTGTTTATGTTAATGTTGTTTCATATTTTGAGAAATAAGTCAATTTAATATGCAAATACCAACAGTCTGAAGTAAACACACATTTTTCCTCAAGTAGCTTATTTAAATAAAATTTTGATATATTTATACTTTACTTGAATATTTCCCTTTTCTGCTACTACTTCATATTTGTACTTAATTACATTTCAGAGACACACTTTTATTTAATAACTTTAATGACTTTGCACATTCATATAATTTCATTCAAATAATTGTTTGTCAGTAGTTGCTATTAAACTATTATTAACAAATAAATTATGATGTGATATTGCAGATTAAGATAAAGCATTACTGATTCATTTGGGAGGGAAATTAAACATTATATGGTATATATAGTAGTTGAAATTAGTACTTAAAAATTTCAGTACTTCTTTCTCTGGTAAACACAGTCGCCATTTTGACACGGGCGTTACCAGGGCAACCGAATTGCTCCAAGTCCCGCCTCTCGGTCTCAACAGCCAATCCGGTTCCAGTACGAGTCTGTTTACAATTAGCCGCGAACTGCGAACTTCCTCCTTCTCTCCCGTGTACTGCTGCTCTCAATGCTTTAAAAAATAAGCTTTTAACTCTCCCTTTTTATCGCTTTTAAGGCAGCATGAACACGGAGCAGTCCGCTGAAACACACCGTGGTGAAAACAAATGTCCAGCATCGACGCCGGAGGGGAAAGAGTTCAAGAAATCAGCAGTGACGAGGTAAATTGTTAACCGTTATATAGCCTAGCTTGTTAAATATGCTACTAACGTCTGCTAGCATTATTTACAAGCTTTGCTCATTAGTTATTATCACTTTTATTATGTAAAAATGAATAGAAAATATATCTGATATTCTCCCAAGACCGTAAATGTTGTAACTTCATTGAATGTTAATGCTACTTTGTGGTTGCTGGTCACTGTATTATCAGAGGAAACTCTATTTATCCACTTTTTTATCCACCAAAAAGGCCTTTGATAAAGAGAGAAATATTTATTAGATAACCTTTTACATCACAATATACTGTACTGGTTATATGTCAGGATTTTTACGTGTGGAAATGCATTAAATAAGTGAAATATGTTTTCATTTTTTCTTGGTTTAATAATCAGAATCAGGTTTTTTGCCAGTTAGGTTTCCACATACAAGCAATTTGGTGTGCTGGTGATTAACAAAAGACAGAAGAAACAGTAGGAAAAATACAAACAAAACAACTTTTTCTGCAAATCAGAAGCATTTAGATATAAAATGGACAATAAACATATCAAAAGACGAGGACAATATATACAATATGAAAGAACAGTACAGTTTGTGCAGTAATGTTAAAAAATATTTGCTGAGGAATATACAAAAGTTCGCAGTATTTAAATAAGTTGAAAAATTAAGAATATTGTGCAAGATAGTGTCCTAAAGATGTCCATTCAGGTCTGTAGATTTTATGCTAACAGTGTTCAGTGTTATCATTATTTAACCATAGCTTGAAAACTGATGAAGACTCTGCCTTTTAAATCAAATGTATGTTTACAGGAGCATAGTGATAGTGAAATGATATGGTGTGTTTTTTTTTTTCATTTCTGTGTGAAACACTTTGAATATTGGCTCTGTGTTGTGGGAGGTTCGCACTCTTGCTGTAAACCTGTTTTCTGTATGTACATACAGGCGAACCATTTCTAGTTTTAATGCTACTGAACATCATGTATTACTTTTTGACAGTTAATACTGCCTTAACACATAAAAATCACTTCAAAGAAACGTTATTCCTTTTACATTTTCTCTCTATCAAGTGAAATATATGCTGTCTTTAACAACACTTTCCCTCCCCTCTCTCCAAAGGACTCCATTCTCAAAGTTCAAGAAAGTTCATTCCAACTTCAAATCACCAGTGAGTAACCCCCCTCTCTGTCTGTAACACACAAACACACACACACATAAACCCGATATGAAGTGCCACATGTGGATCCCAGTATCATCATTGGATGTTTCACAGCTTCAAGTATCTGAGAGCTCTAAAGTAAGCCCTGAAGAGGAGGTGGCAGAGCTGGAGAGGAGAAGAGATCAGCTGGATGCAGAGATAGCACAGCTGGAGGCTGAGTGAGTACAGCTGTGTGTGTGTGTGTGTGTGTGTGTGTGTGTGTGTGTGTGTGTGTGTGTGTGTGTTTTGTCTTTGAGGGTCGAACTTGAACGGTATGTAGTCGAGGTTAAGCATGTAGTGTTGATGATTCAGTTTAAGATTAGAGAACAGTGAACCAATAATGTAGATCACCACAAATAATACTCTGAAATGACCTACAATGCATGCATGTGTGCTCTTCCTGCTCACACATACTGTAGTTTTGAGATGTTTAGATGTTTGTGTGTGTGTCTGTGTTTGACCATTTGCATAGATGTGGTTTTGTGTGAGACCAGTTGTATGTGTGTTTTGTTTTTTTCAGGGGATACAGAGTAGAAGAGCTGGAGCATCATATTGATATGCTGCATGAATACAACGACATCAAAGACATTGGACAGTCACTCTTGGGTCGTATTGGTAAGAAAAATGCTCATATAGATATTTCAAGAGTTTCATGCTTGTTTGTTTGTTTTGTAGTAAAAGTGCATAATAGTAGCCAAACCTTTAAGAATGGAAAAATTATAAGATAAAATATAAAAGTTCAGTATTTCTAGTAGTATTATTTTTAGTATTGAATATTATGGCTCAGACACATGATGCTTTCCCATTTTTACACACGTGAATGTTAAGGACTTCTGCTTTTTGTGGCATGCAGAAGTTGAATTCAAACAATGAGCAGTGAAACAAGTCACAAGTTCATCAAAAGTAATTCTAAATAATATAATGGTGATACCTGATCTGATTTTCTTCAATTCTTTATGCTGTTTATGTCCTGAAAAAGCCAATAGAAATACAGTATAAATTAGCAGTAACTGTTTTGTTTGCCAAGGAGCATTAGTTTGCACGAGTCTGAATCCCAAACATGCACAGCTTTTTGTTCCTGCAGGCACAGCAGCAATTTGCTTGCAGTGGATTTATTACAGTTTATGGGTAGTGGTTACATGCTTTGCCTTTTTGAGCTCAGTTCTTTTGATCAAATCTGCATAGTGTCATTTTAATTCTGGTGCACGGTCACATGGAGACTTTAGGAAAGAGTCTAATTTTTCACACAAAGCACCCACAGAATAGATATAATACCCAACATGTCTGCTGATCCTGGCAGGCATTTATATGATGTCTCCTCTCATTTCTCTGTTAGCAATGGCCTTTTTTGTATTCATAACAGATGTAGCCTGATTGCAGTCATGACTTATGAGTTATTTTCAATAATTTGTTTGCGGGTTCTCTACACCAAAAAAAATGGTGTTACAAGATGACTGCTAACCAAAACTGTCAGTTGAATGAGTTGTCTGTCTGTCTGTGTGACTCACGTTTACTCCTCTTGGCTCATGTATAAGAAGGCAGTGTGAACTCTGAACAGGCTAGATGAGACACACAACAATATGTCTTTTCTTGGTGTGATTTGGATCAAAGAAAACAAACTGCAAAGTGTGATCACATCCTGGAAAACTACTTAAATGACAGGGATGGATGTAAACACAAACACAACACCAGATTAACCACATGGTCATATACAGTTGGTTTTGTCACAGCACCATTCAAATGTAATCACCAAGAATGCAGAGAAAGTGAATGGGAGTGTGCTAAACCTGCAGCCATGTCCATCTTTATGTATGCTAAAATGTACATTCGTCTTTTTTAAACATCATATGTTACTGATGAAAACAACATTGGAATAATCTTTCATCTGATTAGATATTCCAAATATAGCTTGTAGGAAAAATATCAAATAAAAATGATGGGCTATAAATAATATATTGAGATTAAGATCCAAGTTGTTCTCCAGTTAGCCACTAGAGGGCAACAGAGCAGTGTCTCTGTTTCTCTCTGACAGCTGATTTAGAAGCCAAAGTCAATCTTTCATTTAACTTTGGACAGTATTTACACAACACTGTTTGTGTTTGCATTTAGATTACGTTGGCCTACCAATGAAATATTCAATCCCAGTAGATCAGTGTTTCTCAAATAGTGGGGGCGAGGGTGCCGGCGCTGGCGGGGCCGCCCGCTCAACCAGTCAGAAGAAGAAGTACACAGTAAAAAGTACAGAAGTACAAAGTAAATGCAAATGTTATGCATTTTTCGGCTCGTATCTCGAAAAACCCGTTAGTTGGGACACTCGTAAGTCAAGGTACCACTGTACCTTTTTGAAAAGGAATAAGCTGATGAAGCTTGACAAGTGACCAGTGTTTACAGTTTAAAAAAGTTTTGAATGTTACTGTGTTAACTCTATAAAAACAGTGAATCATTTGCACTTTTTTCTCTCAGTTTTGAGAATCACACAGACTGAGCAGTCTTGTTTAAATGTTACAAATTGAGTTAATAAACTGAACTTGGAAATTGTTTTAAGTTGTTGCAGATGTGATCTCAGCTCATTTTATTAATCTATTTTGATAATCAGGTGATTGTATGCACAATGCTGTGTTTGCCAGCACTCATACAGTGGTTTGTACAATAAATAAATAAATATTATCAGGTTCTCAATAGTATTTGAATTTTTTTTTTTTTTTTTGGGGGGGATAAATTCTGTCCCCTAGGGGGTGCATGACAGAAAATAATTGAGAATCACTGCATTAGATTAACATTTAACAGAATAATGTCATTAACATAAAAATGTCAATGTCAATGCCTCACATGTTTTCTAGCTTGGTTATATTTAGGTTCCCAACCCATCCATCTTAAATAAACCAAAAGCTGAGAGTCATTTGACTTTCTTTTTCCAGTCATATGATGGCTAATATTGATCATCATTGTCATCATATGAGGACAGAAATATAAATTTAATTGAAATCGCAGTATTTACCAATCACCAAACTCCAATCACTGATCAGACTGAAGCTAGTACAACAACTGTAGGTTGTAGACCCACTTTTCTTCTTCCTCTTACAACTTTTATCATAATTCTTGTGACACAGCATAGTGTTGAATAAATTCATCAAGTAATGATGAATGTGCTGCATGTCTTTTGACAAAGCAGTGTGAAGAAAAGGGCAACAATAAGTGTTGTAAGTCCGTGTGTCTTTAAAAAAATAGTTGAGTGCTGCAACTGCATGAAGTTGAGGAAGTGTGGAGAAGTTCACACATTTCACACTGCTGGGGAGATTTTGGTGTATCACAGCCAAGTCACATTATGGTCTGTGCGTGTGTCATAACATAACTTTTTACCTACTAGTACATTTATGCGTGTGTGTGTGTGTCTGTGTGTGTGTGTGTGCGTTAAAATCTGTACATCCCCCCAGTCTTTGTGAAATAAGTATAAATAATTACACATTCCTTAAAATGTCCTAATTTATTTCTAGATTTTGTGTAGAAAGAGTGGACAATCTCTCCTTTTTAAATCTTTATTGTGAGCTTGCTATCTCTTTAAGTCCTCTCTCAGTACAGTATAGTCAGGATGATAATGACCTCTCAGTGAATGGAGGTGGCGTTTCCACTCTCACACAATGGCTGTCTTTCAGACGCGCACACACACAAATACAATCTCTGTCTGTCACTCAGATGCATGCATCCACTCACACATACACAAACTGTCAAACACAAACACACGCTATCATCATCCTCTTTCTCTCTCCATTCCTGCTCTCTCACACACACACACACTCACACACTTTCACAAAGAGTCTACACTTAAACACTGAGTTGCTGTTGTGTGCTGTTACTCTGAGAGGGAGGAGATGGGTGTGCAGGCTGTGGAGTGAATGAGGAGACAACAGGAGATGCCCTGCAGTAGCCTCTCACGACAACTGTCCCTTTGTCTCTCGTCGTGTCCGTCTGTCTGTCGGTCAAGATTAAGGTCATTGTCACATCTCCCTGGAAATGTCCCTTTTTTTTGCCCATGTGGTCTGTAATATATTCAATTATTGTGATTATTGTTCATGGTTTGTGTCAGATTTACTGTTCATAATCACCCTTTATCACTCTTTCTTCACAGTTTTTGTTGGCAAAATTCATTAATTTGGCACTTAAATCTGAAATGAGCATATTATTTAGGTACGGTTCTTCCTAAACTGAAATGTCATAAACTTCATCAGTCAAGGAAAACAGACAGAATAAGTATAATTTTAAGAGGAAGCTTCCATTTACAACCTTGTGGTGTAACCTGTCAAATTTTGAGTCTTGATTGTTTTCCTGTAGGTACAAAGATGATCAACAAAACCAAAATCAACACAAGTGGTCTTTGCATCAGGCTCAGCATAGCTTGGTTCTACATGATGTAAAACAGGCAGATATCTGTCTAATGGGGATAATTTGTCAGATTCAGATTCAGATTCAGATTTCCTTTATTAGTCCCACAGCAGCGAAACACACAATGGAAAATAAATAGAGGAAATGCAAGACATAAGGTAAGATAAAAAATAAGAAAAGATATTTAGCATAAAATCGAAAAATCTGCCTGAGAATACATATAAGAATATATAATATCTCAGGTAGAAAAAGTGATGATAGTGAAACAGTTAAACAGTGCAATGAATAGTGAGGTGAAGTGGAGTGTATTGAGCAAGAGTCCAGGTTATTAGTAAGTTATTTGTTTATTGTCTGCAGACTAGCGGGCATTTTGTTTGTTGTGTAGTCTGACAGCAGCAGGCAGGAAGGACCTGCGGTACCTCTCCTTCACACAGTGTGGATGGAGCAGCCGCTAACTGAAGGAGCTGTCAGAGTGTCCTGTAGAGGGTGGGACGTGTTGTTTAACAGGGACGACAGCTTAGCCATCATCCTCCCGTTTCCCACCACCTCCACTGAGTCCAGGGGGCATCCCAGGACAGAGCTGGCCCTCCTCACCAGTCTGTCCATTCTCCTCCTGTCCCTGTCCGTGATGCTGCTGGCCCAGCAGACTATCCCATAAAAGATGGCTGATGCCACCACAGAGTCATAAAAGGTCCTGAGGAGAGTCCCTGCACTCCAAAAGACCTCAGCCTCCTGAGCAGGAACAGTCTGCTGTTGCCCTTCTTGACAAGGGCATTAGTGTTGTCCGACCAGTCCAGACTGTCATTTAGGTGAACACCCAGGTACTTGTAGGACTTCACAGTGTCGATGTCCGTTCCCTGGATGCTCACCGGTGCAGGCGGAGAGTGTCTACGCCTGCGGAAATCCACCACCAGCTCCTTGGTTTTACCAGCGTTGATCTGGAGGTTGTTCCGCAGGCACCAGTCCGCAAAGTCCTGAATAAGTCCTCTGTACTCTCTGTCGTCCCCATCTGTGATGAGGCCAACAACAACAGCAGAGTCATCAGAGAACTTCTGGAGATGACATGATGGTGTGTTGTACGAAAAGTCTGCAGTGTAGAGGGTGAACAGGAAAGGAGCCAGAACCGTTTCCCTGCGGAGCACCGGTGCTGCAGAGAAGCCGATCCGACTCAAAGCCCTGCACCCTCACAAACTGTGGTCTGTGTGTGATATGTTAGATGATACACAGTAAAAATGCTTTAACAAGGTACATTTATGAGAAAAAGTAAGAAATAATAATTTAAAGCTACATGGAAGTGATGATAGAGGTGGGCTAAGGAAAGATGTCTGTTTCATTTTTCAGTAGCATCTTAACTTCCTGTACTGTATACAGCCTTTTACAGAGTACATGGCTGATGTTGAAAGTGATTCATTTGTTTGGAGCTGTGATCTTGGTCTGTGCAGTGTTTTGAGGATTGTTTGAAAAGTACACCAGAGGGAGTTGACCCTGTAATCTGCTGAAGGGGCCTAACCCCCCCTTTGCTGTGTCTTGCAGCTGCACTGAGGGGGACCACCACGCGAGATCTCTACAGCCACTTTGGTCTGGAACTTGATGAC
Organism: Scortum barcoo; assembly: GCA_023238725.1. NCBI lineage: Eukaryota > Metazoa > Chordata > Actinopteri > Centrarchiformes > Terapontidae > Scortum > Scortum barcoo. Next base: position 19,534,599 of record CM041545.1, read on the forward strand.
TGAGGGGGAAAAAAGAAAAAGGACAATGTATGAAAATACAGGGGTGAGGAAGGTCACTCAGACCAAGAGAAGAGGCATTTTCTTTGTCCCTCTGTTTCACTGTTTAGATCATGATAAGATGAGAACAGTGTTAGTCCAGCAGGCAGGCCTGACATTTAAAAAAACCATTAACTTATGACAGAAAACTAATATTTCTGTGATTTCTCTCCAGCCTGTCGCCTACCTCGGTTGTAAAAGAATATAAATACTATTGAGACATGAGACACTTTGAATGGGGTTGTTTCTCAAACTTTGATTTGTTATGTGCAGAAAAAAGGGAATGCTGGAGTGTCGACTTTGTGTTAAAATAAAATGTACTAGCTCCTAATATAATATGCTTTGTTCGCTGGTATAGCATGAAATAAATAAGGCACCCAGACCGCCACAGGCAGCGTGTTCCCGTTTGCATTGTTACCTCTAAACCCACCTGAGTTGCAGATAAATCGTAATTATAGCATTCATTTTGTTTAGTGGTATGGTGAACTGTGTTAGAAAATATCACACTATAAATGTTTGATATTCACGTCACACCCACCAACAATTCAAGTAACCACATTCATCTAAGTGAAAGTGTAAAACTGTTAAAAAGATTCATTAAGTTAATTTTGATAGATTCCACTTTTATAACAGGCCTGTCTGTTAAATTCAACCCTAAATAAGTCATATTAGTGTGTTGACATCCCCTCCAAGGTCATGTTAAACCCACCCACCCACTTTTTTTTTTTTTTTAATCTTCATGGAGGGAAAAAGGATATTAGGCAACTGTCACACTCATTTACAGTTTCCTGCCAATATCCACAGGATCATCTAAAAGTTTAACTACAAAGAAAGGGTTGTATACCCAGTCCCTTTATTTAAAAAAAAAAAAAAAAAGTCCCCTCAAAGGTGCTGCTCTGCTCGCCTGAAATTTTAAATTAAATTACACACTTCACACAAAGGAAATTATTTTTTTCACTCTGGTATAGACTACATTTTACATACACAAGTCTGAATACACACACGCACATGCAACTAGTGGAGAGACAGAGCGAGGGGGCTGCACCCTCAGCACGCCCTGAGCAAGTTCTGGGGTTCGCTCAGGGCGTGCAGTGCTCAGGAGGCGAACTGGCACCTCTCCAGCTACCAGTCCGCCTCCCATGTAAGACTGGTCCGTGGGGACTTGAACCGGCAATCCTCTGGTTTCCAAGCCAAGTCAAGTCCCCATGGACCGAGCTTCTGCCGCCCCAGAGCATTTCATTTCAGCACATGAACTGGAGAGAGAACACAGACAAGTGGCATATTACACTGGGTGTGCCCTTATCAGAGCCGCTGATAATGTGTCTTCTCGGACTGATAGCAGCGAAAGAGCTTCACAACCCTGATGATGCTCCATTTAACTGTGTGTGTTTGTGTGTGTCTGCTCCAGCCTGTAAAACAAAATCGTGTGTGTGTGTGTGTGTGTGTGTGTGTGTGTGTGTGTGTGTGCAGTTTTATCTCTCATCTGCAGGTCAAACTCATCCTATTTTCTTATCCTGACCTTGGCATCACTTATCATTCGTTTACAGTCTGACAGACACAGTATATAAAACAGTACACTGGTTTATACTGTGTGTTTCTGCGTGTATTAGATGAAACCAGATGATAAAGTTCACAGATGGATGTAATACTTTGACTTTTATCCGATTAGCCGTTGGTATGTTTGCAGATGCAGCCAACTATTTGAAAATTTGGGTTATATGCAGCATATTTAGCAAGAAGCCCTTTTTAATCTGAACTTTCACTCTCATCCACTGGGGAAGTAACCTTGGTTAGCCCGCAGCAGTTCATTATAGTAGATCTTTTTGTCGTCCTCCCCGATTATGCAACGTGGTTCATGACACGACACATTGCTGTAATGCATGCTGTGTAACATGTCAGCCTGCTTGTGTCATTCAAAAGTAGGCCAAAGTTTTTTTTATTCTCTCAGTGTGAGCTTAAAGTTGCAGTAATCAGTAAGATTTAAAAGAATATAACTGATATAAATGACCAAAAATGTCTTTATGTGTGGTTGGTGTAAATATTTTACAGCCGCTGATGGTTAAATACTGCTCTGCATGCTTATAGTCATTTTCAGTGCTGTCTGGCCCTGCAGGCTATATATATAAGCAGCCACAGATAAAGTATTTTCATATTTATTGCTTGCCAATCTTGAGAGTGCTTTTCACTTCAGGAAACCAGCTGATGCAGCGTTTGGTTGCAGTGAAAAACTTGCAGGCTGCTGAAGAATAGAGTTTTATTTTATTGTAGTAGAAAAAAGACAGTGGAAGGGTCCTGGGTATGCTGTGACCACCCTCCTCTGTTCTTCCTCATTCGGATGACAGACGCGTATTCGAGGCGCATTTGATGAATGGACCGCGTCGGTGCGGAGGCAGGAACTCGTTTTTACGCAGCGCAAGCGGAGCACCAGGGCCTCGTCACTGCCGGGTGGAAACCGGCCTCCTCTCTCCGCCTGCCTGTAGACGAGCAGAGGCAGGGCCGCACCGCATTTCCTCTCCACCAGTGCCGCAAACCCCGCCTCTGCCGGATGGGATGCGTAAAGAAAGAAAAAAAAAAAGGTCCTCCTCTATTGGCCCGGGCGGCTGTCAGTGCGCGCTTATTCCTGACACACTGATGGGACACTGGCGGCGGTGGGCGGGCGCAGCTAAGAAAATTATAAGGTCATTTGAATCGCGCTTGCCGAGGCGAGCTCGTCGGCTACAATGAGCCCAGAAATTAAATCAGCGGCTGTGGCAGCGAGCGGATGATGATCGCCGGGTCAGAGAGGACGCGCACAGCCGGACGCATTTGACGCGCAAAAATCGGCGCAGGAGGAGGAGGAGAAGAGCCGCGGCTCGGTGTGGCATTAACGACAGGAGGAGGAGGAGGAGGAGGTGGGTGGTGGTGGTGGGGGGGTATCCCGGTGCGTGTGTCCGTCCCTGTGCGGTTCTGTGAGCGGAGAGAGAGAGAGAGAGAGAGGTGGGGGGCGGGGGGGGACGACCAGGCTGGCCTGTAAGCCGATCAAGGCGGAATCGCACACAACGAGTTTTCACGTCTGGGATTTCCTGCGCACCTACATGCTGTGACGGTGCGGAAGAGGTGTAAGGTATGTAAGAGAAAAAAAACTACAATCAGAAAAAAAACAACCTAAATAACCATCCGAGCCCCGAGAGGACCGTGCGCCCCCGCGATGCTCCGCTCCGCTCCCCGGGAGGAAGAGCGACACGGCTCTTTTGTCCTCTGTCAACCTTGCGAGCCGGTCCCGAGAGGTGGTTTTAACATGAGGCAGCACACGGAAGGTGATTTACGTGGACGGTGTGTTCACCCTGCCCCCCCTGCTTCCCTTCTCCTTCATCCTGAGAGAGGCTGGAGCCGCTGTCACACCGTCCGTCCGCTCCCTTTAAGCCGCTGCGCGCATTACGCAGCTCATCCCCGCTCCCCAGGCGCGCCTCTTACCATGATCACCTCCATCGGGTTTTTTAGCAACCCCCCTCCCCGTCTTTCCCTTCCCTTGTACGGTCCAGCCCGGGTTAATACCGAAAGGCCCGGCCTGGGAGCGCACATGGCACGCTCAGCGAGGCGTAGTCTCACCCACAGTGGGCTGAGCCTCTGTCATTTCCCCGTCCATGCACTACCGCAATATGATGCTACGCGCCTTTTAAATTTCCGGGTGCAGCAGCAGCAGTGAATGATGAAGCTATTTTTTTATCTCTCTCTTTCACTGACTGTGAAGTGGCTGCTGCTTTCTCACTCCCCTTTCACGTGTGACAAGTCCCATCACGTCGATCCGTCAGGCATTCAGGGTAATTTAATCGTACACTACAAGCTGTTTTGCAGCACAGAGAGGTTTACTTGTTGAACTGCTACGATAAAGCCGTCACCATCTTCATCATCACCATCTCAAACACACGCAGGGAGCGAGCAATGTCTAGTCAGCATCTGGTCTCTCGGAGATGGGCTGTGTGTATGAAACAGTTGTTGAAAATAACAACCCTGCTGTGTGTTTCTGTTGTAGGCTAATGAATAGATAATAAGCAGTCATGTAAGCCTATCCTTTACAGCTTTTGGGATCATCTTCCTGGCTATCTGGTGGCACTGAACACCAATGTCAACACAGGCTGTCCTCTGATGGTCTCAGCTGTCACTGCTCGCTTCTTGTTAGGCTTTCCTCGAGGACTCTGCAGCCTTGAGTTTTATTCAGCTGCAGGAGGAAAGAAAAGGGACGAGGATTTTCTTGCTTTTGCCAAACGTGAAAGAATATTTTACACTCTTATGTGTAGTTGTTTAATCGTGCCGTTAATGTGACCGGTTAGATAAGAGTAACCTTTTCCTTAGATGAGTCACTGGATTAAAATGTACTCCAGATGTGTAAACAAAATTGTGGATAACATTCTCAAGTAGCTTCAAGATTTTTTTTTTTTCCAGACCACATGTAACCTTTCACCCACTAAACTGATGTTTGATGGGAAATGTTTGTGATTAGTCGCCACAGTCTGCAGCCTTTATCTGCATATATTTATATATATCTGTGTGTGTGGATTCTTTCAGGATGATGCGTCTAGCGTGTTGCACGGCCCTGCTCTTCGTGCTGAGGCTGCTGGTGGGCCTGCCGTGGTACCAGGTTCTCCCGGCCATCCTGATCTTCTACCTGGGAAGCGGAGGATGGAGCTTCCTGCAGATTTTTGCCAAAACAGTTGGCAGAGACCTACAGTAAGTCGCTGTGATGTGTTAGCACGGCTCCAGTGTTAATGTCATAGAATTTGAATAATGTTCACGCATGTTTATGCATTTGCCTCATTTGCAAGTTTATGTCTTACTGTCTGCTGTCAAAGGGAGCCAGGATATAGTGCAGTGTGAAAGTATTCTGACAGTGACAAATATTCACTTGTTTTGGCTCGACACAACCTGAAGCAAAACAATCCCAGTGAAAGTAAAGTGCTGATTTTCAGCTTTGATCTGAACATCCAGACTGGGTAAACACTATAAGAGCTGCAACCCTATCAATCTTCACTGTACTTGTGAAAACTTGGGGTGAATCATAAGCCATTTTTATGCACAAAAAGGGTTATAATTCCTCTGATGTTGCATTTAATATGAATGTGAAAGCAGCTAAAAGTTCCTGTATCAACACATTTAACACTGTGGAAATTATAGAAAATGTGTTGCTGCCCAAACTGTCCTTACAGGCATCTCAAAAATCAAAGCTCCAGGAGATAGTTGGAGTCAAAACAAGACCTTTGATATAAAGTAGTTGTGTTGTATATTATCGGAAAGTGAGGATATGATCACCAAATAAATTTGCAGGCAAAGACGTGAGTGTGGAAAGGGCATGGCGGCTATAAATCAGAATGATGTGATTAAACAATTATATTGACTCAAAGTGAGGCACAATAACATTGTCTAAGTTAATTATTAAAATAGTTATCAGCTCAAATTTCAGTACAATCAGAAATGAATAACTTAAAATACCTCTAACTGCACTTCAGGACATCTTGAAATATAACAATGCAGCGCTTTGGTGACAGAGCATGTGACTGTGCGTGTTACTGCGATAACAGTTTTGTCCGTGGTAGAAACTTGTGCACGTAAAGTGTTCTCATAGCATGCAGAAATGTAGTTTGTCATCTCTGAAAGCAGCTTTAAAGAATTCACCACAAGATCCAAGGCTCTTCCTCCGCAGGCCTCCTCTTTTTTTTTTTTTTTACAGCAACCGGCTGCATATCTCTGTCGTGGACGTTTCAAAACTCTGTGACATGGCAGGTAGCTTGTAGCATTTAAGACAAAGGACAATGGAGAGGATGAGTGAGGAGTAGATCTTTTAGCAGTCTTACCTAAAACCAATATTTACAGTTAGGGGGTTACCATGGTAATTGGTTTGTGGTTAACTTCCTTTTTATTTTCTCAGTAGCTCCAGAAGTAGAAGAACAGGAAATTGTAAAAGATGGGCTTTCACGATCGCTCCTTAACAAACGAGCCAAAGTGACCTAACCAGTAGGATTAGCACTTTTGTTACCCATTGCACACAAAAGGTAGCCTAGAGAGGAAAATCATACGTTCCAAGTCCATATTTTAAAAAGACATTGCTGAATTGTCATAAAATAAGAATGTGCCACAACTTCTCCCTCCTTAGACTTGTTATTACCTGCTGGAGCTACCTAGCTGGGTGCACCTGTTCAGATGCAAACATCCCTAAGTCCACTTTTGATAATGGTGTAGTTATTTATTATCGTGTTGACACTGTCTTGAGCCTCAAGGTTAAAAATTTTCTGCGTTTGACCCTGTCAAAGCATGCCCTTTCCACAATGACTCATACGCTCCTATTGTGTAATGTACTCTGACTAGTCTTAAGTCATAATTTACACTGTAAGAAGTACTATAGGTCACATCGTCATGCCTTTGTAACCTAAATCAACCTCCACTATACACTTATTGGTTCTTGAAAATGCCAGTAATTGTCATTGGATGGTTTAGTAGGCATAAAGCATCTGTGTTTGCAAAGATTGTAATGGTGCAGTGCGGTTTGTGGCCAATAAGAAACTGCACTCAGTATTTTAAATAGTAGAATTTAATTACATCTGATTTATTATCTATTGCTCTTAAATTCACTGTGATAACAAAAAATATATCTCAAGAAAATCCTTCATTACACAGTGCAAAGTTCATCTGTTGCAACTAAATGAGCTTCAGACTGTTTTGTTGTGGCATTGCGTGCTTATGAAATGAGAACGAGGGAGAGTACAAACATGAAGCTAATCCCCTGTGTAATGATTAAAAAAAAAAAATTATCACCGCCACAATGAAGCCATGAAGTAACTTGGCTCAGTTCATTTTTATGATGCTTGTGAAATTTATTAATGCTCAGGAGAATGCCCATTATCTGAGCCTTTGCATCATAAATGTAAATTATCAAGTTAGATCCGTCTATTTAGGCAGACTTTGCACCTTGGAGCCACTTAGCCATCTGTCATAATGTTTTATGCCTCGTGTTGCACAGTATAGGTAATAGATTACCTTAGTTGGTCAACTATAGATGAACTTCAAAGTATTTTGCTTTGAATGTCAAATTACTTTACTTACAAATTCTGCACACTTTGTATCACTGTTGACCATTAGCCAAAGAATATCCTAAGTTTTTAGTTTGATTTCTCACATGTATATACCTGCTGTGTATACATTTCACTACAGCGTAAAAATCACTGTCACAATGAACTTTCAATTAGCTTTATATTTATGTAAGTGCATATATTTATATAAAGCTAACTATATAACTAAAGTATCTATATTTATTTATATATATATATATATATATATATATATATATATATATATATATATATATATATATATATATATATATATATCATATTACACAGCTGCAAATATGGACTGTTTTGAAAACTTTTTTTAACTCAAGAACACAAAGGCAATAAATGTAAAAACTTGTGTCCTTTAGAAAATGGCTAGCAGGAATTAAAATATGTCATTTGAAGATGATAGGCTACAATATCTAAAACAACACAAAATCAGAATCAGCTGATCGGTGAATCGGTGCACACATACAAGGAATTTGAAATCTTTCATTTCAAATCATAAAATGAACCAACAGGGGTCTTTCAGGTGAGGTAGATTGGTTTTTACATCAAAGAGCAGATCCACAAAGCGTTATTTAACTGGCTGTATTTTCTCTCGTATCTTTCAGTGCGGCGGGTGTGCTGTTGCGGGTGAAGATGAATGTCAGACGCCACCTCAGAGAGAAGAACACTATTCCCAAGATCTTTGCTGAAACGGTGCGCCGCCACGGGGACAAAACAGCACTGATCTTTGAGGGCACCGGGGAGAGGTGGACCTTCAAACAGCTGGACGAGTACTCCAACAGAGTCGCTAACCTGCTGCTGCAGCGGGGCTTCAAGGTAGGTCTGCAAAATAAAAGCCTTCTGTGGAAAATTTAACAAAGCTGCTCCACAAATCTTGTAAAAATGTCTTTTTTGTATATAACTGTTTCTAATTAAGCTTTTTTTTTCTGAGTTGGAATCAGTTTCAAATTATGATGAAGCAGAACTTTTGCTTCCATCCAGGAGGATTATAAAGATTCATGATAAATAAAAATAAATTTAAGTCAATCAGTTGTTCCTTGTTGTTTCTCTCCTCAGGATGGCGATGTGGTGGCCCTTTTCATGGAGAACAGGTCCCAGTACGTGGGCCTCTGGCTGGGCATGGCCAAGATCGGAGTGGAGGCCGCTCTCATCAACTTCAATCTGAGACTGGAGGCTTTGGTCCACTGCGTCACCATCTCCAATGCCAAGGCTGTGGTGTTTGGCTCGGAGCTGACTGATGGTAAGAGCAGGGAGGATGGAGGAGGGCGATGGGTAGAGATTGGAGAAGCAGATTTAGTTTGTAATAGCAGTAACATAGATTTAGAGGCAAAAAGCAGTGAGCTTCTGTGAGCTTTGACTTGCTGATGAGTGTTGTTTTGCTCTCGCTGTGATGAGAGAGGTAAGTGGCGCGGGGGTGAAAGCAACAAAGGTCGTAAAAGATAGATGGGTTTTGGAGGAGGTGTCTCTGCAAAAATCAGTTGGTGAAGCTTTAAATGGCCGGAAAGAAGGGAAGAGGTAATGAGGAGGGAAGTGGAGAGACGCCCATTAGTCATTTGATCTGCAGTGTTCGAGGTCTGTGATAGTCAGAGAGGAGAACTGATAATTGATCAACTAAAACAGATATGTGGTGTGAGACTACAATAGCAACATATCTGATGGGTCTTGCTGAGTTGCATTTTGTTTTTATGAATGAGCAATATTGTTCTTATCTTTTGTTTGGATAATAATTACATTATATGAAATCATTAAATATCTCCATTTTCCTCCCACTCAGTAATGGTCTAGATCAGTTATATTGACCAGTAGATAAACAGATTTTTAGTTTGCAGTAGATGAACAGGTCTAAGATTTGACTATTAAATGATCACTGAGTATTTCCAAAAGTCCTTCGACAATGTCTGATCTCGTAACATGCAGACTTAGACTTAAGACGCTCTGATAAAATAGGATTGCAGCGGCTCAGTTGAATGGTCAAACATAAATTAGGGTTCTATTTCAATCTCCTCATGACCCCTCTCTGGGTCTGTGCCCGATCTGAAAAGCCCTGATCTCAACAGCTATAAAGAGCGAGTTTTGAGCTGTTCGTCCTGGGATTGATGGACCACTCTTTCCGTTGGATCCCGGTCATGTGCTTTTATGCCTTTTAAGTAATTGGGAATTCAGCCTCTTTGCCACTGAGCAGGCCAAATTCGAACCAGTAGCGTTCGGACTGAGCCAGCATGACATAAGGCTTTTCAATTAAGACACAGTGTCGCTTTTTCAGGGAAAATATGAGAACTGTTTCAATTTGTTGTTTCCGTTCTTCTGTCTGCTTGGCCACATTTTGGCAGTTTCTTTCACTTTTGTCACAAAACACTTCCTTTCTCTCTCTCCACCTTCCACCTGACACCCCAAGTTATTTTAACCTACTTTGTCCCTTATGACCCTGCTCAATTTTTTTTTTGTCCTTGTTTCCTCTCTCTTCTGTTTCTAATAATGCAGTTTTTGTGGTGCTTAAATGTCGTACCACAGGAAGTCCTCAGATTAATCTAATTTACTGTAATGTGTTTTCTCTCACTGTCATAGCCATGTGCGAGGTCCATAGTTCAATGGGGAAGGCAGTGCAGATGTTTTGCTGTGGAGATTGGGACCCTAAAAAAGTCCCCCAGGGAACCGAGTGCCTAGAGCCCCTCCTGGACGCCGCCCCGTCTCACCTGCCAAGCCGGCCGCAACGCTGCTTCACCGGTGAGAACAACATGCACATCACATCTCTCATAACCAAGAAGGTCAGAGTTTCCCAACAATGTTAACAGTTTCAAGATGGTCATTTAACAAAAAGTCATTTTACAGACGCTTTTAGGAGCAATTTAAAGTGATTTTTTTTCCACGTCGTAATAATAATTCAGCAACCCACAGAATTTGTCGTTCACTGTCTGGCAGCAGTCTGGCAGCACAGACAGTTTGACAGGTGGTGAAAACAAATACAGAGTCAGGTAGAAACTTGAATCAATGATATTTTTGACTTTGAAAGACTTTGTTTAAAGACTTTGTTTAATTAATCATACGAGGCTGATAAGCTAAATGACAGAAATGATTATCGGCGAGAATCTGCCAGTCTTTCTACTCGTACAGTTATTGGGAAATACTGATGATTGATCATTTATGATTTTATCGGTTGCTTGTTTCTAAAGCAACCTGTACAAAGTACGTGGATCAAATGATAAATAATAAAGTTTTATTTTTATAGCCCAAAATCAAATTAATGTTTAAGGGCTTTACAATCTGTACAACATGCAGCACCCTCAGTCTTCGGAGCTTCGTTTCAGATAAGAAAGAAATACGAGATAGAAAAGAGAAATAGATTTTTGTTGTTGTCTCTATTATGTAGCGTATGTATTTTTCACTCTGTGCAGAGCTAAGCGTCTGCCTCTTATTCAGAACAATGAATACAATGAGGTCCTACCTGCTTACTCACTTTAGCTCTCGAGCACTGCATGTAATCAGCCACACAGGCTGTTGCAGCAATAAAACCTGTGACCTTTGGTTGGAAAGTATGTCTCTGGTTATTCGAAGAGATGGCAATCAAAATGCATCAGCACCATTTCAGTCAGGACACATTCAGATGTGAATAGAGACAAAGGGAATGAGCATGTGCATTTAATGTCGCAGACAAACAAGGTGCATAGTGGCACTGTAAAAGATACGTCTTTTATATTTCCAAGCAGACATTTTCTAACCCTGACAACTTCAGAGGTGATAAGAGATGTGTATGTACACATGCAGTATCTTGTGTAGAGTAAAGAATATAAATGAGCGCTGTGGCACTGAGACGCTGCTTAGTCAACATTGTACGCGTAGCACCCACACAGCCCACATTTGCATAAACCAAACAACTCAGAGAAAGGTTTGAAGTTTGTGTATGAACTGATGCCACTTTTCAGCCACCATGATCCAGTTCTCTGGCTGTATGTTTAGCTGTAGCTGAAGTTTATTACAGATAAAATCAGCTGTGAGCAGGAAAGCCAAATCCAAACACAAGTCGCCCATTGTGATTTTTGTCTGCAAAGGACATTACTGTCTGACCACTTAGATCCTTTGCTTTTACATTGCACCGCTTCTGTGAGAATAAAAGGATTCTGCTTCCAGTGCTTTAAATTAGTCAAGATGAGCTTGCAATCAAAATTATGAATAGGCCGGTAATTCACAATCAAACACAAGCATTTACACTCCTGCACAGATAATCAGAAGGGTTTACTTCACACACAGTAAATTAAAACTTCCCATTTAAACACGACAGACTCAAACCACATGCTAGAACCAGTCCTAGCTCATTTATCTGTTTATACGTACGTTATCTAACTCTTATCTGCTGTCTGTTTCAGATCGCCTGTTCTACATCTACACGTCAGGAACCACTGGGATGCCTAAAGCTGCTATTGTTGTGCACAGCAGGTAGGAAGGAGCCATGCTGCTAACCAGCCGACACACAGAAAATCACAGCTGCTCACTTTGATGATCTGCATAGCTTTCATGTGTAGTATAAATACTGTTAGAAGAGAAACAAATAAAACTTGTTGGTTGTATTTTAACTTTACTTTCTTCCCCCTACCCCGGTTTTAAGGTACTACCGCATGGCAGCTTTGGTGTATTACGGCTTTAAGATGACATCAGATGACGTGTTGTATGATTGCCTTCCACTCTACCACTCTGCAGGTAAAACTACAACTTAATGTTAAAATATACAATTTTTTTATTATGTACTCAGGAAGTCTGTCTGCTTTTACTCCCTTCATTCAGTTTATTGTCTTTATAATCTTTATGAACTTTATAGCTTGAAACAGTGTTCAGCCATCACCACCAAAGTTTAAAACAATAATTTCTGACCACACAATCTTTGTTTCATACAATATCTCCACCTACACAAGAACACAAAAACTTCAAATGCTCAAACAAGCATGATTTGTCAGTAGGCTGAAATAAAATCTATGGTAATGATACTACAAATACCAGAGAATAATATTCTGAGCGTGTGTAGTGAGCTTATTTTCATTTAACTTAGAACCTGTGGTGTGTAAACAAAGGTCTCTTCAACATCTATGAAAAGACAAATCAGATAAACAAAAGGGATTAAACTTGTGCATACAATGTCACAAACAAGATCAGATATAATATGTGATATTATAACAAAAGAAGGAGTTGCATCCTGTTGCTTTAAATTATATGTCTTGGTATATTTCCATGCTGACAACTGGTATTTCTTTGTCTTCAGGTAACATTGTGGGGGTGGGTCAGTGTATCATACATGGCATGACTGTCGTCATCAGAAAGAAGTTCTCTGCTTCGCGTTTCTGGGACGACTGTGTGAAATACAACTGCACCGTAAGTCTGTGAAGATTTTCATTCATCCAGGTCGTGGTAATTCCTGAGAGTTTTGAGAAAGTCAGCTGGAACTTGCTTGAAGTTCTTGAAGATGTTTCACCTTTCATCCGAGTCCAATTCAGTTTTTTTTAAACTCTAAGGAAACTACTCTATAAGCATAAAACAGATTATAAGCCTCTGTCACAGATTTAGTGAGCAAAATATAGATAAAGATATATTTCCTGTCACTTTCTATACAAAATAATCTCTCTCTAACAAAGATTTAATTTTTATTCCCCATTGAATCACTTTAAATCCCCTTTTCCTCATTGTGAGCTTGTTATTAAATCAGTTTTTAGTCTATTCTTATCTCTGCTCTGTCTCACCACTGAACTGTGTTTTTTTTATTTCTCTCCACCATCCTGCTCCAGATTGTGCAGTACATTGGTGAGATCTGCCGATACCTGCTGAACCAGCCAGTTCGCGACACTGAGCGTCAACATCGGGTGCGCATGGCACTGGGCAACGGCCTGCGTCAGTCCATATGGGAGGAGTTCATGAAACGCTTCAACATCCCGCAGATCGCTGAGTTTTACGGAGCCACAGAGTGCAACTGCAGCCTGGGCAACTTCGGCAACAAGGTGGGAACGAGTCCTGCATCCAAGTGATGATGATTAGTTTTTTTCTGTCTGCCCAAGAGTTTAAAGGTATATCGAGAAAGATTTGTCAGTTGCTATGTGAAAAAGGCATTCAAGGTTGGCCCCTACTCACCATCTGGCAGTCAGTCGCTGCATTTTTATAGGGCTGTTACAAGCTGTTATTAGCTGGGGCTGCACACCACTGCCCAAAGACTAACGCCCAAAAAACATCCTGAACTCAGGGGAAACAAAATACAGTGAGAGGACAGAGATACAAACACAATCATAGACATCTAGTCGATCATAATTGACAATTCAGAGGGATTATTTTTGAGTCTATACATTGTTTTTTTAGGAAAATTCTACTTGTTATATGTTTTAAAGTTGTATCGTATAATATCATATACTCAAATACCCTCCTCTAGTTTTTTTCCCCACTACTATGAAAGCTTTATGGTTGTTATTCATACATGTTTTCTGTCTGTGCTGTAGGTTGGAGCGTGCGGCTTCAACAGTCAGATTCTGCCCTTCATTTACCCCATCAGACTGGTGAGGGTCGACGAAGAGACCATGGAGCTCATCAGGGGACCCGATGGCGTCTGTATCCCTTGTAAACCTGGTAGGTTTACTCTATACACATATTTAACATCAACTTTACACTTGGTAAGCTTAAATGTACACACAGAATGGTGGTGTTAAGTACGAAAATGCCTCAAGAGCATACACAGCTGCTCATATATTTCCACCGTCATCTCAAATGTTTGATTATCAGAGAAATAAAGCTGAACATGCAGTCTGTACTTTTGGCAGCTTGTAGAGATTCTGGTGAGTTATTTTTGTACACATTTGATTTTCAACCTCTTGGTAATAATTAATTAGCTGGCTAGCTTAGACTGGCACATGTACAGAAATATTCACCAATGTGTTTGCCCTTATTAGTTAAAAATATCAAATGAAAAGCTGTAGCCCTGTGTATTAACAAGAAAATGACAACTGAGGGCTTGTCATTCAGAAAGCATTTCTCTGGGCATACTGCAGCAGTTGTTTTTCTGGAAATGTTACTGACAAAGTAAGCGTGTTGAAGCCTCATAGGTTAACAACAAGGCTTCAACAAAGCCTCTGAAAGTTGCTGCATAGGAATGTTGTTATAATGTGTGTTGTACTGTAGACACACGGACATGCACAGACACACTCAGTCCTTTTATTAAACTTCTAACGGAGCTCAAACAATCCACTTTGTGTGTGAAAATGTTAATTTGGTTTAACATAAATGCCAGTTATACATTCAGAAATCTCTCTCTCTCTCTCTCCGTCTAGGCGAGCCTGGCCAGCTCGTCGGCAGGATCATCCAGAATGACCCTCTTAGGAGGTTTGATGGTTATGTCAATCAATCAGCAACCAGCAAGAAGATCGCTCACAGTGTCTTCAAGAAGGGAGACAGTGCCTATCTCTCTGGTCAGAGTCACACACATACACACATATTGAGTTTTTCACCTTATTCCCAGCTGACTGACTAAATGAGCATGATCTCTACGTCTCACCAGGCGACGTGTTGATCATGGACGAGTGCGGCCACATGTACTTCAAGGACCGCACGGGCGACACTTTCCGCTGGAAAGGAGAGAACGTCTCAACGACCGAGGTGGAGGGGACTCTCAGCAGGCTGCTAGACATGAAGGATGTCGTCGTCTACGGGGTGGAAGTACCAGGTAAAAATCTCTCAACGTACATGAAGGAATATTTGTTCTTATTTGAGATCAGAGGATCATCAAAAAAGCATTTAGCCCATCATTACATTAGGTTACTGCAGCGTGTATAGAGACACGAGAGGTATAATGAATAGATAATTGACGAGCTATGAAAGTTTAATGTTTAATACAGTAGTTATTACAGCTGCAGTATTTGGCTCGCTCTTATTGCAGCATGAAAGGAAATTTTAAAATGTCACCACACATAAAGCCGAGCTATAGCAGAGGCTCTGCAGACTGAGTAACGATAAAAACAAATCACAGATGTCACTTTCCAGTCGCTGTGATTAGATTGGATAACTTTGTTAAGCTAGTTTGCCAAACACAGTTACGAACAACAAACGGCACACAAATCGCACAGATTACAGCAAACAACATATAAATTAAGTTTGTAAGTTTGTAAGTTAGTAAGTTGCTCATGAGGCCTAAATGATAAATTGAAAAACAATATGAATACAAAATCAACGATATGTAGAGGCAGAGGTAAAATAACCTGATGGGGCTCATTCATGTCCTTGGTGCATAAACATAAGCACCCATCTGATATTAACCCTCAGTGTTCCCCAGAACAAATCCTCTGACACGTCCGTTTCTTTGTTAACAGGAGCAGAAGGAAAGGCTGGCATGGCCGCCATCGCTGATCCGTCTCACTCCACTGACCTGGAGAAGTTCGTGATGGACATGGAGAAGGCTCTCCCTCCGTACGCCAGACCCGTGTTCCTCCGCTTCCTTCCAGAGGTCAACAAGACAGGTAAAGTGCTCTGATCGTGGACTTTTGTGCAAAAGAATCCATCCAAAACTGAGATTTACAGACACTAATAATTATTTTAGGGGACCTCTGGATTAGACCATAAACATTTGATTGAATAGTATGAATTGCTGTGTTTTAGTTAAAGCAGGAACAATGCTAAATAGCACCTTAATTAGCAAAATGAAATACCTACATAATCTCTCCGTCCTTTTCAGGAACGTTTAAGTTTCAGAAGACGGACTTGCGTCGGGACGGCTTCGACCCCAGAAAAGTGCGGTGTCAGACAGACTGTACTTCCTGGATTCCAGCAGAAGGTGCTATGTGCAGCTGAATGACGAGCTTTACCGCTCCATACTGTCAGGAAAACACAAATTGTGATGACCAGGCTGACCACTACATGCACACATATACATACACACACACACACACTTACACACACACACATACAGATAAAGAAAATAAGACGATATTGTGCGACGCAGGATAGCAGAATGCAGGACCTCATCCCCATAATACACAAATACACAAATATAATATAAAATAATAGCCATACACACTCCATGTAATGACAACACATTTACACATACAGACATACACATTTTATTCCCAAAACAACTTTGATCTGTAAAATCACAAAAAAAAACAGACTTATGCACGCCACACACACACAGCACCACACTATCCATCCCTCCTGAAATCTCCCCGGCAACACCTCTCGCTACCTCAGCAAACACAGAGAGAGGCACACACACACACACCACCTAGTACCCAGGTTTATTTGGTAACTTGAAAGCCAACCTTCATCGCCACAGTCAGAAACAACAACAACAACCACCAGGTCTGTCCGTCCTAGTCCATCGAACCAGATGTGTTGCTGGGGGGGCGGGCTGCCTGGCATCCAGAACGCAAAGACTTGAAACTTCAGATAACCACAGACGGAGAGGATGCTGAGGAGGAGGAGGAGGATGGATTCAGTACAAACCTTGTGTGGGACAACGGAGGGACCCGTGAGGACCTGAACTGTCTCTTGGTTCGTTTGTTCGACTGAAGTTTCTGCCGTCGACTTCACCTGCACAATCAGCCAGCAGCGACAAAACCCGTGCGATAAATAACTTCAGCCGTCCTTTCTCCGAGGCTAACTTTATGAAAATACTGTATTTCCTCTCCTGTCTCCTTGTCTTCATTTCCACCTTTGCTCTAAAGACAAAAATGAAGATGGGACATCAGGGTTTATTTTTGAAAAGGGAACAAAGTTTAGGACGTGAGGGATTTTTGGAAAAAGCCTCTTACATGTAACCCGAGGCTGCAGATGTGAAATTAGCCCAGTGGTTGAAGAAAAGATTCACCAAAGTGCAATAGGGCTCCAGCGTTTTCTGTGCAATAATCAGCCGCACCACACGAGCACTGATATAAAATAAAGCTTTGCATCTGAATATGTTTGCACCACACCAAATATATTTAAGTTTTAGTGTTTGTTTACATATTTAAGTAAATATGTTTTAGTAATTTATGTCGTTGTAAAAACTCTTTTTTTATTATAATGCAAATGTATCAGGTCTTTTTTTTTTTGCTTTTTTTTTTTTTTTTTTTTTGCTTTATGTGAACCCAATTTGTGCTTCAGTAAATTCTTGGAGTCCTCATAAATGAAGCTGCAGTATGAATTTTATATCAGCTGCTGGAACACAAAGTCGGGTGATCCGACTGATTTAACCCTGGGCTAACCTGGGCTACGCACGAGGCGATTTCCATCAAACAGGACTCGTTCACACGCTGAGCTGATGTCCAGTGTGTTTGTTCGGCTGTATTGTGCAGGTTTTGTCATAAAAACGGTAAATTTGCCCATCGTTGAGGAGCTGTGTATTCCTCAAAAACACAAGAAAAGGACTTGACTAAAGAGAGAAAAGCACCGAATCGCCCCGACTTGGCGAGGACGTGTTGTTTTCAACAACATTCGGATGCTAAAGAGGGACAGATCCAAGAGAGCCGCAAGATCTAAAGATTCAAAGGCGGGAGCGGGGACGACGTCACGGAGGGGTCACATCGAGATGGAGCATTAGAACAAGAGAAAACGTGCTTTTTTTTGTCATTTTGTCTGTTGTTCGCAGTAGCTGTCATCGGAGGTTGTAGCAGCATGAATGAGCATCATCGACCACAAGCAGAGCACTGTGCCTTACTGTGAGTTCACCTCCCAGATTCACAGGCCCTGGCCCACTCATAGCATCTCACACGCTTCTCTACGACTTTCCCACCTTCATTCAGCTTCGATCCACCATAACCGCCTCCAAATCCCCCCCTTCACTGTATCCTGACAAAGCTGGCCTAAATCTCAGAGCTCATATTTTAGCCTGAAAATAATTCTCCGTGAATTGGTGGCGGTCCGACCTTCGTCCTGCCAGGTGCAGGAAGAGTCTGCGTCGACGTCTCGATGGACAAGAGTCCAGACTGCAAAGCTGCTGTCATCGCTGTCCTCTCCACTTCCTTTTCCTTCGAGTCTCCTCTGGTCTTTTACGTAGTTCTAACTGTAACCTTAATTTATCTTCTAGCTGTCTCTTTCTTTATTTTGTTTTTCTTTCTTGGGTCGTCTTTTAGATATTGTTCTCCCAAGTTTCCACTCTCTCAGCACCTTTAAACCAAGCCTTTATCACCTCTCTGCCAAGCCCCCAGTCCTCTTCATTAATCCATAACGAACCTCTCTCTCTCTCTCTTTTTCTCTCTCTCTGTCCATCCCTTATCGAGCTGACATCTCTGCCCTCGTCCTCCGCCATATCTCGCTGTTCTCATGTCGATTCAGACGGTGGTGTGAGCCGTAGTTTAACACATTTCACATATTTCCTAATTTCAGTTTGTTTAGTGTTTGGTGGAGGGATTTTTGTTTTTTTTTTTCAGGAGATGTGGTGACAAAAAGCTCCAACTATAAACTCAAAAACTTCTTTTGCCCATGTGTGCTGTGTGTAGTCTTCCATCTCCCCGTGGCGTTTTTGTCTTACCTTTACAACCGACCACATCCCGAGTCACCTGCAACACAGCCGGTGTAGTTTTATAACGACTCATTTGACTGGCTGTGGCGTAGAGGGCTTATTCTTATTTTTCATGAGTTTTAGGCGACTTTAAACGGCTTTTTCTTACTTGGCGCTGGCCGACACAGGCGATCGGTCAAAGTTGCTCTCAGTTCTGAAACGTGACCGACGGAGCCGTTTGACAGAGATCGAAACTCATCCCTGGTTCCTCTGTGGTCTTTTCTCTCTCTCTCCCACTTGTATTTATTCTTTAATGATGAGTGTGAAATGTTCTCATGAATGTCTGAAAAAAAGCAAAGTAAGTGACCAATGATGATGATGACGTTGTAAAGTGTGATTTTAAGTATCTAAGGGAACAGTTTGGCTGTTATGATGCTTGTGACCGAGGGTTGCACTTGAACAGCCCCACAGCAGAACACTCTGAAAAAGATGTTTCCATTTTCACTTTTTTTTTTTTTTTAATGAGTTTAAATTATTATTTTTAAAGAAACTGTTAATTATACTTTGATTGTTTCACACAATATGTGTTTGCTTTTTTGTTGTTTTTTTGTGTGAAATCATAGCTTTGTGATTTTGGTATAAAAACGGGATTCATGCATGAGTACGAGACAATCGAATGGCCGTTGTTGGGGATTTTTTTGTTTGTTTTTGTTTGTTTGTTTTCTCCTACCTATTATAAAAAGCACTAGGAACCAGCCAGGGAGCCAGCTTTTCTGGATTACAGCAGTTGTAGGTGTCAACCAGAAGCCCATTTGCCATTTTTATTTTGGCTAATAAATCTTGTGAACAGAAGATGCCAGATGAGTAAGGTTTAAAACTGTAAAACAGCTGAAGGCCTGCAGGGGGCGACAGGTCTAGTGGACAGGGTGTGTTTTTTTTTACACGCATGTGTTGACCAGAAGGGGGCGCTGTGTCCTCACCAAGAAAAGAAGGGAGCCTCATTCAGAGACGCACAAGTTTCTACGCCATCATTTTATCATGCAGTCTTTGGATGGCTAATGAAAAGGACCTACTGACTACTTAAACTACTGTAGATAGAATTTACTGGTGAAATGATATATACGTGTGGGATGTTTTCCTCCATTTACTGATCAAATCAGATTTAAAAACAGATTTAAATGTGTCAGTCAGCCTGTGGATATTATCATTTCAATTCACTTTACACTGTGTCTTTCAGATTTTTTTTCTCATCTGTATGTTATCTTATATTATTATTTGATAAAACATTTCTCTATTAGACTAAAAGTTGAATCACTCCATGGCACTTGATGAGAGTATAATTAATTCTGTGACACCTCCAGAATCAGCAGTTTCACGAGAAAGCCTCAGAGGCATCAAACTGTCTTCCCAGATCAGTCGAGATAAGCCTGTGAATCACCTCTGAGATCACAGTTAAGTTTAAGATCACGTGAAGATCATTACTCGCCCCGGCTGAAACAGCAGTTGTGTTTTTAAAGTGTTTCTCTGGTCTCACTGTTCCTCATGCCTCTGATCAACATGTCCGCTTTCTGCACTTTTTTGTTGAGGTTGAGTTTTTTTGTTTGTTTGTTTATTTTCCCGTCCTGGTCCTCAGGAACATCAAGCAGTCCTAGAGAGGGAAACACGTTCGTACACGTCTGCCTATGTGTGTGAATGTTTTTTTTTTTTTTTTTTAATTATTATTGTATTTCCTGGCCTTGTCGCACAGGCCCGAACTCTCGGCCTGTGCAGAGCGTGTAGTGGAGGTCTGTGAGGTGTGCTGTGTGTGCGCGAGACACACACACTGATGTCCTCTTGTCCACTGAAGGTTAGCTGTAAACATCATGCATTTCAAGAAATGAGATAAAAAAAAAAGCAGTGCTGCAAATGGAAAATCATTATTAATAAAAAACAAAACTATTTAAATTATTCCTTTGGGCTCTGATTGTCGTGCAGCTTTCCTCCTTTTCAGATTGAACGGTTTGATATCCGACTGCGGTGTTTAATCCACGAACAAACACTGGGATAAGAAGTTAACTTTGGGTCATGCTCAGGTGGTTTCCATTAACGTAACTTCCAGGTACAATTTTAGATGTTGGATTTGTCCAAACACACTTTTTACTAAAATAAATTATGGATTTATTATAAAAGTTTAACTTGGTTTATACAATCTTATGACAGGCATTTGACAAAAAGTATGAATCGCTTCTCAAACTATTCTTTTTAATTTAATTTCAGTTGGATCTGAGTTCCTGTCAACAGGTCTTTAATTTTGAAGACTTTCTCATGTTTCTTAAGCAGGTGCATCAAAAAGAAGCCTAGTATCTTATTAAAGAAAGACATTTCTTTGCACAGCTTTGCATCCAGGACATTTATTGAATTGTTTTGGCCTCCACTGATTGTCTTTCGAGTAAAAAAGTCTATAAGTTAATTGGCTGCTCCATCCGCAAATCCTCTCTGGACTTGAGAGGAAATTGAGTCCGACCCACGACACCTCTAAAGGACTCAACAGTGAGTTCTTGTGTCCTGCGAGCACATCGTATTTTCCACAGCTCTAATTTTAGCGAGCTGCTCAGCTCACCTCTGAAATACAAATTAGATCTTAAAGCTTCTCCATTACTCACCTTTTATTGTTCAGCTTCACCTTAAACTGACTTTTTAGGGCTTTTTAGTTTCTTTATCATTTATACTTTGCAAGGAAAGAGAAACAAAAACTTGACCAGGAGTTTCAGAATGATCTTGTTAGACTTCTCTTTTACTGAAAGGCATGAGAAGCTCCTCTTGTCACGACATGAGTAATAATCATCATTAGCATCTCACGCCGCCGTTGTGCAAACTTGTATTGTCTCATATGGAAATGTCAAACTTCCAGTCAAGCCGAGACCCAACACAATATTCTTCCAAGTAGTTATGGGAAGTACCATACCTAAGTTTGAGTCATGTGTACTTTACCAGAAGTATTTCTATTTTTTTGACCCTTTATCTTCTTCTGCACTACATTTATGAAACTGCTGTACTTACAAGGAAGGTTTTACATATACAATACATGATAAACATCTAAAATATGATGTATTGTTAAAGATTAAAAAAACCAACAGTAAATGTAACAATAAACATCAGAATCAGAGTACTTCATTTATCTCAGGGGGAAATTTGGTGTTAAAGTACAACACAATACAAATAAAAATACTGTAAACAGAATATATACAATAAGTAGAATAAAGATAAATATAAATATAAAGTGCTGCTTATTGCATGGATGGAGTGTAAAACGAGGATATTGCACAACCAGATTACACAAATTTATATGAATGCATCAGTAATAATCTAATCCATTAACGTAATCCCACAAAAGAGCAATTTTGCATAATAAATACTTTTACTTTGGAAAATGTTTTATGCTAATACTTCTGAAAACAGAGCATTTACTTGTAATTGAGTATATTTAACGTGTAGTATTGTTTCTTCTACTCAAGTAACGACACCAGTTTTAGGCCTCAGATGTCAAACTTTTCTGATCCCTCTAAACTTCCTCTTCTTGGGGTGTTATTCATTGTTGGACGAAGTCTTGTGAGACCTTGTGAGACCGCAAGCATGATACACACTGCTGCCGTTCGTGGGAAGTGTCGCCTGAGTCGAGTCGGGGGGTTGTTTTTGAAGCGCACACACACACGTCTTCAACACTTGGCCACTGTTCCCTGATGCCTGGAGATGATTGGCTGACAACCAGGTGGGTGGATCAGGAGGAAAAACAAATATTGCCACAGGCTTCGCCGCTCTGTACCTGTCCGCTGACTTTCCTCCTCACAGCTGCTCTTCGCTCAGCCCGGGGTCAGACAGCCTCTCTCAGCCCGCCGCCTCATCCTCCGCCTGCTCTGCTCTGCTCCACGCAGCCATGAGGACCACTGTGTCTGCTGTTGTCATGGTGATGATGTGCACGATGATGGGGTCGACCACGAACGTGAAGCCGCAGAGAGATTTCGACCTGCAGAGGGTGAGATAAACAAAAACACATTCAAAATGTTTTCATCTGCTTGTTTGTGAGCGAGTGTGATTTTTGAGTTGTCCACATGTGAGTGTGTGACTCATAAATCAGTTCACACACTCACATTGTGGAGACTCTTCTTCCTTTTGAGGACATAAAGCAAATCCCCATAATGTAAATCACTAAATTTCAAGGTGAAGGCTTGATTTAATCTAGTTTAATCTCAGATTTAGGTGAGATTAGGACTAGGCGAGTAATAATTGTGGTTATTTTTATGATTGAGGCCCCAGGAAATTAATCAAAGTCAGTGTAATGTCCTGTGTGTGTTTGTATAGTCAAAGTTTGAGATCAGCTGACCCAAAAAACAAATATTTGATCTGATTTGGTGGATGTATCCCAGAAGCATTTTAAGGATCCTCCATATTAATCCAAAGGTCAGATACTTGCCAATCTGGTGTGCGTTCATTATGATTTCCTCTCTTCCTCTTTACCTGCAAAGCCACTCAAATAAAATGCAGCAGCCATTTAAAAAAAAAAAAACAGGTTTAATCACTTACATAAAGCAGCATGTGGACTAATTTCTTGTTAATGTTATATTCACACTCCCTCCATCCAGACGGTGTTTTTAAGGATGTGTGTATGTACAGATATGAGGAAAGTCTGTGGTCAGCTGCACCGGTACAAATACAGCTCACTTATTTTCCCTCTTGGGGCCATTTATGCTAAAAATATAGACGCTAGAAATGTATTTAAGAAAAAAAAGCCACAAAATGCCACATGTTTCATATAGAAAGAAAATTGTTTTTCACTCCTTCAGCACGGTGACAAATGGGGAAAAGATTACAACGCACATTAAAAGATAAACCTGTAGAAATGATATTTTTCTTAAAGACAATTCATCTTGTAAAATGACTAAAATCATCAAGTGCCTGCAAAGACTGATATAACTCCTTCCTTTGACCTCCACTTTGGTCCAAAAACTAATAAAAACACACAGACGAGCGACACATTTGCACTTAAACATTATTCAGTCATGTTTGCGCAACCTAAGCTAAAAACTTAAGTGTTAGCTGTTTTAGGAAAATTTTTCTAAAAATAAAATTATAATTACGTGACCTGTTTTTAAACCGGAGAGCCACAAACAAGGAAGACAGAAACTACTGAGAGACTGACTCACATATTCTTGGCTTTGCTGTTTTTCCAGGATGTGTTCACATAAACATAAAGAATATTGCAGCATTATTCCTTAAATTTAAGAAAATGGTGAACTTTGTCACAGCGTTTGACTTGTCAGAGCAGGTAAATTCGAATAAACACTCATGATCGTCAAATGTAAACTTAATTTTGTGCGTCTGTGTGTGTTCAGTTTGCAGGGAGGTGGTACCAGTTGGGCCTGGCCTACGACTCTCCGGGTTTCGTCCCCTACAGAGACAAAGTGAAGGCCTCCATGGGCACCATCACGCCGCTGTCCGACGGCAACGTAAACCTCACAATGTGGGACGCCACGTGAGTTTGTGTGTGTGTGTAAATGGGTGGCCTGAAAAGTGTGCGAGTAATATGGAGGGATGTGCAGAGTGATGTTAAGAAAAGACAAAGACACTGTGTGTTTCCTGTGTGTGTTTCAGGCCTCTGGGTTGTGTGAATAAGATGTACCGCTACGAGAAGACCAGCATACCTGGAGTGTTCACCTACTTCAGCACACGTAAGTCTCATCGCCCTTCGCAAGAGAGAGAGATGATGTTTGGTCACTCCTGATGACAATGTAAATATTTGACTGGCGCTCACGTGGGTAAAAACCCACAGTGCCCGGGACGAGACATGTGACAGATATTTCAGTCATGACACTCGCATCAAGGTTTCAAACTGTTTATAAAACTGTGTGTGTGTCTCTGCTCATGTGACACTCACATGCATCTGCATCAACAAATATTGATGCAGACGCAACTGGAGATATTTGATATTTTAAGATCATGAATTTATGTTGAAAACACAACGAAGGAGCAGACTGAACGAGCACCGAATATTTATACGGACCACCTGCTGTGAGCAAGAGGAGGTGGACGTACGTGTATCGATCATTGACCATAAAATTTCTTCCGTAAATGCCCGAACTGCCGTGTGGCTCCGCTCCTGAGAGTAATATAGAGTATAAGAGCACAAATAAAGTAAAAGCAAAGCAGAATTTATTATTTTTGATTTTTACAAGAAAATGTTTTTGTTTATTTTGTTTATGTTGTGCACTTATGCATATTTGTATTTTGTTTTTTCTACTTAATGTCTGCCTTTAAAAAGCAAAAATGAGATTTCCCTCAGCAAAAAATGTTATAATGTAATATTTATTATAATCGTTAATATCTAAATAATCAATAAATATTTTGTATTTGTGTTGTTTCTTCTGTAGTTATTAGGCCCTGTATATGTGTTGTAAATTTATAATGTATTGCAAATACATCATGATTACATCTGTATATTTTATTCTTCTATGTTTTATGCTTTTTAATACTTCTTACATACTGTTGCCTTTTTCAGGCATATATTGTATTACATAAGTAAATGTTTAGTGTACTTTTAAAATAATATTTTCATTAATATGCTGTCAGTTTTTATTATACTTGCCTTTGGTATACTACGTCCAGATTTATCTACATTACATAGATGCTCTTTGTTTGAAATTTCTGCTGAACAATTTCCTCTCAGTGATTGTTTTTGTAAGTTCTTTTACTTTTACTACGATTCGGAAATTGTTCTACAGAGAGATTTATAACATCATTCACACAGATTTCATTCATCAAGTCTTATTTCTCTGTTTATGTTAATATTTGATAATAAATGTATGTATTTGTCCCTCTCCTCTCTGTGTTGTGTTTTCTGTCAGGCCACAACATGGTGAAGGACATCACGGTGGTGGAGACAAACTACAGTGATTATGCTATTGTGCTCAAGCACAAGGTGTATCACAGAGAGTACACACAGGCGGCGCTTTACGGTGAGACACACACTCACGCACCCTCATAAATTCACACACACATTCACAGTTCTGTCTGTCTAAACGTGTCTCTGTTCACAGGTCGCTCTCAAACCATCAGAAATAACTTCACTCAGAAGTTTAAACTCTTCGCCTTGTCCCAGGGTTTCCCCAAAGAGTCGATTCTGACTCTGCCTCCTGCAGGTAAAGGAGGGAGAACACACACATTTATACAGTATATCTACTCATACAGTGCACACACACACATCATGAGAATTTAATGACTTTGGAGTTTCATAATTCATGTTTGTATGTTTTTTTTTGGCTTACAGTAAATTGCCCACCAGCATCTACATGTTAGGTTGGTCTCTTTTTATTTATTTATTTTTATCTTTTTGTTCCTTATACATTCACTGGTGAGCATCTTATTAAGTGTCGTTTCTGTTATTCCCTGCAGGTCCAACGATGCACCTGAGATGATCAGATCTGTTGTCTTCGGGTCTCTCTCTTTGAGCGGAGAAGCTCACTTTCAGCAAGCGTCACCATTTCTGCTGCAAAGATGATAAAATAACAACTATTGCTGATGAAATGTATTTACCATCCTCTTTCATGTAGTTTCATTGTTCTGTTGTGCTGATATAGTTAAACAAACAGGGCTGCTTAAATTATTTCTCCTTTTTCTAATAGCCAAACAAAACTGTTACAGACTATAACAAACAAAACTATTGTTTCAGTTGCTGTCTTTTTTCTAAGACCTGTTTTTTGTGTGATCAAGCATTTTAAATATTAACCTCCTGAATATAATCATCTGGGCTGTTTCACAGTGCTCAATAAACAATGCTAACCTCCAAACTTGTGTGTTTTAGTGTGTGTATAATGTACTTCTGTGCGTGTCTGTCGGCGTTAGTGCAGTTTATGTATGGATACCAGAGGGCAGATACTTCACATCACAACACATCTATATGTTTCTCATGTGAACCAGATCTCTAATGTGGTACATACTGTGAGATAATGCTAATTTTGGCTATATAATCTGATATCACACAGCCCAAAATGTACAAATATTGATAAAATCTGTGAGAAATCGTGTACGATGATGAAAATGGTGACTTTGGCGCCTCCTGTGGCAGGCAGCTCTCCCCTCCAGCCTTTTCCCTACTAATTATCAGCTGCTGAACGCTGACATGCATCGATCGGTTGTTTGTTTTAGCTGCAGATTCTGAAGTCCACTGATTCATTGCTGATTAATCCAACAAACACACAATCACTTGCACACACACACTCATGCCAAGACACACAAAGACAGAATCAGGAGATGATCAGGACTTTGCTCTTTTAGTTTTTCAGTGTAGTGGGGAGGGGGTTCACAAAAAAAAATGTCCAAAAACAGTGAGACATTCAGACCCAGAGAGGCCGACAGGATGGAGAGAGCAGAGAGTCTGGTGACACTGCTGGTCCTGGGGTGGGCCTGGACCCTGCAAGCCGTCCCTGTTACCCAAGAACCTCTTATTGTCACACAGGAGGGCTTTGATTTGGGCCGGGTGAGTTTGATCATTTTATTTACATATGACTTATACTTTGCTCCGTTTCTGTTGTCATAGTTCCACATTTCTGCCTCCATCTTTTTGTCACGTGATTTATTTATTCTTCACAACATCTGCCTTGTTTTTAACCTGCCTTGCCATAAGATGATTTCTGCAGTTTCACTCTGAGACCCCTTTTGTGTCCAGTTTAATAAAAATTAAACTAATTCAACTTAAATTATCACTAAAATTATATCTGTGAAGATTTTTTTATTCATCCAGATCATGGTAATTCTTTAAGCAAGTCCAGTTGACTTTCTTCAAACTCTTAAAAATCAATAAACTACTATCACTGTTTTTTAATGAATGAAATGTGAAAGTTTTTGGCCTTATTTCAGCACATCACAGCACTGTAAATAACCTTGCCCTTTTTTTTTTGCAGTTCATGGGGAAGTGGTACGAGGTAGCGGTGGTTTCTACCTGTCCTCACTACATGCGGCGCAAGAGGGGAAACCCCGTCACTGTCGCACTGGAGCTGCAGCACATCGCCTCTCAGGGAAACTTCACTATGACGGCCACAAGCTTCAGGTCAAATATGAATGCATCGTGGTAGATGCACAGTTTGAAGCACATTAGATTCAGTGTAACCTGTGTGTATGTGTATGTTCTTGCATGCAGAAACGGCTCCTGTAAGCACTCGTCCACAGATTATAGTTTGACCAACACTCCAGGACGATTCTTCCACCATGTTGCGAGTATGTTCTTCTCCCCGTCCTCTTTTTTATGTGATTCCTGGTACTACTTTGTGTTTAAAAATCTGCCATATGGTGTGTGTTTTTCTTTTCTTTCTTCTCTACAGGGTTTGGAGCAGATGTTGATTCTTTCGTGTTTCATACCAACTATGACGAGTATGCCATGATTCTCCAGCTGGGTACAGAGAAACCATCAGGAAATCAAACCACCACAGTCAAGCTTTACAGTGAGTGAATTTTTGCATCAATCACTACATAAATATATTGTTCTTTTTGTACGAATGTGCTGTTTTTTTATTCAACATATGTATCAGTCTAGCTGGGACAGGCTCCAGCACCCCTGCGACCCTGTGTGTGCTCAGGATAAGCAGGTTTAGAAGATGAATGAATGAATGAATATGTTTCAGTCTGTGTAATTGTATTTCTGTCCTATTTTCAGGTCGAACTCCTGAGGTGGGGGATGATGTGCTGGATGACTTCAAAACGCTGGTCAGACAACAGGGAATGAGTGATGACAGCATCATCATGAACCAGAACAAAGGTACAAACAGACGCATTCATTGATTCACTGATGACATCTAGTTCTGTCAGAAGCTCTCTGTATCTTTATCTAATTATCTAATTTGGTGTTAGGCTGCAGTCTTTTGTTTTATTATAGCAGATTCAACACTTTGACTCATCATAGCGGGAGAAGCAGACATAACCTATTTCAAAAAAGTCGATTTCAATCCATTTTGGTGTGCTAGTGGTAGACAAGGTAGAAGTTCACAAATAGCCATTGAAAAAGCTGGCCAGCATGATGTCTGTGCGAGAACGAGTACCAGGATGCAGTTGACTTAAAGGCCACGGGTGTCATTGTTAACAAGCATTTTATTGGTAAAGTTACACACAAAACCTTTAAGTTTAAAACAGGAGCTACAGTTTCTGTGGCTTCTGTGACTTGAGGAGTCAAATCTTGTCATTTTGAAAAACCCTCTCTCCATCTTCCTGTCCTCCCAGGTGAGTGTGCTCCAGGTGAGGAGGTGAAGGAGGCCATCAACACTCTGCTGCAGGTATGTGCTTCAACATTTGTGTACTGAAACCACCTCCCTGTATTTATATGTAGATAGATCAGTGACCAGCTGTGTGTAACTTGTGTTAATGTTCATTAACGTTTGTGTTCCCAAGGGGTCAAAAGGAAATGTGGCGCCACATGTGGTTCCTGCACAACAGAAGGACGCCGGCAGTATTTGACCAGGTGAGATGACAAGTGACATTTTATTTCATTTTTGGGTATTTTTTGCCTTTAGTAGACAGTGTGCAGTAGAGATGGCAGGAAATGAGGGCTGCAGAAACTCCCCTGCTGGACACAAGTCACTGCAGCTCCTGGTCGGCAATGAGGACACCCCAACTGTACATAGAGTATAAATATTTAATGCAAGCATATGACACGTTTAATTTAATCTTAGTATATTAATCCATGTTTGTTTACTGTTATAGTGTGAAACATCATACATGGAATAAATGAAGAGGAGAATCAGCTCACAGACACTCATCATGTCTTCACCCTCTTTGACTGAGTGTAAAAAACTTTTTCCTTAATGGGTAAAACAAATGTTTTGTTAGAAATGACTTCTTGTTGATACAGTACTGTATAAAATATGTAACTCTGTCACTATTTCATTATAATTTTGTATTTTCAAACACATGAAAACATTTGATATGTCAACATTTACTTGTATTAGTCACAAGTGATTGTGAGTGCATTTGACCTTTTGGAGTACATCCTGAAACAGATACTGCATGTCTTATACTGCAACTACACTTTAGAAAGAAAGAAAGAAAGAAAGAAAGAAAGAAAGAAAGAAAACTGTCCCAAGTCCAAAGATGCTGATTTCATAAAACCAAATAAATTAGCTGAAGCATGTATTATTTAGATCTTTAGTTAATGTTCTAACTTCAGATAATAAATTGTCATTGATTATCTGTGTTTTAGTTAATCATGGAGGCCTCAGAAGATTTATTGATGAATGTCCAATGTCATTTAAATTTTATTGAAACTAAACACCAGTATAACTTTCTCATATCCAACAAACACCAACAGACACCAGCTTCGTAAAATCAGAGGCTCTCAGTGTTTACATATGCAACATGTACAGGATAGGATAGATGTCATGTGGATGTTACTCATTAGTCTCTCCAATCATGAAATGCATTGATTTGTTGATGCCAAACCTTTAAAGTCCAACGATTAAGTGGTCAGCTGTCAAGTCAGAGCACAAAGCGAGAGACGGAGGAGCAGAACTTTGCTCTTTTACTTGTTTGTTTTTGACTTGGCTGTGGGAGAGAGGACATGCGCTGCACACAGAACAGGGGTCAATGCCCCGTCCCCATTTTGAAGAGCTGAGAGGGGGCGTTAGGCAAAGAGGTCGCCCTTCTCCTGGGGTCCAGTGTCTTTGGTCCCCTCAGAGACGAGTGGACAGACGGGCGGAAAGGATGCAGAAAGCAGTGATTCTGGTTTCCCTGCTGGTCCTGGCGTGGACCCGGACCCTGCAGGGGCTCCCTGTACTCTCAGACCCTCTTTATACCACCCAGGAGAACTTTGATCTGGCCCAGGTTAGTCCATGAGATCTGGAGTCTTGCTTTTTTTATGTCTAATACCCTGTGTTGTTTTGCACTTTTACATTCACTGTGAAAAGATAGAATGCAGAAATACACTTTTGTTTTTTCTGTCTTTTTATTTCTGTTGTTTATTCTTTGTTATCAGATCAGTACCCTTTAATTAATATTTCACATCTTGAATAGAAGACAAAATCTCTTATGATGTTTATGCATCGAAAGTTAAAAACATTACAGCAGTTTGGGATACAGATGATGAAAGTCAAATATAAGTACATAAAATACACATTAGTAAGTATTACATCATGTGCATAAAGTGACATTTTTTGGTCCTGCATCTCTAATGACATGAACTTTTCTTATTTTTAGATTCTAATGATCCTTTCAGAGGTCTTGATATCTATAGTGAGCTGCAGAGGGCTGCAGCTCATTTATTAGTACCTCTCTCAAGTGTTAAATCTTTTAATAGTGTGACTGATATATTATTTGTTCTACACATGCATTACTGGGCTCCACATTGCAAAACAAATCTTTTTTCAATATTTTAATTGTGTAACATCTTTGCACTTTGTAAAGGTGTTTTTAAAATTAAATAAGAAAGGCATCATTATGTATCTTCATGGTTTGCTATACTGAATCTGCAGCACTTATTTCAAACATGACCTTTATGTGTATTGTGTTAGTTATATGTAAATATGTTATGGTACCTCTTTTGAACAGTTTTTGGGAACTTGGCACGATGTTGCTGTGGCAAGTACATGTCCCTATATGCAACGCCACAGGGGGAATGCAGCCATCGGTAAGCTGGTGCTGCAGAGCGGCACTGAAGGCAAACTCAAGATGACTCGAACTGTCCTCAGGTTTGTAAGACGTGCATGCATCATGCTTACACACAAATACACTAATGTGCAAAAATTTAATTAAAATGCATGCTTTTGTTTACTTTTACATCAGTAAAATAAAATATTACTGTATATTATGTAAATCACAATGCAGACATGTTGGTTAATCCAGACAGAGATAGATTTCTGATATATTCTGCACAGATGACACACTCTTTATTGATTAACATGAGCACACAGATGGTTTGTTCCACCAGTAAGTTATTTTTGTGTGTGTGCAGACAAGGCATGTGTAAGGAGATATCTGGTGATTATGAACTGACCACCACACCAGGACGATTCTTCTACCACATAGCAAGTACGTCTCTCTCTCCTTCCTCGTCTAATCTTGCAGTGATGCGGCTCTCCTCTCACTTCATATTGTCAATAAAGTTTTTACAAGTTTTATATCTCTCCTCGTCATTTCCACAGAGTGGGGAGCAGACGTGGATGCCTACGTGGTTCACACAAACTACAATGAGTATGCGATCGTAATGATGAGCAAACAGAAGTCAGCGGGGGCTAAGAGCACCTCCGTTAAGCTTTACAGTGAGTGGACACTCTCCATAGATGCACTGGAACATTTTATTATCTTATTATTTATGAATTCATTGTCATATTTTGCTCTTTGAAAGAACAAACATTACTCTGCCGATGTTTTCTATGTGAGTTTTAAGCACCATTTCAACTGTAGTTCTGTTGAATGACATAAAAAAGTGAGCCAAACCAAGCTTATTTTTGTTTTTCAGTGCCCTGTATATTTTTTAACATTTCAACTATTTCATTTAATTTATTTCATTCAAGTATAAGGATTTCTTCCATTATTTTAGTACAGTTTAGTACAGTTAGACCATCATGTTGGACATGAATGATGACAAAATGATGACAACTATTTAAATCAAGCTGAATAAATTGTAAGTTTTATCTAAAGTTATGATGAGGTGAATCTTTTCATTTACATCTGCTTCATCTACAACACTCTCCTCCGCAGGTCGAACCATGGCTGTGAGAGCGAGCGTGCTCGAAGACTTCAAAACGCTGGTCAGACAACAGGGAATGGCTGACGATACCATTATCATCAAGCAGAACAAAGGTACAACACAGACGCACAGATTATCACACATACATTCATTGACGGGCTTCATAATATGAAATATTCAGTTAAAATGTGAATGAGAGGTGAATGTACATGGAGAGAGGTGGATAATATCACTCTTAATGAAACATTTCAGATCTTTATTGTCCCGTGAGAGGACAATTCACAACTTCAGATATTAAAAGATGTCCATTGTTTGGCTATAACATGAACAGGTCTCTAAATCATGCGGTTTCATTTAATCTTTTTGCAGGTGACTGTGTTCCTGGAGAGCAGGTGACAGCGCCATCAGTTCAGCCTGAGCCTCAGGTACTAAAAAATTATCTTATTTTTTCATTTCAACTCAATTTAACACATTCAGGTAAGCTTTGATGTATTTTTTTATTCTTCTAGTTTGTTCTTCTGGATTCTCGATTTGTTAGTAATAATAATGGCAGCAGTAGTAGCATCAGCACATTTATACTGGGATGCCTGAAATAACATATAATACAAATAAAATATTGAGGAAAATAAAAATTATTTCATCATAACTTGCCCCTGTCAGATGGCCATGAAAAATTCAATCTCTTAAAAAAAAGAAACTTTCTCTACATCTTGTATTGTTCTGAAATGAAACCTCAGAGCAGTTCAACATATGTGATGATTTTGATGCACGATTCTTGCTATTTTTTGGGTTGTATCCAACAAAATAATGTGTCCATGCACTTATTATAAATCGCTTTATCTAAGAGCATCACTAACTGAATAGATGTAATGTATTTTTAAAGGTAAACAAAGCATTTTAAACAAATGTCTGCTGTGCTCTCAGTTATAGAATAGAATAATGAAGTAGCAGAAGAGTGTAAATGTGTTGTAGGAAGTATTATATTCAAGCATAATGTTAAAAAAAGAAAAACCATCTTCATGTAAAACTACGGATGTTTTGGCCCC
This sequence comes from Scortum barcoo, assembly GCA_023238725.1. NCBI lineage: Eukaryota > Metazoa > Chordata > Actinopteri > Centrarchiformes > Terapontidae > Scortum > Scortum barcoo. The sequence continues at coordinate 19,567,905 of CM041545.1, forward strand.
AGAATGAACACATTATAAATGCAACATGTGAAAGAACTCCTTCGGGGTATTAAATTGTTCACACATGGATGTATAACAGCATATTTATAATTGTGGCTTTACAAGGATGATTGAAATACTTGGCGTCAGGTTGTTTTTCTAACTGAGTGTGTCTGTGATACAGCGGGTGAGGAGAGACGTGGTGCCCTCTTTGGCTCCCGTAGAGGAGGAGGGTTCTGGAGATGACACACCTCTTTTCAACAGTACCAGTAAGTCGTCCTCTTACCGAGATGATTAAAAGCATACCGTAATATTCTTATATGTTGTTCTATATCACAACAGATTTAAAAAAATGAATAAAAAGATGAGATCCAGTCTTTGAAGCGGTGACTAATGGGTGTCCATCCCTCTTTGTGTCATCTCCATCCCTCTTTGTGTCATCTTTCAGAGGCCTGTGGGGCAGCACCAGATACCGGACCGTGTTTCGGGATCCACCACCGTTACTACTACAACTCCTCCTCCATGAGCTGTGAGCTCTTCAAGTACGGAGGCTGTATGGGCAACCAGAACAACTTTGAAAATGAGAGAGAGTGTCTGCAGAGATGCCGCTCTGAGGGTGAGGAGTAAAAATACAACTATCTGCACATGATTACACAGTACACGGCATCATTTCCTTTTTGCTCACTGCCAGTTTATCCTGCATCCAGTGTTGCCAACTCCTCAGTAAGGAAAGTAGCTATTGTCCTAAAAGTCGCTAGACGTCGCTAAATGACGCCATCATCTAATTTGCATAAGATGCCTAATTTGCATAATTTTGCTATTTGCAATATAATTGTAATGGACGCTGTAGGAGAGAGGAACAACGTCGTGGGAGAGATAAAAAGTGTGTAAAAAACACCATAAATATTTTTAGAACTACAACTGAACTTTCTTCTGTTGATTCTTCATCGGTGGCAGCCTGTCCTCCATTCAGGACTTGTACATGTCCAGAGTCAGGAAACGGGCAGGTAACATCACTGCAGATCCATCACACCCTGGACATAACCTGTTTCACCTCCTCCCCTCCGGCAGGCGCTACAGAGCTCTGTACGCCAAAACAGACACAACCAGACACAAGAACAGTTTCTTTCTTCAGACTGTCACTCTGATGAACATTTAACACCAGTCACAGAGTGTCAGGAAAAATCCCTGAATTATGTTATGTTTATTTATTTATTTATTTTTTCTTGACCTTCTAAGTACAAGAGGGTACTGTAAAAACCGGAGTCAAATTCCTTGTGTGTGCACACATACCCGGCCAATAAATCTGATTCTCATTCTTGGTTTGTTTTTTGAAATTTTGCCATTGAAATAGGCCATCACTTCTCAAAGTAACGTAATGACTTAAATGCTTTGTGTAGACCCACATTACATTAATCAATATCGTTCCTGTATTGTTAAGTGTTAATACCAGCGTCAGATTTGCAGCGTGTGAACGCAGAGTGGTGGGTGGGACTGCTGCAAGGAGCTGCTGTGAGACTGACCGCTTCAGGACGGGGGAGGAGCTCACGGCAGCACCCACTGCTTGTTAAACACAGTAACTACAGAACGATACGTGCTTTCATGTCAGAGTCTCCAAAACACCAAAAAGGTCTCCAATAACACCAGAAAAAGTCCCTAGATTTGTCACTAGTCGCTTTTGACAAAAAAAAAAGAAGTCGCCAAGAGGGTTTGGAAAGTCGCCAGATTTAGCGAGAAAGTCGCTAAGTTGGCAACACTGCCTGCATCAGTGGATATTTTTTTGGGTTTTATTTGCATTTTAAGCTTTTTTATTCCAAATGAACTGACAATTTCCCCATGTACTACTATTTGTTGTTGGGGAGGCTAAAAAAATAAATGCTCAAAAACACATGCAGATGCAGCCACTTTTTCTTATTTGCAACCCTCACTGGCTGCCAAACCACAAAAATATTACTAATTGTGTTCGATTAGGCTTCTTACCAAGCCTGAAGAAGTGTCAGAGTAAAGTAACGCTGAATGTTAAGATGCTCCAATGTGAGCTGTGAAAAAGAGAAAATTGAAAAGACAATATTGACTCCTTTTCTCTGTCCCCCCAGCTGTGTGCCGTCTGCCCCTGGCACCCCAACCCTGCACAGGCCAGCCGCCCGTCTGGGCCTTCGACTCCACCTTCGGGCTGTGTGTGCCCTACAAACAGGGCTTTTGCCAGAACAACGCCAACAAGTTCTACAGCAAGGCCGAGTGTGACGAGTACTGTGGCGTGGTAAAAGACGGTGAGCTGATGAAGGAGATGTAAAGAAATACAGAAACGCAGAACACAAACACATCTAGATGACACCTTAAAAGAAAATATCTATATGTATTATTGGTGTCTGATAGACACAGTGGTGTAAGGTAAGTAAAGTTCAGTAAAAGTAATTTACTTCACAATATTCAAAGGCAGATATTGTACAATTTACTTTGTCACATTTGTTTCTTAACATTTGCTGCTAGTTACTTTGCAAATTAAGACTAATAATACAAAAAATAATCAATAAATACATGATAATGTAATATTATAGATTAAAATCAAACTTTATTGATCCCCAGTGAGGAATTTCACAAGGTACAAAAAGTAATCAAAACATGCCTTTACTTAAAAAAATAAAGTGATATAAATATGAATGAATGAATATTTATAATTCATCCATCCATCCATCCATCTTCTTCTGCTTATCCGGGACCGGGTCGCAGGAGGCAGCAGTCTGAGCAGAGATGCCCAGACTTCCCTCACCCCAGACACTTCCTCCAGTTTTTTTCCGGGGGGACCCCGAGGCGGTCCCAGGTCAACTGAGAGACATGTGGCCCTTTTCCACTAGTAATACCTACTGGCTCGACTCGACTCGACTCGCCTCGGTTTGTGCGTGTTTCCATTACGTTTTAGTACCTGGTACCAGGTACTTTGGTAGTACCTACTCGGCCGGGGTTCCAAGCGAGCTGAGTCGAGCCGAAAATGTGATGACGTCGGCAGACGGCAGGGCCACTGATTGGCCAGGGCCTGACGTCACTAGATGCGTCGGGAGAGCGACTTTCGTTAAAGAAGTCAACCGCGCCATTTTTAAAACGCAATAACAACAACGAACACGATCAGAGATGGCTGCACAGAAATCAACCCCGCGAAGCAACGACGAAGGTGCAGACATTTCTTTGTCTGGTGGCCTCCATTGCTCCGTAGTCGTTTCGTGTTTGTGTCGCATACGCATAACAAATGAATCGCTGCTGGAGTTTCGGCCGGCGTTACCACGGCGACCCCACTGCCTGAGGTGGTACTCTATTGTAATGGAAAACAAATGCCTTGAAACTGGCAGGAAACTTGAGGCGAGGTGAGGCCGAGTAGGTACTAGTGGAAAAGGACCAATAGTCTCAGGTGGGACATTCCTGGAACACCTCCCTAGGGAGGCGTCCAGAGGGGCATCCGAAAACAGATGCCCGAGCCACCTCAGCTGACTCCTCTCAATGTGAAAGAGCAGCGGCTCTACTCCAAGCTCTCGCTGAGTGACCGAGCTTCTCACCCTATCTCTTAAGGGAGCGCCCAGCCACCCTGCAGAGGAAACTCATTTCGACTCTCTCGTTCACCGGGGTGAACTCCAACACACGTGTGGCTGAGCTGGGGAGCTATAAGCAAGCCCACACCAGCTCGCCGCCGCTCACCCTGGGCAACTCCAGAGTAGTGGAGGGTCCAGCCCCTCTCAAGGAGCTGGGTTCCAGAGCCCAAGCTATGCGTGGAGGTGAGCCCAGCCTATCTCTAGCCGGTACCTCTCAACCTCCCTTTGAGCTCAGGCTCCGTCCCCCCTAGTGAGGTGACACTGAGAGGGGAACCACTAGGGACCATGTCCCTATAGCCAGAGTTTTGGTCCAAGGATTGGGTTGTGCGAGGCCCCGGCCACAACTGCTACCCAAACCACATTGCACTTGGCCCCCATGGACCTTTCTACTGGTGGTGAGCCTACTGGAAGGTGGGCCCATGTCGCCATTTTGGGCTGGGCCCGGCCGGGTCCCGTGGGCAAAGACCCGGCCACCAGGTGCTTGCCTGTGAGCCCCAACCCCAGGCCTGGCTCCAGGGTGGGGCCCTGGTAACGCCAATTCAGGCAATGTAACGGTCTTTGGTTGTTTTCAATCCATGATGAGTTTCTGAACCGCTCTTAGTCTGGCCCGTCACCTAGGACCTGTTTGCCATGGGAGATCCTACCAACATAGCTCCTAGGGTCATTCGGGCACACAAACCCCTCCACCACGGTAAGGTGGCGGTTCAAGGAGGAGGTATTTATAATTCAATAATATAAAATACATCTGAACTGGCCACTCTGCATGAGGAGTATTTTATTCCAGTACTTTTGCACTTTTACCTCAGAAAAAATGTGAATGTGTGTTTATTTTATTTGTAACAGAGAATTTCTACTAATATGTTATTGATATTTTTACTTGAGTCCAAGATCTGGAAATGCTTGGTCCACTCCAGGATGAATACCACACAGAGAACTCCCAGTACAGCTCGCGTGTGCAAATGCAGAAAAGTGAAACGCTAATGAACGCATAAAATCTCATATGATAAAAGCAATTCATGCATTTTTGACTCTTTCACAGATGCAGAGCTTCTGAGGGCAAACTGAGTGAAGTCATCTTAAGTCGCCGTACAGATGTACAATGTGAAACAAAATGTGTGAGGTTAAACCAAAACAGATCACCAATAAAACAATTATCCTGTTTCCTGGATTTTCTCATTTGTTACTGTTATTGCACAAATTACGCAAAAATCTGGACAAGTAAACAAGTATATTGTGTTATATTTATGTATTATCTTGCATGTATTTGGATTATAAAAGGCAGATATTTAGTTAAGGAGTTGTAATTCACCCATACTTCATACATTAATTGACCAAATTAGCTGGAATTCTTGTGATTTTGGGAAAGAAAAAGCAAATTCTGATAGTCTACAGTAATTGTTTTAAATTGAAATTTGTTTCTTCCCACTGAGCTGGAAATTAAAACCATGATGAGTAAAGCCACCAAAGACCAGCCACTTCAATTAGTCTTTCACAAATAAATAATCTTTTCTAAAATGTCATCCCTTCAGTCAGCCTGTACTCTGTGGGTGTAACACTCAATTAATCCTGCTATTTAAAGGTATCTTATTGATCTGGTTCAGTAAACACGACAACTGCATATTATGACATTATGAAGAAATTAAGGAATTAAGAAAGAGCATATAAATAATTTCACCTCTCAAAGTGTGAAATACTGTCAACAAAGAGCAAGGATAACATTTGTACACTTGTGTTGTTGTCAACAAAACTGGAAAAGTATTTAATCTTGAAACAAGTTCTATAAAGAACAATTAAAAAAGTTCACATCACTTTCATTATTGAAACGGTGAACAATGCGTCGTTATCCCAACAACGCTTCATCCTCTAGGCTTTTAATTTGATATTTTCCGTTTAACTTCCGGTCTAGTTAAAAAAACGATGATGAAAAATGATGGTATTTCCGTTATTTCAATTTTGGTTTAAAAGTAAAAAATGAACTACCTTAACGTGCTCGGACCGTTGCAGACAGATACATTCCAGGGGTTCAACATAACATACCCAGCAATGAACAATAGCTTTTAAGAGTTAACATTAGTTTGAAACGGTGAACTCTGTATTGATTATACGTCATCCTCTAGGCTTTTATTTTAATATTTTTATATTTACTTCCAGGTCACATTCTGTCTGACATAATTTTTTAAATGCATTTTTATGGGTCAATGCAGTTATTTATTTATTAAAATTTACCTTATATTTATTTACCTTTCAACGTTATCCTCGTAAACAGAGTGCTAGCATTATCTTACACGTTTATCCTGGCTACAACTATTGTAGGCTAACTATTCGAACAAAATACTTAAAATTCCCAATTCCCCTTAAGTGTAAAGAAGTTCATTTTAAAGAAATGAAAAAGAAATTAAAACGAAAAAATGATTCGTTTTCACATATAAATAACTGCGTTGATCCATACAAAACTACATTTATACGTTCTTTCGAGCAGACAGTAAGGGTAAGTCATTGCATGCTCTGAAGGTAAAATGTAAACTTTCTCGTGAGCATGGGAGGTTTCCCCTGCTTATGGAAAACTTTAAGCACGCAGAACTTTTTCGTGAGCCAGGGAAACTTTTTTGAGCAGGGTAAAGTTTCCCCTGCTCACAGGAAACTTACTTTCTTTTAAGCAACTTTTTCGTGAACTAGGGAATTTTTTTTTCCACATTCCTTTAGGAGCTCCATATTCTTGTACTTATTGATATAAAATCATTTTGGGCTTTTTAGTTCAAACATTAATCATTCTGTTATTTGTTCCATTTTTGTTTATTTGTTTTTTGTTTTGTTTGCACGTTCTCTTACAAGACCCTGAACATGACCTACTAATGTATTAACTATTTTGGGTAACGCTTATGACCTAAATATCAGAGCAAAATGTTTTAACATGAATAAGACACTGCCGCAAAATAACAAAATCTTCTGGATTACATCGAGGTTAGGGCTAACCTTTTGTGGTGTCAGTTTTTCCAAACTGTATGTGTCTGTTCTCTTTTTGTAAGGCCGCTATATACAAGGCCACATTATACATATTAATCTATGTTAACCTTTGATTATTTAAAAGAAAGTGCCAGAGCAACTGTCATGTACTGATGTTTAAAGGGTGGTGTCTCAGAAAGGTTATCATAACAGTAGGGACAGTTTTGGACATTTTTTAAAAAACCAACGAACAGAAATTCTGATTCCATTAAATAAGAAACTTGTGTATAACATATAATAAAACAAAGGTCCCAGGTCTCTCCTGAGTTAACCTTCATTAGAAATTGGCTCTATCTAACATAAGGCAAAAAAAGGCAACTCCAGACACCAATAAAACCACACCCAAGACGTGAAAAGAAAGAAAAGGGGCATGGCCTGAAAATCCACATCACTTTCGTATTTTCTACACAAAGAAAGTTTGACTTGAGGGGAAAAAAGTCAGAAAATTTACAATTTACAATTTTTTTATTTATTTTATTATTTTATTGGATCGGTTAGTTGTTGCTGTTTTTTTTATCATCAAAAAACTTCGATGAAGGACGGAGAACCCGGAGCATCCCGGAGAAAACCGCATTACCGAACCGTTGTTTTTTTACAGTGGGAAATTTAGCCATATGATTTAGGGGAAACCGGACACCCCGGAGAAAAACCCCTGCCACCAAAGCAGATAACTCGGAGGGCTCAGGGTTGAGAATTGAACCTTCTAGTTGTGAGGTGAAATAGCTGAGGTGGACAAAAGAGTTCAAGTCCTGCCTCACGACCAGGTAATGTCCTGCTTCACTGGCCCCTTTAGTAGAGAGACCAGTGGAGCAGGAGATGATCTGGATGAGGCAGGACTTGAACTCTTTATTGCATTCATCTGGAAGGAAAAAGAGATAATTTTCCTTCAAGATGAAGAACTATGGCTTTTTGGGGATTGAGAGGGTGAGGTTACTTCGAGTGATATACAAAAGAAGGATAACAATCTGATGGCAATGTTGTTCCTCCTTGCTAATGGTGTTGTCAGGTGTTTTATAAAAGTGGAAACGATGCTTTTCTCGATTTGTGGATCTTCTAGACACACTAAAATGAGAACGTTCTCTGCATTGCCCCACTGCTTGCACAGGTCCTTGAAGATGGCCTTGTCAATGTTTTTTACGGTGTTGTGTGTGACAATAAGGTCTGCCTGTTCGATTTTGGCCCATATTTTCTCAAACAGGCTCTTCATGATGGTCTCTCCAATAATGGCACTCACTTTTGCTTTCTTGGAGATCCTCAGAACTAGTTTCTCCATTATTAACTTTAGGCATACTTTGTTTCTTTTTGCCTGTGCTCCTTCTTCCTGTGAGGTTGGACTCTTCTCAGCGACCGTCGGTGTTGGTTTCACTGCCATGACATTCTTTATGGCGAGTATTACACTGTTGCTTTGGTTGGTAGCCTGTGTGTTCAGCCACCACGCCAGCATCCCTAGGAAACGCCACATTTTGTTCTGAATGTCTTCATAAACGGCTTCACGGGCTGGCGCAACTTTGATAGACCTCCAAGATGTTGCACGTCGATTTTTTTCTGGTTTGTTTTCTTCCAGCAGTTGTCTGTAGAGGTAATCGCTAAGGACATCTGGAAATGATTTGATGCTGCCCTTAGAAATTACCTCCAGTAGGCTAATCACAGAAGCCTCATCTCCATCTTTTTTTTTAGCCATTTCCCTTGCCAGAAGAGACTCAACAGCAGCATCTAGTATCTGCACCGTCCTTCTGTCTTCAGCCTTGGAGCCGTTCATGAATTTGTCCTTCAGCTGTGCCATCATACGCTGAATCTGTGATTTAGCATAGCACTTTGCAAAAAAGCTCTTTATTTTCTCCCCTACTCCATTCAGGGGCAGCTTGCTTATTTGCAGTGATGTTGGCGTTGCACTTTCTCCCAAATTCTCGGCCTCTTTGACAATCAACTGAGTGATGTCCCTTGAAATGTTTTGTATCTCCGTTGCAATGTCAGTTTGCAGCTGTTGATACTCTGTGTCCGTCAGGTCGTCCAGGAGAGGTTCGATGATGTTACTGACCTCTGTGGCAATGATATCCTGGACAGCCTTTGTGGTTTCAGTGATCAGGCTGTCCATAGGTGTGCTGGATCTCTTCTCTGAGGTGTCTGGCTCAACAGAAGTGGCAGATGTTTTACAGTGATCCTCACTGACTGTCACCTCTGGAGCTTCCACATCCTTTTCTTTCTCCTCTTGGATGGAAAGGATGGGGCTTCTTTTCTTCTGTGGTTTAGGTTTCCACAGACTCTTCATTTTGCTTGTGAATTCCTTAAGCATTTCGGAGGCATGATCGACCATGACGTTGAGCCGTTGAGGGGCTGTAACACGCACAGTGGCCTTGCTTGCAGTGAGGGCAGAGTTCACGCTCTCTACAACATCTTGAATAATTAATATTATCAGCCGTTCTTTGTTTGGGCAGGAGGTTTTGTCCTTAATGTCCAGGACATTTTCAAAGGTGTGGCTAAGAATGGGGCCCATGCATAACAGAACAATCTCCTCCGTCACGGCTGTACCTGTGCGCTTGTGCTCTTTCAGAGCTGATACTAATGATGCGGACACCAAAGCTATGAGGTCCAGTAGCAGCTCTGCCAAAATGGTCCTTGTGGCGCTGTCAGGTGTGCCTTCTCTGATCATCGCCCACTGATCTGCTGTCATCTTTTTGAAAAAGGATTCGATCAGTGGCTGGATGGTTTCCAGTTGGATCTCTGGTAGCTCCTCTGTTGGTGAACTTTGCTTGGAATCCATTGCAAATGTTGTTGTAGTGCAGTTTGTTGGATTGTTGAATGTGATGTTCGAGTTACTTCTCACGCTGTGGTCTGTCAGTTGAACACTTTCAGATGCGAAGAGTAAATGAACGTTTTCAGCGAGGGTGTGCCATGTTTATGTATTTCTGCATCTCAGTCATGCATCACCCCTGAGGTCAGAAAGATCAAAGCACATTCTAGAGATCAAAGCACATTCTCGATCCTGACATCAGAAAATCAAAGGCAGTGATGGTCTGCTAAACTCCACCCCCAAACAGCAACTGTAGCCTAGCAACCGTTGCTGGGAACTGAATGAGCACTTTGACAGCTGTTTGTCATTTCAGTTTCAGTTAACTGATAACAATGACATCAAATCACCTCCACTTGACATGCCTGGTATATTTTATGTCTGAAATCAAAGAATCACTGTTGCAAAATAAATGACATTTCAAAATCCTACTTTATTGGAAGTATTGAAATATTATTACAAAAAAATAGTGCAAGTATCATAAGTAAAGGTACTCATTCTGCAGAAAAATGGCCCTGTGATTGTACTACTTCATTAGACTGTTATGGCGGATGGTGGAGCGAGTTAGCTACTTTAGTCCACTAGTTTCCAACCAAGGCCCATTTTCTCTTAAATGTGCTTGTTTGTGAAATAATAAAGAACTGTTGAAGTCTGAAAAAAGAAGGCTCCACATAGATTATTTTTGTTTGTTTGTTAAGTGATAGAAAGCTAAACAGAAGACAAACTGAGTGAGATGAAAAAACCTCACTGCTCATCTGAACTCACCATACCAATACGCAACATAAACCAGCATTACATAAAATCAATAGCATGTCACAAAAAACATGATATGATTTTTTCTCAGCACTTGCAGATTGGGAAATTGCTGATAGAAATGACTTTGAACTGAAGACATATGTGAGACATCCACTTGGACAATAATGCATAAATTCGGTTTGGAGCCAGAGAGACCTCAGCTGTGAGACCTGTTCAAAATATAGGTACTTTACATTTGTGGATGATTTTTGCAATGCTTTTTATGCATGCAACCCCTAACCCACACAAACCCCTCCACCACGGTAAGGTGGCGGTTCAAGGAGGAGTATTTATAATTCAGTAATACATCTGAACTGGCCACTCTGCATGAGGAGTATTTTATTCCAGTACTTTTGCACTTTTACCTCAGAAAAAATGTGAATGTGTGTTTATTTTATTTGAAACAGAGAATTTCGAATACCACTCAGAGAACTCCCAGTACAGCTCACAGAGCTTCTGAGGGCAAACTGAGTGAATAGATATAAAATTAATATTTTATATTGTTTATTTTATTTTTATAATATTATACTTTTTTATATCTTTATACTTTTGGGCTTGCACCGGGACCAGGGTATCTTATCTCGCTCCATCCATGTTTGACTTGTGTTGGAATGACAATAAAGAATCTTGAATCTTGAATCTTGAATCTTGAAGTCATCTTAAGTCGCCATACAGATGTACAATGTGAAACAAAATGTGTGAGGTTAAACCAAAACAGATCACCAATAAAACAAGTCATTATCCTGTATCCTGGATTTTTTCGTTTGTTGCTGTTATTGCACAAATTACGCAAAAATCTGGACAAGCAAACGAGTATATTGTGTTATATTTATGTATTATCTTGCATGTATTTGGATTATAAAAGGCAGATATTTAGTTAAGGAGTTGTAATTCACCCATACTTCATACATTAATTGACCAAACTAGCTGGAATTCTCGTGATTTTGGGAAAAAAAATGCAAATTTTGATATAGTCTATAGCAGGGGTCACCAACCTTTATGAAACTGTGAGCTACTTCAAGGGTACTGAGTAATCCGAAGGGCTACCAGTTTGATACACACTTCTGAAATAACAAAACTGCATGGTTTAACTTTAAGTAGAAGAAAGAATCATGAAGAATCATTAAGTTATTTAACAAGGTAGGACGTTTCAACATGCAACACCTTATTTCTCTTAATTTCTGCAATTGTTTAATTTTCAAATGATCATTTCTGCAACATTTCATAGGAAATCACCATGTTCCATTTTTACTAGCCGCTAACAATTTCTAACTAATCATGAACTATATGTTTGTACAAGTTATCAATTATGTAACATTTTACAAAAATCAACTTTCAGTTTTGCAAATAAATCTTATGACATTTTATCACAATCCAATCACCAAATCTGCAGCATCTTTAACAAAATCATCATATCTGTTACACTTTATGAACACATTTGTCACAATGTTCAGTAAAAATAAATATTAAAAGATGGTTAATGTAATACAAAAAAAATTAGCAACTCCAACAGAATTTGCTATGGCACTGCAACTCTGAGGTAGTCTTGCAGATGTGCATCAGTGAGGCATGTTCAGTGTTTTTGATGAAGTTCATGTCAGTGTAACCTGGTTAAAAAACATGAGGTAATAAGTGAAGTTTATAGTATTATTTAGTATTAAAAGCATTTAAAAAATGTGATTAAAAAGGTTGAAATTTATTTTAAATGTTGTGATAAAAAGGTTAAAAGCAGTTAAAAAGTATTATATGTTTACTGTTTTATGTAAAAGACAATGTATTTCTGAAAACCGTCTAAAGCATTTACGGGGTTAATAAGGATCGGCAGGAGCGTCAGGTGGCAGGTGTTTCAGCACGGACGGGGGAGAGGGAGACACAGTCTACCAGAGCGAAGCTAAAGAGTGTGATACGGAGATTTTCTGTGTTAATGTGTAAGTTAGCAGTGCACAAACCAGTGTGTAACTTGTGTCTTATGGTTGTTTGTACAATAATCAGTGAGAAGAGTGACAAGTGGCATATTGAGAGACGGGAGGAATTTCTACACGGAGTTCAGACTGTTTACGTTTTGTGCTACTGCTAAAGCTAACACTTAGCCACCTTGAAGTATAGGCTCGAGTCAGTTCATTACAAGTGAACAGACATTTTCCAGTTAAAGTTTGACTCCCTCAGTTGAACAGTTTGAGGGGTTTATCTGCTGCTTTCGACCTGAAGACAGAGAAGAGACCCAGACAGAGGATGGAGCAACCAGGACTCGGGAGTATTTCTGGCAAAGAGAGGAGGAAAGACAACCGACGGAGTCTGGTGAGATGCTTATCTGATGCTGAGCCTGCTCATTCACACTATTGTTATCCTATTTATTTATTTATTATTATTATTATTATTATTATTATTCCGTATTACGTTTTTCGGCCGGTTTCAACTCCTTCATACTTACATAAACCAGCATACTTTACTCATACTGAGATACAGAAACCATTCAAACATCAAAATGTTCAGCTCTTTAAGGACATGTGTGCTATTACTTTTCTCATTTCTACCTTTTATACTTTTTAAAATATTCAACTTTTTTCGCTCATTGAAATGAATGGAGAAACTCTGTTTTTAAGTCAGAATTAGATTTCCTTTAATGCAGTATTATAGGTATTATTTAACTTTTGAATCCCATTCATGTCAGTTACTATCTATTAATACTTCTTAAACTGCTTCTTCGTGATAATTAAAAAACCTTTAACTGTTTAAACCTTTAATCTTTAACCACATTCTTCATTCATTTTACGTATCATTCAACTTCATTACTCAGCTATACAGTTTAGCGGCAAGCCTTTCATTCAACACATTTACAGATATTCAACATTTTTCATATATTTCTTAAGAAAAATCCAAAAACCCTAGAATATTTCTCATTTCAAACATTTCAGGAGTTATTCAACATTTTACTCAGCTGTCCAGTTTAGGATAAGCCTTTCATTCAATGTCTTGAAAAATCCACATACTTCATATATTTCAGGCTATTTTCTGCCTTTATACTTTCAAAACACACTTTAGCACTGTTAATGCACATTTATGCTTTGATTCAGCTATTTTCTGCCTTCATACTTCTAAGCACTCTTTAAACACATTTAAGCTTTGATTCAGCTTTGATTAATTTTTTACCTTCACACTTGTAAGCACATTTAAGCACTGTTAATGCACATTTATGCTTTGATTTAGCAATTTTTTTTCAAATGTTTTGGTGATTGAGCAGTAGTAATACTATTGGTCCTGTAGACATTATTGGTATTCTTTCATATTTTTGCTTTGCTACTTTAGCATACTTTCAGCTTCAGAGACCTTTCAAATATCAAAGTATGCCAGCTCTTTAAACACATTTATGCTTTGATTCAGGTATTTCTTACATTTATAGTTTTAAGAGGTCTTTCAGCACATCTATACTTTGGTTCAGCTACTGGTTCAGCTAATATATGAAGTATGGGTGAATTACAACTCCTTAAACACTCTCTCAGCACATCTGTACTTTGGTTCAGCTACTGGTTCAGCTAATGTATGAAGTATGGGTGAATTACAACTCCTTAAACACTCTTTCAGCACATGTATGCTTCAATTCAGCTTTTTTCTACCTTCATACCTTTAACAATTCTTTATGCACACTGATGCTTTGACTCAGATAATGTCTGCTTTTGTTCTGCTTTTAAGCACATTTGAGCACTGTTAATTCACATATGTGCTTTGACTGGCAATGATATTCAGCTTCTAATTCTGCCTATTTTAGCTTCCAGTTTTTTCAACAGTTCAGTTACTAATTCTGACTATTCATTTCATGTTTTTGCATTTAAAGTACTGCTTTGCAGCTCTCAGCCCTTTAGGCCAATGCTAACTTTCAGTCACCAAAGTGTTTAAGCAATCAAGTTTATTGGTCTGAAATCAATAGAAAGCATTTCTTTTTTCAGGAAATAAAGTTCTTATTTGATATGTATAGAGAATTGTCATTCGTGAGTATTGGTGAGAGCAAGGGCATCACTGTGTGTTGTGTATTGGGGGGGTCATAAGGGCTCAGATTAGAAAGATTTTTTTAAACAATCTTAATGATGTGCAACGTTAGGCAATGTAATGAAGGTATCAGTATGAGGTCAGAGTAAATAATTGTGGTGGGTCAGGAAAACAATTACATAACGGTACATCAACAATACAAAAATGCTATGCACAACAATGTCAACCACACAAATAACAGTTGGTCATATGCATCACATCGCAGCACAGTGACATTTTTTTTATCTTCTACAGTGTGTATAAGAGTCTTCTCATTTTGAATGTTAACTGAGCAACCATAGACAAATTTCTCAGATGAACACCACTACAAATAAGGAATCCCTGTAAACCCAGCTTTGGAGCACTGCAAGAACCATTCGTCCACCAGCACACATAGTAAGCCTATACTGTGTCCATATGTAAACTGCATTCCCAGTGCATATAGGTGTGTAACATCTACCTATCAGTCATTCTAACACATAAGTACTTTATCTCAGTTCAAACAATATTTTCATCATCATGAGATATTTTGTTATAAAATACATGGATCAGGCTGATGGGTAGGATCAGACTGGGAATAAAATTAGGCCCTAGCATTTCTCCCCAACAAACAAAACCGTATTGGCTGTGGATTGTAGCCTAATCTGCTCACCCACTAGAAGCCCTAGTGGGTGTCCCTCCTGACCTGCGCCCTCTTGATTGTGGAGATCTGATAAACAGAGATAAGAGATGGTGTTAATTGCACATAATACTCACAAGACCACAATAAAAAATTGTTAGATGAATTAACTGACCTCTACCACCTCTCCCTGGACGGTAATCGGCCCCTCTGCCCTCCTCACGTCACCTAACTGCGTGAAACAGGAGGCAGGGCAGAGCAGAGGAGGAGGCGGTGAATGGAGTAAGCAGGACTCCTATCAATGATGCTTGGGGCGGCGGCGTGGCGGCAGGGGGGTGACAGAGAGACTCTCACAGACCAGTTTGATCCTGGAGACATGAAAGGTGGGATGGACGCGCATGGATCGAGGGAGTTTGAGTCTGATGGCGACAGGATTGATGATTCTATGAATTTTGAAAGGACCAATAAATTTAGGCGCCAGCTTTTTTGACTCTACTCGTGGAGGTAGGTCCTGTGTGGAGAGAGCCACACCCTTTGCCGACCCAGGTAAGTGGGAGCTTGAGAGCGACGGTGGTTGGCAGCCTCTGTGTACCGCGGTCAGAGGAGCGGAGAAGAGCAGCTCTAGCTTGAGTCCATGTCCGGCGACAGCGGCGGATGAAAGCTTGCACCGACGGGCAGGAAACCACCTCTTCCAGGTCAGGAAACAGGGGGGGCTAGGAAGCCGTAGGCGCACTGGAAAGGAGAAAGTCCAGTGGCAGAGCAGGTCAGTGTGTTGTGAGCATATTCAACCCACAGGAGCTGTTGTGACCAGGATGATGGGTGCTGTGAGGCTATGCAGCGAAGGGCTGTCTCCAACTCCTGATTCATCCTCTCAGTTTGTACATTGGACTGGGGATGAAAACCTGACGACAGGCTGGCTGAAGCCCCCACCAACGCACAGAACTCTCTCCAGAAGATAGAGGTGAACTGAGGTGAACTTCCCAGTCTGAAACTATGTCCACAGGAAGTCCATGCAGACGGAATACATGTGTCAGCATCAGTTCTGCGGTCTCCTTGGCTGAAGGGGAGCTTGGGCAGGGGCACAAAGTGGGCCATCTTGCTGAACCGGTCTACCACTGCCAGGATGGCGGTGTGGCCATGGGATGGTGGTAAGGCCAGTGACGAAGTCCAGAGAGACGTGAGACCAGGGACGACGGGGCACAAGGCAGGGGCTGCAGGAGACCGGCAGGAGTGTGGTGGGTTGCAGATGGGACAGGCCTTGACAAAGCCCCGGGTATCCTCATTCACAGTGACCCACCAGAATCTTTGCCGCACTACATCAATAGTTCTCTGAATCCCAGGGTGGCAGGTGAGACGGGAACTGTGGGCCCACTGAAGGACGTCAGACCGCAGAGATGGAGGAACAAAGAGTCGATACTGGGGACAAGCGCTGGGCCCAGGTTGACTCTCCTGTGCAGCCTTGACCCTCTCTTCTATTTCCCATGTAAGAAGGGCGACAAGATGAGAGGAGGAGATGATGGTGTCCGGACATGGGGCAACATCTTCGTCCCTCTGAAACTGGCAGGACAGTGCGTCAGGCTTGACGTTGCGGGACCCAGGCCGGTAAGAGAGGGTGAAATTGAATCTGGTGAGGAACAACAACCACCCGGCCTGGCGGGAGTTCAGTGTCTTGGCAGATCGAATATATTCTAGGTTCTTGTGGTCGGTCCACAGCCAGAAAAGGCTGCTAGGATCCCCTCCAACTAATGGCGCCACTCCTCCAACGCCAGCTTGACAGCCAGGAGTTCTCGGTTACCAATGTCATAATTTCTTTAAGCCGGCGAGAGTCTCCTGGAGAAGAAAGCGCAGGGATGCAGCTTCTGGTCCTCCGACGACCGCTGTGAACTGCTTAAAGCACTGCCCCCACTCCCACGTCAGATGCATCCACCTCCAACACAAAGTGTCTCTCCGGATCTGGCATAATAAGAATGGGGGCTGATGTGAAACGTGTCTTAAGGGAGTCGAATACCTCATTGGCAGCCACAGACAACTGAAAAGTTGCCTTCGAGGATGTCAATGCTGTGAGAGGGCCGCCACAGTGCTGTAGCCCCGAATAAACCTCCTGTAGAAGTTGGCGAACCCCAAGAACCGCTGCAACTGTTTACGAGAGCTGGGTGTGGGCCAGGATGCGACAGCAGACACCTTGGCAGGATCCATCTGCAGCCTCCCAGGTCCCACAATGAAGCCGAGAAAGGAGACAGATGAGGCGTGGAACTCACACTTCTCAGCCTTGACAAAGAGTGAGTTTTCTAAAGGAGGCTGGAGAACGGCTTGCACATGGTGGACATGCTCATCCCTGTTCTTTGAGAAAATCAAGATATTGTCCAGATACACACGCGAACTTGTTAAGCATGTCCCGGAGTACGTCGTTCACCAGAGCCTGGAACACTGCTGGGGCATTGGTGAGGCCGAATGGCATAACCAGATACTCATAATGTGTCTGGTAGGGAGTGTTAAAAGCCGTCTTCCACTCGTCCCCTTCTCGGATGCGAACCAGGTGATAGGCGTTGCGCAGATCCAGTTTAGTGAACACAGTGGCCCCATCGAGGAGTTCAAATGCAGAGGAGAGGAGGGGAAGTGATGCGTGTTGTCAACTTGACCAGGTCGTCAAAGGAAGAGGGGAGTTCGTAGGAGACCAGCTCGTCCTTCAGGTACTCCCCCAAACCACGCAGGAAGGCGTCGCACCGGGCAGGCTTGTTCCAGTCGCTGCTCAGGCGGGCTTTGGTGCAGAAGTCAATAGCGTAGTCCTGTACCGTCCTGGTTCCCCTGGCTAATATTCAACAGTCCCCCTGTAGCCTGTATCGCCATCGGGCCCAGATGACGCGGTTCGCCGAAGACTTTGCGACTGAAGCTCCGTGGCGAAGGCTTAGAAAGGACACGCAGGCTGGGGTCCGCTGCTCCCACTCAGCAGTTCCCCATAGACGAGCCCGACCAGGCAGGTGGTTGATGGCGAACGCAACTTTTGCCTCCTCTGATGAAAAAATGTCTGAGGCTGCAGAGCGTAGAGGATGGAGCAGTTCGTAATGAACGGATCGCAGCTCTCCGCTCCAGCGTGAGTGCTTGGGATTGCCCACCCGGGGCTCCAGAACGGGGCCAGGAGGAGCTGGGCCAGGAGCCGGAGCAGGTCGAGGCGGCGGGGAGGCAGCTGCTGTCGCCGCAGTGAAAGCCAAGCTGCCATGAGCTGTTGGACCTGAGAGGTTATCGCAGCTAATCCCTCTGCTTGAGTCGTCGTGGCTTGTTGAATCTCCGTAGCTGCTGCCATAGCAAAGCGAGCCTCGTGCTGTCGCAACGTTAGCGTCTGCTCGATCCTTTCCAGGCGAGATTCAGGTGATGAAGCGTGTGCTGGGTCCATTTTAAATGGCCAGATTGTTCTGTAACGGGTAGGCAACAGGACCCAAATGCAACACAACTGGCTACTGGAATACTTAAGCTGGAGCAGAGTCTCAAAAAGTTAGGTGCAAATACGCACAGGCCGGCTGATCCAGCTGAGCCAACTCACCGAGGAGCGAGGGAGAGAGACGCTGGAAACGAGCCCACGCTGGTGGATGGATGGGAGAGCAGCGATCAGAAGCTTGCAGGCAGAAAACTCAGGTGAGGCTGGGTGGCGATCCAGGTGAAGCAGACAGAGAAGACCGAGCAGCCAGGGACCGGTGAGCCACGAGCATACAGAATCCAGAGGGGACAGGCACAGAACTTTGTGGTCAAAGACAGAAGGCTGAGGTGTTTACTGGGGCAGAGACGAGGCAGGATGGTCCAAAAGTAGCAAGGTCAGTAACAGGTGATCAGTCCGAATAGAACGCTTGACAGGTGAACTAGAGCAGGTGATTGGACCAGGTGCTGGGAGTGGGCTGACCGATGGGAGTATGCCTTCTTGATGTAATGCATACTTTCTGATGTACAGAGACCTACCAGCTGAAACCCCACGTCCATCCTACCCATGTTTACCTATGTTATGCTCTTTGACAGGGCAGGCGTCCTTGCCAGAGACCATAATTCATTTAAGTTTACTTTCCTTGGACAGGAGACACAGTTCTCCTGACAACAACCTGCCAGCCTTGGCTTCACCTTCTTCAGCCCTGTGAGGATCAGCTCATAACCACCAAGACATCATGCTTTCCTGCTGCAGACGCTTCACTGTCAGTGGAAAGAGGACCCATCACTGCTGGACAACAGACATGTTCTACTTCCTGCTAGTCCCATCATTCTTCAAAGCAGAGGATGAGATAACACCTGCCAGCCTTTGCCTCGCCTCATCTCTGAATCAGCTCATCACCATCACCAGACCAGATGCTGCAGAAACTCCATCTTTAATGTCAGTCAACAATGGACCCATGACTGCTGGAAGCTACAGAAACACGTGTTCACCCCGTCAGTGTTGAGGTTTCCTCACAACAGAGTATAAGGTATTGTTTTCTGATCAACACTTCACTTCATATATGTGCTTATTAATGTTTTGTTTGTTCACTGATGTTTTCACTTTGTATTAAGCCAACCGTTTTGATGACACTGTTGTTTTTCTCGACTTTAGAAGTATAATATTGTCATTTCCATCAGCTTCGTCTTTCAGTTCCTCCTCCACTGTGATCTCCCCACTCACAGTGGAGACACTCAGGACTGCACAGAGAGCTGGATGTGTAAATGAAGCTGGACGTGTGAAATGGAACAAGAGAGAAAATGGTTTTCTGCTCTGCATCTGACTTCAAAGTATTTGATTGTTGTGTATTATGTAACTTTTGAATATGTTTTGTTTGATAGTCTTTAGTTTATTACAACATTGTTCTGTTCTTGTCAGGAACAACTTCATGCTCCTGCCTCCACATCTCATCTGTGCATCTATTGCTGTACACAGTTCAGTTCACTGGAGTCTAAGTACTGTTGCTCCTTTGGCCAGTGATCATGTTCAGCACTGCATGGAACCAAACAGCTGCAGATCAGTCATCATTTTCAGAGCCAGCTCCTCCTCAATGCAGCATCCAGCCCCCCATAAAGACATTGCAAAGGTAAGCTCCTCTTTTGACCAAACCACTGACAAAAATGCTGTTGGCATTACTGTTTCTGCATGTTATTTGCATTAACAACTAAACAAACCGGGTGTTTGACTTTTTGTCTTTATAAGGCCTCTCCTCCATGTCACTAGTGTGAGGCTGTCCTCACCACAAAAAGCCAAAAAGAGACCACACAACTGGAAGCAGCAGTGTTATGCTTTTTTTAATCAATTTATTACACTTTAGCTGTTCTAGTAATTTATTCCATCTCTTATCTTCTTTAAGGGATGCAGTTCAGCTTACCAATTCTGCCATTCTTACCAGTGTTTAAGCAGTTTAATAATTACCTTACAGCTTTCAAACTTTTCAGGCAATTCATCTCATATTTCTGCATTTCCAGCAATGCTTTCAAATTCATTTCAGCCTTTCAGCATTCACACGCATTTTCTGCAGTGTGAAGTTTGGCAGTTTGAAGTTCTACTCCTTCCCCATACTTTCAGCTACAGACTCCATTTAAACTTTAAATTGATCACAAGACTTTCAGCTATTAAACTTGTATCCAGCTCTTCTATACTTTTTCCAAAATCACAGTTTAAATTTTCAGCTAAGCAAACTTGCTCCAGACCTCTCTAACCAGCTGCCCCATCTACTCCCATTATAAATCAGACCTGAGAAATTGGAAAAAGCTGAAGAATACTTCTTTTTCAAACTGCTCTCATGACCACATTTTCATCTCCACACACATAAACATCTGTCTGTCTAATGGTATCATCAGTTTGAGGATATGACTTATGGTCTCTCCACAGGAGGCTGGAGTTCGAGAGGTACACCTCAGCTGAATCTCTGTGAATTCAACTGTCAGAGGCAAGAGTGCATGCAGTCACCATGGCAACCAGTGACTGAAGGTTTTCACACACAGCTGATTGAGATGAGCTCATTACTGCAGTTTGACTGTGTGTTTACTTACAAGAGGAAATCCCAGAGCTCTCACACACACACACACACAGTACTCAGACACCTTCCAACTTTGTCGAAGCATTTTTAAAGTCTAATTTACTCATTCAAAATTTTAAACAGGACCTTTTTAATGCAGTATTAGTAGGTATTATTTAACTTTTGAATCCAATTCATGTGAGTTATTTTTCCATTTATTTATACTTCTTCAACTGCTTCTTGATAATAATTCAAAAACCTTAAAATATTACACATTCCTCATTCATTTTAGGCATCATTCAACTTCATTACTCAGCTATCCAGTTTAAGGTAAGCCTTTCATTCAACAAATTTTAAGACATCTTTCATATATTTCTTCATAAAGAATTAAAAAACCTTCAAATATTCCTCATTTCAAACATTTCAGGACTTCAATATTTTACTAAGCTGTCCAGTTTAGCGTAAGCCTTTTATTCAATATGTCTTCAAATATTCCACATACTTCATACATTTCGAGGCTTCATTCAACTTCAGCTATCCAGTTTAGCGTCAGCCTTTTCAGCAGTCAGCATTCACACCGCAATTTCTGAAGAAATTGCATTCTCTAGTTCATTTTATTTTGCTCGCCGATGAGTGAAGCGGCCATTAAGTTTTGGGCCCCAACGAACACGAGCATCGCATCAGGACATTTTAGTTTTATAATAATTTTAGTTGCCGACTTTAGTAGACAGTGCATTAAGGTGTGTGTGGGCCCACAAATTATGTTTAAGTGACCTTGAAGTTGGTAAACTGAACTTTTCTGAGTTAATCCATTTGAGGGTTAAAAAAGATATTTTGTGTTTCTGCATTTATATATGGTGTAGCATTGAGTGTTTCCCTGTAAAAGAGGGACATTTTATTTTGAAGGTTGAAAAGAACATTCATATTTTTATTTCATTTTCTTATTTCATTAGAAATAATCATTTCTTAACTAAATAATTGAGATGTATTTTTCTAAAACCGTGTGTTGTGTTGTAGTTGTTCAGCAATGCATGTTATGTCCACTTGCATGAAAGGATTGGAAATGAATGACACACATGGCTCAAGCTGATCAAAGTCACAAAACCTGTTCTCATACTCTTGCCCAAGTCTGTTTATGACTTGAGAGTACTTTTTTTAGGTCTCTTTTTAGGTCAAACATTAACTTTGTCTGAGACCCAGTAATCATTCTGTATAATCTGGTGTTTGTGAAAATGTAGAACAGGCACATTTAATATTTTTTCACATCTAGACCACTTTGGACCAGGTCTATATCAGAAACCACGACATCAAGAGGAGGTTAAAAAAATGGACAATCATGAGATAGTTACCGCCGCGCACCAGAAACATACAGTTTTTGTTTTTTGTTTTTTTGCACGTCCCCTTAAAAGACCCTGAACATGACCTACTAATGTATTAACTATTTTGGGTAACGCTGATGACTTAAATGTCAGAGCAAATTGTTTTAACATGAATAAGAGTTCGAGTGTTAAAGGGTGGAAATTCTAACTCCATTAAATAAGAACTCGTGTATAAATAAATAATAAAATAAAATAAAGGCCCCAGGCCTCCCATGAGTCCCATGACTTGGATTCCATTAGAAATTGGCTCTATCTAACATAAGGCAGAAAAAGGTAACTCCAGACACCAATAAAACCACATCCAAGACGTGAAAAGAGAGAAAAGGGGCATTGCTGGACTCCAGGGCTTATTTGACTCTGCATTTTCCTCAGAAGAAGATTTGAACACTTAGAAACTTTTTCGCTTTCGTATTTTCTACACAAAGAAAGTTTGACTTGAGGGGAAAAAAGTCAGAAAAATTTCTTTTTTTTTTTTTTTTAATTTATTTATTTTATTTTTTTTTGGATCGGTTGTTGCTGTTTTTTTTATCATCAAGAAACTTGATGAAGGTCGGAGAACCCGGAGCATCCCGGAGAAAACCGCATTACCGAACCGTTGTTTTTTTAAAGTGGGAAATTTAGCCATATGATTTAGGGGAAACCGGACACCCCGGAGAAAAACCCCTGCCACCAAAGCAGATAACTCGGAGGGCTCAGGGTTGAGAATTGAACCTTCTAGTTGTGAGGTGAAATAGCTGAGGTGGACAAAAGAGTTCAAGTCCTGCCTCACGACCAGGTAATGTCCTGCTTCACTGGCCCCTTTAGTAGAGAGACCAGTGGAGCAGGAGATGATCTGGATGAGGCAGGACTTTAACTCTTTATTGCATTCATCTGGAAGGAAAACGAGATGTCAATTTTCCTTCAAGATGAAGAACTATGGCATATTGGGGAGAGAGAGGGTGTGCTTATTTGGAGTGCTATACCAACTAAGGACAATAATCTGATGACAGTGTTGTTCCTCCTTGCTAATGGTGTTGTCAGGTGTTTTTTGAAAGTGGAGATGATGCTTTTCTCGATTTGTGGATCTTCTAGACACACTAAAATGAGAATGTTCTCTGCATCGCCCCACTGCTTGCACAGGTCCTTGAAGATGGCCTTGTCAATGTTTTTTACGGTGTTGTGTGTGATAAAAAGGTCTGTCAACTTGATTTTGGCCCGTATTTTCTCAAACAGGCTGATCATGATGGTCTCTTCAAAAGGGGCACTCACTTTTGCTTTCTTGCAGGTCCTCAGAACTAGTTTATCCATTATTAACTTTAGGCATACTTTGTTTCTTTTTGCCCTTGGTCCTTCTTCCTGTGAGGTTGGACTCTTCTCAGCGACCGTTGGTTTCGCTGCCTCGGCGTTCTTTATGGCGAGCATTAGCCTGTTGCTTTGCACGGTAGCCTGTGTGGTCAGCCACCACGCCAGCATCCCCAGGAGACGCCACACTTTGTTCTGAATGTCTTCATAAACGGTCTCACGGGTTGGAGCAACTTTGATAGACCTGCAAGATGTCGCACGTCGACTTTGTTCTGGTTTGTTTTCTTGCAGCAGTTGATTGTAAAGGTGATCGCTAAGGGCTTTTGGAAATGATTGGATGCTGCCCTTAGAAATTACTTCCAGTAGGCTAATCACAGAAGCCTCATCTCCATCTTGCTTGTCATCCATTTCCTTTGCCAGAAGAGACTCAACAGCAGCATCTAGTATCTGCACTGACTCTTTGTTTTCAGCCTTGGAGCCGTTCATGAATTTGTCCTTCAGCTGTGCCATCATACGCTGAATCTGTGATTTAGTATAGCACTTTGCAAAAAAGCTCTTTATTTTCTCCCCTACTCCATTCAGGGGCAGCTTGCTTATTTGCAGTGATGTTGGCGTTGCACTTTCTGTTAAGTCCTCGGCTTCTTTGACAATCAACTGAGTGATGTCCCTTGAAGTGTTTTGTATCTCCGTTGCAGTGTCAGTTTGCAGCTGTTGATACTCTGTGTCCGTCAGGTCGTCCAGGAGAGGTTCGATGATGTTACTGACCTCTGTGGCAATGATATCCTGGACAGCCTTTGTGGTTTCAGTGATCAGGCTGTCCATAGGTGTGCTGGATCTCTTCTCTGAGGTGTCTGGCTCAACAGAAGTGGCAGATGTTTTACAGTGATCCTCACTGACTGCCACCTCTGGAGCTTCCACATCCTTTTCTTTCTCCTCTTGGATGGAAAGGATGGGGCTTCTTTTCTTCTGTGGTTTAGGTTTCCACAGACACTTCATTTTGCTGGTGAATTCCTTAAGCATTTCAGAGGCATGATCGACCATGACGTTGAGCCGTTGAGGGGCTGTAACACGCACAGTGGCCTTGCTTGCAGTGAGGGCAGAGTTCACGCTCTCTACAACATCTTGAATAATTAATATTATCAGCCGTTCTTTGTTTGGGCAGGAGGTTTTGTCCTTAATGTCCAGGACATTTTCAAAGGTGTGGCTAAGAATGGGGCCCATGCATAACAGAACAATCTCCTCCGTCACGGCTGTACCTGTGCGCTTGTGCTCTTTCAGAGCTGATACTAATGATGCGGACACCAAAGCTATGAGGTCCAGTAGCAGCTCTGCCAAAATGATCTTAGTGGCGCTGTCAGGTGTGCCTTCTCTGATCATCGCCCACTGATCTGCTGTCATCTTTTTGAAAAAGGATTCGATCAGTGGCTGGATGGTTTCCAGTTGGATCTCTGGTAGCTCCTCTGTTGGTGAATTTTGCTTGGAATCCATTGCAAATGTTGTTGTAGTGCAGTTTGTTGGATTGTTGAATGTGATGTTCGAGTTACTTCTCACGCTGTGGTCTGTCAGTTGAACACTTTCAGATGCGAAGAGTAAATGAACGTTTTCAGCGAGGGTGTGCCATGTTTATGTATTTCTGCATCTCAGTCATGCATCACCCCTGAGGTCAGAAAGATCAAAGCACATTCTAGAGATCAAAGCACATTCTCGATCCTGACATCAGAAAATCAAAGGCAGTGATGGTCTGCTAAACTCCACCCCCAAACAGCAACTGTAGCCTAGCAACCGTTGCTGGGAACTGAATGAGCACTTTGACAGCTGTTTGTCATTTCAGTTTCAGTTAACTGATAACAATGACATCAAATCACCTCCACTTGACATGCCTGGTATATTTTATGTCTGAAATCAAAGAATCACTGTTGCAAAATAAATGACATTTCAAAATCCTACTTTATTGGAAGTATTGAAATATTATTACAAAAAAATAGTGCAGGTATCATAAGTAAAGGTACTCATTCTGCAGAAAAATGGCCCTGTGATTGTACTACTTCATTAGACTGTTATGGCGGATAGTGGAGCGAGTTAGCTACTTTAGTCCACTAGTTTCCAACCAAGGCCCATTTTCTCTTAAATGTGCTTGTTTGTGAAATAATAAAGAACTGTCTGAAACAAGAAGGCTCCACATAGACAGATTATTTTTGTTTGTTTGTTAAGTGATAGAAAGCTAAACAGTTGGGAACCTTTTGTATATTCTTTAACAATGTTTCAGATTTTTATAGATTTATAAGTTTTTGAGTTTAGTTTAAGTTTTGTTGTTTCAGTGTAAAACCTCAATGTGTGCTCTAAACTCTAAACTATATCTGTATTTCTTTCTCCAGTATAGTATAACATGTTTTCTGAAGACAAACTGAGTGAGATGAAAAAACCTCACTGCTCATCTGAACTCATCATACCAATACGCAACATAAACCAGCATTACATAAAATCAATAGCATGTCACAAAAAACATGATATGATTTTTTCTCAGCACTTGCAGATCGGGAAATTGCTGATAGAAATGACTTTGAACTGATGACACATGTGAGACATCCACTTGGAAAATAATGCATAAATTCTGTTTGGAGCCAGAGAGACCTCAGCTGTGAGACCTGTTCAAAATATAGGTGCTTTGCATGTGTGGATGATTTTTGCAATGCTTTTTATGCAGCACTACACACTTCTCCCAAGCCCTTAAGTCTATTTAGATTTATTTAGAAGTTGTTTTCTATAAGGTCTAGGGAGTCTGATCCCCTTTGCAATCTTACTGACCCCCAAATATTACATCATTATGTGAACTTACTGCACTTTTGTCTGTAATTTTATTTTTTTTGCAAGAAAAATACGTTTCTTTATTTGCATTTATTTGTCAAAGCATAACCCAAGTAACATATAAAACATGAAATATATCCTTTATCGTGTTATGACATTGCTTTCAGGTCAATTACAGGTAAGGGAAGGGTTATAATGTTTTCCATCTATTATGTTTTACTGTATTAGGATCAGAAGAACTAAACAAATCTAATAAACGAATGATTTTGCAATTATTGTTTTTATTCATTTATTTTTCATTGACTGCGTATAACCAGGAGGGGGGGATATCGCTCCATTCGCTGATGTATTTCACACCATCTTGATTACATTTACACGTTTACAATAAAAGACACAAACAGTACACAACAGTAACCTTCCTGATTCCTGTGTCATTTGCTTTTTTGCAGCTTCAGTTTTAACTCCCTCCTTGCTGCTTATGTCTGTTTGTTTTTGTTTTTTTTTATACAGCAAATGAGTCATTCAGCGCTGAAAAAAAATCGCCACATAACCTCAACACAGCTTATCCATTCTCTCTCTCTCTCGCTCTCTCTCTCGTGAAGGAGCCAGGCTTCCTGCTCTTAGTTCCCAGAGTTCCCGGCTGCTGGCAGTAGAATGCTGGGAATATCCGGAGAGGAAGGGGAAGTGACATCACGGCGGTGACCTTCCGTACCAGGCCATATCACCTGGTGGTGGCTGGACGGAGGCTACCAAACAAGCACAAACACACACGCACAGACAGATAACCCGAAGAAGCACATACTTGTTCACACACAGTAAAAGCATGCACATTCACTGAGAAACTTTACTGACACACTTCACTTTTCTTTCCAGGAGAAGAGAGAGAGAGAGAGGAGGAATTGCAAGCAGGGTTCCCATGAAGAGAGAGAGGAAGCGATAACTTCACAGCGGTCATGCAGAAAAACTTTCCAACACTTTGCATAGACGGGCTGAGCTAACCACATCATATTGACAGGAAAATTCCCATCAGCTGAAGAGCTCTGTCTGTCTTTCTACTGATTTGCCAGCTTGTACTGAACAACATTTAGAAGAATAAAACCACATTTACTGTTCATTAATTACAGTTGTGAGGTGTGAGTATTTACATTTTATCTGACATCTGTAGTTAGTATTTACTTTCAGTGATCCCTTACAAAAACAAAAACACTTTAGATTTTTATGAGTTGTGTGATTTCCCCCCTTTAACCTCTTAGTTTGCTTTATTCAAATAACTTTGTGGTCAACTCATCCATTGTAGCACAGCTTTTTTTTTATTCTCCTTAATCATCTGCCAACCCCTCAGATTCATGTTTCGACACTAGAGAGCAAGCATTAGGTTGGTGTAGATAAAACTAGCCTCAGCTCAACCAACATTAATGCATCAGAACGAAACATCTGACAGTCTCATAATAATCTGTCCCTTAGGACATTTTTCTGCAGAATGACTACTTTCATTTTTGATACATACAACACTTGATGCAGGACTTTTTCATTGTTGTATTGGTACCTGAGTAATTCTTCCAACACTGCAGATAACCAAAATTAAAAATCCTTAACCAACACAAACACAAAGTAAAACAGACGTCAGTGCACACAGGTTGCACACAGATGGGAGCCGGACTCTCACACAGTTAACATATGGTCCGTAATTGAGGTATTTACCGAGCTTCTCAGAGGTTACATTCTTTAGGAGCAATGGCTGGAAAACGCATATATACAAACCCACATACTTTGCACACACGCAGACAGACGAGGACGCACGCACACAGCAAAAGAACGTGCGACCGAAGAAGACGTGGAAGTCAACAGGGGAGGGTACGGACAAAAGGAAAGAGGGGAGTACACCGAGGCCTGGAAAGAGGGATGGAAGTCCCTTAATGCCAAATCAGGCGGAGAGGGAGAGACACTGTGTGTGTGGTGGAGACGTCATTATAGGGGATGACAAAAGAAGAAGGGATCCTCTGGTCAGCTGCTGTTGCCACTGTCTATTGTCCTGCCAACAGAGGGACCCCACCCCCACCTCCACCCTCCTCTGCTGCCTCCTCCTCATCTCACACACACACACACACACACACCTTACTCTCGCTCTCTCATCTTGTGTTGGACATCACTTTCTTTCCTTTCTCAAGTTCAACTCTGATTACATGGCCGACCAACTGGCAGCCCCCAGCGTTTAAAGACCCGCCTCACCCCTCCTCACCCTCCTCCCTTAAGCCCCAGCTGTGTCATCGGGAGTGTTTTCAGTGAGTCTGAGATCCAACAGATGTTTGCTCCAAAGAGACCAGAGACATTTGTGAAGCATGTCATGTGTGGAAAGAAGAAAAAAACACAAGAAAATCACTTATTTTATTTAAATATTAGTCAAGTGGAAGTAAGATCTTTTGTGCTGCAAGCTAGTTAAGTAAACATATAAAATATTACCATTGAAGACTCACCTTTTCAAAATAAATGCAGCCGTCTATATAAAATTTTAATGGAATATTATCCTGATTGTGTTAAAACAGCATAAATATTAATAAACAATACCTAATAAAGGGCTTACAAATTTCTTCTGATGGTTTCACTATCTCTTACATGCACACTCTAGTATAATAAGTTTTGTTAAAAATAAATATATGCTAACTTCATAACTTGACTCAACATACCATACCAGCATTATTGAAAGTGTGAACTGCTTGATTGTGAATTTCAGCATCAACTTATCCAAAACTGAAAATCTTTTGTCTGTCTCAGTTATGTGACAACAAAGCTGGCTGGTAGCAGATACTCTTTAATGTAATTGTAAATTAAGTCAAATGAAAAGTAAAATGTGAGTAAATGTTCTGTGAAACAGTTATCAATTTAGTCAAAACTTTCTGAAGTAAGAAATTCATTTAAATAGTAAAGATGTGAATACAAATCAATTGAATAGGAGGAAATCAAAAGTAGGATCTCTGAAGTATACATGGAACATGTTATATCTTAATATTTTTTATTTTATTTATGACAAACACGTCTCTATTAACCTACTAACAATTGCACACATGATATCTGAATAGAAGGTTTCTGCGAATAAGTCACTTTGTAAACGTGGCAACCCAAAAGTTGCTTTGATAAATGGCATATTATTTATCTATAAAGCATTCACACATGATAAATGAACTATCACGAAAGCTGTTAAAGTTCAGTATAATGTATGCTTTATTAGTTAGTTGCAAACAGGCAAATCCAAACTCGGCTTTAGTGAATTACTGGTTTAAAAAAAGTAGAAGTGCACGAGCAAGCTGCTCAATTAATCAACAAGAGTGCTTGTAATCAGTTTTTTTTTTTCTTCTTCAACCCATTGAGAAGTTTTATTGTTTTTAATGAAGGATGTTTTATAAGAGGAGGCGATAAATTCAGCCAACTAATAGAAGCAGCTATGAATGAAGCTCTTTTCTTCCCTTTGTGTCCGTGCTGCGTATGTATGCTCCTCACGTAGCCGCCAAAGGTGCTGAGCTCTGCATTATCATTCGTCTACCTCCCTGATGTTTTCTCAGGCACTGTGCTGGAGTGTGTATGCATGTGGGTAAGGATATCAAAATGTGTGTTCATATGTATATATATTACTTTATATGGTAATTGTGAGCTTAGGTTTAAATGTAATTTCTCCAGATGCTTTCATTTCAAGTCAATCCAGGCCAAACGACCCTTGACCAACTGACCTCAGGAATATTTAATCCTCCACTGTCTCTGCATAGTGTGTGACACTCGATTGGCCTCTCTTTGGCACACACACACACACACACAGAGGGTTTATGACCACTCGGTGACACTCGCAGACAGACAGACACAATAGGAGACCCGACACATTCCTTTCCCCAGGTGGCATAAAAGACGCAGCCAGATCAATGGCCCAATGGGATCCAAACCAATGGCCAACGATCATTAACCCCCGACGAGTGTCAGATCCTCATACCCCTCGACAGACTATTGTGTGACCACTGTGTGTTCGTATACGCACTGTTGTGTGTGTGTGGGGGGGTGGTTTCTGTCGTGTGGAGCTGGTTAACTGCTGGACGAGGGGTCTAACTTAGGGCAGGAGATGGTGACAACGTGAGTCGTGTTGACCTGAGAAAACTGTGGAGAACTGGACGTTTACAGACGTGTTCAGCGCCAAAGTGACAGACAAACAGTGACACAATGTAACTGAGTACATATACTCGAGTACTGGAGGACAATTACTTGAATATTTCATTACTTTATACTTAAATATACTTACAAATATTGTATTTTCATAATCCTTACAAATTATCATACAGCAATACACACTTACTTACACTATAAATTATGAGTATCTTGATGATGCATTCTTAGATTAAACTAAATATTGTTCAAATTTAGCTCCTTGAAAATATTAATGCTGCTTACACACATCAAAGCATCAGTAGTGTAATTAAAGATATATATGATAAATATAACACTATTTTTGGCATGATGAGTATTCTGGTACTTTTTGTTTTGATGTTAATACTATTGCTTCAGTAGAAATTTGAATACAAGACTTACAATTGAGCATTTTTATACTTTGGTGTCTCCTGAGTAAAAGATCTCAGTACTGCTGTTTGATCTCTACAGCTCTCCGATTTAGTTTATTATTATTTGAACAGAAGGAAGAAGAGAAGTTCAGCGAGTATGATGATTAAAAAAAGCCTCTAATCATCAGGTCGTAGCCCTCAGACTTAAAGAAAACCAATCAAGTTCTAATTTGTACAAGATAACAGATTTTTGATTATTATTGATAAATTGATTATAGTGTGGTGCGATCACAGGTAAAGGTCACTACATACTACAGGACAGGTAAATTTCCTGCAACAGGACACTCAATTAAGGTTAATTTTTGTGCAGACTTTTGAAAACTGCACTTAAAAAAACTTGTTTCCACTGCAACATATCAAACATTTCAGGTGTGTGAACATGTGTAATGACACCGCGCTTAAAAAAAGGATAATTACACCAACTTCAGCAGGATCTCACTCCATCCCTCCTTCTCCTCCAACTCCATACCAGCAGTCCCTACAGCCATGTGTGTGTGAGTGTGTGTGTGGAGGGCTGGTGGTGGGAGGACAATGGGCAGTAAGGGGGCTGGCTGAATGGGACCATTGAGTCTGCTCAGCCAAACAGAAAAGCATCTTCCATCTCACTTCAAAACCCACAGTTTCACTCTGTACAACCAGGCCTTTATTCTCTATAATTACTCCCTGACACACATGTATACACACACACAGGCGCGCACATTTGCACGCGTACATACATACGCATGCATACATACGTATTTATAAATATATGTGGATGAATGTGCGCACTAATCACAAAAATAACACAGGCAGACTAAAACTGTGTCAAGAGTCATTTTAATTGTTCAAGTTATTTTAATATTTCATTGCATAACAGCTGAACCTGAGATTTCACTTTTTAAAAAAAAGAAAAATTATGTATACTCTACCATATACTGAGATAATTTAGTCAGTTCATTTCACACATGCTACACAGACAGAAAATATATACAAATATTTATAATCAGAAGAGAATAAAGATAAAAAACAAAAAATGCA
This sequence comes from Scortum barcoo, assembly GCA_023238725.1. Classification (NCBI taxonomy): domain Eukaryota; kingdom Metazoa; phylum Chordata; class Actinopteri; order Centrarchiformes; family Terapontidae; genus Scortum; species Scortum barcoo. The sequence goes on from CM041545.1 coordinate 19,599,727, forward strand.
TTTGCAATTTCTTCTGATGGGTTTGATGCTAAATTTTGCACTGAGATGGTCATTATGCAGCCAGAAAGTCATTCTACAACCATTTTCAATAATTAGTTATTTTCACTGTAATCTGGAAGTTCTGATTTGTAGAAACATAATCCATCTTAGTGAATGATGACTCTGATCATCCTGTAACTGCAGTATGCATGAAAAGTTCACAATTCAAAGGGGATTTCTGTATTTTCAGATATTTTCTGTGCGTCATTTTCTGTGAGTTCTGTGACTGTTGAATGTCTTACTCCGAGTCTAATCACTTTTTGTGCCTGTATGTACCTTTGTCATGTTGGCTGATAAAGAGCTGGTAGTCTCCAAATATGGGCTGTTTCAGTATATTAAAAGTTGCTACTCCAGTCAGTGGGTACTCTCTGTTTTTCCCTTCCCTGCTCACCTGTACCTGACCTGAATACAGGATGGGAGGTTCACCCAGTCACCCTCCTGCATTCTTTCAAAAGCCCACAGCTAGACAGAAACACTTGCCTGTGCATATGGAGATTAAGTTCGAAAGCCATCTAAGCCTTGTTTTCTTTACTGTAATAGAAAATAATAGAAAATAATAGCTGTAACAGCTGTGTCACAATATGTATTAACAACCTAATTCACTGTAAGCCCTTTAACAAGAGGTATTATCGTAAACAGCCCGTCAGACAAAGGCAGCAGGCCTCGACAGAGAAAGTGCCGCAGTATCACCAACAGTTTTTTGTCAGTGTTACACTGGGCCATTTAAACTCCACCAAGCTCGTTAGCCTAGATCCAGCCCCGCGGCCTGCCTGCTCATTGTGCGTCCAGCACACTGAATCATTGTGTGGGAGGATAATCCATACGTGGTAATTGTTACACCCTATCATGCAGCGCAGAAGGACAGCAGGACTTGGATGGATGGATGGATGCGTGGGTTGATCCATCCGTCCAAACGACACATGTAGATGGACGGACTTTGAAAACACATACGCAGACTGAAATCAATCATTTATCAGCATTTGGGTCAAAAATGACCTCACACACACACACACACACACACACACACACTGACAGGACACTCGCCTTAGAGTCCAGCTGGGTCAGGTCATGACACAGTGCCCCCATCAGAACCAGGAGCATGTGTGTGTTTTTGTATGTGTGTGTGTGGCAGTGTGTATGTGTGTGTTATATCTATTCTATCTATCTATCTATCTATCTATCTATCTATCTATCTATCTATCTATCTATCTATCTATCATATATGTATGTCTGTCTATTAATACAAACACCCAGGTCTGTGTGTTGGAATGACATCTCTCACACACACATGGAGGAACAAAAGGATGCAGGCAGCAGTGTGTGTGTGTGTCAGGAACGGGGAAGAAGGCTGGGTCGTGGTCATGGGGGGCTGGGGTGTTGAAGCTCCATATGGGCACCCCACCCCTTGTATCCCCCCTCTCCCCCCCTGCAAACAGGCAGATGTCAAATGGGACGTGCCTCCCTGATGGGGCACAGGGTCACCCCGCACAGGGGTAAATAACAGAACAGAAATGCCTTCCTGCCAACACCCCCCTTTATACCCGCCCCCACCCAAAAAAAAAAAAAAAAACACACCAAAAAAGACGTACACACATGTTACCAGAAAAAAAAGCTGCTGACAAAAACATGCCAACACAGCCGTTTAAATTACATCAATATCAGCCCGACAGACTTTAAACCTGACTTTGACACAAGTTGAGTCATTTTAAAATCAGTGTTATGTGCAGAAGAAAATAAAAACAATAATCCAAAAGCCAAAAAAATATATAAAAACACATAAAGAATGTGAGTGAGCTGTATTTATAAGTGGTTTGAGCCTCATTTCTGACTAAAAAATAGAAATATAAGTAACACAAGCCTGATCACTTTTCAGAAAGAGGTTGTTTTGAGGGTGTTATCAAGTTCAATAGTCCATTTATTGTCATGTAATTTCACTGTTATGTTTTATATCAATTCATATTTTTTATTGCACTTCCAATCTCTCCTTTCTTTTTTTTTTTTTACAGTAAAAGTCCAAGCATTGCAAATGAGTTTAGGCCATAAATGTCATATTAAGTGCCATTAGTCCATGCACTTTTAATATTATTATAAAAACTATTAGCCATTAGCTTACTGCCACTGATATAAATAGGGTGAACAAAATATTAGAACTAATTCATGTTAAATATAAAACACTTTTTAATGTTATAAATGTAATTCTGCCTCAAAAATGACCATAAAGCTGAATCAACACCTCTAAAACTGTTTCTTGGACATTATAACGTTCATTAAGTTGCATTTGACAGCTTCGTTTTTTTAGTGCACCTAATAAAATGTACTTAAATATAGATCACTCAGCACCAAAAAGTGTGTGTTGGTGTGTGTTTATGTGCATGAAGCACGTCTCCAATGTGTCCAACACTGTTTTGACTATTAAGGAAGATGCAGCTCGACTTCAGGACAGGTGTCAGTTGTGTATGTGTGTGTGTGTGTGTGTGTATGTGTATGTGTGTGTGGAGGTATGGGCTGCAGTCCTAAACAAAGCAAGGGAATGGACACACACACACACACACACACACACACAGGCTGCTCTCTGTGTATTGAGCCCTGAATGGTTACGCCCATGCAGGGGCAGGAGTAAGGTTACTTTACATACTGCACTTACAGCTCCCTTTACCACTGGGGTATAAAATGGATTTGAATGAGAAAGAGGGGAACAGAGGGGTGGAAGGGAAGGGGGGAGGAGAGGGGTGAGAAGGGAGGAGGAGGATCGAGGGGTGGGAGGGGGGTTCCCTTTGTGTAACAGGAGGTCTGCTGCTGCTCTGGCATGGCTATGGAGATGGAGGAGCGGGGTCACTCTCCGTGCTCTCCCTCCCTCTGTCCCTTCACTATAGGCTGGCTGCTCTGTCTCTCCTCCTCATCCCTCCCTCCCTTCCTCCCTCCATCCATCCCTTCCTCCCTATTAGCATAGCAGCTGCCTGATACAGGGCGTAGGGTGGGGAATGGCCAGGTTGCTGTGTGCATATGTGTGTGTGAGGGTGTTTGTCAGAGGGAGGGATGTTAGACGGGGTGGGGGGACTTGGAGGGGGTCCAGTCAATGGCGGTCCGTCTGGCTGGTGAATAGCAGCTAAAGCAGGCCCCCGCGAGCTAGACAAAGGAGCCGGTGAGGGAGGGGATGGGGTCGGGGTGTGTGAGGGAGATGGAGGGAGGCAGGGGTGGGGGGGTGGAAGAATGAGGCAGTGAATGGAGCGCCTTGTCACCAGCGCTATGGAAAGAAGCACAGAATGAACTGGAAGAATGAAAGAAAAGTTCAAAAAGGAGCGGAGGGCAAGGAAAAGACCGGCCCGACCACCTGTCTCTCTCTCTCTCTCTCTCTCTCTCTCCCTCACTTTATTTCTTTTACTCCCCTTCTTACTCACAGGCAGACTTTGGGGAGGGGGGGTTGTCCACTGGTGTTTAGCGACAGACATGTTTTTGTTTTTCAGAGGGAGAAAGTGTCGTATCAGCAGGATTTAAAGCTCGCTGTCATCCACCAGCATCGCCGACTCCGTGCTGATGTCGCTGCATTTGGGGCCAAATGATCGTGTGATTCTCCGCTGCCACAAAAATGAGTAAGCAGCGTGGTGGCAGACTGTCAAAAAAAAAGGATTTCTCAAAGGATGAATCCACAGAAAATGTGCTGATTAGTTAGGAAATGATGCTACGGGATGTGATTATGGACACCAGGCAGAAAGGATGGTGCTGATAACAACTCAGCTGGATCCAAATAAAAGTCCCAATCAATAGTAAACATCAGGCATGGACACCTGAGGATAAATGACATTAAATGAGTCGTACTTGTTACGGTAAACCGAGCGGCTCGTGTTAGTGTTTGTGCTCACTTCATAGTTTGTTGACTTTTAGATTTGTCACAGATAAAGATCTCCATGATTTCATCCAAACAACGCAAAGAAAAACACACAGTACCTCTTTAGCAATCTCATTGAGCAACTGACTCAAGAGGGTGCTGGGAGGTGTAGGAAAATTCAGCATGCCGTTATTGTGTAGTTGCCATTTGTAGTTTTAGCGACTGTTATTCAGCAAAGTTTACATATAGACTAATTTTACCTATTTTTTGCGATCACGCTTGTGCAATGATGCAACTGACTATGTGTGATGTGAAGGAGTCGCTTGTAGTAATGAAACCAGGGGATATTTCAAAGAAGTCCGACAGCCCTACAGAGTATTTTACCACCTTTTAACCCATTGTTCAGGTTTTACAGCACCTGTATACGACTTATCCAGCATCAGATAAACGAGCTGGTGAACGCAGTGGAGCGTTTAGGTGCTAATGAGCCAGATATGTTGCTCAGAAATTAGTGGAGACCAACACGGAGCTAAAAAAAGAGGAACTTTTGGATTTAACTTTAATTTAATTACAAGAAACATATTTAAAGGGCATGTGTGTATTTTTTTAAATTGCTCTTGTCAATTAAAACTCTTGTCACGCAGAAGTTGGATGCAGCATACAAACTATGCTATACATCACCAAACTATGTACTAATAATAAAAAAAGAACGGAAATTGCCTCGCCCTAACAGGTGCAACAAAACAGAAGAAATGCTCTGGTACAAGTACACACAGTCTTGAAAAGCGCTCTGATCATGAGTGAAATCACTTGTGTGGGTGGACGATGGGTGTGTAGGGCCTTTTCACGCCTTAATCCCAAGTAGCATCTAAGACATGTCATGGGAGGCGTCACGACTTGGAAGAAATCCAGTTCAGATGAAGCGACTGAACATGTCTGACTTCATGGAAAACACCAAAAGCCAACCGGACAAAACGGAGCCCGGTACAGTCAGGCAGCGCATAGAAAATCTTTTTCCGAAATACTTTGCATAGCCTCAAGAGGATAAAAAGTACTGTAAGCAACCAGAGGTCACATAAACAGCATCACGGGTGTCATGTGGAGGTTAACATGAAGGCAAAATCACAACCTGTTGGACTGTTCGACTGTTAAATATTTCTCCGAGTTCCTCTTTACGTGGCTGTCCTCACTCCACAGGTTCCTGCAGCAGCTCGATAAGTTCCTCTTTACGATCCCTAAATGTAAAACACGGCTCATTCGTGCAGGCCGTTTTGTATTACGCGATCATGTCGGTACGCAGGCACTTTGAGGAAGTCATATGCAGGGTCTCACAATCAAAGCTCCCGTCGCTGCACATGGGTTGAACAGGAGCCGTTATGAAATGAGGAATTCAGTGTTGCAAAACCAATTAAATTGCGTTTTTACAAGATGTTCAGTTAATCTTGCGTCTCACGGATCAAGTGTAACCCTTCAAATGAGGGGTGTAAGCATGGATATGAATATTTTATGAGCCCCGCGAACAATGGCCTTTTGGATGGAGATGGAAGATAATCACACAGATGCACTTGATTGCAGCTGCTGTAACGCCGACCCACCAACCGCATTTTACTCAGTTTATCTGTGAAATGCAAAAACAGACACACACACAGGATTTTAACTGGTTATATATTTGCCAGTGTCCCCTCTTCACTTTTTTTTTTTTTTTGACAAACTGATCTTGATGCAGCTCTCTTAAGTTTTCTGGACTCGATTCAACTCCCCAAACAACTCTTCGCCTGATTTTCTCTGCAAAAAAAAATCCTCCCCAGACGCCTTGTGTTGTCTGGCTCGCTGACGGAGGCGAGCTCCACGCTCAGGCTGAGACCAAGACGAGCGAGGAGAGCCAAGGCACATGAAGAACCTATTAGGGGGCCTGAGCAGTCAGCAGCAACCCTGGGAGGCCAGCCAACTCAGTGTGTGAACAATAGGGAACCCAGCTCAACAAAAACATCCTGCAGAAGTGAGAGACTGGGAGGGAGAGAGGAAAGGACAAGCCAGCAGCGAGCCAGATAGCCCGCTCGGCCTGCCACGGTATCAAAACACAGAGCGGGCCGGTGGAGAGGGAGCTAACTTTGCTGGTGTTGGGTTCGACAGAGAAACGCACCGGATCCGCGAGCTCGCTGCAGAGCGTTCAAGCTGAGTTCACAGCAGGTTCAGCGGCAGCTCAGAAAGCAAGTTTAACAACAGCTTTTACTTGTCAGTGAAGACTAGATGTAAGACACTACTCCTTTTTTTTTTTTTTCTCACACATACTATACTCCACTACTACGCTACAGTGGAAACTCTCAAACCACAGCCGTTATTTCAAACACATTTCTAACCCTCTTTGCTCAAACATCTGCGCTCAACTGCAGGTCAACACCCAGAAGATGTCACAACGCGAACAGGTTGCCCCGGCATGTAGAAAGACTTATCGTCGCGGGCGCTTCTTTTCCCACGACCCTCCCACAGCCACCACGCAATATCAGTTGCAACTCAGCAAGTTCCATGAAACGGGGAGAACATGAGTCAAAGGTTTCAAATAAACAGGTGCTGAGGTTCAACGGCAACCGTGCAAGTGACCGTAGGCTGCAGCGACCCGTGCTTTGTTTTTTCGACAGCGCCGCGAGTACAGTGAAGCTTAACTAAAAAAAAAAAAACCACCTCGCTTTTGCTGCTTGGTACAAAATACAGTTTTTCTTATTTGGCTGCAAATTTCAGGGTTTTTTTGTCTAAATGAAGCAAGAGTGGTTCACAGTTTAAACAACCATTTTTAAAAACATTTTACGCATCATTACAAGAGGCTCCAAAGTATATTTATATTTCACATGCTGAGTGCAAAAAATCAGAACAGACATAAAAAAATGACAAACAAGAATATCTTTTGCTCGGTCCAACAAATCAGCGACTGTTTTCTTTAAAAGCAAAGTTACACCATTTATGGGAAGACGTTAGTGAGATGAAAAACATAATATGATGCAAAGTAAGGATAGAAATGTGTGAAAGACAGACTCGACTGAGAGGTTTGTTAACGGGAATTGTGGCCTTAATCGTTGGAAAAGGGAGCACAAGAGAGGAGTGTGTGTCGGAAAAGTTTCTGAGTGTGTGTGTGTGTGTGTGTGTGGTTGGTGGGGGGGTAACATAAAACCAGCTCTCCCACAACACACACAGGGGAGGGGACCCTTCTTTAAACTGAGCCTACCCACAATGCACTGGGCGCTTTTATCCCGGCAGTGAAAGGATGAGGCCAGATGAATGACAAAAGGGAGAGAATGGGGATCTGGGTTGGGCCCAGCTGGCTTGGAAGACAGGGAGGAGGAGAGAGAGAGAGAGGAGGGTGGGGGTGTGTTTCCCAAACCAACCTTTTCTATGAGAAATGCAGGAGGGAGCGAGAGAGGAGGAGGGGGGTAGCTTTTTGCTGGGGAGATGAGGAAGAAATGTATGCATACACAGAGGATTTGAGTTTAATGATTTCTTTACTGGCTTGTACACAAACGTACAAAAATAATACAGCACTCATCTCCACATGACATCACGTCATCATCACAGTGTTACAAACGTTCAAAAATAAAAGAATACAAACAAACAAAAACTCAAACATGATGGAACATCTGCATCACTCATGAACAAAAAAAACAAAAAATCAGCCGTTTCCTTTCTCGCTTGAAATGAAGCAAGACCAGAAACACAACTTGGTCCAAAGAAGTCAGCACTTTTTTTCTCTTTTTAAAAAAAATCATCTCACTCATGTACACCAATCCGGCGGCCGGCTTCTTACGTCATAAATGTTATGACCCTGGTAAGCCAAACAACCACACAACCGTGCAATTTTTAATCATGTTACAATGATCTTACCATCAAATGTATTATTCCCCTTTCAAAAAAAACAGGAAGACAGCACTTCAGAAAAGAAAGTGCCCCAAGATATCATCATCATCATCATCAGCGTCGATATATATATCCATATGTATATATACATACACCCAATCACAGAAATACACGCATCTTTGTTAAAAAAAACATCATGTTTTTCCACAAAGTAACACACACATTAGGACATTATCACCTGGAGCATATATTTATACAATAGTATTTTGTTGTGTTTGTTTCTTTTTTTCTATTCAGAAAAAAATTAAAATGTTGACACATAAAAGCCAACTTTTCAACAGTCATCAGTGCAATATTCAAACAAAACAATAAGAAAAAAAAACACAAACATCAAGTTTAAGACAAGCGATGCATATTTCATTTGTTGCCTGATACCAATCTATACCTTGATGTAGTGGATCTAACGCTTCGGTTACTTGTGGTTGTTCCAGATTTAAAATGGGACTGTTTAACACAGCGACACGGGCAGGAAAGGCAGGGGGGGGCCTCATGAGAAGCACACAATCACACACACACTTCAATAAAAAAAAACAACAAAAAAAACACACACTCTCACATTTAAGCTCCTCATGGGGTGAACCAGTGCTGCTGTGAAGCTTTGATACAACTGTTGGCCATTTGAGCAGTAGGCTTTAAGAAAAATAAAAACATCATCAACAACAACAGGAAAAATAAAAATAAAAAAAACATACAAGCAGCATTGATACAAATGTTAGGGTGCCATGACTTTCAAAATGCAGCAGGCAAGTTTATGAAACCAAATCCTTTTTTTTCCCTCTTCCTTTTCTGTGACATCCTGCAAAAGTCATGAGTTGCTTTTTTTCTCTTCATCGTCCAACAGTAAAAAAAAAAGGGTCCTGCTCAGTAGTAGTAACTATTCCAAAGCCTTGGCTCCTGCAGTTACCCCATACAAACACTGGGGGCGCACAAGGCTCAACATTTTTTTGTGCAATAAAACTCCCTGCATTTATAAGTCATGCGATACAATTCCATTTATTTCTTTTGTATGACTGAAAAAAAATATAGAAAACAACATAAAAAGGCTGATGGAGACAGAAAAACAGAAAGATGGAGGAAAAAAGAAAGAAAATGGAGGTTTAAAGGGAAAACATGGTACAAATGGCAGTGTAAGTGAGAGAGAGACATAGAAAGAGACAGAAAAAAAGAGAGAGAGAGACTCTTCTTTGCAGAAGAGACAAAAACGATGCTTTGCTTGCCAGAATTGGTTTGGTTGTAGTGTAGAATAAACTGTCCCAAACGAGGGGTGCAGGAATTTTTTGGGTGGGGTGGGGGGTTCATTGCATCTTCTGCATTTGAAGTAGTCCATCATGTCCGTTAGGCTACAGAGCAAAAAAATAAAAAATAAAAAAAAGACATACTGGCATGCAGATGATCACAGACAACTTGTGGATCTCTTCAGACTCCAAGAAAAATAAAATAAAAACATGGCAGCAGAAGTGGTGAAAGAGCTGAAACAAACTTGAGAATACTTTATATAGTCGAGGTAGCTGGCAAAAGGCAACCAAACGAAGTCCTTTTAATGGGGGAGGATGGGGGGGGGGAACAGTCCTCTTGAGGGTCAACAGGCTGTAACAGAGGGGTTTCTTGAAGGTGGTGGTGGTGTTGCTGGGGGGGTTGATGGATGGTGGTGGTGGCAGGTCTACCACACAGGACAGTTTACACTACACGTCTGAAGCAGCTTGAGTCACCCTTGATATTCCCATAGACTTTAAGAAGAAGAGGAAGGACAACCACAACATATTGAAAAAAAGTATCTTCTCAATGTACCTTCATAAATAAAAAAAAAAACCCAGTCTGCTTTCACAGTGATGACTAGGATGTTAATAAAATACTGAAAGGAGATTATAAAGTGAACTCCAAATGCAACTTTCTCTCTCTCTCTCTCTCTTTTTTGTTCTGTTTTTATATATACAAAGCGAAAGCAGCGGTTTTCTTTTTATTTCAATAAGACCACAGACTCAGGTGGTGTTGGTGGTGTTGATGATGGTGGTCTGAAGAGTTGGACGCCACCTTGGCAAGGATGTGCAGAGTCTCTTTTTTTCTTTTTCACAACACACACAGTAATAAAAAAAATCAAAGTAAAGCTATTGTGTACAGTACTTCACAACAATGATGGAGTCCCTTGTTGTTACATAATGATTACACATCTTGAAAAGCGTGTTGGATAGCCATAATGCCGCTCTTTGAGTTAAAAAAATGAAAGAAAATAGACCTCTGGTGGCCAACAGAGGGCAACCCTTCTTCTCTTGTTCATCCCTTTTCAGATATTCCAGCATGCAGCCATGGTGGCATCAAGTGCCATAGAAAAAAATAACTTAAAAAAGGGGGGTTTTCCTTTTCTCTTTTCTTTTTTGTTTTTTGCAAGTGAACAATGAGGAGGTCAAATCTGATGCACTCACCCCAAAGAGAGACCATTCAGCTGTACTGTGAGGATGGGAGGTCATGATGGATAGAGAGGAAAAAAACACACAAAAATAATAAAAATAATAAAAAAAAATAATAATAACTGGGCCGTCTGCGCTCCTGGAGTTCAAAACACACACATCACATGTCACACACACACAGGCGTCTTTCTTTTTTATACGTGGAGATCTAGCAGACACATTCAAGAGGAAAGCTTTTAGTACCAACAGACACCAGAGTGGCGTTTTTTTCATCTGTTCTTGTATTTTTGTGTGTGTGTGTGTGTTAAAGAGTCGTGTTGAGGCTGTGAGGAGACATGCGGTGTTTCATCCAGGAGCGCACAGAGGGGCCCCGTTTGGTTTTACAATGAGGGAAGATTACTGTGCAGGCCTAGTCTTATTTCCTTTTTTTATAATAATAATAATAATAATAATAATTTGGCACAACTATGTAGATAATGGCAGATGTTCTTTTTGCTTTTATAAGAGCTCGGCTTTCCCGTGTGTTGCAGTTTTATTCCCCACTCCCTCGGTCGCTTTCTTTCTTTACTTTTTTATTTTTTACCTGACAGACAGCAGAGGCAGATCACCGGGCCCCGGAGGAGTACTTGGCCTTGGTGATGAGGTAGAGCACAATGTCCTGGTGGCCCCCGAAGGCGGCGATGTGTAAAGCGCTCCACCCTTCCCTGTTGGCCAGCCGGATGTCTGCGCCAAACTTCACCAGCAGTTTTACCAGCTCCAGGTTGCCGTCGATGACGGACTGGTGCAGGGCCGTCTGTCCCTCCGGCCCGAAGGAGTTGACGTTGAACTCGCAGTTTGTCATGTTCTGCAGCAGAGAGTGCAGCTCCTTGGTGTTGCCCTTCTTCACCGCCTCCTGGAAAACCCTCTGCGGCGCGGAGCAGGTCGACACGTCCGCCTGGCTCATGGCTGCAGCTCGCTGGAGGAGGAGGAGGGGGGAAGCAGTAATCCTGCCCGGGCTCTAAAGCTGATGATGATGATGATGGTAAGAGTCGTCTCCTTGCTCTGGTGACAATGCCACACCGGATTATAACCAGCTGTTTAAGGCACTTTAAAGGACTAAAAAAAGGAGCACTGTATATATCCCAAAAAGGACAAGAGAGGAAATAACACACGTGGTGTGCAAAAAAGAGAGATCCTAAAATCCCTAAAACATAAAAGGGGTCCAGGGGTCTCTGGATGTAGTCCCCCCCTCCTTTTTTCTGTAGCAGCAGCAGGTAGCCTGAAGCAGGGGATGGAGAGGAGAAGACACCTCCGACTTCTTCACTCGTGGGAACTGGGAGCACGACGGCCACTATCTCCAGCAGGCAGCAGGGTTTCCTTCAGCGCTCCGACCTGAGTCCTCTGTCCCGGCTCCGCGTCGCTGCCACTGCTCGTGTGCGGTGTGGCCAGGGTGTCTGAGATGAAAATGATAATTAAAAAAAAAGAAGGCGTGAATCCCGATTCTTCACCGGCAGACTGCGAGAGAGAGACCCCCGCATTCCGCCACATCCAAGAAATGAGAGAGGAGGAGAGCTCCGTGCGCACACGTTTTACGCGCACGTTTTACGCACGGACTCGCCGCTTCATTTTTTTTTTTAAACATGTCTCGGAAAATGTAATCCTCTGCAGGTTTTTGGGACTTACCTGTAAGAGATGGACGGGTCCGTGGCGACGAAAAACGATAACAAAATCCACCGTGTGGGCCCCGGTCTGCGTCCTCCGCGCGGTCCGTGTGAGTCTCTGCCCTGCGCTGCGCTCTGGGGGAATATTTTACGCGTCCTTTATTTGCATGACAATACCATCCCAAAGAATCAACTGTGGAGGAATGGGCGGAAACCCGGGGAGGTTATAGGCTGCCGGCTCGGTGAGAGGGAGGGATCAAGGGGGGCCTGTGAATCTGCGGGGAAAGGAGAGGGGGGTGGTCTTCCGAGGGGAGGGGAGCCAAATGTCGCTGCAGAAATATTAAACAAGCCGCCCGCAGCAATATGACGGTGAGCCCTGCATCCGATCTCCCGGAGCCCCCCAGGAAGCGGACTGAGGGAGAGAGGGGGAGGCATGAGGTGCTGCTGTGAAGGATCAACAACTGGATTAACATCAGCAGGGACCTGAAACAAAACTTCAGCCGCATCTCTCACACTGGCATGGATGTGAAATTGGTGACAAGAGAGCCCATCAGAGATGATTTTCAGTGAAGCAAAAAGCCTGAAATATAACAAAATATTCGCTTTATGTAAAAAATAACCACACTTCCCACATCAATGAGTTCATTTTACGCACAACGAGACAGTTAGTTTGATTCCCAACAACAGGAGGGTCATATTTATCTCACTTTAATCACACCACATTTAACTTGGACTTCACTTAATATAATTAGTCAGAATGGTTCATTAATTAGCCCTTTTTGTAAATGAAGGGGTATCTGGGCTCATTAACGCCCTTTGGAGTTGGGTGGGAGGCTGGAAAAAGGTGCTGTTGATGACATGCTCTCCAGGTGAAGGTGTGGTTTACGGCTGCGTCTACGTGGCCCAACTTTCTCTGAAAGCAATGGTAGATTCAAGTGTGCACAAATATATATAAATATAAAGATAAAGCCGGGCTTTGGGGTGCGCTCCTGTGAGCAAAGAAGGAGTTTTATCCTCCAAATGTCTGAGGCTCAGGAGTGTGTCAGATGTGTAAGATCTTTTCGACACTGTAACTCTTAAAAAACCTCTGGAGAGCCGCCGTCCTCCCCCCAAAGACAGTGATTACCTCCGAGCCAAATGGAGAGGACAAAAACATAAAAACACCTCAGAGGGAGAGATTACAGGCGGCTGTTTAAATCATAAACTGCGGATATATTCCAGTTGTTTTTTTTAAATGACTAGACTGTGGGACTTCGAATAACAAAAGCCCTGCGCCACTTCCTTTTTGCAAGTGAAAAGAGGTGACGCTGTGCGCAGATTGACACGCCGCTCAGCTCCCCTACTCCTCCTCCACGTCCTCCTCCCCCCCGGCCACCGTGGGAACTGGGTGCCTGTGTGTGTGAAAGAGAGACGGGGAAGGTGCAGAGAGATATTGATAGATAGAGAAGTGCACGGTTTGGCATGTGAAAGTCACGGATGGATAGATCTGAAGGGGTGGAAAGAGAGAAAAATCTGCGTGGAAACCGCAGCAAGGTTCGTCTCCGCGTCGTTTGCTCCGTTTGGCGGCCCCGCAGCCTCATCTCATCTCATGTCATCTGTGTAACACTTCATAAACCGCTCTCTCTCTCTCTCTCAGCTCTCCGCTCTGATGGTCTGGTGGCTTTCACACTGTCCTCTTTTTCCCACACTCTGAACTGTACATTTGGCGCACGTCTGCGGCCGCATCTGTCTGCGTCAGGGTGCGATCTGTGCGCGCCTGTGTGGGAGGGACGGAACCAGAGAGCTCACATATGAAGGTCACGACCTGTTTTATTTAATTAAAACCACCAAAAAATGTAAATATTTTCATGGTGTTATTATGGCAGACTGACTGACAGGTGTCCATCGTGGTCGTGAGTAACCCAGTTCTAAATAAATGCACATGCTAATTTATTTAACCACAGGTAGTCCACAGAGACTGTACCCACGCTTCAAGTCTCTACATAAACAAATTTAAAACAGCCACAAACAAATCTTTTATTTTTACAGGACGTAATATAAAAGTGAGCAGTCATTTTTTATCTTTAGAAGTGTCATGAAGCACCCAAGTGTCCACAAGTGTCCATTATTTTTAGGAACACTGTTGAATCATGATCATCATAAACTGGATTACTTCAGTTCATTATTATTTATAACCAGACACCTTGAGGTTATTATGATTATTATAAAGGCCTTAAAACAAGTTAAGCACTTTGTAAAGTTTCAGAATAAGCTGTATTGCATGCTGTACAGGCATTGAAGCACATTTGTAATATCTCTAAGAATAAAAAGAAACTTAACTTTGACTTATGGAAACTTTATTGGCATTACCTGCAGGTTAACACACCTTGCACACTGATCTGGTTTATCTCTCGGCCTAAAGACGTCTCAGGATTTAGTGCAATTTAAGTAAAACCTCTGGGTGTTTGTCACAGATTAGTTAGTTTGATTAATGTAGATATGTGACTTCAGGACTGCTCCGGTGAGACTAAACGGTGGACAACAGGCCGAACAGTCTCTGTGGGAGGTTGTGATTCATGTTTTTTGGACTCATTAAGGTGCACATCTGCAGGTGACTGTGTTTTCTGTTTGTTCCTCTGCAGCAAGAGACCCACAGCTGCAAATAGTCCAAAAAAAAACAAAGACATGCCGCTCTGAGTCATTCACAGAAATGTGGTGAACACTGAACAGACTTTTTTCACATACAGTACAGCCTACATACAGTAACAGATGTGCATCCCTCCCAAAAGTCCACGTGACACAGCGTTGAGGGGCCTGCTGCACATTGGCAGGGAATGCACAGAGGTTATTCGTCTGATTTTATATCAGATTATATATTTTTAGGATCAGTTAAAGTTTTTATGTTTCTTATAAATATGTTTTTCTTCCTTTGGGTTACTGAATGCTGCAGAACATCTTCTGGAAAATCAGGAACATCTGTCCGCTATCAGAGCTTTGGCTGCAGCGCGTCTGGACACTTGGAAAACATTTGCACAGACCGCAGGAGCCAAAAGTTTCTCCGATTGGATGAGTTTCTCCCCCAAACTCTGTGGCATTTGCTCTCCCCTCTCTGCACCCCCACCACTACTTTGCTCCTGAGTCTTTCTTGGTAATGTGAGTCTGGGAAGGAGCCAAAACCAGATGCAAGCATGACAGTTGTGTGTGTGTGTGTGTGTGTGTGTGTGTGTGTGTATGTATATACTGCAAGCAGCAATGAACTACTTTAAACAATTATTTCACAATCTTTACATTCCTCCTTTGACTGGCCCAGTTATTAACACTCTTGCGTAAAAGACTCGAATTCACTTTATGGCGACGCGCTCAGTGCGTGCGTAAACGCGTGCGTAAACGCGTGCGTAAAAGCGCACAGCCATCATTTACAACAACTCGATCTCTTAAATATTGTTTAGGCATCTTTAAACTACTAAATGGAGACTAGTCCCACACAAATAATGCAAGTCTGGTTCTATTTCTGTGCCCAAACAAATGAGAAAGAGCCTCGGAGTCGCGCAGTGTTGTGCGGCTGACCTGTGAGCGCAGCGCACCGACCAGTTTTGGCGCCGAGACCCGGGCCAGCCGGGGCCAGACAAGACTTTGGAGGGGGGTGGAGAGGGTGTGTATGTGTGTGTGTGGGGGGGGTGGGGGGGGTGGGGGCACTCTGGTCCCGTCCTGTCCAGTCCGGTCCCGGTGCGCAATGTGCATGTCTGAAGAGGAGAGTCCAGATAAGAAAACTCACACACAAGACGGAAAATAGTCGTAAAAAATGTTGATTCCTTTTTTTTCTTTATCATGACGCTTATTTGGCGTGCCAAAAAAGCATGCTGAACTCAACCCAGTGTGTGTGTGTGTGTGTGTGTGTGTGTGTGTGTGTGAAAAGAGAGAGAGAAAGAGAGAGAGAGGTGACGTTTCACCGGGAGGGAGGGCCTTCTGAATCCAATTCATTCCGGGCACCACGTGTCCTCAGAGCGTGGGAAAGAGGCGAGCTTTTCTTCCCAGCAAAGAAAGAGCAAGGATCAAATAACACGGTGCTGCAGCAGAAAGCTCGCTCTCTGCTCTGCTGCAGAGGCTGCGACCACCCGGACAAGGACGGGACAAGACACAGAGAGAGAAGGGTTTTATTTGGGAGCTTCATTCATTGCAATAAAAATACTTCAGGGCAGATTAATTATACTCTAGTTATCATACAGTCTGCCTTAAAAAAACAAAAAGGCAACAGGCCATGAATTTTTAGACTTATCCAGTGAGAAGAAATGGGTCATTTCATATAAAACGGCATTATTGGGAAGAACTATAAAAGTAAAAGCCTTCTTTTACCCTCATTTTGTGGATATATAATTATTATTATTAGATTATTATTATTATTATATATCATAATGTAATAAGAATTAAGACCAGATTAATCTCAGCTCCAGTTTATCATCAGCCTGAAAGCCTAATTTGAGATAATTTGATAGAAAGAGGTGCCAATCTGTTTCCGTTATCCAAATTAATGAATGGAGGATTTTATCTTAGCTTAGACTTTATCTTTTTTAGTCCTTTAACACATCAGGCAAACTTTATCCTGATCCCGACTTATGAACTTCTGCCCACATCTGGATTTTTTCTGTTAAAGTATGAACCAAAAAACAAGGGGAACATTCAGAGTGATTATCAGGCTAGGAAGATCTTGCGAAAGATTTGGGGGAATGCTGCCTATTTGCTTTCTTCCTGCGAGTTAGATGAGAAGATTGAGACCGCTCTCATATTCCTAACTTTATGCTTTAGCTTAAATCAGCACACAGGCTGGAAATGACTCGCCTGGCTCCGTGCAAAGGTAACAAAATCTGCCTACCAGCATCTCTAAAGCTTAGTAATTAACCCATTATATCTAGTTTGTTTAATCTGTGCAAAAACAGAGCCAGGCTAGCTGTCTGAGCTAAACCTAAACCCCCCTGCTGGCTCCAGCAACAGCACATGAGAGCAGAACAGATCTTCTCCTGGCAAAAACATAATTTCTCCAAAAAAAATCAATGTTTTCCTTTAACCTTCGGGTAAAAGAGGAGCTTCAATTTGTTAATATTATAAGAATAATAATATAAGAACATGTAATTCATGACTTATTAACATTCATTAGAAAGTGCTGTGCTTGGAGCTCACGCAACAGAGACTTTAAACAACCTGGCAACCCAAAGGTTGTGGCTCATAACCAAAAGTATTAAGCATTAGCAATGACATTTTCCAAGATACAAACCCTTTTCTTGTTAGAGTAGCACCAACAGTATAGATCATTGGTAAAAATACCAAATATTACCAAAAATAAAGTCAATTTCTTAGTTATTCACAAGAGTAAGTAATAAACTTCATATCATGGCAGGATGCTCTGTTTGAGAACTCATAAGTCACGTCTGAGTCAGTAATCCGCATCATCTCTTCGTTGGGAGTGGAAGTCTGGCTGTTTGGTTGTTCGGACACGGGAGCAGCGGGTTCAGATCCACGGCTCGCCCGCCTCTCACAACAATGAACAATGAACGTTGCATTCACGCCCAAAAGACCCACTTTTGAAACATTAGTCTCCAGAAGTGACGATGCTCATAATATCCGAGGAGATAACTGCATCGGTGATGGTGTTACATTACTCATCGCAACAAAAACCTACATGTTGTAATGCCCTTAAGGTTATGTAATGGGTAATATGGAGTTACGTGACTTATGTGTGGAGGCCATTTGAATAGATAATGTCGAAAAATCCTCATTATCCAAAAGGTTTGATTCTTTTTTGTTTGTTTGAACATCTCTTAAACATGTGGAGAGGAAGAGGTTAGAGGGAGGATGGATTTGGGATGTTTTATTTAACCAAAGTCATTTTTTATTTCCACTATTTGTTATGATAAAACGCAGCTCTCTGCAAACTGACAGCTTGAGAGGGATTTCAGCTTACGCATGCGAGACATCCGAAACCTCAATGTGGTTATTCATCATAAGAAAATCAGGTTATAGCGTGCATGTTTTTGTAGAAAAGCTTCCGCCAAATCTCTCAAAAGAAGCATCCAGTTTGGACTTTGGCTTCCTACTGCAGCAGCCGTGATTCAAGCACAGTCATTGAAAACACATTTACCTCAGTGAATCACAGTATGACCTGTCTTTGGAAATCACAGTGGCTTTTTTTTTTTTTTGAATGCGTTTTAAGTGATCAATTAAATAAAGAGCACATCTGGCTATGGTTAGAGTTTCTTAGGTTTTATGAGTGTAAAAAAGATTTGAGCTCAGTCTTCCAGTGTGTAGTCTCAAACCAAACCAAGCCAGAAAACACCAGAACATCTTTAACTGCAGAATTTTCCACATTAGATCTCTTAAAAACCTTTCGGGCGATCTCCCTTTTTTCTGTAATTGCATAAATCCAATGTGGGATTTGCGAACAGAGAAGAAGAACCTATGAGAAAAAAATGAAGGGATTCAGGCAGTGGATGTGTTGGGTTACTCTGTGACCTGCCTGCTCTTCAGCCTCGGGGCAGGAAACCCCCCCGCCCCATTTCCCCACACACACACACACACACACACACACACACACACGTTAGTGTTACACCTGACAGACATCAGTGAAGCTCAGATGATCTCACCAATCTGTCCCCTCTTGGTCCTTGACCACCTGTTTGTGAATCATGAAACACTTCAAAGAAATAAAAAAAAAAAAAATACCTGTAGACTGATTAAGAAGAAATCATGGTGTCTCACAGATGAGTAAATGAAATGAAAATACGTTTATTAACACACATTCAGCTTGCAGCTAAATATTTCAACGTTTTACAAATCACAGAGACTTAAAATGTACAGTACCACTGACTGCTAAAAAAAAGGCCAAGGACCTCCTGCCCTCTCAGCATTTAAAACAAAACCATAAAAAAGCTGCCACAAAATGTGACCCAAGAAACTGTTTAATGGAAGAAATGTAATGTCGATGTATAAGCTTATTTTATACACTTTAGTCTGATGATGTAATTCCCTGCTGTGTAAAAGTGCTCCTAAATTCAAACGATCCTTAATCAATCGACCTGTATGTCAACGACCCGGTCAGCAAAACAGAGAGACCGAGTCAAGATGCCGTCTTTGGTTCAGTTTTAAAGTTTTAGAAACATGTTTAAAACTGTTGAAACTACATACATCTGAAGAGGACTCTGATGTGAAGATAAAGCCGTCACCCACTAGTGTCAAATAATAAAACTAGATCAACAGGAGATCTGACAGGCAGTCCTTTGACTCTCGGGAAATAAAACTAATATTACATATGAGGCAGGTTAACCAGATTTCATGGTAGCCGGGTGCTAAATGTGTAAAAGAATATTTTGGGTGTTTTTTTCTAGGTCGTCTTTAGTGTAGCAGCTCAGTCAGTTGCACTGTGACGCTGTAACGGGCACAGCAGCGGACTCAGCGTCCTCGTCTTTAATGTTCAACACCTCCTGAAACATGGAGAGGACACGGCCAAAATGAGAGCCTTCCCAGAACACCTTGCCACATCTGGTGCAGACATAGAAGAGTGGTATCCTCGGCAGGAGGCCGGGGGGCACAGCGTGGAGCTGTATGGGCGCCCCTCCCGGAAAGGTCAGGGTGTCGGGGTCCAGCCCTGAGAGGGGGGCCCATTGGCACTGAGGGGCATACCTGGGGAGTTCGGGGGTCACGCCGGGGGTCTCCTCTTCCTCTTGTTGTGTGTAATCAGTGTCGTCCTGCTCCTGGAGAAATCCTGCAAACAAAATACAAACATTTACTGACTTTATTAATAAAAAGTCAAAATGAAATGAGGTTAGATGGAGGAGGTAATGACCTGTAGAGAGATCCTTATGTATTCTACTAAATACCATAAAATTAACCCTCTTTTATGATACTGTGTGGTTTTGCTGACCTTTCTGTTTCAGCATCCTGACCATGTCCTTTCTGGGCACCGCCACGTACTGATCACTGTTACACGCCTGGACAAACAGACAAAAAGAGTCGTCAGCAGCAGAGTTAAAAGACGTGTCTTCAAGACGTTTCATTCATCAAAAACAAGAAAGAAATCTCAAGATTTTCACCAAAGTTCTCCCTTGTTTGGACAAATTGACATTATATATATATATATATATATAAAGTTGAGTCTGAGTCTGAGTCTGAGTCTGAGTCTATACAAGAAAAAACAAATATTTCTACATTTTAAAGTTGTGCCACATTTATTACTTCTATCGCGACCGACTATTTCCTTTGCAAAGTTGTTGTAAAACCAGCATTTCATTTTACGCCTTAAATTTCACACTGTTTTATTCTAGTTTTTATATCATTGTTATCTTTTCTTATTATCTGTACTTGTTGCTGTCATCGTGCGGCTGCAACAACCGAATTGCTGTGGATCGATAAAAGTTTTTAAAAGATAAAGGTTATGATGTATGGAAATGTGGCGGTCTTGACATAAAAAAAAAAAAAAGATGCGGGGGAGGGGGTTTCTTATGCTCTTTATCCGATAAGCACTTGGCGTGTGTGTGACACTGTAAGTTTACTTTAGTAACGCTATGGTAACTATAGACACCAGAGTTCACCTGTGGAGGTCGAAAGGTGTCGCACCTTTGATAAGAGCAGACGCAGACCTGAGTCAGAGAGCCTGAAAACTCTTGTTGACCCATTCACACCAACGGCAAACAGACATTTTCTCCTCAGTGGCTGCTTTGGGTGTGAAAGGGGCCAAGTGTTACAGAAGGATGGGATCAGTGTGTGTGTGTGTGTATGTGAGGAGGCAGCATTTACGCCTCAGTAACGTTCGCACGTCCACGCCGCCCTGTCCTTCTCCATGGTAAAGGTTTCCCTGGTGGGACATTAATGACCTCTTGTTTGCCGGCCCCTAACGTGCACACACACACCACCCACACACACACACTCGTCTGTGAGCCATCCTGACAGCAGCATGTCAGTGCTAAAAGCCTTGTCAACACACCTGAGCTCCACCCAGCAAACAGCATTCCACTTAGAGGTGGGCTGTAAATCAAACCACGCTCACAGCCCTCACAAAAAAAAACCAAAAAAAACCCCCGAAAAAACGAGATCCTTGACTCGCTCACTTAAGGCCGGTTTGTCTCTCTTCACCCGGGAAAGGTTTAGGGGAGGACTGCGAATCAGAAACAGCAGTGTGTTTGCGTCTGTGGTAACTGAGGTCGGGAGAGGAGAAAGCGGCGAGACAGTGGAGGTGTGGGAACAGCAGAGGTGTCATCTCCTTGTCTTGTCTGCTCATCTCTCCCTCAGTACACTCTGTATTCTCATCTTTGTATCCTGCTTCTCACACACACACACACACAGATGAAGACAAAACACTTTACACAGGCTGCGCTGCGTAAACTGCACGCGTACAAGTGCTCATAGCGGCGCACACACATGGCTCACACATATGAGCGCAGCGGCAGCCAGGAAAACAGACCCAGCTATTTGCTCAGCTCAAAGTTTCCCAGAGTCGAGCAAGCCAGAACCTGCTCTGAACTCTCGAGTCTAAGCCACGGACCGGCAGGCACACACGCACACCGTCTCGCACACACGCAAACCTGGATGGAAATAATTCGACCTATAGTTAATCAAAACATAGCAAACGAAAAGATTCTGCAGAAATGTATTACACGCATGAATAAAGCAAAGGAGTTAAGAAAAAAAAGGAGAAATCATATAAATTTAAAAATTACACTACACACACATCATAGAGGTATTAACAGATGCATATGAAATATATTTGTGTTTTTTAAGTGCATTTGTGCTCTTCAAGGAATAATCGGACGCAGCAAAATGAGCTCGGTGTTTTTTATTTAAATGAACACAGATGGCGGCTGAGTGCATCATCTCAGTTTTGAAACCGGGTTGTACCAGATGATTTCGGGTTACACTTTTTCTTTTTTGGTTTCTGGCTTGCGGTGGGACACAGAGATTTTTTTCCACACCACCACTTGTGTTTTCAGGCACGCATGTCACAGAGAAACACAAAAAAAAAAAAAAAAAAAATATATATATATATATATATATATATATATATATATATATCTCATAGAGGTATTAACAGACATGCATGATGTGACTCCTCTGCAGCTCCTGCACGTCCAGGCGACACAGGACGCCTCAGACTGACAGCACTGTCAAACCGATTCAACTTCAGCACGTTTGCACAGGCAAAATATTGCGTTTGTGATCGTGGAGAAGCACAGCATGTGGCTTCAGTCTGTGCAGGCAGGCTGGTCAGCCACTGCGACGTTGATGATTGCGTTTTAAAAAGTGTGTCTTTTGGGTGCACGTCTTCTTTAAACTCAACTCACGATCTCCTACGGCACCACAACTCACAGTTTGACTGCGTTCGTAAACATCCCACATTAAACTTAAACACTGATTGATTGATAACTTTTGCAGGTTATCAATCAAAAGGCCACCAAAAATAAGCAAGCACTTAATCTTTTTTTTTTATTTTTCATTTTTATTTAACTGTAAAAAGTCTGAGGCCGTTGCTACATTGCTGCATTTCCTCACTCTGTCCCATCTTTTGTTCTTTTCGGTGTTTTTCAGGGAAGCTCCTGCATTCTCACACTCCGTGTGGTCGTGCCAGAGAAAGAATGCTCCTTGCCGTGACAACAAAGGCTATCTAAAGTGTGATACTGTGTTTTCAAAGGATGGGAGGTGGTGGAAAAAAAAAAGGAGGAGAGAAAAGGGGGTATAGTGGAGAGGAGGTAGGAAAGGGAGGGAAGGGGAAAGAGAGGAGGGGGGTGGGAGATTTTTCCCTAACGTTCTCAAACACACACACGCTGCACTCGCTCTGTAGGCAGCTCCCATGGGAAAATCCTAGACCAATCTCAAAAGGCGGTGCTTTATCGGGGCCGACGCAGGTCACATGGTCCAAGCAACCAATTGGCCGCTGGTGATTTGATTCAAAATTGTGAGTAAGTCAGGTAAAGGGCAGCGTGGGAAACCGAAGGGGAAGAAGAGCAAGAGCTGCGCCGTCGTTTCCCATCGTCAGAAAATGTCTTTGCCCTCTCAGTTGCGAATATCGAGTCCAAGCAGAGGTTAAAAATACTTAATTCTGCCGTACAAGGCTGCTGTGGTCTAAAACATACACACAGTATGTACGAAAAGAACATATTTTCTTTCAGTATCCCTTCCAAGGAAAGAAAAAACAGCAGAGCTTCATTGTTTGCTCTCATCATCCCGTGTCTGAGACATTCTGCCATCTTTGGTTTCCTGTCGTTTTCTTGGGGAGGTATAAAATTGTGTCGCCGCTGTGAAATGATGTGGCGGGACGGCACGCTGAAGTGGAAAAAGCCGCCTCATGCTACGGTAGACATGATGAGTAAGGAGAAGCTAGCCGGCAAAAAGCATTGCATTTTTTTTCTTTTTTTTTTATTGCTTTCCCGGGGCCAAGGTGGTGCTAGGTGAGTCGGATAAAGCTGGACGATCTCACGCCAAAAGTTTTTTCACTGACGGATGCAAAAGTTTTTCCAAAAATGGAAAAAGGTAACCTGTTTTAACTTTCTTTGGCTGAGCAGAAGGAAGGAGAAAAGGAGTGGAAACACTTTGCTTCTCTCCCACAGAAAGAGCTGACATAATTTCAGAGTTAATCATTGAATGTAGTTATCTTTGAGTGGAGGCCCGAATTGGGTCAGTGTGAAACGTAATACCAGTGACCGCAAAGGTGAAAGCGACTAACCAGATTCTCCCTACTGATAAATTAGTTACTGGAAGACTCGATTTAAAATTAAACAGTGAATGAAGTGAATTCAGATGAGCTTTAAGACCACTTTGTTCATTGTGGTCTACTCAAAACTTGGGTTTTTTAAAGAGCCTGTGTGGAAAATTCAGAAAATGCTTGTTGACATTGACACCTGTTGCTGTTAAGTCACCTACATCCTCACAGGGTACAAGCCGGCATCGGCCAAAACCGCAATGTCGTTTGTTGGCCAAAATAACCAGATTTTTGCTGCGATTTAATTCGCAATTGATGGTTCAAAATGATGCCGAAATAACTACATCATGACGCAGATTTGTAAAAAGTCGCAAGATGTCAAGCGAACGACTTTTAAAATGCTTTGTTTTCTGAATGGAGTTTGGATCCATCAGGAATACATACACAATTAATTATCAGGTTAGCAGAGCAGGTTTAAACTTACTACAATATTATTAACATGAATTAATAACTGATTTAACAAGACTAGGTTGAAATCTTGTATATAGCTAGAGAGTATATGGCCAATGTGGGCCTCATCACTCATTAAGTCAGGGACAGACTTTTTCCTTTACAGCTTTGGACCAGAACAGAACCAGAACCAAGCATGTCACAGCTGGGTAAAAACATATAACTCAATTGAAATGTGCAGCAGTTTTTTTAGCAGAGGTTAGGTCGATTTTTCCTTCGTATACTGCATCTAAACACCTACATTAGGGGTCACTTTTCAGCTGCAGGGAAATACTGCAGCGACCTACTAAATGTACTTTCCCACAGTATCCTGAGGGTATCTGGCCAGTGTCTCAGCCCGACAGTCTGAGGTAATTACCGGCTCTGTTAACTAACCACTACCACCTGACAGCAACCTGAACTTGGACCACAGCGGAGCCTGTCTGGGCTTGACATCACACACACCTTCCTCTGACTCACTTTGCTCGCTCACACACACAGAAAACATACACACTCGCACATACTTCGCAGGCATGCGAGCGATGTAAGAGCTCACATGCAGCTCTCACACGTCCTTCCCTGACTCACGCTGCACCCACTCATTTCACCTGCATAAAGCACAAATAAAAGAAATCACCTCATTTTCTTCCCGACTTTCCCAAGGGATGCAGCTCATCCAGCTGTGCTGCGCCGAATACGACCGCTGCTCATTTTATTCTGCGAAATGCATGCTGTGGATGTAAATAGCTGTGTATGTGGAGAGTCGGCGTGCATGAAGATCAAATCACCTGAGAGAGATGTGTTATGTTTTCTATCAAGTTGCTTCATTAATAAAATAAAGAATTGCTTGTTACTCTACTCAGTCAATTCTCTGAGGGTTTATAACGGCAATAAATAAGATAAATAATCTGAGCTGTAAGTTACATTTTTTTCTCTCAGTGAGTTAAAATATTTTTCTTTCACCCTATATTATAAAGATAACGCCCACCCATTTATGTCTAATCTCCTCTCATTTAAATCATTCATGTCCAGAATTTATGAAATGCAGCATCTACTTACATATAAAAATACATTTAAATTGTTGTATTATGACATTATTACTTTTTATATGTTATTAAATACACTTTCCTACTTTCTTTTAGGGCATTAACATTTTCATTAAAAAACCATGCTTCATGTTGATCAAAGATACTGCACATTCACCTTTTTTTGCAGTATACATGGTTATCTTCAGCAAATCTCTGCATGTACACAAAAAACCCAAAATGTCATATCAAATTCTTGTTATTACATCAGGTTATGGTGGGTACCGCTACGTGAAAATGTACTATATTGATGAGACTATTTAATTCTTTATCATTAACATTTTATTTATCCAACGACAATGTGCTGTAATGCGAGGAGATCATCAGGAGCGACACAAGACGAGGCACATCCACGACTTCCTGCCTCCGTCTGAAACTTTTCTAATTTCATGCAGCTCGTGTTCGGTCCCGCTCCCTCAGAGTCTGTCTCCCTCTTGCTCAATCCCTTTTGTTTCTTTCTCTTGTCAACTTTGTTTTCCACTTTCAACCATTTTCTCACCCTCCACTTGGCCTCTACATTTTCTGCCTTTTCTTCCCCTCCCCTCTTTTGCTCCCCTCCAGTTGCTCTTTATTGGAGCGCGCTAAAAAGGGGTAATGAAGAAGATAATAGTCTGGAGTCGAGCAGATAACAGTCTAGCCGTCGCACAAATAGCGCTAATGCTTTCCCTCGGCTTGGCACAGTTCATTCTGCTTTTTACCCACTCAACCTTCAACCTCCATCTCTCCCTCTCTCTCCAACTGAACCTACGTCTTCGCTCTTGTTCGTCGTCTTGCCTCGAAGCTCCATCTACCCCCTTCCAGTGTCCCCTTCAATCTCCCTCTCTCTCCTCCTCTCACCTCTAACCTCTTTCTTTCTCTCCTTCCCCGAGTACTCTTTTTTTCTCCTCTCTCTTCAGACGCCAGATAGCTGCGGCCGGTGTAAGCCAAACAGCGGAGGAAAACTAGGTGCTGAAAAGGTTTGTCGACAATGCTGCTCGCTGGGCGAAGAGGGATAAAACCAGCTCATCTCAAAAACTTTCCAAAAAAAAAAAAAAAAGATGGATTATTAACCCCCGACCGGCCTCTATTGATGTGTTGCTTTTTTTGAATTATGGGTTCAAATTAAAACACCAAGAAACATCCTAAGCTGGAGGGGCAATAGATGGCACATGACATTCAACACTTGCCCTGATGTGTTGTTTTTTTTTGTTTTTTTTCCCAACTGTAGGAGTTAATCCTCATGTCAGTGTCGGGTCACAATTGAAAACTGCTGCATGCTTCACAAGTTCATGAGGAGAAAGTGAAACAAACAGTCCGGTGATTGATTACTCAGTGGAGAGAAAATTAATCTGAGGGTATTTGAATAATTAATTAATCATTTGAGTCATTTTTTGAGCATGCTACACGTGCAACAGCTCCCCGACTGTGGGGATTATCTGTTTTATTTGTCTTTTAGGAACATAAACTGAACATCTTTGGGTGTTGGTCGTACAAATACTTTGGCTTTTTTTTTGTTTGTAGATAAAGTGATTGATCAAATAATCGAGAATGTAAACAGCAGACACAATGATTATAAAATCTATCATCAATTCCTGCCCTAAAAACTTGATCTTTGATCTCTTTACTGATCCTAAATCTGTAGATTTTCTCATTAACATATAACGAAACAATGAGCCGAAATGAGACAGGAAAAGAAAAAAAAAAAACTTCACATTGACATTTGTACTACTTATAAAACAACTTTGCTCAACAGTTTGCAGTGCATGTTTTACCATTTGTCTAGACAGCAATAGTGTTATTTAAAACCACTGAATGGGTACACACATTTAGACTGCAGAGATTGCAGCTAAAAAGATATTGGAAAGGCAGCATTAGAAGAAAGTGTTAGTAAAAAAACAGTTTATGATTAGGTATTATGTGTGCGTACTAAAAAATTAATAGTTGTTAAGCATCACTAAGGGTGAAATCCTAACAGCAAACACTGGAGCAGAGAGTCGTTTATCCTGGGAAATGGATCTTGAAACTGAAAGGAAACTTAAATGAGAGATTACACTAAGTTACAGAAGTCAGAGGAACAGCAGCGAGCCTGGATGTGACATCGAGATTTTGGCTCTCTATCAATCATGACAGCCGAGTCCAAGTATCGCAACTGTGAGAAGTAACTCCACTTAAAGCAGCTCCGGCTCGACCCTGACAAAACATAAATAATCTTTGCTCGTGGACTCGTACATTAAAAGAAAGATCACTCTGGATTGTTTTCACAACCTACTGAACAAGGCTAAACTGAGAGAAAGCGCCACGTGCTCGACTGCAGAGGGCCGGGGGAAACCCTGGGAACCTTCCCTGCCTGTTTTCTTTTGGAAAACCGGAGAGTTGAGGAGGCAAATGGTGGGTTTTGTGGCGCTGTGCAATAAAGAAACCGGTTCTCTCGAATACAGAGCATCCAGCAACTGTCAGCTAACATTTGTCTTTTTGAGGCAGACCTGTTGCTTCAAGTGTTTTTTCGCCCCCCCGCCCGTCTGCCTGCCTGTCCAGTGTGACGTTCACACACGTTCGCACACTAAAACTGTCCAAATATGTTAATTTTTCCCATGCCTTCACTGCACCCATTCTACCCCGTATCATTACGACATCCACCACTTTCCTCGACATGCGCTAACAGTTCTCAAACTGTCATTACACCCACACACCCCAAACTGAAATTCCACCCACTCGACCTGAATCCATCAACCTGAACTACATCTGCACACACACACACACACACACAGACAGCCCCGTCATGGGAGAGCCACCGGCAGATTCCTTTGCTCAACGTTTATCGCCGCTGGCGCATCCCCCCCCCCTTCCATCTCCAGCCCCCCTCTTCACCCCTTCTCTCACTTTTCCTTTTTTTTCCTCATCTCTTCCTGATGTCGAGGCATGCCGGCATGTGGGGAATGTTATTGTAATGCAGAGTGATTCATCCAGGACTGTAAATATTGACAGTGACGGCGGTGAGGCTGCTGCTGCTGCTGCTTTCTTCTCTCCAGACGAGCTCGCGAAGGGAACGGAGAGGAAACGACTCTCTCACACGGCTTTTTGACAGACAAGGTGTCAGTGTTGGGGGTTAGTGTGCCAACAAATCATTTCACCTACAGGACTGTGTGTCCACCAGTTTGACAGTCTAATGCTTGTGTAACCAGAGGTGGGAGTTTTTTAGAAACAAACAGATGACGGTGGATCAAGTACTAGACAGTGATGAAAAATGACAGAGATTACCTGTGAAGGAGAGCAGTTTTTTTTCCCCTCTTTCTTTCAACTTGATATGCTGCACTGTTTGTATTTCATCATTTCATCTTTACTTTTCTGCTCTACACTGGGAGTGGTAGAAAATCTGGCTAATTCTGCAGCTTGAGGCATCCACTGCGGGTCAGATTCACACAGGTTTACTTTTTAATTCACCTCATTTATTTGAGATAACTTCATTCTTTTGTGTGGGGAAAAAATTGCATCATCACGTCCATAAGCATTTCAGATACAGCGACAACTACATTTATCATCTGCTCAAGTCTGTGAGGCTCTGCATGGACTGTACATACAACATGTGAAAGTTACACATTATGTAGTGGGGATTAACATATATATAATAAGATCCATTCAACCAAAGCTCCATACTCACACTCATGTCATAACAACTGAGTCAGCTCCATTTGCTGAATAAAGACCACGAGAAATGTTTGAGAGCTTTGTAAGCTTATAAAGAGGCCGACCTTAAAGCTTTAAGATTGTTTAGTTTTGATATACAGAATGAACTTGCATCTTTAAATCCAATGATCAAGGTGATTACCCTCAAGAGTCCCCATTTCTCCGATTTAGTCATCAGGAGTTTTAAAAAGACTCCTGTAGCTGAGAACAACAGAGGTGACTCAGAGCAGGTAATAAGAGCTCTTCTAATGTTACAATTACTGCGTGTTACTGTCGCTGCATGTTTGATAGCAGACGGCCAACACGTCGAGGTGCTGGTTCCTTTTGTGCAGGAATTACACCCGTGGCTGCCAAAAAACTGTCGACTTAACAAAACTTTCTATGCTGCAAAAGCATAAACACGTAACATGAAACAACATGAACTGGAGAGAAATTACCATCATACTTTCAGGTTGTCAAAGTCATTAAAATAATTTGAAACCAAAACACAACTTCCCATTGAATTCCTGCCTTGTCAATAAAAGAAATTTGGTCTCACATATCTTCTTATTTGTAGTTAAATCTTTCATGTAACTCGAGCTGGCTTCATTTTCTTACTCACGTTATTGAGTTGAGTCTTGAAGCCAAAAACAAACAAGTGGAACAGGAGAACATACGCCTGCGCACACCCAAATAGCTGGTCCTCATTTAAAAATAAAAGGAGAGTAAGCCGTTAAGATGTGATTTTATGGCGACCAGCTAGTTCTCCAGACAATGGAGAGAGATGCTGAGCAAGATAGCGAGCTCTTTACTCTTTACTTTAAACTGTTATCAAACTACAGCTGAGTGTGTGGATCCGTGCAGGCAGACATAAAACACACATCTGTGTCTGTCCTGGAGTCACCATATACATTATCAGGACACACACACATAACTCAGAGTGGAGAGGACATGTGAGGGTGAGATAAAGGCAAATAAAAGAGGGAGAGGGCTTAAGGTTAAGTGGCAATAATGATGCAGAATAAGACATCTGTGTGTGTGTGTGCGTGCTCACTTCAAAGTGTCTCTGGTAGCCTTGTTCATCTCAACAGGAGACACATGAGAGGAGCAGCTTATTTAGAAAATACAGAGAGGTAAAGGGGGGGGTTGTGGGAGTAAAAAGGAAGCAGTACACGATGGCGAACAAAGGTTGACGGGACCGAGGTGGAGGAGGGTAAGGGAGGGTTAAGGAGAAGTGGGTCGGAGGTGAGAGGTTGGGGGTATTAGGGGCAGATGAGGGGAAGGAGGGGGCTCCTTGATCGGTGGTGGGGTTCACCTCGATGCGCTGAGGTAAAACCGAAAGAAAGGACGATGGAGAGAGTTCCTGTGTCATACAACCTCTTTAATTCCACCCTTCCCTTCTTTCCCTACCCCCCCCAAACGCCATCCCCGCCCTCCCCTCCACCGCTGCTGCTCGCTCTCTGCAACCGGCCCCAGCGAATTCCCTAGGGCCAGGGGCAGTCCCCTTTCAGTCTCCAGTGACACAGTAATTAGAAGTGTGGGAACTGAATCCGTCCCTCTTTCTGAGCCCCGCACCCTCCCACCCCTCTCCTTTTCGCCTGCCCTCGCCACCACCGCCCCCTCCCTCCACTCTCCCAAACCAGCAGCAGCTCCGGGGCTCCTCCACTTCCTTTGCCACCTCTCCTTTCAAGCACCTCAATCTCAGGAAGTAACATCCAACCCCAGAAAGACGGGTCGACATCGGGGGTCAACCTTTAATTGAATAAAAATGAAAAATAAAGCCTGCGTCATCCATGTTTAATACGATGGAGTTTTAATACACACAAGCGATATTTTTAATTGAAAATTTTAATCACCTACATGTAGATTCAATTAAAATTGAATCAATTAAAAATTGAATCTGATGGAAACCCACGCAGGGGCCACCTGTGTGACGTTCATGGGAGCTTCACATCACACACACTCACACACACATATATGCATACACTCGCTCAACCCCATACCCTTAATTCACCCCCCAAACTCAAATCCATCCCACCCCACCCCCCCGCCTCCTCTACAGCCACAGAGTCCCCTATCTCTTCGAACAGAGCAACGCTGTCTCTCCCGCTTTCTGTCAAGCCCACCATCACCACCCCACTTTCACCACCCCACCGCCCCATTATCGCTATCTCCATGCATAGCGATAACCATGGGAACAGCAGCACTGTGGGAACAGGCCACCAGTTGACCAAAATAGACAGCAGAAAAATGGAGGGAAAGAAAGAAAGAAAGGGCTCCCTGCATCCAAGGAGGAGGCCTGTGTGTGTGTGTGTGTGTGTGCAGGAGGTCCATGGGATCACCCAGACAGACAGGTACTCAGGCGCTCCGGTCACCTCTGGTTTCCACCGGCAACAAAAGGGGACGCTGCTACATTAATTCATTAACGGGTGTAAGCGGCGTTGGTTTGAGCTGGTGGGACGTACAGAAAGCTCCCCTTCTCACACACACACACTCAAATATACACACACACGGCCCATGCACATGCAAAAAAAAAAAGCTACACCCTTAACCACAAACACCCACACCCAAACAGCACACTAATGTTACACTATCACACACCCAGTCACACCCACGACCACGCACCTCCAAACACACACACGTGCAACAGCTCACACAAGTTCAGGAGAGAGATGACTGGAATGACTGGCATTTATAAAATGTAGAGCGGTGGTGCGAACATTGAGATCAATTAAACACCAGAAATTAAACACTAAAATAATAAAAACAATAACTTTTGACTGTAATGTGTTAAAATATCCTATTTACTTTGTTTTTGTCTTTAAATAATAGCCACTCATCACGTCAATCATCATCTTACTGTGTTAATCTTCACTATAAAGCATCTTTTATTACTTCAGGTTATTAAATTTGATCTGTATTTGGATGTAATAGGATTTTTTTATCTTGCACGCACAATGACGTGCTTTAAAAAAAGAGGTGCAATCCCCTCGAAAGACCACAACACAGCTCAAATACACACTTATTTTGACATCAGATATTAAAAAAGAAAACTACATTGTCCGAGTTGCATATTAAAACTGTTCATGCTTGATGTTTGTGTTTGACGCTGGTCTCCAGAGAGTACAGACAGGAATACACGCATGCAAACTCTATGACATTAGTTAGATGCCTGGATGCAGTTCCTATGAGAAACATCAGACACTGGCTTTCCTTGGCTTGAGAGAGGAGGAGGAGGAGGAGGTTGGAGGAAGTAGGGAAAAGACGCAAGTAGCGCATCATCATCATCATGCATTTTTTTTTCTACCTAGTGCGGGGTCTAATTTTCCATCCCTTTTATATCCTGCATGTGTCTCAGTAGCTTAAAAGTCCAAGAAATCCAAAGTCTTGGCTTCCTCTCTTGATTTATCTCCCTTTCTGTCCCCCCCAATCTTACAGCATTTATCTATATTTAGCCTTTCTCCTCCATTCCCTCTGCTGCTTTGTGTGTTTGTCATACATCCCTTCTCTCTACTGTCCTTGGCTCTCTTCTCTTCTGATTTCTATCAATCCATCAACCTCTATCTATCCACGCTGCCCCCCCCTTTTGCTCTTTCAGGCCTTTCCCAGGCCAAGCAGCCTGACCTCTCCAGCCTTCTACCTCCTCGCTCCCCGGGGGCAGGAGGGGGTGTCTGCCTTCGACCATTCCCACCCCGCGAGGACTTTCACTTTAATCAACGAGTAACAGAGGAGAAAGACAGAACAAAACAGAGAAAATGTGTGTGTGTGGGCCCGCCAAGCCCGCGGCTCCCAAAGCAAACAGACGTCTAACCTCCCGATAGCATAGCATCACGCAAACTACAGGCTTTAGGAAGAACCTCGCATTCCCCAAGACCTACACTTGCAAGCGGCGACGGCGGGATGCATTTCGGGATCAGCCGTTTAAACGAATGCTCGCCGAATATGCAGACCTGCGCTCAAGAACGTAAACTGTGAAAACACACGGCCGCAATGATGACACTCGCAGTTTCACACGCACGAGGCGAGTAAGAAAAACAGGCGGGACACATCAAAACATCGCAGGAGCATCGACTTTGAAACACAACACACACACACAAAAAAAGTACAGTGGTTCAGTTCACAAACCACAGACTATGTGGGGGGTTACCATCTATTATCTCTGTCTCCATGAGATTTATACGTAATTGTTGACACAACTCATTCTTGGTAACTGCGCACACACACACACACACACACACACACACACACACACACACACAGGCGTGCACGTACACATGGGTGTTGAAAAAAACAAGTTGAAAAAAAAACTCAGCCCACAATGGTTGGAGTTATTGTTGTAAAGATATATAGGTCAGTGGTTCCCAGTCTTGTTGGTTTTCTGTGCTATCAGTCGAATTAACCACATTCTCATGACACTGAACGTATAAATCAGTTCTTGATTGACGACTGGAGGAAAAATATGCAGGGCTCTGATGATCTGAGCTGCATTCACATCAACGAGCACATTCGGAGACGCACATTTAACATGATCCTGCAAAAAACTGGGCATCGTGCAGCCTCCGCCACCCATTTTTTTTATGACTACTGTCTCTACAGTCCCGAAACTCTGCGAGCGGGAGACAGGAAGACACACCAACCACAGAATTTCAATACCCCTACTCTCGTGTGACTCACACAGCCGGCAGACCACACACATTCATCACGCAGGGGAGATGGCAATCATGAGCTGAAAGGTATAGCTAAAAAAGATGCAGTTAATAACCTAACATTAGCAAAACACAGTGGGGAAGGACAAACGAGATTTGCTTCCTAGAACTCCTCCGTGTCGTGAGGGATGTTGTTATTGTAGCGTAAACCCGCCGGAGACAGGGTATCTTTTCTCCTCAAATATTGTTTTATAACCTGCAAATGTGAGTGTGAGCTTAGACTTGTGTCCTAAACATGTCAAAATAGCAAAACCATAAACTTTTACTTTATAATTTTGCCGTCTCGAGCTGGGTGCTACAGTGCCGTTTGGTCGTGTAATTAAACTGGAATAAAACCCTACAAACTTTTGGGAGAATGACAACTGCAGGGTAATAAGCAGTCTTGAATCAATCAGTACACTGGCTCCAAGTTCGCCTGTTAAGTTGTCTGCCTCCACAAAAAAAAAAAAAAAAAATAAAAAAAAAATGAAGTTAACCTCATATTCTTGGCTTAAACCTACAATCAAGTTATTCTCTCTCCTGGAAGTCACGGCAATCAGATCACGGTACATAAAAAAATTCAAACAGAAGGTAAAAAAGTTTCTGCCCGAGGGACTCATTTGTAATATCACATGTGAGCGAGCTTCAAAAGCATGACTGCATGTGGAGGAGCTACCCGAGCTACTTAAGTGGGCCACAGAGTTGTGATGATAACAGCCACAAACCTCTCAGCTATTTCTCTCTGGCGGGTATTAGAGCGGCCGACGAGAGGTTTTTTTTTTCTTTTTATCATCCCGGCCGTGTGCAGCACAAGAGGAATGAGTTTGGACGGTCTGCGCCGCGCGCTGAGTGTGGGAGAGTGATGTATGATTCACTGAGCTCCAAAGATTGAAGATCACATTTCACTATCGCAAGGGAAACCATTATACCATGACCACAGACACAAAGGCAGTCATACCAGCAGGATCTGGGTTTCTCAAAACACGATTGAGCCAGTTCTCACAACATTTTTCTAAAATTACCTTTTTGATTTCCGTAAGCAAAATTTGTGGGCCACCTTTAACCCAATCAGGGTGACAAACGTGTGTGTGTGCGCGTTTAGCTGGGAGAGAAAAATGAATCCAGCAAATACTTTCACATTTCTAATCAACAAATCTTTTGACCTACTTTTGTAATTGGTTTCTTACAGTCAACCTCACGACATTCCCTAATTATGTTTTTTAGCCCAACTTAAATACTCAAAGAAATGCACGCACTGCGAGGTTACACAACAGTGAACAGTGATGCATTTTTAATGGCTTCATGTGTGTTTTCTGTGTGGTACCGCTGTCATTAGCTGACCCAAGCTTTGTTATTACACTGCAAAGAATCCTGCCTCCCTTAGGAGACTATTTAGAAGCAGAGGGCAATCACTCACAGCAGCACAGTCTGGCTGCGCGGCTACTGTTCTCTGAAAAACATGAGAAACTTCCTCTTTCTGTATGTACGTTTTTAGAGGAAGGCATCAGTAAGTGGTTCCCTCTCCCTGAGCGGCAGGGGGAAAGTAGACCCTCTCGAGTGCCTCTCGGCTTCCCCACCTCCCCCATGAGCCAATAACGCAGTCAGACAGAGACACACACACACACACTCAGACACACTGTGGTTTCTCCTCTGGAGGGGAACATAAACAGGGCTGTCTGTCTGCGAGCGGAGAGCTAGTTCTCATGACATCACCACCCAGCAGGAATGCTCTGCTCTGCCCCGTCAAAACCCCTCCACCGGCCGGCAGCTCGCACACACACACACAAAAAAACACATGTTGAATGATTTATGCACGTCCACATTTTCGCAGGGGGGGGGGATGTACTGCGTACACACAACACGCACGCATGGCATTTTGAGCTATTTTCTCCCCTCTGGCATTTTCTTATTTCCCGATTCTTTTTTTATTTCCCACTTCTCGCTGCCCACGGGCATCTTCTTCCTCTGCGTCTTATCTGTCATCTTTATCGCACCGTTTGGCTCGTTCTTCTATGTAATTTATCACCCTGCTCATCTGTATCGTCAGTGCTGTCCACAGTGTCAGACCACACACATGCAGGCTGCAGAAACAGAGTGCATGCATGAGAAAAAAATGAAAAAGACTTGAGTGTAAAGTCTGAGTATAGAGAGTGAATCTGTATCACCTATGAGAAACTCTGTGTTTGTGTGTGTGTGGGTGTGGTGGGTGTGGGGGACATGGGAAATTACGCACTACTTCATTGTATTGGTGTTTGGAGGAAAAGCCCTATTGAAGCTCTCCCTCCTTCCTTCTCACCTCTCTTCCTCCCTCTCCAACTCTCTCCTCCCTTCTCCATCCCTCCATCACTTCCTGCCTCATCTTTCTCTTTCTAACACCACCACCACCCCTCTCAATCTCCCCCCGGCTATTTTCTCCTTCTTATCCCACCTTCCCTCTCTCTCTTTATCTCAATCTGTCACTCTAATGTTTTTCATTTTCACAATTTCTCTCCCTTCTCTTATTTTTTTTTTATATATATCCCCTCCTCTCTCTGTTTCTCTCAGGCTTTTGGGGAAAGCAGGGGCAGGAAGCAGCTTGGCTCTCGGACAATGGAACACATCAAAAAGCAGCACCAGCCTCACCAACTTCACACACACACACACACACACACGCACACACACACACACAAACAGAGCAAGACAAACAGGACATTCCAGCTGCCGGCTGCACCGGATTCCTCGCCTTGGCTAATCTGAAACGGAGGAGAGTGAGACTGGGAGTGGAGCGGAGCAGGGAGGCAGGGTGAGAACAGAGGGTGAGGGAGAGCAGGGGGAGATGAAGAGAGAGAGAGAGAGAGGGGGGCCAAACAAAGGGTGAGAAGGAGAAACAGATACAGAGAGGGAGGAGAGAGAGAGAGAAATGCTGGGGGAGCAAATGAGGAGAAATTAGAAAGTCGGGGATTAGAGAAGGTGAAGCATGACTGAAACTGCTACTGCAGGATCCATCTTTTGCATCCAAGTGTGTCCATGTTGTCTTAAAAAAAAAAAAAAAAGCACATGTTCACTGTGGCATGCATTCAGATTATGACAAGATACCGTGAGCACCTGCCAGGGGAAAACAGACTGAAAGAAGCTGGCAAATAATTTTGTTTGTTTAAATTTGATTTAATATGTGTCATCTGTGTTCAAGTTAAATCAACATCAGCTTCTCTGTGATGGTATGTTTGAATGAACACTTTGCCATGAGCAGTGTATATATACACACACCGAAAAAAAGACCAGAGACCACAAAACCAGAGAATAAGAGACAGGTAGAAGAAGAGAAGGAAGAAATGACAAAACTACTGAGTCTACAGAGTTACAAATCAACTTAATACACCATTTACAGTTTAATTAAATGGTGACATAAGAAAAATATTCATTTTAATGTCCACACTTATTGATTCTCTGTGATGACTTATTTTCTGCACAACACAGGTGCTCACATTGACTCAAATTTCTGTCTCTGCTTTGGATTGACAGTCACAGATGTTTATCTAAACCAAGTAGGGCTCTTAAAATACAAACAGAGAAATATGTCAATGACGATCAATCGATGTGATTTGCTACGCTCACATCCAAAATGAGCAATCGCAGGGAAAGCTGGAAGCAGCAGAGAGCTGGCTTCTTAACCGATTATAACGACTTGAATGATCCCAAGATCTTAAATTGAAGAGAGATAAGAGAAACCTCTGTGGTGTCTGAGCAACTGTAAATTCACACACAAGCATGCAGACACACGCAGACACACACACAGATGCGTATCATGCGTGCACCCGCACACACAGGTGTCACTGCGTTGCTATGTTATCCTGGGGCCAACCAGACTGTGGGAAAAAAAAGAGCAGGCATGATTTCTTAAAGACCGGTGTGTGTGTGTGTGTGTGTGTGTTTACCTGTATCTATCTATTGTGTCTGCTCACACTGCCATGAGAATCAACTGTAAAGTGAGTCAGGGACACTAAAGACATGTTTCACAGGTTACAAGCTGCCAGTTTATTCTGTGGGATTTTCACAACACTTCCAAAAAAAAAACCAACAAAAAGAAACCTGCCATCTCACCAATCTCTTTTATCCAAGTGAGGAATTTCCACATTTGCATAATGCCATTGAAATTCATAAACATTTTTTAATGCTTGCAGATCCAGCACATCCACAAAGTCAATAAAACTAATTGAACAGTCTGAGACATCATATGGACATTTAAAGTGTTTTGACTGATTTATAATGTCTCAGCTCAACTTAATCATTGAGTCACATGCAAGAAAACAATTCACGTTAAAAGTCACCGATAGCTGCCGGTAGCTTTTGAGTGGCACAGTGAATTAAATGATTTTATCTCCAGTGTACAGCTGGCTAACGTTAACGAGTAAAGATAAAAAAGGCAGCAAAATCTCCTTTAATTTTTAGCAACTTTTGCAACTTTTTCTCAGAATGGATGTTTTGAATTTGGCTTCATGATTTTGGTATAAGTAAATTAAATCATTCGGAAATTACACATCTTAACTACATTTCTTAAACTGATTTGAAATAAACATCATTTTGATTGTATTTTATAATTTATTTAAAGTAAATCTCCATGCATTTGTCATTATTTATATCTAGGTAGTGATTTCAACCACGTCACCCAAGCCTAATGATGCTTATTTCCCATTATAAAGCCAGTACATCTGTAGTGTACATACAGTAATAAATGTGACTGATAGATATCCTTGCATATGACTTCTAAATTACCGTGACTGCACTTTTTTATGAATTTCAGTGAGTTCCTGTCGAAGCACACAGGAACAAGCTGGTAATTCTGATGAGCAGTCAGTGAGTCAACGTCTGATTCCCAGTTAAGAAGTCATGTCCACAGAAATGTTCCCCCGCGAGCAGCAAAGTGAAAGCTAAATATTTGTGGTCGGGCCTCGCTCGCTCGCTCGCTCGCTCGTTCATTCATTCATAAACTCACACGTTGGGAGTGACACAACAATAGTGACGGCCTTTTCTGATCTGGCTCGGACAAGACTGACTAACAAACTAACTAACTAAATAAATAAATAAATAAATGGAAGGAGACGGACATAACAGGCTGGTCATCAACCGCGCCCGCTAACACACCATCCACATGTGTGTTTGCCAGAAAGGGAGACTGTGCGAGCGACACTTTCTCCCAGTGTGTATATTCGCTTTTAGCACGTTTTCATACTGTGTGTGTGTGTGTGTGTGTGTGTAACAGGAGACCCAAGCCCCTCGCCACACACAGTGGGAAATATTTGGGATGGTTTTCCTCGGGAATGTCTTGGCGTGCCTATGGAATGCCCTCCCTCCCTCCCCCCTTTTTCCTCGATGTGGCTCCCCTCTCGTTTCTCTCCGGAGAGGGGAGGGAGAGTGGGAAAACAGCGGGACGCGCAAATCTGACCCCCTTGTTTTTGTCCCCGCGAGGAGCGTTACACAAAACGCAGACGGAGAGAGAAAGAGAGAGAGAGAGAGAGAGAGAGCTCAAACACACTCCCATGCATTTCAGACAGTCTGGTGAAAATGTGTGAGTGTGTGATTGGGTTTCATAACTTGTGTGTGACCAAAGCGGGGCATTGTGAACATCTGTGGTTACCTACTAAAGCACGGATGAAAATGAAGGCGTGAGAATATACAAGCCTATAAAAAGTGTCACATATGTGCATCCTGATAATGACTAACCCCACTTCACTAAAAACATGTACACACAGCCAGTGAAGGGTAACTTTAAACGTGTCTCAACCTCTCACATTCCTCCTGTTTCTCAGCCCGCGGCTCTCTTTGTAGATCAAAAGGACAGACAACAAGTCTTTTCTATCGCCTCGCCCTCCTCCACCCCTCCTCTTCCTCCAATGCCACCTCTCTCAGACACTCTCTCTTCCTCTTGCTCTTCCTCGCTCGACAAACACTCATCTCGCAAGCTGATTACTTCTCGGCCTCGACCCCCCCCTCCTTCCCTCCCCATCTTATTTTCGTCTCCGTCTCCTTGCTCTCTCTCTCTCTCGCTCTCTTGGTCTTTTTACCTCCCTCCCATCACCTCTGTTCTCACTTCTCTCTCTCTCCCTCCCTCCCCTTTTCCTCTCTCTGCCTCCCCCCCTAAAAACCCCCCTCTCTTCCCCTCCACCACCACCTCTCTCTCTCTCCCACCCCTCCCTCTCACGGTGTGGCGGTTCCTGTTGCTCTTGTTTTCACTTCCCCAGTAGTCTGGTGCGTGGGAACCAGCGTTTCTGCTGCAGCAGTGTCTACGGCGGAGTCTGAGTGTGTGTTTGTGTGCATCTGTGTCACAGCCTCTAAACTGCTGTTTGTGTGTGAGAAAAAGGTGCTGAGGCGAGTGTGTGTGTGTGGTTTGATAGTGTTTTTTGATAGTGTTAGTTGATAAATGTTTTGGGTTTTGCCTACATATGTGTGCGTTTGGTTAATTTTCTCGTCTATCTCTGAGAATATCTCTGTTATCTCAACATGTCTATAAAAGGCCAGTACGGGACGTCTGATGGAACTGCACGACCCAACGGAAGTGTGTGTGTGAGTGTGAGTGTGTGTATGCGTGCATGGAAAGTATAGACGCAGCAGGCATTAGTGGTAGGAATAGGATGGAAACTTTAATGGACCAATTGCCGACTCCACCCTCTCACCAAACCCCTCGTAGGAATCCACACAGATGAAATTTTAAGATTAAATCAAACACCGTGACACGTGTCGGCATCTTGTCACAGTGAAATTATAATGTTTTTGAAGCTGATATCATTTTTAAAAACCTACAGTTTGCAAATAAATTAACGATAAATGCTTATTATTTAATATTCTATTAATTCCAACGAGATCAACGCTCACATCCTGTGTTTTTTTTCTCTAATTGTGCCAGATGGGAGTGACAAAGCTTTATTCTTGATGACA
Organism: Scortum barcoo; assembly: GCA_023238725.1. Taxonomy (NCBI): domain Eukaryota; kingdom Metazoa; phylum Chordata; class Actinopteri; order Centrarchiformes; family Terapontidae; genus Scortum; species Scortum barcoo. The sequence goes on from CM041545.1 coordinate 19,640,015, forward strand.
ATGATCTGTTACTCGTGTGAGTAACCAGTTTCATTTGAACAATTATTTTGATGTATTACTCACTCTCTGAGGAGTTGCCCTGATTCATTGTCCATCACGCAGGCAATTGAAAAGGTTATAATCAAAGCTACAAACAAGAAACGGGCACATCTGAATACACGATTGACACGGATGAAAATAAAAAACACTTCATCTTAACAATCTAAAGGATTTGGTGACACTCATTTGATAAATTTCTGCCCTGTCTATGTCTTTACGAAAGTTTCTCTAAGGTTGGCCTCTGCCATGTTTAGTATTCATTCATTCATTCATTCATTCAGTCATTTATTTATTTACATATGGACGAGTAAAATATATGGCATGAACGAATGCGTTACATTTAGATTACATTACTGTAAACACCAGCACTTAGATGGACCTTTACCCTACTTTCGGACACAAAGATGTGCCTTTAAAGTAAAAATACGATTCTTCCTCTTTCAGTGTGAACAGACAAACGAAGAGTTGTTTTCTGATTTCTCACCGACTCGTGTAAAAGTGCACAACTTTTCACACTGGAGTCAGGTTCTCACAGAGCAACAGTGAACATAAAATATTTGTGGATAAACCCATCGAACGCCATAAATAAAGATTTTGAGTCCTAAAAAACAGAGTGGTTATCTTTTTTTTTTTTTTTTTTTTTTTTTTTACCATTTCTCTATTGTAAATTCACGAAAGTATGCAGACACACAGGCTTCATCACTCTCTCTCTTGGGGTCTCCATGGTGGACACACATTCCTTTGCCTCTAAAATCTCTGTTGGGCCTATTGATACTCAGAGACAAACATTAACCCTTTCACTGCACAGTCTTCACACATACACAAGCCTGTGGTTAATCTTCTCTACTCTGTCTTTTTTTTTTTTTTAACCTCTCTTTCCTCATGACATTCATCTGTGGTGTGTGTGTGTGTGTGTGTGTATGTGCATGAGGGAGAAACACAGAGAGACAAAGGGAGAGAAACTAACCCATCCATTGCTAATCAGAGAGCTTTACAATCAGATAACAAAGGGGTTAACTTCGCCTGGGTGGGCCACGGAGCAGACCCCAGGGTGAAACTCTCTCTCTGACTTGCTCACACTCACAAAAATCATGTAAAAAATTATCAACCAGCATCCTACTTTGCTATTTCAGTAAAATATTTAACTCTTCAAACAGTAATCTGATAAAGTTTAATATGAAGAGCATGTGTTATTTTATAATCTGGATCATTAAGGTACGAATACATTCATTTATTGTTGGTCTTCAACTTTAGAAATTACATTTTTTGGTAATAAAAGGAAACTAAAGGAGAGGTAGTTATGTCCTGTTTGAGGTTGTAAGCGATGACCCACAAAAGTTTTCTACCTGAAATCAGGAGGAAGAGCCGTTAAAAGTGGAGTGTAGAGTCACATTTGGCCTCCTTTTGGCCATAATATGTCAAAGTGGCTGCTGTCAGGAGTCGCCAGTAAATAAAAAAGGTTGACCATTTGGCCACCGGTCGTTTAGACAGACTATTCGTGTGCGAGTTTGTGTCATCGTCACATCATTGAGACCAGGAGGCATCATCAAGGTGGTCCAGGTTTTCCACATTTTTGGGCCTGAGACAAATGCACCCAGTGGTGTATCTCAACACATGTAGGGGCCCCCCTACCTGGAGCAGGCCAGGACACCCAAGTTTAGAAACTGTCCTGCAAAGACCCCCCCCCCGACTCCTGCAACAGGCACACAAACACAAACGCCGGAGGACACACAGGTTTCCCTAAACAGCCACCCATGGAGATGTCTAAGGGTCGGGTACCGTAAATCAGACAGTGATTAGTAGCAACAACCTGACGAACAAAAATGTGCAACAGGGCCCACAAACATGACAGGAATTACAATAATGTGTTGCGCAGCGTCTTTATGCATATCCGCACGTAAAGAAAGCAAAAGTCCCTGTAATTGAGGAAAGAGGACTTTCTGAAGAAATCTAAGAATTAAAATATAAACGGTTTCATTTCTCCTCCAGGCTTGTAACCCTAACCCTGGTTCCCTTTGGTTAAACAACCTTGTTACCCTTTGTGTAACACCGTATAGTGAAAGACTTCATATTTAATTCATCCCCTCTCATTTAATTTATTTTCTCATCCATCTAACCCTCCATTTTCCACTACTAGCAGGCTAAACGATGCAACTCAGAGATCCTCCGGCTCCTCCTGGGGTCCCTGACGCGTCCCACGGCCATATGGGATGTGTAATCCCTTGTCAGTGCCCCCTGGGTCAGCCCCAGGGTCTATACATGCCCAGAAACCTTCGTCAAGGAGGTAATCGGGAGGGAGGGGGGTACTTACTGGATGGCCAAACAGCCTCAACTACCCATCTTAAATGTCATTTTAATTTCAAGCCTCTCATCCTTTCAGTAACGTTGAGTCCATTTTGGCTGCTCGCATCTGAAATCCTTTTCTTTCTGATATATCGCCACAATAATCCAGTGCAACACCCAGATCGCTGCCAAACTGTCTGCCAATCTTTCACTCCATCTTTATCTCACTAATGGACAAGACCCAGTCACGCTCAAATTGAGGTTAAAAGTGAAACGGTGGAAAAGCAAGATATAAGAGTTTAGAGCAAGAGGTGCATCAGTGCATATCAGGTTTGTTCCTTCACCTCTTGCACTCAAAGCGGCTCCTGACACAGAAAACTGACATTTCACATCTAAAGACCCTGTTTTTGAGCGCGTCAAGGCCCCCACGTCTGCCCGCCGCTCTGCTGACAACACTCCAAGCATTTTCTCAAGAAACCTAACATAAAGTTGTTTTTTTAAAGCCTCCTTCTCCATTCCGCTCATATATTTATTTCTTCCCCTTTCACTTAGCATTGAACAAAACACCACAGCTACCACAAGCTTTGTTCTCATGATTCAGGAACCAGTTCTGCAGTTTTTTTGTTTTTTTTTTATGACCACAGAAATATTGCCTGGGTATTAATGTTGCTTGTACTTCTCACTTACAAAGGAAGCTTTTTCCTCTTTCTGACAAGCATGAGCTAAACAGAAATGTCAGTTAAATTTGGACTTATTAAGTAATTGTGGGTATGTAATTCCCCTTCAATCAGCATTTACTTTACGGTACGTTATTTCCCAATTTGTGTGTTCTGTTAATCATTGATGTCATGCAAGTTAGAAAAACAACTTAGAGGTTAACACAGTTCATTTCAAAAAGACATTCACAGCATTCAGCGTGAATTTCCTCACCTGGCAGCGGCTGAATATATCGCTGGGGGTGGGCTGGACATTGAAGTGGCGGAGGACTCGGACAGCCTGGTCTCTGGCCTTCTCTGAACAGTCGAGGGACAGACAGCGACCCTCACCGACCTGGGACCGCAACTATACGGGTAAACAGAGACGAACAATGTGTATACAAGCAAACAAGGAGACACAAAGACAGATAAACAGGAGTTTGTAGATTTGAGAGGTTCATGAGGTCACGTTAGTTTGTACTTACACTTTGGAACGGTTGCCCACACGTGAGTATGACACGGCCTTCAGCTTGTGCTAACTATCACATAAAAAAATACACATCAGAACTAAATAAATAAATGCAGCCTTCTTATTATTGTTGTGTTGTATTATTGTTTATTACTGTGACATATGTGTTTATTGACGTGTGCATGCGACTGCAGACTAACCTTTGCAGCCACTCTGTGATCGTCATTGTTCTCCAGCATGACCACGTCGACTCCCAAACAGCGCAGGTACCTCCCCAGCCCCTGCAGCATGTTGTCGCACACCACCCGCAACTGTTGGGGGGGCAGAGGGGGGGCGTCTTCTGAGGGCTTCTCGCCACACAGGAGGCCTTTCGAGGGGGGACTGACCCTTTGAGCCCCCTGACATTCCTAAATGGACAGAGACAATAATGTGATACTTTAACTGATCCCCACTGGGGGGGAGGGAAGGTGTTTGGGGGGGGATTTTCTTTTCACTTGCGCCGCAGTGCAGGGAGGTCAAAGCACAGGGTGAGCTATACAACCACACCCCTGGAGCTGATAGGAACTTTTGAAGTGTCTTGGTCAAACACGTATTGTCCCCTCCCTGCAGGTTGGATGCTCAAACTCAGGTTCTCCCGTGGAAGTTTTTTTTCTTTTTTTGTATTTGGTGAGTCTGAAAAAAGCTCTCAGGTTATTACAGACTAAGAATTATCAAATGTGTTAGCGCAATAGCTTTTAAAATAGAAAAATGGTTGGTTCTGATGCATGACTGCAATCTGTGATGTTAACCAAACATCATAAATAATCTTGCCAACGTTCTGCTGACCGAAAAGACGTGCAGAAAAGGATGAAAATGTGATGAATGAAAGGAAAAATCTCATATGTGCTGTCCTCTTTAATGTGCAGTCACGCAGCTTTTATTAAAAAATACCGCTCCGATACAAAAGTTTGCTTCCTTGTGTTCAGAAATATGTTTAAATGAAGGGAAATAAGAGTTTAGGAGTCAAGTATGCACGTGTCAAGGTCGGGGTCAAGAACAGGTCAAGTAATAAATGGATTTAAGCTTCTACTAACTCATTAATTAAATTTCCCCTTCTTGATTTAAACCATTCTGCATCTAAAAATCCTGGAAACTTGTGACTTTCATCCATTTATATTCACATGCTAGACCTCAAAACTTTTGGCTTCCAGGGCAAACTCATCAAAATAACTTAAGCTAACTTAAGATAACTTAATAAGTGCAGTTGCTGGGGAAATGGTCCTGACCTCTTCACCACGGGCCTGGTTCGTCTGCTTGGCCTGTTTCTCCTTCGGCTTCTTCTCTCCACTCTTCTCCGGTTGGCTTGAGGAGATGCTGCGCAGGTCAGCTGGTAGCCCGAAGCGCGCCGGGTCGCCGGAGAGGGTCGAGTACACGTCCAGCAAACAATAGGCATCTGCCACTAGAAGGAGGTTAAGAAACGAGAGGAGGGAAGAGGAAAAAGGAGGGGTGAATTTATTAGTTTGCAGTTCGTCAGGGGATAACAAAATAATCTGTGATACTCTATGGTGAAAAGAACAGCCACCATCTGTCTCCCTGTCATTGTCTGCCCGTGCATGCATAATACTTTACCTGCATATCTAATTTGGCTGATGCGCAGTGGACGCTTCTCCCAGTTGGACATCTGCTCCGTCTTGTCCAGGGGCCGTCCCAGAACCTGTTGTACCAGCAGACTGAGGCCTTTCTCTGCAGAGTCCACTCCTACCAGCACCCCTTTGGGTCCATTTTGAGGCACCTTGACCTTACCACGCTGGATCTGCAAAAGGGATTACAGACATTAAAGTTAAAATTAAATGGTATGGTGCTGCTTTGAATATTTCTCCACTAAAAAACTGTTTCCATGGTGGCATTTAGAGCAACTTTATCAAATTTAAACACTCCTCGTGATTTTAAAAATGATTTATTGGATTCCTCTCATCTTGCAACATGCACTCCAACAGATGGTGAAGCAACCACATATATTGTCATTTTCACATTCCTATCCACCCCAGATATGAGTGGAGCTATGTATATATTTATATATATGTCAGACAAACTGCTGGGCCACAGCTGGACTACGTACCTGAGTTATGACCATGCAAACAAACACAGACAAGAGTGACTCTAGAGACATCCCAAATGTTACACTCCTCTGGTGCTGTGCCTTTTTTACATGCCTTTTATTAAAATAATTTATTTTCAATGTTGTGGAAAATAAAGAAAAAATAAATTTCAAGACTTTAACTGAATTAAAATAAACCATTACAACACTACAAACGAAAACAGCATGAAGCTCTAATAGTGTCTTTTCTATTCTTCTTCTGCAGAATGTAATTTGTATGAAATTATGAGAGCGACAGGACAATTTTACCATCTGATGTACACTGAGAAGATCGAGCATCCCCTCCATTTTCAGTGGCTCCTCTAAAAACTGGTGCCACGTGGCCAATAGACACTTGAGATCTCCTGACATGCCATAACCTGAAGCGGAGGAAAGACGAAACTCTAGAGACAGAAACAGAAACAAAAACTAATTTGATTTGAACCTTTGTCGAGTCTGCTGCTCACCCAGTTTGAGGACATTTCTTGAGGAGAAAAAGCTCCTGATGAAACTGATGGTATCTGGGTGTTGACAGAATCCGTTCGCACAGAGGTCCAGTAAGAAAACCTGGTCAAAAACTGCGAGCTGTATGAGGGCGACCCGCTGCGTTGAGATGCAGCCAAACGTGGGCTGCCACTCCATGTCAACTCCTACAACAACATCTTCCTGAGAAAGGATAAAGCGCAGAAAAAATAACATCTTTCAATAGTAACCCCATCTACATATTTGTTATACATTGAGGTTTTTTTGTGAGATGCAATCTCTCTCTCTCATTGTTTTTTTCAGGAACAAGCATCTTCTTCTCTGTACCTTCATCACAATGTTTCGACATTTCTGGAGAGCTTCTGGCGTGTCCACGAAGTGAACTTTGTCTCTGGTGAGTGGCACCTGGTAGAACTTCTGACAGTGAGACTGAGGCGGCATCCACTCCTCAGATTGTGGGGAATCACTCAAACATATCTGTCTGAGCAGAGGCGACAAGGACAAGGGGGAGAAAAAAATATGGAACAACACAAAATAAGCCTCTGCAGAATGAGAGCGAATAGATAACTCACACAGCATCAGATCTTGTGAATTAGCATAAAGTTTGTGTGGTTTATGTGGTAAAGGGGTGCTACAGTCCCATACCGGATGGGCAGCCGCATTACAAAATGGCCACCAAGGCACACACTGCATCTCCCAGGATGCCTTACAACTCGGACAGATGTCGGCATTTAAGCCCCCTGATTAAAGATGGACTGAAAGGCTACACAAGGGCAGGACAAATGTGAAAAAAACAGCCTTGGAAGAGGATCCAGACATACAGGAAAGTACCTCGTGATATTACATGTGTCAGAAAAATACAGGACATGTGGCATCTTTAATATCTTTAAAAAAAAAAAAGCTAGAAGACTCAGAAGGTCTTTAAAGTCAGTCAGTTCAAAATGTTTATTGTACTCAGCCACTGTGGCTTAAGAGGTTCAACCAGTGAGATAAAAGCCAAAATGGTGACATGCTGTGTGTTAAAAGGGGATGTGGGGAACCAAAGTTGGGGATAAAAGGCTTCATCTTTATGTTTAAGACGTACAGCCAGTGCATACCAAGAGCTGCATATTAAAATATGTATATGCATGTTTTGGGAAGCTCACTGCAGATGAGGCGGTAGACTCCGCTGCGTTTCCCACACCCCGTAAGGAAGTCGATCTCTGGGGATGTTGTATCTCAGTGACCACTGAGAGGCTTTCCGAAGACCACAGTGCTTCACTAACATCTCCACCAAATGGATCTGCAGCTCCAGGTCATCTGCCACAACGTACTATACATACATAATGCACACAAAAATCACACATACTGCACGTCTTATTGAAACTAATACATCACTGCACGCTGTCATACACACCTACGAGAAACCTACCTGTACATGGTCACTCCAGTTCTCCTCTGTCATGCTTTTCTAAAAGAAAATAGAGGGTGAAAGAAAAATACTCAAATGTTTCATTCGACATTGTCTTTACTTATAGTCTTGTCATCGTGGATAAATGTAATAATTACTGTTCATTCCCACCAGCTTCACCATCACTATCGATGTTCTGTCTGTATTTGATAGTGGCTGTTTTATTAAATTATCCTCTTTGATAGTGAACTCTTGTTAAATTTCCTACAATGTGCACATACTAATCAAGTCAGGAGAGTTAATGCTTTATAATATAATGTATTTTTGTCTCTGAAACCCGCAGACCAGGGTCTAAAAGTCAATCTTTAGAGAACCTTAAATGCCTCCATCTGCTTGTGTTTTCAGGATTCCACTGAGATCGGTTACCAGCTTTTATTGGCTAAAAAGGCGGAACAAAATTTTGACAGTGATTAAGGTCGACATATGTGTAACTAAAACTGGGAATATGAGAGCTGAGAAAAAAAGACATAAAATTTTGAATAAACATTTTTTTAAGATATAATTTAGCCCAGAGGACACACAGGGTGTACATGCTTCTGCTTCTTTTGTCTTTATTTTATGAAACTACATTAACCTAATCAAATACATTTCTACAGTGTTGCTTTAGTGTGTTAAAAGCACAGTTTTAGGATACAGCCTATTTCATTTTAAAGTGACTTTGTGGTTAAACAACATGAGCTATACATATTTCATAGCAATGCATGTGAGCCAGCTGGGCTTGTTTGAACCTTTAAAGATTTAAATATTCTACTGAGTCTCTCGCATTTCTTCTCCTATACTGTACATATCACACTAATTCACAACATTTTGTAATATCCAGGAAATTCCTCCAAGGCAATTACAAGCTGACACATCAAGAATTGATTTTAAAGTGAAAATAAATTTTTTTAATTAAATTAAAGAGGGATATAGGGTATAGTATATAGGTATAGGTATAGGATAGGAGTTAAAAATGACTTGATTCATTTAGTGTTATTAACTTTTAAGTTTAATGACAAATTGTTGCTGCACTGAACAAAGATCAATTAAAAAGGATGATTTAAGTATTATAGTCAATAAGTCCATCTCATAAGTATCATTATTATTTCCATTTATTCGCACCAGCTAAAAGAAATGCAAGTCATGTTGAGTAACCTGCTTGAAAACCTGATGTATAATATTATGTTTAAATAAAACAGTATCACTTACCTCCACAAACCTCTTGTACATAAGGAAACGTAAAGAGTCCAGTCTCCTCTTGTGCAGAGCATTGGGACACAGTCCTGTGTGAAAAAGACGAGATCACAGTCATTTCTGCTGTGACGTGTGCACCCACACGTGAACACCTACACGCGTGCCAGTCACACACCTTGGTCGATGTTGAATTTCTCCATGAGTCTGAAGACCTGTTTGGTTAACATTTTGGGCTGAATCTGGTCCATGCACTGCCTGGACAGGGAGAGGCGAGGGAACCGCCTGTGGAAAGACAATCACGAGTTCATACAGCCGCACACTGTTACATACACAGCCTCCAATACGATCACACACGCTCCATACCTGATTATCTCGTCCACGTTGAAGCAGGGGTGGCACCAGGAGTCTAGCAGAGTCACCAGTCGTTGCTCGAGATGATTGTGGCCTGCCACAAAGGACTCTGCTAACGGCAACTTATTCTGCACAATCAGCGGCACACACATCTGCAGAAGACGACTGGTTGTTGGTTACAGATTTTTTAAAAAGGCCATTCATAAAAATTCAGATCTAACACACTTATAACACCAATACACTTATGTATTTTATCTCACCTCCTCCATATTCAGTTCCTTCTGTAACTTCAGCTTTATGCTGAGTACTACTGCCTGCAAAAAAAGCACAGTCTTTTTCTGCATCAATTTGACTTTAAAAACAAAACCGAAAAGAAATAACATCAAATGAGACACTCACCTCTTTGTAGTAGTTTAGAGCCTGCAACCTCAGGATGTGCAGTCGCAGCCTGTCCAGATCCATAGAGTTGAGCTGGTATATGTTTATGAGAGCGTCTACAAAGTTGGGCTGAGTATCTGTTAGTAAGCTCAGAGCTCGCTGTTGGAGCGCCGTCGCTTGCTGCTCTGAGAGCGAGCTCAGGGTCACCTGGTGGAGGGACACAACTGATAAAGAACCAAAAAATAATATACACACATAAAGTAATAATTGTAGCTGATACATATTTTTGGAGTTTGAACATTGGAGGTTTTAAAATTAATTAAGCTACTATAATTGTTTGTGGAAGTATGTGTGTGGACATGAAGGTGAATCATCTGGATGTCAGTGATAAAAAATGTACAATACACAGGAACTGATTTGTTTGCCTTTACTAAACTGTAAACCTGCAAAAAATAAAGCTGGTTGGACGGGAAGTGCTCAGAAGTGCAGGTGTGAAACTGCTGGAAGTCTGCGGGACATTTCTTCAGTTTATAAAAGGTTTGTCTGATGAATCTACCTGAGGATTTTTCTTCACCCACGTCTGGAATTCCATGAGGATGTGATGGCCGAGGGTGTGGCCCCGACCTTTCTGTTTGCCTGGACAGCTCTCCATGATTGTTAGTAAGACCTCCAGAGGCTCAGACAGCTTTGAAAATCCCTGGAGGGCTGCCAAATGTAGCTGAGGGAGGGAGGAAAAAAAAGAGGAGGGAGTGGTGTGAATAAAGACTAAAATGACAGAGAGGAGAAGACGAACGCATAACACAACTTAATCGTCTTTTTAATCTTATTTTCAGGTAGACGTGTGCATCCTTCATATTACATGACAGCTTGTAGGTCACGTTTAAGGGAAATCTCCTCCACTTATGTGCAAAACTGTTGCTGTGGTTCTAGAGCTAAATGGCGCTTGTTCGCCAACGTTCACACATACGGCTGTGTGGAAATTGTGAATTTCAGCGTTTTTGTAATTACGGAGGGCGGAGTTTCCCCTTTTGAAATGTTAGTAAATGAGTGAAAGTTGGGAAGGAGGGAACTGTCAAGTTAGTTTTTAGAGCAGCAGAAACACAGTAGCCGATGAAGACAAACAGCTAACTCCCCCGCCCCCCATCCCTCCCTTCCTCCTCGACCCGGACTTGTGACACATTTCGGGTCTCAGCGAAAGAATGCAAACTCTGGCATCAGAAACTTCCTACACCAGAAAATAATATCTGTGTGAGAATGCTTAGTGCCGCGTCTTAATTTGCAAAACAGATGTCATCCACTCAATATCCTCCTCGCGCAGATCTCAAGTTCATTCAGTGCAGTGCACGCAAATTCCTTCCTTCCTACTGACAGACACTCTGGTTTCCTCATTACACACACACACACACACACACACACACACACAAACAGGGCTTCACTTAAACATGCCGCTATCCAAGCTCTCGCTCTCTCTCTCATGTTCCTTCCTGTGCAAAGACTCCATCTCTCTACCTTTGTAAACACACGCACTCAATATCGCATGTGTGGAATTGACACATGCTGTGAAAGTGACTCTCACCGTCTGCAGATCTTTCCGGTTCCACAGCTCGAAGAGTTTGTCTCTCAGCGCGGCGGGGTCAAGACCTGTGGAGTGGGGGGATATCACACACACACACACACACAGATGAGGTGGGGTTTCACTCTGACCTTTGACCTCCATCAACCTGTCAAGGAATTGAACCTACCGGCCTTTTTTTGTTTGTTTTCTTCCCACATGAGGCACCTGATATCTTAAATAGTGTTTTAATCTTGAAAGAGTCTGGGAAAAATGCAACTTTCTGCAATCCTCTAGATGTTGCTCAAGGCCGTAATTCATAAAAAATATGTAGAAGCTATGCAAGCGAGCCATTTTGCCAACAATTACAACCCATTTCATTTTCCTACTGGAGCCTCCAACAACGAGATTCTTATTTTTTTTCTCGGTTAGCACAATTACCTTCGTGGACAAGTGTTGTTTATCATCTCTTTCCTCACTGTAATGGCTTTTACTTTGCTAAGAAAATACGCAGATCAGAAAAAGTATTCTGAAAACCACGATGCTGATTCAACCCTTGCTCTGAAATAAGATAATAAAAAAGGTCAAATTTGTTGCCAAACGGTCTTGAAATATTGTGTTTTGTGTCCAACCTAAATCTCAGATTATAGGTAATGTGATATACTGGAAATATCGTTTGTTAAAACAGGCATAGCTGAGTAGCCATAACATCGGATTAACAGCTGAGTCCGGTTGGATAGTGGAGGAACCCGGCATTAGCTCTGCATTCCAGCTGAATCTGCAGCCAAAATACTCTGGAGAAGACTCAGGGCACATTTTTTGTAAGGCTTCGGGGGGTAAAAAAAGGGCCCAGAAACAAAAGTACATGTAAGCATGCATGTGTGGTAGATGTTTTGTGTCTATCGGCCTGTGCACTTCCCAAAAGCTCCCAGCTTCTCTCTCCACAGCTCATGCTGTGTGGGCTCTCCCATAACTGCCCCCCCTACCTCCCCTCCGCTCCCTCCCTCCCTCCCTCCTTCCCAGGGCTAGTTTTCCTGTTCTCCTCTCCCTCCCCGCAGCAGCCTCTCTCGATTTTGTCTCGGATTTCCCCAGGAAAGGGCTATGCGGTGGTCATGGTGTAAAAAATACAACCTTCCTGACGCATAGCCTGGGAAAGCGGAGCAAAAGGCCTCTCCCTCTCTCCGCACTGGCCTCTTTCTTCACTGCATCTCTCCCTTGACTGACACTTTTTTGTCTCTTTCATGTGGCCTCTTACACGTGAACTTTACCTGCCGCAGCCTGTAACCCGGTTCAGTGTTTTTAATTTTAGAAAACGCCAGCTGTGCCATGCAAACGTTTTAACATGTGCTGGCCAATTTAATATGAATCATGCATGGTCCAGTGTGAGTCACTTCCCAAAGTATACAATAGTTTTCACATTATTGTAGACTTTTTTCCTGCCTTTCAGACAATCAGTGGCTTTAAATAATTTCCACCTGATGAAAATACAATTCCAATAACTTAGAAGTTGCTTGGAAAACTGTATGTAAGCCACCACTTATTAGAATACCTGCTTTTTTTGTAAAAGATACCTCAGTCACATGGAAATGCAGCTCAGCCTTTTTAAATTAGCATACACTTCAGCGTCTCTCCAGGATGCCGAAGCTTTAACAGCAACATCACAGCATGCTATGGAAAACGGTCGACAGGAAAGTATGTGGAAATGTAGCAAATGGGCTAAGACGTGCAAACCGCCACTGTGGTCTGTTGAAAGGTCCTTTAATTTCAAGCATTTGAATAGCTACAGAGATTCTTTTGCTGTTCTCCGCCGTTCTCTGCTGTTATACACCCCACTCAGGCTCATTCATCGCACCGACGAACACGCGAACGCGCACGAGGACTCACACAAACACAAACAGCACAACCCACTTCACTTCGGTCTCACTGTTTGTGTGACGAGAGGAGAGAAGAGGAGAGGACAGAGAAGGAGAGGAGAGGAGAGGAATGTGGAGCATGTAGCTTCTTTATAGTCCCGGCTCGTGGGTGAATGACAGAGTTGGGGGCTCCCCTATTCACTACAACATAATAACCTCCATCACCACACATAAATACAAGGGCACACATAAAGTAAATGCACTCGTTCACCTCTGATAGGGTCACCGGGTTTCCTTTATTTTCTGACACGAGATAATTTTAAATACGAGAAAATACTTCATTTTCACTAAGTGGATTTTTGATGTAACCTGATGCCATTTTAACCTCCCACTACTGCAAAACAATAAAGGTCACACTTAAATTTCAGTAAAATTAGACAGAGATTAAATCCACAGACAGGTCTAACTGCCTGTTGCCAGGCAGCTGCCAAAATAAAGGAAACTCAAAGATCAAGTGTTTAAATGGGGCATTCGGTGTCACTACAGCCACCAGAACAGCTTCAGTGTGACTTGGCAGAGGTTGTGCAAGTGGCTCAACTTCACTGGAAGGACGCCACAACATTCTTCTACAAGTACTTCTCTGCTTTTGTATGTTGTTGTAGGAGCTGGAACAACGTTTCAACAGGTGCTGTTACAGAATCTTGAAAATGAGGAGAGCACTTGCAGAATTTGATGCGTATTAAAGCAGTGTTTTCACGATAAGGAGACCTCTCCAGAGCTGACTCGTGGACCGACACATACCTACAGGCTCTACAGTGAAAAAAAAAAAAAAGAACGACAATGATGCCGATATCATTGTGCACCCCGTGCAAACAAATACGCATATACAAAGCTACAAATCAGAAATGAGCTAACTACACAATGGCAACACATTTACTGTACCTACACTACAATAGGAAATATAAGAAAAAAGTGCAAGGAACTCATCAAAACATCTGATATTATTTTCATCAAGTCAATTCTGTTAAAGTCTGCAGGCCAAAACTCTCCAAAAAAACTTTGGTTTCGCTTTACTTATTGCTGTTAACTCCTGTTGACTGATTTTATTCTCTCTGCGTGAACTTGTTTAATGAAATGTACATGAATACATTTGTTTTATAACCTCTGCGTAAAAGCTCTGTTACCTAACATTAATTACATCACAGATAACGTATATGTCACTGCAGATACTACTCAGCTATGCCTTGTACCTTTAGGGTGTGTACGCCCATCATCATGCATGTGTGCTGTTTTTATATTATATACTGAAAGAGAAGTGTGTGTTGGAAAGCTGTGACACATACCCGATGGCTCTGTAGTCGTATGGCTCATTTCTGGTCCCAGGATGTTGTGCTGCTATGACTCTGTTAAGGAAGGCAAACAGAGAAAAACATTACCATAAACACAATTACTCACATCTATTATTGTCACAGCATAAAAACAGAAGTTCTTTATAGATGATTAGTCGGTCGACCAAATTGCTCTGCAATCAATGGAATATTTTGGGGGATTTGGCTGGTGATCGAACAAACCAAGACATCTGATCAACTGGGCTCACGTGCAACACCTTTCACTGAGGTTACTACAGGATATATATCTATTTATTTGTTTATCTATGTATATGTATCTTCCCAGGCACATCAATTTGCACTGTGTATGCACTATTTTAAGTTGATATATAATTCTATTTTATTTATTTTTTCCTGCTGTATTCCCACTGTGTTTTTCTGCTCTAACAATGTAAATTTCCCCATGTGGGACTAATAAAGGGTAATGTAGTCTAATCTAATCTAATCTAGTCTGACTTTCTCACCATTTCCTAATGTTTTATAGACCAAACGATTAATCAATTCATTGAGAAAATAGTTGAAAGATCACCAACAAGAGAAGTGAGAAAGATGATGATTATGAACCAGTTTTGCTGATGTGATCATGTCTGCACACACACACACACACACACACACTCACTCTGTGGGAACAGCAGCCTGAGAAAGGGAAAGATGCCAGCTGGCTTTGAGACCTGATTTCAGGCTGAGGATGTTTTTTTTTAGGCCTGAAGTTGTTTCTCCCTGCCCGGGTGTCTGCAGGGTGTAGAGGCACCTCTTTTTCAGGGGATGGATGGATGGATGGATGGATGGATAAATGGATGGATGGATGGAGAGGAGAGCTGAGACACCTGTAGTCAGATCTTTTATTATCCTCTACCTCCACCTAGTGGAAATAAAGCACACCCCACTTCCTCATTGCTTGATTTCACACTTTCTGTTAGCAAATATTAGCTTCTTTGGCACAGATAAACCAAGCAAACCCTGTAATGACACTCCTATTACTGTTAAAATCGGACTTTTATGACTGTTTTTAAGCTAAGTCTTAACTAAAAGACAGCACACAGTTTGTATTTTTCCTTTCACTTACGTTGTTTTATTGATTAGCTCCTGACTCACTTTGAGCTGGCTCCTTTCTCAGAGCCGAGCTGACGTGTTGAAACACAGTCCGCTTATTTTAATGCCGAAGAGACAAATGTATTTAAATACACTGATGTTAAAGATGTGTTATCGATGCAAACACACTCACCATGTGCACTTTGTTCCTGTTAGCTGTGTCCAGGTAGACTACAAAACCCAGTTTCTTCTTCGTCTTCTTCTTTTAATTTTTTTCTGCATCACTTCAGTCGCATCACTGCCCCCTGCTGGTTTTGCTCGTCTACTACAGTCTGGTTGCTTTTGGCATCAGTCTGTATGAATTTTTACACTATATACTTTTATATATTTATACTTGTACATAGCAGTATAATGTTTATTTTTACCATATCAAGCTGTTGTCCTGTTTTAAACTATATATATTGCTCTTTATGTGTACATACACTGAGAACTTAAATAAAGCCAGTAATGCTTATTATAATTCTTACTCTTCTTTCTTTACTTTGCACTTTAAGTTTTTTTCCTTTTGTCTCACCATCCCAAATATTGTCCCCACTAAGTAGTCTGGTTTTCTGTTAGAAACCCATACATGCCCTTTTCTCCTCCACACACTCAATTAATATTGATTTCTCATATAGTCTCTGATCATCTCATTTTGATATTGACCGCTTCCTTTGCTGACTTGTTTACTGACTTGAATTAGTAAAGAATATTTCATATACAATATCTTGGAGATGCAATTCCTGGCAATGCTGACTCTAAGTGACTACTGATATGTATTTTATTTGCCTCCACTCTACTGCTTATAATAATGCAGGCAGCTCCATATACACTTAAAATAGCCTGATGCTGTCTTGCTGATCTCACATAACACATACATCCAGTATGTCAGATATTACACTGATTCATCGAAAGTGACAAACACACTGTAAGCAAAGCTGTCTTTAATACTACTAATAGGGGAAAAAAAATCTAAATTAACACAATGCTGCCACCTTTTGGTAAAGGGGCACAAAAAAGACAACGTTTTGGTAATATATTTACCAAATATAAATGTAATATATTTAATATATTTTAATATATTTTATCATTTTCCAACAAAAGTATTTTACAAAATTGCAATATACATTTCTTACCTAAACCAGAAGAGATATGGGTTCGTTTAGGTGACTACTTTTATAAAACCTGTAATATAAAGGAGACTTTACAGTGGTCATTTGTCTTTGAGGTGCATTGTAAAGGTAAACATACAGACTGGTCTTAAAACCACTGTACGCCATCATCTACACCTCATTGTCCATAATAAAGATTCAAAATAAATTAAGATGTAATATAATAGATTAAGATAAAACTTTATTCACAAGCTACCTAGTAGATAAAGTAAATAAAGTAAATAAAGTTGTTGAAATGAATTCCACCTTTACTAGTGGCGACATTAAAGTGATTATACTTTATTATTTACAATAATAAAATTATTTCTTATTTTGAAATAAGCCATTCTGCTGTTTGAGTACTTTTACTTTTGGTACTTTACAAATATTTGGACAGTAATATGTCTGTACTTTTACTTAACTACAATTCTGAATGCAGAACTTTGGTAGTTTCTTTAGTTTTTTTACACTGTAGTATTACTACTTTTGCTAAAGTATAAGATTGGGGCACTTCCTTAAGCTTTGAGGAAAAGTAATTGAGTACTATTTTATGATACTTTTACTTTACTTGAATATTTCTGTTTTGATCCTACTTCTAACCAGCAAATAAAGCCAAAAAGTAGTTTAAACTAGTTCTGTCTTTACCAGCTGCAGCATCAAAGTGATTATAATTGAATAACATAAGATTTATTTTTCTGAAATGATCTGAGTACTTTTATTTTTGGTACTTCAAGTACATTTGTGTATTTTTACTTCAGTAAGATTTTTTTTATGCAGTTCTTTTACTTATCACAGAGTGTTTCTTCCCTGCAGTATAAGAAATTTTATAAATAAAAAAATTAGAAATCAGTAGAAGTGAGTAGAAAAACCTGTCACGTGGTCAGAGTTGTTTACCACGTGGTCTGCGTCATATAAAGACGCAGCCGGGCGTCCTGTAGGAGTTGTTGTTGTTGTTGTTGCTAATGTTGTTGTTGTTGTTGCTGCTAACGCGGTTATTTACAGGAGTTGACTGCACCAGCATCACATCCTCCAGCCCGGTTCCTCACACCGGCTCTCAGCTCTCCCTCACCCCGCCGGCGGACCCCCGAACAGCGGACTGCCCCTCGTGCCTGCACCGCGGTCGGCACCACCCCCGCGGAGCTGCCCTGCTAGCGGGTTAGCAGCGATGGAGTGGTTGTTTACCCCCGGTGAAGGCCCCAGCAGCGATCCAGCTCCAATATCCAGGGGCCCCGGCGGTGTTTGCCCCCACCTGCAGGTAACTACCCCGCTTGGGGGCAGATTACTGGGGTTGTTTGGATCTCAAAGGGTGAAGGCTAAAAGGAGCATGCTAACTAGCTAAGCCAGTCTTGGGGGGGGGTGGGTTAGCTAAGGTGACATCATGTCAAGTTTTGCAGCTGTAGTTGCCAATCAATCAATGAATTAATCAAGGAATCAGCTTTATTTGTAGAGCACAATTCATACGACAGATGCAGACTCAATATGCATCATAAATAAAATAGATAATAGGTCATTTAATACAAAAATATGCAAGATTACATAGAAGATAAGCTAAAAACAAATGTGATGACAGTATAAATAGTAAGTATTAAGTGTTATTAGCAAGTATTAAGTGTTATTAGCAAGTATTAAGTGTTATTAGCAAGTATTAATTAGTGCTTTTTATCTCTTAGTTTGTATCTTCACTGTTGTAATATTATTTTAGCTGTTAGCTTGGAAGGAGCTAACAATAATTGTCATGGCGAGAAACAACATCCATGCTGCAGGCTCACACACACACACACACACACACACACACACTGACATTCAGACACACTCTTACACATGGACACTCACACACACACATATACCCACACACACGTTAACATATGGATAAGAGGTTAGGCGGTCGTTTGCAGTGTCATCATCCTGTCAGGACTCTGCTGGAGATGGATCGCTCTCATGGTAGCCTTTGAGCTCAGAGGCCACAACGACACCTCGACATTGTCTCACACACACACCGACAGCTGTGTGTGAAATGCGACTGTTCTTGACTAGAAAAGGCATTTGGCAGTTTGGGCAGCCGTGGACAAGATGAGGGAAATGAGCATCTGTTTATTTTTAGCCCCCCCACTCGCCCCAACCTGCACCAAACACAGCGTGGTCGTGGTCCAGAAAGCTTAAAAGCTAACGATGGTCCACATTTAGTTTGTGATTCAGAGTGGGAGGGCAGTTTGCATTTGTCAGCTGTCCGCTCTGAATACCACCCTGAGGAATAAGTTATATTTGTGTTGTAGGAAACTTGTGACCTTCATTTGTGGCACGTTTGGTATCAACTCCGTTGGCAGATTATGTTTAAATAGATTAGATAAAGAATTGCTGCATATGTTTGCTCTGTTATAAACATTTAAACATTTCTAAAAAGCGTTTTTAGATGTGCACACTTTCCTCTGTTCAAAAATTAAAATGTTGTATGTTATTTGGAAGGATTGTTGTGTGTTGTCCCCAGAGCAAGCACAGTACACATTCTGTAAACCTTATGTGGTGGAGAGGCCTACGTGAAATTTTCCCCATTGCTTTGCACCTTTTCTCAAAACTTGCTTCGAGCGACTAAACAATTCCAGTTGTGACCGTGAGAGGTTGTGGACGCAATGACATACCGTAGGATCTGATTAACGTGATTCATTCATTAATTCAGAGGACGATTCAACTTTAGGGTTTCAACCCAAAGGACACCTATTTCTTTTATTTTTTTTTTATTTAAAGAGCTCTGTTTCATTTTTCATTTCATATTGCAGTGCCGTATATGCTGCATACAGTGAGTTATTAATATAAAACTTCAGCTGTTCAACTCAGTAACTCTCCTCCCAAGAGTTATTCAAGGTGTACCACGCGCTTAATGTTAGTATTGTTGGTTGGCACTAGAAATGCTGCATGTGCATGGTAAAATAGGATAAAATTTTTAAGCTCAGACCACTTTACAAAGGACAGCGTCTTCACATTCTCAGTCAGGGTGGTGCTGACTTTCCATCAGTCTAGATTTAAAAAACCAAAGTGATTTCAACCATCTGGGCCCTGTGAAGTTTAATTTAAAAAATAAGGAAGAAGCAGGTGAATGTTTTAATGTCTGCCAGCCACTGTGGTAGGTTGACAGCAAATGTTTTCCTCCCTTAATTTATGAAAAGCTCTAACGCTGGTCAGTGTGTGTGTGTGTGTGTGATAAATGAGGCTTAATTTGACTTATCGTCGCTCTTTCTTTCATTTACCTCAGCAGTCACCTTCTTCGCACCTCTGTGATGGTGCCATGGCGTCACTGTGCCAGAGTCAACAGCGCTGTGTGAAGGCCTCCATCGTCTCCAACTGGAGACTGGCCGAGGCCCAGGACCAGCTGTGCTCTCTGGGCGTCCACAGCTCCGAGTCCCTGGAGCAGGAACGCGCTCGGACGCTGGCCTGCCCCTCAGAGCTCACACACACCGAGGAGGAGTGGCGCCGCAAAGAGAGGATGCTGGGAGGTCAGGAGCCCAGCCGCAGTCCTGTGCTCGGGAGTTGGGACGTTTTTGATAAAGTAAGCATAGTTATATAGCAACAGTTCCCTTTTTTTATGCTAAAGTAAAAGCTGAAACCTGGACTGTGAGATTGAAAGATTTCACGACAATGGTTAGCTTTTTTTTTTTTTTAATGCGTATGTGTTCTGACTGTGTGCTGATGCTGTAGTAACACCATCAACAGTTAGTTAATATCTTGTCTCTCTTCCAGAGTATCATCAATGTCAAAAATCAGCCTGTGGACATGGATCAGGACAAGTGCACGTTTCTTCAAAAGTATGAGCAGGAGCTCAGGCATTTTGGTGAGTCAGATGTTTGTAATAAGAATAGTCTCACCTTTTAGATTAATTATAAAAAAAGAGACTGCACCCAGTTTGTTTTTAGTGAAATAAAATGTTGTTGCTTAGTTTTTCGGCTTGTGGCTTGTTGGGATACTTGAGTGAGTGAGATTTATGTTGGAATTTTATCTCAACACATCACACCTGACTGTGGTAGGAGGCAGGTCACCTATGCTTTTTCAGCCTTTGTCAGTTATGTAATGCTTTAAATTGCAGTTGATGTTTGACTAAATAATCAGTTCTTTGTATGTAATTATTGTTTTTTGCAGTGCCTCTTAAATTACTGCAGTGAATAATAGCCAGCAAAGCATTTCACACTGCATCTGAGTCGTGCAAAAGAGTTCAAGAGTTCCTTACTTCCAACTTTTACAACACCATCTTTCATTATCATTCCATAAAAGCATGATGTTTCTGTACTGAAAAGAGGGAAATAAAAACTGAGTGTAAAATACAGGTGACACATTTGTTAGTGTGAAAGCAGAAGTGTGGTTTTAAAATAAGTTAGTTGGGAGTATTACTAATTCCTCATAAGGCATTGTAATTACGGATGTATGGTAGAGTTGTTAACTCTACTATGATTTAAAACTCTTAACGTTCTTGTTTGATAGATATTTCTGTCATCTTAATTAACATAAAACAATTCAGTTTTTTTTTTTTTTTTTTTCCCCCAGTAGTTTCACATGTAAAATCACCCATGAAGTCCTGTTTCTGTCCTCAGATAAAATAAACTAATTTTCTTTTCATTTGTCAGGCATGTTGCGGAGATGGGACGACAGTCAGCGATTCCTTGCAGACATGCCGCAGCTTATCTGCGAGGAAACGGCCAACTACTTAATTCTGTGGTGCATGAGATTACAACAGGAAGGGGTAATGTACTTAAAGGTTTAAGATGCTGTTAATTTCACTTTGGATTTGTCCTACTGGCCAGCACTGTCTGTGTCGTCGCAGCCTGAGAAAGAGTCTGCTCATTAAACTAGTAAATCAGTAGAAACAGAGAACCGCGTGTCTGAGCTTTTAAAATGTGTCATGGGGAACATTTATTATAATATACTACACACATCTAGTGCAGTATTATCAGAGATTTTAACTTATCAAAGGAGGAAAAATACAGATGTTCTCTGCTCTGTTAAAGTGACCCAGTTAGCCAGCATGCAATTAAATACAAGCCATCATTCATTTTATTTGTAAAACTTTGCATTAACAACAAATTAAGCAATGTCAGTCCCACCCTTTCACAGTTCTCATGTTGTACTACAGCTATTTAGCAGTTCCTCTTTCCCTCTCGGTGCCTGCTGTTAGTCCCATATGTGGCTCCCTAATTTCCATGTTAAATTTGAAACTAATTTAAAACAAATCCAGTATCACACGATATAAGGGTTTTGGAAGTCCAGAACCTAATCTCTGTAGACATCAGACCTTTTATTTATTTTTTTTTACTTATTAAGACACACACATGCTCAAAAATATGTTTTTCTTGCCTTGCATCCTGCAGAAAGAAGCATTGATGGAGCAGGTGGCGCACCAAGCCGTGGTCATGCAGTTCATCCTGGAGATGGCCTCCAACTCTCAGCAGGACCCGCGAGGCTGCTTCAGAGAGTTCTTCCACAAAGCCAAAGTAAGACACACATCAGATTTAATACTCACACAAGAGTGTGACAGTCAACTCTCCATCCTACATTGCATCTTAATACAGCTTAACATGGGCAAAATAATTTTAGATCTGTCTCTTTAAACTTTAATCTTTCTATCTTTGTTATGCAAGGCTCCGTGCCTGACTGAAATTTTATTTGTTCCCCCTCAAACTTTTCTTTTTGGTCATGTGTTTCCAAGCTGTTGTTGCCTCTGTTGCTGTGCAGGACGGACAAGACCTCTACTTAGAAGTCTTCCACACAGAGCTCGAGGCCTTCAAACACAGAGTTAGGGAATATGCGGTTAACGGCGTTGAAGCACACAACACTGGCACAAACTGCAGACTCGACCCCAAAGAACCCCGGGACTCTTTCTCTCCGGTAAGTTCCCCACTCAGCTGCAAGATGGTGCCATTGAGCTACTGTTTATTAGTCCTCTGCTGCACACAACAGGTGAAGGCCATGTTAAGTTGGATGCTGGATTTGAAAGCATCAGCAGTCTTGTTCTGTTTTGCTTACTCATGCGCATGTCTGTTTTTTTTTTTTTTGTTTGTTTGTTTTTTTAATGTCTGCTCTACATAAAGGTAGGAATTTCCTTTTTATCTGAATGTTAATGTGAAACTAAGACAGCAAACTGTCATAATTTTATTGAATGAATGGATGGGCTGGGGTGTTTCATATGACCAAGTCCTGAATCTGATTTGAGCAGCCAGTCCAGGTGCATGCTAGATGAGCTGCAGAGGTTGGGTGGCACATGAAGGGCAGCCGGGAGCGAGCTGCAGAAGTTTGACCTCAAGGTGACGAGACCCAGGAGCAGGACAGACATATCTTCCTGATGTTGAGGAGAATGAATCTGCAGGAGTGAGCTGTGTCAGCGAAAGACAGCTGAAACCAGAGCAGAGATTGTCTGTCTGAAATACTAAAACAATTCATCACTTATCATGGAGTGGGCTTGCACATATAAAAACATATTAGCCATGTGAAAGATATTTTAATGAATCCACTATTTGGCATGATTATATCCTCTCCTCTGCATTCAGTCTTTCTTTGACCCTCTGGAGCTCTGAATTTTCTGTCATGTACTAGATGGATGGATAGGCAGTCGTTTATTATATATGGCAATGATAACAACAGCCCTGAAAGATGTTTTTATTTGAGGCCAGTATTTCAATATTCAGATGACAAAAGTGGAAAAAGCTCCAGTTTGTGTATTCCACAGACCTTTCTACTAAACCCGATCTTAGTTTGAAAGCCCTTTGTGAGCGAGAGAATGAGGCCTCCTCCCTTCTGTTGGCCCCACAGCTCGACTCGCTGCCAAACATCTAATCTGAGAGAGGGGAAAAAAAAACAACAACCTTCTCCCACAGAGGAAAGATGGCCACTCAGGAATGCTATCGGGCCTGCTGAAACCTCAGCTCTGCTCTCCTGGTCCTAATTTTTTTTTTTTTTTTTTTTTTTTTTTTTAAATATAAATGGATCCTGGATTTTTTTTTTAGCTCATGGTTAAAAATTTGTAAATCCGCAATCACAGTTCTAGTTTCAGCTCATATCAGTGCATTAAATGTTGGAGCGCAGTTACATAACCATTCTAATCCTCTCACCAGGCAACAGGCTAATCCCCCAGAGTCTCTCTGCAGCTCTATTTAAATCTATTTTTTTATTGGTTTGTGCACGATGAACCTCACCTGTGAATGTTTTGTCATCGGACCCTCCTGTCTTCCTCTCCCCCCACTAGGTGGCAGAGTATCCCGCGAAACGCTGTTTAGAGGCCGGACTATGGACGAGCGCAGGGAGGTGGACGAAGGACGACGCTACAGAAACGGACGATATTCGCATGATGGAGACCTTGTAGGGATTGTAGGATTCCCCCCCCCCCCCCAAAACCACAGTTTAGGAACCACCTGAGTTTTAAGCCCTCTTCACAAAAAACACCAGTGCAGAGCAGGAATAAACGGAGACCTGATCAGTCTGTTACGCTGCAGTTATTCAGCGGAGAATTAACGTATGACTGATGGCAAACATTTCTCCGTATTGGCGATGTTAAAAAGATGTCACCGTGGTTGGCCTCCGGTAAGTCGGCCCCTGCGGCGTTTCAAGCGCGAGCTTAAAGCATGTGTTAAATGTGCCATAACCAGACCAGGGATTTACAGATGGAGCTCTCATACCCTACAAGCTGAAAAAAGAAGAAAAAAAAACATCCGTAAGTGAAAGCAAAACGTACTTGACAGAATTGGAAAAATAAATCCAGACAACACGAAGAATACTAAACCAATAAAGTCTTTGGGGAAAAAGTCATTTAGGTACCAACACCTGAAGTTAGACTCAGGTCAGAGGAGATGATGTTGCTGCTTAAAATGAATCCAGCATGGCCTGTATGGTACAAGTGTAGGTTTTATTTACACTTTATAGCCAGTCTGCTACACAGTGCTCGACATTTGACTTTAAATCTTCTGTTGATGATTTGGATGGTTGATGTCAGGACAAAAAGAGATGTTTTAATGGTTAAGGGCTTCTTTTAAAAAAAAAAAAAAAAAAGTACTCCTGGTGTTGTCTGGAGAGGGTTAAAGTGCGCATAAGTAATCAGACTACCTCCTTTACATCTGCCTTTAAACATGCATCTTTGACATTCAGATTTTATCTAGTGCAAATATGTATAAAATCAACCAATATACATAATATATCACAGTGAGACATGATACAAAAACACTAGAAGATGACCGTACAGTCGGCTGCGTTGACTCTTACTGTCCTCTGTGACAGATGATTTAGCCATTCAGAATAATAGCAGATTATTTATTTATTTAAGCAGCTTAACACAGGCAGATGTGAATAATAAGCTCAAGACAAAACAGTGCATGTCGTTTAGTATGTGAGACAATATGACAACTCAGCATTTATTTCGTGATAAGGTTCGTATAAATGCACGTTTTAAAGAGGCAAAGTCGACCTTATTTAATGAGAATATCAGACAATTTTTAGAGTTGAGTGTGAGTATTAATAATCCATCTCAAGGTATAATCTGGGTGCAAGAGGTATGGTAATGTAAGGTGTAAAGAGGGCGCTGCATCCGTCGGTTTTGTTGGTTATTTTATCAGTTGAATTATGCTCCTGCGGATTTTATTTTAACAGGAATTCACATAATCAGAGACTCAAATTTCAAGTTTGAATGCTTGATTTTACTCAATCTGAGTACAGACCAAGTACATAAAGGTTTTCTCTGCCTGCGTGGACTTTTTGTCCGGCTCAGAGACAGGTGAGAGTACAGATAGCTTAGGTTTTACTTTACTAGCTCCCCATTTGTACCCACAACTGCCGGTCTCCTCATACAAGAGCTCCTGTAGACTGTCTGCTAATGTTCACTATCCTGGAGGTCTGAGCAGGAGCTAAAAAGCACCGGTATGTAAGGGAGAGGAGGGGGAAAAAGGGCTGCGATCCCCACAAAGACTTTTACTAATATCTGACTGCAGAGAGAGGAACTCTGCATCTGAATGTTTCTTGCACTTTATATTGCTCTTTTCAAAACAACTTTTAAAAAAAGAAAGTGGTCGAGGCGGGGTGTTTGAAGCACTTAACCTTCTTCTTCCCCATTTCGAATTTAGATTTTGTCACTCTTTTTTTTGTTGTTGTTTTTAATTTACAAGCAGGCTTTAGATGACCTTGTGTTTTTAATTTTGTCACATTTTCTTTTGTTTAACTTGTGTCTTCTGTTCACGGGAGCTTTTGCCGGATGTGTCAGGCTTCCAATGAAGTGTCCCCTTTATTATAATTTACTTTATTTAAAATCAGTGTGAAAATCTGCCGAGAGTCAGATTTTTCCTTGCAGACTGTAGAATTAAAGAAACCATACGATGCATTAAAGTACAATTCATGTCTTCATGACTTACAGCTACCGTGTGACGCATTGACTCGCCGGCTCACTGTTCATCATTTCACAGATTTACTTTTCACTCAGCGCTGGTGTGAGACGCATCATAAATATTATAAACATTAACAGAGGTATTGTACGCAGTGAAGCTAAACAAATGTGCTGTAGTGGTTTTAAATGTTTTTTTTTTTTTTTTGTCCCAAAGGACGAAGCAACTATGCAAAAGAACCGTATGGCTTTAGCTGTTGTACTAAACCTGTGGACAGTGTTTATGGTGTCTCAGCTTCCTAAACTATCTGAAGATATCACAATTTGCGAGTGCAAGACTGAAAAACTTTTGTCACTAAGCTTTGAGCTGTAAGAAGGTTATACACGTCTCATTCGCTGTAGGTTGCTGTAGGATTCGGCTTCTCTCTCCTACTCGGATATAAAACCCAGTGCTAAATATTTGTGTCTTGTCATCAGCTCCCGCAGTAATTATACGGCAGGTCCTGCTGACGTGTAAACATAGGAGCCTGAAACGTCTTTGTCATTGCATCGTTAAAGGAGAACTCCACTTTTTTTTTTTTTTTTTTAATAACACATCAATGTCTGTTTACAACTGCACAAGTAAAAAAATTTGCTGTGTGACGCCTTTTGTGGCTCCAGAGTGAGCCGCGCAAAGTCTGCTAGATTTATAAAGTGTTTGAGTTTGAAAATGGAAAAAAATAAATAAAATCTGCAGGTTAGAAAGAAGTGATTTTGCCACGCCTCTGTAGCCCACTGTCTTTGCAGAGCTGCATTGTGGGTAATGTATGCACCGGTTTTGACAATGAGGAAGATTGCGTGGAATAAACAGTATCTCTGTTTCTGCTGCATCGACTTTGATATTTTCTTGTCTTTAAACTGTCCTTCGGGAGTCTGACTGTGTCGTAGGAGCACAATGCTGAATGTGTGTTACTGTCAAAATCAAATTAAAACAATGACTGAGAAGCTATTCAGCTGTGTCACTCTGGTGTACAAATATATACTACATAGAGTAAAGTAGTATCAGAAGTTTATTGTGATTTTTCTTTCTAATAAATACTCATGACACACTTGTATGTTGTCCATGAAGGAGGAGTTTTGTTTTAAAACGTATTCACGTGTTCGGAGATACACACAGTACAACTCAGGAAACATTCACTGCAAAAATCTACATTACATCGTAAGGCGAGTTAGCATTTCTGTGGTTTTTAACCTGGTGAAACATTCTTAAAATTGAAGTGCAAAAACACAGAACTGAAGATGTATTTTAACAAGATGATTCCTCGTGTTTTAAGTTCATACATTTTTAAAGGAAGTTTTTAGGCGTCAAGTCACATTAAATGGCAAATGTCTGTATATGTGTTGTTAGACTTGGTCACAAGGAAAGTCTGATTAAAATGAAAACCATGTGTGAAGTATTTCAAAAGGCATTCATATTTGAGGGGGTTTAAAGAAGCTGTTATCAATCATAGTTCAATTAAAAATATCAAATATAACAAGTGTAGTCGGTTTATAAAGTGATTCAATCAGTGGTCATAACAAGTATTTACAGACTACATTCACTGTCGCATCTTCAAAAGCAGCAGAAGGCACCTGTGTGCAAAAGTGAGATTACAGTACAGAAGATGGCACAGTTCCCTTTAGCATGTTCACCCTTTTGGCAAAAAGCCCATGAAGTATTGCATTCAAAAGATTTCTTCAGGTCTCTGATTTAGAAGATATCTTGTCGTGTGTGTCTGAAAATAATCTCATGATTATTATTAAAAATGAATTCTTAAAAAGGAGTGTTTTCACAAGAGCAGAAAAGCCACAACAGCCATCTTGTGAACGCGCCCTTATTTATATATTATACTGCTAAAAGATCTTGATAGTTGATTCAGTGGTGCTTATTCTTTATGAAGGCACATTGTAGAATAAAGATGCATCCTTCTAAAATGATAATTACAAGATGTTAAAAAGACTTTGTGCACACATCCTGAGGGTTCCCCATGCTCATTTCAGCAGGACACAGTACTGTAATAAGAACAATTTAAAAAAAGTGTCGTCTTCCCGTTGCTTCCTGATATAAACTGTATAAACCTGCACCTCAACATTCAGAATAAATTACTCCTCTGGTTTCACAGAAGGCGGTGCCGCATAGTTGGCTTGTGCTGGTAAACTTTAACCCTTCTTTGTGCCTTCCCGTTCGTGCTTCCTACGCAGCTTTCTGGTTGAGGGAGTGGAGTTTTCTGTGGAGGAAAGCCTCGACGTGCGGCCAGATCTTGTTGGTTTCTGTCCCGGTGAAGGTCTCTAGCACGCCTTTACTCCTGAAGGGACAAAAAAAAAAACACAGAGATAAATCACTTTTTAACAGCAAATGTATATAAATGCATAGAAATACGAGTAAAATATTCTGTACAGCAAATAAAACGCGTTCAATAGCACTTAGCATCATTTCAAGTAAAGCCTCTGTATTTTCTTCAGGCTCTTCCTTATAATGATGAACAGCCTTTCAAACATTGTGGTAAGAAAAAAAAAAAAAGTGGGGCACTAGCTAAGCACATCTCTGTGGTTTAAGGGAACACAGACTAATATGTTTTCCTGCCTAATTAGTCCAGAAATAGAAATTATGATGAAATTATGATGCGTGTACTTTCTAACTGGGTCCACAGCCTCCTCACAGTTTTGCTTTGTGACTCTTGCCTCGGTTTATTGTTCCAGATAAACCTTAAAGGAAAACATCTGTGTACTGATTTAACTCCTGTAATAAGCAGAAAATGTGTGTTTATTAGCTTATTAGCTTGTCCTCTAGGAATGTGGTTCTTAAGCAGTTTTCCAGTCATGCAAGCAGCTAAGAGGAATGTGCAGGGAGGACAAGGTCAAAGTTCAGCAGCATTTAGTTTTAACCTTTTACCTTTATTAAAGCATTCATGTTGGGTTGCAATGCAGGGAGATATTACACTAATATAGTCATATAGTCATAACATCAGCCCATTTCCACCCTTTACGCTCTGTGCAGTGGATTCAGAATAAGTTACTGTAATGAGCAAAGTGTGAATGTCATCCACATGTATGTAAGTAGGTGGAGGTGGTGCTATTTAACCTGTAGTACTCTAAGACAGGCTCAGTCTGGGTTTCATAGGACTTCAGTCTCCGTGTGACCGTCTCCGGAGTGTCATCATCCCTCTGGAAAAGAGGCTCCCCCGTCACATCATCCAAACCCTGCAGGAAAAACACAAAAACAAATGTTGCTGATTGACGAAAGTACTTAAAAAACTACACCTGTACTACACGGTTTGTTGATTTTGTTGTGCTGTTCGATGATGATTTTCACAGGCCTGCAAAACATTTAGATTGACCTGATGGCGATTATGGGGAATAAAAACCCCGTGGAGCAACGACAAGGTGCAGACATTTCTTTGTCTGGTGGCCTCCATAGTTGTTTTGTGTTTGTGTCGCATAACAAATGAACGTCGCTGGAGTTTCGGGCCGCTTGCTATGACGATTTACCCCACCCATGCTGAGGTGGTACTCTGTTGTAATGGAAAACAACCGAAACCGAGTCGAGTCAAGTAGTGCTAGAACTGTATAATGGAAAATAGTTTGGCATGTTAACATGCGAGTTAATGCTAAACACAAAGTAAAGCTGAGTCTGATGGGAATGTCCTTCATTTTATCGCTAACATGGCGAAAACTTCAGCAGCAGCAGGTGTGTTGAGTCAGACTAGAAGGAAAAGTAAAAGCCTACATGTCTAAATACCTCCATAGACCATGAGGTGATAATAAAAGGTGTGATTCACACAATGACCCTCAGTTCCAGTCTGCACAGTAACACTGATCAGCTCCATCCCTTCTCACGTCTATCTCACGTCTATCTCTTGTATATTTCTGCAGGAGATGTTGCTATGAAACATGCATGGACATGATGGCAGCATTTTCGGTTTACTCAGAGAGCACGAACCGTCTCTGGAGAGCACTTCAGGGTTGAGAGGGAACAGCACGAACCTGCTGTCCTAAAATCTGCATGAAATTATGATTAGGATTCAGGTGATGCAGGACTCCTGTTGAAGTAACGCCTCAAACAGAAGGGCAGATGACGGCTGCTCAAAAAACTCAAAGAAAGAAGAAATATCTGCGTTTTTTAACTTAACCTGACTGATTTGCCTCTTTGTTTGCTTCTATTTCATTATTCCCTCTCCAACGGGACTGTAAAAAGCAAATGATTAACTATAAATGTGTTTCTCCTCCAAAGTCTGCAGGAAATAGACTTGCTGCAAATTCACTGTCCCGGAAAGAGCATGTGACCAGAGGCACGTTAGCCATGAATCATTCATCAGTTACACAAAATAAGCCCACAAAAAAGCATCATAATTACTGATATAATCAATACTCTTTACATATTATATATATAATACTTCCTGATATACTGATCAATTAAACTAGTTGTGTCTCATTCCTCAGTCATTTCAACTTAATTAGCTTTTTTTCTAATTTATAAGAAAAAATGTTAAGAGGTTGAAACCACCTTGTAAAACAACAAAAAGTGAGCAGTGTCTGTAGCCATGGAAACAGATGCATCACACAAAAAAAGAGGATGCTGATCAAAAGAAACTTTGATCAAATTTTGCTGACACACCTCATCACAAAATCAATGCAAATGAAGGAAATCAGTTCAAATAACATCATTACGTAATGTGAGAATGCTCTTTTATGCTCCCAGTCTGCTCACGTATCTTTAAAACTTACAAACCAATGTGAGAGTTCATCTTTGTTGAAACCGACTGTCTGTCCAGTGAAACTACATCAACAGGCAGTCGCTCTCTTTGCTGGTGTGTAATCGCGCCGGATGAGAGCAAAGGTTGATTTTTTTTCACTGCACACAAGTGGCCTGTTGTTTTATCCTCCCTTTTGTTTTCCACTCTCTCCTCCATTTTCTGTGTTTACGCTGCATGCTAATGTTTTCCTCATCAGCATGCCTCCTGGGTCACTTCTCTTTCAATCTGTCCTCCAGTAATCTCACGTCATTTCGTTTGGGTTCAATTCCAGTAAGTTTAAGCTTTTTTATTCCTTATTTATCTATTTATCTGGACTATTTAGGGTTTACAAACCTGAAAATATCCACTAATCTCAAATAAACAGTGTGCTTTACCTCTTAGAAGACCAAAAGCTCAAGCCAAATATCACAAATTTGCCTCTAGGGGCTTTTCAATCTGCACAGCATACGACAGTTTCTATCTTTAGACCTTGTGCTGGCAATATTTGGAAACCAGAAACTGAAATGAAGAAGGAGTAACAGCTCAGAGAGGTTGTATTTACCGCGACTTTGGGCGGGTTGAAGTCCGTGTTGTAGACTCTGCCGCTGGGAAGGTGAGTCCAGCGAGACGTGAGCCGCTGCTTGATGGTCTGGAAAGGTACATTGAGGTTGATGACTGTGTTCACACGGAAGGCGCCATCCAGGGCCTCTGCCTGGGACACTGTGCGAGGGAAACCTGACAGATGGGAGCGAGGAAAACAAGGCAAAAGGTGCAGGAAGGAAATAAGGATGTCATGAATAACTATGCATATGGATATGAATGAAATTAATATTAAGAAGAAACAGCTAAACACATCCCTACAAAGCTTGACTTTGAATGCAGTTAAATATAACTGTCTGTACATTTAAAAGATCTCTGAATTATCTCACAGCTGTTTTACGATATAGCAAACAATCTGTTTGAACCAGCGATCGAAACTTACCATCGAGCAGCCAGCTGCTCTGGTCCATCGCTCTCAGGTCGCTCAGGATGAGACGAGACATGACGTCATCGGGTACCAGCTGACCCTGATCAATACAGGACTTCATCAGCAGGCCGAGCTCTGGCACACACAGAAAAACAGAGATGCTTATTAAAAATTAATCTTTTAAACTTTTAAATGTTTTTAGCTGCTTCAGTCCTGCTGTTGTTTGTAATGGATAAGAATCACAATCAGCTTTATTGATCAGGTATGTGCACACATATAAGGAATCTGACTACTAAATGCCAAGTCCATAAAGAGGATCCTTGCATATGTCCCTGTGGAGTTGAGGTGTTGCAGGATGTAGTCCATTCAAATGGGCCTAGTGTCCAGCAGGAGGTGATGTGATCTTCAGGTGGGCTAACACCAGTTTCCCAAAGGATTTTGCAACCATAGATGTCAGGGCGGTGGGCCTGTGGTCAGTTAATCCTGTGATGGAGGGTTTCTTGGGGATCGGGGTGATGGTGGAGCGGTTGAAGCAGGAGGGAGCTTCACACAGCTCCAAAGATCTGTTGAAGATCTGAGTGAGAAAACATCATCTGGTCATGATGCCTTCCTGATCGCCTGTCTCTGAAATAATCGTCATCCTCCTTCTCACAGATCCTGAGTGCAGATGGGGGGTCAGTGGGAAGGTGGCAGGGGGTGCAGATGGTTGGCTGATGTTAGGATAAGTGCGGGTGATGGGATATCTGACCTGCAGTAAAACCCTTTCAGCTCATCAGCAGGTCAAGGCTCCCTGCAGTGTGGGGCGGATGGTCTCCTGTGGTTCGTAATAGTAAGATGAGAACTGGCCTCCAGGCTCCTCCACACTGACGCTGGATTACTTGCTGAGAGGTTATTTTTCAGCTTTAGACCTCCTCCTCGGCTTGAAGCTGCCTGAGTTTTAGTGCAAAACACGGTGTATTATTATTGTTGGTGGTGACAGTTTGGGTTTAGTTCATCCCAGTTTGTGGCTGCAGCATGAAAACACTCCAATCAGTGCAGTTAAAGCAGGCGTTTAACTCCAGATACACCTTATTTTAAACTATTTTCGTGCATGCTGGCATTATTCAGACACCACAGATCTGTATTTTAGATACAACATGCAGTTTTGGGACTGCATGCTTAAATATCTAACTAGTATAATCATCAGCTACTGAAGCTACAATCAAGAAGCACACAAGCAAGTAGAAACTTTGAGGGGATAAAAAAGGCATGAGGGCTTTTTTTTTTTCACTTCCACTTTAACTGGTCAGAGTCCAAACGTAGAAAGGAAATTCCTGACGAGTCTCGCAGAAATGGCTTGATTGTGCTCTGATGCAATCACCAAAAAGGAACAAAGGGTCAGATTGACATTGTCTGCAAGAAAATTTGCAAAGGAAATAAAGAATCACTAAAGCAAAGAGTTATTCTTTGTTGATGTGACACACTGGTTTGCTTTCTTTTCCTCAAAATCTGATAAACACGGCTCGGCAGTGAGCTTCGGGCCTGCAGGATGAACCCTGAGCAAGGTGATTTGATAGCGAAGGCATTGTTGCACGTCCGCCAAGTTAGCAAGGCAAGTGTTGGCAAGCGTGGAGTGAGTGTTAGTTAGTTGCAGTTTATATGCAGTGCTCACACCCTTATCTGCTTTTCTAATGCTTGGCAAGGCTTGTGGGGAGGTTAGTGAGGCAGTCTGGGGAAGGGGAAGGGGAAGGTCACTGGTTCGGATCCAAGGTCTGTTTGGGAAAATTCGGGCAGGAAAAGTCAATAAGAGAGAGCGGCTGCGACGAGCAGTATCAGGATTTGATGGGTCTGCATGGAAAGTACAACAACACTGATGAGAAGCATGTGTGCAGGAGTAAAAGTCTGAGCTGCAGGAGACACCAAACTCTCCAGTTTACATTTGCATAACTTTGCATTTGAGCAGTTCCTCTTTCATGCAGATGTCTTCAGCATGTGGACCCTCCTCTCAAAGCACAAAGGTGCTACGCCGTCCTTATCTTTACACCTCTCTTTATCTTCATCCAAGGTGATATTGAGGAGCAGCAGGCCTCCTTCCAAAGATCAGGTAACGTTTAGCTCAAGTGTTTCCAGTGCAAACAGACGAACAACACCTTGCTAACCAGGCTGACCTTGGCTCGGGGAGGACACAGATCCCTCTGTTCAGTTTGGTGGTGAGATAAAGGATCAAACTGATGAAGGAGTAGGGAGGAGTTTGATTACAGTGGTTCAGGAAACTATGATTTCCTGTAGTGGTTTAGTTTGTGCGTCATGTTCTGAGCATAGTAAATACACTGTGTGGTTTCTAACATGCATATCCTGCAGAGATGGAGAGAAACATGTCTTTGTTTATTAAGCAGGAAGCACAAACCTGCAATAAACTTGTTCTGCAGCCTCTTAAAATGTACTCCTACTACTAGATAAGCCGAGAGATAAGAGCCTGCTATCTTACCGGTTTGGGCGTTGATGTTGGCTCTCAAAATGTCCCCACTGGAGAGATGTTTAAGTCCAAAAGTTTTGGTAATGCGCGCAGACACGGTGCCTTTCCCGGAGCCCGGAGGTCCCATAATGACAGCACGAAAAACCCTCTGAAGAACCATTTTTATATTTGAGATCTAACTTTTCTTTTTATGAGCAGAAAAGCCTCGTCCTTCATCTCTCTCTCTCTCTCTACATGAAATGCTCCTCTCTCTCTCTCTCTCTCTCTCTCTCTCTCTCTCTCTCTCTCTTCAGAATGCGCAGCCGGATCAGGTTTTCCTTTGACTATCCAGGAGCAGAAATGCGCAGCAGAAGAAGTGGGCGCGTCTTCTGTCTCCACTTCCACTGGACTGGACCCTGACTTCTTTTTTTAAATTCCCCTCACTGCTGCAGAAACAGAAAGAAGACGAGAAAGAGGAGGAGGAAGGAGATGAGCGCTGCGTAATGTGCCAGCGGGGCCAAACGAGGACGCGCAGGCCGGACGACGGCGACGCGCTCCGAGCGGAGAAATAAAAAAGAGCGTCTCTGTCTGTAAACTTCCTCTCTTCCTCTCCTCTCTGAGCCACAGTTTGAGGGAGATGTGTTTTTTGTATGACGCAGTTATGTAATTGGACTACGGGCGGAAAAAAAGATCGTTGGCCGGTGATTAATCTCTTCCGAGCCTCACCCCCTTCAGAGGACAAAACCTGCAGGCTGACAGACGGATTGGACAGACTGACAACCAATCTGCTCCCTTATATTCATTTTATGCCATATTTATTTTTGACCTTACTAACTAGCTTTAATCCTTAAAAAACAATAACATCTTTGGCTTAAATGTGATATTTTTCTGTATAATTTACTCTCAGAATCAGGTTTATTGCCAAGAAGGGTTTCATTCACATAATTTGTCTTGTGCAAATTAAATATAAACAGAAAAATAAAAGGGCAAACTAAGTACTTCAAGTCAAAAGTATAAATTCAATATAAAATAGACATTATAAAGCAGACAGTAGTGTCAAATATATATTTATAAAAAGAATAAAAGGACAATATGTGCAATATGAATATAGAAAGGCGTGAACTTTATTGATCTCTAAAGGGAAATTAAGTGTATAAAGAATTAAGAATATGAAGACAATATGTGCAATATGAGTTATTTAAATGAAAGAGCTGTGCACATATTGTGTACCAACAGTCTATATAAAAATATTAAATATATATTCCACACATATGTAGGTAAAGTCACATTTGTTTACATTTTCAAACATTATTTTATCGCTCAGCCACTCCTACAGGATTATATGAACGGTGATTTGGCGCCGTCCGGTGGCCAACCGCGGTAACGCACCCTAAATAAATGTAAAATTTTGACCCTCCTGCTCTGCCGTAGCCACGCCTCCCTCTCCGACGTCTTCCTGGACAAACACACGTGGATGCCGACCGACGCCAGGCAGCGGGCGTGAAGCGACAACAACAACAACAACAACAACATGGCCAGCCACGGGCTCGACTACGACGGCTGCGGCTTCTTCAGGCAGCGGCTGGTGCTCTCCACGCTGAGCGGGAAGCGGGTGAAGATCAAGAACATCCGCTCCAGAGAGGACAGCCCGGGGCTCCGCGGTGAGTCTCCGCCGCTCCCCGCCTCCCTCCCCGCCTTAGCTAAGGACGCTAACGGGCTAGCTGTTACGCAGTTGGGAGTGTTGTTTCCTCGGAGGGGACAGAGACGTGCAGGCTGGATGGAGGCTTGAAGTGTTTGAGGGATTTATTCAGGCTCATGCGAGGGAGGTTTACACAGTGTACAGAAAGAAACATCCAAAAAATATGTGTGTGCAAAATGTAAAAGGGAATAAGTAGTTTGCTCCAACCTGCATATTGACATTAAAAAAGTTTGATAGTAAGGGTCATGCAAGAAAAATCATTAATTAATTCATGTTTTAGTTGAACTATCAGGAGTCTGCAAGATTTAAAATGATCTCTTGGAGGAAAATATATGTTAATTAATGCAACCATTGAGTCAATCATCATGATTTCTGAGGTATAAATAATGTTCATGTCTTCTTCATGGGCTTTGCATCATTTGTAGTATTTGAGTAAAATATATAAAAGGAGAAATCCAAAATGTCTTTGTGCAAAATGTAAAAAGAGTCAAATTAGTCTTTGCCAACTTGTATGTTGACATTAGGGGGGTCATGCATGAAAAAAATCATTAATTGATTCATGTTTTACTTCATGAATTATCGGGACTGAATCAGATATTAATAATGTTCATGTTTTCTTCATAGGCTTGCATCACTTACAGTGTTTGCGTGACTTGTTTTGGCTCATGCGAGTGAAACTCATAAGAAGTTTCCACAGTATATAGAAGGAGAAGTCAATTTATTGTACTCCATATGCTTTGTCTGCAAATATAAAACAGATTCAAGAAGTTTGCTCCAACCTACGTGTTGACACACAAAAAAAAGTTGGGCCAAACTTTATAGTAAGTGTACATGACTTATCAAGAAGTCATGCATGAAAAAGCATCAATAAATTCACGTTTTACTTCATACATTTTCAGAATTGTGGAAGATTAAAAGTATCTCTTGCAGGAGTTAATGCACGAGAAATTTGTTAATTAATGCAACAATTAAGACTTATTAGTCATCCTAATATATGAGTTATTAATAATGTTCATGTTTTCTTCATAGGTGAGTTGCAGTTAAAGGGACAGACCACAAACCGACCTATCACAGCAGTGCAGATGTTGTAATCATAATTAAGTAACAGGCCTGAATGATTTGCAAAGAAATCCTTATTTGGAATTTTTCAATTTCACTGAAACAGTCACTGTCTGTATACAGGAAATTGTTTACTTAGAAATAAATAGAACAAAAATAATAATTATAATTAAACATCATCACCATTTTTTTTTTTAAGTTAATCATGATTAAATCACTTTAAGAGAAAATGTGTAGTGCTGTGACTGGTCAGGTTTTTGCCCGTCACTTTAACTACAGACTCACCTATAAAGAAGACATGAAAGAAAGAAATAAAGAATTATGTAGTTGATGTATATTTTCCTTAGATTAAATTTAACCTGCCTTCCATCCACTAACTGTTTTAACATGTTTGGTTTGACTGACTGTATGTTTATTCTTCTCCAGATTTTGAGGCCAGCTTTATCCGACTGCTCGACAAAGTGACCAACGGCTCCAGAATAGAGATTAACCAAACAGGTGAGTGTCAAAATTATGATGTTAACTTGGTCATAGATTATATTGTTCATCTGAATACTGTTTACTGTCAGAGGACGGCAGAACGAGCAGATTTCAGCACCGATCAAGCAGAAAGCATAAAACATAACTAAGGTTTTGTTTTCTGTCTATTTTTGACTAATTCAGATGACCTCCCTGTTTCCAATAACTCCTAATTTTGATTTTATATTCCATTTTATATATAAACTACCTGTTCATACACATTGCAGTATACATATATATTTATTTTACTGTTGTCTTACTGTTTACAAACTGTTAAACCATTAAAACAGCATGTATGTCTACATCCTTCTGTTTTCATCGCGCAAATTATGTAATTTATTTATGCTTAATTTATTAATAATTTATGCATATTTGTTTGATATCTTATGTATCTGTACACAAACGCACACACACTATAATGTTTGTTATTTCTATACTTTAACTTTATTTTTATGTCATAGTTTCTTATTTTTATACATATTGTATGAGCATCATTGGAGGGAGTTCAAGAACAAATCATTACAAATGAGAGGGTCACTGTAATTCTGCTCGTGATGAATGAAGATCTTGACTTTGAACATTTTAGTTCAGTGGTTAAAAGAAGACTGTAAAGCACGCTCTGCTGTGTTGTGGGCTCACTCGCTCTTTCTTTCTTTCCAAGGTACCGTGTTGTTCTACCAGCCGGGCTTGTTGTACGGCGGCTCGGTAGAACACGACTGCAACACTCAGCGCTCAATCGGCTACTATCTGGAGGCTCTTCTCATGCTGGCTCCATTCATGAAGACACCACTGAAGGCCACACTGAGGGGCGTCACCAACGACCCCACTGACCCGACGGTGAGGACACACACACACATCTGACCACCTCTAGCTTCCTCTGATTTAATATTCGTTCATGAACACGCTGGGTGCACACCTCCAGGTCTAAATCCAGTCGGACACTGTCCTCTGGTCCACACATCACCACGTTAAATTAGATTAAATTCAACTTTATCGTCATTGCACAGAATACAAGTACTGAGTCAGTGAAATGCAGTGAAGCAGTAAAGTGCAGAGTAATATACATGTGTGGTGGTAATATATCGGATAAACAGAAGGCGGTAGATATAAATACACTAAGATCTCAGGTGGAGAGTTTAAGAACATATCGGGTCTGCAGCAGTGTCGTTGAGAAAGCATGGAAATAATCCAACTGTGGTTCACACTATAAAACAAATCTGGCGTGTAGTTACAGCAGGCTGTTCTCATCCTCTGCTTCATCCTCCGGTTTGTTTTGCTCTTTCGTTACGAGCTGCACTGTCTCAAATGTCAACAAACCACAGACGGGGAAGCAGAGAGAGGCGTTGTCATGGAAACAGTGAACGCCATCTCTGTTTGTTGCTGCGATGAGAAATGATCCATTGCAGACTCTTTTCATGTTTTTTTTTTGGTCTCCTTTTTCCTGACACAGAAGCATGTTTTCAATGATTTAAACTCTTTGTCTCCCACAGGTGGACATGCTGAAGTCCACAGCTCTGCCTGTGATGAAGAAGTTTGGCATCGACGGAGAGAGTCTGGATCTGAAGGTGAGGGCCTGTTGAGGAACCCGGTGCAATGAAATCATTGGGGGGACATTCAAATACAGAGTGGCTCCTTGAAAACGAGTCCACCTGTCTCACTCCCTGTCTCTGTCGCGGCTCCCTCAGGTGGTGAAGAGAGGTATGGCGCCTGGTGGGGGAGGCGAGGTCGTTTTCACGTGTCCCGTCCGTCGGACCATCAGGCCGGTGCAGCTGACCGACCCGGGAAAGATCAAGAGGATCAGAGGAGTGGCGTATCCTTGTCAGACTCACAATAACAGCCTTTTGTTGTCTGTAGACAAAATGGAAATTTACAGTTCAGTCATATCATATTGTATTTTTATCATTGATTAATGCACTAATTATTGTCTTGATGAAACCTTTTGTTTATAAAAATGTAAGAAATTAGTGAAAGCTTCAGATGTCTGGTTTTATCTGATAAATAGTCAAAAAAACAAAGATATTCGCTTTAAAATGTTGATGATTATGTTAAGAAAAGCACAAAATTGTCGCATTGTTGACGATTTTGCACCCAAAAAGAAGACAGCGAGTGGATGAAGTTTTAAAGATGTGGCTCAGTCTCTTGGTCTTAAACATGTTTGTATCGTATGTCAGCAAGTTGTTTCTCAAGATTTTGCTCCCGTCAGCTTTAAGTTGAACTGCTGGTTTGTTTTCTGGCAGCACACAGTAAGTCCACAGAGACTCATCAGAGGTCCTTGACAGATGAAACCCAGATATTCTGTGCGAGTTTCTCCTCAGATGGCCAACAGGATAGTGGAGTCAGCGAGGGGCGTCCTCAACCAGTTCATCCCAGACATCTACATCTACACCGACCACATGAAGGGAGCCAACTCCGGCAAGTGAGTATCTCAACATGAATGTCGGTCACGTAGTCATGGCATTTTGGTCCTCAGACCTTCATATAAGCAAGTCATATAAGCAAGTCATATAAGCAAACATCAGTGGTACCATATGGGGCTGTATATAGTCTGTAAACATGGTGTTAGGATTGTCTTTAAATGCACAACGTAAGAAGAGACTCGACATCAGGTTAGATACAAAACAGTACAGAAATTCATAAAATGCAAAGACAATAGCCAGGAAAACTCATCCATCAGAGGGCGCCAGCAGGACTTCCCAGCATGCATACAAAGTCAACAAGCTCTTCAAATAGGAAACAAACTCTGCACTGAGCTCTGCCAGACATAAATAAGATTACTGCGTCTACAAATGTGAAAAAAACTGGTCGGATGCACATAATCTGATAGATATCTGATACAAACAAGGCTATCAGATCAACTCGATATACAAATACCATAGAAACATACTGTTATAGAGACATTATTGCTGTTGTCTTTAAATCTCATTGTGGAAAAAGGAATAATCAAAATGAAAAAAGCAGCTAGAAAATAATCTTTTACAAGTGTGTTTAACTCTGGAGAGGATTTTTTTGTTCTTTCCCAGCCAGAAGAAACTTGAATAAACAGTTTACTGTAATTTGTTTATTTAATTGTTTAAATGTAAAAGCAGCTCTTCTGCAATCATCTGCAAAGTTTCAGTTATCCCAGTTTATGAAGAAAAAAAAGTAATCTATGCTGGTGAACTACAGGTCTCCAGGTTTCGGTCTGACCCTGGTGGCGGAGACGCTGAACGGCTCCTTCCTCAGCGCCGAGATGTCGTCGACGCCGCAGGGTCAGGGAGACCCGGTGCTGCCAGAGGACCTCGGCAGGAACTGTGCCAAGCTGCTTCTGGAGGAGGTGTATCGGGTAAGTGCTGCAAAGACCCTCACGTACATACGGTCCACACACACTCATGTTTTTGAGGTCTGTCATCGAAGAAAAGATCCACAGTTTTAATTTTCTCAGCCTGTGTTCAGATTAATATTTGCCTTTGTTAATGTCACCTGTTCTTTCAAAATACATTCATTTACAAAATCACTTTAGAGGTTCAGGCTGTGTGTTACGTGATTATTTTTTTAGTCATACTCAGGAAAGACAGGAGCCAGACAAATTTAAAGCAGCAAGGATTTGCAAACACGAGGCTTTGCCACATGATTGTGAGTGACATTTGTTTCAGCAGCTCTGATATTGCAGTCGACTTTCATCACCTAACAGATCTACAAAAAAAACTTCCATTCAAAATACCAAACCTCCAGTTTTATATGCATTTTTTTGCATATTTTTCTATCCACCATTTTATTATTGGGTATTTTTCGAGGAATGTAATACAGAAATAATTTTTGGTGCAGAAAAAAAAGTTGCAGCACTGTAAAACTTTATTCCTTGTACTGTTTGGATTTTCCATAATGAATAATGCAATATTTATACATTATTCTAACATTTAGCTTTTTCTTGGTTGGTTACTGGTGCTGTAAAATCTCCATTATCTCTGGAAGTTGATATCAGGTCTTACTTAACGTGCACACAGCAGCTGGAGAATCGAAAGTGTCGGGGAATATCTGACACAGAGAAAATGTCAGCGCGCAAAAATGAGATTTCCTGCCCTTGTTTACCCACATTCCCCGGTAATGGTCCAGGAATTCAACAGACGGACTTTTTGTGGGCCGAACCACAACGTTGAAAACGCCTAAAGGGTATTTCCATTCAGGTCCAGTGTTTTGATCAGTTACATTAAAGATGGACTCCACAGCCTGTTTAATGAAGCCGTCATGCAAATATGTTTGTGAGCCTTGACGTAGAAGAAGTTCCTTTTCCTGTCAGACAGAGCTGACAGTAAGTCCCTAAATAATCAAATTTACAAATGTACCAATAAACTATGAAACAATTTAAGAAATTATTACAACTCAACTCATATTGGGAGATTTAGTCATTTTTACATTATTAGTGTGCAGAGTTCTTTTTTTTTTTTTTTTTTTTTTATAGTATTTTTTTCTCTTGCATTTTTATTTCAGGACATGTTTTCAGATTTGTTCACATTTGTTCAGAAGTTTTGCTCATAAATGACAAAGTTATGTTATAAAATTTAAGTTTCCATAAGAGAGAGGCCATTATGATTAAAAAAAATAATAATTTTGACAATTTATTGGTACATTTATAAATATTTTATACATTATTCGTATGTTTTACTTGTTTCTTAATGTCTTATTAATTTATTTTTTAATACTTTGGGCCTCACAGATAGGTCTGTTCAGAGGTCAAAGGTCAGTGACTTCACTCTCAACTGTTTAATCAGATTAGCTGATGTGTCAGCTGAATAGCGTTTGTTCAAACAAGCTCGATAAATGAGGAATTCTTGATCTTCAGTTATGTTTAAAGCCACACACACAAAGAAAACCTCACATATTTTATGTGTTTGTCCCCAGATGTGACTGAGTCGTAGCTGTACGACAAACTGAAAAAATGATATGCAGGCACAAATAATTTGGCATAGTCACACAGGAAAAAGAGCCCACTTCATCAAAATATGCACAATTAGATCCAGTGACTCTGTGTCTTCTCTCTTCCCTCGCTCATAGGAGCCATGTGAGTCCAGTTAGCTGGTCATGGTAGTGCTGATTAACTCTGAAACAGGAATATTGTTGGATTCATCCTCCGAGCAGCAGAGCGGGCAGCCAGCGTTTATCTCGAGCAGCCTCGGAGGGCGACGGATTAGAAAACGCTCCGATTTTAAACGATTTGTTCCTCTTTTTTTTTTCTGCTTCTGGTAGAGCAGGTACATTCAGCGGAGAGCATTTGAAGAACTGCTTATTTAAATAGCTAACTGAAGCAGTGGGACAGGGTTTATTTCTGCAGAGGAAAAAGAGAGAGGGGATGACACCAGAATAAAAATGGATGTGTGGATAGTTAATTTTTGAAACTTGCTGGATTCACATTAAAGGGCACAGGTGCTCTGCGTGTGTGCGTCTGTTTGTTTTCTGGTTAATCAGTACAGTCTTCTTGTAGTAAGCCAAAGCTGCACGATGGACATTTTGTTTTTGGAGGCAACATCAACACTGGACAGGAGCTGATGTAAGTGGTGCACTATGCTTTTTTTTTTTTTTTTTTTTTTGCATTAATATATATTTTTATTTACAGAGTTTCATTCGGTGCAGAATATTCTTGCGTCACTGTCTCCTGTTAAAGTTTTTTTAGGCCCACAAGTAGAAAGTAGACTTCAAATGTGGTTGAACAAGTCAAAGTGTGGATTGAAACTGGATTTCTTTCCAAATCCATGTATTGCTGTTGATTTCTCATTAAAATCTGAATATCTTAGGTTGCTTTTGTGCTTGAGTAAGAACTGAGTAGAAATGGTGTCACGGTTCAAATCAGTCCTCCCGTAAGAAGTCGTCGGCCTTAACCTGTTGCTTTGTTCACCGTTAAGCTAACAAGTGCAGAACATGGATTTCTTCTTCGTTTGTTTGTTTTTTTTAAACCAGCCTCTTGACGTCCACCGAATTCGATGTTTTGCAGATTTATATCCATTTAGTCTGTAAAATCTCAAAAGTTGACCCTTGATTTGACATTTCATTGCATCATAGGACTTATTTAAATGTGCTTGAGGTGTTTTTATTTCCCAGTACAGTTGTCAGAAAGGGGATTGCCGTTCGCTCGAAGGATTCGAGGGACTTTTCCACGCGGCCCTGTGGCCGGTTGGTGGCTGGTGGCTGCTGTCTCTCGGGAGATCTGTCTGTCTGTGGAAGGCAGGGCCTGAAACCAGCTGCCAGACATGATGTTGATGAGTTGTGTTTCTTGTGCTGAAATGAAGCCGCTTGTTGAGAAGGATATGCCAGAGAAAAAATTAAAATACTAGCAACTATTCAGAAAAAATGCAAGTCGTTCGAACTTCTGTAGCATGAAACGGTAAGGTGCTCAGGCACAACAATTTTGTAATAATCAACTTTATATGTGTATTGAGGTTGGATGACACTTGCAATGTTTCTTGAGTTTTTACTGGAGGCAAATTAAGCGATGGGAAAATATGGGAAATTTACTACATGTATTAACACGGTAGGAAGTATACGCAGAATATATTTGTAATAAATGTAATAACTATTAAGATTTCCTTTGCTTTATGTGGTAAAACCCATCAGTCCAGCATACTTCTTATCTATGTTGGTTGAGTGAAATGGTGGAAATCAGTTGGGATGGTGTTGTGATGGGAGTAGTTTTGATAAAGTATTTGAATTCATGTTTCAAGCCTGATAACTCTCGTCCACTTGTAGGAGGAATGCTGTTGCTAAGCTCTCTGCCTCATCAACAATAAAGACAATGTCAGCCATGGTTTCGGTGATAGGATTATGTAATTGAATCATATTCCTGCTGACGAGCTGTCGCGGTGCCAGAAAGCTGCATGACTGGGACGCATGTATGAAGAAACCAGTCTTGTGCAGCTGCTGCGGAGCT
This sequence comes from Scortum barcoo, assembly GCA_023238725.1. NCBI lineage: Eukaryota > Metazoa > Chordata > Actinopteri > Centrarchiformes > Terapontidae > Scortum > Scortum barcoo. The sequence continues at coordinate 19,684,134 of CM041545.1, forward strand.
CTGGCCAGGGTACCTCGGGTTACCTGAAACACTAAAGAGTCTCACCATAAACTGAGCATCATGGACAGACAGGCATTTTAAAGTCTATCTGGTGTATAAAATGCTCCTGGGTGTGTCCGCTCTTTCCACAGAGCTCTTCGTACAGCGCATAGCTGCTGTGGAGTAATCGTGATGGCATGTGATCCTCTCGGACACAGAGAGTGGATCCTCTGTCCGCTGAAAATGGGAGCAATAGGCGAAGGGCTCGAAGGTCGGGGGGAGGGGGACAGGAAAATGCAGCGTTGTTTGGGGAAAAACAAGAGAGGTAAACCTGTTGTAGAGAGATAACTAACAGGATGCACGAAAAAAGAGTTTGTAGAAAAAAAGAAGAAGAAAGTTGGCGCAGACTCCTCAATCATAAATGATCTGCGTCATCAAGAAAAATGAGTTAAAAGATTAAAATTCAAATGTGGATTTTGTAAAATATCACAAAAATACAACAAAACTGCAAACCAATGTGCCTCTGAGTGTTTTCCACTTGTAGCTTTGGGATGTTTGTCTTGAATTTGGACCAACACTGATTCACTCTTTTTCTTTTCTGTTGATTTAAGTTTCGGACATCGTCACTCTAAATTTGTGTCCAAAGCTGAAAAAACATCTGATCTACAGGAACCTCTCTTGGATCCTCTCTGTGTTTTTTGCAAGTTATCTTGTTGAACCTGAGCTTATCGATCCCTTCTCTCTAAACATTTCCACCTCCGTGACGTATGTCTGTGTTGTTTTTTTGTCGCTGAACTGCGTCGCCCCTCCTCTTTGCCCCATTTTAGGGTGGCTGTGTGGATTCGTCCAATCAAAGCCTGGCGCTGCTCCTGATGACCCTTGGCCAGCAGGACGTGTCGAAGGTTCTGCTCGGACCCATCTCCCCATACACGTAAGCCACTGTCATTCAGTAATAGACGCACACAGACCTCCCTGCCCCTCTGAACTTTACAAAAAAGGCCAACAGCTTATTCATAAGTCATCAAACAGACGCACTTTGTCCTAATGTCGACCGCTGGAGCTCAGATTTGTTATTGTTTTACTTCTCAGATCTTGGCAAGTGACAATATCCCACTGTAGAAACACCTTCATCAGATTGAACAGAACAGATTTATTTATTTTAACTAATTTGTGCATAAATGTAAAGCTCCTGTCCACCTAAATGTTGTTCAAAGTCGTCTGGTTATTCAAAGGTTGGAGAAAAACTGGGGAGAAAAGAAAATAAATGGTTAATTTATTTTATTTTTTTAACTACGATGAGCAGAAAATAAAGCCCCAATTAAATTCAGTCAACTTTTTTTCTCCATGTTTTTGAATGCATGCATTATCTTCCAGCTGTGTGCTCACGTGGTCATTTACATGCTCAGTGTGTGTGTTCATATAAAGATGCTCTTTGAACGAATTAACTTTTTAACTACATTTATTCTCTTGTGAACAAATTTTAAATGTCTTTATCATCAAAGAGGAGGAGCGAACTATGAACTGTCCATTTTCAGTTATCATGGTACCGGTGCTGTGTCCCTCTCAAGTACAGTACTATGATAACTGAAGATTGGCAGTGCCATCACAATACACTCCTCCCAGAGAGAAGACACAACCTGTTGCCTCAACGATGTGGATTTATTATGTTTTTTAACAGGCCGTTGAAATCCAGTTTGCATTTTTTTTAGATTATGTAAATTGGCCACGGCTTTATAAATGTTTGACATCCTCATTGAAGGAAATGTGGATGAGAGCGAAAAAACTGAACTGCTGCCTTTTGACGAGCAGATCCAGGACACTTCAATTTATAGACTGTAGGGTGAATGCCTCTCATTGCATAAAAACAATCCCATTTTTCTTAACGTCCTCCCTCTCTGTCTCCCTCCCTCTTTCTGTCTCCTCCACCCATCTCCAGGATCGAGTTCCTCAGACACATTAGAGATTTCTTCCAGATTATGTTCAAGATTGAGGTTCAGAAGGCTTCAGAAGACGAGCGGAAAGGTGGAGACAAAGTCCTGATGACCTGCGTAGGAGTCGGTTACAGCAACATGAACAAAACCCTTAAATAAAAAGTATTTTTATATAAAAAGGCACGGCGTGCTGAATCTGTTTTCTCAAATAGTAGAATATATTTTTTATTTTCTTACATGAAAGTCAGGACAGTGACATTTGTGTGTATTTGTTACAATAAACAAGAAGATAAACTACTTGGATAAGAAATCTGCAGTTACAGCTACCAGACACACGGAGTAGAAGCAGTTTTATATATTCAAAACTTCTATCTGCGTTAATCATTCAGTCTGTGTGGCGCTGCAGTTTAAAACTTCAATGTCTGGTTGAACATTACTGGAAATCCACATTTAAAAAGCATCTCTAGGTGGTTCCAGCCGTCGACAGGGCCAAGTTCAAGCAGATGTATGATGATGGCGCTGTTTGGAAAGGGCGGCGACGGGTTGTCCGATTCGCTGCCCGTCTGGGGTAAAGCTGCGCACCACATGTTTCTTATCACCGGAGCGGGGAGGAGTTTAGTCGTCTTGGCCACACAGACGCTTGAGGGCGTCGCCGTAATTGCCCGACACTTCAGACTACACAAACACGAAGAAACACAGAGAGAGAGAGGAAGTCATGTTTGCGATTTTAAAACATCTCAAAGAAAACTGTTAATCTAATGAAAGATACCATGACATTTAAATGTTAAGATGCAGCGTGCGATGTGTGTATTAAATTGAATCTGTGTGTACTGACCTCTAACTGGGAGTAGAGAGAACATCCAAACAGCTTCTTGTACTCTGCCCTGATGTCCAGCAAATCGATCTCTGAGCGACTGGCGAGAATCCTAGTCAGGATGGACTCTGTGGTCCCCGCGCCCTGAACACAGAAAAAAATTGGAAAATAAACAAAAGCTGCAAATTGAGCCTCGATGGATCAAACGAAGAAGAAGAAGCAGCAGTCTCTTCTTCCTCAGCAGCTGCTCGCATCGCCTGTTCATGTACTGAACATTATTCAGCAATAATAGCTTCTATGTTTGCAGTTTCTTTACAGCTTGTTGACGCATTTTAACCGGTGGTGCACATTTACTCAAAGCAGCAGCAATACAGCGGCCTAACATTCCTTTCCGCCCCGATGCTGACCTATACAATCACCTCTGTGGCTAATAAAAGAGACGCAGTGCAACTAAACAAAATGTGGATTAACACTACAGGCTTTGGGGTTTGAAAAAAAAGAAAAAGAAAGGCCCTCATGATAGAGATGGACATGTGCAGCTTACCTTCATGCTCTTAAAAAGCCTCTCAGCGAAGTACGCAGGAACGTTCGTCACACACTTGACTAGACAAAAAAAAAGAAGTTAAAGTTTGTTTTTGTTTTTTTAAATCAAATAATTTGGTGGTAAATGCATCTCAAATGTGCATAATTAAACACATGAATATACAACAAAAAATGGTGTCAAACGATAACACTTTTCTCACCCATAGCCACCAGCAGCTTCTCCAGGTCTCCTGACATCTCGCTCTTGATGCTCTCCTGCAGAGTCTTCTTGCTGATGTTCTTGTACTCGATCAGAGCTGCCAAAACACAACAGAGATTTGAATACAACTTTTCTTACTCCTGTTTAAAGTGTAACAAATTTCTTTTAATAAATTTGTTTTATTTAAGCTATGTTAGCAGCACGGCTCGAGGGATTGCAGTATCTGCACTAATTTTTCTTCCCAATTGATGTGAAATTTTGTGCAGACGTTCGTGTTCCCCAGAAGATGACTCTTAGGGACTCTGGTAATCCCCCAGTATTTACCTGTAACGCCACCATGAGGTTGACAAATTTGACTTTTAGTAAAGCATTATTGAGAACTATTGGACAGATGGCCAGGAAGTTTAGCATGTTATAATGCTAAGTTTCCTGGTCATCTGTCCAATGCAAGATGGCAAACATATCTGCTTTGCATCGGCACATTAGCATTCAGCTCAAAGCACTACTGTGCCAAAGTGAAATCTCACAGAGCCGCTAGCATCACTGCATCGCTCTTTACTACATTAGTGTACAGGAAAAGATGTAGCAGGTGTACCCACTCTGTCGAAGCTGGGGAATACTCCTGTGGCAGAGGATGTCAATGAACTTCCCCTCATCAGTTCCCCACTTCTTCTCTCCTGCTTCATACAGGGCCTGTGTGGATTAAGAGCAAATGTAAAAAAAAAAACATACAGCTTTATACGACAAAGAAGAAAATCTAAATGTGCCATCAATGGTTCAGACAAAGTGATTAATGACATTTAAAGAGGTTTTATTTTTTCAGGATTCTGACTTGATGTGTTTGGAAATTAAATTGAATCAGCAACAGAGCTACGGTCAAGCTAAGCATGTGTTTTTTCTGTGTGTTTTTCAAAACAATGTGGATGATCTGCTTGTGGTGAACATACCTTTGCATCTGCTTTGGCTTTTGCAGAATCCACATTGGGGCTCTCGTCTCTCTTCCCCTGTGAGGACGAGCAGAAGAACAAAGTTTGTGCTTTGTCAGATAAATTTGATTTGTTTGGCTCATTTAAGTGAATGTAGTCTTTATACACTTACATAAATGTCAGCATTTAAGCTAAACATTGTTTGTAATCTGACAATGGAGATGGCAGGCTTTCCAAACACTAGTGATTTATAGATCTTGTAGAGAACACATTTTATTTTCAGGCCTCTAATTAAAGTCTATGAGCTGCAATTCTAGATCAGAAATATGCATCATTTATCTCTCATGGTGATTTTGATCACATTTTTTTTAGATAAGACAGGAATGCTCAGAGCTTTCTGGCTACGATAAACGTGGTGTTAATGTTACCTCAGCCAAGATGAGCAGAGCTTTGCCGTAATCTCCAGACACCTCCGACTGCAGGTCCTGAATCAGTGATTTACCAGTTTCTTGAACGAAACAGGACAATACGCAGAATTTCAAAACAGTCTCTGCGCATTACAACATTTGCCAAGCATTTCTCAATAATTGGAATTCCCATCTAAATCGGTGACATGACAAATAATCTGGATGAATGACACAAACCTGCGATGTACGCCTCAGACAGGGCTCTGATCTGTGCGTTGGTTCTCGAAGCAAAGATTTCTGTCAGCGTGCTCTCTGTGGTCCCTGCACCCTGAAAACAATGTCTTATTTTAGCTTTCACTCTATCCTGCAGACATAGTAGGAGTGTAGTCAAATTTAGCGAATCCAAACAAATGTGAAGCAAAACAAGTCTGTTTAAACAAATGAAACAGGCACAGCTGGCGTCTCTGTTCCCTTTAAAATGGATCTTTTTAATGTTTTACACTGAGTCAGACATATTTGTGTGTATACTTTATGTAAGACAAAACCCCTGCTGGGACACAGAGGACTTGTTGCAGATGAGTAGTCATGGTGGTGCATCAGCAGGCTGTTTCAGTTTCTGTTCTGAAGCGGGGTTGAAGTGAATTCTGCGCCATCTCACCTTGATGGCGCCGATGACTTCGCGGCAGTCGTAGAGAGCGGGAGGTGTCACCAAGGCCACCAGCAGGTCCTCGAAGTCACCGTGGGTGTCGCCCTCCAGGTCGGCCACCAGCGTCTGACGGAGGAACGCACAGATCTCACTCTTGAATCTTGAAACTCATTGTGGTACACTCAGAATGAATATTTATGGGTTTTTTTTTTTTGCGTACCCTTCCTGTGGCTTTCTCGTAGGCCTTGGCAATGAGTTGACGCTGAGCATTACTTCTTTGCGTCAGCACCTCAATGAGGGTCTTTTCTGTCGTACCTTTAAAGAAGAGGAAGGTTTGTGGGTTTACGACAGGCCAGATGACATGGGAACATTTAGTGAAATATGATTAAAGTGCTTTACATGTTTGTCTGATAATAGTAACTCATTAACTCACCGATGCCCTCTATGGCCTTCCTCAGTGCAGACACGTCCTCTTCAGCTTTGAAGTTTGCTACGTCCTTTACAGTTCCTCTTGTACTGGACTGATGGACAGAAACACACCATCAGACTCGAAAATTATTTATCGACCCGTAACCACGGTACACGTGGAAAACAACAACACACCTCTCTGTGTGTCTCACAGGTTTATATACTGTTTGTTTTATCACTTTATTTCACTTCTGTTTATGTTTCAATACTGTTCACATCTCCATTTATAGATATTTATTAATACCATTTATACCCCCATTTTATCACTTCAGCACATCTGCTGCAACAGTATTAAATTTATATTATCTTATATTTTCATATTTTATTTTAGTGTTATGTTGTATTTTATGTTTAATTATTTTATATTCTTATTCCTATATCTTGACCTTCAGTCATTTTTTTACTTGTGTGATTTTATTTCTACATGTGACTTGCATGTAATTGTTCTGCACACGACAAATTAAAACTTGAATTTTGAATCTTGCTCTCCGTAGGGATGAAAAAATATGCAAAATAAAAATTCATAGTGATGACTTGGCTGTGAGTCAATATGAGTCACAATTTTAGTGGGATTTCCAAACAAGATACAAGGACAATATGATACACACCACCACAATGCTTCATGCATGATGGTATGTTGTAACACATTTTACCTTTAATCTGAAAACAATGTCAAGTCCTGCTATCTGCAATTTGGATATTTCACTTGGCCATATTGCAATTTTAACAATATTTCTATTATTAGTTCATCCATAGTTTCCTTGCAGTATTTTACATTGTAAGCGATCCTATTTTGCTCATATCAATTCAAGTAACAGCAACCCATATAATCATCATTATCTGAATGTTTTGCACACTTTAAAAGGTAAAAGTTTAACTTACTGTCACAGTCAGTGAGGAGGGGGAGTCCAGGAGCAGGCTCAAGTCATCCTACAATACAAGTCAGCAAATATCCTCCAATTATCACCAATATTTCTCCTATTTTACGCCTAAAATCTTCATTTAAATCACATTATTAGACACAGAGAGCCTTAAAATACTCACCCAAACAGACATTGTTGTGGTTGTGGAGGAAGATGTTCAGCTGAAGAGGAAAAGAGAAACTGTATCAGCATCTCTACATCGCTGTATGCTGTTAAATTTGATCTGTTTGCTCTCTCTGCGCATTTTTCCTCCACTCCATCCTCTGCACTTTCACTTTTCACATCCACTTCTACTGACACAAACAAATCCACTGGGTTTATTTTGCTCGGTGTCTCCTCAGTAACTACAATCACCTGACAGCAAAACCATCGAGAGAAGCTGTGAAGTCAAACGCACACGTGGAAGTCAGGAAAACATTTTCCACGTCGTCATCTGCGGTTTAAAACCACATTTTCCCAACAAAGCACTTAAAAAAACTACACATGGAGAAATAAAGAGTGTGATCGAGAGTCCGAAACTTGTGTTTTAGATCTTACCTCAGTGTGGGAACAGGGTTAGATGTCAGAGGAGGAAACTCACAGTGCGCCACACCTTTCAGAGAAGACGAGGAGACGACGCCCATTTTTCCACGAAGGAAGTTGAATCACGGATCTGAAACTCCTCCTCGTTTGAGCTCAGTCACAGTGTTTCCCTGTCTGATCTCTGCTGAAGGATTCGTGGATTTTCAGGATGTCCTCTGGCACTGCGTAAAGATGCTCCCACCTCCCCAAAAAGTGCCATCAGCTGCTGTCTGAGCGTGTTTCAGAGAGAAAACTCAACCATGTGGTGTCCCTGGAGAGCAAATTTCAGTGATAACCCAACAAGCTGTGGAATAAAATCTGTGGGTCCAAAGTCATGTTTACTCTCAGGGCAAGTACATGTGTCAGAGAGAGGAAGGAGATTTTGAAACAGGAAAGAAAAACATTTGTTTTCAGTCGACCTTATCTTTTAATGTCAGCCCTGATGAGACTTCATGTTCAAATCACACTTTTTTTTTAAAGCTACAGTCAGTCTAGTTCCTCTATCAGATCTAAACCAGACCTTAAATCCAAAAATAAATGTATTTTAGATGTAAAAATAAGAGTTTATAAACTCTTGTTGATAAAAAATATTATTTAATAGTTGAAGGTTGGTTTAGTTTAAGCAAAATTAATCCCAGAGGTGGATTCAAGTATTCAGATCTTTTACTGAGGTGAAAGTAGTGATACCAAAATGTAGAAATACTACTATAACCCTATTATAAAATATATGTTAAGCACCGAAAGTAAAAGGTCTCATTATAAAGAACGGTCCATTGAGGAATCACATATATTATATGACTTTATTATAATTATATTTATGAGTAGGCTACATTACGTTAATGTTGAAGCTAATAAAGATGGGGTTATTTTAATTACTTTATATACTGGTGGGCAGCTTAACCTGTAATAAAACATCATAATATATTAGTTAATTGATATTTTGTGTTGATAATCTAAATATGCATGATATCAAATAAATGGAGTAAAAAGTAAAATATCATATTCTGACATGTAGTAGAGGTGAAGTATAAATAAAGGGGGGAAAACCCAAGTAAAGTGCAAATACACATAAATGTATATAACACACAGCACAAGAGCCGTGTCAGCTCTCCACAGCGTCCCTCTCTGGAGATTTGTGTTATTGAAGGGAACCATGTCAAAAAGGAGTCCATCCACAGAGAGACGAACTCCTGAGGACAGACAGCAGTCCCTGATGCACTATAGTAAATATGTCTCTATTTTTAAGTGTATGAATAAATAAATGCATTAAATCCAGGTGAACGTGAGAGGCCCAGCTGTGACATCTGGTGGCAAACTGTAGAGACTGCAGAGTCAATCAATTAATCATCTTTATTTAAATAGCACATTTCATACCACAGGCATAGATTCAGTGTGCATCAGAATAAAAGCAAATAAAATAAGTAATAGGTAAAAAAAAAGACAAAAATATATGAGGTATAAGATATTACATGCATAAAAACTATATAAGAAAGTAAGAAACTATTATGAAAAAGAATAATAACAATTATAATACCAGTTAACCACACACTTAAAATCTAACTGAAAGCTTATGGAAAAAGATATGTTTTAAGTTTGCTTTTGAAGAAGACACTGTTTAAGCAGACTTTAGCTCATGTGGCAGGTTAAGATGATTTCTGTCAGGCGTGTAATAAGTGAAGAAGTGACTTCTTCCTGAAAAAATGTTTGAGGTAAGATTATGAGGCCTTGTGGATGATGACACTGCCCGGACACTCCTCAGCGGGTGTGGACGACACGTAAAGACAGAGTACACATTCACACAGGTGTGGACATGTTCCCATTGTGTGTTTGTTTGTTTGTAAAAAAATGTGAAATGACACCCACAGATCTACAACAGTCAGAAAAAATGTTTCAAAAACTCATCTATCCTCTATCTATCTATCTATCTATCTATCTATCTATCTATCTATCTATCTATCTATCTATCTATCTATCAAATTTAATTCTTAAAATAGATGTAAATAAATACTATTATAGTAAGTAAACCTCAGAAAATACACAAACTACATTTCCCATGACCCCCCACTTTGTATTTTGTGTATTTTACCCTAAGTACAGCCTGCCAGATAACCTGTCCGCTCGCTGTCACCACAGATCGACCTCCAATACATAATTAAATTTCAGATCTAAACATGATAATGATTTAAAATGTCTATAATAACAAACAAACCCCATTTAAGGGTGTATCCAGCTGTGGAAAAGACTTCATGTTCGCCTACGTGGGAGTAAATCTCGCCTTAGATGACATGCGGAGGGCAGTCACGCACCCGGGCGTCACTGTGAGGCTCCCCGTCCTCTGACAGCTCCGAGCGGCGGCCGTAGTTTTGATTCTCCGGCGACGTGTCATCGACCATTTGACCGCCTGACAGCCGCTTTCCACGGCTAATGAAGCTTTTATTTTAGCCAGAAACGACGCTCCGAGCCGGCTTTCTTTCCTCCAGGGGGGCTGCTGAGATTCCCACCCGGTTTAACCCTGCGTTGCCGACGGCGAACTAGCAACTTGTTAGCCGGGCGCCTCCTTTAGCTTCCCTCTACGGTAACCAGCTGATTCATTTCTCCACATTTCCCCACATTTTAAACAAACATGTCTACGTGAGCTCTTTATTATAAGCCAGTGTTTGGTAACTGGGTGTTGTTTCTCTCCACCAGGCTAACGCTGATTGTTTTCCGGGGCTCAGCCGCAGCTAGCCGCCTCCATTGTTTACATGGAGACGGTGTGAGCAGACGGAGGTGGAGGAGGGGGGGGGCATGTTGTTGTTGTTGTTTTTGTTATTGTTGTCCTAAAAACACCGGACTGGGCTACAGGACAAACATGGAGGTGGGGATGGGGGTCCAGATCCCTGAAGCCGACCCCCCTCCGCAATGAGGACGACTCTGCAGGAGGAGGCTCTTCTTTGACTCTGCTGGTTGTTTTGTTTGTCTGTCTGTCTGCTCGCTTGTTTGTTTGTTTGTTTGTTTGTTTGTTTGTGCACTCCTCGCACCAGGGATGATGCTCAGGATCCTGCTGATCACCGGTCTCCTCGGCTGGGTGAAATGTCAGGAGAGCCAGAGCATGACAGCAGAGGAGAGGACTGTCATCAGGTGGGGAAAAGTCTGCAAGGTATAACACAGTCTTTGTGCTGTTTTCTCATGTGATTAATGCACATTTCCCCCCTTTTTTTGTTCTTGCAGGGACCAGATTATTGAAATGTTTGATCACGCTTATGGCAGTTACATGGTAAGGTGTTAAATTTGATGTATTAACTGTAAATATCACGTGTCGCTTTTATTTGTGCATGTTTGAAAAGTGTTGTGGGGCTGACGTGCTTCAGCCTGTCAAGTCTGTTTTATCTATACAGTCCAATGTCACAAATCACAGTTTGCCTCAAGGGGGCTTTATAATCTGTTTAACACTCTCTGCCCTTACAGACCTTAGACTCAGATGAGGAAAAACAAACAAAACAAACCCTTTTACATGGGAAAAAATGTATGAAACCATCAGGAAGAGCAACAGATGAGGGATCCCTCTCCATTCACGGACAGATGTGCAATAGATGTCAAGTGTACAGCAAAAAAATCCATAATAACATCAGTACAGTTTGGTATAGATTGTAAAGAACTTCTGAGTCATGTAGTTAATAGAACTTTGAACCGGTGGCTGGACAAAGTCCTCTCTGCAGCTGGATCTTATTTGTGCAAACATGCACTGCAGGATTGTGTTGCAGCCGCGGTGTCGGCCCGTTGCAGCAGATGTCTGCAGAAACACTCTGTGATTCGCGGCGGTGTAGAAAGTATTGATCCGTCTGTGAGACGTCCTTCAAGAGTCAGGATCTTCCTCCGCCTGAAGCGAGAGTGTGCAGGCAAACACGACGAGGTCATTTGCGGTCAGACTTGTGTGGTGGTTTGAAATGTAAGCCGCGTCTGTAGAAGAACAAAACCTGGACCAGGCAGAATGAAAGCTGCAGAAACAAGCGGCTTGATCCAGAATCTGTGAAGTAAAACCTGCTATAAATTTATTTATTACACTGTATTTGTAAGATGTATTGGGGGGACAGTGTACACACAGAAGAGAGATTCTCTTATTATAAATGAACTGCTGTTTGTTGGCTGTCAAAGAAACCCCTCATATTAATCCCTACTGTTGGTAGACAGATATCATTGATATGTTTTCTGCACACTTTAGTCTCTTTATGTTATCAACTGTCAGTTGCTGTTTTCAGTTTTGCCTGACAAGTACTGGATTTTTTTTCCCTCACAGAAATATGTAACATAAACCAACATTTTTTGACAAGGAGCTCTTAAATTAATCTTAAAACAAAGTGCTCAGTGCTCTCTGGTGAACAAACCCTCAGTAACTGCAATATGTGGCTAGTTCCTCCAGTGGTCCAGCAGTTGTGTAATGTTGTTTGTAGCTAGTTTTCTTTCCAACCCTCCAGCCATTTTGTCTTAATGATACCTTTTTCTGTAGACTGTGAAAAGGAGCCTGAGGACAGTTACTGTAATTTGTGTTGTAGAAATATGCCTATCCAGCAGACGAGCTGATGCCTCTGAGCTGCAGGGGGAGAGTTCGAGGCCAGGAGCCCAACAGAGGCGACATCGATGACTCCCTGGGGAAGTAAGTTCATTATCAGCAAACAGGCCATGTATTTATATATTTAATCCATCAGTCGTAATCGATTTAGAGCAAAGCTATATGTACATTTTAATAGTATGGGAACTGCATTGTAGTGTTACGCCACCTTCATTTTTAGAGCTGTGCTGCAGAAAACCTACTGACTGTAAAAGATATAACTATGAAAATATATATATTTGCTAACAGTTTGTTATATCTTACACTGCAATGTCTTTGCCTGCTATAAATATTCACCCTTCATTGCTTTAGATTTACAGTTGTGTCTGTTTTTTATGTGAAACAATAAAAAGTCCATAAAACATTGAAGCAGGGTTTATATTTTTATTATATTTTATTTTTATCATAAATAATAAAAAAAAAAAAAAACTTTGCCTAGATTAAGTTTTTATGGGAGCAAATATGTAAGGAATGTGCGTTTAACAAACAAGTAAATATTTATGTAACCTCCTCTTTTTAAAAAGTATTTTGCATCTCCAAAGAAGGCGAGGGCTCATTTCTTTTTATAATATCACGCTGTTCCAAACAGATTTAATTCAACATGGAATAGATGCCCTAGTTTTACAGGGACACATGAATTAGTTGCTAATTTAAGTCGATGTAATTTACAAGAAGGTGGTAAATCTAGGACTTGCTGTTGAATATGTCCATTTATGTAGCACAGATGTTGCGTAATGTAATTTCACTGCAAATTCAACACATCTGACATTTCACAGTCTGTGCTTCTTTACAAATTAAACTGGATCAGTGGTAAAGTGGGACACTGTGCCGTGCCAGAGGCCTCATCATAACACTTGTGCCACCTAATTTGCAGGTTTTCTCTCACACTGATCGACACCCTTGATACCCTGGTGGTGAGTGTTTGCTTTTCCACCATTTACAGGAATAAAAATAGTTTGAGCTACTTTTTCTCTCATGCTTTGGTTTCCAGTACTTAGTTTGACGTGTGTTTGTGTGTGTGTGTGAACAGGTGTTAAATAAGCTTGATGAATTTGATGACGCAGTGAGGAAGACAGTGAGGGACGTACGGCTGGACAACGATGTGGTGGTGTCTGTGTTTGAGACCAACATCAGAGTTTTAGGGTATGAAAAATGTCTGTGATTTATTTTTGCACCATACGTGTACTTTTATGCTCTTTTTAATGTGTAAAAAATGACTGAATCTGTGCAATCTTCTGCATAATTCTTCTGAAAATATCTGAGATTGTCCACCTTATCCAACCTTTCTGTGTATTTTTGTGAATTATAAAAGAAAATCTTTCTCTTCTTTCCTCCCTTAATCCTCCCCAGAGGGCTTTTGGGCGCCCACGTGATGGCCGACCTGCTGCGGCAGCGTGGGGAGAGGATGCAGTGGTATCGCGATGAGCTGCTGCAAATGGCCAAAGAGCTGGGCCATCGACTACTGCCTGCCTTTAACACCACAAGTGGCCTTCCTTACCCAAAGGTAGTCCTTATTTTATCGTTGAGATCTAATTTTAAATGTGCTAAATGCAGTTTGAGCAGACAGCCTGCTGTCAGATCTTATTATACATCCTTGAAAGTTGACTCTGCATTGATGGAGAGAAGTTCCTCACAATCACTGCTTCACAGCGGAACTAATCAACAGCATATGGCTTATTTTAGTTTGTAACTAAAGATCCTTTGAGCTGAGTGAAGTGACAATGAATTTTTCGGTTTTCCAGGTGAATCTGCGGTACGGAGTCCTAAACCCGCTTTCACGCACAGGCACTGAGTCGGACACCTGCACAGCGTGCGCTGGAACAATGATCCTGGAGTTTGCTGCTCTCAGCAGACTGTCAGGAGAATCTGTGTTTGAGGTATTACCTCTCTCTGCCTCTCTGGAAAAATGAACCCTTTTGTTTAGTTTTTTATCCGCATTTAATGTCAATTACTTCTAAGAGTAGAAAACAGGACATTATTACTTTTTTTGTATGAATGATGTAATTGTAGAAACATTTTGAGGATATAGTACTTATTATTGTTTTACAGGAAAATGCAAGGAAAGCTCTGGACGTCCTGTGGGAGAGGAGACAGAGAGGGAGTGACTTGGTCGGGACTGTCATCAATATCCATAATGAAGAATGGGTCCGGAGGGGTGAGACAGTTTAAACACACACGCTCACTCAGAGTGGATTGTAAGTACATATTCCACACATGATTGATATTATATTAGAGTAACTGTCCTCTCACCTCTGTGCTTGCAGACAGTGGAGTTGGTGCTGGTATCGACTCGTACTATGAATATCTGATGAAGGCCTACATTCTTCTAGGAGACAACGTGTTTCTGGAGAGGTTCAACATTGTAAGTAAGTCTTGCGCGCCTTTGAAATCTTTGGCACCCGCTGTGTTACGCTCGCATCGTTAGAGACTTAAAGACATTTTTCAGTGCTAATGTATTTTTCATGATGTTTGTCTGTCACAGCACTACAGTGCCATTATGAAGTACATCAGTCAGCCTCCCCTGCTGCTCAATGTACACATGCACAACCCCACTGTGAGCGTACGCAGCTGGATGGACTCTCTCCTGGCGTTCTTCCCTGGTTTACAGGTCAGGGATCCTGTCTTAAAATGCTCTCAATTAATCACATTTACTGCCATTTAAAGGTAGCAGAAGGTGCAGATTTTATGGTAAAGTGATGTTTATTTCTCACACAGGTTTTGAGAGGAGATCTGAAACCAGCTATCGAGACTCATGAAATGCTTTACCAAGTCACCAAGCAGCACAAGTTTCTTCCGGAGGTAAATAATCTTGTTTTGTTCTATTTAGTGACATATTGTAGGCATATATGGGAAAGATACAGTATTTATAACACTCACAAGGGGTGGGTAATATGGATAAAATCACAAGAAACCCAATTATACATTACAATAAGATTCAGTATTGTGATATAATAAATTATCTGAATATGGATTAAGAATTGTAAACAGTAATCAGATGGAAATGTCTGTAATCCATTAAATCTTTTGACATCTTTGCCTGCAATAATTTCATAGAACCAGAAGTTTTGAAGGGATAATTACCACAGTATAAATAGTATAGCAAAAGTTCATCACTCAACTCAAGTTACAGTATGATAGTATATTCATATTTATAATAATTTGTGCAGCAGCTGTGGCATATCGCAGTTTGAGATGTATGATGCTTTGCCATGATGTATATGACATTATGATTACACCATGTCAAGACATAAGAAGTGATATTATCTTTGTAATCCTTGTTCCATTCTTAATTCAATTTGTTCATTAATTTAAATGTTTTTAGAAGAAGACAATATCCCTTACGTCTTTTTCTGTCTTTGCTCAAACACCCTGCAGGCGTTCACTACAGAGTTTAGAGTTCATTGGGGCCAACACCTACTGAGACCAGAGTTTGCAGAAAGCACCTACTACCTCTATAAGGTGACAAACCTGACACAGTCATAAGCAAGTTAATTAAAGCAGTTTTATAGCAAATTAAATTTCCATGTAAGATGTGCGGCTAATCCTCTGTCTTGACCTCTGCAGGCCACTGGCGACCCCTACTACCTCAGAGTGGGACAGTCCATCGTTGAAAAGCTCAATGCCTACGCCAGGGTGCCTTGCGGGTTTGCTGCCGTGCAAGATGTCCGCACTGGGACACACGAAGACAGGTACACAAATTATTTTACGACTCACATGTTTACACTGATACGTGTTTTAGAGTTACAAAAAGCAGAGTAGGTTTAGAAGGTGTGGTCTGGTAAAACCACACAACCTCATAATAATGTGTTTATGTGCATGTGTGTTTTTGTGTGTTTTCAGGATGGACTCTTTCTTTCTCGCTGAGATGTTTAAATACCTGTACCTGCTGTTTTCGGAGAAGAGCGAGCTGCCTATCGATATCGACGACTACATCTTCACCACCGAGGCTCACCTTCTCCCTGTATCTCTCTCCACCACCAAACCACCCTGTCAAGGAAACAACACGGTGAGGCCTCTCACCATTTGAATTTTGAACATATGATTGATAAAAGCTGATATACGATTTAAATAAATATATAAAATAATAAAATAATATTAGCTATTATTTCTTGCCATAATTTCTACTCTACATTGTGTAAGAATGGGACATGTTGTGTTATTAAATTACAAATTACAAAGCCTTTAATGACTTTTACTTAAAATGCTATGTGAATCTTTAATATCTGATTGAGGAATGTTTCTGCTTCAGGAGACTGTTCCTGTCACTCAAGAAGAAGATCTGTTCACACACTCTTGTCCCAGCCTGGAGACGTTGTTCCCCAACAACCCTTCATTCGCCAAAACCATCCGGGACGGCTACAAGTACCTCACCGGGGTGGGACGAGCCTTCCATCCTTTACCTGTCAGGTGTGTCCAGACGCAGGCGGCTTTTGATTTTTGTGAGTGAAGCCGCTGGTGAAACCTGATATTTAACTTGCGTTTGTGTTTGTACTTTACAGGGAAATTGAACTACCGCTCCATGATAACGGCATGGAGCCTGTAGAGTTCTTGAAAAGCATGGGCATTTCTCTCACTCCTCTGAACGAGGTGCTGACAGGAGACACCGGACGTCATAAGGTATTTTAGTTACTTTGCAATCACCTAAAGCTCTGCATATAATTTTATCTCTGTATATAGACTCTAAAACTTTGACCTCTTATACATAAAACACTCCTGAAGAATTGAGTCTATACATCAAACTGATTATCTTTAAAACAGCAGTTTTAAAGGAGCTGAGATGTTCATTTTATTGTAATTTTAGCAATATTGTGTTGCATTGTGAGTGTTTTTATTTACAAAAAGCAGTCTCAGAGTTTTTAGATATTTAAACAGATTGATTTATTACAGGATAAAAGTATTGTGTTGTTGAGGTTGCAGGATGATGGCTAAGTAAGTCACAAATTGTTGTGACAGTATATACATGCTAAATGTACCTGTTTGAGAGCCCTATCTCTTAACCCCTGAGTACACATACAGCAGTGGGTAAGATGTGGAAAAAAACATCACCAATGTTTTTATAATATTTTTGTGATTTTCATAATGCCTAGCTAGAGTGGCCACATGCAAAGTATGTTTTCAGTTCCCGATTTAAGACCTGATTTTGTTCATTTGGCTGTTAAAAAAACCTATTGAAGCATGCATTTTTATTCACTGGAGCTATAAAAACAAAACAAATATACAGTGCATCCAGAAAGTATTCACAACGCTTCACTTTTTCCACATTTTGTTATGTTACAGCCTTATTCCAAAATGGATTAATTCATTCATTTTCTTCCTCAAAATTCTACTTTCAATATATCAAATATCAAATGAGAGATATTTTTTAAACCGATTTTTTCATCATCTTATCAGCTACGCTCAGGTCTGTTTTTATCAAAGCAGTAATGCCCTCTCTGATATCATGAGGCTCCCAACAGAGAAGGGGGAGAGAAAACAGTCAATCAATCATAGTAAATGGATTACCAGAGTTGGTTTGCTTTTTAAAAGGTTTATAAGGGCTTAATAGCAACGTTAATGGAGGGAAAAGTGTGTCAAGGTAATGGATGTACTGTTTAAAATGATGTACGGCTACTATAATAAACACATCACAGTGTCTACAAATTCCCAGATAAACCACGATAAGATAAAATGCAGCAAACCACTATCAGGCTCCTTTTCTTAACTTAAACATGATGCTCACACTGCATTATGGGAAAATGAAATCAAGTGACGGTTGTTTTCTGAATGTGAAACACCTTTAGGAGCATAAAGGAGTGTACCGGGTGAAACTGGTGGCGGAGTTAAGCCAGGCGCCGGAGGAGGAGGAGGTTGTGCCACATGTTGTTCAGCTCATATCGCCCCCGTTCCTGGGCAGGACGGTCCTCACAGCGGGACCCGCCAAGTTCGGGATGGACCTCACCAAGCAGGAGCACGGGGTGAGACCTCCAACGTCCAATCAACCTCAAAACCTCCTGTAGCTTTTAAAAGAAACACGAATGATGATGATGATAACATAAATAAGGAAATTGAGAGAAGTCGTGCTTGCAATTGCAATTTTTTTTAAATGCTGTTATCTGGAGATCCAGAGTTAATTATGTTGTTATCTGGAGATAGCAAAACTCATTTTCTCGTGATGACAAGATAATTGTGGAGAACTCCAAAATGAGTGTGTGATTCATTTGAGCACAGCTGATTTCAACCTTCAAGATCACTGTGATGACTGTCAGGGAGGATCCATAACTGATCAATAATTAAGGCCTAAATGTGGAGTTTGCTTTGCTGCAGTTTCTTCTTCATTGGAGCAGACAATCTGGTTTTATAGTCTACCAAAGATGAGAGGTTGACCCATCTCTCTCTCTTGCTTCAGCCAGCAGCTGCTCAAAGCTAAAGCAAAGATATATATATTATATAGAAATAATGAAGACATTATTAAGCTCATCCTGTTTGCCGTCCCACTGTACATAATGACCCCCACAGCATCTCCACAGAGCCTGCAGACACCTGCTGATGGAAACTAACTGGAAATAAACACACAACGTTACAGGGAATAACAGGAAATTACAGTCTGTTTTCTCGTGATAACGGGTTCGTTAAGATAACAACGCTTGTTTTCAGTATTACAATGGTATTAAAAAAATGTCAAGCATGGTTGTTCTCAACTTCCATGCATGAGCAAAAATTATAAATGAAAAAAATGAAAAAAAATGATAAAAAAAATATTTCAATGAGCCTTAACAAACAGTACAATCGTATTGATTTGTATTATATGTATTTGTCTTTATCTACATCCGATTTAAGAAACACAGGAACTTTCAGTAACACTCAAACTCTTGTGCTACAGGTGAAAGGCAGCATAGTGAAAGCCTCCCCTTACACAGCATGTGGGCTTATAGATAATGCAGCGGAGCTCAAAGGCCGTGTCGCTCTGGCGCTGCGTGGTGACTGCATGTTCGCCGCGAAGGCTCGACGGCTGCAGGACGCAGGGGCCATAGGAGTCATCTTTATAGGTGAGGAGCTGAAAATCAATAAAGGGTCAGAATAACTAAATACAAGTACTAACAGCTCCAATTATTCTCCTTCTCAGACCACCGCGAGGGGAGCAACAGCGAGGAAACCCCCCTCTTCCAGATGGTTGGAGACGGCGACTCCACCGATGACATCGCGCTGCCTTTGGTCTTCCTGTTCAGCTGCGAGGGTGCCGTGCTGACAGCGGCTCTGGAGGAGCATCGCAACGTGGACGTGC
Organism: Scortum barcoo; assembly: GCA_023238725.1. NCBI lineage: Eukaryota > Metazoa > Chordata > Actinopteri > Centrarchiformes > Terapontidae > Scortum > Scortum barcoo. The sequence continues at coordinate 19,703,380 of CM041545.1, forward strand.
TGCTGCTGCCCAAGGAGAGGCAGCTGGGACACGGTGAGGACGAGGAGGAGGAAGATTAATGGATGAGGCTGGTGATATTTCTGTGTTTTTGCCATTGTCCATCGGCTTTTCTTTCCAACTTTCCAACTTCACCTGCCTGTCTGAGCCCATTCATTCCCACAAAATCTTATATTATGGTATCATCTTTCAAAAAAGTGAAATAATTACCTAAAATAGCTGGGCACAGGGGTTGTTAAAGCAGAATAAGTGAGTGTAAGTGTACACACTACTGGGTTTTAGTGTTCACACTTATATTTTATTATTCAGAAGAAGAACTGCAGTTAATCAAACATCAAACCTTAGTTCCTCTCTCTAATCAGATCCTAATTCTCCTCTCGGTTCTTGTTTTTTTCAAAATATCATCGTCTCTCTTCCTCATTGTCCAGATAAAGCAGAAAAACCCGTTGGCATGAACATCAAACTCCGCCTGGCAGAGGAGGGGGAGCCGGAGGGCGGAACGACCAGGGGGCCCACCTTGGAGTTCATCTTGGAGAAAGAGGAGGTGCTTCTCAAGGAGGAGGAGGAAGACGAGCTCGGCGGAAAACCACGGCAGATCTGCACGAGAGCGGCAGAGACGGGCAGGATTAAACCGTGTTCAGCAGCTTCAGCTCAAACCCCGAACTCTAAAGGCAGACCAGACACGAACCCTTGACCACAGCTGACCCCCGAAGCAGCCATGTTCCCTAACACTGATCCCTCGTCAGTTTCTGAATGGCACGTATCTCAGAGCCCCTCACTGCCCCCCACGTGGAGCCCCAGCTGACCTAAGCTCACATGTTCACAGCCGAGAGCCGAGCAGTGCGATGGCCACGCTCACATCCTGTCTCGGCTGTGAAACCTAAAGATGGTTCTGTATTTCTTGGACAGAGAGTCAAAGTGGTTCTTGTATTCTGTGCAGGTCTCTTTGAAACGAGGGGCCTCGTGAGATTGAACTAGGTAGGTGAAGGCCGAAAGCTGTAGGTTCAAGATGGCCGGCCTGTAGTGTTGCTGTAGGCACATGCGAGGTGTTCTTGGTGATAATGACGTAATTCAGTAACTAGAATTTCAAATGACCTCACCTTAGAAGAAAACGTAGATAAGGCGAAAAATGTACTCAGCTAGGTTTTTTATGCAATGCCTTTTTTTTTTTTTACGTAGATCGCACCTTTTTCCCTTCAACAACTACTGTTAAATATTCAGTTAACGGGGAATTAGCTGGCCAGTAGGTGGCGTTAGCTGCCACAACTTCTCAGTAAAATAACGTCAGTGGATGAAGGAGGTGAACTCGGGCCAATTTGGAAAGTTGATTTCATTTTGTACTAGTAAGCAACTTCAGGGAATTTCAAGAGTGAATGCAGTTTGCCAGGTTGACCCATTTTATGAAGAGTGTGTGTGTGTGTGTGTGTGCTCTGCATTTCCTAGTTGCTACAAAGAGTAGATGTGTGTGCAAGGTGTGTAGTAATTAAAATACCCGAAAAACAAAACGTCTCAGCTAAAACCTCATAGCGATCAGCTGACTAGCCCCCCCCCCTTAAATTAAGCAACATTTTCTGTGTAAATCATTTTAAATTTGTCATTAATCATTTCAAAACATTGCAGAAATGACCAAAGCTGTTTTTTTTCTTGTGTCTGAAGTCATCTGGAGCAGATTCACAGGCTGGTCCGCGGTCCCTGACTGCTATGCACTTTGAAACACGGGTATGCCCCCATTAACAATGTGTGATGACACAATGTTTGTATCCACCTTGAAATTTAAGGAAAACTCTACAGGGTTAGTTTAAAAACAGAAAGAAGTGTAGTATTTACTGTCACCCATTAAGACTGATAGTTATAGAAGGTTTGTGCTTCATCTAAAATGAAACTGGAAAGGCCGAGCGAATCTTTTCTGGATCCAGTTTTGTCGTCTCTCTTGTCATGACCTCTCATAAGGTGTACGAGCTAACCTGGGCATTTTTATGTGTAATAACTTTATGCAACAATCCAGAAAGATGCACAGCTCTTTAATCGGTTCGTTCATGTCAACTTATTTCATTCTCACCAATAATTTTTTGCACAATTTTCGTCGTTTGTGGGACATGAAATAGTGTTTGAGTGGATAAAAACACTTTTTTGTGCCAGAGTTTGTTTATGTTTGTACAACAGACGTTTTTTTTGTTTTTTTGTTTTTTTTGTGATGCTGTTTTGTGATGCTGCAGCCAGCTAATTTCAAGTCTTAATCCAACATTAACATTTTTATTATTTTTTTAATTTAGCCTGTGTGAGGCTTTGCCAACCGGTTTACCTCAGGACAGTGTTTGTTACTGTTCACGCGGAGAAAAAGGACCACAGACGTGAAGTAGGAGAATCGTCTTTTTGTTATTTTTCATGCTATTTAATTTAGTGTTCAGCTGTTTACTAAAGTTTCTGATGGCCAGTGGTTGAAAGTTAAAAAAAAGTGCCAAAAGAGATGCATGACACGGCTCCTGGTTTCCGTTTCACATCTTCTCTATATTTAGTTTCGGACTGTGAGCTGAGGCAGTCTCATCAATAAATCTAAAATCACATTTCAAACCTTTTTTCTCTCTTTTTTTTTTTTGCCTTTCAGAGTAAAATTACACATTACAGCTGTGACTTCTTACTTCTCATTTTATGTCACTGATGACATGTTTTAAAATAACATTTAGAAAAAAGGTGGTTCCCGGGTGTGCGTGGTTGGTCTCTTGGTGATCATTTTACCATCACAATGACATTTTTAACTAGTTCACACCCACGAGGAACATATTTTTTTCCATTAAAGTAGTCATATATAGAACTTGAGCTCTAAAATGCAGAATGTGATGAAATAATTTCACTGTATAACCTTAAAAAAAGAGCTTTTCTTATAAAGGAAGAAGCAACAAAAATATAATCCTTCATATATTTCCTATCTATACATTACATTAAGCTAATTTATCAACATTGTGCCCTTCCTGTGACGTGTTCAGGGACGCTGTGTTTGTTTTTTTTTCCCCTTTTTTTCCCCTTCTCTCTGTCAGGAGAGGATGAGACAGCCCCTCGACACTGTTTGTGCCAGATGGGAACAGGTACCTCAGAATAGCACGACCACAGAAATGATGACGTTTGTGATGCTTGCTGATAATGAGAGTGATGATGCGATGGAAAAAATATTACACCGCAAACATGACTCACACTCAAACATACTTATACAATGACTCTTTCTTTTTTTAGAAGTAGTAAAATTATATTTAAACAGTTCTGAGAAGATGAGGTTTCCCCTGGAGTCGATTTCACACCTGATAAATGTCTTTACAAAAAGGTTTACTCATATTCAGTGTTGATATATAGATATATTCTCCTTAACAAGCTAAAATACTTTATTTTAAAGCAGATTTATATCCATTTTTATACCTTAACATCAGAAAGAGCTATTTCCCATTGACGCTGGCCAGCTAAAGGTTTTCGTTTCCTCCCTGGTCTCTGATTTTTGCCCTTTGTTTGGGGATAATCTTCCAGCTTCAGGCCGACAAACAGGCCGTCCTCCATTCACTGTTTGGCTTGTTTGGATGAGACCAATGGAGTTAATGGGTGGGGTGGACGACAACAGAAAGAAATCATATGTTTGTTTATTTGATGTTAAAATGCGTCCTGTGGCATCATTTTTACTGCACCTGCCACATCCTGCTGAATAAGGTAAACACACATTATTTACTCATCAACTTTCTCCCTTCATATCTTAATTAGGCTATTATTAACCAATCTTTGCTGCTTAATGATAAATTAATTAAATGTAAATAACTGTCATAGTGATAGCATTAAAATAAGATGATCAGGTAATCATCAGCACGTTGCTCTTCATCCTGGATAATGTCATTTGAACCGGTTTTTCTACGTCATCACGCACCTGTGGCGTCTACTCTGTGTGTGCACTGCTGCCTTCAGGTGCTGTGGGAAACTAGGATACCTCCATTTTAAACACATAATGGGAAAGATTATGGTAAAGGCATGAAATATAAACTCTTATATGATAAGAAAAAAAGAAGGATGGGAAATTCTCTTGATGTTTTAGTTGCAAGAGACATTTTCTTGCTAAAAAATGAAGCTCAACATTAATATTCAATTATATTTTTCATGCTATTTGCAAGGATTCATTCTGTTCTGTTTAATCATGTTTGCTTTCAGTAGAAAAATAGACTGCCCAGATTAATTTTACATTAATTGCATTTGATTTGTATTAAAGTTGATTTTTTACCTTATTTTCTTATTTTCTACAGTTGATAACGCAGAAGAGCTAATAGTTAATTCTTTGTTTTAGATGATTAATTTCTCTTCTTAGTGGAAACAAACAGGAAACTGTTGGGTGTTTTTCTGCTTCTTACACTCTCATAGTGAAGCTATATATAGCTATTTATGTCAGTCACCTGAAATAAAAATAGCCACTTTGAACAGTTTGACCGGGGATTACCAGTCTCTGACTGCCTGCACAAAAATATTCTTAAAATATTATTAATTATAGTGCAGGTATGGAGAGTAACTAAATATAAAGTTCTGTACTTGAGTACTGTCTTAAGATATTTGTGCTTTACTTGGTGTTTTTATTTTCTACTACTTTATACTCCAAATAATGTTTATGTTTATTAATGTTTATTTGATCTCTTTAGTTACTTTGCAGATTCACATTAGTGACACAAAATGTAATCAACAAATAAATTATGATGTGTTATTATAGGTTAAGATACCATAAATTCCCCACGCTATAATCTACACTGATGTTAACTTAATTATTAGACCTCAAGGTAATTATATGTGTTCCCAAGCAGTAAAAGTACATATATGTGCCGTCAACACACTATCAGGAGACAGAGTGTGTTCGGCCAAATACAAAAAAATAGGTAAAATATTCATTATACTTTTAGATTTGAAGTTTTACTGTTTATATTCTGCAATAAAATTATATTTTATCAAACAAATCAGGATTACATAAGTTTCTTCACATCTAAGGGTTCAAATATGTCATCAATGGCAAGAGTACCACAGCTGTGCATTAGGAGGGTACTGACCCATCAAAAAACACTGTAGAAACTAAAGTTGAGCATTCTTCACATTATTTCTGACAGTGTTCACAAGAAAGCGGGAAATTTACAAGCTATTTATATAAAATTATTAGAATAACCTCCACTTAATCAGCTGCAACATTAAATGATGAAAAAAATAGTGCATCAGTAATCATAATTTAAAAAAACAAATCATGCATCATGGATATTTAAGTTTACTTTTAGTATTTCTACACTTTTACTTCTAAAAAAAATATGATTCCTTCCTCCGTCGCTGTAATAATAGAAATGGAAAAACCCAAGTCTGCAGCAGGTGACAGATCTGCGTTTTTATTTACGAGGAGGCAGTGAAGGCAGCAGGTCTAACACACGAACACACTCCTCCTTTCCTCTCCTCCTCTCCTCCTCCCCCCTGAAGCCTGAAGCTCCTCTATCTTTAGCCCTCACACGGATTACGGTGCGCGCTGTGCGGACCGGTGCGCTCCGCTCATCTCCGTGCGCGCAAAGGCTCCTTCGCAATAAAACCAAACAAAAAAACCAAACCACGGATCTGAAACGGGAGCGATGGGGGGATGACAGCAGCCTCCGTCCCCGCCTGCGCTTCTTCTCCGACACCGAGAAGACCCCGAGGATGCTGCCGCCGCCGCCGCTCTCCTGCCCGGGGAGCGCACGCCGGCTCCGGGCCTCTCCTGCGCCGCTGCCGCTGCTGCTGCTCCTGAGCGCGCTGCTGCTGTGCGCCAGCGCCAGACCTGCAGGTAAACAAACAAACAAACAAACAAACAAACAAAGCCTCAAGAAGATTATTTTATATTATACTGTTTATCTCATCAATAATAATGCTTCTCACTCCAAGAGGACTTTTGGATACACGTGTTTTTATTTACTCTTTATTCCTCTTCTTTATATGTTTGGTAAATGAAATAGTTTCTGTTTTTTTGGGACAGGTTGAGCAGGTATGAGTGAGACACGAAAGGCACAAGGAAACCAAAACAATGGGACTCAACACATTTCCTGGTGTGCTCGCAGATTTTTATTCTGATAGTGTCACTCACAAGGAGCAGGTTCAGTTTAATGGGGGACAAAAATAAGGATGTTAAAAAGCTGCTCTTTTAATATCTCATGACTGCCTATCAAAGTGAAGCTTTAAAAGGAATAATCCTTACTTTAGTTAGCAGCAGTGATAATGTTTGGAAAAGGAGAAAATAAAGCAACGCAGGGTACCTTTTCATATTTAAACAGCATTTTTATGAGCTGTAAGTGAGCAAAACCTTTATATAAGTTGTCATTTGTTAACTAGTTTTTTCCTAATGAAGTAACTGGTTAATTTGAGACATTAGAAATGTGTTTGAGTGCAGTTTCATAGCTTTTTGTGAGTGTGTGTCTGTGTGTGTGTGTGTGTAATCTCACTGCTGATGATGTGTGCAGAGAAGATAATCTGCTTCTCTGGGCTTTTAACACAGAAACCCTGTGGGAGAACCAACAGCTGGACTCTCACATGTAATCTGCAGCCTTTATCTGAGACACACACACACACACACACACACACACGCTCTGTACTGGCACTGAACATTGGCACTGAACATTCGCTTTCCATGGCCCAAGTCTGTGGATTTATAGATTTTAATGTATATTATTCCCATCCAAACTCACACCTGTCCACACATTCGTGCAGCGGTTCAGGCCTGCTGACGTCTCTGAATGAAATCAAACTGTGTGTGTGTGTGTGTGAGGATGGAGAGGATGTGACGCCGTGTCAGCTGGTGTTCTTCCCCTCCCCACTCCCCACACACACACACACACACACACACACACACACAGCACACACACACACATGGGGTAATAATCCCAGTAATTTTCCACTTTTCATTTCCTCACAAATTAAAATTCTACCAAGCAAATGTCATTATTTCCTCTCGAGTGTTGGCGGGGGAAGAAAAATGATGTAGAGAAGTTTTCCTGTTTCAGAATACATTTCTCTGCAAGATGGAGGCTGACTAAGCTGTTTCATCTCTCGTTCTACATGTTCAGAAAAAGAAGAATAGATATGTGGTGACATTTGGTTTTCTCTTTTTTTTGCCTGGCGTGGTGTATTTTCGACACCTGTTACATTTGCGCGCAGTAAGATTGCGTGACGGCGTGTCAGTATGTGGGCCTTTGTTCGCCTGCGTCGTGTTGAAATACCAAGTCGAGGCTAAACAACACATTTTCTCCCTCTGGTGTGAAATAACTGATCACAGCATGTCGCATAAAGTGGCTGCGCATCACTTCTATGGGATCATATAACTAAAACACAGGCACTTTAAGCAAATGGTGCTTCATTAAAGATCATTACATGTAACTGTATATTTAGGAGGCACCTGAAGGACCTTTAAAAAAGCACATTGAGTGCTCAGCGAGTCGGGTTTCAGGGCGAGTTTGCTGGAGTGTGGAGCAACAGCCTGAAGTGCATAGTAATCAGGTGGTTGATTCAGCAAACATCGACACATCATCATGTGTAAATATGCCACAAAGCTTTCACGGGTCCCGGGGATGGAAGTGATCCAAAACATCCATAAACCCAATTGGTTACATAAACTATAACGTCCATCCTGCTGGCCGAGACACAGGAATGATTTCACCTTAACGTGCAAACTTTGGTCGCATAATTCACGTCGAATCAGCAGCACCAAATCGCTTTTTTGTTTGTTTTTTTATTGTGTGTGTGTTGCTCTAATATTAGCGTCTTTGGAGAAACATCACCTCCGCTTCTCTGTATTTCTAATTCTGCCCGGTCATTGTTGTGTTGCCACGTCGAAATGCCAGCTTTGTCATTCCCTGAACCCACACAGGATCTGTGTGATTATTATTCATTCAGAGGGCCACGCAGCCTCTGGCCTTTTCTTCCACAAGGATTAAGCTTTAACAATTTATATCATCTCTCTCTCTCACGCACACACACGCACACACACTGGCCTCTGTTTTTTCAATTACCTCTTTTTGCCACGCGGCGAAATTAGTCATCTGTGGGGATTGAGAGCAATGAACAGTCGAGGTGGCAGGGGGTATAAAGACCACTGAGTGGATGACTGGGTTTGAGTGTAATGATTCGTATCCTCGTATGACGGCAGATAAAGTGTCGCTTACGTATGTTTGTGTGAAATTAAAAGACAAGGTTTGGGTTGGATGATGTTTTTTATCTTTTATCTTCTGGGTTCAAGAGTAAATGTGGCCTTTAGTCTGAGAGCGTTCAGATTGGAGCAGGTTTGAACTGTTAATAATAATACCACCGTTAAAAAGGTTTGATGGAAAATCGCTGCTTTGGTGTGTGTGTGTGTGTGTGAACTCTGCACCTCCAGGAAGCCATTTAGAAAATGCAGTTTAACAACAGTCCCTCTGGTTTCAAATGAATCCTCTTTGGAGCTTGTGTGGCCTTTTCCGGGGGCATTCACCGGTGAGAGAAAGAGGAAAATGACCACCTGACTGTGCGGTGGAACAGCAATTACACAACATCCAGGAAAGACTTATTGATTGTATCGATCTGCTCCGCCGTGGTACTTGTTGCCTTGGCTTGGAGGTCTGAAAATAAATGGTCAGCCGAGGATTTGCTGTGGTGGCTTCCTCAAACCGATGCTCTCTCTTTGTCTTTCCTCTTCGTTTGGGAGCGAGCTGCTGGCGGCCAGAGCTCTCCAGGAAATGAGAGGGCCACGATTAATCAACTTACAGAGCCGGAGTCAGCAGAGTGCAGCTGGAATGAATCACGGCGCCCTGTGCCAGCTTCAGAGCGACCTTTCCTTCCGTTGTCGTTACAGACGGTCGCGTCTTTCGTCAGCACCGTGTCACGACGGAAACCTACATCGCATGTCAACTTTGGACGCGCAGGTTTGCATGTGTTGGCAGCCACATCCTTACCAAGAATGCACCGTGGTTGAATTGTGTAATTTAAATAGGAGCAGTATCTCGAGCATCGGAGCTCACATATGCAGAAATCTGTCTGGTTTTAGAAACCACAGTAGGTGCTTTTATAAGCTGACGATGAAAAAAAAAGCATTTGCTACTAAAGCCACAGCATGCCGCAGCTTTATGGGTGAACCCAGTTAAAGAAATTCTCAACAACAGAATTAGCCTCTCAGAAAAATTGAATTGTTGCATCACAAACTCTCCTATATGACTGAACCAGCCAACAAACACAGTGGCTCTGAAGGGGAAATGGAAAAAAAACTAAATCAAGGAGCTTTTTTGGTGCACATACTTGTATAAATCCCTTTAACCTTTGTTCTGTTTGCTGCAGTGTGTGCTACTCTACTCTTCTCTAATGATAATGGCACAGTAATTATCCGCGAGTGATGGGTTAGACTTTTCCAACAACACGACACAAGTCACTGCAACAGATAGATGAGAGGAGAGAGATAAGGCAGAAGAGACACATGAACGCACCACGGGGCACACAAACAAAGAAGAAATTCTTCACTTTTTTTTTTTTTTTTAATTCACTTCCTTTTCACCTCGATCTTTTCCCCGCTCGCGTCATTTCCTGCCTCAGCACTTGTGTGTCAAACAGGTTCGAAGTCATGCCCCATTTTCCAGAGCGTGGCAGAAAGTGTTACATGTGACAGTTACTGAATCAGATTACGGTGGGAAACCGACACCCAAGACACACTGAAACTGATAAGCAGGACAGTTTCCACGCAGTTTGCAGTAATTTTTTTTAGACTTTCTGACGCAGCTTTCCTTTCAATGAAGCTGCCACAGTCCATGTGGCAGCTCTCCCTGTTAAAGACTCGGAGCAGACTGAGCACGTTTCTTTGGGGAAAACAAAGTCGACTCTTTGCTTCCATTTGTCGGCTTTTACTTTGCTCCAAATCCGATCAGAGGGGGTTTTAATGCTCACGCGAAAAAACTGCCAGAATATGCTGTTCTTTGTTGAAGCAGCTAATCAAACCCTGTTCTTTGTACATCTTCACTTCTTATTTCATGTTCAGTCAATCAATTGTTAAAAATGCCAACATCTGCCTGCCACATTACATTTTTTCCAGTGTTGAACGTCTTAAAAGTTTTTTTTTATGTATTTTTTAATTAAAATCGGTTGTATTGGAGTGGATATTGTGGATGTGTTACTCCTCTACCACAGTGTGTGTGAACTTGTTTTACCTTAAAATAAATACGAGATTATTTGCTTTTGCCTTTTCCTTTATTAAAATGATTAAAATAGACACCTGAAAAATCAAGGTGCTTCCCCGCATTGATGCAAAACTTGCATAGAAGCAGCTACATGTCCATTAGGTTTTTATCGAGAATATTTAAAACTTATAAATTCAAATTTATTGATAAACTTCTCATAACTAACATAGTGTATCATCATGATATTGTCTAATTCTCAGTCTCAGTACTCGCTCACTTGCTTGTCCCAGTTGATGTCGGTGACAACGAAGCACTAGAAAGAGGCCGCCTGGCATTTGTGTGTTTTTGTCATTTGAGAGTGAAGCATGGTGGAGCAGTTACGCAAAAAATCACACACAGGACTACACACACACACGTTATCCATGTGGAAATAAACTGTGTGGTTACGTATCAAGTGAAGAGCTCCAAGCAGAGCTCTTTAATGTTTCCACTTGATTTGGAGTGTTTGGCTTACTTCCTGTCTGCTATCGGAGGGTCAGGAAACACACACAATGGGAGTTTATGAACCCCGTTTGACCTACCCATTTCCTTCTTCCTCTCTAAGTCTCTCTCACACGCACACACACACACACTTACAGATTGGGTGACATTTGTTGTACTGTATCTGCACAACAGCTTGAAGGAGCACAAGTTAGCAGTGACATGAAATTGAGCGCTTCTGAGTGTGCATCTGTGTGTTTCTGTATCTGTGTGTGTGTGTGGGTGTTTATCAGGCTGTGTGAGAGTGCCTCTGTTTGCTGGCAGAGCTGCTGCTGAGCACACAGCTTGGCAACAGCAGCAGCAGATGGTTAGTAAAGTCATTTTTCGCTCCTGTTCCAAGGACTACTTTCTGAGTCCCCGAGTTACGTAATGTTTTTTCACACCTCCACCGTCCTCGCAGATGCCGAACGACCTGATGTGCTGCACGAACATGAGTTTTTTTCTGCTGCCTCCATCTTCCCTGCCAGTCTCTTGTTTCGTGTTCGTCCTCCCGTCTCTCTGAGGTCTCTAATTAGCGCCGGCGTTGTGTGGGAGGCACGTTGATGCACGGCCGCCTCCTATGGCGACTTGACGTTTGTTACGCTGGTTAAAAAGATTTGAGCTGCTTTGTTGTGTGATTATCTGGATGAGCATCTTCAGTGGCTCAGCTGTGTAAAAACGCTAAAAATGTAAGATATTGCAAAGTAGTTGTAACAAAAGAGGTTTTCCGCTGTTGGAGAGAGGAAACGAATGCCAGTTTTGACATATTTGACTGCAGCTCTTTCTGCATTTTCACACTTTCTTTGCTTTTTTTCTCACCCTCTTCTTACATTCACAATGAAGTGCACGTGTCTGGGTGTGTGTTGGTGTATACATTTACTGTAATGTAATTATCTGCGTTAATGTGACTACAGCAGGTTCCACCAAATTAATTTCCCACGTGATGAATAAAAGACGAAGAGCTGAGCGGAGGTGCCGAGATCCTGCCGCCATACTTGTAAAGGGTGCAGAAAATATCGAACACATTGATTTCTTGCTTTCATAACAGGGTTTAAATGCCTCTAACGCTGTTTGTCTTGGACACCTCTGATTCATTTGTGTGGCAGGAGGTTGTCTTTTTTGTGCACGATGACGCGCAGGGTCGGGACAAATACGGGAAATAATTCAGGAGTCCACTGAGATACGGCCCACTGTGATTATCACTACATTATTGCACCAATACATTCTCCTGTGATGCCGAGGCGTTGATGTATATTAGTTTTACTGCAGATAATTTCACACTGGAGCTTTTTATTACTGTCTGTCTGACATTTAAATGATAGTGCATGTTCTGTGTGAGAGTAAAGCCTTTGTTCGAATCATTTGTCCGAGAATTTCTGTGAAAAGTGAAAACACTTCATAATGCAGTGAATAAATTCACAAAAATTCCTCCTTCTTTTTGAAAACTCTTTCAAAAGACCTGACGCACTGACAAAAGAGCCAGTTTGGTCTTCAGATGTAATGAATATAAGGATGAAACATCAACGGGAGCGGTCGACAGTCTTTTGGGAACAGTTTCGTATGAAAAAGATGTGCACGTGTTTCTGATGTGTAAAATGTTCACCAGCTTAGTTTAGATTCTTAGCATGCTAGCATTTGTTAATTATTGGAGAAATTAATGATCTGACCTGGTGATGGTTCAAGATGAAAAGTCACCAAAACTATTAGACTTTGTCGTTAAGGAAACATGGATTTCTGTACAAACTTTCATGACAATCCTTTAAAATTTTTTGCAGATATTTCAGGCTGGATCCAAGTGGTGGACTGATCCGTTAACGCACCAACCAACTATACCATCATAGAGTCACCTAGAATGGCTAAAAATATATTTTCAAGGTAGTTTTTCCTCTTTAGTTGTATATTCTGTCGCTACCACATTGTAAATTATGCTGTGATTCCCAGATCTAGTTACATGCGCACATACAAACACACTGACACATCTGACAGATTTAGTGTAAATTCGCTAACCTTCCCAGTGAGGAGAGGTCAAGGAGTTTGAGACGCGAATGGATTGTTTGATCTGCGAGACGAGTGCAGTCATCTGTACCCGATCCGGGCCTAAACTACCCTTGATCCTCAAACAGTCGCTGGATCAAAGAGTTGTAAAAACTGGGTGGTGGAATAATTTGACGACGGGACTCGCAGGTGAGGAGAATGAGAGGAGGAGAGAGAGAGAGAGGGATGTAATGAAAGGAGGAGGTTTAAAGATCTTTAGAAAGGGCAGGAGACGATACCAGCAGCGTCCTGTGTCTTGCTTATGTGGGTCATATTAAAACTGTTTCATAACCAGTTTTAAACTCCACAGAGCGCATTTGAGCGCTTTATTTTAAGGGAAAAAAGCCTCTCAAATGTGAAAATTAGCTGTTTTTCATCTTGAGAATAAACTGGGGAGTGCTGCCTGGAAAAAAAACAGCAAGTCAGAAATGTCAGCTTCGGTTCTGGGAATTGCGCCGGGCATTTTTCATAATTTTATGACATTTTATTGACCAGCCGACTTACCGAGGAAGTAATTTGCAGATTAATATTGAAAAAAGCATTTGCTGCTGCACATTGCACATTAAGATAATTAGGTACTTAAAATTTATTTGATCAACTTCTATTAAAGCTATTGAGAATTTCTTGGGCTACTTCCAACGAGGAGAGACCTGGCATTGCTTCAAAAGTCAGCGTGGACAGCAGCGTGGGAATAAAGCAGAGTCTGTAATTACCCCCGTGTTTGTGAGTGAGAATGTCAGCTAATAGATATGCAGCAGAGGGCTAAAGGGAGACCACAGCAGTCGTCTTTCATGGTGTTACGACATCAACATGTGCTCAGACACGTGCCCATAAATGAAATCCTCTCACTCTGTGTTCAAATCTAAAATACCACGAGGACAGAAATGATCAGACAAAGGTTTGATACCTGGAGGGAAATTAAAGGAAGGCATGTTGCCTGTAAAATTAGACGCCGTGACAGCTGAGGGAGGAAGAGCAGAGAAAATAATTAAGAGAGAGAACTTGGATTGTGTCGGGAATGAGGGGGCTCGGCGCACGAGCACGCTACGCTCGCAGGGATGAGGAATAACTTGGCAACGTGGGCCGGAGCAGATGAGGCAGCAATTAAACGCGGGGCGGACAGAGTCGTTGCTAGGCCGTGGGAACAGAAAAAGACAGAGCGTGCCTTTAAACAACACGAGACGCACGGGTAGTCGTCTACCTGCGTGTTGGTTTTGTGTCAGCGTGATTCACGACGCCGAGCAAAAACATTTGCCTTTCTGTCCGCAGATATGGCAGCGATTAAACCTCAGCCTCTGATGTTTCACAGGAATTAGAGATGCTCCTGCTCTCTGTGTTTCTCTGACACCAACAGAAAAGAAAAACAAAGCCTCTCAGATTACACCTGCGTCACTCTCCGAGGCAGACCAGTCGCTGACAGAGGACGTGGACGTGCGTGTCCTCCTGTCTGTGCTGCAGATGAAACGATGTGTGGACATGCGTGAAAAATGTGTGTTTCTGAATGGGTGTGTAATGAGTCTGTCTCTGCGCTGTTTTTGCTGTCTGAGCTGTTCGCACGCTTGTGATGTTGTTTTGGATTTTATTAGCATTTCTTTTTAGCTTTAATGAGTTTGCAGCAGTGTCGAGAAGATGTTTTTATCTGTACTGCAACAGGTAGCGTGTGCAAAATGTAATTGGTGTTTTCAAAATGTGACTACACTCCCTTTTCAGTGACCTTTTCAGAGAAATATATGGACTAAATCTGAATTCATACAATTTACCCTCAACCACTGTATCAAAAACAGACCATGAAATGCAGAATAAAAGCAACATTTTTGCTTTTAACTGACAAAGGTATAAAAAAAAACTCAAATGACTTAAGTTCATCATCAGATATAACAGACAAAGTCAGACAGAGCAGCAGCTGTATGGGGAAAAGGGACAATGGACATCAACTCCATGTAAGAAAAAGTAAGAATAACAAATACTTCGATCAACAAGTGTCAAGTCCTGAGCACATAGCAACCGAATACTAAAGATTGAATCTTGGAATAGATATTATCTATTTTTGTTTCAGGCAGTGTTTTTATGTTTTGCAATTTTTAATCACAACAAGTGGGGATTAAATACATTGATGGATGGATGTGTTACAACACACTAAGTGTGCATATATTCATACACGGCTACAAAGGTACAGCGGTGGCAGTCGCCTCCTCTGTCATCTCTGCAACGCTCCCCGTCAGCGCATGTGCTCCTTCAGTAACACATCTTTCCTGGTATTACAGGCCTTGTTGCCATGGTGGTCACAGAGGTTTCCCCCCCTCAGCGATCTCCTGCCGTCTCTAATTTTCTCCTCTTATGTAGCAATTGAGAAAAATCTGGTTATGAAAGAAGCAATGGCTGCGTTCTGTTGCAAAACAGAGAGGCGATATTGCTTTTTTATTGTATCTCATAGCAACTAAGTGAGACCTGATTTATCACCGCCACATCGCGGAGGAGGTAAGTAATAGATTAATAAAACAGTTGGCCTCTTTGAGCACTTACATACTTGACAAAAAATGCTCCTGTCTCACTTGCTGCTGAGTTTGCATGATGCGCCGAGGTCAGAGCGATTTCTTTTCACATTTTTCTCACAAAGGGGGGGTTTGCAACACTGACTGGTCACATGTAGACCTTTAAGACCCATTGTCCCTCAGAAATGCTGGGTTCGTCCCCTGTCTAACCACCTTGTATCGTCTCCTCTCTGTTTATGCCGTTCACCTTCAGCCAGCCTGCTGTGCGGCTCCGCTGGGCTCATTATCCGCTCCGGCTGCGTCCCACTGCTCCACCTGCTCTCTGCTACCAAACATACCCGCTGCGGTTCTGTGACCCACTTCTCCACCTCTCTGTGTGTCTTCGGCTGTGTGTTTGTGTGTTTACCTAAATGCACTGTTTGGGCTCTGCACCGTCAAGCCGGCAGTAATCAGGTCAAGCGATTATCCAACCTGATAGCGGGCAGATCTGGGAGAGAGCAGCCGCTGATCACTCTTTGCGTTGGTTTAACCCGGCTCAGATTGCCAAACAGGCGGGGCGCACCACATTGTGAAATGTGGAAAATGATTCAAAATGGACTTTTCTCATTGTGCAAACATACTTCTCCTATCTGGAAAAACCTCGCCCATCCAGAGGCCACAATGAGGTTACAGCTTAAAGCTATTGTATGAATAAAACAGCGATGCCATGATGTGATTCTGACATTAGCAGACGCTCTGTTGGAGGGCAGGTGTTTCACCTCTGAATGGAGCTGACCCGTCCACTGATGAAATGAGGGGCAGATTATAAAGTTCAGAGCGTTTACACTGCTTCTTTCCACACAAAGTTGTTTAACAGCATAAACAAAAGCATAATTTCTGCATCACAGCAATGTGATCAGGATATTCACCAAACTGTCGTCTCGCTCTCTCTCTCGCCCAGGTGACAGTAAGTGTCCCGGCCATTTAGACTGTGCCAAAGAGAGACGCCACTTCTGCAGGCCGGGCTCCTCCCGCTGCGGCCCCTGCCTCTCCTCATTGGAGGAGAACGAGGAAGGACGCTGCGTTCTGAGGAAGATGCACCAACAGCAAGGTATGAAATTAAAATACATACACTCGAGCAGCTTTGCGTTCACCGCACGTAAAGCTCAACGTTCGATCACATTACAGCTCATTTTTCAGACATTTTCGCTACTTTAGGTGAAGTCAGTTTCCTCTGGCAGAGTTGGTGAACTGAACTGAGATTGAAAAATGGAAAATCAGAAAAGACACCCTTCACCAGAAATTCATTGCATTTATGTGTGCACAAATAACTTTAAAATTTAAGGCTAATGTCTGCAAAGAGATAGAAGTACAATGGATTGACTTCAGAATAATCTATATATTATTAGTAGTACTAAAATATTAGTATTTTATGTATTTATACAATAGAACACATAAGACACATGAAAGACAAGACATAAGACAATAAGATGTAAGGGAGATAATTATTTATTGCTGCCCCTGGTGTTTTCGTAGTTCAACACAACTCGACACAAGCATTACATTCATTGAAAATTAGAGCTGAAATGATAAGTTGATTAATTGTTTGACTAAAAAAATAATCTGCAGCTATTTTGATGATTGATTAATCATGTAAGTTTAATCAAATATCCTCTGGTTCTATAAAGATCTGCTGCTTTTCTTTGTCTTATATCACTGTAAAATTGTAAGTACATATTTTTTATCCACAGTGCGATTAATTAAGATGCATATTTGCACACTTAATGAACTAAAACACAGAAAAGATTACGCTTGATGAGTTAAGATGAGTTAAGTGAGGACTGATGAATAACCTGGTTGTGCTTATTCACATCTCAGCTTCAATTCCAGTTAGATAACCTGCTTTAAGTTTCCAACGACAGCTACAACAATCGCTCCTCTCCAGTTTTAATTAAATTATTTGAGGGCAGACAGGTCTAAATGCACTGGCTGCCTTGCCGTCGCTCTTCCTCTGTTCTCTAACGTCGCTGCCCACATCCCTCTTCCACCCCACCTCTCTCTCAATTGCCTATTGATTCTGTGCTCTCCTTCTCCCCCCTCTGTCAGCCTCAGTTTGATCTCTTTATTCGCCCCCTCTTTCGGTGCCTCGTGCGTCTCCTCCGATTCGCTCTCTTCTCTCGTCCACTTATCTCCTCTCTGCGTCCTTGTTTGTGCTTCTCGCTCTCCCTCTCCCTCGCCTCTCCCGTCCATGTCTCTGACGAACGTGGTGCAGTCTGATCCTCTGTGTTTTTAATCCGCCCCTGCCCCTGCTGTGTCTGCAACACACACACACATACACACCACACACACATGCACATGCACCACCCTGCACTGCCGGCTTTAATCACTTAGATGACATGCATCTCTCTCTCTCTCTCTCTCTCTCTCTCTCCTCTCTCCATCACTGAATCTAATGTAATTCAGGCTGCAAAAAATAAGTGCATTGCACTTTCTCTGGCACGTGCTTGCCAAGCGTTTCAATACGGCAGCTGCAGATATTAGAGAGAGAAAGAAATGGAAACATCCTGTGTGTCTTTGAACGCACCGGCTTGCCTCTGCACGACTCTGTGTGTCTGGTGAGTGAGTGTGTGTGTGTGTGTGTGTGTGTGTCTGCATGTATTTATGTCTGTTGGTGGAGCAGGATTAATCATTTAGATGGGTCTGCGGCACGAGAGGATACAGTACAAACTTGGCTCAAATTATTGGCGGCAGCATCAGAGGGAGAAGTAAACATGAGAAGGAGTCGAGCGTGAGGATGTTCTGGAGAGAAAGGTCACATCACGCAGGAGGAGGAGAGAGTCTTGTTTTTGCAGCTCACTTGTAGGAAAATAAGACCTGATCAGTTTTTAGAATTTGGGCTTTGCATCGTATTTGTATTTGTATTTGTGTGATGCTCTGTGTTGTGAATCCAGCACACTGTGGGCCTGAGCTAAGCTCCCTAAAGCGGTTACATAAACCCCCGAAAGACCACAGAACACAGTGATCCGCATGGGAGACCGAATCTGTCTCTTTTTCATGCACACGTATACACACAAAAACACACACAAAATGTTGAAATGAAAGACAGTTTCTCTCCTAGATGTGCCACATTTGGTTTATTTGGTTTGTCGGGGGCAGCGCACATCTCTTAATGCATCAAAACACAATAAAGTAGTAGTTTTGTTTGGTAAATTACACCTCTAAATTCACTCTGTTGTCGCTTCAGAGGAAATATGCTGAAATATGATGGTTGTATTTTCAGGAGTGAGCCACTCTGAGCCAATCAAATATTTTAGTGTGCGCGCGCGCATGCAAAGCACGAAAAATCCCCCATTTTCAAAACCGAAACTGTGACGCACGATGATGATATGTCTGCAGCCCCAATATAAAGTCGGGTAATTCTCCCTTTGTGTCATACGCACTCCAGCTCATGACTAAACCTTTGTTTTGTCGGCAGGCGCAGAAAAATTGACCCATTTGTTCTTCCGATTCAGTTTCTAGCTGAAGTCTTACAAAACCACATCTCATTCTCCCCTGGGGACTGAATAAAGTACGCTCGAATTTTCAGCTTTTCTGCTTTTCTATTGAATAATGTTTTTAGAGAATTAGACGCTGAGAAATTATTTGTGTTTAGTCAGTATGTACGGCAGTCGTGAGATACAACTATGTTCTTAAAATAAAAGAGACTGACCGGGATACCACTGTAATCCTCATTTTACATAACCCTGGATTGCCCTCTCAAGCTTAAAAGTAAAGTGTAAGGCGACTTTATCTACTGCTATGAGACATTTTTTATTTTCATACACAACTGGCTCACACAGTCGCTAAAATATTCATCAATGTACCTTTAATAACCGACCTGTGTCTGAAGCATTTATCTTCATAAGATCAGCAAAGTGGTTAATATTTTTCAATTAAATCAACTGGTGTATTATATAAAAAAACCCCACTCTCTACAGGATAATTATTGATGGCATGGCTAATGTTCAACTTTCCCTAACCCTCAAGTATGGGATTATGTTCCTGTTCCTGTCATGGCACTAAAGCCACATATTTTACTGTAATGTTCCTCTTTCCAACTTCCTCCTCTCTAAATCACGCTTCTTATATTTCATTTGAATTATTATACCAGCGCTTCTCTGTCAAATATTATCATACTTCTGTGGCCTTGTTTGTTGGTGTGTTCATGTGGTTTGGAAATTGTAGGAATTAAAGCTTACTCTGCCTTTGCAATCACTGAAAATCACTCTGTACGGAGTCTGAAATGTCTAATAATTCACCTGCTCTGCTCAGAGAGGATGGACCTGCACAGTAGGTGAACAAGTGAGGCAGGCAGCACTTTTTATTGGAAGTAGGACCGGCTTGTATTTGACATGGAGGTGTGCACTGCCATTGGTAAACATACAGTACGCCTGGAGGCCGCTTCCTTTTGTTTTGTTTTGTAAGATTCACTGCGGATGGTATGTTTCTTTTTAAGCTATAAAACTGTGTATGTGCTAAAGGCAGGGCTCGCTCCATGTAGCTCTTTTCTCTCTCACATATCCCCGGACTGGACTGTTTGTTCCCTCCTTTTGTTGCGTATGTGAGTTTATGTCGTTCTCTGTGATGTAACACACAAAAGAGCAGCCAACAGAGTCTAAAGACAAAGACTCTCCAACAGCTGCTGAGCTGTGCGACACGCAAGATGAACAAATGTCCCTCTTCAGTTTACTTTGATAACACAAACATGGATAAATAAACCGATAGAGGCCAGTTTTAGTTTTCTGATAATGAAATAAACATTGTTTTACACGCTTTCAGTGATGTAGTGAGTTGCTAACAACAGGCTGAAATGAATGATATCACTGCTGTTTCATATGAAAGTTTAATTTATGTACTTTTGATGTTAATCCAATCAATTTCTAGAAGTAACACTGCTTCCACACTTTGAGTCCAACTTAGACCTCCCGTCAGCAGGGAAAGTGATCTGCTGATGGATTCATGTGGAGGCGTCTTCTGCAGTTTTGACACTATCAACACCTGCAGTCAGTGATTGTTACGGCTGTGCTTTTTTTTTCATGAAGTGATTAACGAAGTGAAAATGAGAGAGAGAGACGGACAGAGAGATGAATCCGGCTCTCTGTGAATGACTGACCGCTGTTATTTTACCATGTTAGATGCGTCATCTCTCATTTTTGTTTTTTAAAATAAAAAAATGTACTTTTCTAAATGCATTTTTAACTTTATTTGAAAAATATATATTAAATGAAATACTTGATATATTCTTATATTTCAGATGATGTTGAAAAGCAAAATATTTTTCTATTTTCAACATTGGGTCTGTTGTAGAAAACTAAGAGGCCGTGAAATTTTTAAAAGCAGCAACTCACAAAATAAAGGGTTCATTTTTTTCCCCTGCAGTTTATTGCAGGCTTGGTATTTTCCTCATTGCGGGATGTATTCATTCTGATGGAGGAAAGACAGGTGGGGCTGTTTAGGTTACAACATTTCCTGTATTGACTGGCAGCTCTTGAGTCAGCTGTGACCAACTTTTTATTGGGTTGACTCACTGTCACACTTTGAATGTGCACTACCTTTATCAACCTCAGATCTCACCGGCAAAAATACATTTTAGCTCTGCGTCACTTCTTCATCTAAAAGCAGACTAACTAATAAAACAGATTGCAGTTTCTGTTTAAACCGACCTTTTTTTCTCCTTTCTTTGAAGACCTTTTTCTCCAAACACTGTAGGAAGAGCACATGAATCAGACCTGAAACTAACAGGGCTTGTTTCGTTGAGACTCTCGGTTTTAGTGAGTCTGAGCCGCAGCCTTTCTGTCGCCTCTCTTCCATTTTTACACTCTGCATGTATTAAACATCCCACTAGAGGGCAGCAGGACACACTGAGTATAATGTGGCTGTGCTCACGTACAACTTTCCTCTCAATAAGCTGACATCAAACTGGGTTTAGTAGTTTGATCATTTGGAGTACAAAGCTATCAATCACATGAAAGTTTGATCATTTAAACAGTTTATTTCTCATCAAATTTATTCATATTTTTTGCTCTTTAGTTTTTGGCTCGCTGGTAACTAAATGGTCAGTGGACACTTCATAGATTAAACTAAATAAATCTATCAACAGTTAATCATAATAATCAAAAATGATACTTGCAGCACTATTTACTGAGTGTAACGCCAGATGATATAATCTTTTGTTATGTCAGGTATTTTACCTTGTCTTGTATTGCATTACTGTCATGAATAGTTTTGGTGCAAAAACACAGCGAGACCCCCAACACAAAGTCTCATCTGAAAGCTTTTAAATTATTCAGCAGTCTTTTTGTTGTCTGTGAGGATTATCAGTCACCCAGGTCACGGCAGTTTCTAAGAGTTAGAAGAAAGTCAGTTGTTCTTGCTTGAGGTTTTTGAAGACGTTTCACCTCTTCAGTTCTTCTTCAGTTCAGACCTGAAGAAGCTTTTCGGATGAGAGGTGAAACATCTTTAAAAAAAAAACCTCAAGCAAGTACAGTTAATTTTATTTTAACTCTTAGAAATTTAGTGTTAGGATACAGTACATTTAGCAATTTCCACACAAATGAAGGCCAAAAAGTTGGAAATCATGAGGCATGACTTGTGAAATCAGTCTGATTTAGAGGACAAGGGGGAGCAGGAAGGGAGTGTGTGTGTGTGTGTGTGATTTTGGAGGAGGAAGAAATGTTGTGAATGGTTTTTAAGTGGGGGAAAATAGAACAGCACAGATGTGTGTTACCCCAGTCCCTGTTGAGCTGTTTAGTGTTTGTTTGTTGTACCCAACCACCCCCTGGGTGCCTCTCAAGAGGTTATGGGTCATTATCAAGCCGGTGACAAAACTCTCTCATACAAGGAGAGGTGTTTGTGCTTAGTCAGTGTGTGACAAACCACACACATACACACAATCACCACTTTTTCTCTAGCTGAATTATCAACTTCCGCTTCTGTGGGGTCCCGAGGATTTCCCTACAAACGGCATGTTTTTAACTGTTTCCCTGCAGATTGTAAATCAGTCCACTTTTTACCACAAGAAAAATCTTCTCTTTGTTTTAATCTTCTCTAAAAAAGTTTAAACCTGTATCACCACATGCTCCTGGCGAGCACACGGGCACGGCTGGAGCTCTCAGCCACCTGCAAAGTACAGATGGTGCATCCCGCCTCCACAGACACCTGCTATGGAGTGCACTAAATGGCCATTAGTGGAGGGGGGTTGGAAAAAAACAAAGCAGGCAGTGAGAGTGCTGGCATGTCATATCATACACATTAGCTCAGCCAGATGGCCGGCCTTCTGGAGCGAAAGTGACACTGTAATCATTAATGTCATGTAGGTGGCTGTAATGACAATGTGTAATAAGTCATTTAATCTTCTGCACTGGTTTTTATATGAAATGAGAACAACTGTGCTTGTATTGGCGGAGGATAATGAATGCATGATATCATTTACTGGAGTGATCTGCCAAATTTGTGCAAGCACCTTTAAACTTTTTTTGCACTTCCTGCAGTCTCAACTTCTTGTTGCCTCTCCAGCTTTGAGTGCAAATACCCATAATTTGATATTTGATATATTGCGGGGTAACTTTATAGAGGGAAATAGCACTTTGATCACCTCCATTAGCGGCGAGCTATGGGATCTATTGTGAATGCAGCAGCTAAAGCCCGGTGAAGCCGAGGTTTGGCTGATTGCTCCTGCCCCCCTGTGGTGCTTCCTCCCCCGGCCACACACTCAGGCTATCGGCCCTGGTCGCCCTGGAGACCTCGCCAGCGCTGCAGGAATGTGGCTCGCTGTCTGGCTGTAAGGGCTGTTAACAACAGTTTAGTTTAGTTAGCAGGACCCTGAAAACCACATGTAGAGGTTGAGGAGAGACATGTATACGTGCCTAAACCACATGCATGTGCTTTCTCCCTCTCTGACTTTCTGACTAAAGTTCTGAAGTTCACAGCATTAAAAAAAAACAAGATACAGTCCACATCCAGTTTTGAGAAGTTGCTTTTTTTTCTCCTAAAGTGATAGAAAAATGGATATTATCTGACATTTTTTACTATTTTCCTGTTTGTTGACCTAATAATGAACTGAAAAATTGATTGGCAGATTAATGATTAGAATAAGACAATAAGAACGATCAGTAAGTGCATCCCGAAAGAAAAATCACAGTTCCTGGTGCTTTGTTCTGCTTGCTGTGCTTGTGATGCATATGAAGTTACTGTGTGATGAAGAGGTTTTGTTTATGTTAAAAAGCCATGAGTGTCTGTGTCTGGATTAACTCACGTCACATGTTTTATTTATTTTCAATTTACACTTAAAGACAATTAAAACCAATTAAAAACTCTCTTATGTTTTCTTCAGGTAAAGTGGCATTCGACCCTGACCTGGATGAAGAGATTGATTACTTTCACTCCGTCGCAAAACAGCACTTGTCGGAGATCAAAACACCGCAAAAGCAGTTCAAACATCCTGGTAAGAGCCACGAGCACAATCTTAAAACTGAATAATAATTACATAAGTAACAAACACTTCCTGTTTTCCGTTATTGTAGGAGGTGTGAGATTTACCTCTTGCCTGAGGTGTTTCAGACTCATACAGGATTTAACTTCCTCCCTACGTTTCCTCCAATTGATCGTCTCCTGCAGACATTGCGCTCTTTGTTTATGACTGTTTTTACGTGCGTCCTCCTCGCTTTTTCTCCAGCTCTCATCAACTTCCAGACGGATGTTAAAAAAACAAGGACAGATGCCTCCAAGCTCAAGCAGAAAAGCCAGATTCAGCCGTCGATCGAACCCCCGCTTGCCACCTCCACCTCCGCCCCGGCTCCCTCACCTTCTGCTCTTCCCAACACACCGACCCCCCAGCCCAGAGCCACTGGAGTTGGGGGCCGAGATGGCCCAATAGCTGTGCACCCGGCGCTCAAAAATGACAGCATTTTTGTCAGTGAGTGCGATTTTATGTACATTCAAGCTTGCAAGGAAGATTTTTAAGTTTGTCCCAGCAGAGCAGTTTCCTTCCAGCACGCTCTTTACTGTTATGTTTCATTTCACCCAAGCTAACCGTAACAACTCATGATGAGCAAATGAGCTGAGGTATAATTATATTTATCACCCGTAAGAAATGTCTCAGCCAGGTAGTCATCTGAATCCTGCTTAATCACTCATTATTTACTCCTTAATCTGCTCTGTTGTTTCCCTTTCGGTCTCGTCACGACCTGCAGTTATGATCTCGCTGTGTGTGCTGCTGGGCGCCGTGGCAGTGGTCCTGGCAACCGTCTGCTTCGTCAAGTAAGTCCGAGCACATGAATATTCATGAGAAAAAAAAAGGCAATATATGGCCTCTTTTTTTGACAAGCAAAGAGGAGCATGTCGTGGAATTAACCAAATAAGATGCAAAGACCAAACTGAGATTGTATTAGTGAGTTTTAATTGTATAGCAAAGCACATGAGGTTGATTATTAAGGCGTATAAATTAATAGAAACAACAAAAATGGCTCCAGTATATTCTGTCATTTATAATTTACACACAGTTTTTCTCAGAGATGCACATTCAGAGTTTGTTATACTTGATGTAATTGAAAAACAAATGTCAGTTGGGATCATGGCATTTAAATTGACATATGAAGGATGTATGTATGGCAGAACATTTTATCTATGGGTCAACCTTAACATCAATTATTTGAGAGATTAATTCTCAATGTGTGTGTTTTCTGGCAAGTATAACTAAAAGAAACAGAAAAAAACTGAGCACTGCTTGTGGTATGTGGTAAATCTATACTAAAGTTAATCTATTTTCATTTTTTATCTGGTGCTAATTAGATGAATTACTGATGGATCATTTATACACGTGTGTTACACTTGTGTGACCCTGATAATTAAAGCCTACTGCTGTTCGTGTATAAATGAACTATGAAAGTAGGTTAAAGGATGTTTTAATGCGAGAGGCAGGAAACAGCCCTCTGTATTGCAAGAGACTCAATTCGCGATGCCACCCATCTGCCACAGGTTGCAGAAAGAGTCACGTCTCGCCCAGAAAGTCGACTACCCCGCTTTCGGAGGGGCAGGCGCGCCCGCCGCTGCAGCCAGTGGCACCTCGGTGAGCTCTCCATTCACCTAACCGCTATTCGCTTTATTTCCCTTTCTCACTTCTGCATTTGCAGCAGCCACATGATGTATGACTGTTTTCAGATGTGTCACCCCTCTTCTGTTTTGTCCTCAGAATGGAGATAAGACGCTGGCCCAGAGTGCACAGATGTATCACTACCAACATCAAAAACAGCAGATTCTCTCAGCTGGAAAGTAAATTGTTTTTTTTTTTCTCCACTTTCTCTACCACTCCCTCCCTTTTTTCCCCTCCCTTTATCTCTCATCTTTATCGCGTAGACCTAAACATATCAACCACATCCTCTGACCTTGTTACCTCTTTACCTCAACTCGAACGTCTTTTTTTTCCTCTCTCTCGCTATCCTCTGCAGTCACAAACCTGAGCAGAAAGTCCTTGATACCGAGGTCACATCAGATGAGGAAGAAGTGGGAGGGGATTTCACGGTATATGAGTGCCCAGGGCTTGCACCGGTGGGTACATGCACACACAGACATGCACACACATACACACACTAAAAACTAATAATTTCTGATGCTGAATTGTCCATCTTTCCTTTGTCCTTGACAGACTGGAGAGATGGAAGTGAAGAACCCTCTGTTTGATGACTCCACTTTAAATTATCAAGGGACTCACAAATGAATGCTGAACACTTTACACACACACACACACACACACACATACACACACACAGCATTTCTCTGGATGAAACCACTTGATCTCAAACTGCATGCACAGAAATGGAGAATGAGCTGATTAAAAAATGATTGTTTTCTTCTCTGCCCTTTACTATATTTGCCCCGAGTACGGCTTTTAATACTACAAATGTGTGTTGGGTTCTTTGTTAATTTATTTCTGTCACTGTTTCGGAGCATTCCTGTCTTTTAATATAAAGTTTTCAGAGTCCTCTTGGATGTGTCCTCCTTGTCTTATTTAAATGTTAAACTCTAAGTTCAGATTTTCTCCTCCAGCTCTGTTATTTTCCTTTTTTTCTGCAGCTGTTTCCAAATATTGTGATACAGCAGCAGACATGTGCACACACCCACAGACCCACACCCACATATATAAGCTGAGAAACAGGTGCCCTCCTTTGTTTTGTCATGCATAACTAGTGGCAAAACCACATTCCTAACCAAAACCCTGAAAATGTTTTAAATCACATCTCTGTGATTCCTCTGTAAAACCGCCCATACACAACACAAGGTTCTGCATTGAACATGTTACCGTTGCTAATTTTATCTCTTCTCATATAAGCTGCACATTAAAGGTTTTAAAGATTAAAGGATATAAATCTATATGAAAATGAAGTACTTGATGACGTCTGTTTGCATGGTTTGACTGTACTGTGTTTGAATCATGGCAATGCTTGGATGAATTATTCTGCCTCCTGTACGTATGCATCCTGTCGCAGGAGGAGGAATGTACAGTAAAAGTGACTTCTGAGCACTATTTTTTTTTTTTTTTTTTGGAGACAGACTATACTGATGGATGTGTTGGTGGAAAATATCACTATCTTGTATCGTCCCTCTGTCCTCTTCTGTCCCAAGTTAACCCCCGTACTGCAAAGTGTACATACAAAGAGTGAAAGTGTTCACTTTTTATAGATATTTGTACATGCAGACCAAGGATTGGAAATAAACTTTTTACCACATGTGAAAATAACTTTCTTTAGTCTTTTTGTGCTCCTTTTTAACATTTATTCTTTTATTGGTGATGGCGGCAAAATGACATGAAATGAGGGAGATGTAATAATGCTCAACTAGATTAAAATATTAAAATACAAATGTATTAAAATACAATACAACAAAAAAAAAAGAAAAGAAGAAGTTTGCTTTGTGATAAATAAAATAATGGGAAGGGTGCTGGCCACTGCTCACATGAGCTGCGTGAGCTGCATTTTGTGGCAAACTACTAAATCAAAATATGATCGTTTTTATGGACAGTCAACTTAATTTGAAATTCTAGCTAAGATGCTAAAATTTCCAAATATCTCAGACTGAATTTTGCATATAAAATTATGCACACAACATTTTCCATCTGATAAAATTGTGCAATCGGGTGCGATGGGTTTCACTCAGCATTAACATCCTGCCTCTTCAATGAAGAGCTGAAACAAGCTGATTGAGAACATACATGTCAAACTGTGTGTAATTAGGTGGGGTTTTTTTTTACATAAAGCTTAAAGGGGAAATAAAAGGAAACTTGGTGTCACAGGGTTAAAGAGAGAGATCCCTATCGTCTTTAAACAGTGGAACAAACGGACGTTACAACATGTTTTGATGAAACCACTTAAGCCTTATTGGGTGGTGCTGTTGATTGCTTTTTTTTATAACATAAGGGTGTTAAGGGTGTTTAAAACACATTTAAACACATACATATATATATGTATATGTTCTTGCTGAATCATCGAGGCAGGGTTGCAGGGTTGCAAGTGTTTCCTCCCTGATGAACTCTTCCATCACATACACTTTTCACCTCACAGTGTGACACATAAGGTGATACATCTCTGCTCCAATCTATCGCTTACTTTCCGGTGATCTGGTTTGAACCTTTCTAACCATCAGGACACAAACGACTACACCCAGAAAGTGTGTGTGTGTGTGTGTGAGTGTGTGTGTGTTTTGGGGGTAGGGGCCAAGAGAAGGCTCGCATGTACCTCCATGCGGGTTTTGTGTATGTGGTTGTATGTCTGTGCGTGTTGGGGAGGGGATGTGGTCTCCTGTCCCCATTGAGTCACATGCCAAGGGCCATTAAAAGCCCTTTGTGCCGGCGGACAGTGGAAGGAAGGCAGCCATTGGCCCTCGGATAAAAACCTGGGTGGGTGGAGGGTCTGTGAAGGTGGGTATCAAAGGCCGGGCCGTTAGGAGGAAAATCAAAAAGCCATCAGACTTGTTTGCGGGAGTCGATTGTGCTGCTCAACAGGAGGGGCAGTATTTAGATTCCAGCATTACTACGCTATCAATCAGTGATTTTTTTAAAAGAGGAGACTTCTATTTGAACTTCATATTCTTTTATTTTAAACCATCACAATCGCACAGTAAAACCTCACAGTTTTGTTTTTTAACGGCTATTCACAAAGCCCTTCACCACTTTTGATTCTACCATCTTTAATGAAGAACACACCACTTTTTTAAGGGAACTCTAATGAATATGGCTTCTTAGAAACACTCATTTAGTAACCACATGGACCGTTGCATGAAACTGACGTGGTTTCCTCTTGAGGCGAGTTCTTAAGTGCGGCTATACAAAGTGTGTGTCATTTTCACAAGTACCACCACTTACAGAAACCGTGCATCCTCAAATGAAAGACATTGGTTGCTTCTTAGAGCAGGACCAATGACCGGGTTTAATAATCTATATCAGAGAGATCTTATTTTAGTTGGTATGACTGTTGGAGGTGTGCACACACATTCACACTGCTGCACAGACAGACTTTGTTTTATCTGGAACTTTCTCTGTTTGACTGGACGTGCCCCACGAGCAGCGAGTCTCTGAGGTGTCCTGAAGAGGCCACTTAAAGAGAACTAAAGACAAGATCTGAGACATCTGTAGGGGGGAGGAGGGGGGGTTCAACTAAATCCCCAGATACTCCCCTCACACATCTCCTCCTCACTGTACCAAGCTATTCAACACCCCCTCTCCTCCACCCCCTCCTCCTTTGGACACCCTGAGAGCTCAGTGCTCTGCTGTCCCTTTCTCTCTGAAGCCCTGCCTGAAGTCTGCTATCTCTCTTGCTGTCTGTCTTTTGCATGACAATTATTCTCCCAAGTCCATGGCCCAGGACAATGCTGGCATGGTTGGGGTTTGATGTCTTTTAAGCTATTGAGCAGTTTCTTCTGGTCTCCCTGAGCTTCCCCGGTCCTGGATCTACACCGCTTTGTGTCATGGGAGGGCAGAGAGAGAGCTGACCTCCTGGTTGAGGTGTAGCATGAAGACATTTTGTCTATGTTGGACAACTCTGGTTCACATCATGTGACCTCGGGCCCCTAAAGAGGCCATGAGATGAAAATGACAAATTTATGCAGGACTTCTTTTTCTTATCATCATCTTTCCCCCCATGTTTTTGTGCTCCATATCATTTTGTGGAATACATTTATGCAAAAGTAACATCTTCATTCAATCAGGTGGTTCAGCAGTCAGGTATCACTTCCTATTAAAGGGCCACAGGTAAAAAATGCTCATTTATTTCCAATATTTCAACATAAGTTTAACTCCACCTGCAAACAACACCTGGGTCCTCTGAGCAGTTTGGACCTTGGGGCCATATCAGACTGGATGCCACTCACTCCTGCAGACCTGAGTGAAACTTCAGGCTGGTGTTTGTCTCAGAGGACGGGAAGGGGGGGGGGCAGAAGGAGGAGGAGGTGGGTGGGTGTGGGGCGGAATCAAAGGGCTGAGACTTATTGTTCCAATCTGAAAAGGAGCTAATGGTCGACCATCGCAACTCGGGATCTGAAATCGACGGGGTGCCCCGGGGCCAGCTCGTACAATGGCAATGGCACCCCCCCCTCCTTTCCCGCAGCAGTGTGTCTTCCTGCCGCAATCTGCGGCCAACGACTCGCGCTGGGGGAGCGCATCTGCACCAGCGCTGCGGCCATGCAGGCTTTTCAATGGCCAAGGCTGAATGGGAGAAGTTCACCTGAATGCTCCTTGGTCACTTTATGATTTTAGGCCTCCATTTCTAGTCAGGCAAGAGCAATCAAAAGTTGAGTGGCCACAGTTTGTAACATTAAAACAGCTGCAGGGTGCAACATCGGAGAGGAGATGTGTTGAATCCATCTTCTCAAAGCAGCATTGGCAGAAAATGGGTCTATTTTTATTAAAATATAAAAATAGTAAGATAATTTAACAGATCCGAGACAAACACACCTCAGCGTTTCACATTAAATTTGTCTTGATTCTTTAAGTTAATTTGCTTTTTAAAATCACCCTAAAATAACCCTAACCCTCTCTGGGTACTCCAGCTTCCTCCCACTTCCTCCCACAATCCAAAAGACATGCAGGTTAGGTTAATTGGCAACTTCAAATTGCCCCTAAGTATGAATGTGAGTATGAGTGGTGTTATGTGAGTGTGTGTCTGAGTGGTTGTCTGTCTATGTCTATCTGTCAGCCCTGTGACTAGCCCTGTGACTGTGACTAGCGGGAATAGAAAATGGATGAAAATGATGGATGGAAATCACAGATACTCAGGACTACAATGTCAGTTTATTTAATTTAGCTTAAATTGATTGAAGCTTCAATGACGGGGATTTTAATATCAAAGCCATCTCCTTACAGGGGGAATAGTTTAAACAAACCGAGCTTTATAATTCATGCATGAGGTGACGAAGTTATAGTGTCACAATATGTATTTACAGCAGCCTGTGCCTGCTTAGCAATGTAAATATGCGTTTTACGGCGACTGGAAACTGTTGAATTATTAATATTTTCCTCAGTAATGTTTTTCCGTGTGCGTAATGACTTTTAAATTTGCTTAAAATGGCAGAAAAAGGTAGCTGGTCTGCAGCAAATACGGCTCAGTTTAAGTAAAAACACGCCCACTACTTTGGGGAGACTCAAGGTCATTCACAAATTCACCATCAGCTGTGCGCAATTGTCTGCGCCAGCCAATGGGTGGAGAGCTGCAGAGATCTCCAACACCCGCGGCTGTGATTAGGAAAAGCTGCGGAGGCCCGGTCGGGAGAGGAGCATTTGAGCTTGAAGGTGAGGTAGTGTGAGAGACGGGGGGGACTTGATGGAGTAGGCCGTGTGCGCACTGGTGGTTATGTTGCACCAAAACGGCAACTGCTTCGTTTTTGCGCATTTTCACCACGTCCTCCACGATACGGACTCTCGTCGGACAGGTGTCGGCTCATTTCTGGAGAGCTGGTCCCTCTCTAAGCTCTCTCTGGCCTGTGCGTAAAACTTGGAAGCGGATGCGCACGTTTAAAATCAGCCCCCGCGAACTTTTTTAAAACTTTGAACAACTTGTTTAGGAGCTTCTTTTGCAGCGTTTGGAAGATGTCTGAGAGATCCCAGAGTCCGGAGTGCCAAAGCCGGCCGTACGACTTCAGCCGGACCAACCCGTGCGCACAGGTTTTGGCTCAGGAGGGCCTCGGCGGCGCTGCGTCATTCCAGTTTTCCCACGGCGTCCTGCCTGACCCGAGCCTCTTCTACAACAAATCCGCTTACAGTGGCATCACACCGGCCTCCGCGCAGACCTTCTTCCCTTTCCCACCCGTCACCAGCGACTACAGGGTGTCCGACCCGCAGGCTGGGGACTTTGGCCAACCCAAGCACTGGTACCCCTTCGCTGCGCCCGAGTACACCGGCCAGGTACCCGGCGTGGCAGCGGCCACCCAGCCTATAAACCTCAGCCCCCCTATAGCCGAGACCCGGGAGCAGATCAAACTCCCCGAAATAAAGACAGAAAAGGACACCGAGGAGGACTTCTCCACGGAGGGAAAAGTCCAGCAGTACCCAACGCCTCCAGCCTCCGCCGCCATGCCCCACGGAGTCTTCTACTCCCCGGCCTGGAACCCGTCCTTCTGGCCCGGGATCACCCACATGACACCGCCCGGCAGCAACAGCAACCAGAACCCCGCGTCCACCTCCTCCGCGTCCTCGCCCTCCATGTCCCCCTCGCCCCCCAGCAGCGGCCTCCCCGGGAACGCGTTTTTCAGCGTGAACACCACCCAGGCCGCGGCCGGGCCCCCGACGCAGAACCCGGCGTCCTCCACGAGGAGCAGCGGCTCCTCCAGCGGCGGGTGCAGCGACTCTGAGGAGGTAAGAGCAGCCAGGTGTCCAAGTTTAACCCCCCAAAACAGTCTGTTTTGTGAGAAGCAATGCACCATGTAGAGAAGTAAAGAATTATCCAAAATGTCAATTTCATATTTTCCATCACAAATTTCTAATTTTTATTTTTTGCTACAGGAGAATCTTTCCACTGAAGAACTGGAGCAGTTCGCGAAGGAGCTCAAGCACAAACGCATTACTTTGGGTTTCACTCAAGCTGATGTTGGCCTCGCCCTGGGTAACCTTTATGGTAGGTTCACACACTGAGATACCACTTTTATATATAGATGCTATTTTTCACGTTCAAAGCTGTTAAGTCATGACGAGACGAGTCTGGTCTTGTTTGTGGCCTGTGATACTGCATACAAACCATCAACATAGGTAGATAAAGGCCTATTCTGTGAATGCAGGTTTGGCAAGTGTTTATCTTGACCTGTCAGTGAGCAGAGACCAAACAAACCCCTAAAAGATTTGTTATGCATACAGTAACAAATATTGAGACTCTTGCATTGACTTATTTCACATCATAGTTTGGGATTATGAGTCAGCTGTCCATTGTTGTGATATTTGACTTTTGTGTTTGTGTGCAGGTAAGATGTTCAGCCAGACGACAATTTGCCGCTTTGAGGCTCTGCAGCTGAGCTTCAAGAACATGTGCAAGCTGAAGCCACTTCTTCAGAGATGGCTGAATGAGGCAGAAACCTCGGAAAATCCCCAGGATGTAAGTGTGCTACTCTGACATCTGCCAACTAGTTTACAAGACAACAGATGATCACCGAGCTTCGTGGGATCATTTGGTCTATTCAGGCTTAGCTAGCTTCCTGCTGAGCAGGCCTGAACCAAGGCCTCATGCACGCGTGCTTTGTCACCTGCCATCTAGTGGCCACAGTTGAGCTGTCAAGCGATTTGAACCATGATCTCCATATCTTACTTAAAAAATAAATGTTTGCATTCAGCTATCTGCATGAACCCTCACCAACACGTTTGATTCTGCAGATGTACAAGATCGAGCGAGTGTTTGTCGACACCAGAAAGCGGAAGAGGAGGACCAGCCTGGAGGGAGCTGTGCGCTCTGCCCTGGAGTCTTATTTTATCAAATGTCCAAAACCAAACACCCAGGAGATCACGCACATCTCAGATGACCTGGGTCTGGAGAGAGATGTAAGTACAAACCCCGAGGTTGATGCCATTTGCATGTAAAGAATTTGTTCCTAGCTGGTCACATTTTTAAAAGACAAACGCTGTTCTTGGCAGGTGGTACGCGTCTGGTTCTGCAACCGAAGACAGAAGGGAAAGCGGCTGGCCTTGCCACTAGACGAGGAGTGCGACGGCCAGTACTACGAGCAGAGTCCTTCCCCACTGAACATGGCCCCCTCCCCCATTCCCAGTCAGGGATACCCTGCTTCCAGTTACCCCAGTGCCCCTCCTCCCACAATCTACATGCCAACGCTTCACCGACCCGACGTCCTGAAACAGGCCCTGCACCCTGGACTGGTTAGTCACCTGACTGGATGAACACGCTCAGGTATCCTCAGCCAGAACCGCAGACTGCCACCCCCAAACCGCCATCTCCAACCCCAACTCAAGCTGAAGATGAGCCTCCAAATCCACCAACCAGATGTGACCCATCCTATCGGTGGATTTCATGTATAGAAACATTCAAAACATTGGGGCTCCTTTTGCTAACTGCACCAGTAAGACGAAGCGACTTCCCACTTCTGTTTAAACAGTGACTCACCACTGTGTGGTCACAGGCCACAGCATCTTGTTATGAAAACAGCCGCCTTGACTTCTAAGTAAAACCACACTAAATGTGCCTTTTTTCCCCCCCCCCGATATTGAATAATGCATCGTAAGTTATTTTGTAGGCTTTAATTAATGCAGGTTGAGAACAATGTGGTGCCACAGTATATGGTCCGGTGGTGGGGGGGGAGAGAGGATAATGTTGTAATCGCGAGCCAGGGTATTCCTTCCACTTATGCTAAATCCTGGATAGGTTTTCTGTGGTGCAGCTGAGGATAGACCTGGTTTATCGAACCTTGTGAAGGATGTCTCTTTAAACAGAATTCATCTTTGACAGTTTGTGCAATACTTCTGTGTCCCATCTGACCAGAGCAGCTACAGTATGTCTGTTCTGTCCATGACTGAAATAGAAAAATGCAAATTCTCTTTCAAGGTGCATTTTTTTCCCTCCGTTTTTGCACAAAGATTCTTTTGTAATATTGAATATATTGTCTTTTTAAAATGTCTGATTTGTATATCGAACCCAGAGTTTTGCCCTATGGTTGGTTGTCATCTTTTAGCTGATATTTTTAGTGTCAAAGGGAGTGGTGTGACTCAAAATTACTTTGAGGAACCATGACTGACTTGTTACTCGCTGGCATCTTTGCTGCTAATTCTGCCAATTGCACACTGTCAATATTTTCTCAATGTCTCGGGTAAATGGCAGCGAGATGAAGTGTGACCCGACCTGGACCTATTATGCTTGTCTGTGGCGGCTACAACAACCAAATTGTATTTCAGTTTTATTTTTATTGTAAAGGTTTTTATGTTTTATGAAATGTTGAGAAACTCTCGATACTATAAAAGTCAAGTGTGGGGGGCTAATCGCAGTATTTCTTGTCTGGTCTTATTAACTCAGATGTTATATATATATTTTTTTTTTTTTCAGAAATGAAGACATTTAATGTCTCACTCATTGACTATACCTCACATGACTTTGAAATCCTTTAGGTGGCCATGGATTTTATTGGCCAAAAAAATGGAACAATCCTTTAGTTCAGTATTAACAGTAAGAAACTTGCCTAATGAATCATTTTACTGAAATATTTACCAATGCAAGTGCAATCATTACCCCTAATTTTTAATGACCCGTCCCCCTGACTGTAAATGAATTATAAATCATAATTTATTGAAATGTTTGCTACACTGAAATGTTTTCAATCAAAACACCTAAACCTTAAATATATTGCTGCATCTAGTAATCATGTAAAATACATCCAGTGTGCCAGCTGCTCAAGTATTGCTTTTGTCCCCAGTAAACATTTTTTCCACGTCCCACCAAAACTTTTTTTTTCCCAATTGTGCAATTAAATAGACCAAAATATGTGCATGTTGCCTACAATAACTCAATCTGCTGCATTATATAGATTTGAGGAAGTTTTTATTTGGATCACAAGTTTATTGAGCAGTGAGATTTAATGAAACCAGTTTTTCTTAGCAATGGAAGATGGACACGAAATGAACATAAGTCAGTTTAACAAACAATACATTGCAGATAAATGACATGAAATATGAAATAAACATTTTTGGATATCAAATCATTCCGCACCTGAGGTGGAGTCATTTTCATGCTTGGTGTGTTTTCCCTTTGGTAGAGAGAGATGATATTTAAAGTAATTTTACATTATTGGTCAGACCCTTAATTTATAGGAGGACAGCATCTATAAAAAGGCATTTACTGTGGAATCAAATGCAGCAGATTTGTAAAGTTTTCTGTGTTTTAAAGGCATCATGTGAACAAAGATCACTCAGTATTTTTAAATGATGTTCTTTATTAGAATTATACCACAATGTGCCATTTACAGTAACATTTTTCCTTTGGTTTGCTGGATGTCATCTCATCATCTCTGCAAGCAAGCAAAGTAAAGGTATTTCCAAAAATATCTAACTACATCTATTAATTTTAATCCTAGAGCGGTCAAGTGTTTGGTATAAAGTGCAAAAGATTTAAATCACTTGGTTGTTCTTAATTCAGTTATTAGTTAAAGCATGTTGGTTGTTTCCACCATGTTTTTCTTCAGTCTGAATAATTTCTTTCATCCATGTTTTTGTTTGGCATGATTATCAAGTGCAAGTTGTGAGTGAAAAATTAAGCTAATCTATGAAAGGTCAAGTATGATTAGCACTGACCCAGGCTTCCAGGTCTGAGTAAACTTTCTGCTGAGGTAAACTGTCGAACTTTGAGCAGATCTTACACAGTCTCTCCCTCCAGTCTGTGTACAGCTTCACTTTCCAATGTTGTTTCCAGCTAAAATATTCAGCATAGCATTTCTTGTCCCCTGCGAGCTGTTGTAGATAGTCTCCTAAGTCTTTTAACGATGCAAACTCATCGACATGGATGAAAGAATTAGGTGGAGCCACGGCTTTGTAATCCTCTATTGGTGGTCCGAGGACGACAGGCACCGCTCCGCCTTGGTAAGCGTTCCTCCACAGCTTTTCCGTGATGTAATTTTTGCTGACTGTATTTTCAAAAGCCAAATAGAAGTAGCATCGAGAGATTGTAGGCAAAAGGGCTCCGGAAGTGAGGGGCATCTTCGCCCAGTGACCGTAAACCTTCACAGGAACTATGGCACGGAGCTGATTGTACACTTGGCTTCTCTTGTGCTGGCTCCTGTAGTTGCTTACCACCCAACAGGCCAGGAAGCTTTTATTCAGAGGGATATGCTCCACTGGATCTCCTCCGGCCTCCTGTGGAAGGAGCTCGCCGTAGGGCACGGTGACATCAGCATCCCTCCTGTAGGTTACAGTCATATTGAAGACACCTGCATACTTTCGTAAGTTTCCATTGTAGACAGGGGCCTCCAGAGACATCCAGGCCCACCTCTGGCCCCACGGTCGGGTCAGGTTGACGGGCAGCTTTTGGCCGGTTACCAGCTCTCTGTTGTGGAACACCACCACATCGGCTGAGGGGAACAAGGAGCGATCGTCCACCAGTCTACAGCCCGGGATTTTGTAGAGGTCCCAGCACACGTCACCCTTCAGGTTGACTCTTCTCCTAAAAGGCCAGTGCCACATCAGGATGGTCACATTTCTTCTGGTGCTCCGGTTATCAAAGGTGGATGGATTTCTGGCTGTCAGGTGCTGGAATCCTCTCGACCATCCATTGCAAAGACACAGCAGGAAAATACAGAGAAAGGAGAGGAGGAAGCACTTCTTCATTGAACTGATCGTGGTCTTTTTATTGTTATCACGTCCCTGTCGCAAAAAGGGAATGAAGAAATAGGATTATAAGCTAGCAATGAGGGTTTTTTGGCTTTAACTATTCATTTAACTAGCACCACTCTCCTTGTTTGCATGTTTTAGCCCATTTATTACAAATCACATTAAAGCAAACCTTGTTTGTGTGTTTTTAAAAATTTAGATGCACTTTTCTTGCTCTTCCACATATCCAGTAGTTTCCCTTAATTTCCATATAAAATAAAAATCATTATTGTTAGGTAAGTGCAGTGCAGACTTATAAAAAGAACTGTTAAATGCTGAGGATCTTTGCTGCATCTCATTCCTCATTCCTCTCCCTTCATTTCCTTTCATCTCTACTGTAAAACAAGGACATAAAATCCCCCTAGACATTGCTAATTTATGTTCATATAGCACAGGAATTAATTAAAACCAATGGAAAGGAGTGATACTGAGAACAATCAACAGGTCAGTTTACATGTGACATTTAATTTGATTGACTTCATATACGTTCCCTGCAGAGTTTTTGATTGTCATCTATCATGTATGAACAAAACAAGAAAATGCAAAGATTCACTGCATACTTCAGTAAGAAGGAGCTTTTAATTGATCTTACAAATCCATGTGAATTTGACCAATTTAGACTTTAACACATCTTTTAAATACCAAAACTGGAAGGTTCATTTCTCTCCAAAATCAACACAATTAATTAATTTGTGCTTCTTATCATATTGTGAAATAATTAATGCTACAAATGCAAGTAATGCCCGGAGTTTTAATTTGAATTCCTTTCAGATTGACGTAAACGGGAAAGATCAGATACAATCGGAAAGGGGGATTCTGTCAGTGTCAGTCAGCACAATTTGTTCATTTTGGGCGGGGAGGCAGAAAACGAATGAGTCAAATAAAGTTATAAAAAATATTATAAAATATGCAAAAATAAGTGAAAGTCTGTTGCATCATCATCATCATCATCATCCTAACTTTCTTGCATGGGGACAATTTGAACGAGGACTCACCATCGGGTGTCTCCGACTCAAACCGTGACTCCCAGTATGAAGAGGACTCACCACCGGCTGCTCAAATGAGAGATCTCAGAGAAACTTGGGTAAATGTCTTTTTTTTCTATATGGACAAAAATGAAAAAAGAAGAACATACTGTGATCAAAGTCAGAAAACATACATTAAGATCCATCCATTGACACAATCAAAGTGTCACCAATTATATAGAAACATTTCAGGTTGTTAGTATGTAAATCTTTTCTATAATGTCTAGGGAAAGATAGAAAAGAGATTTAAATAATTGTTAGGCTGAATTATGGGTCAGCAGGTTGTGGGATTACAGTCTAGATAAATGTTAAAACACGTCAGCTGAATATTAATATAATGAATTTGTCTTTTGTAATCAAAATTGAACCGTTCAGTCATGGAAAGACATCCTTTGTGGTTGCAATAATTATTTCCTACTTTTTAAACCTGCTTACCAAACTGAAGAACAATATGTACAACAATAGTTCCTCTTTGGACAGCATATCATGTGAAATGTGAAATCCTAAAGATTGGCCGAAAACAGGATTGTGAAACTCATTACAAACATGAAACTATAGGGTTTCACTTTGCGTAAGAAAAGGAAAAAGACCTCGAACTGAACTGTGAACAAATAAGGAACTAATAAAGACTCACACAGGAAGAGTAACACAAAAGATGCAGATTGCAAAATTAAAGGCAGATATTTTAGCAAATTAATAAATGTTTTTGTATCTTTGCATGAAAGAGAAAAAAATGTTAACAGAAAAAAAAGAAAATATAGATAATGCACATAATAACACAAATTTATTATTTCATCTTTTGCACAAACTTATGGAAATTACCTCTAAATGTGCAATAAAAAAAACAACAGAGATGCACGGACCTAAAAATAATTTCTTAACTTTTGTGTCTAAAATCATCCAGGATGATCCAGGATGCAGGATGTAAATTCAGTTTCACCTGCGGTTTTTTTTTTCTTTTATAAACTCTGTTGCTACTGTTATTACATGCTGAAGGCTTATAGGTTAATATTTTCTTACCCAACTTCATTTCTGCATTGCACATGATAAAAATGGCAATAAGCAACAAAGCTTAAAAAAATCTTTAATTAGATTATAAGGCACTTATAGGTTTTTGCACCAATAACCTGCTGCTGCCGTGCCTCACGCTATCCGAATACACGATGAGCATAAAGAACATCCTGTAGTTTAGAATAAGCAGAACTGGGTTGCTCAACTACTAAAACTCAAAGGCACCACAGTTCAAACCACATGAATAACTAGAAAATGTGAAAGTAGCACCTGTCTCCTGATGGCATGAGGCAAACACTTCAGTTTGAGTTGATTTCAATGCCTTTCTTTTGAGTCATCGCTTAAAAGAATAAAGTGCGGTCATTTTATCATAGAGAGAAAAGTGCAGCACTGTTCTGCAGCACTGGGGTGCAGAGATGGACGCATGCATTTGTAGATTATTAATGATTAATAACAATTAATGAGATACGATTAGACCTGATCACAATCCTTCATTTTAAGTGAGCCTCCACAGCTGAAAGCTCAAGAGAAACTGAACAGGATGTGGTGAAAGATTTATGTTGGCAGTGGCACTTTTCTCCTCACAAATCTACTGACATGCAGCGCAGAGAGTATCATATTCACTCTCAGCTGTCATGATTTTGTGCCATGTGGAGAGCACAAGAGAAAAACTCATTTCAGAGGTCAGACCACACTGACCAAGGAGACACGTGAAAAAGAAAACCCGGAGCTTTCTCCACTAACCTGATCACAAGATGAGTCCTTCACTTCTCCCGTCACCACTGATACCATTTTTGGCTGCTCACCGTGCACACGTGAAGATGAGCTACAAGCATTTAAAAACCAAGAAAAACTTTTCACGCCTCTGCCCCTTTTAAGGAAGCCGAGGCGTGGCCCTCTGAAAGATTGCTGAATATGATTTAAGTTCAGCGTTGTGTTGCGACGCTCCCACCCTTTCCGCGCCTCCCTCCACATCCTCCTTCAGCTGCTTTCAAGTAAATGCGATGTTATTCCGCTCCTCTGTCTCTTTGGCAACACTCTGCGAGAACAAGTGAGCACAATCAGGTGTTGATCGATATTGCTTGTGGGCACCGGCGGGGAAAGAGGACGTGCTGATCTTGAATCACCGTGAAGGTTACACCAAAGTGCTCAAACATGAGAGAGCCAGAGATGATCAAAATACGTGTAAGGTTGGTAAGGTTAAAAAAGTTTTTCAGATTAGTGCTAAATGTTTAAATGTCTGGGAAGAGAGAGGGGTTAATTATTTTCTTTTTTGCACAAAGAAATTAGTAAGAGCATTGACATGCAGAGAAAAAAATTCAGTTGAATGTGAAAATGTCATTTTATTTCTTTTTGCGATTTACTGTGTGCACATGTGATTTGTTTTGTACTCCTCTATTGCTGATTGTTCTTTTAATGTCATGAATTATGAATAAAACATGATGTAAAATCACCAAAGTAAATCTGAACAGTAAAAAGCTCCTCCTGTCTGCAGGGGGTGTGTGTGTGGGAGGGGGGGGGGGCGTAGCTGAAAAATGCCATGAATAGTCAATAGGTGTCACCCACATCAGAGTTTAAAAAATCTGTATTAAAAAATAATATGAAGATGTATCATCATGTTGGAAATGGCAAATAAACGTATTTCTCAAAATAAACTGCACTTAAGAAAATGTATTAAATTGATGTGTGTTTCTTGATTTTGTAGAAATTGCATTATCTATCTTTAATGCTGTTCTTCCAAAAGTGTGTTAGGTACTATACTGTATTTATTTATTCTATTAGCATGCAGTCACTGTTTCTTTTTTTTCACAGTTTTTCTTTTTCACAGCTGTCTTGGCAGCTGCACTTATAATGTGTTTAAAATTGTGCAAATTGCAGCTTATATTTATGCAAATTTACATTTGTGTCAGTATACTAAAAGACCACAAGAGGGGAGTGTGCTTCAGAATGAGACCATGCATTCACACTGAGCAGGGCTGCTTTTCCAACCAGGGAAGACTTAGACAACTGCTCCAGGAGCTGAACCACCAGAGGCCGCCAAAGCCCCATGTTCATGCAGGTGTATGGTTTGAATGTTGGCT
The DNA here is from genome assembly GCA_023238725.1 of Scortum barcoo. NCBI lineage: Eukaryota > Metazoa > Chordata > Actinopteri > Centrarchiformes > Terapontidae > Scortum > Scortum barcoo. The sequence goes on from CM041545.1 coordinate 19,744,534, forward strand.
GTATATAACTTGACAATGTGCAATATTTTCAAGGAAATTGCAGCAATATAAGCTGAATAGTAAAATATGAAATATTAATATATAATGTGAAAAAAATTGTTGTCTGCTGCAGAACTTGTGTTTACTTCTTTAATCTTTGCTCTTCTGATATGAAATACTTCTCAATTCTTCTAAAACCTATTCAGATTAAACAATCTGACACTTAGATTTATGCAACCTGTGTCAAAGCCAAGGGCTCACAAGTAAGCATGGCTTTGCTTTAAGGGGTCATAAGGTCGGGAACCACTGGTGCAGCTCATCCTCTTTGGTATGTTGTTTGAAAGATTTACATTTCTTACATCTTTGTGAGTTGAAAAAACCCTTTTACGTTGCTTATTCTGTGTTGTCTTTATATTGAATATTAAATTTTTTGTTGTTTGTTCTTCTTGCTGCTTTGCATGTCACTGTGCATCCTGTGGTGCGCATGTGATGAATAAAAGAAATCTTTATTCACTGGAAAAAAAGATTTTATTTGAAGCTGCCGCATCAAAAGTGAACAAGCGTAAATGGTCCGGAAAATACTACAGGGAAGGTGAGGGAAAGTAAGTCAAAGTAGTATTTTGTTCCTGTATTTTTGAGCAGGTGGCTCAGAGAACAGTAAAGATAAACACTGAATGCCTTTCAGTTCATCACGCTCACAGAGAAACTGATTTTTTTGGGCTTTAAATTGAATATTTTCACATTTGATCATCTGTCAGCTTTTTTCACCAGCAACAATCTAACAAACAGGACATTTTGTTAGGGGTGTTTGAGTTCTTAGAAAGGAGAACTCCCTTCAGTGTGAGCTCAAATGAAACAGTAGTATTAACTGAATAGTAAATAGCTTTAATTGACCTTGATTGTTTGAATCTGTGACTCCAATTTGTGGATTCCTTAACATGGAGTCATACGTGAATGACAATCACGCCCTCACCATTTCCTCTCTCGTGCGCCTGTGAAATGTCACGTTTCTTTAAGTCTCAAGCCATCTCTCCATCAAGCTGTTTCTTTCTCTCTGCTACTTTCTGGATCTTTATCTCGCCACCTCTCAGCTTGCAGCCTTGTTTCTCTTTATGTCGGCTCGGTCGGGGGCGTCTCTCTCTCTCCTCATTCCAGTCGTGGAAATCACAGCGAAACCTCTGCGAATACCTGCTGCATGAGAGCACTCTCTGCCAGCCGTGAATGCGAAAGGCGGCCGAACGCAAAACAAACACATCAAACTGAAGGGAAGGCAGGAAACAAGCAGGGGAAAGCAAAACAGTGACCCAACACTGACACCTCAGAGAGAGAGAGAGAGAGAGAGAGAGAGAGAGAGAGATAACGAAGGTATTTCATTTCAGGTGAGATACAGGTGAATCTCTTTTCCTGTTATACCGTAGAGATACATCCACACACTTCTAAATGTGTCCTTAGAGTGACCTTTTAGCCTATTATTCTCAATATCTGTCAGGTTTAAGAAAGTTTAAGAAAGTCAAAATCACACATTATATAATAATATCTTTGGTTACTGTGTGATTTGGGGTATCAACAGTCCCCCTTTGCATGGAGCGAGGTCCATAAAGAAAGAGTTTGGTGTGGAAGAAAGTGACTTGGCTTTCACAGAAACTCAACCTCAAGCCCATTCAGCCACTCTTGGATGAACTGGAGTGCCGACATGAAGCCAGGTATTATCGCCAAACATCAGGGCTCGACCTCATGAGGCTGAAGGAAGCAAATGTCTGCAGCCTGGGTCAGAAGATCTTGTTAAAAGCCTGAAAGATAAGACAATTGAAGTCTCTGATAGCAGCACATTGATGCCATTAGATTGAAATGTTAAGAACTCAAAGGAAATAACTTTATTTGTGTTGCATAATTATTTTAAAGGAACCTTTTTACATCAACTGTGCTGCGCATATGGCTTTATTTTAATAGCTTCTTTAATAAATCATCAACTATTTCAGCTATTTCAGCCTCTGCACTAATAATTCGCCTCCAGTATGCTGACCTGCCTTAGTTTGGTAGAAAGAAAGAGACAGAGAGCAAATGGGGGAAGCAGGCAGAGACAGATCCAGATTTGCTGGTCTGACTGGTAAGGCCGGAGGGGGTGTGGGCCGCCTCTTGGAGCTCCACAGGCGTGGTGAGAGACAAACAAAAAACAGAAACAGACGAAGAGAGACGAGAGGGTGGAGAGGGAGAGGTGAAGCACCAAAAAAAAAGAAGAAATCCAAAAGAAGAGAAGAAATACAGGCGGTGTGAAGACGAAGCAGCGTTCTTCCATCCAGCGCCGACCGTGACCACCGGTGTAGTGTGAGTATTGACTCTCGTGATACATCTTACTACCAGTTTCATCAAAGCTGTGAAAGGGAGAAGTGTGTGACAGTGTAAGAGTGAGATTGCAAAATAGTCACAATAACACAGTCGAGCCTCTGACCCGTCTTTGCAGTGACCGAGACGGAAACAAAACCACTCTGCGGATCCAAAAGAGAGAGAGGGACGTTAAAAGACAGAGAGGAAAAGAGACAGAAAGATGGCCGAGGACCCGAAGATTGAACTCTTCGTTAAGGTAAGACCTACAATAATTGTGATGTGCTGCGTTTAAGAAAGTCCTGCTGAAACACAGCACTGTACATGTGGATAAAACAGTAAAAATGATGTATGTATTTACTATCATAAAAAGCAACCTTACTTTATTATGTGTAATAATTTCTAACAATCTTAATGTGATTTTTTTTGGTCAAACTAACATTCAGTAAGCTTTCACTTGTTTCTACTGTTATGTAACTAATATTACAGCTGAATTATAAGAGTTTTCTATTTAAATCTCAGCCTGCCACTTCTCTAGTAGCCCTAAATCTTAGAAAAGCTGATGAAAAGAGACAGAAAAAGATCATTTCCAGGTGTCACAGTGTATGTTTCAGTATTTTTAGCTACTTAATTGACTGATTTCTTTCATTCATTAGCACATATCATCTGAAACTTTCTAACAATGCACAAATGTCAGACTTATAATATCATTTTGTGTGTTGCAATACATTTTATGATAATGCTATAATGACACAATCCTAGCATCTGGACTGTTGAGGAAAGGTTTAATCTCTCTTGTTATATAAGCACAGTATCAGTGTCAGCAGCAGACAGTGAAAAGAGGCCTGTCCAGTTTGGAAACCTGTGTCCTGCCCTTTCAGAAATGCCTTTGCCTCTACATGTGCCTGTGACTCAATAATAGCAGGCTATAGTAGAAATATATGATACAGCAGAGATACAAAACACTGTTTAAATACTGGGTTGTTTAATCTGGGTGTAAAACAGCCTCAACCCTCCATTTGAAATTCCTCGGCGGGTGGTTTAGAGTAGAGCAGGCTCGACGAGAATACCTGTGCAGGTATTTATGGTTTGGTCAGATACATGACAGTACTCGTACCAGAGCCAATTCACCTGTGTAAAGAAATGCATTTTCAAAGTCACTGTTTGCATGTGTTCATAACATCATGTCTGTTTGTCTGTCAGGCCAGTGTTGACGCTGAGAGTGTGGGGAACTGTCCTTTCTGTCAGAGACTCTTCATGATTCTTTGGTTAAAAGGGGCCAACTTTACCCTCACCACTGTGGACATGAAGAAGTAAGAGCACTGTTTTGTCTCCATAAACTTTAACATATACAGCTAGTGCAATTTTACAATTATGTAGCAGCTCCCACCCCCTGTATTTAAAGGTGAATGACGAGAAAAGGTGCAATGCTCATGAAAAACGTAAAGGTTTTCACTGGAGTCCAGCACTGCATGATGGACTGCAGCTTACGCCAACACGCACTGAGTGAAAATGGAAACACATTCACATGTATGCAGTGTTAATTGTTTTGGGTGATGCAGAGTTTAGAAGGAAACAGATGTATCTTGGCAACAGCCCACGCACAAAGGGGGAATCCCGCAGAAAGACCCAGCAGGCCAACGAGATCAAACCAACCTGCTCTCATCATTGTAGTTAAACTAACAATGATGAGGAAGAAGAATTCAAAAGATAAAGATAAGAATATTAGCGAGAAATTCTGAAAACCTTCTCAGGCAGTTAAGGTTGAGACCAAACCCAAAGCTGTCCACAGTCTTGTGGTGTCTTTAGATTATAATTGAATGCGTAAGTGAAAAGGATGGAGTGAGAAGTGTTTTAGAGGTTCCAGGGTGCATTTGAATAAGGGAAATGTTCTGAATGCAGTCCTGCGTGATGTTTGGTGAGTCGGTGCAGAGAAGTCAGAGAAGGAAATGAAACACGGTGTGAATTCTGTGAACGGTGAACCGTGCAAAAGTTAAAATAACCCAAAGGTTATCAAAGCAGGGAAAATGTAAACACAAATCGGTAAATATTGGTAAATCAAATGAGAAGCGATTGTAAATGGAAATTAAACTGTAAAAGTGATCCGGTCATCCCCTCCATACTCATTTGCATATGTTTGGTTCAACGTTTGTCATATTTATTATCTATCTTGGTTGTCGTTCTGTTGCAGGGCCCCTGATGTGCTCAAATATTTGGCTCCAGGCTCCCAGCCTCCGTTCCTCCTCTACAACCAAGAGGTCAAAACGGACACTAACAAGATTGAGGAGTTCCTGGAGGAGACCTTAGCCCCACCACAGTGAGCAGACCGCCTGTCCTGGTTTCATTTTTTGAATGTTTACTTAAATGTATATGTCATCCATTATCGCCTCAGGACACACTCTTACATTTTTATCCTCCCACTGGCAGGCATCCAAAATTGTGCTGTCGATACAAAGAGTCCAACGGCGCCGGAGAGGACGTCTTCCGAAAATTCTCAGCATATATAAAGAATCCCTTTCCTGCAAAAAATAACAGTAAGGCATCGGTTGGATATTTCAAAATGAATGAACACTTATTCAGTTTCATATTTTGCCACATGATGGAGCCTGCTGCACCTTCTCTGTCTTTCAGTACTGGAGAAGAACTTCCTTTCAACTCTGGTGAAGCTGAACATGTACCTTGAAACACCTCTCCCCCATGAGCTGGACCAGAACCCGAACATCACAACATCCTCGCGCCTCTACCTGGACGGTGACAACTTCACCTTGGCAGACTGCAACTTGCTTCCCAAACTCAACATTGTCAAGGTGAGCAGGATTCAGCAGTGTTCAGTGTTTAAAAAAACGTTCTCTCCATCATCGGGACAGTTTGTGACTAGGCTGGACTTTTTTTTCAAATTCCCTCTCTTCCCTCAGGTGGTGTGTAAGGAGTATCGTGACTTTGCCATCCCCGCAGAGCTCAAAGGGCTGACGCGTTACCTGGAAAATGCCTACAAACGAGACGAGTTTCGTTACACCTGCCCGAATGACTCAGAGATCCTCCTTGCCTACCACTCTGTGGCACAGTACCTGAACAAGTAGATCAGGAGAGAGAAGTGAATCAGGAGGCGTGAGAACAAAAAAGGATGGAATTAAAATAAAATGCAGAGAACAACAGAGGTGACAAAATGTCTGAAAGCTGTTTTATAGGTATCAAATTTTATATCAAATTTTTTTTTTTTTTTTTTTTTGCAAAGGCATGTTGGAAAATTAGCTTCCTGTAAAAAGTATTGTTGTTTTCATGAATTGGGCTTTAATTGGTTTTTAAATTGCCCACTGCAACTTACAGCTTAACTGCTACAAAGTTGTACCTGTACACACTGTATATACTGTTTTGCATGCTCTGGTTGTACTTATGTATTCAGCCCCTGTGTGAGAGAGAGAAAGCACTGTAAATCACAGAGAATATTTATGTTATGTCTCATTTTGCATGTCTGTATTGTGTCAAAGCATTTACATAATGTTGATTGCATTGCATGAATTCAATTTTGTCATGTTAAATCAGATGCAACATTGAATCAAATATTGATTTATGTTCAGAAAAAAAACAACAAATTGCTTTTAACGTGTCTTTAGTGTTTTTTAAACTAACAAGGGACATCCCTTATCTTAATGAAAATTTGCGTCATTTTTCACAGCCCGTCCTCTTAATGATTTATCTTGTAAATGACTGCATGTATCTCTATAGTGACTCAGTTATCTTTAAATTTAACATCAAATGAATTTTAGTGAAGGAAGACAGGGTCAACATAAATAAAAATGCTTTGATGTGGTCAATGTTAAAGGTTATGTTGTTTGAGTCCTTTTGCATAAAATGATTTGTATTGTGAAAGTGAAAACAATGTACATGTAAATGTCAGGAAAAATATATTAAAGATGTATTATGCAATTCTCATTCAAAACACTCCTAGAGAATATATCCTGTCCGCTTGCTGTTCACTTTGTGTGGTTGCTGAACAAAAACCTAGTGTTTGTTCACAGCCCAGGCTCTGTAAATGGGAAACAACAGGGTGGTATGATCCAAAAATAAATACATTTTGCTGTGATTTATTTGAAATAAACATCAAAATCATGCTAAAATATTTACATCATGATAGCAACTTCTAAAAGGTGTGAATTCATGCTTTGTCGGGCCTGTCTGCAAGAAGACAAGCAAACAACTTTTTAAAAATGTTAAAAATGTTTCCTGAATAGAATTCAGATAGACCAGTGATCTCAGAGATCTTAGACTCCACCTTTAACTGCAGTATGTGGTCTACAAGTCTTTTTAAAAATTCGAACAAGCTGAAAACATCCTAAATTATTTGAATTATTATATTTGAATATTATTATCAAACTGTTAACTTATTACTGTTAACTTATTATTATCAAAAGTGTTGCCAGTTCATTTTCTGTAGTACTTAATTTCATCACCACACCCAGTAAGTGTACTGTCCCACCCCAGTACACATTCCAAGCTGATGACCTGATGAAATCCTGCCTCCTTTTGTTAAAATCATATGCTGTGTGAAGATGAAGAAGCACAGGAAGCCTTTGTTGAAAGATGTTTTGAAGATATGAACAGGGAAGACTCGGATCCCGCTTCTGATTGGACGAGCGCTCCCGAGCGGTACCATGGAAACAGCAAGACATCAGAGGCGCCATTGGTGGAGGGCGGAGGCGTGGGCGGGGCCAAGCAAGTGTCAGCACAGAAAAACTTTGTTAGCTATTTGCTAACTGCTGAATCGTCCTCGTTGGAAATGTTTCTACCCTGAAATGGCGACACTACACATCTCCGAGAAGTAAGCATGTTGTTTTGTGTCTACTAGATCTTTCACAACGCTTTTACGTGACTTTAGTTGTTTGTAATTCCTGAAAAGGCGGGCAGTCTTAGGGAGCCAGCCGCTAGCCTGTGTTGTTTTGGCTAACGGGAAGCTAACGCTGAGGCTGTATTAAATCGATTACTTGGAAATAAACAGTTGTTTTGCTGCCGGCTGATTACACCAGCTTGTTGTTTACTTGTCAACACGAACACATAAAGTCAGGTGATGACTGTGAACATGCTGACATGACAGTTCACAAATCCATGTTTCTCTATTCACTGTTTCCTTTTTTTGTACTCCAGCGACAACAGTTTAACCTCTTTCCATCCAAATTTCACCTTTATAAGTTTGATTTGCAGGAGTTCATAAGCCTTTCTTGTCTTGCAGGATGAACTGCCATGAAGACGATGTTAGAGAGGACCTGGCCAGCTTAGTAAGCATCATCTTTTCTTTCAAAGAAACTAGATCATCAGAAAAACGAGATTAAGAGCTCGTCTAGGGAAGGAAGATAATGCTGAAAGGTTTCCCCTGTTTCCATTTCTGTCCCACACTCACACAGAAACACTGACAATTGGGTAGATTAATCTAATAAACCTTATATAAATGTGATAAATAGGCTTGTATACATATTTACGGCACCAGTTTTGCTGTATAAATTTCTGCATTTTAAATAATCAAACTGTTTTTAAGCTTTTTCCCCCAAAAGTGAGTGTTTGTATCTGCATGAAAAATACACCACTGGCAAAATAAGCAATAAGGCTTCAGTAGCTTATTATTGTAATGCACTTTGATACAGTAGACGGAAAATGACTTGCATGCATTTAACTTTACAATGAATGTTAGTTCTCATGATTATATCAGCTCCCCACTATTAATGAGATCAACACTACATTTGTGTCTACACACAAAATATCTTTTCTTTCTTTACTTAACAACAGCAGACTATTTGTGTTTTGTTGCACCAGTGATTGAAACATGTGAAATAACAACCAAAGCAGTGCTGACTTGATCTGTTTTAAAAGTTGTTATACTTTACTGTTAATTGGATTAAGGGAACCGTAGATAACATAGATAAGCTAAGATAAGATAATACTTTATTGATCTCTTAGCAGGGAAATTTACAATTTTACAACAGCAACAGTGATAGTGCAGTAAGAGGCAAAAGTAAGAAAAAGCAAGATATAATAATTACGAATGATAAAAACAATAAGAACAAATCAAAAACTAGTTATTAGCTGTACTGTCAAGGTGACAAGACATCCATTTGTAAATTAGTAAATTATAGTATTTGTTTTTCATAATTGCTTTTTATTACTCTCATTGTCTTTTATTTATTTTATCCTGATTTTTCTTTCTTACGCCTCTTGCTATTGCTCAATCCACTTTGCTGTTATAACACTGCAGATTTCCCCACTGATAAATTATATGGATTAATAAAGGATTATATACCTGAAACTGTGCTAACCTGTTTATGTTTTTAGGTGCTGAACCGCAAAAATGAAATGGCAGCACGAGTGCAGCAGTTCTTGGAGGAGAGGATGCAGACCACTATGGTATGAAACAACAAGTCAATGAAACTCTGTGAAAGCATTGGCCTGCCCTGATTTGTTAGCAATCAAAACATCAAGTCAGTCTTCAGTTGGCTCTGAATTAAATAGCATTGCAGTTCTATCCACTTGAAGGTGCTATTACCAAAGAAAACTTTCTTACTGTTGCTAAGCAATGCACCTGTCTAACTAAACTTCCCAGATTCCTGCAGGAAAGGAGTATCCTGACAAACAGATAGCGTTCCAGAAAAAGGCTTTCTGTCTCTTGTTAGTGATGGAAAGATGCCAATTAGCAAATGTCCCAGGCTCTGCATGGCAGTGTGTTCTTGATTCAAACCACACATAGTTCAAGCAGATGATATTGTTAATTTGATTAAAAATGAAACGCATTTAGGTTATTGAATTGATAATGTACGTAAGTTTATGTAAAACTTTATCAGCCCCTCCACTCCTCTGATATGTATCATGAAGATTGATAGGACACAGAGTTTATTAAACCCTGCCCGACTAAAAACTGATGAATGTCAAAAACAAATGTAATTTTAGTTAATTACATCTATGTTTAAAGTAGCAACAGTATTTGCATTGCATACACTTGTCATTACATTAAAGAAGTAAAAAACGTGCTATGTCCCCATGTGGGACAGCATACTGTTTATTTTCAGTAAGCCTTATAAACACATTTTCATAGTTTCTTGTACTTAGTATGCAAGAAATCAGTACTATACTGTTTTCTTCTATGCAGACCATGACTTAGATGTTACCAAATATTTATGTGTTCCTGGACTCATTCTGTCATTATCCACAATTTATTTATGTTTTTTCCAGCAGTGAGCAGTTCCTTTATTTCTTTTAGGGAGTATGTTGCGTGTCAGCAGCACACTCAAATCTAGCTTGTTTTAGTATCCATACCGTGACTTTATTTAGTCTTTTTTCCTGTGTTAACCCACTTCATACTCAAAACCTGCTTAGACTTGTTATGTGGCATTTAACTGGGACATGACTTTGGTCTTTGAAGGATAATGTTACTAAACCGGCAGCTAAAATGCACTGCAATGCCTTCTCATGTAACCATACTATAGTTACAATGCTCTTGTCTATCTTTTAGCTCACAGGTGTCCTGATTGGAGCGGCAGTTGCAGTCTCGCTGATTGGGATTGTGGTGCTCTTCCTTTACAGGAGATTCAAGCTTGCTCGTGAGTCATCCAACCTCTTCCTGAACTTCATACTTATTCAAATCCTATAATGCATATTTATATTGTCTGTGTGCCTTTTAATAATAAATCTCCTCAGGGAAGAGTCTATATTTTCCTCTCAGTTTTCTTCAGTGTGGTCCTAACATTGGCTTTATTTGCATTTTGTTTGGGGATTTTCTGACAAGGTGAAAAACAGCCTGGCGTACCTCAGTATCGCTTCAGAAAACGAGATAAAGTGCTCTTCTACGGAAGGAAGATAATGCGAAAGGTTTTCTCTATTTCCATTTCTGTCTCACACGTAAACATTTACAGCTGAGTAAATTCACTTAATATAAGTTCAATAAATGTGATAAACAAACTTATATTTGTTTATTAAAATGTCTACATTTCAAATGTAATAATATACTAAAGTTCCACTTTTTTTTTTCATTATTAAATAAGGTCTACATTACACCTGTGCCTGCACACAAATGATCTTTTTCTGCCTGCATGTAGCAACAGCAAACTTTAAAATCTTCAATACATTTGTCTTCCTAAGGTCCAGACGCTGTCCTCCACTCCTACTCCCTCCTCTACCTCAGTATCAAAGCAGCCGCAGCGTGTACGCAAAAGGACCAAAGTTCTTAGCATAGCTCGCAAGTATGCTTCATTATTAATTTTTTTATTTAATTCTGCAACAGTTACTCAAATTTGTTTATAGCCTTTTTCAGTGGACTGATATAATGAAATTTATTTAATAACTGTTTTCCATCTCAACAGAATCCTGAGGATCCGGAAAGATCCTCCCACCCTGCAGCCCAAGGAACCTCCTCCCTCTCTGTTGGAGGCTGACCTGACAGAGTTTGATGTGCAGAGCTCCAACCTGCCCTCAGAGGTCCTCTACATGCTGAAGAATGTCAGGTAGACAAACATACAGTTAGCTTTTCCTACAGATTTAATCTCCCACACTGTTTCTCCCGTTGGTTTTCATAATGTGTGGTGTTCTGTAACTCGTTGTAGGGTCTTGGGTCACTTTGAGAAGCCCCTGTTCCTTGAGCTGTGTCGCCACATGGTGTTTATTGAGCTGCAGGAGGGGGAAGGTCTGTTCAGGCCAGGAGACGATGATGATAGCATCTACGTGGTGCAGGATGGACATCTCGAGCTCTGCATCCAGGAGAACGTACGTGGATGGATTCTTTGTTTTCTCTTAAACTTCTTCTGTATGCACTCACATTATATTACACACAGCCATTCGACCCATTTTTAATACACAAAAATATCAAAGAGAGAAACTTTTAAAATCGCATCTACAAGACTTTTTGTTTTTTTCAAAGAGTGATAAACTGATGTGTTTAATATCAAGACATCAACCACAAAACATTTGCTAAAAATCGGACATGTCATCAGCGAAGTTGCTTCTGATCATTAAACGCATGTTAAATGTCATCTCAATGAAACGTATAGCAAGGGCATATGCACAATTTACTCTGTCTAATGATCGTTTCAGAGCCTTCCTATACCTTTTAAAACCCATGTGCAAAGCTCATGACAAAATATGAACAGGAGGGGGCAGCAATGCAACATTTATCTAGATGCAGTCCACCCTTTAACCACAGAAAGAAGAAAAATGAAGACTCTCCTAAATGTGTTTTCCTCCTGCTTGCTTATGGTGTTGTGTTACTGCTACCCACCGTGGCTGGTGTTTGATGGTAAAGTTTGATTAAAAACTCTGTTGTTGGTGGCGTTTTTGTGTTTTCTCATTTTTAGGATGGTACAGAGCCGGTGGTGAAGGACGTGCACCCAGGGGACAGCGTCCACAGCCTGCTCAGTATTCTGGACATCATCACTGTGAGCTCCTTATTCCTCCTCCGTCTGCACATCAGACTAACTTCTCCTCTTGTGTCGTCTGCGGCCCCCTGATCTGTTTGTGTCTCAGCTGTCCTCTGTCGTCTCCTCTCCACCGTTCATATTACCATATTTCTCTCATTTAGGAGCAATTCTTTTTGTGCTTCCCGTTCAGCTCAATTTGTTTATCCATTCCACCTACATCCCTGTTTGTCAGGTCATTCTTTTAGTTATTTCGTTCTGTGGCATGCTCATGCTTATATTGTCACTTTGTTCATCCACTCAACTCAAACGTCTTTACTTGAACCTGCTTCTTTTTAGGATTTCTATTTTCATGAACAAAAAAAATCCTATCTTTTTTAGACACTGAAATAGCTATTGTTCAGAGCAGATTGTACTTAACTCTCAATGATTCATTTAAACACAGAAAAATCTGATATAAGCAAACATTTTTAAGCTGTATCACACATCATCCTACAGGTTTAAAAGTACAATTTCATAAAACAAAAATTTGAGAAATTAAAGTATTGCTCTTAGTCCAATCAATTGCTTTAATTAGATGGTTCTCCACACAGAAGTCAAAGATGTATTTGGAGTTTTAGTGACTACATCATCTTTTTTTTCCTGTGTTCTCTTCTTTTCTGACTGTTTTGTCCTGTTTTTTTCAGGGTTATCCAGCTCCATATAAGACTGTACTGGCACGGGCTGCAACTCGTTCCACCATCTTACGTTTACCTGCATCAGCCTTTGAGTCTGTGTTTAAGAAATACCCAGAAACACTTGTTCGCGTCATTCAGGTAACATATCGTCTAACGTCGTTAAATACACAGAACGTAGTGCCGTATCTTTATAAGATAAAACATTAACATTTTGATCCAATTTGGGTGTAACTACAATCTGGTGTGTAATATGTTCTGCTCTGTGTGCCTTGGTATGTTGCAGATAATCATGGTGCGCCTCCAAAGAGTCACCTTCTTGGCGTTGCATAACTATCTGGGCCTAACAACTGAGCTCTTCAATCCGGTAGGAGGGAAATTAATCAGAGCAGACATATCTGTGTGTATACACACACAGTCACACAGAGAGGCTCACAATGGATACCTCAAGCACCACCGGTTATGAGTTTGTGCATAAACAAGCACAGACAGGCACACAGACACTTGGTGGCATATATGCAAACTAATTTCACACAACATTAAGCACAGTATCATAATCCTTCATAAAGCTCATTGAAAATGAATAAAAATTATTTCACCCCCCCCCACAGAAAACAGGGAGGACAGCAACCTTTAACCCTGGATTTTTTCTATCTTTGTGATACTCCTTAAACATATGTTATTGATTATTGTAGCTACAAGTCTCAAAACGTCAGAAAATAACTAATAAATATCAAGAGAGTAATTCATACATCAGTATTTTTGTAGTGTCTACTCACTGACCCACACAGTTTAGATATTTTCTATATTTTTATAGATTTACTTTATATTCTACAATTTTAAAATTTGTAATTTGCCTACAACCCAGTAATGATCCTGTGTTAATCTTACTGTAGTCTTAATATCTGATTAGTTTTTTGCCTAACTGACAGGAGAGTCAGGCGGTGCCTTTGTCCAATATAAACAGTGTGATGGGTGAAGCAAATTCGGTGAAGACGACGCGCCGTTTGCACTTCCAGGACGAGTTACCTGCTGGGGCCACAGATAGCCCCACAGAGACAGGTCACGCATACACACATAACTCTCAACATACACCACACACACATTTATAATTCTGTGTTGTGCTGAGACTGATCCAGTGCTGGCACTTCATTTTACAATAAACAGATGGCTTAAAGGACAGCCCTTCGAACAGCTACAGGAAGCAGCGATCCATCTCGATGCCCCCCGACTGCGCAGGTGGGTCACTGCCTTGGACGTCAGCGAAAACCAAATGGCATATGTCTGTTTTAATTTCCTGCGCAGACTTATCGTAGTCGCTGATCTGAAAGGAAGGACACGCTCATAGAGACAGACACAAGCATACCTACACTCATAATCCTCCTCCTTTTTGTCCTGGCTTGCAGGTAACGACCTGAACATGGCTTGTGAACGAGCTCGAGTCACCATCGACGAGGCCCCACCCAGTCCTGTCATTTACAAAGTAAGATTGCCATGTCACCTCTTTACATTCAATCACAGGTCGGCTGTCACATCCCAGCATCCACTGCCTCTTATACTCCTGCTTGTCTTGTTCTCCCTTATTAGTCACTCTCTTATGTCTTTGTTTTTGTAGTCCAGCCTGAAGAAGAGTGTGACAATGCAGCACACGCCCTCTGAGGTGTTTCACTACACAGACAGCGGGGGGCACTCTGATGCCATCCACCTCAGCAAGAGCAGCACAATCCTCCAGGCTGCTAAGAGGGACCTGCTGGGAATCATCCAGCTGCAGGTGAGAGGTTCATCACAGAAATATTTTTATTTTATAGTTTTATTTTTAAAACTCTAATTTTGTGTACATATTGTGCACTGGATATTGTGTCAGATCTGATACATCAGGAGATTTCCGTGTTTGTTGTGATGATACAAATAATAATTTATTCTGAATATTACTTGTGTCAAGCATTGCTTTGTGTTTTTTTTCCACTGAAGGACCCCAGTTTGCTGGAGGGCAGAGTGACCCTCCATCAAGTCAAAGCTGGTTCTGTGGTAGCTCGTCAGGGAGACCAGGTCAGAACAACTTACAAAGCTTTTACAACTCTTCAGGCTCTCACAAATCTTCAGTTATTGTTGATTTAATGTAAGGATTTATTCCATTTTGTCTCTTTTTTTCACTCCTGGAAGGTGATAAGGCATTGAATTAGCAGGTTCGCTGGTAGTGCCTTAAACTTGTTAAACTACATCATCAAGAAAACTTGATGAAACTTTTCTTGAAAACAAGAAAAATTTCTACAGCCCACTTAGACCTGAGGTGATCCACACAATAAATAAAATAAGACTTTAATCTTTTCTCTCCAAGCTTAAGGCAGTTTGGCAGTTTCAGCTGCCAAAGTGACAACTTGTAATGTCATGCAAGACTTGGTGATGTTTGCGAACCATTAAAAATTTAAATGACTGTCCTAACTTACCTGCTCCATCTCTCATTGTCTCTTGATACAATTTTACTGTGATATAAATTATATACTTTATATATAACCTTATATACTAACACTGTGATAATTACTGTGAAATTATTTTTTTCTGTCATCAGCACACCTGAATTTTGACATTCATCCTGTCAAATGTGTGCTTCTCTCCTCTCGGTGCTTCAGGAGGTCAGCATCCAGTTTGTGATCTCTGGCCTCCTCCATGTTTACCAGCGGATGATTGACCGCGAAGAAGAGACGCGTCTGTTTGTGACGCACCCTGGGGAGCTCGTTGGTCAACTCGCCGTTCTGACCGGAGAGCCCCTCATATTCACCGTTCGAGCCCAGCGGGACTGCAGCTTCCTCTCCATTTCCAAAACCCACTTCTATGAGTCAGTCATGTTGATCATCATTCGAGATATGTAGTTATCTACGCTGCCTTGCAAAGACACAGATCAGTAACTAAATATACAAGTGAATTTGAAGGGTGTTTGCCAGATGTCTTAGTCATAAAACCTTTTTATGCTGATTATTAATAATAGTAATAGACCTAACAAAACCTGAAAAACATTTGGATAAACTTAAGTGTGTTTGGAATGGGTGCAGGGAAAATTCAGTATATATAAAATAAGTGTTCTTGTTTTTCTTCTTTCATGTCCACTTTAATAAGTTAATAATGAATTACACACATTGGATTATGTAGTTTAAAGGAAGTCCAGCCACATGAAATCATGTGAATTTCACTGGAATATTCTGCGAAGTTGGGCTGGTCAGCTTTTTTTTCACTTTATTTTGCTCTATTATCATTTAAGATGTAGCTACTGTAGTTTTTATGTTGTATTAAAAACAGTTAAGAAAAAAAGGGGATAAGTTCAAGCTTTGTAGGGCAGTGTAGATTATAGATGAAAATGAGGAGAATGTTTAAAAGAGCAATGAAGTTTAGTTTTCATTTCCCTAATTTTTCTGTATTTTTTTAAAATCCATTTCTCAGGATAATGCGTGTGGAGCCAAAGGTAGTGCTGAATGTTGCTCACACAGTGGTGAGGAGGATGTCGTCTTTTGTGCGTCAGATCGACTTTGCTCTGGACTGGATGGCCGTGGAAGCTGGCAGGGCGGTCTACAGGTATTCCTGAGAAGATTCATTCATGTCAGCAAGTCAACAATGGCAAACCGTTGGAAGCTAAATTCTTAAACTTGTTTGCATATTTGCATTAAATTGAAGTTATCTTTATTATTTTTCAGGCAGGGAGAGAAGTCAGACAGTACTTTCATAGTGCTGAGCGGTCGACTGCGCTCTGTGATCATGAAGGAGGATGGCAAGAAGGAGCTGATAGGAGAGTACGGACGCGGAGATCTGATTGGAGTGGTAAGGAGGAAGACAGATGGTGGATAGTGGGTGAAAAACTATGAAAATCTACTATGTGTGCACTAAGCGATCCTCATAAATATTAATGACTATCTTAGGATAAACAGTTCAAAGTTTTCCTTCAAAAATAATTCGTCATTAGCAGCAGTTCATCATCACATTCATAGCATGTTTACTGGCAGTATGTACGACTGACAAAACAGGGAGTGCCAGAGCGCTCTTCAAAACAATGACCAGAAGACTTCATCACTGCCAGTACATAAAAACTAAGCGAAGTACATCTTATGAATATTTACTGGGAAAGAAGTCATTTTACACAACCTGCAAGCCATCTAAAATTATTCATCAAGAATAATAATAATAATAATAAGAAGAAACACTTTATTTTTATTATCCTTACATACTGTAGTTTTATCTAAATGTAGCAACAAAAAATCTTCTTTACCTTAAATATTATAGTTTATACATATATTTTATTTATTCAGAATACATAATTTCAACCTGTTTTTGGGAAAACTCCAAGCACGTTTAGACTCATTTGCACCAGCATAACTAGCATTTCTGCCAAATGAAGTGTGGGTGTGCACACTGCCGTTGTCTGGGCCTTTCTCATATTGTTTGGTTTAATTTAATCTTGAGAAATAAGACATTTATATTCAGTACCTTCAGCATATCAGCACATTCACCGAGAATAGAAAACGTTAACATATGTTTTTTCCGATGTTGTCCTTCATGGGTTAATGGGTCTAAAAATGGATAATGATGCCAGAACCATTTGCATCTTGATAACCTACGTAAGGCAAAGTCACTTTTTTTTACACTTCACCCACTTTCCCATTGGCTGGTGTGGCTGCTTTCTGCAAACGATGCTTCTAATAATACCGGGGTTGATGGATGCTATGGTTACTGTTACCTGGAGGAGCGAAGGCATCCTTGCAGTTTCTGTGATGGTGGGAATAAGATAGTTATGGCTAACAGACTGAGACATATTTAGCACTGCTGTGTTGACGTCAACTCTGGATGATGAGGTGGAGTGATATTATTTATAGCTTTTTTTTTCTCTTTTGTTTTTAACTGAAAATTGATGCTGAAATTCCTCAAAGTAACAGTGCAGCCATGGACTTGTATTAAAACTTAAATTATATACCTGCACTTTTATGTTACTGAATTATTCCCCAAAGTGTCAGTATCTTGAAGTTAAGATTTATTATTCTATTTGAGTTTCTTTTTACTTGTGATCAGCCTTTTTGTTTTAAACACTGATGTGTTTGTCTGCAGGTGGAGGCCCTGACCCATCAGAACAGAGCCACCACGGTTCACGCCGTACGAGACTCTGAGCTGGCCAAGTTACCAGAGGGAGCTCTCAGCTCCATCAAGAGGAAGTTCCCACAGGTAGGGTGGAACTTAGTTGTCAAATTCAATTTCAGCTGATGTGGAAACACAATTAATTTTCTTTTTGGATAGAATGTAAGTGTGTAGTGATTTTCAAAAGGTCAGCTTTTAATGAAGGTTCATTGAATGTAGGCCCCAGATAATGAGCATTTGTATAATTGATCATCAACTGAAAAATAATGTGGTTAAAAGGTTCCCAAATTATTTCATTCTTCTACATTTCCAATATAAAAACAACATTGCAGATAAATTACATTTTAAAGGAAGTATTTCATGTACATGGTGAGAAAACTGCAGATGTCTGTCCGATTAGTAACACACAGTCACTTCAGAAATCGTTGTTCCCCTCAGGTTGTCACCAGGTTGATCCACTTACTCGGACAGAAGATCCTCCAGCAGGTCAACGGTCCCCTGACAGGTGCGGCTACATGTGCTGCGAGATTTTCCCACTGGTGTTGGTGTTTATCTCGACATGCTGCAGAAATAGTTCACTAATACGTACCCGTGTCCTCTAGCTCGCAGTTTGGCTCTCCACACCCCAGGCAGTAAGTGGGATGCAGGGAATCAGGCCTCCAACCTCTCCACTGTGACCGTCCTGCCTGTGTCAGAGGAGGTACCGCTCACTGCCTTCACCCTGGAGCTGCAGCATGCACTCATAGCGATAGGTAAGAAAAGAGATACAGGGGCTTAAAATTGACCTAATGTGTATTATTCACTGCCATTGTCCATAGACACAGCACACCCCTCAGGGTCAATGTGGATGATGTTTGTTAACATCTGACCACAGGTACTCCTTGCTATGATGTAACTGCTATGGCTCTTCCTCTGTAGATGGATTTTAGATGATTGTTTACTCCAGGTCTTAATCTGAACAGCTTCTTTCCTCTGCTGTGTGTGCGCTTTGGATCAAGCGCGATAACCAGAGTCAGTTCATGTTGAATTAATGAATTAGGTTTTTTATTACACCAAGAGCCTTCAAGGATTTAGGGAGTGATAGTAAAAGGGCTGGCAGACCTGGAATGGCGTGTGTGTGTGTGTGTGTGTGTGTGTGTGTGTGTATTTTTTTTTTTAAATGCTTGTAATACACCAAACAACTGAAAGAGTTCAATACATTACCTGTGTGTGTAGTCTCAGTGCAGCTCTCCAGTCTGTTTAAATTTTGAATAAAATTGATGCCTGATGACTTAAAAATATCTGATGTGATTAAACCAACTCTGTGGAGATTTTAACTGGTTTTGAAACAGTCTCAGTGTACTGCTGATGCATCTATATGACCTAAACAAGCGAACAAGATCAACAGCGAGAAGATTTTTATTAGTTTATAATGAATTTGGGTTGCTTTAGCCGCTAACTGAAGGTCCACCTCTGGAGCTGCTTCCTGGTCTGAAGCTGCTTTAAAATCTTTTTATTTTTTCTTCTTGAAACTGCAGATTAAAGTAACAACACCAGTAGAAGTGTCACCTGTCTTAGTGGATTTAGTTGAGTGCTTCCACCATACTGACCCTAACTGACCCTCTTTCACAAACAGGTCCCACCCTTCTGCTGACCAGCGACATCATCAAACAGCGACTTGGAGCTGCAGCACTTGACAGGTATGTTCTGTATTAGACTGAAAATAAACTCTTAAAAAATACATCCCAAAATCTAATTTTTCCTTCATCACACTACTGGTTGGTCTATTTAATATTTTCTCCGGGCTTTCCATCTTTCTGACTCACTCATTAAATTCAGTTTGAAGTGCGCTTTCTTGGCATGTCAGAAAAAAATGGATCTACCGTGTGCTGCCAGCGAGGCAATGCCGCCTGTCATTAATGGACTCCTTTCCCTTTCAGCGTCCACGAGTACCGTCTGTCCAGCTGGCTGGGCCAACAGGAGGACATCCACCGCATAGTTCTTTACCAGACAGACTACACGCTGACCCCCTGGACACAGCGGTGCATCCGTCAGGCCGACTGCATCATCATTGTGGGACTGGGAGAGCAGGACCCGGCCGTTGGGCAGGTGAGGAACTGGTGGTGGGTTACAGGTGGAGAAATGGTGAGAGGCAAAGGTAGGCGTGATGGGTTTAGGGTTGCTTAACTGATCGTTCGTTCCATAAAACGTGAATAATAGTTAGAACTTTTTCACAGAAAACAGCTGCCTGCCGAGCAGTGAGAGTGTAAAACAGTAAAGTTGTGGGCCGGACAGCTAAACATGAGCTGAGACTCACTATAAAGCTCTGTAAGGGAGCTGCAGATTCAGGTTATAATTGTCTTTCAGCTTATGACTACATGTGACCCCTTCCCCATTGTTTTCACATCATTTAATATATTGTTAGTATAAAAATACCCAATATGGCTGGTGATGTTTTATAAATTTGTTGTCATCAAAAAAATCCACAAAAAGACCAAAACCAACACTATATGTTAGTATAGTCATGTACAAACCGCACTTGATTGACATCTTCACCCCTTCCCTTCTGTTGGTTTGGTTATGTCTATTAAGGCAGAGCCACTTCCACCGTTATCGTTTAAAGGTCACTATAATGCAGACTTTTCAAATAATAAGTGAGAATATAGATGGAAGACATCCGATTATAAAATACATTTTTAAGTCAAGAAGACAAATTTGGTTTCAGCCCCTTTTTGTCTGGTGTGGGAAAAAGCAAAAAAAAAAAAAAAAAACAGATGACAATATGCAAGATTTGACTAATACGATTCGACTGTGTAGGAGTTTAATTGCCAGCACGGCCCCACCCAGCCATCACCGACTAGGAGTGTAATCACCCTGTGTCGGTGTGCAGACCCTTCAATTTAATTTTAATTCCCTAAAACAGTTGGGCACTGCAGTTTGCAGCCAACATTACTCATTACTCGATGTAATTACTGTATTTGTTCAGGACTATTTTCAGTGGTGGATTTGATGAGATAATGAGTATTTACCGCAGCAGGATGTTGACTCAAATTAAACACCCATGTAATGAAGGACACACGTCACCCAGAGCGACAGAGGAATAAACTGTATCATGCTTTTGATGTACAAACAATAATTACAACTAGGATCAGTTTTTAGTTGTTGTCTTTTTTATGGGGTTTGTTAACTGTAAGAAAAATATGGAACAACACTGCTCCCCATCACATGGAAATGAAAATCTGAACCTCTTCTAAAGGAGGTGAATTAAGTCATACGTGGTTTAATGGTCTGTGTACAGCTTGAACACATCCTTTTTGCCATTTTTCCCACTCCAGATGAATCATCACACCAATTGTTATTAACTGAGGCCTTGTTCAGTCTGCAAGTGTGGTGTGTAATCAGGCAGAGTCTAATTTGATGTTGAGGTCCGTGGTGATCGTTCAGCTCTTGAATCATGGTAATGCCCAGGGGTTTAACCAACCTAATGGTCACACAGGCTGTGAAAGGTTTGTACTTGACCCCTGGGCGCGCAGGAGAAATGAGAAATGGGCGGATGGATGTTGTGAGAGTGAGGCGGGGTGTGAGAGAAAGGAGGCACACGTCAAGCTGATAAAGGAAATGTAATTGCCTTCAAAGGGGAAAAATGGGCACCGAGAAAAGTAAGGAATCCATCCCTGTTTAACAGGAGATGGTGGGAGAAATGGATCAATATTTGTTCAGGCCCAGAATGAGTCATAGCTCTGGGGTGATTTTCCTCTTCAAGGGCTCACAGACACTCTCACCGTGCCCATACACTAAACCTTTAACAGAGAGCCCATTGACTGGAGGGGGAAGATCTGACCTTCCTCTTACTCTTCCTTTTTTTTTTTTTTTTAAGTGCTAATTCAGTGCTAATTCAGTGTCATATAATAAAATTAATTTGCCTCATATAATAAAACTGTCTCAGTTGGGAAATTGCATTTGAAAGAATGTGAATAAAATAAATGAAAATGTAATTAAAAATTAATCTGTCAAATAACCTTCCCATTATTGCTCTTATTGCTCCGCCTGCTACCTACAAACTATCAAATATAATGAATAATAACTCATCATTAATATCGTCACATATAATGGTATATTTCTAAATACTACTATTAAAATAGCAATCGCGTACCTGCACACATGCTGATTTAAACCCAGTGTAGTCTCTGCTGTTCTCTGTTTCTGGGCGAGCACCACACAGGACTGAACAAAGTGAGGAATATAAAATGTTCTTAAAACGC
The DNA here is from genome assembly GCA_023238725.1 of Scortum barcoo. Classification (NCBI taxonomy): domain Eukaryota; kingdom Metazoa; phylum Chordata; class Actinopteri; order Centrarchiformes; family Terapontidae; genus Scortum; species Scortum barcoo. The sequence continues at coordinate 19,766,254 of CM041545.1, forward strand.
TCGATGCCTCCCCTCTAGCTGGAGCGAATGTTGGAAGGAAGCGCCGTGCGTGCCCAGAAGCAGCTGGTGCTGTTGCACAGAGAGGACGGCCCCCCGCCCAAAGGAACCGTGGACTGGCTCAACATGCGAAGCTGGATCTCCAGACACCTCCACCTCTCCTGTCCCCGAAGAGTTTTTTCCAAGAGGAGCCTGCCCAAACTGGTAGGAATGGGAAATATGGCCAGAGTGGTGTTGTTTATTCTCTCATTTCTTATTTTTTCCTTTGTCCCCTGCTGGCTGTTCCCCTCTTAGCCTTTTATTTTGTATTTTCTCATTATCTTTTCTTCCTCATTGCTTTTTTCTTTCTCATCCATTCAATTCTTCTCAAACATCTCACTCCTTTTCTATACTTTTATTACAGTTGTTTCTCTGTTTTTTCAGTTGGAGCTGTATCAACGTGTGTTTGAGAAGCCAGCAGACCGACACTCAGATTTCTCCCGCCTGGCTCGCGTCCTCACGGGCAACGCCATTGCTCTTATCCTGGGAGGAGGAGGGGCCAGGTAACACCACCCCACTGTGTGTCTTCCCAAGCAGTTAGTCTAAAAGTTCATGTCGTAATATACTGTAGTCTAGGATATGAACTTTTATATAAATAAATATTTAAATATGCCTCTTAGTGGGCTTAATGGATTTTATAATTATCTGAGCCTCAGACTATAATTACAGAGATTTCTGGTTTAATCTGGCTGCTGGCTGGGTATATCTGTGTAATTTCTCTCTGTCACTTTGTGTTTATTTCTCCACCCTCCTGTTTCAGGGGCTGCTCTCAGGTGGGGGTGATGCGAGCTCTCTGCGAGGCCGGCATCCCGGTGGACCTCATTGGCGGCACCTCCATCGGTTCCCTGATGGGGGCGCTATATGCTGAGGACCGCAGCCACAGCCGCATGAGGATGAGGGCCAGAGAATGGGCAATGGTGAGAGTCAAAGAAACAGTAACACTAGTCTCGTAATAAAGCCAAATATAAGAGCCAATCATATTTACATTTGGTTTATATGATTTGTTCCTTGACAAACAAACAGATTGAATGTAATATAATGAAATATAGTTTAAAATAGGCATTTTATATGTGATACCACTTATCAAAGACTGATTCAAGTACCTTTTCTATACTGTTATAGCTCAGTTAAGTATTTTTGAGAGCATTGCTTGGTTATTCTTGGATAGGGGACATTATTGAGGTGAAAGGAAATGAACGTTGAGTGATTGGGGGTGACAAGCAAAGCACAGAACATTCTGCATCTCAGGCAACCAGGACTCTTGTTTTTCCCACAGTTTTTATTAACCCTCATCGACTTATCTCACGGGAACACTTTGATGCGTCCTGACCTTCATCAGAAACGGCTTCTGGATGTTACGTAACATCTGCCGACCGCAGAGCTCGGACAAACGACCTACAAGTGTTTCCTCTGTGTAATTCTGCCTCAAATCTGTACAAATAACTGTGACAAGCAAACGGTTGAAGTGGGAACATTCATGAGAGGAACAGGATCCCATTTGGGGAAGAGAAGCTGAGCTCCTCCTCCATTTGCTCCAGTGTCTCCAGAAATTTCAATGTTCTGCTTGTCGGTCTGTGCTTGTGAGGGTGACTAGAGGCATTTTTTAAAATTTTAAATGCAGTTTAATCCTTTGATCTAATTAACCACGCTGTGCTGAATAACCATCTGAGGTAATGGGTTGGTGTTGCACCCTGGATGGTTTGAATATTGAGCTCATGAACAGAACCTTTTCTCGCTATTATATGAAATTTGTCCTTATGGTTTTAATGCCGTTGCCATCCATGACGGCTAATTTGAGACACCTGCTCAGTGTCCAGGTCTGCAGGCTGAGCATGTGGTCTGATTTGTCTTTCCTGCAGCGTATCCAGCCCCTCCCCTCCTCTGTCTCTGTCCTTGGTTGTGAACCTCCATGTAGGAGCAGGTGGCTGCTCCTTAGTACTGAATTAAAAGAACCACTGGCGTAATAAAAATGTTCTCCTTAGCAAAGTCAGGCAAAGACTGTCTATTTCTAAATAACTAAGAAAAGCATGTGTACACAGCAGGTAGATGGAACAGCACAGATTAAAAACAAGCAGGTTTTAGTTTTCAAATTAAACTTTAATTTTCAGTCAGGATTCATTCTGCTTTGCACTTGAGACATCAGATCTTTGAAACCTGTAGAGGAAAGAAGCTGTTTGACCTTTACTTTCTCCGGCATTCCCTGTAGGAAATGACGTCAGTGTTTAAGAAGGTTCTGGACTTGACGTACCCGGTCACCTCCATGTTCTCCGGCGCCGCCTTCAACTCCAGCATCAGCAATGTCTTCAAGAGCAAACAGATTGAGGTGAGCGAGATGACGATTACATTTTCTGTGCCTGAGTACTGGGTGAGATTTGCATTTCATGAGTTTTCATCACAGTTTTTACTGCACGGACACTTTTAGTGAATAATAATTACTCTTCACATCCAGAGTTATATGTTGATGGTGCATTATAAATAACATTATAAATATAAATAAATCATGCCAGCTTGTTATGCTTATCTTTTTTGATGTAACCTTTTGTGTATGCAGGACCTTCGGATCCCATATTTCAACATCACAACTGATATCACTGCCTCGGCCATGAGAGTCCACACCGATGGTAAGGACAGTGTTCAGTTCCTGTTTTAAATTGAAAGAATCCTTTGTTCTTAAATGAAATAAATGGTATCTGTCCATGCAGACAGCCACCACTGTCCTCACTGGTGACCCGACCCTTTAATTAATCTCACTGATGAGTTTAATTTTCTGTCCGATCGGGTTGGCTGCTCGCAATTAAATGCGTACTGCTTAATAGGCATAAAACTTCAAGAGTTGCCTGTTTGCTGTTTGAGGTTCTCTGTGGCGGTACGTTCGTGCCAGCATGTCTCTGTCCGGGTACCTCCCTCCGCTCTGCGACCCCAAAGACGGACACCTGCTGATGGATGGAGGCTACATCAACAACCTGCCAGGTTTTCTAACTTTCATACCTCCTTTGTCATTCTCTCACTCAGCGCCTTGAGCAAGTCATTTTTACTATTTTACCACCTCTGCGTGATGATTTCTCAAAGCTCTGTTCTCCTCCTGTCCCACCTTTTTGTTTCCATTTCCTCCTCTCAGCTGATGTGGCGCGCTCCATGGGGGCCAAAGTGGTGATAGCTATTGACGTGGGCAGCCGGGATGAAACCAACCTCACTAATTATGGCGACACCCTCTCAGGCTGGTGGCTGCTATGGAAACGCCTCAACCCCTTAGCTGAGAAAGTAAAGGTAATGGATTGATTAAAAATGAAGACACAACAGACCGTGCCAGGATATGTATAAGTAAATGAGCCCTATGAATAACAATGAGGATATTTTTGTGGGTGTTTTTTTTTTCACTGATGCATATGCTCGTTCATACGCTCGCGGTCTCAGGTGTTGAACATGGCGGAGATTCAGACTCGGCTGGCCTACGTGTGCTGTGTGAGGCAGCTGGAGTCTGTGAAGAACAGCGACTACTGCGAGTACATCAGACCTCCGATTGACAGATACCGCACACTGGAGTTTGGCAAGTTTGATGAGATCGCTGTAAGTTTTGAGAACGGTTCGGATTTCTGTTTTGTTTCTCTCTCAGCTATAGACTGTTCTTTTCTTAACAGTTTGTTTTACCCCTGTGCATGAATCATATAAAAAATGTTGATTTCAGTAAAAAATATCAGTACCCATAAAGGGTTTTGAATTTAATTGTTTTTTTCTTTTTATTTTCTGGTGTATATGTTAATGATTTTTCAGGAGAAAAATGGATATTGATATGTTTGTGTGTAACGCAGGAGGTGGGATACCAGCACGGAAAGACTGTGTTTGACGTGTGGAGTCGCAGCGGAGTGGTGGAGAAAATGTTGAAAGACAGACACCAGGAGGAGTTTTACAACACCCAGTGCAAGAACAATGTAAGGAGGTGATGGGGGGTCAAAAAAGCCATTAAGCACAGCAATGCAGAGCAGCAGCAGAGTCTTAATTTTCTTTGTGGGTTGACGCATAACTGTTGGTCAGGTTGGTTAAATGTCTTTGTCTACAGTCTATAGTCTACAGTAAAGTTGTTGACATTGGACATTTATACCAAAAAATATCATGCATCCATAGTTTGATCAAAATTATTTTAAAACATGTAACTATAATCAGATTTTCACAATCAAACTGTGAGGTGAAAATTTCTGAAAACACATTATCTCAGTACCTGCTCTGCATTAGTCCTGATCAATTCTTTCATCATCTTCAATCATTTGATAATTAAAACATTTTAAAATTCCTTAGAAGTAAAGAAAGAAATCAACATTGAATTCCCCACTGATAAATCTAGTATTGATTTGTAACACACGTCTATGCAACAAATGTTCCATCCTCTCTAGAAATTATCTGAGATTCAATACGACTTTCAAAATACCATCAATAAGTAATCTCAGTTATCAAAAACCTTTGCCTACATTATTGCAACCAAGGTGAAAAAAATACACAAACACAATCAACACAAAATCCTTATAGCTGTTAACAAACAGAATCTATCAAGAAAATCTGTCCAATGTTGAAAATAATCATTAAATGGAAAGAAAGTTCAGGTGAAGTCAGCGTTAAGTGTATACAGTAGTCTCAAATCTTATACAAAATCAAATTGATGAGCTAACTTACCTAAAAAGCCTTAAGTTATCAGTAAACACACCACGCTGCCAGATAAAATTCACATCCTCTTGAGTTTGGTCAGTTTCTCTCATTTTATTTGCAGTCAGTGTGGGATTCAATCAACCACATGGGTATACCATATTATTAATATTTTTTTCTCATTGTTATTGTTTCTACAGTATATTCTCCTCGTCAGCTGTCTCAGGCTTTGGGCTACACCGCTGTTAAAGTAATAACATTAAAACGATGAATCAGTCTGCTCTTAAAGTACAGAGAAGCAGACTTACCGCACACCAGATTTGTCCCCCAGCAATGTCAAAGAAAGACAAAGGACCAGCTAAACGAGGGAGGAGAGAGAATAATGAAGAAAGATGAGATATTTACCTCACAACCTGAACAACAACATGAGGAGGATGAAGGGGAAAAATAGCAGCGTTGATAGTGAATGGAGCAGTGACAACAGATATGAGGAAACGCGAGCGATTGTGAGAAAAGGAAGGTGTTGCATTTGATTTTGAAACAGTAATTCTTAAGACTAAAATAAAGATAAATAAGATAAATAAATCAAACTTTCATTCTTTTAAACGTCCCACATATGCAGTTAATGAGTGCCTTTCTATTTTCAGGTGTTACTGTAGGGAGCAATCCTTGTGGGAAAATAATGCATCTTTTCCTCATATGGATTCTGCATATTGTGTGCAGTAGTGTCACACAAAATGCAGAACAGACAAAGAAATCTTATGTGTCTAAAGCCAAAAAAAAATAAAAATAAAGCAGCTTAAGATTGCATGAAAAAAGTAGCCTACCGTACAAGTGATGCTAAATGTCTGCACTAAAAAAACAATAGTTAGTAAGCTATATGGTCAGATTTAGTTTCTCTTAAGGTAAGAGTTTCCACAATTACAGTAGTTTAAAAAGATGTGGTGCATTTTTGCAAAGTTGCTTAAATGAACACAAACATTAATTAAATCTAGATCAGCTCCCTTTGCCTCGGTGAAGATGCTCCTTGCTATTTGTGTTTCCACAAGTCTTCATAAGTAAGGAGACTTTAAAGCTTTCTAACAGACAAGGAGTAGACACCCAGCAGCTGGTGAAGTTTAGAGGGACTAACTAACCAACTGTTGGCTGGCTCAGGCTATTTTGAGCATTTCTTTAGTGTGTGTGTTTGTGTGTTTTTCAGGTGGTGACGTGTCCCAACGCTTCCTTCACCGACCTTGCATTGCAGAAATTGTGTCATGCGCATCGAGCCCGCCAATCAAACCTGCTGTGGTTGACGGTAAAGCTACCGCCACATGTGATCATACACTACTTTTTTTTTTGTTGTTTTTTTTTTTAAATACAGGAGAAGACACACCATCACTGCCCCTCCTCTACATTTGTCTTCACCGTGCTCGCTCTTATTTGTTTTTAGATGGGATTTCTTTTTCCTGTCATACTTTATTAGCACATGAATCCGTTTCACAAATGGGAGGATGGTGAGCCGAATCCCCATTACAGAAAACACTTTATCATGTCTAATGCTGCACGTCGTTACACAGAAGATGTGCAGATATAATATTTCAGAGCATTTACAATCAATAGAAACATAAACGTGTTTAAATTATATTTAAAAACCAGGTTTAAGTGCAGACTCAGCCGTCTTCATCCTTCCCATTCTTCCTCTTCTCTCTATTTTTAACCTGTTTGTCATTCATCACTCATCAAACTGCCCTGCTTTTTTTGCTTTTCTGACTCATTCACCTGCATGCCCACTTTCGTTTGTCACCTCTCTCACACACCACGAGTTCCAACTTTTTCACCCACAATGTGCCTCTCTCTCTCTCTCTCTCCCCTCTACCTCTTCCCTCCATCAGAGGAGTCAGAGTACCACACTGACTACGACGAGGAGGCTTTGGAGAGCGCTCTGTCTGACATGGAGCTTTACAATCGCTACGGAGAGCACACTGAAGGGGAGGAGACGGCGGACACGGTGCGCACCACTGCTCATAAGGCTGAACACTGTGGGGGTTCTTCTACTGTTTCACTATTACTGGGCACAAGCACGTTTTTCGTAAAGCCACACTTTGGGAAAGTCAGAAGTGTTGCGTTGGCCATTGTACAGAAAGAGATTATGTTCTGGAGCCGGGCCAAGTTATGTTCAATAATACCATGAAATATATCCTGAAATTAATTGGAAGACACTGCAAGGGCCTCCTAATTAAACTAAAATGATATGTTTTATTTCTAGTTAAGGACCAGGGCCTGTGAAAGTTATACAGCTATGTCTTTGAGTCAGAAATTAGGGGGGTTTTGTAGTTATGCCAAGACTCAATTAAGGCTTGAATGTTTTCCAAATTGGAGAAAAAAAAAAGATTGCATATTTCAGTCAACAAAGGATTCACATCTACTGGAATCACAGGGTCTAATTGGAAAGTGTAGCTGTACTGTTTGTCTAACAAAGGAGTATTAACACCTAAAGAGAAAAAATAAATAAATAATTTTATATATATATATATATATATATATATATATATATAACCTACAGACTGAACTTAACCAAAGATAACTAAAGGGAAAGGCTAAAACAACAGTTTCTTTCAAAGTCTCTGTCGTTTTAAGACGATGTGGTCAGTTTTCAAAAGAGGCGCAAAGTGACAAACTCTCAGCCCGACTTAGAGTAAAGCTCTGTTAGTAGGTTTTAAACTTGGATTTTCTCCTACTTAATCAATCAGCTGGTTATACAGACACACAATGGAGTAAGGAGATAATTAGTGAGGATGGATTGGAGGTGTACAGCTCCAGCCAGTAAAGAAAGCTTTAAAGAAATTCCTGTGATTAGTCAGAGGGGTAAAGAGGAAGATGAGAAGTTCAGGTAAGATTTGTAAAGGATGAGTTCACTTTTTTTTTTTTTTTTTTTTTTTTTTTAAAGTCTGTCTGTACACAACACTCACATGTGTTAGTAGTTGTAGTCATCATTCTTTCTGTCCATACTGCCAGCAAAAAGAGCCTGATCGGACCAGTTGAACCCAAAGTGATGGGCGGCACGTGAAGGTTTTGACATTAATTTATCGCTGCCAAATGAGATTGAGCTCCATGCTGCTTTATAACAGGAGGAAATTGAGGTTACCAATAGAAACAGATAAATTGGACAGAGGTTATGTATCAAAGCAGCCGTGTTATTTGATGGTGTCCCGTTCAGCAGCAGTCCATTATGCACGTCTGACCACTTTGTCTTCATAATTCGATTAGATTGTGTGGAATATTATTCTGATGAATTGTAATTTGAACACCTCGTCTCTTTGCCCACTTCTGATTCTCAGGATGAAGAGCTGGAAGGGAGACGCCGCGTTACCTCGCTCACCGGCAGCCACCCTCACTCCCCCACCCTCTCCGACAGCTCGCTGGACACGCCGTCAAACCAGGAAGTCCTTTCAAACCAGTCCATTAAGTGACGACAGGTCTGATGAACTCTGCCCCGAACAGGTCACCACAATTTAACCTGTCTGTCTTTTCTTAAATTTTACCCTCCGGTCCGTCCCACAGGACTCAAAACCCGTCCCCTGCCCTCGAGACTGTCAGCATGACTGTGATTACCATTTGGCCCTCTGTAACCTGGCCTCCTTAGCTGTGTGCCTGACATAACAAATGAAGAGTCCCTTAAAAAAACTGAACACAGGCAGCTAGTATAACATTTACTCTGCTGCAAACCCTATGCATTCCTGTTATACAAGAGCAGCTGCACGTCTGATCATTTCTCATATTGAGATGCGCAAGATCACGTTCTGTAGCTTTATATGAATCACACCCGTCCATCAGAAAACAGAAGGTTCAGAGAGGTGAGGAGATACTATTTCCATGAAATATGTTTTACATGAACCCAGCTGAAAAGGAGTCTTGGTTGATTACACACACAAATCTAGTTGTGAAATAACATTTTTTTTCGACTTCTCTTATTTTCTCTTAAACATAGAAACAGTATATGATATGTGCCCCAAGTTATGACACATCCATCTTTGAAGTTTCTGCCACACACAGCATTAGAAGATTTAAAAGAAAAAACAAAACAAAGACATCCCTTTCCTTGATTTTTTTCCCTTAAATTTGGCTGTTTACACCCATTGATGACCCTTCAAATGACAATCTAAGAAGGCAAAATCACTCTTTGTTTGACCTATATACAACTCCTCTCCACAGTAATGACATAACCTGTGACAAAGTGTGACATATAAACATAACTTTAAGGGTTCACAAGAGTCTGCCCGTATTTACAGAATACACTAACTGATACTACTACCACTACTGATCTCTGACAGTTTGCATATCTGTAACTCTGTTTCTAATGTGTAAGATTGTGAATCTTATTTGAATCATCATCCATTCACCTCATTTGTAATTTTTCTCATCATAATGCATAAAATTACACAAATATGTATTCGGAGCGGCAGAAATCTCAGATTGTTTTAAACCAAAACTATCTGCATGGCTGAATACCAAGTAAGGCAAGTATCATGCACACCTGCACAATATAACAGCCCTGCCATGCACAAAGCTCCTGATGTTCACTGTTTGGTGAACGTTTATTACTGAGGTCAGACTTTAAGGTGGTGTCATACTGGACCGCACTCGGTGGCTGTCAGCACAGTTTTGTTGTCCCGAGTCTGCCGGGGACATGGAGGGAGGTAATGATTGCAATCCACTAGCACTAGTTTCCCCTCTCAGCTGGTGAGACGGGGCGCTCCCCACCCCCCATCTGTTTTCTGGCTCGAATCTATCAGACACAGACTGAGCGGCAGATAGTGTGGATCCGTTGCGTGAACTCGTAGGCTCCTCTCGTTTTTTTTCACGCACAGAGCCTATTTGCAGCAGCAGGGCGGTTCTTCACAGGAACATGCCGTAATGCAAGTTACTTGGCTCGTCAAGTCCTCGTTCAGCTTTTTTATTTTGTCCCTTTTCCAGTGATTCTGATCCAATTTTTTTTTTAAACTGTAAAAAAAAACAAAACAAAACAAAAAAAAAAAAACAGTGGATTTGAGCCCCGCCGCTAAGATGATCAGATTTTTATTGTAAACATGTAAAAAAAAAAAAAAAAAAAGAGTTAATTATCTATTTTCATATTTAAACCAAGAATGTATACAACTTTAGGCCCTAGATGATTTTATGCACAAGTCACAGCTGGACAATCATTCCAGAAATGCAATGCAATGCACAATTATACTAACAAAATTAACATACCTCCGTATGACTGTGCCGTTTCTGTAGAGCTAACGTCACAACTACAGCTGCAATTAATGATTGTTTTCATCGTCCAGTAGTGTGATTATTAGTTTCAAATAACAGATTAATGTTTTGGTCTGTGTAAAGTCAGAAAACAGTTTAAAAAAAAAAAAGTCCTACAATCCAAGGTGATCTTAAAACCGTTTTATTTGTCAGACAGACATTCCCAAACCCAAAGATATTCACCTTACTATGAAGTTATTCCATGTTTGAGAAGGTGGAACCGTCAATTGTTTGGCATTTTTGTCTCTTGAATGGCTTGAACAATTAATTGATTATCACTGACTGATTGATTAATCTCTAATCGCTTTCACTCAATATACTGATCACTTGAGTATATTTATGGAAGTTACTGAGTGGCACATTGTGCAGGTGAAAAACAAACTGGCCAACAAACTTCGTAATGGTGATATGCATTTTTGTGTAAATGTCGACGTGTACGTTCCATAATATCCCAGTACACCTGCGATAAGCTAACTTCAGTTGGCCAACTCACCGGTCGGGCTCTTAATTATGTTTCTGAATATTTTCTTCCCACTTGTTCTAGCACCTTGAGCGCCTCACTGTATGAAGCTGCGATCTTAGCTAATACTGGTGCTACAGCGCCTGCAGCCTTACATATGCAGACGGCAGGAGACACTGTGTGGTAAACACTGTGGAGATCCCATATGCTGCTGCTTAAACGGAGTCTGGATGCAGAATGTGTGAGATGTGAAAATGTTTGTCGTTTACCAATGAGGTAAAGCTGTTTGCACTGGATGGTTTTTTTTTTTTTTTTTGTACTTTTGGGTGGTTTCCAAAAACCGAGCACAATGAATTGATGTTTTCTGGCAGAATGAATGTTTCACTACTTTATTAAATGGGACGTGGAAATGGATGGAGAGCTTACGTAATGTGTGGAACTGTGCCATAAAGTTAATGTAACAAAGCCTTAGATGACCCATAAGGAAAAAAAACAACCACTCGTGCCCTCATCTGACATGCTTTTTGATTAATCAAGTTTACCAGTGAGCCTATACAGCATCTATTACTTGTCTATATTTATGTTTATTGAGTTTTTCACTATACAATTGTTACTAATAAACTACTGTTTGTTGTTTATCTTGTGTGTCTTTCATTTTTCAGTTTGATATCTGGCTTTGTAGTTTGCTGTAGAAAAGAAATGTGACCGTTTGGGCCGTTTAGGGATTATTTTCCATCTTTGATTAATGCGTTTCTTTTTTTTTTTTTTGGTCCACAAAATGATGGAAAAGTTTCCAGAGCTCAGTGTGACTTCAAATATGTATATAAGCTAATATTACATTTGAGAAGCTGAAACCAGAAACTGAATGAATGAAAAGATAAATCATTTGTCAGACTTTGCTGCTGAGTAATTGATTATTCAACTCATTATTTCTGCAATCTAACCATGTGCGGTTGACTTGAAAAGAGCCGCGACAGTTTTAAAGTTTTACTTTAGTTAAAACTAGAATACATAAATCTGTTGCCTGCAGGCTCCTCCAAACGAGATCAGACACTAATGACACCCTCACCTGAGTGAATAAACTCAGGCTTAATACGAGCATTCGACCGACTTAAATTTTTATAAAGTTCTTTCTTCCTACAGAGAACAAAGAGTATTTCCCTTTAGAGAAGCGAGGTTTATTGCCGTCGCTTCATTATGAGCAATTTATGAATTTCAGCCCTGGTCGAGTGTCAGTGTTGGCACTAACTAAACCCCAAATTAATGCAGTCTAATATAACAGATCTTGCAATAAATCCCAAATTCATTAAGGTTATAATAATGTTTGTTAAATCAGCTGTAGTTTGAGAAATGTTAAGTTGCATCGCAGGAGGTGTTTTTAATATTTTGGCTTGTGTCCACTTACAGTAGGTTATGACTTCAGTGAAAACATGAAAGTCATTTTTCCTTCTCCAGTAGTTTCATTTTTAGGATTTTTTTTTATGACCTCCAGAGAATTTGCCTCCTTTCTCATCTTAATAATGATCCTGTGACTCCCTCAGATTTACTGTGGGAGCCTCTTGTGTAGAGTAAATAAAGCATGAATGAATAAATAAAACATCAGCCAGTGAAGAGCATGTGGCTCAGCTGGGTGGCTTGTTAGTTAAATGCCTCGTGGATCGCGCATACCACCATAGAGGTTAGAAAAGTCATTATAAAAACCTCTGTGTAACACTCAAACAGAGCCACAAATTAAAGCCACCGAAAAAAAGTTGAATCAACAGCAAAACAATCAAGTTACGACTTTTACGAAGGTGTGATTTCTTTCTCACAGTCAGACGACATGAAACGGGTCATTTTAAACTCTGTATGTGTCATTATCTCTCCTGCAGGCTGGTAATCTGTCCAAGATGTCTTCCCTGAATTTGGTCGACTAACACTCAACTCCCTACCAACCGAAGACATCACCAGAAAGAAGAAGAAGTAAAGACGATGGATGGAGAAGATGAGGAAATGCTCGAGAGAAAAAAAACCAAGAATTTTCAGAACATCACATGCAGAGCAATGGATCCCACATACCAATGGATGATTAATCCCACCTTATTGATGTGTCCTATAATGAGCTTTTTCAATCTCCCTCACCCTCCCCGGGGAGCGCAGACTTGCATCAGCTAATTATTGAGCACACAAGAGGGGGGAATTTAGGTCACCAGAAAGGCCGGGAGAAGAGAAGGAGAGGGGAATAAGTGGCAGCAGACTCGATCGATAAGTCACAGGGAAGAGAGCCCAAAAATAATAATAAACAAAAAAAAAATTAAAAAGGGGTGAATGAGTGCAGGCTTCCAGGATATTAGAGTCTTTGGACGAGACGAGAGACGAGTTTGACGTTGAACAGGAGGTGCCGGGCGTGTTGGCGGACAATGACCCCCGCTCTGGACTGAATTACTGTGACGGGCGGCCATTTATGGAAAAATGAGGCAGATGAAGGGGGAGACAAGGGGACGTTTCTGTCCTTTAACAGACAGACACTTTGATTTATAGAAGGTCACATCAAACAGCCCACATGCTGTATGTGTGTGTGTGTGTGTATATCTCTCTCTCTCTCTCTCTCTTTCCACACAGCGCTGCTCTTTCCCCTCCCTTCCTCCCTCTCGTTTTGCCTCTCATTCTTCTTCCCGCCGCCTGCAGGCTTTTGGGGAAATGGGGACAAAGAGGATTTTAACAGGTAAGTGGGTCACACTTTTTGTTGCTGTAGTGAAAGTGCATCTGTGACGTGTGAACATAAAAATAGAGTGTCAACACGCAGAAAGGTCCCCGCACAGAAACGTACCTGCAGCACCACGCTGGACCTACAGTGGACATTTCCTGAATACTAATGACTTAAAACATCATTACATGAAGGTTAAAAATATTACGTGACATCGAATAGTTCATCCACTCAGTCTCGGTCAACAGTTTACAGATGCCCGATAAATTTCACACAAACATTCACAGTCCACAGAGGATGAATCTTGCTGACTTTGGCGATGCCCTAACGTTTCACATTCGTGTTTTTTTATGAAATTTCTCAAGGACAATCGCCATAAAGCTGGCTCCAGATGTTCACATTCCGCTCAGGATGAACTGCAATAACTGGTGATTTGTTTTTAATAACTATCGGCATCATCAGGTCGACATTTTGGTAACACTCACATCTATTGTGCATTATGAGAGCAACCATAGTGAATTATAATGCAGAAAATTTCCTTCGGGACTAATAAAGTTGTTCATATTCGTAAAAACATCACAGATTAACTTACATTTCAACATAAGTCACGAGTGCCTTATGTGCTCTTGATTAGTTATAAACTAAAGGTTGAGAGATGGCTTATAATACATACATACATACATATGACTACCTACACTCAACTATACACACCTCAACAATCAACTCTAGTAAGGACTGTGTGTTACAGTAGTCCATGCATTGTCATCACTATATGTCTTAAGTAAAGCAAAGTTCATACTGACGCATTAATAATGCATACTTCATTGTATGCATGTTTCCTCTTTGATAAGTAAAGCGAAATGTACTTACATGCTTTTAAAGGAATCTATGCTGCATGAGTGACTGGTGACTTGTTATAACACACTTTGAGTCACTACTACAGTTGATGGTTGATAAAGGATTCATAAAGCGTTATGAATGAATTATAAGTGATTATGAATGTCCTCGTAACAGGTTAAACTACCAACACCACAGATGTGGTCTTCATAGAAAGAGAAGAGTCTCCAACACTTTTGTCGAATACTTGACCAAATACCTCCGAAACAAATGACATCACCATCAGCCTCAGCTGTACTCCGTGTTAAGTGCTAATTAGAAAATGTTCTGAAAGATGGAGAACATGATAAATATTACACCTGCTAAACATCAGCATGTTAGCATTTAGCTCAAAGCAACGCCGTGTCTGAGCCTGCAGCCTCTCAGGGATGCTGGCATGCCTTGTTCACATTTTATAGACTAAACAATTACTCTGAAGAATCAATAGATCAGTAATAAAAATAAAAATTACTTGCACTCATCCACCAAGGCAAATGCTATACAGAGAAGGACAGTATGTTCAACTAATTTACATTTCTTGGATTCTCTATGTCCCACTGAAGCAAGCCAGTTTCTACCGTGCTGCATCCAGAAATACTTTGCAGATGCTGGATATGTGCACACAAAGACATAAAATAGCTTCACACAGCTGTTTAAATCTTCGTGAATATGCCAACGTGTTGACGTTTGCATTCAGAAATAAAAGACGAGAGAGGCGAGAGACAAACGGATGTAGTCCTAATGAAATGTTTTTTGGATTCAGGTTGGATTACACTCTTCCCCAAAAAAGCTCGGGAATCATTTCTGACTGATTCTGCGTCGAGGCCTCACAGCTGAAATCGCTCCGCTGCAGTCACGTCTCTTCACCGCCCTCGAGTTCAGAGCTCTGTCAGCCTGCAGCTACCACTTGTGTAAACCTTTCCCTCTTAATATGTCTCTGCCATCCCTAACATGAGAGTGCGTTCTTCAGTGAAAAGCTCTTCACCCCGCCGATCTGAGTCACCAAACTGCAGCATCATTTGAGGTGAAACTGTGTCCACGGCTACACGGTGCTGTTTTATTTCTTTTTCTTTTATCACAAATGCTGTGTTTTCAAGAATAGTTTGTATTTATGCAGTTTTTGATGCAGTTGTGATACAACGATACTGAGCTCAGACAGATTTCTCAGCAGCTATACATATTAGGGAAAGTTATTCATAAATACATAAAAAAAAAATTCCTCTAAGTGTAATTTGCATTTAATTAAAAAAAAAAAAAAAAACAGATCTATTTACTGGAATAAAGCTGTTTAAATTACAACCAAGCGTATTAAAAGAGTGCCAAACACTGAAAGAAAAACTATTAAAAACTTATTTTTTTAATCATGAACATTCCTGCTTGGGGTGGATCAAAAAGGTGCAGCGGCCTTGTAGAAAGTATTTTCACGTGGGTCGTCGAAATCACTTAAATTCGTCTCACTGCTTTTCTTACCTCGCTGTCAAAACACTGCAAGCTAACAGACCAAAGGAGGCTGATGCAGATTTATCAGATGTTATTAAAAAAAAAAAAAAAAACTATACAATACTACAGACATACAGTATTTTGTACATAAAGTTGATCCTAGAAGCTCATTAAACCAGGTCTCGGTGTGATGAGCGTATGATTACATTTAAATTATAACTTACAGAGAATTTATCAAGAACAAGTCTGATCCACTATTTCTTCATCAAAAATATACCAACTAATAGCTGGTTCTCCTTTCTTTTCTCTGGTTTATTTCATGTTTATCGTTTACCAGTGTGAAAATGAGCAAAAAGTTATTTGAAGACTAAATGTACCTTGGTCTAATATATATTTTACAGATTAAATATGTATTTTACAGACTAAATCATTAATAAATAATAAAAAAATTAGCATCGGTTGCAGACCTTCTGTGATAAACTGCATTTAGACTTTAGGAAAGACGCTCATCCTTAAAGACTTAAAACATGCAAACACAGAGTGAAGCCTGAGTCTTACTGTAAGTCGCAAAGTAATGTTACCCAGAAAGCT
This sequence comes from Scortum barcoo, assembly GCA_023238725.1. Taxonomy (NCBI): domain Eukaryota; kingdom Metazoa; phylum Chordata; class Actinopteri; order Centrarchiformes; family Terapontidae; genus Scortum; species Scortum barcoo. The sequence continues at coordinate 19,782,255 of CM041545.1, forward strand.
GAATTTCAAATCCCCCTAAAATAATCACGCCTTGGTAACTTCAGCTTTTGTCGCGTCACATACAGAATCTAAATGCCGGGCGGATCTGCTTTGTGTCAGAGCTGCATGCTCCAGCAGAGGACAAAATCATTTTTCACAGAAACCTTGGATCCAGCGGTGTGCTTCGTCGGCTCCGGGCTCAATACGGTCCAGTAATGTAAGGTTGTCCATTATCTCATCTTGCTTTTCCTTTTTTTTTTTTATAAATCGTCTAGGTTTCAATCAGCGTGAGTCAGTTGATCACCGCTGCAGGCCTGCACAGGACGGAGCGATATAAAGAAAATGAGATCTGTCTGTTGAACCAGCCCAGCCGCCGTCAACATTGAGGCCGATGCTTCCGGGCTTTCTCTTCTCTTAGCAGTTTTTTTAGTATGTGTGGCCACAGAGGTGATGATTCATATCTCACTTTACATAACACACTTTTTTTTTTACCTCTCAGACATCACCGAGATGCTTAAACATTTACAGTAAATTGAACACTTCAGTCTGCATGCTCCGCTGAAACGCTAGTGTTTGTAGCTCTCACAGACGGCGCGCCACTTGAACACCTTCACACAACTGGAAAGAAGCAGTCAGAACGCTCTTACGCGTAGAAAAGCTGAAAATACGTGCGAAATGATCAGCCCACCTGCGAGCCTTTCAGCGTTTGAAGTGAGGAGACGAGGACGCAAAGACGTGGGAACGATGAGCACAGGTGTCCGTGCTTCATATTATCATCATCATCGGACAAAGAAGGAGGTTTTAAGCAGTAAAAAGTTAAGAAGTAATGTCTGAAGGAAACCTTGAGTCGACACTCAGCTGAAGAGGAGTCAAAAACACAAAAGAAAAACTTACTTCTATCACAGACATATACAGTATGTGTATTTTGTTATTGTATTTAGTTATTTTCTGACATATTCTACAGGTTCCCACTCTTTTCTGGGTCTCCTACATTTAACACACTAAAATAGAAAACTCTTTTACTCTTTGGTACAATTTTCCAACGTATATTATGGATAATCTGTATTATGTAATGGAAAAAAATTTAAGTCTTTTCAGTTCATCCTCTTAACAATAGTTGATTTATAGGTAAAGGTACTCACATAGCAAGTTTCAAATTTCAATTTAAGTATGAAACTGTTCATCTAAATTTCTACTGGGCACAAAAACATCACAAACTCCGAACTCTTTGTAGGGACGGCTCGATATCACTTTTCCAACACCACAAACAGATACGATACCATCTTCTTTTTTTTTTTAACAACTGAGCTATTAATAATACATTTGTAGGAATGCACTTTGCTTATAGCTATCTAGAAAACATCCTCAAACTGTGAAACACACACATTACTCCACTAAAGGAAAGAATATAGAGCCCACAACATGACTCAGTAACTCAAAGATGCTGCCTTTTTTTTTCTTTTTTTTTCTTTAAACTTTACCACCCACACACCCCACGCTGAACTTTAGGCAGCGTTTATGATTGATCAGAAATTTAAAGCTCAACTGCAAAAGTTTAAAACTGAGTGTTAAAAATAACAAATGAATTATAATTTGGACCGGCACATCTCTTCTACATCGTCGCCTGAAGTTTTAATATGAGCGCTTTAACTTTGAATTGCAAACAAACGCTGATAAGTCAGGTCTCTTTCTCATGTGTGCAGGAGAGGGTTAAAATAAATGAATCACTGTGCCTGTCATGTTTGTGCAAATGTCTCTCAAATGTGAAGCAAAAAACAATATGCATCCCACACTTCTCATTTCACAGCTATAATGTCTGTCAGCGACAACAACCTGTATTACCAGCAGACAGGACTGGAATACCGACTCCTCCGCCGTTAGGCGGTGAAGGTCAACTGCAATCAACAAAAGAGAGCAAAACATTATTATTTACCGAAACTGAATCAGGATGATAAGCACTTCTGTTAAATTACTTTTTATTCGAGATCTCTTACTGGAGTCGATTTTACACTGTTTACTTCCAAATCACGTTTCAATCTGCCCCCTTAAGTTCAGCTGTCCAGGCCTCACCAAAACAAACTTGAAACAAATAAGCAGCTCTCTCTCAAATAAGCAGTGGATGTACCAGCTCAAAGTGAAATCACCCCCCCCACACACACACACTTCCCCTCCCTCCCGAACGGCAGCTTACGTGGATGTGAGTCCGCAGAAACCCAGAAAGACTAAGAATACAGCTGCAGCTTGGCGTGTGGGAGTGCGGCTTTTGTGAGTGCTGTGTAATACGTTAAGAGACACACAGGAGGTCAGGGCGAAAACAAAAGATGGAGTCGATCTAGCACGAGGTCCGCTGCCTCTCTCAGCTCTCCGTCGGGCTAATAATACCCTCCGCTAACGCTGCTGACTGGGAACACAAGGTGAGAGCACCTCGCTGTCTAAGTACGTCACAAAGGTTTGCAGCTGCTAAAAGAGGAAAAAACGTCTCCCCGGATAGAAACAGGGTCACAAGAGAGACTCCCACAGACCTAAAAAGAGCAAACACAGGACGCAGTGACGTGAATAATATATTTTTACACCTGGCTTCCTCAGGTTTGATCAGGCGTGTGTATTTTGGGGGGGTCGGACTTTGATAAGTGACAGAAACGTGAAACAGGTCTGATGCAGAAGTTTTTTGAGACCTAATTGCCAATTTAGTTTGATGCCTTTGGGCCTTAAGATAATGTAATCAGGTGTTATCTTTTAATTTTTCAAATCCTCCTTTTTACTGCAAGTCTCTTCAACAGATCTCCAGGCCAACACCGGACACACAAACATTCAGAGTCTCGATTTTGAGACAATCTTCATTTAATACAGAGAGATGCACAGTGGCAAAAAGGAAGTTACTGACTGAAAAAGTGGATATTAGAAGCATTTTGGCTTCATTAGCATCAATAAGAAAAGCACTTAAAGCTTTTTCCATTGGAAGCTTTAGTCTTACGTGTCTACTGGTGGAAAATAATTGTTTTATAAGGAAGAAATACTGACTCCGAGATTCAAAAACGTCATAGATATTACATCCATCTTTCTGTACCAACCGTGTTTCAACATGTTTAGGAATACTGTAAATACTGTTCCATTTTTCTTTGCGCTGTGTGTGTACCATAGCGTTCCCCTTGAAACTGGTGAGTGTACCATGGTCTGTCAGCACCAGGGTCTCCCATAGCTCACGCCCGCTCTCCGGTGACCGCTCAATTTCTTCTTTCGCGTTTCACCCATCCGTTCGATTCTGTGCTGGACGGGCTGTCACCGCCACTACGACCCAACCCCACCATCATCACCGCCACCACCAAGCCTCCATGTTTCACTTCCAGAGGTCCTCTTCTGTGTTTAACTCTCATTCGAGTGGAAACATCTCCCAATTCAGCCTCTTATCGATCTCAATCACAGCTCACTAATCAATGGCTTTTATTGTTTTTCACCACCTTTCCCTCTTTTCATCCGTACCCGTCCACCTTGTCGCTTATTCTCGTCTCCGTGCCTTCCTCTTATTTTTGTTCCCGCTACAGGAAAACCCCTCTTCCTACAGTAAATTCTCCCTCCCTCTTTCTCTCTCTCATTGTTTGCCAACCCACAGAGATCTGAGGCGTTTTGGCAGGGCTGCCTTTACAGGCATTAGGCCACGGTGAGTGAGAAACCGAGGCAGAAAGAAATGACCTTTTCCCAGCCGAGCAGGGAGGCAGAGTAGAGAGCTGGAAAGCAAAAAGGGGGTTTAATCAGATCAATGTGCCCTTTGTCATCTCGCTGTCTGCCTGTCAGTCCGTGTATCTGTCTGCATGTTTGTGCTTCAGTATTTAGTTTCAGTGTCATCCATCTATCCGTCCAGCTGTCTCTCTAATGGCTCGATCCATTTTGCCTGTGAAAACACAAGGAGGCGTCTTAAGTTCAAGCTCAAGTACATGTACTTACTCCACATTAGTGCCCGAGCAATACTGGATATTTAGTCTGATATTGATACAACAATTTATTGGCTGATTTCCATTTTTTTTACATAAACACGAGGGATCTTTTGAGGACAAACTACATCATGGCAGCAACATTTCTACAGCACCAAAGTGAGCATGATTCATCCACCGAAGGCTGAAATATCTCAACTCTCAACCATTTACTGATGCAAGCTGTTAACCAGGGAGCTTCTTTAAGCATCAAACTGTTTTTCTCTGACATATATGAACACTTTGGGCACATTCATAACAGTAAAACACAGTTTATTCGTTGCTTTGATTTGTAATTATGGGTACATTTGCCATATCATGATACTGTGATGTGTGATTTATCAGAAAACATTGTTTGTTTGCTTCAAATGTTCTTGTCACAACTGATAAAGAAAAGAAATAGTTACCAGTTATCTATATAGCTCAAGGGGCTGCTGCATTTAATGTCATGCAGTACACTCTGTATGTTACATGTATTTTGTGTTTGTTTTTCCATCCATATGTCACGTCAAATGTCACCGTGTGTCCGTGTGTCAGTTTCGGTCTACGTGGCTGCCTGTTGGTTCACCAATCTCTTTAAATTCAGGTTTTCTTTGCATCTGTCCATCAGCTGCTCTGTGCCACTGCACATTCCTGTGTGTGTACCCGTCTGTCTCTCCCTCCGTCTGTCGTGTTTTTTTTTTTTTTTTCAGCTTCATCAGGATGTCCCTGGAGCTGCAGTAAATCACGAGCCTCCCTGTGAAGGACGCATTGTTCCCGATGGTTTTTTGGTATGCACCAGCAGAGTTCTCGGGATGAGGGGCAGCGTGTTTACAAGAAGCAAATCTATTGTTAGCCGACGTCTGGTGACATCACCAAGCTTCAGTTTTACAACTTCAGCGTTTCTCTCTCCTTCTCTCTCTCTCTCTCTCTCTCAACCACACACACACACACACACACACTGAAGTGAATGAATCAAGCAAGGACATGTTTGTCTGGGTGAAAAGAGACAAACATGCCTCCATAATTCATCATTCAGCCTCTGGGAGGACAGCCAGCGCTGGCTTCACTCTCTCATTCATCTGCTGTAGCAGAGCCCCATTCACTCTGGGCAAAGCTTAAATATACCCAGTGGACACCTCCCAAAGAAGCACTCAAATTTGTTTACATTCTCATACCTGCTAACTCTGCAGGAGTTACAGTATAGGGAGTCCCGCTGGGGCCCACGCTGCCTCTGAGAACTGCAGATAAACACATTCGTGCTGCTGTTTTCGTAAATATTGGCAAAATAAAAGGGCTTTTTACGGCATCTTAGATTGTTTTATATGATGCAAACACACACCCAGAACATCATACTCACAGCTTGGCAGAGGAGCACCTAGTCCTTTTTTTTTTTTTTTTTATAGCTTCACTGTAAGTACCCTCTTGAGGCGTGCAGAGTAGTGTGCTCTCTTATTGTCTTGAGGTAATGCCACTTAATGGAGGCCATTTTCATTTTCGGTTCATTCAAGGACAACATCTAAGATTTTACATTTGGCTGTCAAAGACAAACTTTTTTTTTTTTTTCTGAAACAGCCAAAATCAAACTTTACTCTTCACAGCTTCTATATTTTTAAAATCTTCCACAAACACAACTCTAGGCAGCGCTTTTCAGCATCTCAACTGTCAGATGTCAAAAAGGGCTTACTGCTTAATTTACTGAATTATTTTTAATGAATGCATGACTAAAGCGTGCTCGATATGCATCTTGAGAAAATGTCAAAACTCTGTGAAGTGAATGTCAGTCCTCACCAGCTAAATTAATAAAATGAAACTAAAAACTGCCTGAAATGTGGGAAAAGTCTAAACTGCTGCTGAAATGATGAGTTGTTTAGTTAGCTGTTAGAGAAATACATCTGCAATGATATTCATTATTGTCCACAAAATGCTAAACATTTGCTGGTTCTATCATTTAAAATTATCATCCAGAGTCCCCAGAAAATGAATCCTGATGGCGCTGGCATCCCCCGACTTTTCATCTGCTGGACAAATTGGCACCAAATTTTGTATAGACATTCACACTTCCCAGACAATTTATCTTATTTTTTGGCGATGTCTTGATTTTTTTAAATCTAGTGCCAGGTTCAAATGAACCAAAAAACAACAATTAGCAATGCTGGAATACACACAGTTTACGTTCCTTTGAATCCCTTGTGTGTATTTGTACATTTGAATCCAGCACAAAAAATGGTGGACTAACTAACAATGAAAAGTACTTACTCATAAACTGACCTGATCGTAAATAGTGTAAGAAATGGGAGGTTGAATTTAAGGGATCCGGGATTATAACTTTAAAGAGACACTATTATAATATGCAATCAGTAGACTACTCATTTTTCTCAGTAGTGTGGGTTAAATCTCTGCAGTAAACTAAAACCAACAGAACCAAGCTCCAAAATGAAGGTTCAGTCTCTCTATTATTCACTAACTCGACCATGACACTTCATCTGCTCCCGCTGCAGCAACCTGTGGCCTTTTCGAATTTCTCTTTTTCCACTTTTATTCCCATTTCTTCCAATCTCTTCTTCTCTCAATCCCTCCTCATCTGACACCTTCTCTCCCTTCTATCAGCTTTCCTTCTTCTTCCCCTCCACCCCGCTTTACTTTCTCAGAGGGTCAAACCCCCATGACCAGCGAGTGCGGGAATCTATTAAGCGCCGCGGTGGAAATATGTCACCTGGGAGCCGATGTTGCGAGCGATTTAGTGCAGAGGGGAGGGTGGGGAGGAGGAGGGGAGGTGTGCTGCAGTACCAAGGTGAGACAAGGTGGGAATAGGCATGGGTTTCACGTACGGTGGAGGCCTTCCCTCTTTTTCCTTTTCTTTCTGCCTCTCTTCTCTCACACACACGCACACACACACACACACACACACTATGGTTGAACCTTAAAAGCCGACATGAATGTCATTAATCTCAGAGGTGATTCTAAACGAGTAATGAGATTGGAGGACTGCCCTGTTGGAGCCGTTTCACCCTTAACACTGTAAATTCAGCTGCTTACACTGCAGCCGACAGACATACATGAAAACCTCTCTCTCCTGACACGGCCGAGCAACAGCTGCGCCATTAGATCAGTTTTCTTTTGTTTTGTGCTGCCTGGTTCAATCATAAACAGCCCGTGAATCAAAGTATAGTATAACATTTTAAAACAAGATATTATTTTACATCTTTTTACTTCTCTAGATTAGCACTAGCACAACTGTAGATATGACTTACTTTGCATATTTCTTTCATTCCAACATACATTTAAAAGGCGATAAAATATGATGTGGAAGAAATCTGATCAAGTTGAATGTGAAATATGAAGTTCGTAATTCGTAAAGATCTTTAATTGAATTTTAGAGATTACGAGAGTCCATAGGGGAGAACTTCATTCACTCAAGGGGTTAAAGAGATTACGTTTCAGATAATTTCCCCCTTTTGATGTGTATATTAATGCCATATATTAGGTTCATTGATATTAAATGTACTGTAATGGTTCATTTTACAGTTTTACATTATAAAAGTCATAAATCAGCTTCATACTATGAGCAGTGAAGTCCTATATTAACACACAATCTTGTTTTTTGCATGAATTTTCATGTGAAAGATTTCTATAATGTTAAATCTCTTGTATAAGAACTGTGGTAAACTTTTAATCTTTGCTTCACTGCTTTTAAATGTTGGCATTAATTGTATTTAGATGGATAGTGTGTATTGTTTATGATGCTACAAACATTTTAATTCACATCTGGGATATTAAGAGTTTTTAAACTCTAAACAGACTACTAATGGATGCTTTTTCATTGGGTTTTCCCTTATTTAGTCATGCTTTAGTCATGTTTAGCTTTCATTTTGATAGAGAAGTTTTCAGGGCCTTTAATGAAGTATTTTCTAAATTTAAGTACCATTTTCCACACCTGTCACCACATCTGTCAAGGCCTCACTTGTCAAATGACTTTGTTAGTGGCTGTGGATATTTCTGACTTGTTTCTCCCTCCACACTCTCAGATCCTCATGTTTTAATTATGCACTGCTCCACTTGGTTATGGCATCTCATGCCTTTTGCATGCGTCTGCTTGAATCTATGGAGTGCTCTGAGGGCGTGCTGCGCTGTGGCTGCAGCCAGCGGGGAGCATCAGCAAGAGCCGAGATTATTCTGTCAAATTAAAGTTCTTAACGGTTTATGTAATAAATTGTTTGATATCCTCTGATGCGAGCGGCTCCGTCTCGATTGTGTAAAGTCAGACGCTGAACATTTGCACTCCAGAGCTTCCCATAAATTTTCAGTGAAATCAAGTCAAGCCTGAAAGCAAACTCAGATTTATCATTATTATAGATTTACAGCTCAGACTAGTATGAGCCTCATGGATATAAAAGAGTAATTATATGATAAATGTAATATATGTCGTTCTATTTTTATGACATGCGTATTTATATTACCACTAACAAACAGTTGCACGTGAAACCACATTTCATAAACTGCGGCTGCGGAAAGATTTGACTGTTTGACCTTCCAGCTGAAGGAGCTTCGCCCTGGCTCTTCTCTGCTTCGCTGCTGGAAAGAGAGTCTGCTTTAGTTCAGGAACGTGCAGATGACAGAGTTGACAGTGATAGCCGCCTTTGTAGAGGAAAGGGGCATCTCATCACTGTCAACACCACGCCGAGCTGCGGTATGAGAAGCTCGCCGCGCCGCGCAAACGCTGAGGCAATTCGCCGTGCACGCTGGGGAGGGAAATCTCTTTGTATGCAGCTGATATGAAGAGTTGAGTCGGTGGCATCTAGAGCTTTCCATCCAAAAACTAATGAAAATTAATCATCATGAGTTAATTGGTGTGAGAAATCTTCAAGGAGGCTATTGAGGACTATTTGTCCAGACTGTGTAATCCTGCTGGTTTTAGACGAGAACATTCACTGAAGACATTTGTTGGACAATGATTAAATGACTCCAAGTGTCCAAAAAAAAAAAAAAAAAAAAAGGCGATACCTGGCCTCCATCATTCCCTCATCACACGAACGCAATTAAGACCTTTAATCCCCCGCATCATCTCACGGGATTCCACGGCTCATTTATCGCGCTGCCGCCTGAATGTTACAGGGGCGTGGGCGGCCGACGTGGCTGCGGGGATTCCCGTTAACGAGGGAGAGTGACAATTACCACCCGGGCCACCTCTGCTCAGCGGAGAAAGTGGGAAACGGACGTGGAGAGATGGCGGATGAGTCACCGGGAGAGGGGAACACGGTTTAGCCCTCTAATGAAGCTCGAGTCTACCGGTGATAAATAATGAGGGCTGTCCTCGGTCTCTGGGGAGGCCGAGGAGGAAGCGGAGGAGGCCGTGGCGAGTGACGCAGGTTCACGGCGTAACCAAGTGGCCGCTGGAAGTGACAACCCCTTTGTCGAGGGCAGTTATGCTGGCTATATCTCTTTGCCTAACATCTTATTTCATTAGTCTGTTTCATTTCCCTCTGGCCTTCTCTACCTCTGTCTATTAAGTTTGTGTTTCCCCATCTGCCCACTTACTGTCCTCTGTTTTGATGTCTCTGTTCGCTGCTTTCTCTGTTTCTCCTTGGGACCATTTAGGGTCAGCCATCCCTTTTTTCCAGGACTCTGCCAAATGCTCCGTCTAGGTCACTCTCAACATTAGTATTCACGGCAGTCATTCGCCTTGCTGGTTCTCCTTCCCGTCCTGGAGAGTGTCTGGTTTCAGCACCACGGAGAGCTACGCAGACTTTTTACTTCCAGATCAGGGAGCCATGAAGGATTTTTTTTTGTCATTCTGGAGATCTCTCCTTCGAGATTTGAGAACAGTTCAGGCTCTGACTTGATTGCTGAGAGCTGGTGACACGGCAGCATCGCTCGAAGGGCTTCTGGCAAGTCTGGCGTTACCACCTGAGGAAAGATGCACCACACCTGCACCTCCATTTGGAGATTAAGTGAAATTCCCAAAACACCATTCAAACTTAAAGTTTGGCATTTTCTTCTCTACTTGTGGCTTTCTTCATCTTTTCCTATTTAGAGAATAGATTAGGTGTGCCATGTGGGGTGTGCAGGTGAGGATTCACAGCGGGTGAAGGAAATAATAGAGAAAATACTGTCAACTGCAGTTTTCAAAAGAGGTCTGAAAATCAGCGCTTTCATTTTTGTTGAAGAAAACACAAAGAAAGACATCGTAGGGAGCTCCAAAGATGACAAATAATTTGTGTCCCCAACTGCTGGTGCATCGCCTCCCCCCCAAAAAAATCATTAAATATATAAATGGAAACACAAAAAGAAACATCTGCCAAACAAACTCAAATGTCAAAAAAGATGAACAGCAGTTAAGTTAAAATATGGTGGTGTTATTCCATTTTTTTCTTATAGTGAGCCTTTTGTTAGCCCGTTTTCAAAGTGATAATCAATGAGTGTAATTTAAAAATAGATAGATAGATATTTTTTTATCTACTCAGAAGACTTATAACTGAGTCCCACAGACGGGGTAGGGAAGCTGGAAATTATTTATAATATCATATATTATGGGATTAGCTAAAAACTAACAAAAATATATGTTGTTGCCAGCCTTCTCCTTTAATCTGACAAACTGGGACATGAGAGACAATTCCAATCAAAAATGAGCAGCGCACCTCTCCCTGCCTGATGGAGAATATGAAATAATGCTAAAATGACATTGTCATTTCAAATTGAGCAATTTGTTAAAAGCCACATTAACATAAGTCCCGATTACTTATTTCGACAGACCAAACAGCTCATTTATAGGCCGCGGCTGGCAGCTTGTCTGCTCTGCTTAGCAGACACATACGAGGCGCCATGGCGTCAAGTACAGATTCGGGTGCACGCCACAGTCGCAGCCCTTGATAGGAATCTGCTTGTATGGCAGCTTATTCAGTGCACAGCCTGCCTGCCTGTGGAAGTGCTCATGCTTCGTTTATCAGCTACAGTGAGAGCGTGCTCCATTGTAACTGTATTCACATGCTTCTTAGGGCGAGATTGATGTGGTGGCTAGTCCGCGTATGCAAACGGGAATAAACGTCTCTTGGCTGACCTTGTTTGTTGGTTTATTTGCCGCTGCCTCTGTGGTTGTCCGGAGGGAGGGCGAGCAGCAGTGAAAAAGGCTGGAAGCAGAGGCACTGTACCTGAAAAAGCATGTGGTTTGGATTTTTCTGGAAATGTGGGCACGCTCGGCGTTTGGAGGAGCGATATATCAGAGTTAGGTCAAGAATAGCCATCACTGCATTTCATTTTAGTATTCTAGGTCTCTAAGTCCTGACAGAAACACGGCCTGGCTTCGGCTGGAAACACAACCACATCCACAGATTTGAAGTAAATTTCCTCTCTTGACTCTGTAGGTGCGATGTACATGTTTTTTTTTAAGTTGCAGTGATGTAACATAATTTTGTGGTGTATTCTGGCAGTCAATCTAAACAGACTTCTCAGGCTCTCTGGTTACCCCCCCAGCTAACCTGACACACACACACACACACACACACACTCAACCCATTTCTTCTCTCTCTCTCTCTCTCTCTCTCTCTGTCTCTCCCCCGCCTACGGATTGCACTATCCATCATCTGCCCGTGAATCTCTCCTCCTCCTCCTCCACCAGCACACTTCATTTGTGCGCCTCGCTTTCTGTCACTTTACTGCTGCCATCCATCTCCTCTCACTCCTCCCTGCTCTGTCAGGTGACCGGGGTCCTCACTTACACAGAGATCTGCAGCAGCTATTTTTTTTTCCTGATTCTCCCTCCTTCACAAGATGCAGCAATTCTTGGCAAATTAGCCAACACACTGATGGAGATCTCGACCTTTTTGTTCTGTCTGTTTAAATATCCGTTCGCGTAAAGTCACGCTCGCACCGAGGCATTAGTTTCTCTCTTCTCGCCATCTTTTTAACTCTCATTTGTCTTCCGAGTTGCATTCCTCCTTACTTTCTTCCCGTCACTGTCTCATCTCCAGCCTGCCTGCCTCAAGAGAATAAGGTTTACTGCAAAAGTCCTTGATGTTATTATGGAGTAAGATTTATGCACAAATCAGTGGCCTGTTTGCTCAAAGGGTTAGAAAAGCTTCTGGGTTTTTCCCTGATGTATGAAACAGTCACACAACAGCACAACAGTGTAAACCGAGTGGTTGCAGTGGTGATGGAGTCCATCATTCACATGTTTGTCCATTTCTTCAGCTCAGTAGTTTACTAGATATTATTTAAGACAAGGAGCCATGCTTGCAGCTCTGTGAGGCTGTATTGTCAGCTAAACACAAATGTCAGCTAACATGCTGATTTTAGCAGGTATAAAGTTTATGATATTTACCATCTTAGATTAGCATTTTAGCATGCAGACATTGAATGTTTCCTAAATAAACAATAAAATGGTAACCTCGTGATGGCACTGAAGAAAGAGTCAGAGGATCATGAAAGTCATCAGGATTAATCCTCGAGGAAACATCTCTTCAAACGTTCATGTTGATCCATCCAATAGTTGCTGAGATATTCAATCTGCACCAAAGTGGTGGACAGACAAACACTGCCACCCCTCAGAAATTAATAGATTACCTCCATTGTCAGATGCTATAAACCATCCATTGCCAGTACAATTGAGAAATTTGAACCATAGATTTTTTAAAATTATAACTAATTATAACTAAAGCCATCAAACAATCCTGAACATATGCACTGTGTCACACTCAAAGTGAGATCTACAGCAAAATAATCTGATAGTGGGAAAATGGATGAGAATATTTGAGATCATAAAAGTCAGAATCTAAATATTTACAGATTTAATCCTACCAGAGAAAATGACTTTTCAGCACCATGGACAGTTAAATTGTTAAACTAAAAAATACATCTGCCATTTTTTTGCACAATGCTTCGTTTCATGTGACATTTTCAAACAATAAATAATTCAAAAAGTTTCATATGATGTCTTACAACAGACAATGTTAATTAAAAAAAAAAAAAAGGGTTGTGATCTGCTTGACTGTGAAGCGTTGTGCAGCTGTCGTCTCCAATGGTCATGAGACTTAATTAAGGGGTCAAATATAGCAAATGAGATCATAATGCATTATCAAAGTTCATTACCGATAGGAAGCATCGTTCTTTAATGCGGGTTAGACTCTCTAAATCGTCCTCTTTAAATTAAAGAGTATATTTAAGGAAACAAGGGTTTTAAGAGTTTGGTGTTATTAACATCCCCCTGGGTCGGTATCAAAGTTTAATATTGTCTCAATTAAAGCGTTTCCAAGCAATCAGAGTCTTAAACCTCTCTTAAGCTTTACTACAATCCACTATACCGTCATCCCCACCTCCTGACTTTATCCTAAAATCTCTCAAAAGTCTCTAAAAATAGGGCACACTTCATGGTTTCGGTTCACGTTTGCTCCTACAGGTGCAGATTACATATCTCGACCGCCCGAGAGGTAAAGTCATATTTCATAATTCATAATATGTCTCTTCCTCTTTGGCCCTGTCACACGGCTTCTTGCCTTGATGGTATTTTTATCAGCTGGTTTGCACATATTTTCTCACTGTCAGATGGACTGATTAAGTCTTAGATGAAAGGGCCTGACAGTATGTGACAGCTAAAAGTGTCGAACTGGAGTTTAATAATGTCAAACGGATTCTATGAAATTAATAGTAATAATAATAATTTTTTTTTAAAAAGTCAGCTGCTCTGTGAGACCGAACTTGGGCACAGCAGATGTTTGAGTTTGCAGAAAATACAAAGTATAGCTGAGGCTGATGGGAATGTCATTGGTTTTTGACCTTCAGTAGATTATGTAGATTATGGAAAAAGTCAGCTAAAGTGGTTAGAAGTGATATTATGACCAGTTAAAGCAGCACAGGGAGGCTGCGTTAGTGGTGGTATGTTGTTTAGGTACAGGTGAGGTAATGATAAACCATACAGGAAGTCCAGTTGGAGTAACAGCTAGATGAGTTTAAAGGCTAATCAGATGCCAAAAAACACGGCAAAGCAGTTTGTACAACATAAAGAGACAACTTTTTCGCCTTTGGTCACGATAACAACAATCTACACAGCATACGACATCCTAAACAATATAAATACAGTGTTTAGGCGACAATCAATCAGGAATACATGCATGTGATTGGCCGATGCAGCAGCGTGGTTTAAAAATTGCCCCACTTTCATCAATCGTACATTAAGTTAAATTACTTTGCATAAAAAATGTCATAAACAGTACGTCAGCTCAGTTTTACTGTTCATTAATAATCAAAGATTTTTCACTCCTAAATTAAAAGCTGCTGTGTGTAGTGTACACTCAGTCGCCTCCCCCCTCCTCACCGCCTCTTGGGGGCTCTTGGCTGGCTGGCTGTTGTAACCGTTACAGACTCAAATATCGATCTGCTTTGCAATCAATCAAACAGTGAGTGCTTGTCAGGGTCAGAGGAGACACTAATATCTCGGGCAGATGTGGATTTATGGCTGCATGTGTCTTTCTTGTCCTCCCATTTTCACCACCTTTTATCTAGTTTGTCGCCCCCCCCCCTCTACCTCCAGCCCCACGGGTGTGTTTGCTGATAGCAGACACATGGCACTTTTTTTTTTTTTTACACAATGGGAAAAAACACGAATCGCTTCTTTCATTCATCCTCAGTGTCGTTCCCCCTCTGGGCTCCTCTTTTGGATCCCCTGCTGTCCATTCACACCTCCCTTTCTACCATCATTTTTTTTTTTTTTTTAAATCCATGTGGCGCGTGAGGAGCTCCACCTTCCTGTCCTCTCTCCATTCATTCATCCCTCCTTCCCTCGTGCTCATCTACAGTCCACACACACACTCTCAATCAGAGCTGCATGGAATTATTTACTGCTTAATGGCCTACAGCAGCTCACACCAGCCCAGCGGTGGTTTGCTTTGTTTATTGATTTTCATTCCTTTTGTCTTAGAGTGTGTGTGTGTAGGAGAAAAACATACTAAAAAGATATATAAAGCCCAAGGACATCCTGCGCATTTAAGCTGCAGGCGAAATGACCTGTGGATTGAGAGATTGATTGATTTGATGTTTGAAGGCTAATCTGCCGTTACTGGGTGATTGGTCGGCTGCCTGCGCTTCTATCTGTTTCTATGATGTATGCATGAGCCCAGGGGAGTGTGTATATACGTGTGTGATGCATTTGTATGTGTGTGTGCGTACTCCACAGCGACGAACACTCACCATCTTCCATCACTAACTGAGGATCAATCCTCCCCTGAGCAGTGTGAGTTAACAAATTTTCTATACAGCTCTCTCTACATTGATTTCTTTAAGCAAAGGGAAGAAAATCAATCATAGCATGAAATAATTAAAATGTTTACATATAGTATCTGCTTCTACTACTAATAAAAATACTATATGTTTAATTTGATCTGGTTTAAATATGCAGTGTACTTGTAGTTGTTATTGCTGATGATGTAATCCAGTATTTACAAGTCAACGGTGCATTTCTCTTTTATTGTCTATTTATGACACAAGGTGAGCACAACATGTGGAAAATATGTGACAGATTCAAAGTCCTGCAAGATTTTGGCATGTCAGAACAACAAATTAGATTTTAAATCGCTTGGTAAGTCTCCGCCACACCAAATGCAGTCAGTAGACTTTCACTCCAGCTTGAAGACCCTCCCAGGAAGTTATATATAATTTTTTTTAAAAAGCTCCCTTTAAGCCTTTTTTTCTCCAAACCATGCAATGCTAAACCGGCGACCTTTGTAAGTTGAAAACGTTAAGGATTTTAAATGTTCAGAGGATTGCATTGCTCTTATGTCAGATCTTTTTTCTAATAAGGCCTAAAGACGTACCGAAATGCCAACTCCATCCATCCTGGACTGAAGCGCCACTTGAATTTTGCATCCTTGTTTTAAAACGTGGATCCCAAACCAGGGCTTCAATGTCATTGTACTTTTTGCACAGCGCCTATGCACAAACAGGGAGTCTACACACCTCTCATCACAGATTACAGGTGCATGCAGTCCAGCATCTGCATTTGCAAAAATGCCAGATTATACCATTAAAATGAAGTTGTGAGAGGTGAAACGCAGAAAAACAGGGAGAGTAAATAATTTTTTTCTTCTCTTCTATCACATTAATAATCTCACAACCTCTCAGATTAATCTTCCGACTGCTTGGAGAGGTGAGCAGATTACAACCCCTGTGAAATAGTGACTTACTGTGGACGCTGTTCTGGAAAATCTGCACGCCATTTTGACTTCAGCGAGGGATGATAGTAGCCTACTTTTCCCGCTCACAGGTCATACATCATCATCAGCCAGTTAGGACACCAAATCAACTCATGCAACCGCAATTACACAAGGAGAAAAAAAAAATGGGAATACTGTGGGTCTGTGGCTGAAAACAGAAAGAGATATTACAGCTATAACTGCACATGCACTGCCCTTTATGATGTGTCGGTCTCCTGCACTCCTCTGAATGCTGATAACACTGAAGGGTCTGCAGGAGCCGCTTGGAAAAAACAAACATCCAAACTACAGAAAAACCTCACAGATATTGTTATCATGCCACTGTTTGAAGTGATGATCGCAGAGCACTGCAGCACCTCAACCTTGCTGCCTTTCCCCCCCACCACGTCATCGTCCTTGGCTGTGGATGAGAGACTCTCCATTTCGAGGTGGGTTGTGTGTTAAAAAAGAGAGAGAGAGAGGAGAAGGAGAGGAGGGGAAGGAGGGGGCTCTTTCCAAAATGACCAATTACATAACACACAATAAATAAATAAAGAGACACACAGATAATAGACCCAAAATGGGTGAGATGAAAGGCAGAGGTTCCTGCATGGATGGCATCAGTGTCACCCCCTCCTCCTCCTCCTCCCCCCACCGTTTTGATGATGATGATGATGATGGTGATATCACCACCACCATCCTCCCATTGCATTTTCAGATCAATGAGAGAGGGAGAGAGAGAGAGAGAGAGAGAGAGAGAGGTCTGTATTTTCAGACACACGCTGACAGCTGTGCAGAAACCCCACGTACGTGCTCATATCCGGAGAGACAGACGAGAGAGAGACACAGAGAGAGAGAGAGAGAGAGAGAGAGAGAGAGAGAGGCTGAAGCTCCTCGGGGTTTTTTCTTTTTTTGCATCTTTTGCTCTGCAGACTCTTGCGTGCATCACATCTGCTCCCGGATTTTCTCCCACGCCCCCCCTCTCCTTTTAACTTTTTTTCTGTTTTTCTTTTACTGGGGTTTGTTTTTTATTTGCGGTTCTTCACGCCGTCCTCACCGTCGCATTCCTCCGTCCACACACACTCCTTTGGAATGAACTGTTTTCCTGCCTGCGTCGTTTCCATGCCAGCATGGGAACCGCCGTGTCCAAGAGGAAGAATCTGAGAAACGATGCGATTTCCTCTGTGGCAGCAAAAGTTAGGTGAGTGTCGCCCCGCAGGACTGTGCGCCTTTTGGAGACGCTTTTAATCCGCTCATTTTGAAGTTGACAGCTCTGTGTGCATCTGTGTGTGCGTGTGTGTGTGTTGATGAATTGCCGCTGCGCTATCCCGGGCACGGCTGGCCCGTCTTTGCACTGCGCACAGCGGCTCTTTTGCGCACGTCCGCCGCCGACTGTCCCGTCCGCCGTGCGCCTTCCTGACCCCCTTTACCCCCCCTACCATGAGCCAAATGCAGCCCACCTGTGTGTGTGTGTGAGGGGGGGGATTGCTGTGTAAATTCCCGACACTGCGCTGCTGCATGTGGCACTAAATGTCGCTGCTTGGAGGGGTGGGGGGGGGTGTGTGTGGGGGGGGGTATTTATATATAGATGGAGATATTTTTGCCCCCGTGGCGCGTCGCAGCGTATCTTCACTGATGTTGTGAATGGAGGGAGCATCATTGTGTAATCAAAGTCACGCAGAGGCGACGCGGGGGCTGATGGGACTCTTTGGATCAAGAAGCCCATCACCTGCTGCGTAAGGATCGTCAATGAATCGATCAGCGCCATCGATCCGGTCGGCGGCGCTGATCATCGATCAGGGTCAGTTACTGTGGCGCTCAGAGGAGGGATGGAGGGGGGGCAGGTGTTCATTTATGCAGCCCCGTAGAGGCAGACAGTTTGGCCGGAGTCCAGCCCGTTAAAAGCAGTTAACGAGTCTCCAAAAGGGGGTCTGAGTGTGTCTGGATCCTTCTTGGTTTAAGATCCGCACCCAGCTGTTGGAGATCCGTCCTCTGCTGCAGCCGGCGGGGGAGCACGTGTGACATGTGTGCGTCCGTGCGTCCACGCGTGAAGTGCGCGTGGAGAGAGAGCCGCGATCCAGATCCAGATCCGGGTCCAGGATCTGAACCAGGGGCGGTCCCACAGCAGGGCCGCTCGGCTCGATCAATGAATGACCTTGACTCGTGCAGACAACCAGCGTGCACAGATGTGGGCTGATGTACTATTACGTCATTCTCTCGGCGTATATGTGTGTTTTCCATACATCACACACACACACACACACACACACACACACTCAAAACACAGTGCAGTGCATGTAAAGAAGAAGGCTCTGTGTGTGTGTGTGTGTGTGTGTGTGTGCCACCTTGAAATGAAGATGTGATGCTCATGCACAAAAATGCAAGAGACTACAGAGGGAGTCTTGAGCAGGTAGCTCAGTGTAAGTGTGTAAGAGTGTGTGTGTGTGTGTGTGCGTGTGTGTGGACATGTGTTACTCATGTTGTGGGGACTTAAATGTGTTTGCACAGTCACATTTTAGGGAGTCGTGTGAGAAGTGTGTGTGTGCAGAAGATAGACCAGCTGGAACTGGTATTACTGAAACACTACTACACATGTGGCACTCACTATTCAGAATGATCTCCGCCTTTACACACACTCAGATGCACTTATTTAGTCATTTACATCCCCCTCTACCACACACCGAAGCCCCAAAACACACAATCCAGAATTTAATTGTTCGGAGTTAATGGCAGTGTGAACTTAGAAGGGAAACTGCAGCTGAATCGCATCCAATATTGATCAGCCCGCTCACCTGCACACGACCCCATGAATGTGGAAGCAGGCATCCGGAGAGTGGTTCTCTCTCTTCGCGGCTCCACCTCGCTTCACAAACAAAATCTACATGCATACAGTCGGGAGCGTGTGCTGCTCTCTCTTCTCCACTGAATCCCCTCTGCAGATCTTTAACGTCGGAGCTCTGTCTGCAGCATCAGATCTGGACTTTATCACGTGTGTTTGTGTTGAAACGAACCTCTGAGGCATCACCTCTTTTTGTCACTTGTATTTTTGGAGGATCTGCTTTGCGCGCTTCCATCCATTCAGAACATTTTGTGCTCTTCTTGTACGCTTTGGCAACAGAAAAACTGAGCAGCAGGATACACAACAGAAGTCCCTGAGAGAAACATCTGGAAACAACTGGAATTAACTGCTTAGTATTCACTGGGATTTAAGACTTTTTCCCCTCCTCTAAGTCTTTGTTGCTACAAGGCTATACAGCTTATTATTGGCTGGACTGCAAAGCAAAGGAGGACCAACGCTTTGCTGCTAAAGTCTCCCCCTGATGAAACTAACCCATTGGTCAGTTTAGTGTTGGAATTCCCTTTTCAAAATAAACATGAAACTCCTGAATCAAATCCTCAGGAGGCTTTAAAACAGATGAAACTTGACCTACGAGCACACACAGAGGTGTTCATGTTTAAGTGCAGTATGCTGCAGTACTCTCTGAACCACCAGGGGGCGCCCTCAGGAGCTCGTCGACTATAGGGTCCAGCTATACTGCATGTTTCGATCTGCTCTTGGCTCATGTTAAATGTATGAGACTGTGAACTGCAACTCATGAGGTAAATCAACATTTTATACATGTTGGTAACCTACTATTGGACTATGGAAGATCAAAAAGGTTAATATTACTACTAAATGGCATATCTCTGTTAATGCTGCAATGCACGTGCACATGCACACACACACACACACACACACACACACACACACACACACACACAGAGGACGGTCACAGCTGACTTTTGACTCATTAATTTCTCATCTGCTACTGTAGCCAGTGTCCAGTTTGTGACTTCATACAGCGTTACCTCAGTTATCACATCATAATGGAGGCCATGCCATAACACACACACACACACCTTCCCTCACACTCTGAATCCTACAGGCAAACGATAGCAGGTGTCTGTAAGTCTGAGTCATCATCCTGTGCCAACACATCCGGACACAACTCCACATCATACAAACATCTCTTTTTTTTTTCTCTCCCGCAAACACACATCGCCACACATCGTCCTCTCTGACTTTCTAAAGTCCACTCCCTACTTCCTACTAACATTACATCCATAACTTTAACCTGCTGTAGTGTTAACGTCAGCATCTAACCACTATTCCTTACTTTATTTAAACCTTATTCTACAATAGCACCAAGTAGTGCTATTGTGTTTGTTCAATATTTGATTGCAGGTGTTGTTATACTATTGCAGTTATAACCTAAATATATGTAGATGTGGGCATAAAAAGCATCCAGCGTTGACAAATGGAGGCCAGAGTTTGAATCCAGATTCCTATCAACAGTTTGTTTTAACCGTGAAGACACAGTGACCCATCCTTAACTATAAATATAATCTTTCCAGAAGCTCCTGTTACTCATTTCATGTTATTTTTTACCATCTTTGTCCCATATAGCGGCACCAGCAAGAGTAGAAGTCAGGGGATCACCAAAGTCTTAAGCTTTTGCCCTTCGTGGACCCCGGATATGACAAATTTAATGGCAGTTCGTGCTATAGTTGTCAAGACATGGTGCTGAAAAATAAAAATGTCAACCTGCTGTTGGTGCTACAGGTTAAGTCGGGGGGATCACCAAAGTCTTTAGGAGTCATCCACTCATGGCTGTAAAAAATCTGATGGTAATAAATCCAGTAGTTGTTGAGACCAAAGTGGTGGACAGGCTGAATTTAACATTATTTCTGTTGTTGTCCCACCGATGGGTGTGCCAGATCAGAAAACCCTCACAAGGATTGTTTTGGAAAGCTTTGGCACGTGACCCATTTTGTCATTGAGATGTGAGGACTTGTATAAATGACCAGATTAAAAAAGGAACACGTCCAAACAACACATAAGGAACTCTAAAGAGACGCCGGTGTCTCGTTTCCCCGTGTCTGTCTGCGCCTGTGTCATCTTATGCATGTTTATGGATTGCTGGTTATGAAACAGGTCACACTCTCCCCTCCAGCAGCTCATGAGAAGTAGGGAGCGACTGGGAGTGAGAGAAAAAAAAAAAAGAGGGAGATAGAGAGAGAGAGAGAGGAGAGATTACCTCCAATTTACACACCACAATTCTGCGACATTGAGTGAAACAGCTTTGATCTCCTATCAGCCAGAGACGGCTGCGCTGTGCTTTCAGCTGAAGGGCATCGGACAACAGCGCTCACGAGGCTGAGGGGGTGCGAAGGACCGGCGTGGAAAGATGAAAGGATTGGTTTTTCCACAGACGGATGCAAATGAAATATTGTGTCTTAGTCGGCAGGTGTCTGCAGTCGCTCTGTTCACGGGGTCAGCGGCTCTTACGTAATTGTTTTTTTTTTTTGCAAATGCAGATTAAGTGCAGCAGTGAGGGCTTTTCCTGAGAATTTGGTCATTTTTTTTGTCGAATCAATTTGCTAATTTTTAGTCTACGCCCACATTTGAGCAAAGCAAATGTTTTTTCTATCACATCTCTCTCCCTCCTCCTCGGTTCAATCAGACGGTGTAAAGCCTTTGCCATAAATATGCTGAATGAGGCAGATTTTATTGATTACAGTCTGAGGAGTGATTAGGGCTCCAGCTCCTGATTATTTGTCGTCGTCTCTCTGCTGCCATGAATATTTATTCCACCTTTTTATTTATCCTTTGACAAGTCCCAGAGAGGTAGATGTTCACATTTTTTCTACAGTTAAGTGAGAAAGCTGAAGGATCTTGTGGTTTGGTCAAAAGCTACAGAACAAACTAGTGAACGGACTTGGAGATGAGTCGGTTTTGTCATTTCCCAACAGCAAGAACAGACCGTCGAGCCAATTTTTCACCAAATTGCTTACATATTTTGATGTTTTTCTTTTTGTTTTGTGCTTTTGCAACATTTGTTTCCATCATTCTTTTTAAAATTCGTATTATTTTCCATTTTTTCGATGCTTGAACTTTTCAGGCTCTTGATTTTGTGCATGTTGTGGCTCACTAACTGATGTGCACACTTCAATAAAACAGAAGCTCTGTGCTTTTACTATGTGGTCAAACTGTTGAAAGAAAAGATCTACTATTCATTAAAAATAACAACATTAAATATGTGTAAGCTAGAAGAGCGCCGTGTGTTAGTGTGTGTGTGAATCAGTTGCATCACTCGGCGCTGTATGTGGTTGTAGTTGCGGTGAGTCACTGACATTTTAATCAGCTTCCCGATCAGGCGCTCCGTTCCCGCATGTCCCATAATGCACCACACTTGCAGGACTTCAATTAACGTACCCAACTCCCTTCGGCTCCCAAGCAAACGCAACAAGCCTCAACAGGCTCTCATCAGCCCGGCTGCCGTGTACGTGTGTGTGTGTGTGTGTGTGTGTGTTCGTAGGAGAACCCGATTCAATTAGACCATCTGAGAGGTGGATTCAATTAAGGAGCATTACGAGCGAGGAATCTCTTTGCCGGGCAGCTCATTGTTTACAGTGGAGAGACACCTGGGAAAAACATCAGCTCTGATGATATTCAGATCAATGGGAACACTGCCAGGGGAGCAATGCCCTGTTTTTTTTTGTTTGTTCTTTTTACCCATGAGCCGCTTGTCCTCTAAAGATACATGGTCACGGTGTTAAATGGCATCCAAATCCAGAGGGGAACAAGGCTTGACATGATTAGAGAGGGATCAATAATGAAATTAAACACTGTCTGAAGCAGCGTTATAACCTTATAACCCATTATGTGCCTCTCTATAAGCATCTTTATATGAGTTCTTTAATCTCAGAGTCATCTTTGCAGCCATTAAGATCATTTTGTTGGTCAAAATTACTGCTTAAATTTAGGAAAAACTTAAGGTAATTACTTTTTTTCCCTTTATATTTTAGATTTCTCATTTTTATTATTTGACAAAGCATAACTCTGGTGATTGAGAGAGTGGATGAGATGATACAGGAGTCATGTTTGAACAAGGTTTCCCACCATCAGCTCTTCTTCTTATATTCGTGAGCATTTTTAAGTTGGGGTAGTATATTTTTCTAGCTGTGCCATTTCCAAGTTCTACTTTTACTCTTCTCCAGGTCCAAGGATAGAACAGTGAAACAAATTCAAGCAGAGCGAACCCCCGGCAGCGTTTCGCCTGATTTCGCGGAAACATCCAAGCCGGTGGCAGGCATTAAGAATAGAAACTAATAGAAAAAGACAATCTCACTGTTGGTCTCGTTTGCTTATGTAGGTCATATACTGTATGAAATTGAGACTGTTTCATAACCAGTTAAAAACGCCATGGAGCGCTTTTAAGAATAATGGATGAAAAATGAATGAAAAAGCTTCATATGTGAATGTTTAGTAATTACCGTATGAGAAAAATTCAATAAAAAGGAAAGAAAAACATATTAAATTGTTAATGTTATTGACAAATCAACATGAATTGGGGTGTTACAAATATACATATAATCACCACATTTACATCTATATATTATAAAAAAAAGATGAGATTAAGATATTTTTCTCTATTTATCTTATGGAAATTTGGGTATATTTAACATCTAATTGCATCGACTTTCCCAACAATCCTCAAATTACATTTACTGGAATTGATCTCTGCTTGGAAGAAGACTTGATTTTTAGCAAAGATAGTTTGCCTGCAAGACACACATCCAAACGTGGGTGGGTATTTTACACCTGTCAGAGAAAACCTAACCAGGAAAAAAAAAAATTGATGAGCACTAAACACGTAGGCGTAAAAAAGCTCCCTAAAAAAACCCAAAACGACAACAACCAACAACTCGGATAAAGTAACATTGGAATAAGTCATGAGTAATGTTTTGCCATTTGCATCCATTAATAAGCACAATGCTTCTGCTGGCGGGCAGCCACGATGAAATCTCTGCTGCCACAGCAAAAGAGGAGAAAATTACAAAAGAAAAACAAATCATTCTGCAATCAATCATCTGATCCACTTCCACAATATGTACGTGGTTGTTACTCTACCTGCGAAGCCTGATTCTCTGCTCTTGGCTTTATGGGAGCCAATTACACACAGATAATACAAATGTTCTTCCCCAGTTTTTGTAATATTCCCATCTGCAGAGTATCTAGTTCTGCGTTGTTCAGTCTAAATCTATTAAAAGAGCTGAAGAGCTGAGGTGCATCTTTCCTGTTGTTGAGGATCCTTTTATGGGTACCTAAAGTGCTCAGCGGCGTGTGTGTAATTGTGTCTGACTCATTCAGCGTTGTGAAAAGTACACTAGAGTATCTGTCCAACTGTAGACCCAGACAAAGGTGAAATATGCTCAGATTCACTCTCGCTCGCTCGCTCACAAGGAAACAAAACAGGTGACTGATTTTCTGAAGTTCAGGCTTCACGTTGTACTTGCGGCAGTTTACATAACAGAACATGAGCTACACCTGGATCTGGGTTACTTTGGATAAATCATCGTTGTTGCATGACTTTACTAAAGCTAACCGAGCTATAGTGTCACGATTCTGGAGATTTCAATGATAATACCTGATGTCAAAATCTTAATGTTAATTTTTCTGAGCACTTTAAGGATTTCTTGTCTAAGTTCAAAGTTTATCCTTGACTTTAAGGAGTTTTAGTCCTTTGGCACTTTTAAGACTCAAGAAAAATGAAAATTTGTCTACAAGTCAATAACAAACACTGCTGTGAATGAAGATCATGCGACCTGATCAGAAGCTGTGGCCCTTGAAAAGTGCTGTTTTCAAGATATATATTAAAGTTTGGATTTCAACTTTTAAGTCAATGACAACAGAAACACCTACAAATCCACGACAACAATCTGCAGAGGACGCTCATGTGACATGACAGAAAGTCCAAATGCTCTTCCAAACTACATGAACCTTGCGATCAGATTGTCTTCTCTTATGCTTTTTCCAAGGTCAAAAATGAAGTGTGAACCTCAGTGTTGTAAAATATTGCCTTTAAAGTCGACTTATTGGGAAAACACATCTAGGAAAGAGCTTTCCCTTTGCCTTTATGTTAAATCTCACACAGCCAGTCTCATCACGTGCTCTGTCACTGTCAGAATATCTGATCTGATCTGAATCCAGGACACTGAACTTGAACCTTTGCCATCCTTGTCACTCCTGTTAGACACGTTTCACAGCATGCATAACGTACTTAAGGGCCTGTAAAAACCCTCAAAAAGCCCTTCAAGTGGCACAAAGGATTTCAGGGCTGAGCTGATTTTCAAAGATGCATTTGTCAGTTTTACCCCGCTCTCTTCCTCATTATCCTGACGGCACTCTCTGTCTGCCTCCCGTTTCCTCAAGTTTACGCCACATTTCATTTTTAATATGCCCCCATTTTTCTGTCTTCCTCTCTGCTGTAATCATGTCTCTCCTTCCCCCAGAAACTCCCCTCCCCAACTCGTCTCTCTCCCCAAAGCGCCGTCACATGTCTGAGAGCATGCAGGACGGATTTCATATCTGCCTGTTATGCGCTTCCTCTTCTTCCTCATCGTCGTCTCCTTCCCCAACTTCTCCACCTCCTTCATTTTTCCCCACCATCTCTCCCCTCCCGCCACCTCCGGCACCTGTGTCCCTGATGTGTCATGCTCACATATCACATATGGAGTGGGTGCAAAACAGTGATAGGAGAGAACAGAGAGAGGTTTAATGGATGGATTGAGAGGCATTTTTCTCTATCCGTTTCCAACTCGGTTTCCTCTCATGTATAATGGATGATACAAGTCTCTTGCACCATTGTTTTTTTTTTTTTTTATTCTAATCAGAGTGCCCGGCCTGTTGAATAATAAAACAGGAGGGCAAAATGAAAATGTCTAAGAGCTTCAGAGGGACACCTGCTGATTAGAGCGTAGACTACATTTATCACGACCGTCCTTAACGGAACCGGTAGCAGACACACACATGCTCAAACAAACATTTCCTCTCTTTTTTTGTCTGTAATTTTCCCCTTGAATATATTATACAGACACTAACTCTCACACACACACACACACACCAAATCTCAAGGATTACAACCTACATGGTGACCGCTGCATTATTTCCTCATCTTGTAGAATCAAATCTACTTTATATTGTGCTGACATGGTGCATACTCTTTGATCAATATTAATTAATATTTAATTACCACAAACTAACTGACCCACAACTAACTTGAGGCGAGGCAGTATTTCAAACGTTTGGTTTGTGGGACTGCAGGCAAAATACAGCGTGACGCTGAAACATGTAGTATGCTGTACTCAAGGGACTTTGAAGACAATAGAGGCGAGGATGCATGTTTGCCAAGTGGTGGATTTATCATGCATGTGTGTGAAAATGTCACACACAGTATCATGTACACAAGCAGAACATCCAATTACTGCTTGTGATTTGTGTCTTCTCTTTAATCTTTCCCTGTGGAGTTCCACAGAAAGTCCCTACAACCTACATATTGATAAAAAAAACAGGAGTGCAATAGTGGAAAAGCTGATGTATGCATTGAAAAGGATTAATGGTGATGAAGAGTTTCTCCAAATAAGTTACAGCTGAAGTTTTTAGTCAACCAACAATAAATAATACGGCAAGTATTGATTGGTGTTATCAACTTGAATAATAGCTTTCTATTTATAACACCTCCTCTAGTCAAATATGCAGTGTTGTAATTGGGCTGTTGTTAAAGGGAGCTGCAGGTAAAATTCAGTCTCTTCATTTGTCCTCGACTCTCTGTCACATTGGAGGGAAATCGTTTAATGTTGCTCGACTTGTAACAGGAGGCCATTTGCTCACTTCTTTCTCAGGGTGTTTCCTTTAAACGTGACGCAGCTTTGTTCATAAGTCGTCTCTAGAGGAATCCAGCTCTAGAGAGGAGGAGGAGGAGGGGTGAGGAAGCAAAAACACAGGGCCGGGTATAAATAAGATACTCTGCGTAAGACAGAGGGAAAGCTGATGCATCAGAGAAATGTTTGAAAAAAAGTCTGTTTTCGCTGCACTCCTGCTCTCTCAGTGTGTGTGTGAGTGTGTGTTGGACAGCCTTAAATAATTGACAGCACTGCCAAGGAGGAGGCGTACACCCACAGATTCCCCTGTATACAAGGGAATTTTCTGCACAGGTGTGTGTGTGTGTGAGAGAGCAGCATGACCAATATTAGCTGCACTGGAAAAAAAATTGCAAACACATCAGGCTATTTTTTTTAGTAGCCAGTAGATCGTTAGTGATAAACTAACTGAAACCTCAGTTAAAAGTCTGTTTGCATGAATTAGTATCCTCATGCAATAAATAGCCAGCTGTGAAATAAGTATTTAAGTAAAATGAACAACAGAGTGTGAGTCTGCTGTTGAATAACAGATAAAGGCGGCACTATTTCCTCTGAAAAGTAGTTGAAGTCTCACAAAATGAAACTAATCGCTCGTACCATTGTCTCTGAAGTACATAAGAGGATGTGGTTTGTAATTGGTTTCACAAAAAAGCACAGTCTCTTCCAGTGAGTTGCAGAAATGACTATCTAATGATGATCCTTTGTATAGGAATACATTAATATTAACTGCATACAGTACTCCCATTGTCTCTCTCCTCTCAGTCTTAATTGCAATCGTGAATCGTTACTCCTAATAGTTATTGCTGCGGTACATTTCCTCCTAGTTAGCACCCAGATTGACATTGGAAGCACATCTTTCTTCTACCCTGTGACTCATTTTCTACCCTTGTCACACACTGACTGGGGGAACATTAGGAGGTCAGTGTCATTCAACCCCCGAGGCCTGGGGCCATTTTATTAAAAGCCGAAGCCCTCTATGATATTGAATTTGAGCTACATGTGGCTGAATGGGCGTCTGCAGCGCGTTTCTATTTCTGTGTGCGAGTAAGAGAAAGACCAGGAGAGAGAGAGAGAGAAAAAGAAAAGATGAGCAAAGCACCAGATGCAGTGCTGCTGAGGTTACGGAGCTTCACAGCATCTATTTTCTGCAGCTCAGGAGGTAGAGCGGGTCGTCCTTTAATGCCCATGTTGTCCGTGTCGGTGTGTGTAAATGGGCGAATGAATGGCAACTTTGTAAAGCACTTTGTCCGGCGTGGTAGAAATGCAACCCATTCAGCGGTTTCACCGCAGCCCCAAACAATCTTCTTCAGTCACTGTTAAGATTAAGCATTTTCCTTGATACAGAGATACAGTATATACATCCACACATACAGTCTGTGTGTGTGTGTGTGTGTGTGTGTGTGAGTGAGAGAGAAACACACACACTCGTAGTCTGCCAGCTGCAATTACATCCACCGACGCAAACTGAGGTCATACTGAGAAATTAAGTCAAACAATACTTCCCTCTATCTCCTCCGGCTGTCTCATAGTCTGTCTCTCTTTCAGTTTGAGGCCGCCTGAAGTGCGGAGATAAAACAGCTGCATCTTAATCTGTGGGTGGCACAAGCCTACAAAGAAGGCAATTAGGGTTTATAATTTACAATTCCCTCGCCCTTCTCTCTTCTCTGCACATCCATTTCCTCTCCTTTCCTCGCTCACCCTCCCCCCTCCCTCTCCACCCATGAATTAATGTTTTTTTATGTGTGTGTGTCGTGTGTGTGTGTGTGTGTCCACAGAGCAGCGCGAGCATTCGGAGAGTACCTGTCCCACACACACCCTGAAAACCGAAACGGATCAGGTCAGCGTCTCTGCCATCCGGCCATTGGTCCATTTCCCTCTGTCCCGCTCTGTGTCTTCTTTTGTGGTCTTCTGTCCTTCCTCCACCTGCTTCACCTTCCATCCTCTCTGCTGAAATGCCACGCTGCGATCATTAAGTGCATCACCGCTACAGCTGATAACTGAAGAATGATGATATTATCTGTGCGATCCTTTGCGCTTCGGAATGCTCTTTCTCTCTTTTCCCTGCTCTTTAGCACCTTGGTGTATTTCTCATTCTTTAACACTCATATTTGTCTTCTTTCACCATCAAACTAGCTCATCTGTTGTGCGAAACCTTGGTGGGTCCCGACCCGGAGTCGCCAAGTGACTCGATTGGCCCTAACAACAACAACCACTTGCATTCCTGCTCTGACACCACCAAGGGCAGTGAGGACAACCAGGAGCCCGGCCTGGTGAAACCCCCGCTGGGCTTAGTCCAGCCGCCTCCCCCTTCCATCACCATCTCTAGCAAGCCAGCGCGCCTGTCCCTCGAGCGCAGCTTCTCGGCGGAGGAGGACCAGCAGAAGTGCGTGGAGTGCACCCTGCAGCCCGCCCGCGTCTACACCATCACCAGCCAGCGCGGTATGCTGATGAGCAGCGGCCGGGGTAGCAAGGAGAGCCTAGAACTGGACGTCCTGAAGGAGAAGTCGGGGAGTGGTGGGGTGGGATCCAGAGGTGGCCTGATCCAGCCCTCCACTTCCCCTTCCTCCACCTCGTCGTCTCCGACTCAGTACCACCACGCCAGCAGCGGCCGCGGTGGCAGCCACCATCACCATGGGAACCACCACCACGGGAACCACCACCAGCACGCCATCTCCAACGCGCCCTCCGGCAGCGGAGGAAGCAGCGGGGCAAGCAGAAGCGGCGGCGGCAACCAGCAGCAGGCTTTAACCGTCGCTGGATCCCACGCCCACCACGGATCGCACCACTCCCACCACCATCACCTGTCCCAGCCCCCGCTGCAGACCTCCGTCAGCGCACACAACATCCGCAGCTGGGGCGAAGGCGGGAAAGGGGAGGCGGAGTGCAGCGGTCTGGCCTGCGACTCATGCAGCGGCGCCCCCTCGCGGAGCCAGGGCTCCCTGGACCTGGAGAGCGCGTCCCGAGAGGCAGGCAAGCAGCACCGACGCCTAGAGCGGATGTGGAGTGTGGACCGGGTGACTGGGCTGGAGAGAGGTGAGAGGGCGGAGGACACAGAGGCAGGGAGAGGCGCTGACTTCCAAACGAGGGCGGGAGGGGGTTTGGTGATGAGACCCTGTGGCTGGGGTTGGAGGGTTTGGTGCCGGACCAGAGATAAAATAGCATTTGACTAATTTTGCAGGGAACATACGCAGAGTGAAGACAAGAGCAAAGCCATCTGCTAAGCTATTATTTTAATATGAAAAGTAAACAGCATGTGGCCAAAATAAGAGGAATAAAAACACACTTCCACTGTCAAGTTCATAATGTGCAACTTTTCTTCACCAGCACTGATCGAAAGACAGTTAAAAGTAACGAAAACACCACATACTTCACTTCAAAGCTGAAACAACCGCTCACTTACACTATCTCAACAGAAATTTCACCAGAACTAAAGATCCGTTTAAAGTGGCTTCCCAATTAGTCTACTGTTTGTGACAGTACAATTATATTTTGTTTACAAGTAGTAATTTCGGGCTTTGTGGACATTTTAGGACCACTTCAGTGAAAAACAACCAACAAATAACTCTTAACCCTTTAAAACTTTACAGTGCATTTTTCCATTTTAAGTCGTTTTAGTTTGAAAAATCAGTCGAATGAAATCAATCACGCACAGAGCTTAGACCTAGATTTGGATGAATTCAAGCGAAACATCCTCTAAATGTGAGCTAGTGTTACACTGAACTGTTTCAACACCCCTTTTTCAAATCTATTTCTTCTCACGTCTGGTGGGGATCGAGGGTTTGATGTTGGATGTGACGTGGTGGTCTGTATTTCTGACTCTTCGTCCCCCCCGTCTCTCTCCTCTGCTGTCTCCTCCTCCTGTGTGTCTCCCTCTCTCCATTTGTGGAGTGGTGCACTGTGAAGTGCTGGTGGTGCTTTCGCTAGTTTCGTGCTTTCATATTTCCAATATATTCATAGCAATATTTGCCAATATGGCACTGTTTTTTTTTTTGTTTTTTTTTGTCACTTTACCCTGGAATCATTTTTCTCTCTAATTGCAGAGGACACCAACTGGTTCCCCAAGGAAAATATGTTCAGCTTTCAAACTGCCACAACAACCATGCAGGCGTGAGTGTCCAACCTTCAAGCACACATATAAATCTTACATGTGCACTTTACATGCACACACAGTCGGTGTATCTTATGTCTGAATGGTCAGGCTGGTATATAACCATATAACCAGGCCGCACTGGGGTTTTTACAGGTTTTAGCTCATTAACTACAAACTGCATACTTTACATTAAACCATAGCATGCTATAGGTTTTCAGATTGATTTCTTACCTTTTGGGCGTCCATTGATTTTTATTTCAGTGAGCTATATAAAACCAGCTTGCAGAGCTTGCTCGAGGAGGATGATCCATCAACACCACAGTGAATATTTTGCCAATTGTGTCTTTTTGTTGTTGTTAAGGTTAAATAATTGAAGCACAAAAAAGCTGTTGAAAGCTGGGCTTACTTTGAAAGCTCTTGTTGTTGGTGCATTTCAAGGACCTTTTGGGAGCCGAACAACAAAACATGACCAAATTCAAATAACTGCCACAACACTGAAGGTCGATTGTTGATCTTTTAGATTTACTTTTCCCACAACACCGTTTGTCATGAAAAGAAAAGGTAATAAGCTGTTGACTCCTGCAAGTTTTGAGTATCTGCAAGTTGATTTTTCATGGTGTGCTGACAGAAACCAATAACCCTTTTATCTAATAAATACAGACAATTTGACCTGTTGGTATCACTAAGGATCATCAAAGTTACTAGAATTTATTCTTTATGCACCATCAATGTGTGCACAATATTTAAAGGCGATCCATCCAATAATTGCTGAGACATTTCAGACTGAGACTGGCAGTAACGGTATATGCAGTTCATGACCTAAAACATGCAAAACCAATGGTGAAAATATAAGTGCGTGTCAGCATTGGTGTGTGTCAGTATTAAAATGTGTCTAAGCATCTGTGTGTGTATGATAGCGACCTGAGATTCGCAAACCAGCAGCAATTACTTGGTGTTGCGAGCTGACTTTGCATTCATGGAGGTTAACTATGACTTTTTTTTTTTTTTTGGACTGATTGCTCACTGGTGCCTAAACTATTTTTTTCCCTGTCTCTCCTTTCTCCTTGCATGCTAATTAATCATGGGACACTCAAACAGGATATCGTGAGTATACTCGCCCGCCTGCTTCCTTTTTTTTTTAGTTTAAACTGCTGTTCCTTAACTTTGATGTCCACCATTTAACCTTCATTCTCAAGCTGACTGGTGAGATCTGTGTGTATATATGTGCGTGTGTGTGAGAGAATCGGTGAGTGTCTCCATATCAAGTTGAAACCTTTTGGTCATCCCGGCCTTACTAACAAAGACGGCATCAATCATCATCTCACAGAAAGTTATGGATCGTAGAATAGGAGCCAAGTCAGCGCAAATAATGTCATTTTAATTAAGTTAAAAAGCCAAAAAGGAAGTGAAAAAAAATTGAGATACAGGATTTTTGTGCAACAGCGGGGATAAAGTCCAGTGTAATCCACTGCAGCTGAGTGAGTCTGCCAAGTGCAAGTCAGAAAAATGTCCGTCCGCGTGTTGGCTGACCCAAAACCTGTCAGCTCGCATCCACCCAGCAGTCCTGTCAGTTTGGCACAGACAAAACACCCTCACCCAGGACACAGCAACAGATAAGAGTTTGGCTGTTGAAGATTTCTGTGGCAGTCGTGTTAGCGCTCTAATCCTGCTCTACAGCCACCGCCAATTATCACTGAATCTGTTCTGGCTGACTTTCGAAGTGTTTGGAACCGACAGTGGCGACTGGCTCCGGAGAGATTAGTTAAGAACAAGTATTTATAGTGCTAACACGCGATCCCGAGTGCCTTCTGGTAAAACTACTTCATCAGCTGTAGCTTTAAAAGAACTCAGCCATATATTCTATAAGTTCGATAAATATCCAGGATGACATTTGTTGTGTGCAAACTGCTGCCAAAGGAGTCCTGAGTGCACAGGCTAGCTGAGAAGTAGGATGAGAAGATAAATCAGATAAATATTGATAATCGTAAAAGTGCATTAAGCCA
This sequence comes from Scortum barcoo, assembly GCA_023238725.1. Classification (NCBI taxonomy): domain Eukaryota; kingdom Metazoa; phylum Chordata; class Actinopteri; order Centrarchiformes; family Terapontidae; genus Scortum; species Scortum barcoo. Next base: position 19,815,196 of record CM041545.1, read on the forward strand.
AGCCTTAACATTTCATCCTGCACACCCCCTGCTCCAGTCACACCTCGCCTAACTAAACCCGACTAACCCGAACTGCTCTTCAGCGTTTTCAAGTTGTCCTTTATGTTGACCAAGCTAACCTCTGGCTGCCGGCTTAAAGCAGATGTTGAGGGCTCATTAAAAAAAATCTTACAGTAATAGAAATAAGAAAGCTAAAAGGTGATATTTTGTTTTTCTTACTGTCAACAAATCCGATGAAAAGACTGAAACAAACAATGAATTGAAAAGTCTGTTGAAGCTTTCTTCCTTTGTGCCATAAACTCTCAGTGTTATCCAATAAGAGTCTCTACAGCCATGTAAACTGTTTTAAAAGGCCACACCATCGATGTATTATAAGAACTGGATACTTGAATCCACAATGGTGACTATTCACTTGAATGAATATCTTGTATTTTGTGTGTTTCCAGCTCAGCCCATAGACTTTACAATAGGATGATGTAAGCCACTTTAAAATGATTTAATTTAGGAAAAGAGGAATTACTTTACTCAAAGAAATTATTATTTATTTAATTTAATTTAAATACAATTACACAAAACAGGCCCAAAATACACATCATGCATTTACATCTAATGGATCCATTAGACTTTAATTAGACATCACTTTGTAAATTCCTTTTACAAAGCGTAATAATTGACCTTGTTTGCAGATGGAGGTGTTGTGCCAACAGATTTACAGACATTGCTTTTATAATAGTGGTCTTAATAAATCCATGGGCTATACTTGGACACAGCAGTGCTTTAATGCTAACACCCTGATCTTTACCTTATTCAGCGTCTTCGTTTGTCATTTTGCAGGCAGTTGAGCCAAAGTATGATGGCAGGATCATCAGAGTCATTAGGATTCATCCAGTGGGAGCCATGAATATCTGTGCCGAATTTCACGGCAATCAGTCCAAAAACTGTTGAGCTATTTCTCGACCAAAGTGGCAGACCAACTGTTCTTTACACTCTCGTCCATGCAGCTAATGAATACGAGTAGTGTACCGTATTTTGAATATAGCCCACAGACGCTACTCACGCTACAACAAAATGCATATTAAAATAGTTCCTAAAAATTGGATTAATTACTACTGTACTGAATGTTTGCTAAAAACTACAAATCCCACATTTTTAAAACCTCAGTTTATACGACAGGCCTTTGGAGTGCCACAGAACGGGAGTCAGAAAATCTTGAGAGATTTTGGTTTTGCTCGTTTTTTTGAATTTGTTGACAGTAAGACAAACAAAAAAATGCCAGCCATAGTTTTTAGAGAACATTTTGTTTTGGGGAAACTTCATAATTATGTTTAGCGTGCCTGGAGATTCTCTTCAGATAAATGTTAATCAACTTCACAGGATTTTTGAGTCGCACCTTCCTCCGTTAACGACAATCAAGTCTGTTGAGAACACAATCGCACATCGACCATGGTGCATTTCACACTATGGTTGTATTTTGACACATGAAAGTCCAGCTCGAGCACAGTGGCATCACTTTATGCTCACAGGAACATTTTCAAAGTTTCACAAAGGCTGGTTTAAATGAATGGCAGGCTTTGCTGTCGACCTCTTGCTAGTGGATTACAGCTTTAACATATAAATTTGTATCCATGAAAAATGAAGGCCAGGCTATGAATAGGAAATATTAAACCCACAGCACTGGCAAATGTCAAACTTTTATAGTGGCGCTGCCCACAGACATCCAGGAGCTGAATCAAATACCTTCAAACTGCACATCCAGATACAAATAAAGCATGAATGATTCAATCAAGAGTGATAACATTTCCCCAAAACAAACTATTCTTAGAGGAATTACATCTAAAGTGAAACTGAAAAGACACATAAGGTCACAAGATCAACGTCTCTCTTGGAAGATGGATTATATCCCATGCAGACTGGCACAGTTGTTGCAGGGGTTACCAGAGAATAAGATTTGCGCTGGTGATGTGATTTGACTCTGGTTTTTACAGTCAAAGCTAGCTGCAGCCTACCGACAACAGCCTCCCCTTCGCAGCCAAATAAAACCCTGCAGCTAAGAGCCCCGGCATTAGCCTCCCTGCACTGTCCTACCCTTCGCTACGCCAGCATTCTCCCTCTCTCATCCCTTTAATACTGTGCCACGTCCTGGCAGGGCTTTCCGGGGATTTGTGCAGAGAAAAAGGAGAGAGAGGGAGCAGAATTCGGCAGAAGTCATCCAGAGGTACGAAGCGTCCCCCCGCTAGGGTGTGTGCTTTGCCGGAGAGCCGTCTGTGCTTGTTTCTGGCTATTCTAGCTCCGCTGTCGCTTTATTTACAGCCATGTCTAATCTGACTGAGCCTAAAAGAGGCGCAATGTGGCACTTGAAGGTGCGAGGATGTCAGCACCTTTCAAAAAAGATCTGTCAACTGGATCCCCCCCCCTACAGTGCCACAATTTTTAGGCCACATTTGCACAGCCAACTACAGTGAATCAGATTTTTATTCTTTGAAAAAACTAAAAAAGGTCAAAACAGGTGAAAAGACCTTTGATAAATCTACCTACATCTGTCTTAAGTTAACAGTCCTGGTTGCAAACTTGCACCTAATTTGTAAGAATGGTTTTGTAAAATGTTTTGAGACGTAGGGATGCAAAATGCGACATTAAAGACGTTCAAACCTACAATACAAGTTGGTGCGTTCCTGCAGGATTCTGTCCCCAAAAACTCAGCAGAGATTGGAAAAATTTTAAAATAAATAAAAGCGTGAGATTCTGTAACACTTGCAAGAGTAATGACATCAGTAACAAGTTCAGAGACCGTCCCACTCGCACCCAGATGCTCCGTCACACAGGGGCAGATGGTGCATGTGACACCGTGCAGTACATCTCAATTCCTTTGACATCTCGGTGTCATCCATCTGCAGTGTCAGTGCATTAACGCCGCATGTTATTTCATCAAAATGACTGATTTGACCACGTGGAAAGAAAAAAAAAATAGCTGAACAAACTTATTAGGGACACTTTGCCTCCTTGCACTAAAGCCACAAGAAGAAAAATCCTGCATCCACCTGAAACGTAAAAAAAAAAAAAATTGACATCTTATCACAGTGAGGCCACGTCCACCCTGAAGGAGCCCAAATTTATAATTTTTTTTTTTGGTCTTTTATCCTCTCTAAGCTGAGTGTTTCAGCTCTTTTTCCTGTTTGATCTGTGTTTGGTAGTCAAAGTGAATAAATTAGTAAAAGCAGCTCTTGTGTAACAGTGTGGACAGAGAAAATTACACATGAGACCTGAGATTTCTTGATGTTACACTATGTGATTTATTCCTGCCATGCTGGAACACTTTGTTCTTCAGCATCAATTCTCTGCAACAATTTGAAAAAAAAAAAAGCTCTGTTTTTTAGATATGATGTGGAGCTGCTGGCTCAAGACTGGAGCATTATTATGTTTTTTTTATTTCAATTTTAGACGGCAAAACTTTAAGAAAGTCATAAAAACACATAAAAGCAGTGTGGATGAAAAACCTTTTTAAATGTAAATGTATCTGCATCGGTATAGGCACGGTCGAAGCCACAAGCGGAGCAGAAATGATTATTTTCATACAGCGGTTTGCAGGCGGTGCGTCTGTCAAGTATGAGCGAAGACGGAGGATGATCCTCATCCCCACAAGACGATTTTAACCAAAGTTATAAACAGGATGTTCAGAGACAAAGTAAAAAAGTCGCTTCAGCATCGCCCCTGAGCACTTTTTATCATAAACAAGTAGATTTTATTGTACTCTTTGATGTGAGACCTTCACTTTCCTTTTTCTTATCGTCACTAAATGGGGAATCTGGTTCATTTCTTTGGATTTTCGGAGACCTGACTTTAATTTAGTACAATGCTGAGGTACTTTTACTTCACTTGTGAATTTCTATTTTATGCAAATTTATACCTCTACCCCATCACATACAGGAGGAAAATACTTTTTACTAAACTACATTTATTTGAGAGCTTTAGGTAGCAGTTACTTTGTAGATTCAGAAATATACTGAAATTGATTACAATGTGCTGCTATAGATTAAAGTGGTGTGTATGTAGTTTAAATTATCCTAACCTCTATCAGCTGCACAGCAATAATACTTTAAATATATTTGTATATACACTTAGCTACTTTTACTTAAGTAAGAATTTGCAGGACACTTATGTGTGTGTTATTACTACTTTTACCTATTAAATTATCTGCATACTTCTTCCACCACTGCAGATCAGACATATCAGCTGTTACAAATACAGATGTTTTCCAAAATTAAACTCATCACTCACTGTCCCGTCTTAAAGGCATCTCTCTCTCTCTCACATCTGAACTGTTTCACAATCTACGCATTGTTTGCATCCTTACAATAAGTTCCTGTCCAAACAAACACACAAACAAATAATTGTAGATGGAGTCCCCACTTCATTAAAAGAAAGAGACGAGAGAAGGATGTCCATCAAGAGTGAGAAGAAAGAAAAATCAGTCACTTGTGGGGTAGCAAAGCAACAAAAACTACTAAACATATGAAATAATATAGATGTGAACAGAGTTTTTTCTTACTCTCTTTCAAACTGTATCATATTGGTACATCCACTGCAGTAATTAGCAGATGAAACAGGAACAGAAAGATTAAAAATAAGTCTAATGTAAAAATAGAAGTATAACATGGAGATAATGAGCAACATAAATGGGAAAATAGATGGAAACGAGCTATAGCGGGTAACAGAAAGAAAGAAGGAGAAGGGGGGGCAGATTGTCTTTAGTTGGGAGCGGAGGCGTTTCTGTCACATTTCCTCTCTTTCTGTCTAAATCTCATTAACCGTCTCCACACCTCTCCTTTGTGGTCGGCCGAGGTTTGAGCACAGGCCGTTCGGGGTGAAAAGATGTCTGTTGGCCTCTGATAAACAGAACTTAAAAAGCACAAAGCAAGCAACAGTGCCCGCTGCTGATGTGTAAATAACACTAAGTTAGCTGCTGTTGAACCATTTTGGCGTGATGCAATTTGTGTTTCTCGTTAAAAATAAATAAATAAATAAATGAAAAAATAAAAAATGAATGAATGAAATGAACTGTTCTGCTGACATTTGTACGGAGGTAAACCAAGGACAGAGAGACCATTTCTTCTTCTTTTACGTTGCTTCAATTTTTATGCACTTCTCCACCATCCTCCACAGATAAACATGGACACACTCGTGCACAAACAAACCACATGCAGAGATCATTAATCATGAGTGTTGACTGGTAGCTCGGTGTACTGAAACTGTGCAGAGACGCGACATGGGAGGGAGGCAGGGAGATAAAAGGATGTTTATCTGGGGCTCTTGCATAGAACATCATGTCATGTCAGAAAAAGAAAAGCATACAGACCCGGATGCTTTGTTGTCATAAAAGACACTAAAAGGGTTTCGAGTGGAACACGGTCATGCACAGCCCTTTTTAATTACTCATAGACGACGAAGATGTGGATGATGTTTGATTGTTGCTAGGAGACCCTTGTTGACTTCCAGGAGCTCCATAAAAAAAAAAACTATCCAAACATGTTGTTGTGAGCCGTAACACAATAAATGTTTTAAAAGTTTGAGGAGATTATTAAATCATAAAAATGAATACCACACTGCTCTTTGACTAAATCGCTTGTTTTCCCAAGTTTATCCACATATGCCAGTGCACATTTCTGGGGGAAACAAACGATGATTATACAAAAGCGAGCAAATAAATCTCTGCCTGCATTAGCATAAAGCAGATCTATAACAATTACAATCTGGCTGACACCGCCGCTCTGCACCTGCGAGTCTTCTGATGAATAAAGATGTCGGCAGACTAAATATTTTTCATTGGAGGGCGTCATTAGTCTGTGATTAGCCTCGATGAGATACAGGAGATTCTTCAGAGCTGCATAATCTGGATAATGAAGACGAGAAAAAGTCTTGCACGGTGCAGCCCCGTTATTTTTAAAGTAAAGGATGGAAAAATTTGTTGTGAGACTATTAACAGACTCAAATGGAGGCTGACTGATAATTAGCCGATACGCGTTGTGCTGCAATCCATGATTTCTTGTATTCTAATCAGAAAACATACATGATCTAATAAAAAAATCTGAAAGACATATAGTTAAAATGGCGATGGAAGAAGCTGATTTTATGGAGAAGATTCGACTTTGCTTTCTATTATTATTATTATTATAGTTAATTATTCGAGCAGCTGACAGCAGCACAGAAAAGTATTCAATGAACGTGTTTTTAACATGTAGCAGGTTCTGCAGGACGTATTTGCTGCATAACATCCTGCTCGGTGCACATCTCAGTCACTACTCTGAGCCATCCTTATCAAAAGTGTTTAGTTTGAGCATCTGTGTCAAAAAAAAAACAAAAAAAAAAAAAAAAAAACATTGGCTTATATACAATTTGAAAAATCGTTATCCTATCTGCCTCAGAAATCCAATATGTGTCGGGATCAAGCCTCAAATTTAAATAAAATCTATCAGGCATGAGCGTCTTTGCCAAATTACACCCGTGTTGAGCTTCATCTCATCTGCCTGGAATAAAGTTAAAAAAAAAAAAAAAAAATCTGCACCAGTTTGTATAATAACCTCCCTCTGATGCACACAAAGCACTAAAGCAGGGTTTCCCTTTTGGCTGTTGCTACATGAATGAATCTCCTGCGTCTCATAAAATCTACACTATAAAAAGAATGAAAAGAGCTACTTTGGTAATGTGGTGCATTACACCCACAACACTCCTCTGATGAGTATTTTCCACTCACTGACAAGGAAATGTGTGTATTTGCTTATAATTATCTCTTTTTTTAAACCTCTCTTGGTAGAAATTGACATTAAACTCTCCTTTTTTTTTTTTTTTTTGGTCTTGCCTCGCTTTGTTATTTCCCGCCCACCCCTCCCTCTTCTTTATGTTTTGGTCCTTCCTCTGTCCTCTCTCATCCCTCCTCTGCTTTGATTTCTCTACCCACAGGAACTTCCGGAAGCATCTTCGGATGGTGGGCAGCAGAAGGATTAAAGCGCAGAGTGAGTCAGAGATGTGTGTGTGTGTGTGGTTGATATGTTTGCTTATATTGACTGTGATGCTGTTCACCCCGCCATCATCCGTGTTTTTTTTTTAATTTTATTTCTTTTCCCCTGGTGTGTTTCTGCATGTGTGTGTGGCACCAAAGCTCTGCTGCTTTGTTGGGATTTTGTAACGCTCTGTTGCATTTCCTTCCTCGAGGATTACGTGTGTGTGTGTGTGTGTGTGTGAGAGAGAGATGAGGCAGGCGATATGAGTCCGTGCATGTGTGTGTGTATGCATGTGTGTATGAGTGTGTGAACTGTAGGTGGCCTTTTCCTGTTGCACCGCTTTGAATGTGTGTGTTGTTGTTGTTGTTGGATTGGTCGTAAAGTTTGAAGACAAAGATGCTGAACTAGATGCAAAAAGCAAAGTTGATCGGTCATGGTGGACTGGTTTGTGTCTGTGTGAGTGTTAGAAGTCACTGATAGAAAAACTAAACCCATAAATTACTTGTTGTGTGTTAAATGTGTTTAATGGCAATATAAGTGGACTTTTGGTCTATAATCCCTTAGCTATCCAGTGACAGGAGATGGTGAAGGACAAAGTGATGTAATTATGTTCAAACCTTATAGCAAACATGGAAGCTCGAGTACCGAGTAGTACACCTCTCCACAGATTATGACTTTATGAATTCAGCAGTTTTCTTTCTTTTCACATTTAAACATTTTCTAAACACAAACGCAGGCACTGTTTATAAAAGCGTTTGGCCTTTTGCTGGGAAACTCCAGCGATTTGTGCCATTACTTTGTGGTTCGCTGCTGTGAGGTCAGAATTGAAATGTGGTTCGTGATAATGTCAGCTGTGTAAAAGTTAAGCCAAACAATTATTTTGCAATTTGAAAAAAAAAAAAAATGTTTTGACAGAGGCTGAAGGAAATGAAACCCAAATGTGTCACCTATCGCTGCAGAGACCGACTGCACATATTTTTACTTTAGCAGCAAAAAGATTTGGGTTTCTTTTAGTAAATATCTACAGTGCAAAAATAAAAATCCACTGACAGGATGTGAAAGTTGTTTAACACCTCAGACTCCCCGAGTTCTCCTGAAGCTAATTTCTTTCTCAGCGTGGCTTTGGATGGACTTTCCTCAAGGTCATAGAATCTGGTGGCATCAATTAAATCAAATAAATAATAAGAAAATAATAAAACCTGAGCCTTCAGAGACGTTAGACCCCCATCAATGCGGCTCTGATTATAAAAATTAAAGCACTTGTCAAGAGTGTGATATTTGATTTTTTATTTGTCACATAAAAAATGTCCTTTCAATGATGAGAGAAAAAAAACGAATGCTTCAGCTAATGAAAAGACATTTGTACTTGAAAAGGACGAGTTGGTATGAGCAGTGAAACGAACAGCGAGGATCCGTCAGCCCAGAAACTACAGAGGCCGAAAAATATGGCGCCTTGAGGGACACTGTTGATTAACCGTGTCAAACACTTTCAAGTAGTCTAAAAATATTTGCGGTGGTTACTGTTCAAAGCCGGTTTTATCGACGAGTCGCTAAGTAAATCTCCAAAACGAGAAGAGCACTTTTAAATCCACACTGATGCAGAAATGGGATCTTTTATAATTAAAATACAAATTTGTGTTTGTTCGACGGTTTGCAGACATTTGTTTGTGCGTCTGTGCGGAGGAAGGACGGCTCTGTGTGTACTCTTTGTGAACTTGTAGCTGCATCCGCCTTTTGCACTTGTGTGGTGTTTTAGGTGGTGAGTGTGTGTGTCGAGGAGATGGCCGGTTTGAGGCTTTGTTGGTGTGTGTGTGTGTGTGTGTGTGTGTGGCGTGTGTGTGACTATCTCTCCCCGCCTGCACTAGCGTTCGCTGAGCGTAGATCGAAGAGTTTCAACCGTTCCTGGAGTGACCCCACCCCTGTCAAGACTGACTCTCCTCACGAACCCAAAGACAGTGAGTTAAAACGCAGACTCACGACGCACGTGCACGCACGTTACACACACACACACACACACACACACACACACACACACACACACACACACTTTCTTAAAGCTGCAGGGGGTACTAAACAAATTGGTGCAATTAAAAACTGACAGGAAAAGGCTTTACCTCTGAAAACATTCGTCAGGGTCTGAGTTGAAATTTGAGTGTTGAGATGCCACAGAACTATTTTGCAGGAAAAGAAGAGCAGCCGGGGACAGATACGAGTTTTGAGAGCATGTAAGGCCGTTCTTGTGAGAGTACGAAAGGATTTTAAGCCTTCAAGAGAGATTTTATCACATGTGAGCAAGCTTGGTAACTTGTCAGTTTGTATTTTCTAGCATGAATGCTGCACCTAAGAGAAGAAAAAGAGATCAAAATTAACCTGGACCTGTAAAATTTCACCTTTTAAAATAAAAAAAAACGTCAGACTGCTTTGCGCTGCAGTAAACTGGAGGTCTAATTAGCCGATCAGAAAGTGTTGGAGTGTCCTCTTCAAGTGTTTCTAATCTGCCAAAACAGCTGCGTTAAGAATTACATACTACAGTGCGTGTGCGGTCGTAAATTAGCCGTCAGACCCGGCGCGGCCTCGCATCTCGACTGGCGGATTGATTACGGCTCGAGTTAGCTTTGTGCTCGGTCGGTGCTTTAGTCGTTAATTAATTTCCTCACACAGGTGGCTCATACCGAGTTGAAAGCCACTTAAACAGCATTTGTCAGCTAAAAAAAAAAAAAAAAGGTCTATTAATCAGCACTTTGATTTATGACTTCCAGTACGGCTGGAACGAAACCAAGTCATCTTACATTAAGGTCAGTCAAGTCAAAAAAATGAAAATACTGCACTGATAAAGAGGAATGTCCTGACAATTATACAAAGTACAGTACACCATGTTGAGAGTCTAAAAGTACAGTAACTAAGTACTTTGTACAATAAAATACTTAAACATTTCCTACTTAAATTCAACAGGACATTGAATCGGTAGGAAACCTGTTATTAGTTTATAATTCAGTTTGTCATTTATTTAGTTTTTCATTATTTCTTTTCTTCTTTAAAGCCACCAAAATCTCTAAACAGAGTTTTTTTTCAAGCGACATAATCGGCCAGCTGGAAGGCGCCATAATCTGACTCTAATGTGTTTTCAGCTGCGATTCAGTTACCTGAAAGTTAAAGCCACTTCCTGCAGCCTGCACAAACAGGACCGATGACGCAACAGTGTGCTGTAGCGGTGTACGTCGACGATCTTTACGGCTCAGCCCCGAGAACAACCGACACAATCCACACGAAACACACGATCACACTTACAAAGTGACTGTGTCTGCTGTTGACTCTGACTCTGTCCATCTGTCTCCTTACGACCGTGGGTCTTTCCTCAACTTTGTGATGCTCTCTCTCTCTCTCTCTCTGTGAGTATGTCCTCCCAAACCGGAGTGTGCGTCTCAGTCCGAGTGCGTCAGCTGGTACGAAATGTTAACGCGAGTGTGAAGTGCGTCTCAGTGTTTCTTAAAGAGGCTTTGAACACGCGAAGCAACACACACACTGTCTGCATGTGCCGTTCGTCTGTCTGCGTTGACGTCTGAGTGTCTGTGGTTTTATGTTTTTTTTTTTTCCTCCACCTCCATCCTCTGTGTTTCTGTGTTTCAGTGTGTGATGAAAGATAAATGAACTGTTGATGACAGATAATGGTTTGCTTGATGTCTCATTCCTCCTCATTCCTGAGGGAAAGGTATTGTGCTCCAGAGCAGTGACTTTAATTGTCAGTCTTTCTCATCGTTTCCCCCTTTTTCATACTCTTCTGCTTCTGCTGCCTCCACCCTCCACCCCAGTACCTAAAGTTTTTCTTTATTAGATGGTTTAAACGACCCATTGACAAAGTCTTTGAACTATAACTTCACTGATAATGGATTATTGAGGTCGGTACCAACATAGATATGAGAGTTTTAAAAAAATCCTCCAAGAATAATCCTCTTTAACAAACATTTTGAATATGGATCAATGGATCACTTTTACAAAAAAAGTCACGATTTTACAAAAAAATAAACTCTCTGGTGGACAAGTGATTGTCGCCATTTGTAAAATGAGTGCATCACAGATTTCCAATATGAAATCTGTAACACACTTCTTTTCCTGTTGCATCATGTCAAACCGTCTGCTGTGACACATACATACTCTGCCTATTGCATTGGCAGAATAACTTAAATAAAATGTTAAAAATATGAACAAACACTCATCAATTACACACTTAAGGATTGCAAGACACATGTCATAGGTAGTGAATATAAATAAAAATACACATATATATAGTATATGGCAATAAATGTTATGCCCTGACACTTACCCTAACAAAGGATAAACTTGCCAAAAGTAGTAGTAGAAGTATTCTGAAATACAAATTTAATACACTCAAGAAACTGACTCTAAATATCCACACTGCTCATCTGAAGCGCTGAAGCATCAAGAACGACGTCTCCATTCAACCACAAGAGGGCGCAACGGACAAACATTGTCCAGTGAAACAGGCCAAGAGAAAATATCCGACAGGTTTTGCATCGTTTTCTTTGCAAAACTCGTGGTGCTGGGATATAAACCAGCGCGTCCTGCTGCTATCTTCAACTTCTCACAGCAGGAAAAACATTAACAATCACTCCGTCCCATTTAAGCGTAACCCGTATCAGCGAGCTTCGTTAATGTCATTAGTTACACCCGCTTTCCCTGCTATGACAAATCAGTAACTCTGCTGTTAATAAGTTAAACAACAGAGTCACTGTTGGCGCTGTAGGATAAATGAGCTTGACACCACACATTAATAAACCTCCCTCTTACTGTGAAATAACCCAACAGCTGCTTCTTACCGTAATCCAACAGGCCCAGTACAGTTCAATTGAATGATGAGCTAATATGCTAATCATAATTTATTTTGGGTTCTGTAAAAAGTCTTTAAAACACACGTGAAATAGGACTGGTCATCTTAAAAATACACATATGTATACATAAAACTATAGCCTAACAGTAATACTATTATATTTTAGTACTCTGAGTGATGAAGTAACTCAAAGTACTGAACACAAACTTCATCCTTTTATAACTATTAAAATAAAAACCCGTCCCTCCGTAGAAAAGCCGCCCCCGATCAGAGTTTGGTTTTCATGGCTCCCCTTGTTTAGCTGATGCCAAACCTCCTGCTGCCACACTCTCTATCAGTCATTTCTTTTTTATTCTGCCTCTGCCAGCTGTCTCTGCTCTTTCCTACTCCATCTGTCATTTTCTTATGTCACCACCATTATTAACTCCATCCTCCTCTCCTCCGCACTCACCTTTCTCCTTTCGTCCTCCTCCCAGATTTTTTCCTCTCCAACTCTGTCACCTTTCTTGCCTCCCACCCCACACTTCTGCCTACACCCCATTATCTCGGGGTGTTTTTTTTTTCCTCACCAGCTGTTATATTCTCTTCTAGGCGGAGACCTGCAGGCCTCCTGTGGTACCCTGGATGAAGGAGGCGTTGATGACAATGTGGACTGGGAGGAGGAGAGGGAGATGGAGCGGCTGGCGTGTGAAGGAGACGACTTCGTACCTCCCAAGATCATGGTGAGACATCAGGACTGTGACGATCGGAGTATTATATCAAATGCAAACCTCTGTTATACATTCTTAATTTAAGGTTTGTGTGAATTATTGGATGAAGAATCAGCATCATCAGCACCGTCAAAACTAAACCAATTATTAAAGGTTTACAAAGGGTTTGTTTTTTAAACTGTGAAATTTTACCTTACCAGTAGCTGGATTAAGTTTAATCCCTGCTGATGTGATGCATCGTCCCTCTAATGATCCAGGTGTTTTTATGCCTTTTTTTTTTTTTTTTTTTTTTTTATACTATAGTCGCGACCAGGGGCATTGTATTTTTAGTTTTCTGTCCATCACATTCTCGTGGACACAATATCTCAGGAATGCCTTGAGGAAATGTCTTCATATTTGACACAAAATCCATTAGGACTCAAGGATGAAGTGATTATAATTTAGAGGTCCATCTTATTCACTCTCTCTTCCACCACAAGCTCACTGGTTTTGCTGTCGTTGCACCATGTGACGAAGCTGTAAAAGTCTGAGAGAAAACAGCATGTTCCTCTCTGAATTATTCACTAAATCATACAGTTTAGTTATAATTTCCATCCCCTCCCAAAACAAACAAACAAAAATATATTTAAATCGCTATTACCTGTGGCCTACTGATTAAATTCTGTAGTATTTGCATTATTATTATCATCATCATTATGACCTGGATGTTGGTGGTGACTCTCCTTGAAAAATCACAAGCAGTGCACAGTTAGACTTGCTCTTAAACTCACCTGTGTGTGAAGCAGCGTGGTTTTTCTGCTAACGTTGTGTGTAAAAGGTTACTACAGCCAAACAAAAAAAGAAAAAAGATCAATAACTACAGACGATAAATGGTCCAAAAACACATCTGCAATTACAGATTATTGCAACGAGTGCGGCGAAAGACAAGAAAATGAAAATAATTGAGATTATAACTCACTTACTTATACCTTTTGACGTGGATGTAAACTGCAACTTGACTGACTCAGAAATATGCCTGCTTGAATGAGTATTACCAATTTAATATTCAATGAAGTTTGCAGAATCGTAAAAGGTTTCTTGAGGAAATGGTTACTTTGGTTACACGTTGATGGCAGATCTACATTAAAAATAGCTTAATCTCAGGAAGGTAAATTGATATGCAGGTGGAGTAATTTATTCTCTACCATACCTCTGTGAATACGGTATAAAACTGCACATTCCCTGCAGGCAGACAGCTCCAGTCTTCTTCACATCTTATACCTGACTGATAATCTTTACATCTTTATACTTTAATCTTACACTTTATTTTGTTATTGTTTTATACTTTCACCCTTTCCTACTTTGTATGGAAACTGCAGCACTTTTTTCCGCTCGGGATGAATAAAGTGTTATCGTATCTTATCTTATCATCTTCTCTTTCCTTCCATCGCAGCCTCCTAAATCTTCCTCTCCCTCCTTCTGCTTCTCCTTCACCTTTAGCTGATCTCTTCTAAGGTCCCCAAGGCGGAGTACGTTCCCACAATAATCCGCAGGGATGACCCATCCATCATTCCCATCCTCTATGTGAGTGGAAGACACATCGCAGCACAGGGGTATAAAAAAAGTCGGGCTGTACACGAAGATTTAACTGTTCAATATTAAAAATTCGACTATTCGTTCTTTTATTTTCATAGACTGTCTTGCAATCAGAAAAAAATCTATTAGAATGAGTCACGGGAATATATTTTTGATCATTTAAACTAAAAATCAGAGACAAATCAAAGACAGCTGCATGTGATGTGATATTTGAATTGCCATCATATAATGTTGGGCTACTATATGTAGCATACACGTTTAAATCAAGCTCTTACAGTACTTTTTTCACTTTAAAGATAAAAAACAACATGTAAATAAACAAGCAAATGAAACACTTTGGCCTATATTGATCACAATGATGACGACCTTTAGTTCCCTCCTCTTACTCTCCACCAGTAGGAGACTTTTTCCATCAGGAGGAGCTCTCTGGAGAGACCTCTAGTTTGTGACGTGCTTTAGCAACTTGAATTCAGCCAGTTCAGTCGTATTTTATTGACCTGATCTGGTCTTAATGTAGCCTACTTTAGTGCCTATGTATGGGAAATGCCACATATATCTATTTAATCTTGTTATTGTAATGCACCTTGACAGAAAAAAAAGCAAAAAACGACTGCACGACTTGAAGAATCTCAGACGACTGAGGGGTCTCATGTGGACTTTAAGCATGCATATAAACTGTTTTATATGCTAAAGACAGATTGCAATGTCAAATTACGTACTTTACAATGTTAAATGATTATGTTTTATGTGACTCTCTTTCTCCTTAGGACCATGAACATGCAACTTTTGATGATATCTTGGGTGAGTGAATATTCTTATTTACTGTATTTACACAATTAAAAGCCACATAACAGATCATTTCCGGGGGTCTGGTCCAAAAGAACAAATAAAGGTCGGTTCAAAATGCAAAGATGCAAAAAATGCAAAGGCCCTTGTCACTCTTTACAGAAATATGGTGTGTTGTATGTTATGGTAATATGTATGGCTATAAAAACAGAAAATTAAAATATGAAAGTGACAATTGCAAATGTTTATAAGGTATAAATGTAAAGGAATAAATGTGCACACTGTAGCCAAACTAATGTTAGATTATAAAGAAAAACTGGGTTGAAGAAGTAATTACAGACACATAATTACTGCTAAAACTATTAAAACACTGACTCTATATGATGTACTGCTACTGACTCTGGAAGGAAAATCACCTCTAGTCTCGAGCCTGGACTGTGACGTGGTTTGCCTGAGGGTGAACTCTGACTCGTACTGTGGGAAATAAAGGTCAGAAAAATAACTGCAGGCTACATCTTACCTGCAATCAAGTCCCTAAAAGAAATCTTAGATCTGACTTATTCAGAGCCAGTTAAAATCCTGCAAAAACTCCATAATTCCTGTTTTTAAAATCAGCGTCTGCACGCTGAAAATGATCTGTGACAGAGGCACTTTCAGTAAACGTTCCCCGGAGTTTCCCGAGATAATGATGAACAGCGTAAAACTCACGCGGAGTTATTGAACGGATGTCAAAGAGTAATTTGTATAGATCTCAGGTTTCCATTTAACCATCTTTCACTGACTTGTTTTATTTTGCTGTGACATTTCCTGATACCTTAAGTGCACGCTGTTGAATTAAACTACGTCTTCCATTAGCATCTCCGCTGTCTATTATTGCACCTGCACTTGAACTCACCCTCTGGAGGGTTCATTTGTGTTCGCTGTTCACATTTTCCTCTCCGCTGTTCCTCTCTGGTCTCTTTTCATTACTGATTTCTCTTTTCCTTCTCCGTCCCTGTCTCTCACATCAATCCAACCCCTTTTTTTTTTGTTTCCTCTGTCTCACAGAGGAAATAGAGAAGAAGCTCACAGCTTACAGGAGAGGAAGCAAGTTCTGGAGGATGCTCATCTTTTGTCAGGTGAGGAGCAAGGACACAAAGAATAAAAGTAATACTGTATTTTCTTTAAAATTATGGTTTTTATTTGGGATATGTGAAGTTATGAATTCATCCTTACACTGCATATGGAAATCCACGAGTAACCAGGCAGTGTTAAGTACCTTCCTTGGGATCTCCGCTCTAAAGATCCTAATTAAAAAGAAGCAAATTAACAATCGGGAAAGCACTAATGTGTTTTATCCCTGTGTGTGTTTCTCAGGGAGGCCCTGGTCACCTGTATTTACTGAAGAATAAAGTGGCAACCTTTGCTAAAGTGGAGAAGGAGGAGGATATGAGCCAGTGAGTATCTCTGTTTGGTGAATATCAGTTTACGTGTCCTGTTGTCAAATATATCATGACACATTAAACGTCTTGTCGATGCTTCACAGGACATGAAGAACGTGATGGAGAACAAACAGAAACTTGGCCTTGAGCGAGATGTGAAAATAGTGTTAGAGAACTATTTTATCTTTGAGCCTTTTATTCCACCAACGATAGAAATTCATCAGCTGGCTCATTTCCAAAGACATCTTAATTTCATTTTCATTTTTGGCATTTAAAAAGGATCAAAGATTGTGTCACAAATTTGTCGTGTAAAATGTTCTTTACTCTATTTTAAGAAGACTAATACTGTTTCTGTGAATGATCTTTGGCTCGATTTGCATCAAAGATGTTCCACTGGGACGATTTGACACTCTCTCAGCGCTTGTTTGTCATTTATGAGCAAAATCTACAACTTTTTCGGAGTGATGCATCTCTCCCAGAGGGACCATCTTTGAAAAGGTGGTGTTTATTTGTTTGGAGACAGAAACACAAGGCTCGCCTTCTGTTCAATAACTCAGGGTGAAAAAATATTCTGTTAAAAACAACAGCTAACTAATAAAAAGTGACAAGTGCTTAATCTTTTTAGAAGATATACTCCATGTTGCGTGATGTTTTTTTCTGATGTCTTGCTGTGGTGAATATAAACAGGACGGGGATTTTATTTTGTGTTTCTAATTTCACGGAATCGGATCAGATTGACGATGCTGGGAAAAAAAAAAAGAGGAAAAAAAAACGTGGCAATCATAACATACATTTCAATCCAAAAAACAAGGGAGCTTTGTACTAAAATAGGAGCAAATATACTCAAACAAAGTGAGTTAGAAATAAAAAAGGTCTCTCTCTAATACAAGCCCGCTTCAAATCTGCAGTTGAGGTAAATAAAGGCTCTTGTCACTATTTATAGAAATATGGTATGTTATATGTTATGGTAGTATGTGCGGCTATAAGAATAGAAAATTAAAATATGAAAGTGACAGTTGAAAATGTTTATGAGGCAAGGAATGAAAATGTGGCCTGTCTAAGTGCAGCCTTTTGTCTTTGTTCAGATTCTGGAGGCGGCTCAGTCGCTTCATGAGTAAAGTCAACCCCGAACCCAACCTCATCCACATAATGGGATGCTACGTTCTCGGCAACCCCAACGGAGAGAAGGTACACACACACAAACACACACACCCTTACTTTCCCTTATACCACCAGATTTTTCCCCCTCAGGTCGGACTGAAAACATGAAAGCTCGTCTTTTCAGCCATAGTGCATATCAAAAATGACATATTTTAACTCAGCACAGAAAAGATCCCAACCTTCAGTGTTTGGTGCTGATGGTTCAGTTCATAAAGGATTATGTCATGCATACACAGCATCTCACAGAAGATATGATGACTTGGAAATTATCAATATAATACACGTGCTGTTATTGATTTATTTATCCGCAGTCGCCGCACTGTAGGTAAAGTTTACCCGCTTGCGTTTTCTCACACAACCAGGGGGAGGACAATTGTTGATGACAGCAATTAGAAAGCTAAAGAAAGGCCCATATAGCGAAGCCAGTTCTCCTCTCACTGTCATTACCTCTCTTTTATCACAGTGCACGAAAGAACGAACGTACTGTAAACACAATTACTCTGGCTATCGATGATTGCGTGACAGTGTTCACACATTCAGAGCCGAGACGATGCAAAACCTTCACTTTGTGCCTCAATGTCATCTACGTGCTGCATAAACTTGAATGACTCGCCAAACGTAAGGAGACATTTTGTTCCCCGTCTCTTGTAATTACAGCAAAAACTTCTCCACGTCACTCCTGCCTCTCTCATTTCCCTGTTTGCTGCCCTCTGCTTTCATACGTATGCTCAGTGTGTCTGGTTCGATCTGCTCGTCTGATAATCACCATATTATCCTCCCGGCTGTCTCGCTTTCTCCCCCTCTCTTCCTCCACTTGAGGTGTGTATGTGGGGGGACTATTATCTCCTTCAGTCTGATGTGACTGGATGTGGTAGAAGAGCACACACCTGACGCGAACAAATAAGCCCACACATACAGAAAAAAAAAAAAAATTCAAAATACACACAGGAACAAGCTGGCAGACACAGTCACACATGCACACACACACACACCACCATAGCCAGCGGTGTTTGTCTGACCTAACTGTCTGTTTCAGTCACGTCTGCCAAAATGCTTTGTTATATAAAGTGGATCTCGCCGGGGTTTGACGGACAGTCTGGCAGTCTGCAGAACAGACGGCTCATCAGCGATATCTCCACCCCGACAGACAAACACGAACGCACTGAACCCAAAACAACTAAATTGGTGTGTTTCTCTCTCTCTTGTTGTTTATTTCTTTTTCTTTAAAAGGCTTTGGCTTGGTCCCAAGATCCCAAAGTGATATTTTCACATGAGGGGCTTGTCTTCTGTAGTCTTTATAAAACAGCAGTCGGAAAATAGAATTAATAAGATCTTGCTTGTACCTCTCCAGAAGAAATATGAAACACGAAGAGATACATGTTACAGGATGTGGAAATTTAACCACTTGCTGTTAATGCTAGTCATCCAAATTTAAAACCTGTTCTCCATTGGACACTTGAACATTGCACACTATATTTGATATACTGCTACTATACGACAGCCTTTCAGAAACTCCTTATTTTTTTGGAAAACGGCTGCAGGGATTTACGAACATTCAGCCACAGGAGCATTACTGAAGTGGACAGCTGACGTTGGGCGATAACCTAGCTCACAGTCAGCATTACAGTTTTATCCCAAAGGTGTTTGACGGAGCTGAGGTCGAGGCTCTCTGCAGGCCAGGAACTTCTCCCACGCTAAACCGAGAAATCTATTTCTTTATGGACCTCCAGCTGCGCTCGGGGGAAACCGTCAGGCTGAAACAGGGAGGGGCCCTTCACACAAAGATGGAAACACTTCACTGTCTAACACGTTGTTGTGTGCAGTGCCCGTAAGATTTTCTTTAGCTGGATCTTTACAAAATGCAGCCCCTTTATTCATTAGAATGGAATCAATGCAGAGAAAAAGTTTAACCATGCTCACGTTTTGCTTTAATGCAATGAAACGCAATTCACTACTTACTTACTCACTACTATTACTTTGTAACTTGAACAGCACATTTCTACTGCTTGGTTTGCATCCTTTATGTAGTTTTTACTATCCAGAGTTAAAAAAAATCCTGCTTCATAATAAAATTGTACCAATACTCATACTATATAAACTGCTGCCAGGTGTCTCTGCATCAAACTGGACTTTGTGAGACAACATGCCCTCACCAACATAGTCTACTGTGTTGTTTTCAGGTAGAGATGTTTTCTGTTTTAATGATCTAGTCACTATACTAGGAGAATCTCCTAATCTTACTGACCGCAAGAGCTCTTATTTTGAAAATTAGAGCGAGCATACATTACTGTTTGCCCGCCATTACATCCTCTCAAGAGTTAGCAGCCATTTTAAATAAGTTACCTACCTCTACTTTAACACCTGTTGAACTAAACCATGAAAAACAACCACCAAACACACACACTGTAGTGGATTTTTTTTTTATGCGTCTTTCGTTAACGATTACATAACCTCCACTCAGAGACAAACAACGCACCATCAACGGGGAACACATCACTCCCGGCCGACCTCAGTTTGTCAGAGTTTAAACAGAGTCAGCTCGTATTTGCGCTCAATCCTTTTTTTTTTTTTTTTTTGTTAAACCAAATGCTGCACTCAAGAGGGCAGAAAACAAACACGACAGTAAGAGGACTTCAATTAACAACAGGGAGTCATTTTAATAAAACAAAGCAACGTTGTGAGCTAAAGCTTCTCGACTGCAGATTTTAAAGCAAACTACACATGCAGACAAGTGTTTCAAGTACTGTACTGATATAATGCGATGAAGTGTGTATTTAAACATTACGAATTTTAACATGAGCCTGCAGCGCTGATAGAGAGAGGGTCGTCTTCAGCAGAGAGGTCAATTAAACCTCCCCCTTTCTCTGTTTGAAGAGGTAAGACGTGATGCTTAATTAATGCTGAATAGAATCACTCAGTAAATATCACAAAAAGGGGTCTTTTAAGCACAACAAAAGCTGACTTTGTAATGTGAATTCGCTCTCCAGTATAGTCTTGTTTTATTCAGATGGATGTACTGAACTGAAAATGTGCTGCATTTCTCTAAGTTTATAATTTTAGAGAACCTCTATATACATAAAAGTGAATGTGATAGAGGAAACAGGTGACGAGGCCAAATTAAATTGCCCGATATGTTGGTTTAAACCTCTTCTTCGTCATGCTTAAGAAATGTTGTAGTTGTTGTTTTGGGGATGCAGAGAAAAGATGCTGAGGGTGGAGAACAGCAGGTGAGCGGGTCGGGGAGGCAGCCTGACCCAGTTTTCATCCAGAGATTTCCAAGCTTGTCTCGTCAGCACAAAATCTGCCACAGTCTTGGCAACGGCGGCCACAGAGAGTTCGTAAGAAGCCACCCCAGGACAGAGAGGGAACTACCCGACGCGTTTTTTGATATTTGTCACTCGCCTCCAGCTCTCTCTCTCTCTCTTTGCATGCTACAGATGCCCCCCCCCCGAACCATTTCTCTCCTCCGCGCCTGGCATCTCGCCATCTTCTTTCATCTTTTTCAAAAGGACGGCAAACACAAGGAATGAAAGCATCTTCTTTCTCTACCACCTCCATTTTAACATCATAAAGTCAAAAACAAAAGGAGCGTTTGGCCTTTGATCTCTCTCTCTCTCTCTCTCTCATCATGGGGGGGGAGGATATTGAGATCCCTCACGACTGAATTTAAGCGAGAAATAAGCAAAGTTCAATTTTTAATCATGCGCGGCACCTTGTCAGTGAGGAGAGAAACTGCAGGAGAGATGACTGAGAAACCTAAAAATCTCCGTATGGCTCCAATTAAACATTAGGCTGCAGCTAATGATGATTTTCACCATTGATTAATAAATACATCCAATAAATATTTCTAAATATAAATGATGTCTATAAATGATGTCTTCAGGCTGCTCGTTTTGTCCAACCAACAGTCCAATACACCAAAGTATCCCATCTACTGTACAATATAAAAAGTAAAAGCAGCTTATTCTCACTTTTGAGAAGCTGAAACCTGCAAATGCTTCACATTTTTTAGTTGTTTGATGTTTTGCACGGTTAATTCTTTATCAAATTTTCTAACTGACAGATCATTTTAGCTCTAAACGTCATGCATTGTTGTAGCTGCAGTCTGAGGAAAAAAAAAAAAATTTTTGCAGGACTACAAACTCAATCAGCTAGCATCTCAATGTGCAATTAACTACAAATTAGATCTGTTTTTACTGATTCACTGATTCTAATCTTCCTCCAATTTCCTGAACACTGAACTCTTCCTTGCAAAAGAAAACCTTTTACAAGCTCAGAGGCAGGGAGGTTACTGGATGACAAGCAGGAAAAATGAACACCTTTGCAACTCGCGCTCTTGTCTTATTTTCCTCCTTGTTACCTGCTCGGGGAGACGGCGCATATGTCTGCTCGGCAGTAACGAGCCGGATTCGTCACCGTCCTCGTGTGCATTTCTGTGTGTGTTGTCTGAAAAAGCGCCCTCCCCCCCGCTGCGAGCGTGTCCAAGCCCAAGTCGGATTAATTGAGGGGTTTTTTGCTCTCTTATCTCGGCCCAACAGCTGTTCCAGAAACTGAAGAATCTGATGAGGCCTTATTCTGTCGAGTTCGAGTCGCCGCTGGAGCTTTCTGCACAGGGTGGGTCCGGGCGAACACACACACCCAAACATGCAGATCATCACATGTGTGGTGATTCACACACAGGCATGTTTTATCCAGCTGATAAGAAATAACACAGCATTCACATCTGGGGGAGGAATTTGTCTCGTGCACTCATTTGCTCTCCATCTTTCCTGTGTTGGTGGTGTTATTTTGTGTTTTTAAATGCAGGCCACACCCACCACACAGGAGAAAGTAGTCGTGTTATTTTGCACTTTCTAGAGACACACACTTCTTCCTCTTCCTCCTCAGCTGCAGAAAGGAGTAGAGACATACAGTACTCACATTTCTACACACTACTCAGTACTACAAAAGCCTCCTCTCTGTCCCAGGAACATCTCTTGGCTTGTCTATTACACCCAGATCCAGACCTCTTCTTTAGACCTTTACTTTCATTAAAACTCTTCCTCACAGACACATTTTCTCCCCTCTCTTGTACTCTCGGTGCACTCATAGGTACACCTCCTGCTAACAAATGCTCTCAAACATGCCTGCAAAGCTGCAAAAATGTTGATATTCAGTTGTATATAAAAGTAATTCCACTCTCGCAATACAACATCTGCTCACTGCAGCTAAAGTGTGATGTGGGGTTTGGGCTATTCACTGCTCTTAGTTAAGGTTCAGAGATCATGGTCTTAGTTTAATCCTGAAAAAGATGTGTTTTTGTTTGCTTATTGTTCTCTGATAAAGTGTTTCTCCTTTAATTCAAACTTTTTCTGCGTCGTTTACCCAATCAAGGCAAAGAGATGATTGAGATGTACTTCGACTTCCGCCTCTACCGACTCTGGAAGACGCGCCAGCACTCCAAACTCTTGGACTATGAGGATTTTTTGTGATGGCGAAACCCGCGGCGGGGGAAACCCTCCGGCGACACAAACCGATCCGATGACCGAACGTTGCTCAACCGTTGTGCTCGACCCGTCAGCTCAAACGTAAAGACGGTCACACCTGCTTTCATCCTGGAGAGGAGGAAGAGGGACGGCAGGACGGGAAGGGGAGGGGTGGGAGGCTGAAGACAAATTAAAAAAAAAAAAAAAAAAAAACATGCCTGTGCCTCTGCTCCTCCTCATCTTTACAGCGAGGATCAAAGACTAAAAAAAATAAAGAGCAGAGAAAAAAGAAAAAAAGACGCATGAAAGAAAAGAAATGAGGAAAAAGCAGAGACAACTGGACTGTCCACGTCTTAGTCACCAACTCTCTTTGCCTCTTGAGTTTGAAAGCAAAAAAAAAAAAAAATTAAAAATAAAATCTCATTTCAGTCACAGCCTCCGCTATAAGGACGCACTCTTTGAGGCCGGCATGCTTCAGAAAAATCGCTGAAACTAATCCTGTCATAAGGCGGTTCTGTGTTTCGACTGGACATCTCAGATAATCTCAGACTCCGGAGACGTACATATACATCAATTACCCACATGTCGATGTGTGTATATATATACATATATATCACATGAATATATTAGCATAGCTTTAGTCATGCAAATAATACTCCATATGAGGATAATGATGCATCATTTATTTTTGATGTGCATTGTTGTGCAGTTTCATATGGAAATACTTTGGAATAACTCAGGTTTTAGCCATGAAGTAATTAATCTGTTTGTCTATTCTATCAAGATATTGTAATCTTCATCGCCATCGCTTGGGAACGAATGTAATATCTCCCTACAAATGTATCTTCGGTTTGAGGAATTGAGCTTCATGTTTTGGTAAGAAAAAGAAAAAAAAACAATATGCTGATTTTGTGTGTGTGAGTGTGTGTGTGTGAGTGTGTTTTCCATGTCAGGGGGGTAAAAAGAAAAAAAAGAAAAAAAGAAAACGTACAGTTGTGTTGTGCGTATTTTTCTCTTTCTGCTTCTCTGTTCAAGCAAAAATAATCGTCGCCTCCATCCTTTTCTCGCTTTCTGTCGCACACACACGAACACAAAGACGTTAGTATGATTCATGATGTCAAGAGGGATGTAACAGCCATCCAAGTGCTCCTACCCCTGTAGTGGAGGAGTTGCCCTATTGATCCCTCCTGCTCTTTCGCGGAGGGTTCAGGCCACTTAGCCGGCCCCCGTCAACAGTGCCAGCTGCTCTCGCTATCTGCCAAACGCTCTTGGCTTCTCTTAATGGCAGCCAAACGAGCTTCCGCCGCCTCTCACTCGACTGGGCTGCGATCCAGTCCGAGGACCGGAGTTCTCCGAATTAAAACAGATCTGCCAGGAGTTTTAAGCTGTTAACAGCCATCTGCTGCCCCTGCCAGGTGTCCGCTAGTTAAAAAGGCCAGAAATATGCACCGAGCTTGTGTCTGCGTCCGAGACCGCCGCCCCGCCCGAGTGACCCGAGCTGTCTCGAACAGATTAAGGATGGTTAAATGTGGAGAGCCCACAGCTGGACAGCAACAGTGTGCGAGTGCTCTCTCTCTGTCTCTCTTTTTCTTTCTCTCTGTCACACACAAACAAAACACCAGGGCTGGGGCAAAATGACATTTTAAAAAGATCAATAAATCAGGACAAAATTAGAAGGGGCCCTCCAGAGATTTCACAAATGAAATGTCAGTTTATTCGTCATGAAGGGTCCCGCTACAAATACTAAACACTCGTATGATGTCTCCGGTGGGGGGTTGATCTCCAAAATCCGTCTGACGTCTCAAACTTCAGCTCCAGAATTCAGCTTTATAACAGAAAGTGTTTCAGAGTGGTGGTAAAGGTCTGATAAAAAGACGCCATCACGTTGTATTACGGGAAGTGTATGGTTTTGAGGAGGGGGCTCAACTCACATTAGGGACTTAAAGTCAAGATGTCTTTGCATCTGCTGCTTTGATTTTGACCATTTCTTAATCTGTTTCTCACAAGCCCCCCCGAACTTTATGAAAAATACAAATGTTTGCCTTAGGTGACGACATCTAAACTGGGACAACGACACTTCAAAAGCACGAGTCTCAATACTCTTATCATGGAGTGATTTCTCAGGTTAAAAGGTTTTGAAGAGGGCAAATTCGCTCAAACGCGTCACCCTAAGAAATAATCTGAGGTCGGAGTATCAAGACTTTGAGCTGCTGGCGTGCCGCCAACACAGTTTCTATGCGTCCGCCCCTTCCAACCTTCGAGACCGCCGCCACGTTTCAGACATGTACTGCCCCAAATCGCCGAGTCATGCCACGCCGAGTCCCACAACGACACAACAAGAATGCCCCCACCCGAATGTCAGCAAAAAAAAATCACCGAGTGTTTCGCACGGGTGACAGAAAGTTTACAGAGTGCTTGAGGAAACAGATTTTTAGTTGTTTAATAGATTTCAGGGGTCCCAGCCCTGCATAACACACACAAACATATCGGTGAATCCCTCTCCACGTGTCATCGTTTGTGTGGATGTGTTAATGTTTGGAGCATCACGTGCCAACTCTTGATTATTATTTATTTATTTTTTTTATGTGTTGGAGTCTCACTGGAGCTCTCTCCAACGGCAGGGCTCTGGGTTTTATTTGCTTTCGCCCTCTCTCTGACATTGCAGTGCTGGCCTACAGTGTGTCTGGCACAGACAAGTGCTCTCTCAGCCTGAGTCAACGCAGGACACGTTTTTCACCCCCCCGATTTAAGAATTCAGCAGTCACACGAGCCGACATATCATTGAGCCGTTTTAATTCCAGCAGAAGCGTTAAGCTGCCAAAATTTTTCTCAAAGACGTAGCCCTCAATAGCTGCTAGGTTTAAAGGATTTATTTTGTACTTCGCCGTAGATCAGAAACATGGACGCCGGTTCACGCAAAGCAAAGCAGCAACGCGACGTCGATTCGGAAAGTGTTTTTTCTTGTGTCACAGAAAACTCAAGGAAAAAAACTATCCAATCTGTAAAGTAATTGCTGGTAACTCATCTTCTGTTTGAATTTATTGGGCTGAACTGACCACGATGTGAAGAGCACTCTGACTCAGGAGTTTGAGAGAGCTTTCTTGTTTTCTTCTTCAGCAAAAAAACAAAAAAAACAAAACATCTCACCGGAAAATCTAATTAAAGATGCTAACGTGTCTATTTGTCTCTCTCAGTCTGTGTTGTGTTATTTGCCTTTTTTATTATTTCCCTTCACATGTTTTCCATTAGAAGTGATTATTCTCTGTAGCATCAGCTTGGGAAAAGAGCAGAGTAAATATGAACAGCAGGATCTCTGAATTTTGACCTTTTGTTTCATTAAAATGTGTCTAAAACAACATTAAATTTAGACATGGGAGACAGAGATCCTGCAGTTTGATCGGGCTGCAGAGAAAAAAATGTTTCAGCTCATTTTTCACTACTTTTACCAATATTACACTACACTTAAATTAAATGACAAAACTACAGGACCTTCCCTCATTTCAGACTTTAGCGTTGTGAAGTCATTTGGCTCAAACAACCTTAAAAAAAATACTATCCGACTGCAGACCAATGCAGTTTTGTTGCAGGTTTCCAATGAGGATGGGCAATGCATGAGGTTCTGCATGACGACCCCCATTTTAAGTTTTAGAAAAACCCTTGATCAGCTTGCTCCAACCAAATTTTAAAATAGCATGAAGCTGCGTTCACTTTACACTCAGCCCAACAACCTCCACCATGAGGCATCCTGTGCTGTTGACTGATTCATGCAAAGTCGAGATATGTGGATACAAAAGGCCAGTTTCGCACGAAGAAGGGAGAAACAGGCAGTCGTATTAAAACACACAGATTTTTGACTGTGTAGATTCCAAATTTCAGCGCCAGAAATGAACTGGAGGCACAAGGAGACAAAAAAAAAAAAAAACAGACAAAAACAACACACGTCTTGAATTATTTTGTCTTAGGTGCAACTTAGGATGCAAAACATGCAGACGTGGCGGCCCGGATACACAGAAAGGTCTTTTAAGGTGCCTTATCTCACAGCTCCAGAAACGCCTCGATCCCTAATCACCGTGCACTTCCTTTTCACACACACTCAGCTTTGTGTGCACCTCCATGTCCTCCCCCCCCCCGGCCCCCACACTTGAATCCACAGTTTGCTAATATTCAGTCTACAGCAGGCCAACGTCCCGACCGTCTGGAGGCTTTAAGTCGGCTCTTTTTCCTCCTGCGCCGACATCGACTTTTACAGCCTTCACCTCTGTTTGCTGTGTGGCGGACGCAAACACGACGAGACTGTTTGACAGAAAAGAAAACTGAGAGGTAAAAATGCGTAAATGAGACAAGAGAAAAACACGCAGCATGAACGCAGGCGGCTTAGGGAAGCATCCCAGAGCGGGAGGAGGACTCAGACGGCGTTATCTCAAGCTGTCCTCCCGAGTCCTTCAAGGTCAAAAAGCATCTCTGCATTGCACCTCCTGAGGCTTCAAACTGCAGAGTGCACGAAGAGGCTGCGTCTGGAAGCACTGATGAATATGTTAGAAGGCCACGTATGGTTTTTTCACAGAGTTCCTCATCTTCGCCGTAAAACACAGCCAAAATACAGATGAATGTGTTACAGCACTTGAGGCAACTCCTGGTGGGGCTTATTGACAAGCAGAAGGAGGAGAAAAAAAAAAAAGGAGTGTGCACATTATACACGGTGATATTTTAACTCTGACAAGTGTACACCGAGCTTCTACACGGACGCTGTGCTGACACTCACCGCCAAATCATGTTCAACCACACTGCAGGGATTAAACTGGGTGGATTAGTCTCATCACAGGAAGCTACCTGATGTGACACATCAGCTAATATTTCATCATTTCATAACACACTAAAACCACAAAACATATCCTCACATGGAGCAGAAAAGTATTATTATTGTATAAAGAGCAGTAAAGCAAGCTGATAAAAAACATTACCATAGAAGACATGTAAGGAAAGATGGATTGAAAGCGACAAATGCCGTGTTGAGTTTCCTATTAAACCAACATTACAGAGGAACAATAAGATGCATTGAGATCCTCCAAATCAAAGGCCACAAACAAAGTCCAAGTTGGTGCATGTTGTTTTTTTTTCCACCAGTTCCCCCCATGGCCGCTTCCTCTTCCCTCTTTTCTACCATCAGCTCAACCTCATCAGTCCGTTAAACTTCTTTAGAAGATTGTGAAAGACATCACATTATCTCATGTCTTTTGGATTATTAGCTCTGCACGTCGCACATATTCTTTATTCCCTGCTCCAACTCTTTCATTTTAACAACAGATATACTGTAGGACTGCAGCTAAAGACTGACTTCATTCATCTGTTTATCATTTTATCAATCAATCGATTGGTCATTTGTTCAATAAAAGGTCTGAAAATGGTGAAAAATATTGATCACTGATCACTCCAAAACCAAAAATGTATTCAGTTTACTGTCATTAAGGATGAAAAACACCAGAAGATATTCACATTTGAGAAGCTGAAATGAGACAATCTGAACACTCTGTCTTAAAAATATGACTCAAATTAACGAATGAATTATCAAAATAAATTGCTGATTGATTTAACAGCTGTCAGCTAATCGACTAATCGCTGCAGCTCTCACATATATTACATATTGTTTTAGACTTTTTAAAGAACATTTTTAATAATAAACTTGTGTTTCTGGACTTTTGCAGCACTTGCTTTCACATCCCTTCCCTTTTCTCACCATGTGCCACAAACCTACTTTCCAAACACTCACCAACAGCAAAACAATGCTGAAAGTCAAACATCAATATTCACAATAAAACTGAATAAAACTCTTGGTGACGTCACTTAGCTTGGTGGAGGCAGGTGTAGGTTCTTTGGCAGGTGTAGTGCTCCTGCTCCTCCTCCTCCTCCTCCTCCACAGCTGGACTGCAAAAACAACTTCAGGTCCGATTACAGGAGGTCCAGCAGGATGTGGATTCATTAGAAAAGGTTCAGAAGTAAAAACAACACGGATGCAGGCAGGAGACACGTGACGCAGGTGTGACAGGCGGAAGGAGCAGGTTAAATAGTCCGCCTCATCAGAGAGGGTGCGTTTGATTTATGATGCAGCGTCTGCAGGATGCGGAGCGTCAGTGAGGAAATGTAACTAAATACATTTGCTTAAGTATTAATTCAAGGTAATACGACTTTTTTTTTTTTCAACTTTATACTTCTACTTCACTAAAATTAAGAGGTAATTATTGTACTTTTTACTCCACTACATTTATCAAACAGCTTTAGTTACTTTTCAGCAGAGGTGGAGGAAGTACTCAAATATACTTAATAAAAGTACTAATACCACAGTGTATAATAAAGTACTAAAGTCCTGCATTAACAAAAGTAAAAGTACTCATCATGCAGAATGGCTAATTTCAGAATATAGATAAAAATTATTAAAGTTAATTTTGCTCTAACATGTTCATCACTTGCAGCTGATGAAGGTGGAGCTCATTTCAACTACTTCATCTGCTGGGTTGGTTGTTCGTTTAATTTTTAAATCTATAATACTACACCATCATTTACTTGTCGATTATATTCTGTATTATTAATCTGAAACTGCAAAGTAACTAAAGTTCTAAAATTAATGTTGTGGGGTAGAAAGTCCATTAATTTCCTCTGCAATTTAGTTACATTTTTTTATAATTGAAAGATCAGATCAGAAGTATTCAGATTATTAACTGAAGTAAAAGCACTTCTATGTAATATCTGACCAAAATGGAGTTATTTTAACTGCTTCATATACTGTAGTTTAATCTGAAATAAAACTAAAGTAGCCAAAATGGAAATACTTGTGCTTGTAAATGCAGTTTTTTAGCAGTGAAGTCTTTATGAAACAGCCTGCAGACCTCATTATAACCAAAATCATGATTGTTAATCTTTTCAGAGTACCAAAGGCGGCGATTTTAATATGCTGCACACTCATATTCCTCGTAGAAAACTCCACACGGTCTGAATTCAAACACGGATTATTTGACATTTGGGCAGAAAGGTCACTGTACACAAACCGATCACGCTGCTCATAATAATCAAGTTTGTGTAGCATAATTCATCCCTATATTCCGGTGGATTAGATTTGGATTAGTACTTCAAATATGACTCAGATTTAGGTAAACTGGCAAAAAAAAATCCCCATCTGCTAACAATATGGTCAGTAAGGATGTTGAAAATGTGCTTATTTCTACTCAAGTAATGTGCAAATGAGATGTCTGTGAGTCCTTCCTCCACTTCTGTTGTCTCTTTTTGGAAAAGTCCATGAGATTCCATTATATTTTGAAATCAATAGTTATTCTGTGAATTATGAATTTATACTTGCTGATCTCCAAATCTACATTAAGAAATACTTGATTGTTCAGAGAGAGTTCTGCATAAGAGACAGTGCTCCACATTGTGCATTTCTCTTCATTAGCTCGCTTCCAGCTTGAGTTCCTTTCTGCAAAAAAAAAACATCTTTAACTTTCACGACTGATGTCAAGCACCTCATTTCATTTTTTTCTTCACTTTAAAGACTTTTTGTAGCATCATCCACAAAGTCCTTTAATCTTTCCAGGCGCAGCATTGGCAGCCAGTTAATTTAGTCTCGCTCCGCTTCTAATTGAAAGGCTCCTTAACTCCTTAGACTTTTGCTGTTATGATCGTCCTCTTTGGCGTCCGGCTTAATTGAGCAGGCAGCAGACACGGTGCAGGTTAATGGAAGAAAGGGGGGATTTCTTAACTAACACATCTCACCTGCAGAAGTAGGTCTAAGTGTGCAGTTTCACAGAGCGCTGAGCAAGCCCTTTGTTGTGCTGTTTGAGTGCATTTTTGTTTTATTCTTTTCCTACCTCTCGCAGCCTCCTGCAGGTAAACAATTAACTGAGCATGAAGAGTTTCAGATTCTGTCACAATCAGCACTTTTCATCTGCTGATGTGGGGTTTTAGGCCCCCTTATATACCCCAGCGGGGAGCAGACCACCACAAATCAAGACCCTGAAATAGGCCCTGAACTGCATTTACACTGTGTATTATATGAGGAACATCACATGTTCTGAAGAGAGCCTCATTTCTGACGGCCTTCAGTCGCCCTTTGGCTTTTTTATGCTGATGTTTTGATGTTCGTGGCTGTATGGAGATTGGCTGATGCTTTTTTTTTTTTTTTTTGAAAGCTCAACCTTTGTTGTTGTAGTTCTTTGCACTTACAATGAGCTTTCCGACTTACTGATTTACTGTAAATGTCAAACTTTCCTTTAGGATTTTAGTCTAAGCATTTAGAAATATTTCCCCAGTGATGTTACGCACAGAAATTATTTTGTCCTGTATTTTTTTTTCAAATAAGATTTCATTTTTGGTTGTGTTTAATTTACATCCACTTCAGTCTTTTCACAGTTGAACTGCAATGCTTTCAAATTAGCACAAGAGGTCAGTGTCACACTTTTTTTATTTTCCAAAGACACGTGAAAGCCTCCGCTGAAGTGATGAGACTGAAGGTCAAATTTAGTTAATATAGTTTTTGCACCCAAAACTGACAAGTGAAAATCAACGAGGAAACACGGAGGCCAGGAAGGACAAATAAACTCAACATCATGTTTATGAACTGTGAAATGAAGAAAAGTCTTTTTATTCTGTTGGAGATTCCAGACCTTTTCATCATGGGTATATGAATCATGCATTTATCAATTATGCCTACCAATTAACAGATTATTAATCTTTTAAGAACACTAAATCATTTTCTTTTTATATTGAAACATGAAGCTAAATGGACGTTGAAAACATTCACATGTATTAAAAATATGCTGCATTATTTCTATGAAAGAAAATGTAAATTCCTTCAACTTCTTTCAATACCATTTTTCTTTTATCAGAGACTGAAGAGAGACTAAAAATCCATATTAATTTGGCTAAAATCCAACTCTAAAGGTCAAACTTTTTTTTGCATACAAGACTTTTTTGTTTTGTTTTGCAGTCAGCATCTAGTGGCAATGAGAGGAACTACATTAAGTCAGTGATAAGATCTCAATTTAAATGCAGATGTTTCCTTTTGTTGACACATTTTAAGAATATAAATAATCTCTAAAAATGTACATAAAATACTAATAAATAATGAATAACATAGTTTCCAATTAACTAATAAATGTTGTTAAAATTATCCTAATAAGTTTGAATGTGGAAGATGTTTAAGTGTGTTCAGTTTAATGCAGCTGGAGGAAAACAGCTTGTGCAGAAAAATGACCAGCTGTCATACAGATGAAAGGAACAAAATGTGATATTCAGGCCCTCATGAGCATCTCGCAGAAATGTTACAGCACACACTAGTGGTCCATCTCTGGAACTGAGGCTTAATAACAATCAAAGACCAAAAACCATTACAGAAAGGCAATAATATTTTATTCAAATGATGAACAAGATACAGTATGTATAGAATAATTAATTTAAAGGTCCGATCTTGTCGTCACAGACCTCTCATGCTATGTCGATACAGCGGTATGTGTCCAGTATGTTGGCATGCATTTAGGGGAAAAGAGCCCCCCAAAGCTCTTCATGAAATCAATTTACAGACAGAATGCAAAATCTTGTGAACAGTAAAAGCTTAATCACTTAGCCTGGCCCTTCTGACGAGAACAGGCAAATATAGTATTGAAACAAACTACAAGTTTACATGTCGTATGTATAAAATATTTATCTTACAGCTTTTCTGTGTCTTTGTCACCCTGTATTCACACCCAAACTGTCCTTCACTTCTTTCATGTTGGTCACGGAGGGCAAATTATTCACAGCAAAGGGTAAACTTCTGTCTTATTTAGCTCAAAGTAAAAACTTCATTTATAATAACAACAGACTATAGCAACTTACAGTGACAGAATGTAAAATCTCTCATAAATGTGTGGACATTTTGTTTAAATAGGTAACGTTTCACAGTATAACAACAAACTGAAGCACTTCTGCAATTACTTCTGATGAAATCGTGAGCATTAAAAAGATCATTGGCCACCATCGTCCCCAATAAAAAGGGCGTATTCTCCAAAAGTACAGTATAATAATTCTCTGAAAATCTAAAGCCAGGGTGCCAGTCTGTCTTTGCAGCACAACTTAATTACATCTTTCTGAAAAAAAAAAAAAGAATCGGGTAAGCAAAAATAAATTAGAATCAGTCTAATCCGGCGACCGAGCGTGCACATTGTACGTGACAATCTGCCACTGCACCATACGGAGAAAAGACACATCATATGCATAGTACTAGTCTTAAAAAACAGAGTGCGTACAGTTCAGAGTGACATGCAGGTAGTAAGTAAGAAAAAATTAATCCAAAGTCCCTTTCTCATAAATTCAACACTTAGGTGCTGACTTAATTAGTGTGTGGAAGCATTAAAAGTTATAATTAATATTGTGCCAATAATCTGTGTTAAGAGACACATCAAGTGAATTTATCTACAATAAAAGATCTGAGAAACTAAAGAAAAAGGGGAACTAAAGGTACACAAGTGGGTGAAAAATGCTAAATTACTGCTTTGGGATCTAACATCAATAAATAAAAAAAATTTAAAAAAAAAAAAAAAAAGTACTGATTGACTGACTGATTTGAAATATTTGCAAAGTGGCCTCCTCCTCCTCCGAACAAAGATGACGACGGTTCGACACCTCTACAGATATGTCGTGCATAGATTTGTACAAAAAGGTCTGCAGCTGCACTATGCCTCCATCCCCAAACTCGCTTCGTCAGATAGGTCTCATAGTTCAACAAAGAACAAATAGTTTAAAGGTTTTGTTTTCGTTAAGTTGCCGTACTTTACAAAATGAGACATAATTGATTTTTTTTTTTTTTTGGTGTGAAAATGTGCGTTTTTTTGTTTTTTTTAAAGAACATCGATAATTCTTACAATACAAAACAAAACAAGTAAAAACATTCACAATTTCAACGTGAGGTTCAACCGTCATGTTTTCAGTCTCTGTACAAACATTGACTCTGAAAAACCAGTTGAAACGCGTGAAAACACACACAACCTGGAAAGAACTGAATTGCAGCTTAAACAATAAAAACAACATTTTTAACCATCGCAGTCGACGGTTACGGAAAAATTTTGCACCAACACATTCTGGTTTTCTCTTATGCATTTGGTAGATCATTACTCCCTTTGTTACACCTCTATGAATTTTAAAAATATTTAGCAAACACCTAATAATCCTATCATTGTTCACTTAGATTCACTAGAAGAAAGCAAAAGAAGAAAATCCAAATTCTATCTTGTTTGCATTAATGATGAATTTGGTTGGTCACACAGCACTAAAATCAACTGTTTTAAAGCTTTCTATTGATTGTACTATATGGGAGCCTTAATAAAGAGCCAGTGATTAGACTAAAGAAAAGAAACTGTGCCTATGGGCGTGCAAATTTCAATAAATAGCTTATACAGTGTTTGCATTGGGAAAGTAAACACATGCATTCGATGAAGTAAACTTTTTTTTTCCACTCCCCTTTTTCATTTCGGGAAAAACTGTACAGACTCCTCGCTCTAAAATATGTTACAAAAGTGGGCACTGCTACTCTGAAGCATAGCAGAGCGAACCAGACAATCATTGTCAAGAAAACCTGCTTAGCTAAAGAGAAAGCGGAGGTGACGGCGAAGACGACCGTCCCCTCCCGCACAAAACCGTCACCCGTTCCCCCACGCTGTTCCCCCCGTATACCTGAAAGAATTGTCAAGTAAAGAGACAAGGTGAGATGTGAAAGTGGCTAAACTACAATAAAACACCAAAACTGTACAGTTGAAGCCTGAGACGAAGCATGCTAGGACTATAAACGCATGCAAGGGGGAAAGAGGAGGAGCGATAACGGCCGAAGACGGGGTCAAAGTTCAGGGGGATCCTTTCCCGGAAAGTGACAAGTCTCAAGTAACCCTGAACGGATCCTTGTGAGATCAAAAGCTTTGAAAATGTTGTCTTTAGATCCCCCTTGTTTCTCCCTTTTTTTTTTCCCTCCCAGGAAACAGGTGTAGACTGCCGGTATAAAACTGCGAGTAAAGGGGTGTCGTCGTGCTGTGTGGTTGCAGGCAGGCAGATACTACTAGCGTGCATAATAAACCCCTCTGCATCAGGAAAGAGCCTCATCTTCTCCCACGTAGGGCAGGTCCATACTCCTCATGCCGTCGCCGCTCTCCTGTTTCCTAAGTAACGCAGCAGAGACGAGAGCATTAGTTACGGGCTTCAATCCTACGTCACTGAACAGAAAAGGGAATAAGCTACTGATCGGCTAAGTTTAGGAACCGAAACCAACCATTTAACCTACGGGAGGCGACGAACATTGAGGAAATCTTGCAAGCTGTTGGGCGCATTTACATGTTGTACAAGAGGGGAAACTCAAGACAATAAAAATAAGGGGGAAAAGTGGAAAAGTTATATTAAAGAAGTTGGTTATTTTTTGCCAAGGGGAAACACAAAGGCACACTAATTTGCATGCATGTTCTGTAAATTAGTGTTGAGTGCTTTATGCGAAGGGACGAGCAACAGCTTATCAAGATAAACGAATGCTCTGGGCTCATGATGAACTGGATAAAAAGAAACTGCTATTTTATTTTTGACTTTGTCAGAGAGGATCACAGATTCAGGTGGAATTTTATGGAGTAAAAGTTTGGAGTTCTAACACTAATTAACACGGCAGCCTCGAGCATCACAACAAAAGTTAGACACTTCTCCAACAGGGTCAACTTAAATATATGTGATGATATTTTGTCTACCTCCATATTACTGTGCACTATCACACAGATCAGGCACTCAGAAAATAATTTTGCAAGTATTTAATCGCTGCTCTGGTCACATATTTAACGGTCAATATTTGAATAACTTCATGTCAAACGGGGGTTTGTCTGCACCAAAAGCACCCTTCGACATGAAATATATATGGTCTTACAGGTTTTACAGACTCAAGAGCACATCATTCCCAAAGATGGCTTGTCCAAACACTCCTAAACTAGCACAGGCTAGTTTATGAACTCAGTGCAGAGGAGTATTTGACCATTAAAGCCATACTGAGAAATACAGCTGCTAATATCATGCCAGGCTTCTTAAAGTAAACTCTCTACCACTTAAGCAGAACTAAAGTCATTTACCTTCTTTGGTTAGAATGAATGAGGCAGTATCTCAGACTGCCTGCTCTGCCTTTCCTGCAGGGCAGGAGAGGGAGGAGAGAAATAAAACTTGACAAACTACTTGACAAACATTAGCCAGCTATACTCATCATAAGCGGACCCAGCTGCTTTAAATGAGTATATGGTACTGACAGCATTTTCCTACGAGTACTCTGACTCCTGATATTATTGAAAAACCTTTGCTGGAGACACAGTTTAGAGTCTGTAGTGTGTTTTGTGAACAATCCTTACGTGAGCGTTTGTCCCGGAGCACACAAGCTGCTGCGGTCCTCTTTACGGGCCCAATCGAATGGGTTCCCGAAGGAGCGCTTCCTCAGCATAGTTCGCACCAGGATCTGCAGAAGAAAAGTGAACAGTAATACACACAGCCAAAACATATGTTGACAACGATTGGCAACATGACAGCAAGATGCGGCGAAGTGAGAGGTCTGATGCATTTCTACATTTTCACTTCGGTGTTGATGAAATCGTGAGCATTAAAAAGATCACAGTTGGCAGGTGTGTGTTCATAACTACTAATGTGTGTGTCCTTTCAACTTAAGGACTGACGTGCTAATGGAGAAGCTCACAAGAAAAAAAAAAAGCTCTGAAAGGCTTCAAATTGAGCCCAAACTTTCATCTGTTTGGCATTAACGACTGTAATTAATGAAAATAAACTATAAATGACTAAATGAGTCATACATCTGCTTTCACAGAAAGCACAGAGGGCAATCAAGTAGGTGGTGGTCGTCCTGTGGGGTGGTGTGAAGAGACTGAAATAGACTACAAAAAATCAATATAAGAAGTTGAAAAATATCCATTTTACTGACAAATGTATGGAGAATTAAGAATTCATTTGCTCCTGACAAAGCTGTCACTCACGGTTACGTGTCAATAGGTAACATCTGACACGCGACAGCTCTCAGGCCCGTCTTCAGAGCAGCTGAACTGAAAATAAACTGCACCCAAACTCACCACTGTGGCCAGGCTGGGGATGTGTTTAACAGAGTTCTCCACCTCCTCTTCGGTCACTTCAATCAGCATACAGCAGTTATCATCCTCTGGAGGAAGTGGCTCTGCGCCGTGCCTCGTCACCCACGGGTGCACCTGGACACAAACATGAGGGAAACAAAATGGAGGTCTTTATGTGGCTTTGCATCTTTGGAGGCACACCAGGACAGATTGTAAAGAACTGCTGCAGGTTACAGGTTTCACATCATTGACTTACAATAATGAACCATAATTGAATCATAATTGATGTATTTAGAGTGAAATTAAGTAATAAAGAACATCTCCAAAGATTAGCCATGGTTCTGTATTACAAAAGATCAGAAACTGAAAAACAGCAGCATTTTAACATTGGCAGATTTTTTTCATCCAATCACAAAAGGTGACATGTCAGAGGGTTTACTGCTATCTAGGGGTGTGGGAAATAATAAAGTCTATGATGCATCATGATGCTTTGTTGAATGATTTTCAATGCAGTGAAATCTAATTAAATGAAAACGGCACAATTTCTACATGACTGACATTTCCTGAGTTTGGTGCTGCTGCTACGAAGAATGTGTCGTAATGTTTACATTTTAAAACCATGACAAGATGGCAGAGCAACTGCAAGAGACAAAACACACTTGTTTTGGGGATTGATTGATTGTGATTTGTTTTTTGTGACTGTATTGATGGGGAAAAATAAACCATAAACCATCACAATTGGGATGCATAATAATAGTCGAATTGTGACCCTCTGAACTGTAATCGAATTGAATCATGAGGTGACAGACATTTCCCACCCCTACTGCACTCTATGTAATATATGTAAATGGTTAAATGCAAAATAATGGAAACAAGCAGCCTAAATGAAAAAGAGCGTTCACCTTAATCTGTGGGATCGATATTCTCGTCTCTGGATTCTTGTCCAACATTTTCAGCAACAAATCTTTGAGATCGTCTGATATATCAGCACTGTTGAGACAGACAGATTATGAAAGATGAAGTAATGAAGTAAATAAATAGCTTAATATTGAAGTGGCCACTGAAATGTGTATTTCATGCAGAAACAACAAGAGGAGAAGAACTGACTGATCAGGTAACTCCACAGGTTGAGTCTTGATTTTCTGGTGAAGACTGAGGATGCGTTCATCCATAAACGGACACTGTGAGTGAAAAGAAGGTCTCGGTTTTCAAAGAAGCAGCAGATTGGCACAAATAGATAAAGTGAACACAGTTTCTGTTAAATTACAAAGCGCAGACTTACCACTCCAAAGACGAAACAATACAGCGTCACTCCCATGGCCCAAACATCCAAAGCCTTAATGACAAAAAGATTTTATGATATGAAATTGTTGTCGTTGAAATCCACT
This sequence comes from Scortum barcoo, assembly GCA_023238725.1. NCBI lineage: Eukaryota > Metazoa > Chordata > Actinopteri > Centrarchiformes > Terapontidae > Scortum > Scortum barcoo. The sequence continues at coordinate 19,853,645 of CM041545.1, forward strand.
GTACAAATAAATATATTTGTTCCAATTAAAAATATGAAACTAGGACAATAAAATCACATATGTATGGCAAGAAATGTATTTTTAAAACCAAACATCAGACTCTTGCACTTCTGAAAACCATCTCCAGAGGGCAGCAGTTAGCTAAATATTCCTTCACCTTTCCAGAAAAGTTCTTTCTGGCCTCGGAAAGCGTTTCGGGGGCGAGGAAAGCAGGCGTCCCCACGGTGCTGGTCAGAAGCGCGTCGGCCCCCTCGAACTGGTTACTGACTCCGAAGTCTGCTATCTTGATGTGTCCGTCCTCTCCCACCAGCAGGTTTGAGGGTTTGATGTCTCGGTGGATGATCCTCTGGTAATGTACTGTGGAAAAAGGACGGGTGGTGGGGGGGGCTTTTAGTGTGAGTATATGAGCTTTTAAATTGTAAACAAATCAACTGTTGGCTCTAAGACATAAAATAAGTCTCTTGAAGTGCACTTTGACAGGAAGTCGGGTAAACATTTCGACAAGTCATTAACAGAAAGCATCACACCCACAGTTCCTGTGCGAAAACACAAAAAAAACTAAGTGTTTCGTGCTTCTTTGCTTGAAACGTATAGTTTAAACGCCCTAACTGCACTGTGACCATGACTATGAGTGCTTATAATGAGGAAAAAATAAAGGTTGTGACGTTTTCAGTGTCCCTGCTGCACAGCTCCCCCGCTCTCCTTCCCTTCCTTCAGTACTAGTCTCCTAGACGACACTGCAAAAACATCTTCTCCTGTGCTGAAATGCACTGAGAGCCACTGAGTTGATGTGAAATGAGCCTCGTGGGTGGCTCGAAGTCAAGAACAGCACAGAGATGAAGGACTCATGTAAATGGCAGGGAAGAACAAGGGCAGCTCTATATACAAAAGAGCTTCATCTTAATCCCACGCTTACATAATTCTAATTTAGACATCCACCCTGTAGATAATAATATGTAATTTATCTCTGCAAGGGATATGGAAGATTTGAGAAAAAGATTAAAGGCGAGTACAGCAATTAAGGGATATTGATGTGTACTAATTTTGCAACACGTCTGTTTTATTTTTGAGGACGTAATTATCTGTGTTGGTAAAAAAAAAATGAGCGAGCGAGTGCATCAAAATGAACCTGAATGTGAGCAGAATCTACATCACCCTGCAGCCGAGTTAATATTAAATCAGCTTTAAACCGTATCTAGACGCGTAACAAATCATCTAAGGGAAGGCACACAGACAGCTCTCGCCGCCCCTTTTCTTTTAACACTCTATCATGCACCCACAGGGGGGAGTGGAAGAGTTAACGGCGGGTTTTAAAAAAGACTCACAGTACTCGATTCCCCTGAGCAGATCCTGGAAGTAAAAGCGTGACTGGTCCTCGCTGAAAGGTTTATCTGTTGGCACCTCCATCACAGCCCTGAGTGCATAAACACGCGCACAATTAGCAATCATAACTAATGAGATTGAGCTTATTCCAGTGTCACAGTCGCAAACATAAGAGGCTTAGCTTACCCTTGCTTGACCAGCTCAAACACTGCGACAGAAACACAGATGAGGTTAGTGATGAAAGCTTTTCAGTCACCAAGACAAACAATCAAAATAAAAAAATAGTTCTTCTAAAGGTGAGTTTCAGCATCTTTCTTTTAGGCTTTCTTTGTATGTGTGTGTGTGTTGCTCTGAAGGCCGGCTGTCTGGCCACGACATACCCATGTACAGATGGTCCTCGCTGGGGTCATCCAAAACCTGGCACCAAATCACAGAGAGATGGAAATGAACACACACACACACAATAGATCCTCTTTTGTGTGCAGTTAAAAAACAAAACACACCTTCATTCTGGAAACATAGATTGTTTCCTGTGATGTTGACATGAATAAACAACTATTTTCCTCACACAGCCGCACTATAATGCACTTTTGTTTCATTTGAGGCTCTTTAAAAAAGGTCGCTGCTCTCAAACTTTGTTCTGCTTTTCCTTTTAGAGATGTGTTAGATTGAGGAATATGCAACAGCGCTATTTGAAATAATGGAGATTGTTGTTTTGATGCTTATTTTTTCCTTCCCTTTTGTGGCACTCTGCTGTGGCTCCATTAGCGAGTTGGCAACATACCTCTGTTGCTCTTTAGAGAGAAGAGGCGTGATCGAAAGACTCGGCCTAAACGGTTTGCCATATACTCTTTTAGTTTGAGTCGGCCTAATTGTTGTATGAAAGCCGCTATGGATTGGAAACTTCTTATTTTTAAGACATTGCACACATCAATTCTGATTAAAATGTGTTCAGGATAAATTTAATAACATTAAAAATAAATTATACAAGCCAAAATGTAAGTTTCAGCAGAACTCACCTCCACTAGTTTCACCACATTTGGATGATCCAGCTTTTTCAGGATGGCAATCTCTTGATACACCCGCTCCAGGGGCCCTTTGGGCTGAGGGGGACCTTCAGGGGCCGCTTTGGCTCCACGAGGGGGAGGTCTCCCTGAGTTACAGGCCAGGGAGGGGGAAGGACAGAACAAAAGACAGGTGGGTGTCAGTGTTGGTATGCAGTGTTTGTGTACTATTGGAGCATCAGAATAGACTCTCTGCTGCGTTTGCCATCTGCCCATGGCTGCAGACTTACGTGGGAAACCTGCCTGCCTCATCAGCCTCTTCTTGGACAACACCTTCATCGCCTACAGGAGAGAACGGGAGATGGATTTGGATAGGGGAGTTGGGGGAGGGAGGAAGGATAAGAGGGGAAAAAAAAAAGGAGAGGGGGCGGGAGAGCCAAGTGGGCGAGAGAAATCCAGAGAAAAGACAAACAGAAAGGTAAGACAAAAAGAAAAATAAGACGCGTCAGAGAGAGGTGATGCATAACAGTGCACCCACTCGCACGCCCACAGACGAATATCCTGGTTCCTCTCAGTTTCTCCCCTCACCTTGAACATCCTTTTGTGTATCTGTGACTTCCAATACCACGCACAATGTTATGAAAGCTAGACTTTCACGCAGGCTATTCTTGGTGCAAAATGAGATGCAAACATGAAAATGACATATATCCTTCCTTATCTTAAAAAAATCTTAACCCAGCTGTAATGCATGAAATATACTTGAGACATCTATAGATCTATATACTTTTGGGATTTGGAACTATATAAATAAAACTGACTAGCTTCTGGGTATTGTTAGCTAATCTCACCTGTTTTATTTTGAAATTCTAGAGATTAAACAAATAAAATGCTCCCTTGTGCTCTGATTAAATATAAGGACATACTCAAATAGATCTAAGCCATTCTTCTTTTAAAAAAAATTAATGGAGAAAATTGAATTAACAAGGATACACAGAAAAATAAAAATGCTTTCAAACCTCTAATCTGACAACGTTCTGATCATTTTTGCCTGCAAGATCATGTAACTTGCATGTGTCTAGCGGATAACCAGACAGAGCTTTTATGGACTGTTTCCTGAACAATTACAATAGATGACAACCATCAAGGCCACAGAGAGAGAGAGAGAGAGAGAGCCAGCTACATTGTTCAGTGGAGATTTCTTTAATAGCCTCGATGCCCTCAGTTATTATCAGAATGATATACAATCTGTGGATGCGACATGTGGGCTCTGCCACTTGGGAGCAATATTAAAATAATCCCCGCGTTATTGTCTGTCAATATCACGCAGCTTGATGAGAACTGTCGCAATAATCACGAACAGCAAACAGAGGAGCTCGAGCTGATGTATTATTACAGCGCTCGGCAAGGCACAATTAACTGAAGACGCTCTCATAAGTGGAGGTTTCACATAAAATCACACCAGTAAACGTGACAGGGGGTTTTGATTATTATGAGATTCGTCTGTGTGTGTCTTTGTGTATGTGTGTGTGAGATGAGTTAAGTGAGAGAAATACAGACAGTGTTAATAGTTGGAGGAAAAAAAAAAAATCACATCTGTATTTGTGTGTGCACGAAGAACTCACATAGTACGTGTTGTCTGTCTCATTGTAAGCCAGCTTGACAACGCCATAGGAGCCCTGAGTCGGGAATAAAAGAGAACAGAAGCCAATAAAGTGAGATAGAGCAGCTGTCGATTTTTTATGTGGAAAGAAAAAAAAAAAGAAATTTCACACTAAATAAATACAAATGCACACAGGAACAAACACACAAACATGCACACGGGGGATGCGAGTGGGCTGACAGTGTACGCTGAGAGAGTACCAGCTGCTTCAAAGTGAGAACAGACAAATTCAAATCATCTCTCCCCCTCTCTCTCTTTCATTTTTGATTTCAGGCTAATTAAGGAAACTGGATCTGGTTTATGCTATCAAGCTGCCCTGCCCACACACACAAGTAATTCAGGATAAAAAAACTAGGCTCAATTAGTAGCCTGTGTGCACACACTTGGTGCCTAAAAAAATTATAACAACAGAGGGAGAGGAAAAGAGAGAGAGCGGGGTCGGTTCCTGCTGGGGGAGCAGATTGGAGAGGCAGCGCAGAGCTCATCCCACAGTCCCAGAGATGATCTGATAACAGGAGCTCTCTCCAGCAACCCTGAAAGGCTCTAATTGTCTCTGCTGAACGCAAAACCACACACATTAACATGTCTACCTACATGCAGAAATCCACAGACATGCACATGCTGTCTTCTTAAACCCACAGACCAAAACATGCATGCAAGAACACACACACCCACTTTCTCTCTCTCACACACACTTGTATCCACTAAGCCTTGCACAGCCCTTAGAGAGCGCTATTTATACCAGCCTCTCATCCATCTTCCAACTCTCCAATGGCCCGGTAGTTTACACAGAGTTTGGGAAATGAGGACAGTCGGGAGAGAGGATATCAGAGTCTGTTACTGCGTGTCCTTGATGATGTGCGCTACTTGACAGACATGCAGTAGGCGGCAGGGAGAAGGAAATGGAAGAGCCGGTGAAAGGGAGCAATCAGCGAGTTGTCTCTGATGGTACCTTTCCAATCTCGTCTTTCAGCTTGTACTGGTTGAGTTGAACGCAGTCCTTGAAGAGAGGGAGGCAGGGGACAAGAGAGGAGCAGAAAAGGGCTTCTTTTCAAATGAAATCACATCAGCTATTTCAGCAGTTAGATACCCCGGATACATCAGGAGTATTCTTACGAAAACAGAAAGCCAAAGAGAAAATCATGTCCATTAAACTTCCCCTCAATTAATTTTTTTTTTCTTTTTTACATTTCCATTTTCAACAAAAAAGGCATAAGCGGTGCGGTGTTCCCGAGGGGGCCTTAATCTTCCAACTCGAGACACATTTTCTGTGCCCGTCAGCATGACTCTGCAATCACTGTCCCAGTTCAATTTGTCATTTTCTAAGATTCACTTTAAGTAAAACTTCTGCAAATCCAGACGAATCCAGATTTGCAGTTAATCAGAAAACAACTCGTCAGAGGTAAATATTAATAAATCCAAAATTAAGACCAGCACTTTCGCTAAATTTTGGCACTAATCCTATCTGCTAATCTTCCAAGTGTACCTGAGATTTGAGAGGTAGCATGTGTTGCACAGCTGTAACAGCTTTGTAGTATATTTTGTATTCTTCAGGGAACTAGGCAGTCTAGGAAAAGTGTATTCTGCCCTTATTTGTATGGTGAGAAGCAGTGTAGACATACACAATGAGTGATGGGAACACTAAGCTAAGAACAAACTGAGCCCAGCCTGCACAGAATGATTCATCGGGATGCACTGACGAGCCAGCTGTTCATTAAAAATACATAAGTAAATGTAATTCATGTGATGTTGGTCTCTAAATTACATCACAGGTTCCAAAAAGTGAAAAAAAAAGATAGTAAGATGATGTGCAGAGAGAATCCAGAGGATTTTTTTTTCACATCTATAAAAAATAAAAAAACTTCTGCAGCTTGTTGCCCTACGACAGATTCTACCTACAGTATGTGACGTTTACAGATTTCTGCATCTACGTGTGAAGGGGATCACGGCTATTATCTACATCTACTGACACTGTAAAACCTTACCTTTACGTCCCCCAAAGCTCAGTCTTTACCAGTGCGCTGCTGCTTTTAAGACAAACGCACATGTAGTTCTGCTTAATTACACACAAGCACGATACTGATATGTTGAAAAGTGACAGATGTTGGAGAGGAGCACCTCTGTACGGGCCCGACTCTGTGAGAACATTAGTTAGTTTGTTCATTCACGTGTAACGCTCCATGCAATGTGTGCGGCCCTTAAGGGGAATACACCGGTCAGATGGTGCAGAGACTATCAATTATATAATCAAAATTAATACTGCACTCGCAATAACCCCGTGTTGGCTCATTTCCTGGGATTGCTTGATCGTCTGATCAATTGCGGACAAATTAAACTAGCTTGGAAAATATTCATTCTGGTATCAATGTGGCAAACAGTAATTATAGCTTTATTTTGTGTATTTGTGTATTTTAAGCAGCATTATCGACTTTTTAACACAATATCATACCTGGAGGTCTGTGATGGAAACACTGTGGGACTCCACGGTGGGCCGGCGGGGTAAACGTGGCGAGGAGTGGGGCGACGTGATGGGGGAGTAAGGTAACGACGGGTAAATATAGCGGCCATTGAGTCCCGGGGAGCTGCAGGGTGAAGCCGCTGTCTGCGAGCGCTCTTGCAGAGACAGCTTCCTGTCTGACAGGTTTAACCGGCCCCTCTGCTCTTGGCTCTCGGGCATCAGGGCCTCTGACCGGCCAACTGTGTGGGACAGCAGGTCACAGGAAGGAGTCCGGAAAGGTGCCGCCACAGAGGAAGCTGGCTCGGGCGTCTCTGAACTGTCCATTTCTTCCACCTGAGATGGGATATATTTAAATTATATTCATTTTCCTCACATTTTCACACGTGTAGGATCGCAATTTTGCCTATTTTCCTAATGATGTTTTACATTTGAAGTCAAAGCATTAGATAATTTAATACAATTATTGCCTCTCTTGTTTTTGTATTAACAAGACGGATATAACACCTGTGCAATATAACACAATCAAGTATAACAGATGGGCAAAAAATACCGTTTATACACTGAATCCACTCATGATCCTTAAATTTAGATGTACTTTTGAATCTACAACACATGAGTATCAATAACAATCACTTCCTGCATGGTTTCAAAATCCTAACCATAAAGTATTGATTTGGGCCTGGAAAAATATTAAAATAGGAGCTTGTATCACCAGGTAGTAACCAAGTAACCCCAAGTGTCCAATCAGGTTCGTCTCTGGTACGTATAGCGTTACCAGGGTGTGTTTCATCTTACTTCCTCTTCCTCCCCAGCCTCTCCGGGTGGTCTGCTGGGTTCGTACTCCGTGACCACGATGAGGGACTCCATGGGGTCTGGGGAGGGCGTCTCGGAGTGGGTGTTCAAAGGCGGAGCAGGGCAGCTGCACAGCAGGTCGGGCAGAGGCTGCGAGGGCTGCGCTGGAGGTGCATGACTGCCGCAGGGGGCCGGCGGCTCAGCAGAGGGCCAGGGGGTTACATGACAAGGAAACATGGTGCCTCTTCACAAAGACCGACAACCACTGCTCCATCAGACGGGAACCTCGGGGAGGGAGGGGGGATGGAAGGGGGGGGCTGGTGCCTATGACATAAGAGCAAATTGCAGAATAAGAAAACACATGAGAACGTAACATCTGCTGCCTTTTCAAACATCCACAGCTCGTTTAAAGAGCCACTCATTAAGATTGCAAGACTCTTATTTTGAAAATTAAAGTATACTGTCTCTACAGTGCAAAAGCTCGCCTCTAAAGCCCCTCCCCTTGGTGTCGCTTGACCCATTTCTTTCTTTTTGACTCACTTTTCTTTATTCCTCTTCTTCTGTTTACTTATCTTTCACATAAACTGTTGTTTTCTCGTTACTGTGGCAGGTTGTTGTTGTTTATCCGCCATTACTTCCTCCCCAGGTTACCTCATGCACAATATTTTTGACCTGGGCGCGGTGGATTCTTGTCAAATGGCCTCAGAGGCAACATGTGGTCTGTCTACTACTACTGCCAGGACACAGTGACTAAAAGTCATTGTCAAATAAGTTACTTCTGCTTTAACTGGTGCAGCAGGACAGAAGAAACTGAAAATGGACAGAAACAGTACATTCAGTGCTCTCCTGACGGTGCTGGATGAATATGTTTTTTTTGTCGCAGTCGGCTCGTGCAGCACGACCAGGGTTACGGGGTTAAGACCTTATTTAGGCAGCACCAGCATCCTCGCCTTGCAACCATAATTGGACTTCACTGGAGGACGCCAAAATAAACTGTGTATATTGTGCATGTAGGGAGAAGAAATATGCATAAACAACAACCTGATCTACTTTAATTATACTCCCTTTACTAAACTTTCCTAAAGGAATTTAAGTGTTTGAGATACACAAAAAAAAACAGTAATTGCATCTTTTTGTCCAAGAATAATTTAAGGCTGACATAACTCCTGTGACAAAGTATGACAAAATTTATACGTGCGAGTAACGTTCAATTACCTTAGCACGCAGCTGGAGCTGTCAGCGTTTGACTGGCCAGCATTAAGCAAGTTGTGGGTGTAATGAAGGGTTGTAAAGAGGGGGGGTTAAAAAACAAAAAAAAACAAAAAAACAATCAGGGATGCTGTTCGCTGGCTCTGAAAGCATAAGCAGATTCAGCTCCATCCATATGAAACATCGCCAGAGCCTGGAGTTTTTCCACACGTTGCACGAGGTGCTAATTAATGCATGGAAACGCGCCTCGTATCACAAACTTCAGCTCTAAGTGGACAGATTTGACGCAACGATGAAAGCAAGGGGGAGGGGGGGGCAGTTACAACACACGGTTAATTATCATCTGCGCGGCGCGGCACATAACCGAAAGCTTTTTTACATAATTTGAAGAGGGCCATTTCCATCTCTAAGTCCACTCAGGTTATTATCTGCTCGTTATCAAGGAGACGGATGGGGAGAGGAGGGAAGGAGCTGAGAGAGGAGACGAGAGAGATCCTTGATTACCGTCATGGTTTTTGACAGGATTGTGGCGCTGTCAGTGTGTGGGAGCTGAGTAAATCTCACAGATACAGGAAAACAAGGGGAAGCCATAAGAAAAAAAAAAACAAAACAGTGGGAGCTCCAGCCAAGTTCAGGATGAGGACCATGTGTGGGAAGAGACACCCACTCCAGGCGGCCTCTCTACCTCCACTGCCAGACTATATATAGTAATGTAAACCTCACACAAATAAAGGAAAGAATCAAAAACTGAGCTGATTCATGGGCAGGAGCTTACATCCTGGTTGTCTCGACTGTCTGCTCTCTTCAGCCCCTTTCACACATACTGAGAAGCTTCAATTACAGGAAGTAGTCCCTCTTCATTAAAATGGGGTGTTACATTCAGTGACGTTTAGAGACTTTTTAGACTGGGAGGCCCCGAGTGGGGCACTAATTTATCCAAGGGTGGCATGAAGTCACATGAACACATTAGAGGAGGTTTAATTAGCCATTTCTGAAACTCAAATTTAAAAGATAAGTAAACCTACCAATCACAACACAGAGTGGCTCCCTACAAATGGAATATAAAGTACCAGTGACAACATAAAGTACCTATAAATATGAAATCTATAAGCTTTCGTAGAGAAAATATTTTAACATTTTATATATTCTTAAAAAAATATGCTAAAGTAAAATGAAAATAAAATTTCAACCATCCTGGATATTATACACAGGTTAATTGGCCTGTTCTTGTGTAGGCTTGAACATGCTTTAATTAAGATTTTTTATATTTTCTAAACAAAAGTTTACTTGGCACACAGTTGGTCTGAACAAAGATCTTGCCCCTCGCCATGCAGATTTAAGGGTCATCCTTAAACACAGCCCTGATTACATTAATCTAAAAAAAACACACAATACATACCAGCTGTTTTTACTCAAACATGAAGGCTGTGTGTTAAAAGTGTTCATCATCTCTGACAGGTACCCTCCCCCTCAACGTTTCTCCAACATTTCTGACCTCTAAGTTTTCTCCTGACTGCTTTTAAAGCAGACCCTCTCGTCACAAAGTAAAATGATCCTGGGTTCATTGGGCCGAACAAAGACACTCTCGAAATCCTGTCTGACTTTTAACATGCAGCTTTACTGCCACCAAACTAACACAGAGCGCCCTGATAAGTGCGCTCAGCCTCGACGGAGTACAGTAAAATTATAGAGACATGACCCTGGGTGAACCTCGCCATGCACCAGCTACAGTAGACTTTTAATATCCAGAGAAGAGAGGAACTTATCAAGCTTGACCTACTTTGATCTCAGATGACGGTAAAGGCAGCGTCAAGGCCTCCTTCCATTTGCATGAAGAGGGTTTTTCTGTGAAGTTTCCACACTTGTGAATGGTTAAAAAGCCTTTACATGACATTATCACTTATAGCAGGACGCACGATGTCGCTGCAGATCTCGTTCTCCGCCCTGCAGGGTTTGGAAATGAGCCCTGAACATCATTTTTGTCGAGACGAGAGATCAACAGAAGGCCATCTGAGTCGGCTTCTGTCATTGTTCGGAAGTGAGTTTCTGAAACTGCAAACAACTTTTCAACCTTTCGCTCATTTCTTTACCTTTGAGCTGATGAAGCCACTTTGACACGACCGAGTCACGTTTATTTTCGGTCGTGTCACCCAACACATAAGCAGGGACCGGACACAAGCTCAAACTACATCAGAGCTTTTAGCAAAACATGTGAAATACCAAATCCCTCCTGGCTAACTAGGCTAAGCTGCACACCAGCACTAAAGATAAAAAAAGCTTTTGACCTTGGTGGGCTGAAAGAGCAGAGCTCCCGATGTCTTTCCTGCTCTTAGACAAAGACGTTACATATTTTGGATGTAACTGAATCGCGGGATAAAGCCTTGAACTTCCCTGATCCCTGGTGATCAGGGCGGAAAGACGAAGAACAAGCGGTCGGGCTTGAGCCTCGTGAAACGCCAACAGATGCCGCCCCGGCTCCAGATGCCGTACTGTGCCTCTTATCACAACAAAAGTCACCTGACCTTCACTATCCGGGCGGGATGGGAGGGAGGGAGGGAGGGAGAGGGAGGACTTATCAGAGCCTGCGGGGGGTCCGGGCCATGTCCAGCATTAATAACAACACAGACACGGTCACACAGACGTACAAGTACAATGCGAGGCCATCTGGTGCAGAGGAGCTTCATTAAAAGATCAACAGGGCAGCCCCCGACAGCGATCCACGGAGCCGTGAAAGGGATAAGCTCCTGTAAATGGAGGGATGAGCATCCTCGGCCAACTTAACCGCAGCGCTATCACACAATCGCGGCTGGATGTTGCTGGGAAAATTAAATATTTAATTGGCGGCTGAGATTTTGACTCCAAAAAAGAAAAAAAAAACACATCGGAGTTGGGAATTGTTTGTGTTTCCATCACGAAACTCTGATAAAACACACAGCTGGTACATTCAGGCTGCAAATAAAAGATTATTTTCTCAATTAATCATCAGAAAATATGAATCACAACACCCAAGAATCCAAATTAACATCTTCGGATAGATTATTAAATATGACTAAGAACATTAAACATCAAGACGTCACAATCACAGTGATATAAAACAGAGAAACTCACGTTGCAGATGGTAAAACTGTCACGTTTGACTTGATTTGAACATTTCATTGATTATGACCTCGATCAATCTTCTCTCACCTCTTAGTTGATATTTTTTCTTGTATATCTAAACTGTGACACTCGTACTGAAGCACTAAAATGTCAAAATATCCAGTTAGATATAGACAAATGTGCAAATATACAGTGTTTTCTCTCTCATTCTCCCAATGCAAAAACTAGGACTTACAATTTATATGACTGCCTGCAAAACAAGGAAGGTGGTGCATTTAAAGTTGAAGTTATCAAGCCTGTCATCATGTGACAAATCATTTAAATGTCATAATTATGTATTGTTGAAATGCATTCATTTGCAGACCAGTCTCACTTCTGAATTTAGAAACACAACTGCATAAAAAGAGGAAGCTTCAGGCTAATATTGGACATATTAATGCAACTCTAAGGATCCTTAAGAAGCTTTAAATGACGCTTAAATCAAATTACAGCAGCATTAACATCAAATAAACAATTTCATCTACAATTTAAAGACATTTTGGTTAAAACGTGGCTGTTTTGTGCAGCTGACACAACAATAGTGCAGTCTTACACATAACTGAGGATGATAATATTGATTTTATGCGTGTGCTGTTTTAAAAAAGGCTGATTTTGTGGTTAAATTAAGACACTGGTCGTCGTCTCAAACAGCTGAGCTAGCGTTAGCAGCATCTGTCAAACATACAGATGTTGTTTGTGAGGATGCGAGAGAGGAGCCCCGGAGGACGACAACAAACACAAAAAAAGGCTCTGTGTGTGTACAAAAAATAATAAAAAATCAAACCTTACCTTTAAAGTGTTATTTTGGGGCCTACGAGTCGGAAACGTGAGGCTCCTTGTGTTTATCCGGCTGCGGTGCGAGTGAGCACCGAGACGGCTAAGCTAGCTGCTGCTGGAGGGACGGGAGGAGGCGGAGGAGGGGGCGGGGACAGCGCTGCTCTGTGGCCGCGGACAGTCGACGGTGAGGCGGACCAATCCTGCGGAGCACCCGGGGTCCCGTGGCTCTCCTGGAGGAAGTGAAGATGATGTGTGGCAAATGCAAAACTGCACTGCGTGATTTAATAAATATCTTGTGCTCCCTTTTTCTGTTTAATTTACATCCTTACATTTAAAACACTCTTTGAGGGGATTTCTGCTGCAGCTGCTTTCGGGTGGTTTGGCGCCCCCTGGTGTCTCACTGCGGAGTTGCATCCTAATCAGGTTTATTGGAATCAGGTTTATTGATCAGGTGTGTGAACACATACAAAGAATTAGACTCTCTCACTACACACACACAGATAGACATCCAGACAGTTTAAAACAAGAACAACAGCTCGACAAGGCTAAGGTAAAATAAACATTAACATAAACTACATACACAGAGGCGTGTCCAAGTTTTTTTGATTAAAGGGGCCAAAGTGGGGCACTAACTTATGCAGGGGTGGCATGAAGTAATGCAAGTATGCACACACACTTCTGAATAGCTTTAACTTGCCATTTCTGTCTGCACAATTCGTATGTACTTTAGTTGTAGTTTTTTACATCCCTGTGTACTGATCACAACACAGTGGCAAACATACAAGCGTGATATAAAGGACCAGAAACTGCCTAAAGTGCCAATGATATTAAAAAAATAAGTTTCAATCAATCATTAAATCAATATAAGAATACTTTAATATTTAATATATTTTTATACATATTTGACAGAATAATGCAAAACCCCTAAAATACAAATGTCTGACAGTAAAATGCCACAGAAGACCAAGAGACATTTATTGATTACGAACATCGTGGATTTTATCCATGGCATTAATTTTGATTAATAATCATTTGAATATCATAATGAATTTGTTTAATAGGTCGGTTCCAACAAGGGTCCAGCCTTTTTTCCCTGAATGCTCTTGAAAGCAGCCCCTCTCGTCACAAAGTAAAACAATCCTGGTTTGATTTGCGATTTGTCTCTGCACTACTTCTATTTACTTCAGTTACTAACATTGCAGTATTTTACATTCCTGTGTCAGAATGTAATATTAAGTAAGACACAGTAATTGAATTAAAATAAATTAGCCAAAATATTGTAGTATTATTATTGTATGATTGCTACTAATATTTTAACTCCTAAAATACAAATCATTTATTGAAATGTGCTTCAGTAAAATGTCACAGAAGCTCAAGATACATTTGTGAATTACAACTATCCTGATCATCTGAAATAGTTAAATTTTTTTCTGTTCTTGTGTAGGCTTTGAAGTGCTCTAAAGAAGTTTTTTTTTTAATATATTCCTAAACAAACGTGGCAATTCACATTTTCAGGGGTGGCCTGTGACACACCTTTGTACACACACAGATATAAAATATATCTTTATATACAGTCAGTGGTTAATAGACTATTTTTTGCACTATCTATCTTTTTTCTATCTGTCGTTTTTATGTCTTTGTTCAGCTGAATAAAATGGATTATTTAACTGGTGCATGGCAAGGTACACCCAGGGTCATGTCTCTATAATTTTACTGTACTCCATCGAGGCTGAGCGCACTTATCAGGGCGCTGTGTGTTAGTTTGGTGGCAGTAAAGCTGCATGTTAAAAGTCAGACAGGATTTCGAGAGCGTCTTTGTTTGGCCCAATGAACCCAGGATCATTTTACTTTGTGACGAGAGGGTCTGCTTTCAAAAGCAGTCAGGAGAAAACTTAGAGGTCAGAAATGTTGGAGAAACTTTGAGGAGGAGGGTACCTCAAGATTTTTTAAGATTTCAAGAATTTATTGTCATGTGCACAACAATTTACATCGATCGGCAATGAAGTTTTCACCTGTCAGAGATGAACAACACAGTTTAAACACAGCCTTCATGTTTGGGTAAAAACCATCGGACACATATTGTGTGTTTTTTGAGATTAATGTAATCAGGGGTGTTCAAACCAGCTGTCTGAGCAAGTGAACTGATTATTAATCAAAATGAAAGCACTTTCAAGCCTACGTGAGAACAGGCCAATTAACCCATGTGTAGTATCCAGGATGGTTGTAATTAACAAATGCATTTTCAGCTTTGGTGGCAGTTTCTGTCAGACATTTGTATTTTGGGAGTTTTGCATAACATTGTCTAATATTCCAATAAAAATATATTAAATGTTATAATATTTTCTCTACAAAATGTAACTGATTTTAATTTTATTGGTACTTTATGCTGTTACTGGTTCTTTGTGATTGGTGAGTTTACTTATCTTTTAAATTTGAGTTTCAGAAACGGCAAATTAAACCTCCTCTAATGTGTTCATGTGACTTCATGCCACCCTTGGATAAATTAGTGCCCCACTCGGGCCCCCCCAGGTCTAAAAAGTCTCTAAACGTCACTGAATGCAACACCCCATTTTAATGAAGAGGGACTACTTCCTGTAATTGAAGCTTCTCAGTATGTGTGAAAGGGGCTGAAGAGAGCAGGCAGTCGAGACAACCAGGATGTAAGCTCCTGCCCATGAATCAGCTCAGTTTTTGATTCTTTCCTTTATTTGTGTGAGATTTACATAACTATATATAGTGGAGGTAGTGAGGCCACCTGGAGTGGGTGTCTCTTCCCACACATGGTCCTCATCCTGAACTTGGCTGGAGCTCCCACTGTCTTGTTTTTTTTTTCTTATGGCTTCCCCTTGTTTTCCTGTGTCTGTGAGATTTACTCAGCTCCCACACACTGACAGCGCCACAATCCTGTCAAAAACCATGACGGAAATCAAGCTCTTTAAACAGCATAATTCCCAGGTTTTAAAATATTAATCACACCATGGTATGTTAATATCCTATTTTAGCCTTATCATCACCTTTTTAAACACCTCAAGCTTCAAGTTCATGATCAGAATAGAATAATATAAGATAGAAGTTAATCTCAGAGGAAATCCTTGTATCACAGGTTGATCAGAGTTACAACATCAGAATTAAAAACAAAAAACAGAGTTACAAATGTAAGTTGTATAAGAAGAAAATGCTAAAATAAAATAGAATAACAGAAAAAGAGTAAGATGAATCAGTAAAGACAAATTAACTGAAATAAATAAAAATAAGATCAAAATAGTAATGCAAATGATATTTGACAGTATTATTTGGCAACAATATTGAAAAATGTGCTAAAGATTGCACATAATATTGACAGTAATATTACAAATGATGTTGGAAAAACTAATACTGCACATGAAAGGAATATACGTACATTTATTTGGGTACTGTGCAAATTTAAGGTACAAACACTTAATTAAAAGTATTTTCTTCTCAAGCCACTTTATACTTTTACTTTTCAACATTTAAAAGGGAAACATTGGCATTGTGATTTTTTTTTTCAAAATTTCACAACAAATAAGTTGACTGTTTTAAGTGTTTTAGTTTAAAAACACACAAAAATATCCCAATTTTGCATGTGATACCATCACTGTCTCATTGTCTCACATCACTCTTTCTTTTGGCCCAATGAGTAATTCACCTCTTTTTTAGATACAAAGGTTGTGGGTTTGAATCTCCAGGTGCTATAGTCCTCCTTGTTAATACTGTGGCAATTTAATGCCACCCTCTGTGGTCACATCAGATGCTCACTTGGACGTTCATTGCCGCCTGTAGCTATGTCTTGTGATTAAATTCGCCAGCTGGGATCAGCTTCAGCACCTCATCCACCCTCCAAGGACAAACAGTATAGATGATGGATGGATGGTTATATATTTAATTATAGTTTAATACAGTATAGTAGATAGTGTTACTTAAAGGCCACATTTTAAGTCACTCTGACTGGGTCAACAGTGCAATCCAGCCAGAGTTAATGACCTGTATCATGATGCCACTTCATTTCTTTATATCATCCATATCTGTAAAACTCAACAAGACTATCTTCTAAAGGATTTTTTCCTTTTAACATTTTAGCATCAATCTCTGCTGTCCAAAAACTTTGAGTCTGTCCTCTGTTATTGTTACAGTAGCATCTGGGACACAGCAACATGAGCAAACCCACATTTCCATCTCTCTGACTGAGTCAACAGCATAATGAGTTAATGAACCTCATCCTGGGGCCTGAATCATAGAGCGAGTTCATCTCTTTATATCCTTTGTTTCTCACAAGCACTGTCTTCTAAAGTCATTAAAAAATAGCTGCAATCTCTGCTGTCTAAAAGCTTTAAGAGCAGATCCTCTCTCTTACTGCTGTTCAATTACTACTCTATATAAGCATGCAAATTTCTCCTTATTCCGCAGTAACACATATTCTATTAGTGGGTTGTGTGTTGTATTATTTTGAATCCACAAAGTACCTAAAGTTATCAAATAACATCATATCAAACTTGTATCGTAATAATATATAATATAATCGTAATATACGATTTATGATCAGTTTGATACCCTTCAATTTATGTTTGTTTTTAATGCATGGGTTAGAAAGAATGACTGTCTATCCATCCATCCATCCATTATACACAGGTTGGCATCTGCATTTGTTTCAGGGTGAAAATAACAATAAGAAAAACAGACACTTTTATTATCGAGGTGTTTGTTTAATAACGTTTGTATAAGAGAAGCATAATTAAATTTCACCAAAATAAAGAGTCAATCTTGGAAGATACTGTTGCAAACCTAAAAGAAAGCGTATTCCCAACAAAAGAGCGAGAATGCTTTGGTGAGAAAATGTCTCCTCTTTCTGGCAGGGTGACCTAATCAGAGTCGTTTCCAGCATCTGCAATTTCCTGAGGGGAAAAAAGAGAGAAACAGCAAATGAGAAGGTGTCACAGAATGGATTTATAATGTCAGGGTTTTAAACCGACGCTCTATTGTGACGTTCAGCTACCTGTTTCTGATCCTTGTTGTCTCGCGTGTCGGCGGCCGTGGCTTCAAAGTCGTGGATGGGAAGTGTGGCCATCCAGCTGACCATGGAGCCCTCCTGACGCTCAGTCTCGACGATGGTGGGGTAGATGTGGGCCTCCTTGAAGGCCTTGATAGCCTCCTCCTCGCGGTCCCACTCCAGCCGCTCGTGCAGGCCGTCCCCACCGAACCGCTTGTTGTAGCGGTCGAAGTGGACCCTCTCCAGGACCAGCCCCAGCCCCGGAGCTTTGGGCACGTCCACCTTCTCCAGTCCCCAGCTCCGATCCATCACGTCCTCCATCGCGTAGCCCTTCATCACCGCGATCACCAGGCCGATCATCTTGCGGATCTGGTGCAGCATGAAGCTCTGGCCTCGCACGGTAATCACTGCGAATTCCGTGTCGTTGCACACAAATGGCTCTCCGCAAGACATCTCTGTGATGTAGCGGCGGGCACTGGGGTCGTTCGGAGCCTTCTGAGAGGTGAAGTTGTGGAAGTTATGGGTGCCTTTGTAGCGAGAAAACAGACGGTTTGCCTTCTCCAGCGTCTCTGGCTGGAGGCGAAAGGCCGCTATGTTCCTAGTATCATAGTCTTTTGGGGAAAAGGCCACTGTTGGAAGCATGTAGGAGTACGTGCGAGCATCACAGTTATTTTTGGAATTAAAACCCTGGGTTACCCGTTTAAAACCTGTTGAAAGAAAAGTGGAAAATTAAAGTTAAAACCCGTCTTCTCAATAAAATAAAACAACAAAGATAAAAAAACGAATAATGAGAGACAGTTCATCATCTTGGACTTGTTTTTCAAAATGTAATTCAGCCATTACTAAAACCCATCAGGAGGCAGCGTCTCACCGAGCACTCTGATCTGTGGGGGCAGATGCTCGTTGATTTTTTCAACAACGTCTTCAATCAACCGCAGCTTTAGTGAAACCACTTGGCCAGCTGCAGACACACCCTAAACACATTCACACACCAACACAGTTTGTTACAATGACATATCTGTAATAATGAGTGTGTTTACATGTGCACTAGCATCCTGGTTTTAAGACTTATCCTGGTTTTTATGTGATGTTTACATGGACCAGTAGAAACCTGGTTATTCGTTGCCCTGTTTAGGTGACTAACAGTATCCAGGATTATGATTATTTGTGGGTAGTTGTGTCTTATCAGTCAGAGAGTATTAAGAAAAACATAATAAGCTTTATGTGCCATAGTTTCCTGGTTTCTGTTGGTGTACCTACCAGGATATAGTGTTTACATGCATGACACATAAACAGGATACTCCAAACGCATGTAAACACACTGATTTATGCAAACTCTTATCATGGTTCATTTAAATATGATAACATCACCCATTACATTACACTTTAAACTAACATAATGCAGCAGCGAACATTTGATTCTTCTTCAAAACCACCTTGTTGGCCTCGTGCTGCACAAACACACACCTTGTCTGTTCGGGCACATCTCTGGAAAGACATCTTCTTCATTTCATCGCCATGGTTTTCAGGAATGACGCCAGATTTGATAAGTGCAGTGACGAGATCGTCCTCGATAGTCCTGAACTGAGAGGTTCCAGGATTTCTCTGAAACACAAAAAAAACACTTAGATTTAGCGAGACGAGAGGAAATAAAGTGCTGCAGTTTCAAATCTAGGTCAACAACAGGTCCAGATCAAAAACCACTTTACTAAAGACTAGTCAAATCTGGACTGGATCCTCCCAAAGAAGCCAGAGACTCTTTAATACTCAGTTTCAGATTTGTGAAACATGCAAATGGAAAAAAGGAAAAATTTCATTGCTTTTTTTCCCCTCAACACTGCAGAATCAGAACCCAGATATGTACCTGCATGCCATAGTACCCCTTTCCAGAGTACGCCATGAGGAGGACCACTTTCTTCTTGGGGTACTTCTTTTCATCTTCGCCGTGCTCCCCTTCTGCCTTTATTCTTTTCGCAGTCTGCTCCCTTTCTGCAGCAGAGTCTTCATTTTCCTCGTTGGCTCTTTTCAGCGAAAGCTTCGCCGTCTGCTCGTCTCTGGATCCTTCACTCATTGTGCAAAAGAAATTACAAAGGCCACCTGCAGAGAAAACACAAAATACTTTTTACTCTGCACACCTAGTCCAATTGTCTACATGTTACCGTGCACTCTCAACACTGCAGCATGAAAATCCATTCACATTTTAAAGAGTGATCTCATAAATCCATCACTATTAAATCTTTTTCTGAATCTTTTTCTAGAGTGACATTTTCAGCCAACTTACTAACAATTCAGGGCCTGACAGTTGCAAATGTCTCCTCAAGAGTTTGTACATTTACTTATTATTACTTCTTTTTTCCCCACATATATCATCACTCAAACAAAATATCTCTGCATCAGCTGTAAATACTGTATATACTCTCATATCCACCAACCTTTTGTATATAAAGCTCCCTGTTACAGCCCCATATTTATTTTAGCTTCCTTTATACTCTGCACCATTGCACTGTTGTCTTTCTGTCTACATTTACTAGTTACTGCTGTTGATACTTATATTTATATTTATATTTATTATATTTTAGAGCATATAAACATTTTTATATATATTATACCTGCACACAATAGTTCAATGTTTATATTTCACCTTGTACAGCTGATTTAAAACTGTATGTATCTCTATTTCTGTGTGTGCAGTGTAAAAATCCTTTCTTGTGTTCACATACCTGATTAATAAAGCTGATTTTGAAGCTCAGCTGTGCCTGTGAACACACATTTCAAACATGAGAAACTCACCGTGTGTCTCCTGCTTCTGTCTGCGGCTCACTAAGGCACCGAGCAGCCGTCTGATGCTCAACATGTCCCGTCAAACCATCCTGAGCGGCTCATTCAGCTGCAGGGACGCAAACTGGACACCGGAAGTTATCCAGATCAAACTAACTTTCAGGAACCCGCCGATGAAAAGAAACAACCTCTTAAAAATATAAATCAAACGCACATTAAACCTGATATTACTGACTGTGTTCATAAATGTTCATAGAGGAAGTGCTAACCTCTCGGTGTTTGCAGCAGAGGCAGCAACACGAACACATGGCCACTGTCAACTTTGACCTCTAACGTAGATATCGCGAGATTTGGCGTGTTTTTTTTTATTGACACATTTATCATGTACAAACATCATGGCCTTAAAATTGCTTTAGCTCAATATGATCAGAGGATAAAAATAAAAAAAAAAGAAAAAAGAAACAAAAGAAAGTAGAAAGGATAACTAGAAAGAGAAAGACGCTGAAACAATATAAAAACAATAAATAAATGAATGAATGAATAAATAAATAAAATAAATAAAATAAAAAAGTAATTTTTTTTAACATTTACTAAGCATATTCGTCTATTATTCTTCATCACTTTAAGGGCTTTAATATAAGACAGAAACTCGTTATGTTATCATTATCACACACACAAAAAAAGGTTTAACTTTCATATATTTGGATTTGTGTTCATAAAACTTTCCAAGAATAAGAATATGATTTACCAGAAAGTCATCTTTTCTATTGTTCATGATGGGTCCATAAACAATGTCTTTTTGGGAAAAGTTTTAAGTTGAAGAACACTTATGGTTCTTCCTGTATTGTCCGCGTACGTGCGTCATTGCAGCACTCTACAAAATTATTAAAAAGTGAAAAAGAAAAAAAAATTAATTTAGTGTCTTTATGGAGAAAAAAAATATAAGGACACTGTTTGATTGCACTGTTGTGTTGTCCCTGTTCATTTTAATTTAATCTGATTTACAGTCACATATATATATATATATATAAATATATATGAAAATATTTGCAATACTTTTCAACTTGTTAATTTGATATTTTAAGTTTCTTAGTATAAACAAGTGATACATCTATAACTACCTTTGCATGTAAGCTATCAAAGGATTTAACTTCAGGACCACTATTATGATGTTTCGACTTCGACTTCCAACACATTTGCAGGATCTCAGCCAACCCTTAGAGAACTGTTAAATCAGTTTAGTATCTAATAATAATGGTTGTGGTGGTGTTTGCATTTGGTAGAGGAATAACATAAATGACATTCAGCCAAATACACTTTACAGAGAATCTGGAGAAAAATCAATATCCAGTAACATTTCTGTCCACTTGAGAGCAGCAAAGTCACACAAATAGAGGCATCCAGTCACTTTTAGAAAATATGTTTCAAAATGTAAATGGCACCAAGTTTTGTTTAAGGTTTTCAATCTTACTTGAGTTTCAGAATTAATCTCATGGTGTTATATTCAGGAAAATTGTCAACATAATAAGATTTTTCCTCTCATTGCCCTCAAAAATGATCAGAGGACAGTCTAAATATTCTAATGCTCTTTATGATTTCCATAAAGGGAAGAGATCAGTTTATCATGCAATCTGCAGAGGTGTCCAGATGTTAACAAACCCATCATATTCCAGACTTCACCCGAACTCTTTGTACAATTATAAGCAAGAAGCCATGATGATAAACATGTTGTTTTAAAGACATGATGCAGAGCAGAAGTCTCTCTCCATCTTTTTATGGCCCATATAAAGAAATGTTGCTATATGAATTTAAAGTAGCCACTCATCAAAATGCGCTGTGACTCATGTGGCTGTAATGCGTGCGGGTAAATGCTTTAGTCAAATTATAGTGGTGACGAGGCTCAGTACTTCCAGAGCAGAGAGGTGTTTATGTCTCTCTCAAGGACGCACACCACAACAAGGAGGCATACTGGTTGCCAAGAGGCCCAACCTTTAAAAGTCTCATCCTGGGATGGCCACTTGCACTTTTTCATAGCACCTTATAAGGTGATACAACAAGTTTTCTGCCGAATCCCCAATGCCAAACATAGACATGCTATGGGAAAAAGACCCCAGTTTCCACAATCCCATTTTGCACAAGGCATGTGCTCATTTATCCAACATGAATGCTGATCTTACCGGACACGGGTGATTCTAATCGTGAAACAGTGATTCTTCATCACTGGTAATGAGGCTGACAAAGTTTGGGTGAAACAGCTCAGAGTAGAAGTATTTTTAGTTAAAGTATCGTGTCATTGTTTTACGTAGTCTCCTCAGTGACGGTAGCAAAGAGGAGCATGGGTGAGAGTTAAATCCCTGAGAGGAGAGAGAGTCTTTATTCAGTTCAAACAACAAAAGAGTCTCTTATGTTGATGGATAAAACAATTATTTTATTTCTAGTTAATAACCATGCTTTTTGTCGATGACTTAGAGGACTGTATGTGACATGTTAATAGTGTCTTTTGCAGAAAGCAGCAGAAAGGTTCGTCCCCTGCAGTCAGAAATAAACAAACCCAGTACTGCTTTTATCCTCGCTGTGCTGAAGATGTCTGATCTGATAGAAAGAAATAAATGAGCAGCGCCACATCTGACTGCAAAGAGGGATTCTCCTGTCTGCAAAGAGAAAAAGAGAGAGTGAGAGAGAGAGAGAGAGAGAGAGAGAGAGAGAGAGACCCGGCCTCACCGAACAAGCTGTACTGTAAACAGACTTAAACCTCCCTACAAAGCTCAGCCTCACCTGTAACTCCCACATACTGTAGTGTGAGCTTTCCTCACAAGGAAACAGCCACAGCAGAAGCTTGATCAGGGGTTGGCTGGAACTGGCTGACTCTGTACTGCCCCCACACACAACAACAAAAAATCATTTATAATCATCCACATTGTCAGCAAAGAAATCCACAGCTGGTAAAGCTGTTGCCCTGCTGGCTGAGTTACATAAGCTGCTGAGCAAAACACACATCAAATATTTGTGAAATGTTAAAAGGGAATGGATTGACTTTATTTGCTAATCAGTGAATAATAAAATGGATATGAATTGAAGTGAAAGGGAGACATTATCAGTGTTTTAATTGGCTTTTTCAAATGAATTCACTGAAAGCACCACATGATTAGAATATCCTTTAAAGTTAAGTGTATTTTGCATCTCTAAGTCCTAATACAGTTGGATTTAGAGGCTGCCTGGTGATAACTTTCATCCTTCTGCTATTTGAGACACTTTATTCGGTTTTCAGCGCCGCGTGAAATGAGAATTTAGTGTTAAGTGTGCCTCTCAAAATGAATCCATTTTGTCACTACACGCAGGGGTTTCATTACGAAAGCTCATCACACTGTAGTGAAGTGACCCTGACCTGGCTGCCTCTGTTTCTGCTGAAGTTTCTCACAGTAACTTAAATACATTCTGCACATCGCAGCACCTCATTTTTTACTTACATCACAGTGTAAAACATGCTTCAGATCATTTGTATTATGTGTTTCCAAGAATATATCAATGTCTTAAGAAGCTGATTATGTTTGTATATTTGGAGATTATGCATTCTTATATGTTAATGTTATGTTGTTTTTTTATAAGAGGATCATGTATTTCAACATTTAGCAGGTTTCTTCTTAATGACAATAAAAACTAATATAACTGTACTCACATGATACCAACTGGGAATTCTTCTTTGAGACAAAAGCATTTATATTATAGAAAATAGTGGTTTATTTGCATTACCATTCATAGAGTCACAAGGAAATATAGTTTAGCTCAGTTAAAGTAATGTTTGCTGAACAATCTATGACAGCCTGGCTCTCATTCACTGCACTTTTTTCATTCTTATCTCAAGCTGTTGTGTGTCTGAATAGCTGCAGATGAAGATTTTATTTTTCTCTATTTTTCCTAGCAGGCCATCCCAAACGTCCCCGACTGTCAGTATAGCTGCACAGATTTAGCCTTTTCCTTGTCACTGAGCAGGAGTCTGATTGTGGCAGCGCACATTAATCACAGTGTCTGAAAATAACTTGTCTGCCTCAGATAGACAGCAGATACTGTAGGCTGTGAAAGACAGAAACCACCTCAAGCAGGAGTTATCTCATCGTCTCGTCTCTGGGATTTTGATTTCAGCTTAGAGGATTCTTTTTCTTACCTATGATATTGACATTATAGCAAAGAGAGGAACTCGGCACTTGTAGGATAAAATATTTCTGAGTGCTTTCAGTGTGTATGTAGACTTTAAAAAAAGGTTTAACATGCCATGCTTAATTTTAACAACAGCATAATTTCAGAGACAACTTTTAGTTTGATAAAAGGCCACTGAGTAAATGATAAGGGCCGTCACTCACACTGTTGCTCTGTCAGTCAGACAGGGTGGGATTCTTCTCAGACGACTCCAATAACACTGACAGATACAAGATAATACAGCTGATATCTACAGCGCTACCAGGCCCTGTGCTAAATCCAAACATCTGCCCTCATTTACCTGTCACACTCACTCAAAATAGAACAGGAGATTGAGGAGTGTTTCACAGCATTGAACAGTGTAGAAGATATTAAGTGGGGCAGTGGAGTCGCTTAAATGAAGACATTTTGGAGCAGAATGAAACAGACCTGTGGGTTTTCATCAATCACATCCGCAAATGTCACTATTAGTGATGAATTGTGGGGAAATAATAGTCTAAGATTATTCATCTTCATATTTATGTTAGCTTAATTGGCCAGGTTTGTGCACACATACAAGGAATTCGACTCCAGTTTTTGTTGCCCTCAGTGTACAAACACAGAAATAAAGATACATACAGCTAAAAACAAGCTTGACAAAGTAAACATACACATTACCAACCGTAGTAATCGCTATTTTAAGCTTTACCAAGTGTCTAATGGACTAATAGCCCACATTATTATAGATAAAAGTACATTTTTCACAGGATCGTCAGCAGAAAAACCTGTATCATGATTATTTCATAAACTTAACATCACTCTGGAAGCTGCATCCAACAGAATCAGAATCAGCTTTTAGATAGATAGACCAGGTATTTAAACACACAAGGAATCTGACTCTTTCTTAAAAACTATTATTGTAAATCAATAGAAAAGTCTGTATGATGAATATTTCTTTAAAATTAACAACACTTTTGGAAACTCCTTAAATGAAAATGAGCTTTATTGGCCAGATATGTGAACAAATTCAAGGATTATGACTCCAAATTTTAGCTTACTTACCTTAATTCCATTACATTGGTTATTTCCCTTAAAATATATTATCATAAATCAGTAGAAAAGCCCTGTATGATGAATATTTCTTTACCTTTATCATTTTTAGAGACTTCTTTAATAAAAATGAGCTTTATTGGCCAGATATGTGAACAAATTCAAGGAATATGACTCCACATTTTTAGCTTACTTACCTTAATTCCATTACATTAGTTATTTCCCTTAAAATATATTATCATAAATCAGTAGAGAAGCCTGTATGATGATCATTTATTTGAAACTAACATTACTTTTGGAGACTTCTTTAATGACAATTAGCTTTATTGGCCAGATATGTGAACAAATTCAAGGAATATGACTCCACATTTTTAGCTTACTTACCTTAATTCCATTACATTAGTTATTTCCCTTAAAATATATTATCATAAATCAGTAGAGAAGCCTGTATGATGATCATTTGTTTAAAATTAACATCACTTTTGGAGACGCAGTGAATTAGAATAAGCTTTATTGGCCAGATATGTGAACACAGAAGGAATCCAAGGACTCAGGTTTTTACTTACTTACCTTAAATCTATTACATTGGTTGTTTCTCCGAAAACATATCACTATATATCAGTAGAAAAATCTGTATGATGATCATTTCTTTAAAATTAGTATCACTTTTAGAGACACCTTTAATGAAAATAAGCTTTATTGACCAGATATGTGAACAAATTCAAGAAATTTGACCCCAGTTTTTACTAAATTACTTTACTTTTATAACATTATTCCCCTTAAATATATGTAATTATAAATCACAATCACAAGGAAAGGCTTATTATTATGATCCTTCCTTTCAATGAACATCACTTTTTGGAGACTGCACAAACGCATCACACACACACACAAGAGAGAGAGAGCACACACACACTCCGTCATCAGAGAGAGAGAGAGAGAGAGAGAGACACAGGACATCCGGCGGCTCCAACCAATGAGCTGATTCCACATGCGGACACCGAACGCCGCATTCGGCAGACGCGAGAGCCGCAGCGGACAAACGCGACCGGAGCCGAGGAAGGACGAGCCGCGGCAACTTCAGCCACATGCTTAAAACAAACCCGCTGGGCTGCACGTTAAACCGGCGAGTCGTTGTTTTGAGGTTTTAAAAGAAGAAGAAGAAGAAGAAGAAGAGGGGGAGGTAATAGAAACAGGCGTTTGTTTGAGGGGAAATACAGAGTAGCCTGTTAGCTCCCCCGTTAGCTCCTCACCGCCTCGGCACCTGCACGCCGCGCTGCCCGGTGCTGCCGCCAACATCTTAAATATCGTATTATTTGTGAGGAGGAATAAGAAAAGGAGGAGGACTGTGGCAGGTTGAGGTCGGGGGAGCAGCCGGGGCCGTTCAGCCATGGACAACGCGCACACGAAGACGGTGGAAGAAGTTTACAGCTTTTTTAACGTGAACGAGAGCACCGGGCTGAGCTCGGAGCAGGTCAAGAAGCAGCGGGAGCGGTACGGGCCGAACGGTAAGGCGCCCCCGTTTGATAAAAGCTAATAAAATGGCGTTAAAAACACGGGAGAGAAGCGGCGGCAGCGTCTCCTCCGTCTCCCGGTTTGATCCCGGTTTGTAACGGGGGGAGAAAAAAAAAAAAAACGTCACGTTGTTGACGTCACGAACTGTATGTTGAAATACTCGCGAGCTCATCAAATTCAGTGACTCACGTGTTAAACAACACATGTTTATTATACTGTGTAAACAAGTAAACATGTATTTAAAAAAGTATATTTATACTGCATATATATGAAAAAATAATCATCAGTGATAGTGGCAGCAATAACACAACATATAGTGTATATATGATTACTATTATATATGTGATTACTGTAAATGGTAGCTTTATATACATTATATAAGTGGATATGACAGTATAGCATTTATAGTTTGGTCTACATACATATATTTGTATGATATTTACATGATAAAACTATCTCCACAGCATTGCTTAGTTCCCTACACAAACTGTAAACTACTAGATGCAAGTATGCATATATGTGAAAAAATAATCATAATAGCAACAGTAAAGCAGTGATAGTCACAGCAATAGTACAACATATAGTGCAGGATGCTAATATAAATATGATTTCTGTAATGGGTACCTTTTTATATACATGATGTAAGTGGATATGACTACATATATATCTAAATACATATATTTGTGTGATATTTACATGATAAAAACTATATTTAAACAGCGAGGGTTATTAAAATGAAACATGTACAAGTTAAATCTCTACAGCGTTGCTTAGTTCCCTACACAAACTGTAAACTACTAGATACAAGTACGCATATATATGAAAAAATAATCATTAGAACAGGAACATGTCCTGTAAGACAACAGTGCTATGGTGATATTGATGTGAGATAAGTACGATTATTGTAACAGGTAGCTTTATATACATGATGTAAGTGGATGTCACAGTATACATTACACACAGCACACAAAGATTTGTGTTTGAGTTTACACATATTTACCTGTGGATTTAAACAGCAAAGTTTAATTAAATGAAACATGCACTTGTTTAATCTGTACAGCGTGGCCAAGTGTCATAAAGTTCAGTCCAAAAGATCATGGTCTGACAAACCACATGGTGATTCATAACATTTTTTTTTCAGTGTATGGTCTTTGTGATGAGTTCTGGATTGCCAACAAAGTCAGAAGGGGATATAAAGAAGATGTTTACATTTATATTGTTTTTATGTGTGTCTTTGATAAGCACAGAGAAGAACTTGAGTTTTTACTTTACATTTGTTTTTACATTGGTCATTTCCCTTAAAATATATATATATATACGGCAGTAAAAAGGCCTGTATCATGATAATTTTTTTTAATTAACATCACTTTGTTTGAAACTGCATCAAACGCAGCATCACAGACACACAGCAACATCACTTCTGTGACTCACATTGTAAACAACACATCCTCTCCTTTGTGCTGTGTATACTCTGGTCTGTCATGCTCATATTGCATATCAAAGTGCTGTTTTAGTAGACATATATTTGAATATGCTTCATGTCTGGGTCCCCGTTTTCAAGCTTTGGATAGCTATGTCTGTCTTATAGGATAGGTCTTTTAAACTGTCTGTGTGAAAAAAAGCTTAGTTATTATTTGGCTAACAGCTTGTCCATCTCTCTTTTGTCTGAATGGGACCATCTGCAGAATTACCAGCTGAGGAGGGTGAGTGCACCAATTTGAACAAATGAAAGAAGTCACAATATCAATCAATCATTCCTCATTTTTACACTAAAGGGAAGCTTTGTCATTCATTTATTTTTCAAAATGAAACTCTTGTTTTCCAGGTAAATCCCTTTGGGAACTCGTGGTCGAGCAGTTTGAAGATCTGCTCGTGAGGATCCTTTTGCTTGCTGCCTGCATATCCTTTGTAAGTATAACACATGTTTACAGTGTGCCGGCAATTTGGGCATGATCGTTGTTTGTCTTTGTTTTTGATATACAAATCGCCATGGTAGTACGATCATGCTTTCTCCAATTTAGGCACATTGCAAAGTTATATTTTTGTATCTAAAGCAGACCTCAGGTGGTTTGTTCAGTGTTCATTTAGCCAGTGTGAACCAGATAGAGCTGTCTTAGGTAAAAACAATGAATTATACTCATATTTGACTTGCACACTCGTATACAGCCAAGAGCTCTACATCCTTTTACTATGTTATCGAGATTATTAGTAGTACAAGTCTGTGAGCAGGTTGTGACACTCATAAGTGGTCAACACTCAACTCCAGATAGATTAGCGTTACAATGGGGTATTCTAGTGGGAGAGTAGTGAGGGAGCAATTTACACTGAATATAAGAGACCATTGTTTCAATCAAGACTGAATATTCCTTGTTTAGGGGTGCTCAAAAAGTGAAAGGTTTTTCCACCCTTCAACTGATGATTTAATTTTTTCTTTAATCATTTCATCACCGCTATATCTACAGTGTGTCATCCTTTTCTGATTGATTCAGTGCAGATCACAACTTAGCAAGAATATAGTTCAAAGTGGAGAATAATCTGGCTGTTAACCCAACCCAGATCACAATTTCTGTTTTTTCACGACTCTGTCTTCAGTTATTATACGTCAGTGCCTAGATGTCGTTACTCTTGAAGCAAATCACAAGTCGCTGCAGCCTATTTGAGTTTATTGTGTCAGAGATATTATGTTAATGTGTGAATAGGCAAGAAGTCTGCAGTTTAAAAGAAACGCTGACCTGTCAGTCTGGGAGGTAGCTATGTGACTTGATTATGTGGTGCGTGGCTGGAATGAGCAGCTTTATGTTTAGCCGGTAAAGAGTGAAAGCAAAACACACGTGAGAGGTCCATATGCCTGTCTGATGATTTAACTTACTGTTGTTGACATGCCTTTACACTCAAAAAACAACAAAAACTCCCATCTTTACTTTGCTGCCCAGTATTCGTGTTATGATCCATAAATCCATAAATGAGCAGACTTAACCTGCGATGCTTGCGATCCCCACTGTGGTTTGCGTGTGACTGTGAGGTTAACTTTCCTCTGGCTCTGTTTCTACGAGGACTGGCTGTTGGCCTACTGGCGGAGAATGTCATCTGTCACTATGGCATGGCGATGACAGCCAGCTATGGTTACAAAGCTTATAAATCACCAGCTGTAGTACACAGCTCGCACTCCATCACACAAGCACATGCAGACACATATACATTTATTTCAGCGTGACAGCATTCAGACTGCAAAGTTACACACAAATAAATGTCAGGCTGTTATATTCACTTGCCCAGGAACTGAAAGGTGCAACATAGTTTGATAGAAACTTCAAATTGAATTTGCCTTGCTTAAATAGGTTGGAGTGGAGGATCCAGGGCTGTTGGCATTTTGTTCGACACACTTCACTCCTGGCACAGATTCTAAAAGAGGAGAAAGTGGTTACTACACTCTCCGTCTCTCTGACACGACTTTCTAACACACTTGGCGCAGTTTCTGCAACACTGGCAGAAGCGGGCTTGATATTTATTATGAATTATTAAATGTTTGTTAGATACTCAAAGTCATTGTGCCAGCTATTTAAAAGTCAGAGTGGGATTCTGGCACAACTTAACCTCCTAGCTGGGCGTGTGGAAAAGAAATCCTCAATTCACAATCAGGTTTACCTCCAAGTTGGTTGTCACAAGGAATATGCTTTGCTACTGTGGGGCATAAACATAATTTCAGAAAAAAAAAAGTACTGCCAAAGTCAAGAATCCTAAATATTTATTTGAAATAATGAATATAATGTTTAATTAATTGTGGTTAATTTCTTTTTCTCTGTTTCTTGTGCAGGTACTGGCTTGGTTTGAAGAGGGAGAAGAAACGGTCACAGCTTTCGTGGAGCCTTTTGTTATCCTACTTATTCTCATAGCAAATGCCATCGTAGGAGTCTGGCAGGTAAATACATCAAATTTACATTTACTTTTTATATCTACCTTGTAATGGATGGCAGGTGGTGTCACTTTAATGCTAGGGGAGGAATTTTTGAGATTTTATGCCGCTTTTATAGTTGTCCCCATGATTTTATTGAATGTACAGGCTGAATTAAGAGTCTTTCTGAAGGAGGAATCTAATGCCATGGGAAGAACAGTGTAATGGAAAAAACGTATAAGTATTTTTTTTATCGTGAAAGACAGAAATTCAAAACGTGCCATTCTCCATTTAGGCCAAGGATACAGCACACATCTTATTGGAGCCTCAGGGTAAAAATCACACAAATCTCATACACCATCTCCTCTCACTTACACCAGAAACCAGGCCTGCTCCACCTCCTCCTCGCTTGATATATTCTGATACTCATTCACAAACCTGTCCTTTAAGGAAAAACCCTTAGCTCTTACCTTCAACTGAGCAGGGCAACATTTAGTCTTCAAGAGTAAAGCGAGATAACAAATGCAGTTGTTTTAACGTGAGGAGGTATTTTTCTGCCTTTTGTGTTTTTATACGTGCCAGCTGAGTCCTGGCACCCCCCCATCCCTCCCCAGAGTCAGTTCCTTTTGAGAGGCAGTATTGATTTGTCAACATACACCTTAATTATAGGCAGGAAGCAAAGGCAGCACCAGTCATGGACGAAGGCACTTATCTGCAGGCAGAGAAAACTAATTATCTCTTTAAAAAAAAGAAAAAAAAGCATCCTTTCTGACCAAATTCATAATGCTCCAGAAAATGGCACATTGCCCTGGAGTCCATAATGATAGATGGGTACACCGTCTTGTAATAGTGTTATATTGATGCACCCAAAAAGCAGTTAAGAGCAGATTTAATTGTCATGGGATATTCCACGTAAAGCATCCCAACAATAAGTCATTAAGCGACGCATCTGTCACGCTAATGAATCGAGTTATTAAACAACATCTCTTAAGTAGTAGGGGCTGGGATGTTTTGCCCTGGTTCTATGTACTCCTATTTGTCTCTGTCACAGACTAAATAGATGATGGAAAACCTGGATATTTTCTGAGATTTTCTGTTTGTTTCACACACACATTAGCTAATTTACTTTAAGAAAAACCTTGCACATCTCATACAGATTTATAAATATCTTGGGAATAAGTAAGAGAACCCCTGAATCTGTGGTGAATGTACAGATGTCAATGTTGGGGATCAGAAAGGATTAATGTTGAATAAACTCAATTTGAAGAACAACCCCCCCAATGATTGTAAATCTCACCACAGCATAGTCGGTCAAAGAAGACACCTGGTAGGTTGGGTGGGTCTCTGCTGGATTGTGTTGTAAATGAGCGGTTCTGTTGAGGCTTGTGTAAATAAGGAGTTGTTAAATGGGCTGGTTGTTGCCTTTGTTGATTCAAATAGAGCCTTTTTGAATGGTGTAGAAGTGAAGGAGGCAGTATCTGCTGCTTTTTCTGTTGTTATTTATATGTACCTTCCTGTTTTGAAATTGGGATATTTTCCAAAGTAGTTTTTTTTTTGTTTGTTTGCCCTTTGTAGCTTCCTTTAACCTTCTAAACCCTCACATTTACTGGCAGCCATTTCAGTGGCTTTGTGTCCTCATTCCTATCCCTTACAAAAGACCACAATGTCCCAGGGTTGCGTGCTCTGTCTTGTCATGTCTCGCTGAGTGCTTGCTGCCTGCCGGCCGGCCAGCCTGGGCACTGCCACGGAAACTGTCCAATCTGAGAGCAATCAGTCAGACGAGTTTATGTCAGCACTCACAGATAAGTGTAAGTGAAGAATGAATAGGAAAGAAGGAACTGAGCAGGCAAGAAGGGAACATTTGGGAAAACTGAAGTCACACTGCAGCTGTAGTCTTCCAATTATGGTACCTTCACATACATTTTTGGTGTAGAAAAATCCCAGTGTGACGGTGAGTCTAAGTTGTATTGTTTCACAACTGAGAAGAAAATCATGTGACCAAAGCTAAAGCTTTCTCACCATTTTTTCAGCACTTTAAAGCATGTCCCAGTGTTTACATAGTTCAGCTCCATTGTCTATCCTAGACCACTTCTTATGTCCACTCAGTTTATTTTTATTTCACATTTTGCTTACATAAAGATCAGACTGTCATCAGTTCATTTTCAATAACGGTGCTCAGACTGAAACAGCATGTCTGAAAAGTTGCTCCGTGTCCATCTTCCTCTTCGTCCAGTCCATGTGAGATGCTTGGTATTAATGTGAAAATCAGTCATTTTTAATATATTTTTTTTATTTCTGTCCAGGAGCGAAATGCAGAAAATGCTATTGAGGCACTTAAGGAGTATGAGCCAGAGATGGGGAAGGTGTATCGCCAGGACAGGAAGAGTGTCCAGAGAATCAAGGCCAGAGACATTGTGCCTGGGGACATCGTGGAGGTGGCGGGTAAGATTGAATGTGTTTGTTTATGCTCAATGCAGTGATCCCAGTGGGACGGTGTGTGCAGCAAATGTGACGTCAATGTGCATTTTGCATTGAGCACATTATATGTTCTATTTTTACAAGTTGTCCTGGTGTGGGGTCATGCACCTCCAGATTTTTTAGACATGGCACCAGGGTGGGGAATAAACTTTTAAAATGGGAGCATCTATCATCTGCTGACAGATAAATCATCAAATTCACCAGCTACTTAATAGTATATCATTATTTTGTGTTTGTAATGTACCAGCCACTTTCATGTTTAACCAATATTTGGCAGGGGCTAATTTCCTACCCTGCTTTTCAGTTTCATTTCAAGATGGGGGAGTAGACTTGCTCAACATGTACAAACATCTATAGGACACATGGGAGACCATCAAATTGTCTTGAATTTATTCAAAGACTGCACTGGTTACAGAAAAGACATTTTGCTGGACTGTGTGTAAAAATATGAGTGGTCTATGCTAAATACAAAAAAATTAAATTTATTATGAATTATGCGATTTGTCTTTTTGCCCTTAATTTTTTACCTTTTTCACCAGGTTTTTAGCAAAAAAAAAAAAAAAAAGGTTGATTTATTCATGTTAGCTAAAGAAAGGAGCCAGTGTCTCCACCATGGTTTTCTAACAGGAAGAGACACCATAATCTTTGGTTGGTTGTAGTAGTATCGCTCTTGTTAAGTTGCTTGTAAATGGGTCACCTGACATTTCATTTCATAAATCATTTCTGATTTAGTTAATCTAAAAGCCTTTTCAGCTAAGAGTGCTCCACAAATGAGTAAGCAAGTATCTTAATAAACTCATTGATGTGCAGCACGCTTGCATGGCATTGCGGTTTTTGATCTAAAAATATATAATTTGGTGACAGATAAGCTAGTTGGGATTCAACACACGGATGCTGCCGGTGACTGTCAGAGATGAATGGATAACATTGGTCATCAGCTCTGTAAACATCATCAAAAGTGTTATGACGTACGCTTAACAGTTTTAACACACACAGCTGATCTCTCATCCTGTACATCCCCCCTGACGATTCCAGAATAATGGTAGTGCCGAGCAAGCAAAGCAGTTATGTAATAAGAGAGCAGAGGTCCAATCTCTTCCTCAACATCTTCTTTTCTTGGTTAACCTCAACTTGGATAAGGCCACATATGTTTATGTCTTTTGCGTCACTGCTCCTCATTTGTCTTTCTCAGCGGGCCTGTCTCTGTCTTTCATCTTTCTTCTCGTCTTTCCCTTTTTGTCTTTCTTTCATTCCTTTCTGTTTCTGCCAATTATGTCACTGCCCATAAAAGACTTGTGGAGTCACAGAAAAGAGTTTGTTACTGTCTGTTTATAATCTTGTCAGCAGCTGAAAAAAAGGGTTGTGGATTTATTCAGTGAAGTTTCAGCACCTTACAGAGTCGATGCTGTATTACACCCTGGGACAAATTTTCACTTAAATAATTAACTATTTGAATCAACGTAAGTGAGCTAAAAATATCTTACTTCTCATGCTGACTTGGTTTCTAGAACATAAATGCAGAATAGATTAAACTCGGATAAAGTCATCTTGTGTGACAGTAGACTTTTTAATGACAAAATTAGCCCTTATATAATTACCTGGCATTGCATTATGCTGCACAGCGGTGTCTGTTTACTGAAATATATGAAAATAAATCTTACCTGTTCTCACCAAATGACAGGAAGTGAAAGAAGTCAAACAGAAAAAAGAGATGGACTAGGATGACCAACTTACAATTTATTGGTCACTGAAGGTTGAACCTACTGTGCTTCGGTCTTACAAAACATTATTTTCTGTGAATAGTGTGTTTACAGTGTTGGAGCTAGCACTGAGGTTTGGTTAAGCATCACAAATTTCTGAATAATTATTATTAGGTTTGGGAATCATCAGTCACCTCATGATTTGATTATTAAACAATTCTCAATGCATCTCAGTTTCAGATTTCTATACATTTTTTATTTTTCTCCATCAGTACAAACAAGCATGTCCAAACATCTACTTCTAGAAAAACTGGCAGTGGTTTTGTTTCTTTTGTCTCTTGCAGCTGCCGTGCCATCTTCATACGGTCTAAAATGTAAACATGGCGACCAAACTATGGAAATGGCAGTCTGGAGTAGAGCTCAGCATAGACGGCAGTACATGACATTTGCCTTGGCAACACTCCAGACTTTTCTTATTTTATAATCCAAGTAAAACCACATTTTGTGTTGCTGAAACTTTTATTCCATATACCTGTAGTCCTATAGATCACTAAACTTGTCAGCTTTAAAGTTTTAGCGGCACAGAAGCTGAATCAAACAAGCCGGTCTGCATACTTCACACAGCTGCAGCTATGTGATTTACTGTCTACGGTGGTAAGTAAGCTGTTTGCATAATTATGGTCTTAAACTCAATGGATGGGCCTCTGAGGTCTCATTTGTAATGAGGATTTATTCGATGAACAGGTTTAAGTCACACAGTATGGATCTGTCACAAAGTTAAACGAGCAGCACTACAAAAGCTACTACGGTCACGTTTACTTAGCCAAAGAGCTGTGTCTGCACGTGTTTGTGTTAGCAGGGACTCCCAACTACTCGGCCAGCGAGTAAGCGTCGGTGATGTACGACTGTAATGCCAGGCTGCAAAGTGTCTTGTCAGGCGAGGCATATGGTTTATGTCCTCGGAGTACTTTTAGACCTAGAGCTGTGATAATTTTGCCATCATCAGCTCAGACGATCCGTCAGTAGTTCTTAAATGGTTAGTGAATTTCCATGGTTATGCATCTTGTTCTGTGTTGATGAAAAGACTTTTTCAGTCCTTTCTGTGGATACATGAGGGAGTTGTGTCCAAGCCTCCTCTCCCAGTCGCACACAACCTCTTCTCTTTCACCACCTGAAGAGTCCTTCACAGAAATAAACTGCTGTCTCAACCATCCAGATGATATCCGCCTTCTTATTTTACAAGCGGGCGAAGATTTTCTTCTGAAACATGTTTTTCCTACAGTGTCATAGTGTTTGCTTACCTGTCACAGTGCAGTGCTTTTACTGTTTGCTTTGCTGCAGCATGAATTAGTTATCACTCACCACAGTCTGTGCAGAGCATCAAATGACATGATATGTTGACCTTTATACATTTTGATTCATGTTTAATCAAAAATCTATTTACCTTTTTTTTTAACTATAGCAATCTATGGCCATCTAATTCACATTTTTTATTTATATTATATTGGAAAAAGGTTTGACACACAGGGCTGTTTTACTTTAAGACACAAACAGACAAAAATGATAGTCAGAGCAGGGTTTCCTGTAGCTGCTCACAGGGGAAGTGGGCTACTTCTGTTGATATAAGGACCGCCTCGTTAACTCCAAAAAAATCCACTTTTATCAGCAGCATTGGGTGCACTGCTGCGGGGTGGTGAAGAAATTATGCACCATTTTGCATCAATGGAAAATCATAGCCCATCTTTTAGTCAATCTGTATCTTAAATCAACATGAAATGTCCTCACCTCTAGTTAACTAGTTCACCTTCCCTCTTGTGTTTGTGTTTTCAACATTTGTTTGACTTAAAAAAAAAAAGTGTCATGTATGTCAGAAGGACTTGCCCAGAGAAGTATTGCAAAAGCTTTTTTCTCAGTTTTAGATTTCACCATTTGTTTCACTTCAGTCTTTTAGGAGTGCTCTTAGCTTTCCTAATTATCTTCGGTTATGCCTTCAGTTTCTGGCTGGTCTTGCCCACATCATACTGACTCACTGTCCCTCGGTTGAGCCATTCATACACTGTTTGGTCTCTCTAGTTTAGCAAGGTTTCATTAAAACCTCAAGTGAGTCTGCCATTTTTTTATTTACTGCCAGCACTCTACAGAGGCAATTCTTTGCTTCTTTGCTCTCTCTTGTTTTACCTTGCAGTTCCTTATTGGACAAGAGCTTCTTAGTCTGTTGCCAAAGTGATGGCCTTAACCCTGGTATCAACAACATCCTGTGCATAAGAATTAAAAGCATGTCCCACTTACTTTCTTCCTTCCCCTCGCGTCTTTCATTCTCTGTGTATATAAAGTGTATATATGACGTGTATGATGCATTAGACTGATCACCTCTGCTCTTTATGGCTTGTGGTTTTATCTTAACTGCGATCTGAGGGCAACATGAACGCCGTCCTGCCCTCGGGAAGGGGCAGGTGGGCAAACAGCAAGACAGGATGTCACGTTTAGAAACGTTACAGCTTCAATTTGATAAATAATTTGTGCTCCAGATGGCCACATGGCCAGGTTCCCTCTCTTGTGTTTGAGTGTGTAGGATAGTCTGTCTACTGTCATCGGCCAAGCTATTTGTTTCTGCCCGTCCTCTACTGACTGTCTGCTCCTCTTGTCCATGCTCGATGTTGTAACTCCCACACGTTCACGGCCCATTATTGCGACACTCAGAAAAATACATTGAGTACACAGTGTCGTGCATGTTTGTATGTTCGGGTTTGGTGTTAGGATTTTTCCGTTCAGAAGATGAATGGAAGAGTCTCTTGAGGGCTGGAGGACCACATGAAACGTCCCAGAAGGCTGCAAGCGGACGTGCTGGTACATCAGGGAGCCCCAGTCAGTGGGAGAGAAAATATACAACCCCCTTAAGGCCTTTAAAGGTCCCCTGGACCCCCCATTATGAAGAGTTGGGCGCTGTGTAATCTGGACTGTAGCACAAATCCAGAAGACTTTTTTTTATTGGTTAACTTCTACAGCAAACCATAAGATTGATCACGAGATGCAGAGCGTATCCTGCCAGTCACATGGATCAGGAGTGTCCACCAGGGTTACTATAACAGAGGGAAGGTGGGGATACAGACTCTGGATAAAAAGGGGATTAAAAAAAAGAGTCGGGTCTTTACAAGGTGGTGGGGCTGTTATCACTCAAGTATATGCAGACTGACATTTGTCCCTCACTCTAGGGAACAGATAACCGATAAAATCTTTTGTTCACATGGGAGAAAGAAAGGTCCTTATCCCGGAAGCCATCCACCCTTTCCCAGGAAAACCAAGAGCTAAAAAGAGAGCATGTGTTGTATGATGAAAGGAAAGATAATGTCACTCTCAAGTCGAAACAGCTGCAAAATTTTGGGTCACTGCTGCATAATTCTGTTAATTACAAAATAAGTGTTTTCATTGTGTGCCAGATGACTTGTTTTAGCACTAATAAACACTAACTAACGTCAGGGGCATTGATAATTAGAGCCTATGCTTATCTAATTATTATCGATTCACTCTCTGAGCTGTCTAATAGGTTAGTCATGACAGTGAATGCAGTAAACTTATGATAACCATCATACCCATGTGTATTATTGTTGAGGGCTTAATTTAAGTGCCTTAATAATGAATAGGCCTTATAATGTCCAAATTGTTACTATTACTGCCTGTGAAAATGGGCTGTTCTACTTGCTGTGACCTTCTTCTCAGTATACACCAATGGGAGGTAAATGGGAGAGGTAGACTTCGAGGTAGACTTTCTAATTAGTGACTTGTCTCCTGTCAGTTAAGGGGGATCTCGTTTGAAGGCAGGCAGGTGATGATGACGTAGTTTTGACGGCCTTTAGTCAAGCGGAGGACCAAATTTGGTAGTGCAGCTGGTACAGTCCAGGAATCATCGCTCACCATGAACTCAGTGTTACCACATGTTACAGCGCATGGTACTAACATAGATTTTTGGATTATTGGTAAAGTAAAATAAAATGTTTAATTTTGTGTACTTGGATGTTGAGATAAAGATCCTCACCTCTCCCAGTCTTTGTATTAGCGGCTTAAGATCTGTCACAAACTCAGGAGAACAACAGGAATGAATGAACGGTCTGTGTGCGAGGACATGCCGTTTCACACTGTTTCTATTTCAGCTCCTATGACGGAAGAGCGGGTTCTCCTCGCTTAAAACAGAAGTTTTTATCATCCCCCACCACCCTCCCCCACCTCGCCCAAATCCAGCAGCACGTTTTGCAACTGATCAAAATAGTTTTCCCATTTTTGGATGTGTGTTTTGTAGGACTCATCTAATCCCTCTTCCCATTCTCTGCTCTCCTCCTTCTCCCCTCTTTTCTTCCTCCCCACTCAGAAGGGCACTACAGAGGCCCGAGGGTTGGTTTACATGTCTTTCACCACCATCCTCCGGGGGCTCCCTTAAGAGCCACTAGGTCATTGCTTTATATTATTTTTCCCTCCACCCGTTCAGAGCTGCGTGATGTCTTACTGTAAGCTCAAAGTAATATTTCACTCTGGTGCAACAGTGGCATTTTGTGCTTTAGAATTTCATTAAAACGTCAGCCATCAATTTTGCTATGGGGACCTTTCGTTGGCTCATAGTTTTACCGTGATAATATGGCGTTATATACATGGAACATCATTGTCAGAGGACTTACAGATAGCTTTAAAACATTTTATCTGGTTATAAGTTTTTGATTCTTCAAAGAGGTCATATAGTGCATGTTTGTATTTCCAGTCTCATCCCAAAGATGTGCTTTGTAGTGGTAAATTCAAAGGAATACCACTTGAAAGCTGAAAAAAAGGCTCCAACCCTTTTTGAATTTTACAGAGCTGAAAGGTTCGTTATCAGCCCAGATCAGTCTGCATGTGAAATCCTACAAGGAGTCAAACAGCTTGATATCCTTTCAAGCTAAGCTAATAAATGTCAGTGGCTTTCATCTGCTTTCTGCAGAGAAAACACTTGTTTGGAATTTGGTGTATATTTACATTTTACATTTGTTTGACCGGGGTTTTGTGAAGGCCTTGTGTTGATGGAAAGAATGTGCAGCAATCTATTTGTGTCTCTTACAGAAGATGAGTGGAGCATTAATAATTTTTCAAAGCATTACTTTCCTTCAGCCTCTTTCCAACAAATAACTTGAGTGTGATTATTTTAGTACTCGCAAGGAGCATGAGATGGGATAACACGGCAGCTGATTTTATTTCCAAGACTTAAGTGTCTTTGTGTGGTGTATTTTTTTTTTTTTGTTTGTTTAGTGCATTTATCTTCAAGCGTCTTCTATTTTCATGATGGATGACATTAACAAGGCGAGACACAGTATTCAAATCTGAACACCACTCGTCTGCTTTTATTGCTTGCATTGTACAAAATAATCCATCCACCTGTAATCGCGTCATTTACAGATGCTTTTAAACTGTGAAGAGGTACTTAAGTGTCTCCTGTGCTTTATTTCTGTCCACAGTTGGTGATAAAGTGCCTGCAGACATCAGGCTGTCTTCTATCAAGTCAACCACTCTGAGGGTAGACCAATCAATTCTTACAGGTAAGACCACTTCTGAATTGTTTAGCCCCCCCACTTTACATTTGGTATGTATAGCTACTCACCTCTTTTGATCAACCCCAGCCACAGAAAAAGGATAGGCAATTTCCTTCTCCTCCTCTTGACGCACATGCCCTCATTGCACCCTGTTGTCATGGCTGCTCAGTCGATACTAAACAAAAAAAGAACGAGTGATGCGGAGGAAAGGAAAAATAAATGGATAAATCTGCGGATGGATAATTTGACAGCGACGTGAGAATGGGAGAATGTTGAAGGATGTATAATGTATGAGAGAAGAGGTTTATGTGAATTAAGTCCTTCAGTCTCTTGTCTTACTCCGCTGCCTTAATTGGTAGCAGATTCCAGGGGATATTTTAGTGTTTCAGCTGTTTTCCTCCACTCCTCTGCTCCCTTCCCCATTCATGGCCATACTGCTCGTCAAACGCTCCCTGCCTTACTCTATCATAACACTGCAGACCTTGCACAGTTGATTACACGCACAGACACGCAAAGTGCAAGCGCACATCAGATACGGGGGTTGAAAGGCAGTGGCAGCGCAGTATTTGATAATTGTCAGACCTGCTCAGTCAGCTGCAAAGCCCTTTCCACACACACACGCACATGCACGCAGCTGCCCAAAGTGTCAACCAAGCATCACAAGTAAAAACTTTGTAGAAACTCTCACGGCTTCGCTCTCTCAAACCGTTTTTTTCCTCTCACTGCAGGAGAGTCCGTGTCTGTGATCAAACACACTGACCCGGTACCCGACCCGCGTGCCGTCAACCAGGACAAGAAGAACATGCTCTTTTCTGTGAGTGACTCTCAAAACTATTTTTGTCTGTTTTTTTCTGTATAAAGACTGATGTCATGTTTAGATTCAACTATCCATTTATATCTTTGCCTTTTCTGTCTTGTACATGCAAGAGAACATACGTTAGCAGTTGATGTCTGAAATGCCAAAGAGTCCACTTCCACTCTTTCTCAAATTAGTTTTAGGAAAGTGATGTATCGACTCTTCTGCATGTTGACACTTGCACGTTCAGTCCTCTTTTTGTGTCTTCTTGACACACGTCTCAGAATAGTTGTTAAACGAGTTTTACCACTATGCCCAGAAGCCTAATGTGCGGTGTGTTTCGCTTTCTCCCGTTCGCTGCTCCTCCGCAGGGCACCAACATCGCAGCTGGCAAGGCTGTCGGTGTGGTGGTGGCCACAGGTGGCAACACAGAGATTGGCAAAATCCGAGATGAGATGGCATCAACGGAGCAGGAGCGCACGCCCCTGCAGCAGAAGCTGGATGAGTTTGGACAGCAGCTATCCAAGGTCATTTAAGTTACCAATTAAAACGTTGGTAAAAACAATCTCAGCTATTTCTGTTTGATCAAAAGTAAAGAATAATTCAATGTTGTATAATTTAAGGTTATTACACTGATCTGCATTGCTGTGTGGATCATCAACATTGGGCATTTCAATGATCCTGTCCACGGAGGCTCCTGGATCCGAGGCGCCGTCTACTACTTCAAGATTGCTGTGGCTCTGGCAGTCGCTGCTATCCCCGAGGGTAAGCTGCAGAGCTGCACACTTTTAGGATGTCCTTGACATGCCCGTTGCTCTGAGAGGTTTCAACGCTGTGCCGCTATGCAGACTTTTTTTTTATTTACTTCATGATCCGGGGACAAAGGAGAGTATTTTCATCACTCGCGTAAATAAATTGGCTGTCTCCATTTCTTTCTGTCACAGCTTATCTCTTCTCCCTCTCCCCTGTTTTAATCCTCCTCCTTTTCCTCTGTGGCTCTGTTGCTTTTTCTCTCCAGGTCTGCCTGCTGTCATCACTACTTGCCTGGCTTTAGGAACACGGCGCATGGCCAAGAAGAACGCCATTGTCCGCAGCTTGCCCTCTGTGGAGACCCTCGGCTGTACATCTGTCATCTGCTCTGACAAGACCGGCACGCTGACCACCAATCAGATGTCTGTGTGCAGGGTAAGAAAAGAGTCAGATAATCAAAATAAAAAAAAAAAATCTGATATGAACACATACCACGATTTAGATGCAATATAAGTGCATTTTTTATTTTTAAAGTGGCCAAGCCAGGCTGCTAGTTTTGCCAATCACCAGCCAAAAACATTTTGACCAGTAATTTGTAACTTCCACAAATGAAGGTATGACAGAAAATAATACATAACGTTAAAGAACAGTCACCACCTTTTGAATTTAGCGATGTTTGAACAGCAAACATGTCAGCCATCTGTGTCTCAGCCTTCTCGTAAACATTTCAAGTGAACTGTACCTGCAAAAAAATGTGTTGCTGTTGAAAGCAGTCATTTAAAGTCGGCTCATTAACCTTCAGTCGGTGCAGTTCACCGAAAATGATGTTGACAGTGCTGGCTTATCTAACAACATTTACAATGGTCTCATAGTAACCGGCCTAACTGTGTAAACAGTTGTTGTGTACTTCAGAGTCTCAACAGGTGAGAGTGCCCGACTACTTTTATATAAGCTTAACAAAAGCTATATGTGATTAAAGAAATGAACCAGACAAAAGTAACTATCAGTGATCATAACCACACTTCTGCATGAGCATCGTCAGCTGCACATCATTACTATTCATGCTGCCTTAGATCTGTGTGTGCTCTTATCCATGCTGAGGAGTGCTAGCTAA
This sequence comes from Scortum barcoo, assembly GCA_023238725.1. Taxonomy (NCBI): domain Eukaryota; kingdom Metazoa; phylum Chordata; class Actinopteri; order Centrarchiformes; family Terapontidae; genus Scortum; species Scortum barcoo. The sequence continues at coordinate 19,896,806 of CM041545.1, forward strand.
AATCCCTGCCAGCACAGTATGATAAATGAGCGCTTGCTGACAAGACGTGCTCAGGGAGAGCTGATTGAAAGTAAATTGTTGAAGTGAAATTACTGTTCTCTTTGTTATCTTCTTAGAATAGGATTGCAAAGGGGGAAATATTTAAAGTGGCACACAGTTTAAGAGAACAGAGGACGCAGTGGGCTCTTTGTAGCTGGAGCTGGTGGTGATTAAACTGAGTGATCCATCTCTTAAACACTTCCTGTGCATTTTTAGGTACAAAAATTCTCATGAACCCAACAATTAATATTTGTTGCTCCGTAAAGCCGAGTATGAAGCATAGCTTAACTGCTATGGCCGTGTATGACCGCCTACATCGTCTTCCCCAGGGCGACGGTATAGGTAGTGGTGATGGGGTCTGCATTGTATGGGGAATTTGTTTTTAAACTGGAAGTAAAATGGAAGAAAAGTAAAAAAAACAAAAAGAATTTAAAAACAGTTGCCGTACATGGAAATAACGAGAGCTGATTACTCTCCTGACATGTGAGAACTTTGCGAATGTAAACGTTTCACTGAGCAATAAAGCAGCCCTGACACCAGGGATTTATTAAGCACCGCTGATGTTGAATAGTTAATAACGGATAATGAAGGACTACGCAGGCAGAGGTGAAATAAGATCCAAAAGCACACATGTGTGTATTTATTTTTTCATGCCTTTATGAACATGACAAACTCCAGGCTATATGAACTGTGATCTATTTACTGTCTATTTTAGCCTGAAAAAAGTGTGCATGATTTCCCCTTTAGTGTTGCTTTTCCACCTCATTTGTCACCATCAGGCTCCCTTAACTTGTCAACATCACATTTCCCCCCTCCTGCTCTGTCCCTCCATCTTTTTCTCAGTGCTTCCTTAGCCCCTTTATCTTGTCGGTCCTCTGTTTCCCTCCTCCTTTCCCTTTCCCTTTCCCTCCTCCTCCTGCTCTCCTCCCCCTTCTTGTTCAGGCAGCATGCTGATCAGTATGCAGTAGTTAGTCACTTGCAGCAGAACCAGCAGTGGAGTTGCATAACTGACCTTGTATTGAAAGACTCTCTCTCTCTCTCTCTCTCTCTCTCTCTCTCTCTCTCTCTCATCTCTCTCTCTCTCTCTATATATATATATATATATATATATATATATATATATATATATATATATATATATATATATATATATATATATTCCCTGTTTATCTCATCTCACCTCGCTCATCCTGCACAATTTCAAAGTCCAAATTATGTTCAACAGTTTTGAAAGGCCTCATTTTGTAAAACATGAGATGCTGTTCCTGGCTATTTTAGCGCCTGATGGTGAAGCTTGCGTCATCATCAGCGGCATCCAAACCACCCATCTGACACGAGCAGTACTGAAATGTGTTGCCCTCTGTGACCGATTCACTTTCTGAATTGTGGTTTGGGTCGGACCGCCACTGACTTCACTGCTTTTTGTAGTCTTGCCTGCTGTGTGCCTGAGGGGAGTGCAGCCATAATGCCAGCTCATCATTTTATTCAGATATTTCTATTTTGATCCCTCATGTATCTCCCCCTGCCTCTCTCAATTTTGGTTAAATTTAGTGCTTTTTATATAAGAATGTGTTAAAACCTCTGTAGTGTTTTTACCTCTTTACTTTTGCCCTTCATATTTGAATAGAGAACAAAATATTAACATATTTCTATTTTTGTGTTCAATTAATTTTCTACTTTCTATTGAAAACACTTTGAATTACCTTTATGGCGATCCTCCACTGTCACCAGTCTCTTTCACTCTCTCTTTCACAAACTATTTCCGCCTTAAAGTGATTCACATTTTTTTAGTGCGTTCATGTAGTGTGACTGCACACAGAGGAATCCTGAGTGTGCCTTGCTGTAAGATGACATTTATGGACCCTCCCGACCAGAGAGCTCAGCGTCTGCTTTGGCTCAGCATTTCATTATTATACTCTGTTCTGTGTACAAGTAGGCCCATATCAAGGTTTCTCTGCTGTGGACGGTCGTCTGCCGCCACCTGCTGGAGGAAGGGTTCATCAGACTCTCAGCTTCTTTTCTGTCCCATCTTTTCTGTTTGCTTTTAGACCTTAAATATACAATGGAGTGGTTTTGGAGCTTAGAATTAAAGCAAAAAAAAAAGAAAATATCCATGTGTCTGAAGATATTTAATGTTTACTTTGAGTATTAAGTGCTAATAGTTTGTCTCAACAATGTTTGTGCTTTCAGATGTTCATCATTGATCGGGCAGAGGGCGATCACTGTTCATTAAAGGAATTCACTGTCAGCGGCTCCACGTATGCCCCAAATGGAGAAGTGTGAGTACTGAAATAATTTGCTTTTTGATCTATGCCATATGGGTCTTAGCATGTCACATATAAAAACACTTTTCTTACCTTATTCTTAGTAAAATGAAAGACTGTGATGAAAGACAGTATTTTCTGTCTTTTTGTTTAGGTTCCATGATGGCAAACCGACCAAGTGTTCCCAGTATGATGCCCTGGTGGAGCTGGCCTCTATCTGTGCTCTCTGTAATGATTCCTCATTGGATTATAATGAGGTTGGCTGTGAATCTTCGTCGCATGTTAACTGCCACATAATCCTCAAGAGCCACTTTGGTTTAGATAACAGAGCTGTGTGAATTATTTCGTGACATTTTTCTGATGAAGTTTGTCCTTTTCTCTGTGTGTGTGTCCAGGCCAAAGGTGTGTATGAGAAAGTTGGTGAGGCGACAGAGACGGCTCTCACCTGCCTGGTGGAGAAGATGAACGCGTTTGATACAGATGTTAAAGGCCTCTCCAAGATAGAGAGAGCCAACGCCTGCAATTCTGTACGTTACCTTCACTTCTTCAGACCTTTCCTTGAAAATAGAAACCATGTTTTTGCATTTTTCTATATGTCATTTGAATATAATGAAACAAACAAAATGCAGAAAAGCTTACAGGGTCATTGCACATGTGTTTTATCATGTCTTTAGGTTATCAAGCAGCTGATGAAGAAAGAGTTTACTTTAGAATTTTCCAGAGACAGGAAGTCCATGTCTGTGTACTGCACTCCTAACAAGGCTCGTTCCTCTGTTGGCAAGATGTTTGTAAAGGTAAGAAATCAACAGATTGAGATATTGCTGACCAGGATTTTTTCTGGAAGTGTATCCATTCTAATTAAATAATTGCTTTTCATTAAAAGATACGAGGCATTTTGAATATTTGTTTCTTAAAAATCAAAGACTCTTAGATAAAGTTTTGTCAGTTTGTGTCTTCATCCTCCTGTCTGTGTCTGCTCACAGGGTGCCCCAGAGGGAGTGATTGACAGGTGCACGCACGTCCGTGTGGGCAGCAACAAGGTGCCCTTGACTCCTGGCATCAAGGAGAAACTCATGTCCGTGATCAGGGAATATGGAACTGGCAGGGACACCCTGCGCTGTCTGGCTCTGGCCACCCGAGACAGCCCCCTGAAAAAAGACGAGCTGGTGCTGGAAGACTCCACTCGCTTTATCGAGTATGAGGTAAGAGTACGATATGGTCGCTTGACTCTCCAAAAGCTTTTGTCTTATTTTTGTTTTTTAGGTTTGTTTTCAGCTGTGACATTGTTGGCTGTTGACATCTGTTTAAAGTGAGGATGAGCAAAAATGATCTGAATGTTGCTTGTGTTGCTTTTGTGTCTTTTATCATCCAGACTGATCTGACCTTTGTTGGCTGTGTGGGCATGTTGGATCCTCCCAGGGCAGAGGTGGCTGCTTCTATCAGACTCTGCCGTCTTGCGGGCATCAGAGTAATTATGATCACTGGAGACAACAAGGGTATGTAGAGAAAGTCACATCTGCTTAGAGCGAAAATTTGATGTAGAAGTTCTTTACAGCGTATAAGAGAACATACATATGGATAATGATCAGATATAGATCTGCATGCTTACCTCCCGAATTAAATGTGCTCTTGTTTGTGTCTCAGGGACGGCGGTGGCTATCTGCAGGCGTATTGGTATTTTTGGAGAGGACGATGATGTTTCCAGCATGGCGTTCACTGGCCGGGAGTTTGATGATCTGTCACCTTCTGCACAAAGAGAAGCCGTGGTCAAGGCCCGCTGCTTTGCCCGTGTTGAGCCTTCACATAAATCCAAGATTGTTGAGATTCTGCAGTCCTATGATGAGATTACAGCTATGGTAAGATAAAAAAAAACACCATCTGTTTTAAACGTGCTCCTCGGCCATGCACAGTGTCTTCCTAAACAAAATGAAATCTTAAAATCAGATAAGACTCTCTGACCTCCGAGTGGAAAGTTTATCATCCCCTGTAAAATAATGAAATTCATTATATGATTTGATCTTTTATGTAATTTCCTGTCCTGGTTTTCTCTCTCCCTTCAGACTGGTGACGGAGTAAATGACGCTCCCGCTCTGAAGAAGGCTGAAATTGGTATTGCCATGGGCTCAGGCACAGCTGTGGCCAAGACTGCCTCTGAGATGGTGCTGGCCGACGACAATTTCTCCACCATCGTGGCTGCTGTCGAGGAAGGCCGAGCCATTTATAACAACATGAAACAGTTTATCAGATACCTCATCTCGTCGAATGTAGGCGAAGTTGTCTGGTAAGGACGACTGGTTCACTACACACTCTCTTTCCGGCACAACTCTTCCTTTGATTAAACACGCATCATACCTTAACGTCAAATGTCTTTTTTCTCTTTCTTTTCATGCGTAGCATCTTCCTGACTGCAGCTCTTGGCTTCCCTGAAGCTCTCATCCCCGTTCAGCTGCTCTGGGTCAACCTGGTGACTGACGGTTTGCCCGCCACTGCTCTGGGCTTCAACCCACCAGACCTGGACATCATGAGCAAACCACCACGCAACGCCCGCGAGCCCCTCATCTCTGGATGGCTCTTCTTCAGATACTTAGCCATTGGATGTACGTGATTGCTTGAGTAGTGTTTCAGTTCTTTACCGAGCAGATTCAATAGAGGGAAAAGTCACCAAATATGAATTTAACGAGAATTTCCTTGATATTATTTTGTTTTCTTTTTATAATTGGCACAGAAGAGTTGGCAGAAAACTTCACCTTAAATTATGACAGCTGGTTTTATGACCTAGCTGTACCACCAATCAGTGTCAGCAGTTAGCCAACTTAAATCTGCCACATTAGCATGATGTGAACGTTGACGGTTGCAAGAAAGCTCTCACATCTAATTGCAGTTTTCCTTCATCTTGGATTTAAGTCAGCAGTCCTCTGTCATCATGTGGGCCCATGAATGACGTCTTTTTGGTTTTCTTCACCAGGTTACGTGGGTGCTGCTACAGTCGGTGCTGCTGCCTGGTGGTTTGTCGCTGCTGAGGACGGTCCGAGGATCACCTTTTACCAGCTGGTACGAGCCAAAAATCTTCCATCACCCTAATTAATCCCTAATTTAAATTTGCTGTTAGCTTTAATCTGTGTTTTTATTCTGCCGCTCCTTCTATAGAGCCACTTCCTGCAGTGCGGTCCAGAGAATCCAGACTTCCAGGGTCTGGACTGTAAAATCTTTGAGTCTCCTTTCCCGATGACCATGGCCCTGTCTGTGCTGGTCACCATTGAGATGTGCAATGCCCTGAACAGGTTAGTTTGAGCAGAACTTATTCCAATAAACAAGCAGGTCCAGAATGTGATTGTTTCTTAGTTTAGTCAAAAGAAAGAAATTGGACCTGTATGACTTCAGATCTTCAGATTTATATTTACTGCTAACCTAACTGTTGTTTTACTAATGTTTCTCAGTGTCCTCATTTTTTAAACAGACATTGTAGTATTGTGAAGTATTTAATCGGTCAGTGAGTGACTTTTTGATAACCATGTCCTTTGTTGTGTCTTTGCTGTCGTCGCTCAGCGTGTCAGAGAACCAGTCTCTGCTGAGGATGCCTCCGTGGGAGAACGTGTGGCTGCTGGGAGCCATCTGCCTCTCCATGTCGCTTCACTTCCTCATCCTTTACGTGGAGCCTCTCCCAGTGAGAAACATTTCTTTTAGTTTGACAAACTGAACGAAGACCCAAAACGTCACACTACATTTATTCTGCTGACAAATACGAAGCTGAAATGGTGAATCCAGTCTGCTGTGCACCACGATTTGACTGTGTGTTTTCCTCTCAGATCATCTTCCAGATCACCCCCCTGAATCTGACGCAGTGGCTGATGGTGCTCAAGATCTCGCTGCCTGTCATTCTACTGGACGAGTTCCTCAAGTTCGCCGCCAGGAACTACCTGGAGCCCGGTAAAGAGCTGGAGAAGCCCGCCAGCTCCAAAGGCTGCTTCCTGTCTGCATGTATGGAGGGCATCTCCTGGCCCTTCGTGGCCATCTCCCTCCCCTTGGTCCTCTGGATCTACAGCTCCGACACTAACATGGCCGACATGTTCTGGTCCTGACTGACTTGAGCACAACCTCAACTTTTCCATTCCCCGTCCCCCACCCACCTCCACCACCACCATCACCTCCCTCTCTCCTCTCCCTCTTCCCTCTCTGCCTTCCTACATGTGCATAGCTAGCGTGCGTGCGTGTTTGTAGAGTTAGTGTGTGTACTTGTGCGTGCCTGTGTATGAGAAGGACCAATTTTAACACATGAAAACGTAACAAACAGTACAAGATGTTAAAACTGAGAAGTCACCTGGTTTGAGTTGGGATAGGATGGGTGAGGATTTAAATGCGAGTGTTAGAAGACCATCACTCCTGTAGCTGTGGACTTTGTTTGCTGGTTTGAAAGTTAATATACTGTTGCCATTTTTTTTTTTGCCTAATGTCAATATTGCCTTTAAGGTTTATATTTTTAATGATTTTGGGACCATCGTTTGTCTTGTATCACTACAGAAACAACAGCAAATTGTTTTGTTCAGCTTCCCACTTCGTGAAAAACTTAATTGATATCTTAAATCTACTGATCTGTACAGAGATTGAATTTTATGCAACTTTTTTTTTTTGGCTTTGTAAATGTTTTGACCAGCGTGGCTTAGACATACCGCCTTCATTTATTTCCTAAATGTTTACCATTGTGTCTTCAGTATAAACTCAGAACTCTTTCAGAGAGGACAAGCTCGGCGTGGCAGACGAGGACGGGGGAGGGAAAAGGTTTGGGAGTGAACACTTTGAATGCTCCGCTTTAAACAAAAGAGAGAAAAAGAAAAAAAAAAGAAAATCCTGAAAAACAAAAAACCGCATGTCCTGTGACCAAGCATGAACTCTGTGGTTTCTCATTCCTAATTTAATTGTGTATGTCCCCCCATGTTAAAGTATAAATTAACTTCATGGATGTTTTCTTTTTTGTTTTACTACAGTGATTTGAACATAAGCCAGTTTTTCTGCACTGGGCAGAGCACAGCTACCTCAATCTGATAAAGATTTTTTGTTGCTCATCTCTAGATGCTTTTCCGAAATGGTCTTGCTGAAGCGTAACATCTGAGGTGTGCCCCCTATTTGCTTGTGCAGTAAACAAAGAACAAAATTTTCCTTCCCTCTAACATTTTTTTAAAGGATATATTATGTTTATATTGATTTTTGACCTTCATTAACGTTATTTGTGATTTTGCTTTGGAGACAGATCTGAGTGGGGATGTTGTACATTCATTACCATCTCCATGGAGTTTGATTCAAAGGACAGTAATATTAAAATCTTAAGACTAAATACTAATACAGAAAGTGCTCCAAAGGAACTTGGATTGCAAATAAGAACCCAAAATGTTGTTTTATACTTCAAAGAAAAATACACTCATAAACCCTTTGAATCAAAGTGTTTTCTGTCTTTATTTAATACGACTGAGGCCGATGGTTATCAGCATTATTCATATCCAGTGTTCTTTTTTTGTATGTGCATCTAATACTTGAATACAGATCATTTCAAACACACCAATGCTTCAGTTTCCTTGGCACAACATGACGGGCAGGAGAATTCACAGCACAGAAACAGATCTTGCGTATGTTCAACTCTTCCAGGTTTAAATATTTTCGAGGCCTAAGCGTTGGAGCAGAGCCCAAACAGTCGACTGCACTAATCTTAGACCACTTAAGCATAGTTTTTCTGTGGAGACTTCCACATGTGGGAAAGAAGAAAAAAAAACACTCCCCACCCTTACTACAGCATGTTTTTTTTTTTTTTTTTTTTTTGGATAAAAGCCTGGGTTTGTTTGCGCACTGTGTGTTTGTGTTCCACTTAACAACTGTGTGCTTTTCTTCCTCAATGCCTTCCACTGGCTCCCCTGTCACTAGAGTGAGTATCCATTTGCTTTTTCATACTCCACTTACTTCCAGTTCACCACAGTAGAAGCTAAAAAAACAAGAGGGAGAGAACAGCAGAGATTTGAGCCCCTTTCTGCCTTTAAATCAAGGCTCATTGTGGGAATTAAGATTAAGCAAACGACCACATGCCACCATTGTGAATGTCACTGTGCTGCTATTTTCACCCCTCTGACACTTGCTTATGTTCACAAAATTTTATAATTATTCTCAATAGCGTGGCAGAAAAAAAGTTTTTAAAAATGTTGACTTTTTAATCATGTTTGTACTAACTTGTTTTTTTTCTTCCTCCTCTCCCCTTTTTTAGGTTGGTTCTCGTAAAAAGATTCACAAAATGTAAAGAGTGGTGCTCAGAGGCCGGAGCCGCCCGGCATGTATGTGCGCTCGCTCTTTAACGTCGCACACACCTCAGACACCATGACGACCAGCAGAGAAAGAGTGTGTGTGTGTGTGTGTGTGTGTACTCTTGCACAGACAAAAAAAGGACAATATTTTTCACAGTAAGACCAAAATCCATAAGGGTATTCTTTAAAAAAAACAAAAACAAAACATGGTTGGGCTGGAAACACAGTTCCCTTCGCTCCACACATAGCACACGACCACACACACACACTTCTTAAACTTCTAAACACTTAATACCTCTGTGTGCAGACGCTATATCAATACACTATTCCAGTTTTTGTGTGCAGGGAAGTTCTCGACACCCTCAGCGTCCCTCCTTGCATGAAGAACTCGTTTCCGAACCTCCATGGTAGCTCGTCACGTTAGAGAAACTTAAAAAAAAAAAAAATTAAAACACTGGGTTGAGTGGTCTTAGCTGTACATCAGTGTACAAAAAAAACATCCATGCATGCGTTCTAGCTGTACGTAGGCTTTGCAATTTGTATTTATAGATTCTAATGTATAATACTCAAATGACATATTAAGATGGTTTTAAGATGGATATATCGCAGATATTAGGAAATCACTGTTTTTATTGTAACAGTTTTTGGGTTATTTGCACAATATTAGATGTGGAGAAATGACTGAACTTAACTGTGCTCTACTTGAGTTAGATTTTTTTAAACTTTTTTTTTATTCCCCCCCTCTTCTGATTATTATACGCCGATCCATTTTCTTTCTGGTGAACTAGTCCTTTGCAGTGAGGGCAACAGACTTAACACTTTGATTCATTGGTAATCCTGCAATACAACAGTGTTTTTCTTATTGCCTCTGCATTCTTCTTCTTCTCATGTATCCTTCTCAACTGCTGTAAAACTGTGATCTAATGTGAGGGGGGCCCCGTGCCGTCCCCTCAGCGACACCTGGTCGAAGAACAATATTAACCATATGTATAAAAATAATAAAATAAAAAGACGGTCATTATTGATGACTAATAATGATTGTACATGCATTACTGAGGTTTTGGTTTCAGGTAAATAAAACAATATAGTATTTGAATTGTGTCTTTTTCTTTTTTTATTCCAGTGAAAGTGATGCTTTTAACTGTGCTTTGTATCACACACCTTTATAGGATTAAATACAAATTTGTTTCAGTGGGTAACAATTAAAAAGCTCTACACAGATCTTTTGAGATATTTTATAAGTGATGAAGCTACTTGAGCTAAGATAAAAAAAATAAATCTCACATTTGATATTTGACCACTGGGAGGCAGTGTTGGGTTAAAAATAGCAGCCCATGTTCTGTAACACCTGGCTGACAGGTAGAGAGACTCAGGCTTTTAAAGGAAGAGTAATATGCAAAAATGAGCTTTATTAATAATTGTTAATAAAGGGTGTGGAGGTGAAGATATTAGGGGTGGTGCTGGGTGACTGTTTGTAAAAACACCTGGAGGGATGGATGAGTTAAACTTGCAGGCTTTTATATATGTATATGTGGTAATAAAAGATTTTTTGTACACAACATGCAGCTTCCTGAATGTGCAAGACGACAAAAACCATGCAACCAGAGTGAAATGCAAAAAAATGAGGCAAATGTTGCAGGATTTTCAAGGTTTTTTTTGGGAGAGTGTGCACAAAAGTGTTTTTAAAAGTCAAAATAAATGTGAGCAGTGAAAATGTAAGAGGCAGCAGATGAGGGTTGGTGATGGGGCAGATAGTTTGGGGGGTGCTGGTGGTGTCTCCATCCATCCCTCCTGCTCTGTCTCTTTAACCAGCAGCCTCTCTGTCTCTGGTCCCTCCCACTCCTGCAGCCCCTCCGGAGCTGCTGGCCTGAGATGGGAGCGCACACAGCGGCACCATCACGGCGGAGAGGGACGGAGAGGAGCCCGGAGGAGGAACAAACACCACCATATACGAGTCTCGGAGGTGGTGGGGGGGAACTGAAAATATATATTTAAAAAAAACATGGGATAACGACCCAGCTGCTCTCCTCACAGCGGATCTTCGCTCCTGATCGCGTCCTCTCTGCGTAAAGTCAGATGTTGGCTCGCCTTTTTTTTTTGCGCTTTTCTCCTCTGGATCATTTCTCCTGGTACAAAAGGAGCAGCACCTGGGATCATACACACAGTGAGTAAACCCTGGATTAATGGTTAAAACACTTTCTCCTCCTCACCCTCCTCCTTGGAGACAGATGCTGTCATTGTCTCGACGCTGAGATTTTTTTTTTTAATTATCTTTTTTTTTTTTTTCGTAAATACAAATAAAATATTCTTCTTCTGAAAGTGGCCTTTTCTGGAATAATGCATGAGAAAGACGAGCCCTGTCCCAGCTTTTTGTCCCCCTTGATGCTCCCAGATCTTCCTCTTGTTCGGGATGAGGGGAGGTATTGTTGCATCTGCGCAACCCGCCACGGCAAGTGTCAGCAATTAGACGGCGTCTTTCCGAGGGGGCTACCTGAAGGCCTGGTCTGAACACCGACACCCAGCTGAAGGTGGCCGTCGTGGTGCATTTTGTGACTCATAAATAGATTAAAAAGGACACACGGTGCGCCCTTGGCATCGTCCATCCACAGTGCGCGCACCGGGGTCGGCCGCTGGGAACAAATCGGACAGCATGGTGGAGCCGGTGGGTTTCATCGAAGCGTGGAAAGCGCAGTTTCCGGAGTCCGAGCCCCCCAAGATGGAGCTGAGGTCCGTGGGGGGCATCGAGCAGGAGCTGGAGAGGTGCAAGGCGTCCATCAGGCGCCTGGAGCAGGAGGTGAACAAGGAGCGCTTCCGCATGATCTACCTGCAGACCCTGCTGGCCAAGGAGAGGAAGAGCTACGACAAGCAGAGATGGGGCTTCAGGAAGACCCCGCTCAACGAGGGGGTGGACTCAGGGGCCACGCAGGGCGCCGAGTGCCAGTCCCAGCAGCCCCACATGCAGGAGACTGGGGGGGTTGGGGTGGTGGTGGGAGGCGGTGGAGGGTATGTCGGTGGTGGAGGAGCGGGGGACAGGAGCAGGTATCAGCCCCTCGGAGATGGAGCCGGCAGGTCCAAACCGAGGCCCCCACCGGCCAGGAAGTCGGCCTCCCACGGGGACGGCCTGGAGTCGGCCTTCGAGGCGCCCCAGCAGGCCGAGTCCACGTCCTGCGACAACCTGGACGGCCTCTCGCCGGCCGTCCAAGCAGAGAGGCGGCATCTCCGTCTCCCCCCGCAGGCCAAACCTTCCTCCCCCGGACAAAGAGCTGCCCTCTGACCCCAAGGACAAGATGGGGATGGGGCTCGGCGTGGCAGCTCTTCGGTCCAACTTTGAGAGGATCAAGCGGGCCAACTCTCACTCTGCGGGCGACGTAGCGAAGGGCCAGGAGAAGCAGCTGCCTCCTCCGCCGCCTCCTTTCTACTCCAACATGGAGTTCCACCATGAGAGGGGTCTGGTCAGGGTCAACGACCGTGACGTCTCCGACAAGATCAGCACCCTGGGCAGCCAGGCCATGCAGATGGAGCGGAAGAGGTCCCTCCACTCCCTCCCAGGTAACCTGGCAACGGTGGCGGGGGAGCTCCGCGCCCGGCCGGTCTACAGAGGTCGGTCCACTGAGAGCACCTGCGGCTACGATGCAGAATATGAAGACGGGGAACCAAACCAGCGACACTCAGGGAGGGCCAATGGCGGCAAACCTCCCCCGCCGCCTTGGCAGCCCTCTGAGTTCCAGGCCTACTCCAGCGTCTATGTTGGTGGAGTGATGATGGGTGAAGGAGGTGGTGGAGATGGGAGGAGTGGTGGTGGAGGTGGTGGTAGTGGAGTCACAATGAGAGACATTGGGAGCGGCGATGACCACCTGCTGACCTGGCCACGCCGTTCCTACTCCCCAGGGAGCTTTGAGGATGTTGGTGGAGGCGGCGGCTACACGCCGGACTGCAGCTCCAACGAGAACCTGACGTCCAGCGAGGAGGACTTCTCCTCAGGCCAGTCCAGCCACGTCTCGCCCAGCCCCACCACGGCCTTCCGGCGTCCCTTCAGAGAGAAGAGTCGCTCGCCGTCCCAGAACTCCCAGAACTCCCAGCACTCCTTTGACAGCAGCAGCCCGCCGACGCCGCAGTCCCAGAAGCGTCACCACAGGCAGCAGGGAGGCCACGTGGTCATGTCTGAAGCTACGATTGTGAGCGTCCGCAAGACTGGCCAAATCCAAATGGCCACCCGCCGCCCATCACGACCTCGTGCCCCACGGTAGAACATCCCACGACAACAGTTTCCATGGTGATCACCTAGGTGAGTGCTGGCTGCTGCCTCTAATCTTTGCTGTGGTGGAGAGGAGGTGGGCTGGATTACAAAGGACATTTCAGAGCACACACACACACACACACACACAGAAACCAAAGTGAGCCAGGCTGTGTGTGGAGAAAGGAAAGATGAATGAGAGCCCGAGTGAATGAGTGTAATTTAGTCATGCTGGAATTATGTTATCTAGTCTCTAGTCTTTTTTTTTTTTTAACCTCTTCTCGACGTAATATCTCTTTCCTCTTAAAACCGCAAATCAGCCAAATCCTGACGCGATTGATAGTATGTGCTTGGTTGTGTGTGTGTGTGTGTGTGTGTGCGTAGTGCACGTGCATGGACAAACATGCAAGACTGTGTGTCCTTTGGATGGCCTTGTGTGGGAGACAGATGAAAGATCCACCTCTGCTTATTCCAGGAATGTCAGCCGGGTGGGTGAACAATAAATGTGGTCAGTCTGGGCTGGAGCTGCAGGTCTAAGCTCTCTCAGACGACTCCTCAGGCTCCGAGTATGGAATTCCAATCACAGGTGTCTGTCTGTCTGCCTGCGTGCCTGTCTATCTCTCTTTCTGTCTTTCTGACAATTCCCCAAACCTCAGGCTGAAACTCCTCTCCAGCACAGACCAGGACAAAAGAAATCCTCACTTAATCTCTCCCAACAGTTATCTGCTGCTTCCCAAAACTACTAAATTGCAGCCTTTGGGTCGTTGCACCTGTAGGACAGGAGACAGCAGATAGACAGAGCCTGTGCGTGAGCGCCGGCCAACTTTGCTGCCAGGCTCAAACCCAACAACTGTCGCCCAAAGGAAGCACATTAGGAGGGCTTAGCTTGCTGTAATTCCTCTGCAAAGTTTCCACCGCGGCGACCGTGCCAGCTCACGAGAAGCAAAACCAAACACTCCTCGGGCAGCTCAAATATTTGACATAATTTGTAGATATTCGCTGTTGTTTACCGAGGCGCTGGCGGTTGGCTGCAGTTGTGCGTGTTTCGGCGTCGTCTCTCTGTGGTGGTTTTCTGCCATGGAAGTGAGTAGTAGCTTCAGCGCCCACTGTATTGTAACAGATTTGGGACCGGCGCCCGGGCCGGACCAGACAGGCAGCGGGGGAGCATCAACCGCCCGCTCCGGTGCCAGGACCAAGTGGAAAGAGGGGAGGAGGCAGTCGGATGGATAGTGAGAGAGAGAGAGAGAGAGAGAGAACACAGAAGGATAAAGAGAGAGGGAAAGTGTCTAAGCCAAGTATACAGACACTCCAGTGAAGTTACGTTCACTTAAAGTCATGTGAGGCCTTGATGTCGTGATTGTGAAGACGTTTCTGTCATCGTTCTGGGCAGCGTCGCCGTCTGAAACCTAAAACTGCTCGTTGCCTGAACACCCTGAACAGATGAACAGGTCTCCGTGCATCTATAATTCATTTATTCGAATAGAGCCAGTGACACAGTGGCCCCGGTGGTATTGACTAAAATGTTTTTCCAGACAGGATGCGATCCTGAGAGTGCACGATCCCATCCTGTCCGGAAAATCTCGGACGTATTTCTGCCGAAAGTGAAATACATCTTCCCATTTTAATTACCCATACCCCTCCCCCCGATTCCAGCTAATGGGCAAACACCATCAGAAACGAGATGCTACGATTTAGCAATTAAGGTTGTGCACGGTTAGCAGCGGATAGCGAGTCCCTGGCAAACGGCTGGCTAATTCCCCAGCTGCTATGTTTAGGATTATCGCTGCACTGTCTGCTCTCTTTGTTTTAACATCTTTTCCACCACAGTGAGCCCTGTGGGGAGTTAGGCGAGCCGGAAGAGCAGGGACGGAGGTGGAGGATGGAGGGACAGGGGTGGTGTATGGAGGGGGGGTGTGTGTGTTGCAGACTGCGATGCATTTAGTGGGATAATCTGGAATTTGAGCATAAGAAGTAAAATGTTGGTTAGACACCCCGCGGAGAGGTCTTTTTTTCTAATCAGAGTTTAAGCCGAGGGCAGACGGGCGTGATGTCGACAGTGAAGGTGACAGCGAGGAGAGTGTTTTTTGTGGGCGGCTGATGATGTTAATGGTGATGATGATGATGATGATAATGAAGAGTGGGCCGGTGTTGTGAGGAAGGCTGAAGGGAGGCCGAGTGCAAGGCAGAGCTGTCGTTTCTCGCTTCACTGGTCAGGGATGCGGGGGCTGCAGAGAGGCACAGATGGGAAGAACTCTCCCGTTGCATAACAGAAACACACGGACTCAGGCCTCGCGCGCACACACAACCACACACGCGCTCCGTGTTTACTCTCGAGGCTGCTTAGCCCGCGGCGATAGGTGTGCACGTATGTTGCTGCGTCATGCGGCGTCAAGTTATGACGATGGTCGCACCGGGTTCGCGGAGTAAAGACGTCTCCTGTCTCGAGTCTGGAGATGCCGCTGTCTCTCTGCGGAGGAGTCACTCTGATTTACAATTACTTCTTCTCCTCTCTTCTCTTCTTCTCTGCATGCCAACAACAGGAGTAATTGCTTCATGGTGTGTTTTGTTTATTTAGTGTTGGTCGGGCAGAGGATGAAAAAAAGGTCTGCACGCTGAGCAAAGATGTCTTTGCAAGCAAGGCAGGAAACAGAAACGACAGAATGAGTGAAAAGATTGAAATGAAGTCGTTTCTCTCGAGTGTCATTCGCTGGGAAAGCAGAGATGCCTGGCTCATGGAGAACAAAAAAAAAGCAAAAACATGTTTTGGAGGCACAACCCTCAGCCGCCGAGCGAACGCAGCAACGTTACGTCGAGCGTTTGATCGTTCCCGCTGAGTTCAGACGGCCGATGAGCCTCTTCAGCTTCGCCCGTCTCTTCCTGCGAGCGAACCTCTCCGGAAGTGAAAGGAAATTCTCATTAAATGCAGGACGCGGGAATTGATTTTTTTTAAATGAGCGAAGGTTCATAGTCAGGCCTGCGGTTGGAAGAAGCAGAAATGGTGCAATAAAATGAAACAAGTCAAAGAGTTTCTGTCACACGGGACTGAAGGGAAATGTGGGAGAAATGTCAAGATTGTGTGGAAAGTGTGAATGAAGATCGCATCCAAACGATCCTCTGCTGAACGTTTAAGTGAGTGAGGTCAGTTCACTGAAGAAAGGGAGCTTTCACCTACGCAATGGTGGCTCGTTTCTCTGTTCGACGTTTCCGTTGATTCCTTTGAAGGGCGATCTGCCTCCAAATCAGAGGAATACCTGTGGGTTTGTGCCTGTGAGGGCGGGGCGGACCTGAGAGAGGCCTCAATGGTTGTATTGTCCACAGCCTGCACCTCCCTCAGCTGGGTCCTGTCAACGGCTGTATTTTTAAGAGTGAACTGACCCTTTGAATAGCCAGGAGGAGGAGAGAGAGAGAGAGAGAGAGAGAGAGAGAGAGAGGAGGAGAGGCATTTTTATAGATGTTTCAATTTGTAGAGGAAAATGAATGAGACCAGGCTTCTTACAGGAACATAACAACCTTTTTAGAGTAAAAGAAATGAAATACAGTCAACACATCTCACCTGACATTTGATATGATGAAAGATTTTATTACATTTCACAAATATGGCACTCAACAGACTCATCCTAAACTATATGACTACATGCAGATATCAATAAAAGATTAGCAGTTACAGATATTTCCTTACTGATCCACACGTTGCTAAAGTCTTTACTAGCTGAGACATTTCTTAAGTATTAATTGTGCACCCTGATGTAATGAATCACTGGTTTGAAACTAGAGATTTGGATGGTGATCTGTGAAAACGTGGGCCTCGGCGTCCCTGAGGGACCTTTGTGGATTAAATCCGGTGATGTCATCGCTGCCACCCTGTGCGTGCTTGCGTGTGTGTTTCCGGGTATTTTGCTTAATATATTTGTTGTTTAACGTCATGACGCGAAAGCATACACTCAGCTCACTTCCTTGGAAACCCGAGTTGTGTGTGTGTGTGTGTGTGTGTGTGTGGACATGAAGCAGCAATGCCAGAGAGGATCTGAAGCTGTTTCTTCCAGTGCAGTTGTTGTTGTTGCACCATGTGATTCAGCGTGTGTGTGTGTGTGTGTGCGCAGGGGGGAGGGAGTGGGAGGCAGAAGATGAAAATGGGGAATGATATGTAGAGACTGCTCTCACGAGACTCTGAGAGAGAGAGAGAGAGAGAGTTTGTCGGTAGTACCTCCTGGCCAGCCCCGCATGCTTTACAGTAGCCCGGCGTGGCACAATGACCCCCTTTTCACACTGAGGGAGGGGGCAGAGGGGGGTAAGGGGGGCGGAGTGACTGTAGCTCTTAAAAAAGGCCTGTTCTAGTATGCGCCGTCGAGTGAGCTTGGCAGCGAAAGCCTCTGTTACCTCGGCCAGCACGGAGGAGCCCTGAGCGAGGGAAAAGGAGAGGAGAGAGGCATGAGAGGATAAGAAGAAGAGGTTGAGGAGAGGGGTGTGTGTGTGTGTGTGTGTGTGTGTGTGTGTGTGTGGTGGGGGCGGGGGGGGCGGTCAGTCGATCTGCTTCTTTTGCCAGCTGGGTGCTCAGCTCAGCCTTTTCATTGGGCCGGTGCAACCTGCTCGGACCAATTACGCGGCCACAAAACGGCCCCTTTGTTCCGCTTGCCGGGATCAGTTTTGGAGGAAGGGAACTTCCTCCGGAAAGCCGGTTTACTCCTTCAAGATTTGAGTCAGTGAGCTCATCCGTGACACCGCTGATGCACTTCATGCTTTTATAAAATGATGTCAAAAAATAAAGCTGACTGATTCAGATGTAAACAAATGTAAAGTGTTAGTGTGTATTTTGAAGCACGGGCTTCCTTCTTGTCCGGTGTCGTCCTCCATTGTTCCTGCAGCCGACGTCCAGCCTGGCACAGAGGCCGACGAGGCGCTGCTCGGTAGGCGGCGGGCAGCGGGGTGGAGCGGCTCCAAACTGCCCGACTTGGTGTGTGAGCTGCCAGTTTCCATCCTCTGTGTGTGTGTTTGATGTGTGTGTAGAATGAGTTTTTTTTTCGTGTGTGTGTCCTTTTTAGTTTGAGGCTCAGGGAGAGTTTTGGGATATTCGAGCTGAGCTTCGGGTGACGCAGATTGGATGATCATAACTGGACGTTGCAGACAAACAGACGGACAGACATGCAAATACAAACTCACATAAACACAAACTCGCGGCCCTCCAGTCGGTAATTACTCTTCTCTGCTTCTGTTTATTTCTTCCCCTCTTTTGTGTGCGCGCCTGTGAGCTCCCTCTGCCAAGCGTCCAGCCACAGTCTTTCCTCTGGTGACCGACGGCTCTTGTGGAAAAAAAAGAGAAAAACTTGGAAAACCCCTCACATAAATGCTGGTGACTTGTTTCTCCCAATGAATAACGGCCTGCCCTTTTGAACGGCGGCCATCTTGGACCTCGGTAACATGGCGTAGCTGCCGTCACTGAGCTTGTCATTTGGATTGGCCCGACTGCAGGGAAACTGAGCTGGTTACCGTGAACCGCTCGCCACGGGGCCCTGTAGTGTAAGTGTTTGCCGGTGTGTGTTTCTAGCTTGGCTGATGGGTCTTTAATTGCAGCCAGGTCTCTCTGAGGGCCCCGGACTAACGTTTGGGGGGGTGGGATGGAAAGAGAGACCCGGTTTATGGCCTCTGGATGAGACCACGAGGCAACGTGGCGTCCGTGAGGATTAATATCAGAATGACCCAGAAGACACTTGGAGAGAATTTGTTCGGATTTACTGGCGCTCGGTGCGAGAGATTAAAGGAGCATTCCGCCTATTTAGCATGTCAACGCCAAGTTGATAAGGGGAGAAAAAACTGTAGTTTCATCTCTTCTGAGGCTCAGTCAAGTCTGAGAAAATGACTTGAATAACATCACTTGAGTGTCTCAGCTTGCAGACTACAGACGGTCTGAGCGTTAACCAGTCAGCCATTGCATCATGGGAAGTGTAGGATCAAGTGGTTTTGCAGAAAAATTGACATTTTACAGAGAAAGTCCTGCAAATCTTCTAACTTCTTTATTTTCAGATCCTGAGGTGGATGAAAAAAAACACAGATAGCTCCTGTAGAAATGTCTTAAAAGGGACAAAAAGAGGCAAATGTACACAAATTATGCAAGAAGTACACATTTGAAACTTTAGGCCTGCAGAATCGGAGGCCAATATGCCCCTTTCCCTGAAATGCTCTGACATAAATGAAGGTAAACCGAACTGGATTAGAGATTCAGCAGAAACCTGTCCAGTCATGCAAACATGTAACCTTTAATCTCCGCTCTTTAGTCTGGGAATTAGAAACTGGCTAACAACCAGATTACCATTTCCCCCCCCCGTCGTATAACACAGCTCGCAGTCATTACAGCGCTAATGCATCCTGTCCTATATATCACAGCCGGGATTATCGTCACTCACAGACCATCGGCGGCACCTGACCACGACGGGTTGTACAGAAACGACAGCTGCCTCACACAGGACGGGGATGCTGGGAGCTCCTGCACTTGTAGATATTCAAGCTTTTATGAAACTAACATGCATCAAATGGAGCTTCTCTTTGACTGAATGAGGCGTCCTTTCTCTTATTTCGCCGCCTCATTTCTCCCCTCTTCTTTCCCTTTTATTCATCCTCTCTTCCCATTCCTCATCCTTTCTTTCCTGCTCTTATCTGTTTCTTTCCATCCCCGTTCCAGCAGCTGCTCCTGGTTTCCCTTTTGCTCGGAGCCAATTAGAGGAGCATCACCTTTCCGTCTCCGTTTCCGCGGGTTTTCCACCGAGCGAGGGGAGAAAAAGCAGGGAGACATCAAAGTCATGACTCCCCCACTCCCGCCCACCCCCCACAGGCTCTCTCTGTAATTGTCCAATAGGGGTTTAACTGACGAATGCCTATAAAACAACACAATCAATGCCAAATGTCAGCAGCCGGCCTCCTTGTTACAGAGCAGTGAGGACCGCCAAGTCTCAGTCTTTTTTGTTTTGCCTCTTTTCCTCCAGCTACTTTTTTTTCTGCAGGTCTGTGTTTCTTTCTTTCCTCTGTCAGTCCGTCTGTCCACCACACATAAATGTTCAATGTGTGAGGCTTAAGTGTGTGTGTGATACGGAGAATTAACTTAAATGGAGTTAACCTCGGCTTACTGTCACCGGGAAGGATTGGGGATCACGGAGGGTTAACACGTAGGGTGTCTTTTCACTCCTTGAACGTCCTTGAAATCCTTGATATCAAGGGCATTGTGGATTTTTACTGGTTTTGTCTCATATTTCAGTATAGAAATGCACACAGGTGAAATCCTACTGTTCAGCAGAGTTTGTAGATGCTAATTAAAAGTGAAATCGTGCCTTCAGGTGTGTCCTTAAGCAGGGAAGGTTTGTAGTTTTCTCTCGTCCAGCCCCAGCCGGGCGCAGCGGCAGGACGAGATCTTTGATGGCCCAAACGTCGTCTCATTAAACGCCTGTGAGCTCGTAACATCCAGTACGGGGACTTTCCTTTTCTTTTGCTGGATGAGAAACTCAGGAGTCATCAGTGCACTCCTGCGGGGACAGAAAAGCGCCTGAAGTCGTTTCCATGGCGAAGCTGAGAGGCTGGGGAAGAGGGAGGAAGCTCTTCAGACCTTATTAGCTTGTTTTTTTTTTTTGTGGCTGCAGATGATGATGATGAAGAGACACCTTGTCCTCTTCCTCTCCCAGACAGGACACATGCACGCACACAGTTTCTGTCACACTCTCACTCAGTCGCACAAACATGGAGGCAGACATGTTTGTTTGGCTTCAGTGACATTTGATTGAATCTGCAGCCACTTTGCTTTCAACATTTCTAAACAAATGAAGTTAAAAAAACAACTGAAAGATTTAAATGAGACAACTGCAGGTTCTCGAAACTGTAACCTGAAAATGAGATGAGCAGCAGAAGATGTGAAAACTGAATAAATATGAGTCTGACATATGAAACAACACGCGTACTTTTCTAACTTTAGCTCTTCTTATTTTCCTTCAACCACTGTTTCCAGATAATGGAGCTCCCAATAAGTTTGAATTATAGATATGATACGAATGAAACGGTATCTGAGAGATTCAGACTGAAACTGACAGAACAAGACCAGCAGGATGTTTCGGCAGAGGAGACTCTTTGCTCTGTCAGGCTCGAGGAGTCTGTTACCGCGAGGTTTTGTTCTTTGCTGGCCAATAAAACAAGAGCGAGGAGAGACAAAAAGATTCGATCAGAGATTCATTAGCCGTGAAACCTATTAAATCCTGGTGTGTTTGTCGACCTGGGACCAGATCCAAAAATGGACCCGGACCCAACCCATGGCTCGGATGCACACAGCAAAACAAAGAAATCATTATAGCCAGCCAGTCTTTCTACCTTTACTGTTACACTCTGGGCCTCCTGCCTCCTTTGGGCCCATCAACTCTCTCTCTCTCTCTCTCTCTCTCTCTCTCTGTGAGTGAGTGTCTCTCTCTCTTCCCTCAGGCTCTTTGTTATTGAACTGTGTTTGCACTGGACAGCTGGATGGGCTTGTTCAATAAATGGTACTTGTTTTGGGCTGCCGGGGCTATTAGAGGTGTGTGTGTGTGTGTGTAGTTCAGGTTTCGGGGGGCAAACCTGCTGTGTGAGCGAGTGAATCAAAGAGAGAGAAAGAGGGAAAGTAGGGAAGTTGCAAGAGAGCGACTGCGGGATGAGGTCGTAAAAATAACACATTATCAAACAAACGAGGCACTCGGCTGGTCTGCTGGCTGATGGTGAGCGCCGTGGAGCGCAGCCAGTGGAAACAGCTGGACTAGAGAAGAAGAAGACGACTGTAAACCTGGACGGGACGGCATATCTTTTGTCGCCCTTCAGCACATCTCAAATGCTTTTTGTTGAGTTGAAAGTGTGCAGGCTGCACACAGGATGCACACAGAAGCACAGATATGTTGAAAAAGAGTGTGAACGACGGCAGAGGGTGCACGAAAGCAATTTGTGTGTTTCTTGGAGTATATACGGATCAGACAGCTGGCCAGGGAAAAAGAGACAGATTAAACACATGAAAAGGTAAAACTTTTAGTTATAAAAGTTATAAAGTTCAACCTGCAGAGTCGTGAAAAATAACTCACTGTCATTTGAGTGGACTGCTCTCATAAATGTTAGAGTAGATGCACACTGTACAGATATTTTAGATGCTGCTTTGGTGAAATGGGTGCACAGATGGAGGGGCAGAGAAGCTGTCTGCGGTCCGATCGATTTTGAGGAAAGAGCATAAATCTGTCCTCTCTGTTTGTTAAAGGTAAAAAAAAAAAAAAAAACAGGGAAGAGGAAAAAAAAACAACAGCATTTTACCAGATGTGAGCAGATTTCCGTTATCTCTCCTCCGACTCTGTCTCCTTTTATTGTCTGTTATTTGTTTGAGCCGCTTGTTGCAGAGGGACTGGATAACTGGAGGCTCCGGGGGGAAGATCAGATTTCATGTTGCACCGTGACTCCCTCTCCCCCCTTCCTCCATCTCCTCCCTGAATGCCCTTCGGTAACATCCCTCCTTCTGTGATATCTCTTTATATGTCACTTAATATCCCTTTTTCTATCCCCCCCTGACCATCCCTCTCTCTCTCTACCTCTCTCTCTCTTCCTTTGGCTGCCTCCTCCACTCTCTGCTATTCGGCCTGGAGCACGCTCTGCAACATAAAGGCTGATTTTAAGCCCAATTTGGCCACGATAACTGATTTTCAAGTTCGTGGAGAGACTGCACAAATACAGTGCACATCACCACATATGGTCAGCAAACATTATCTCGCAGCATTTTAATTTGCTGCCTCTCAGTTCAGATGAAATCGTGGTTGTATCAGATGTGCCCCATTATGACAGCTGTTTTTTTTTTTACATGAGTCTGAATGTGATCCCAGAAACGTGAATGGGAATCGCTCATCTGCAAAAACCTCAGAATGTGTGAGTCTTTTCGCAGTCAGTCAGAATTTTAAAAGTCCTTTCTCCGCGGCCGCATTGTCCCTCTCTTGTCTTTCTGTTTCGGCCCATTGTTAGCCCTCTTTTCTTCTGACAGGCGGCAGAATCCAAGCCAGCAGCTCTTGGCGTGATTCCCCTCACACGCACCGACCCGCAAGCAAAACGGAGACGAGAAATCCAACTCTCCGGCCTTTCCAGCTCAACCTGCGCCCCCAGCGGAGACGCATGTTCTCAGGCTGAAGATAATTGACACAACTTTCAAACATTGCAGAAGCTCAACACACAGCTTAACGTCCACTCCGGGTCATTTCTCAGGGTTATGCAATTGTTCCGGTCGGGCCAGCAATCTGCAAGTTGCCATGAGCAAACAACCCCGAGCGCAAGATAACAAAGCCGTGTTGAAGGTGTGTGCTGTTTGCTCTGGGCTGATGTCTGGCATGGCTAAAAGCCAGCAACGGGGGGAAACTTGACTCAAACATAAACACATGCTCGTGTTATTACCGCAGCAGAAATGAGACCAGAAGCGCTGGGAAAAAGGTGCTTTGACATCTCCGCCGTGCAACATGTCAAACGACACACCCGCTGACTGCTTCGTCTGAATATCTCTGCGTTAGAAGCACGACTGGGTGACAGAGCTGTTTGTGAATTTGGAGGAAGAGAGCACAAAGCAATTCCGCATGCGCCGCTTTGTTGTGGGATTCGGAGCTTCCTCTGTAGCGTCCACATGGTGTCCACATGGCCAAAAAACATCTCATTTAAATGAGCTTTTCTTTTTTTTCTGTTCCTCCTCTGTCTCTCTCTTTCTTTGTCAGCTCTTTTCTTTCTCTCTGGAGCGCTCCAGTTTTACATATCTTCCCGTGTCATTGTCGCTGCAGCTCTCCCTCCCGTTTGGCCCACTTTGCGGGCCTATAAATGGCAGAGTGTGCTCGGGGGCAAAGTGGTTGTGATTGGCTTGGAGTGACAACTCAAGAAGTATTTTCTCTGGCACATTTGTGAGGAGAACGTACAGTAGCTTGCGTTGTTGAATTTGTGCTGCGTTAGTGTGTGTGTGTGAGTGTTGTGTGTCTGACAGTATGAAGCCTCAGGAATGGTTTAAACATTAAGCTGTAGCAGTCAGCTTTTTTGCAGATACAGATGCACATTTAAATAAGACATTTCCCCAGAATAAACATTTCTAATTACCCCGATGTCCCGTTCTGTCCCCCACATGAATGCACAAAAATGCAAATACACTTATTTAGTAATAAACGTCACATGTTACACACATTTAGAGCTGAATACACTCCCACTAATGTCATCCTGTCATCCATTATTGATGCTGTTGCCCACTTGTTGCAAAACTAGAAACTGACTGTCGTGACGCAGGGTGTCATGTTGGCTGCCTGACGCAGGGTGTCATGTTGTCCACCCCACCCAACTCCCCAGCCAGTTTACCAGCCTGCTATGTCAACACACCCCCATTCACACAAATGACCAGTCTCATGCAAAGATGTCCCTTTCTGCACACCTCATATCTGCAGTATAATGGAGGTAGTAAGTTGCTCTGTTGATGTGTTGGATGCAACATCTACAGAGGTGCAGCTAATGATTATATTCATTGTAGATTAATTGTTAGTCTATGAAATACAAAAAAAATGGTAAAATACAGCACTCATGATTTCTCAGAGGTGATACTGATGTCTTTAGTAACCAACCAACAGTGCACAAGCTAAAGACTTTCAATTTAGCATCACATATGACAAAGTAAAACAGCAAATTCTCACATTTGACAAGCTGAAACTGGAGAATTTTTGCCCTTTTTGCTTGAAAATTTTCTGAAACAGTTGATTATCAAAGTATTTGCAGAGTAGTTTGCAGCTCTGAACTACTTGCATATTGTCATACACATCTTCGAACTGCCCCAAAGCAGTCCAAATTTGACACGGAGCATCTCTTAAAAACCAACATCTGAGCTCTAAACTTGACTTAAGGTAAAAAGAGTAGTTTAACAGATGTCCTTTTCTTTCAGTCTGCACTCAGCTACAGAGTTAAAAAAATGGAGGAAACAATAAATGCAGGAATAATACAAAGATAAATTCATGTTAGCAAGTTATAAAATGGGATGTTTATCCATGCAAACAGGCTGTCCTGTTCTTCCAGTTTTATCTGAAGACATTTACATGGGAAGACAAACCGCTGGAGGTGAACTACGAGAGAAGACGAGCTTAAAAGAAAAGTCCTGCTGCAACATGAGTCACACATTATTAATACTCGGAGCCAAAGAATTATTGTGCAACGTGACGATGTTCCCACTGCTGTGTGAATGAGCCTTTGTGTGACTTTTTGCTTTGTTTTACCTCGGTATTATTGACCATGAGCACAGAGCAGCCTGCCTGGGTTTGATGTCAGATTAAGAAAGGCAAGGGCCGTTTGCTGCGACTCTGACTTTAATCTGTAAATACTCTAGATGCTTTCAACTCCGCGCCCTTAAACAGTCACTTACGAGCAGCGTCTTGTGGCGGCCGACGATGAACAGCGCGCCCAGCAGTGTAAGCAACGCTGCAGCAGGCCCGGCTGCATCCTCAGCATGTGGCTCCATCTGCCAGAACAAATTTACCACGAGAGCACAGAGGCTGATATCAAATTGACTTTAAGCTTAGAGCATGGAGGGTTTTTTCATAAACTGGGATGAAATGAATCCTAAATCTTTTTGGATTTTTCAGTTTGACCCATTTTTACTGTGTCTTGGAATCTTGATTGCGTTTCAGGTTTTATTTTTCCCATTTTTCTTTGAGCGATAGACAGATTTTTGCTCCAATATGTGCAGAAATGAAAGATTTTTATGCATCAGAGGATGGTTTCTGAGTCATTTTATTATTGGACGGCCACTGTGAGCCATCACTCCCTTCTAATTAAACATCCAGGAAAAAATGCATCTGATTGGATGGCAGCGATGTCGCCGTTTGACCGTCCTCAGAGGGATGGAGAGCAGCCGCAGTGCCGTGATAAGTGATTGACACGATGTTGTCCCTGCCCCCCCCCCCACCACTTCCTCTCTGCAGTGGATTGGACGGCGGCCACAGGACGAGGTATCTCAAGGAACTCCCTGTGTCACCAGAGAAGCTTTGGTGTAGCGTGCAGACGCCCTGGAAAAAAAAAAAAGAAACAACCACACACCCAGTACTATTTACTGTAGACACACACCTCCTCCTGCTTCGGGCTTCGTCATGGGATCTCGACTTAAAACGCAACGGAGGCGCCGCTCTTTAGTCAGCTCAAACTAATGCGCTGCATGTAAACAACACGCCAGTCCCTCTGTGGCCGTTCTTTGAAAGCGTCTTCTCTCGTGTGCTCTGCGTTATCGGCCACAGCGGGATGCCACTCCCTACTGCCGGTGTGTGTGTTTGTGTGCGTGCTTTTGCCAGTTTGCCTTGACAGTGACCTTGTATTGAAAACAGAGCACGGTGATCTATACGAGGGCCCGCGGTGCCCACAGTCTGCTCCCGGGGCCGGAGGGAGGTGGAATAATTTTATTACTGCTGCAGCACGCCAAGAGATATTCATAACTCTATTGATCGCTTAAGTGAATCCAGGGCGAGGGCGTCCATCAGAAGGCCTCCATAAATCTTTCAGTGGAAGATGAAGCTGAGCGTTTGTCCGTGAGAGATGGCTGCACTCTGAATCTGTGGTGGTTTTTGTTTTGGTAGTTTTAAAATGGAATAAATAGATCCATATCTCCTCCTGTGTTTGTAACTTTCACATGTATTAAGTTCAGAGTATGATCTTTATGCTGGTTGTGTAACACGAGCACATAAAGACAAAACAAAACAAAAAAAAGCAACCTGCCATCTTTGGTCCGTCTCCTGAAGAGTGAAGGCTTCCAGAAGACTGAACAGATGGCAGGAGAACGTGAGGAGGAGGACGCAGCGCTTCACAGAGTGGAAACTTCCAGTGTTTTACGCTCACACAATTATCTTTAATGAATTGAATTACTCTGCCAAGGTGGGGATGGCTTCAGTGAGAGAAAGCGAGAGAATCAGATTCACTTCTGGCAGACGTGCCGTGGCATCTCGCTTCAAGGCCCTCTGTTCTTTCACAGGGAGAAACAGATGTGTTAGTTTTATGGAAGTGTGCGTGTGAGCTCAAGTGAAGATTTTAGACCGTACCCACCCCCTCGTCTCACCCACTTTATGAAAACAGGCGCCTTTTGATTGATAATTGTGTAATTGTTCACTTAGAGCCTTACTATTTCCATGCTTTCATACTATACATGAAGTCCATCACACACATTGAGGTCTTAAACTTCCCTCTCTTTCCTTTTTCTTTAGCTTAGAGTATCTTTAGCTTCTGTAATGTGAGATTTCCCTGTTATTCAGGAGGAACAAAGGGTTAATAAATAACTTTGAGCTCAAACCTATTCTTTAAAAATGTGAACAACCATCGAAATAACATTTAAACACACACATCTTGAATACTGCCACCCACCAAATGCTATTTTATGTGATGGGATCAGGTTGTTCTGCAGCAAACAAGCCCAGCAAACACAGTGTAAGCTTGTTATGTGATGGGGGGGGACTGGTCAGTTGCCGGTGTGTAGTGTGTGTGTATGTGTGTGTCAGGAGGGGAGAAAACGTTCTTGTTAGCTTTGATTAGCTTGGCCTGTCACAGAAAAGCAACGCTGGTGGACATGCGAGGGTTAAATCAACCCCCTCCAATGTCATTCAGGACATAACACACGTATATATACACACACACACACACTGTCTGAGACATGTATGATGCACGCAGGCTGGAAACTGTTGTGATGCACGTGAAGAGGAAGTGCCGAGCCCGCCTCTGTCTGGACTCGCGATTAAAACTAAAGCGGCGTGTTTCCAGAAAGACTGCGGGAGTACAACATCCCATCTCTGTCAGCAGAGTGATGATCCGAGTTACTACCCCCCCCTCCTCCGCCTCCGAGTGTGTCTCTGTGTATTAAAGACTGCGAGATGATTTGTGGGAGAAGAAATCTTCACAGGGCGTCTGAGAAATCCACTGCGATGTTAAAAAATGTCCCGAAGCTTAGAATATATATTAGAGTAATTGCAGTGTAGTTTAGGTTTTTAGTCACATTAATGTACTCTCCTTTTTTTCTTTTTTTTATGGGCTGGAAAACAAAGGATGATTTAAAACGCCCGGGCATGTAATAAGACAATAAAATAGGGACATTTTTTGCTCTTTCTGCCTCCTGCCTGGATGCCTCTCTGTGTTTGTCCCTCATATTTCTGTCAACTGTACTTTTAAATTCACGTCTCGGTCGAGGCTCTTATGTAAGTGAATTAGCTGGCAGTGTAGTCCTCAATTTTTCATGCGCTGTGCTGGCGATCAGAGACGAGCTGGCTTATGTCGTCCAAGTGAGGGGAGAGATTTTAACGTGCAGCTGATTCTGCGGTGAATCTGCAAACCTTTCTTTACTGTGATTTCTTGTTTTTCACTTGTCTAAATCTTTTGGAAACCTCTCGTGATCTCGGCATGAAGTCCTTAAAAACAGAAAATACTTGATGAAGTTTGTATGTACACAGTTTGACATGTGCTGGTGTGTTCATGAACTCAAAAAACACGGAAAAATCATGTTCAAGGTATTGCAGAAGGTCAGAAGGACGTATCAATCCATCAGATTCAACAGCCGGTTTATTTTTGAGCAACCAGAGGTTAAACTTGAACGTGTTGATGGCTATATCCAGGTAAAAAAAAAAGTGTTATCATATTCAGGTGGATAGACCGGTATCGACTGTGGGCCATTTTCTGTTGCCATTTTAGTCTCAAGACCAGACCTCTTGAGTAAAAAAAAAAAAGAGCCATTATCTCCTTTTTTTCTTCTGTCAAACAAAAAGTGCCAACTCACTCCATCGGCTTATTTTTAACTGACTTTTTAAAGTAAAGCAGGGCAGGATTTGAGGGGAGACGAACAGCAGAAATTGTGAAATGAATCCTTGGTGGTGATGTGCGGGGGAAGACGGTCTCAAACCTGGAAAGGGCAAGAAAAACTGTTTAAGGTCAGTAAGTTTACACATACGATAAGTAATTTCTTTTCCTTTTGCCTCTCTGTACAGTGGAATCTGAGTGATCACATCATATTCTTTTTCCAGTCTGTGCCCTTATTTTACTACATTTCGTGCACAGTTTAGTAAATGTGCTAACATAATAATAATATTAATAATAATAATATCCTAATCCTGTGCACAGAGTACTTCAAACAGGGGACGTCCATGATAATGTGCTCTGACTAATAACAATGCTCTGAAGTGTCGACAGTGTATCTCCATAATGCATCCACGCGCTCAAATGAAACCTAATTACTGAATCCATATCCATAATTTAAACAAATAACATAAATGTCCTTTTCCCGGCAGTGCGTAGGATGTAAGTATTTCATGCGCAC
Organism: Scortum barcoo; assembly: GCA_023238725.1. Lineage (NCBI taxonomy): Eukaryota > Metazoa > Chordata > Actinopteri > Centrarchiformes > Terapontidae > Scortum > Scortum barcoo. The sequence continues at coordinate 19,925,936 of CM041545.1, forward strand.
ATATTGTTGGATAAAAATATAAGATGTAAACCACTCAGGTGCTCTGTAGTTTAGCAGCGTTAAAGAAAAACTCCAGTATTTCATGAAGAGGAAGTTTTTTAACTGACAAACTAAACAACATTATTTGTTAGCCATGTGGTTTCCTCGTCAGAAGAGTTACTTATAATAACTAATATCCTGGGGGCTTTTTTCTGTTTTAACATTAGTATGCAGTCAGAGACAAGTGTTTCAAATAATTAATGTCAAATTTAAGTTAATTCAAGAGGCCGATGCTGATAGATGTTGTTTTGTCGAAGTTGTGTGTCCTGAATTTCTACAGCGTCGGAGGATCAGCCGTACGGCCACTCACGAGGTTAAAACCCAGTTTGAAAATGACCAGAACTTCCTCATTAAACATGCCAGCGCGTTTAGTCATTTTTGTTTCATTTCTGCAAAATCTTGTGCAGACTTTGTTTAATTTTTGTAAAACAGAGATAAATGTAAATGTTTGAAAGTAAAAAGCAGAATTTGTGCAGCAGATTCAACAGTATGACATCAGTCAGGGGACTGAACGACTTTCATGTTGGTGATAACTTCTAACGTCTTTTGAAGAAAGCACTACCGTTCGCTTTGTGCATTAATGTGGATATTTTTTTTTATTCGAGTGTTTATTTGTGGTCCTGCTAATGTGTTTAAGAGAGCGCCGCTATATTTTAACGCTGATGTCACAGTCGCTCATCTCGTCTGCTGCGAGAGGCTGATTCATGGCGAAACATCTGACTGAGGGGACAGCAGGGCCGGGACATCACATATGAGTACATGTATATAATGTGTGTGTGTGTGCATGCATGTCTTCATCTGCCTTCGCTTGAGTGAGAACGAGGCTATTTTCAATCCGGTAGGGTCATTTTAAGGCGTGGAACATCTTCTGACAGGGAAAGAGGGTAAAACTGATTTTTAAATAAACCCATCGGATGAGTAGTGAAGAAAGGGCCATGAAAGCCTTGCAGCCACGAGAGCAAACCGCCACGAGAAGGAGAAGCGCTGTGAAGTATTTTCAGACCGAGAGTTAATTTTGCTCTGGAGGCAAAGCCTGTTAAAGCATATTTAAGACGTACCGTTTGGTGACTCAAACGAAACAGGCCTGGGTCAGAGATATGGTTTTTAAAGAAACAATCTGGATAACGCAGGTACTAATTTGGATCTCAGTCACAGCTGCTGGAGTCCAGGACCTTTTTCATGTTCCTCATCATGGTTAAACCCTGACTCGTCTCTTTAAAATGCTTTTTGGGTGGACATTTCTGTTAAAATATTTGAAACTCAGGATCATAGGAGTTATTTTGTCATCCTGGGGGACAAAATAGTGTCCGAATTTAGAGTAATAAAAAGAAGATTTCAAGATATAAAGATAAAAGTGTGAAATTACGTAACATGAAGCTTTAAAAAGCTAAAACTTGAGCAAATATTCATCTGAATTTTTCTGGAATGGGCTCGAAAGGCCACTGATAATAGCTGACCTTAGACGACAACAAGGTTATCAGAGAGTGGACAAAGCCCCCAATATGAGACCTGCGTGCCGTGTTATTGATGGCTTCAATTAGAGACCGAGTCACGCCGCGCAGGCACTCGCACCTTGCCTTACCCGTTTATTGAATCTCCACACCATTTCTTTTCTCATGGGTAATGTAGCTCTCAGGTTACTGCTGAGGAGGCAGAAAATCAACCAGACTGGATTTGGCTGAAAGGACGGAGAGGAAAATACACTTTTATTTTTTTTGCTTACCCTCTGTGAATACTAATTTGGACTACTTAATGTCCACTTGATTGCCTTTGCTGATGTTTATGACTTTGGATTTTGAAATACTCTTTCTGGTCTTTTATTTTCACAGTTTTCTGTCACGTTGCAGATAAAACAGTGAATAGATGGATCAAAACAATGTGCAGCTAATTATCAGATTGTGAAAACGCCCATTAATCGAAGCTGTAGATTATTTACGGCTGATGTTGCAACGGTCAGAGGGATTTAACAAGAAAGAAAAAAAAAAAAAGGGGGAGAGGGCACAGCTGATTGACGGAGATCGAGAGAGAGGTGAAGATGAACTGAAGCTGCGTGCTGCTTTCCCACGCCCCTCCCTATCTCCGCTGCCGACACACATCTTTCTCACACACACACACACACACACATAGCTACAGGCTCACACAGTTATGGCTGACTTGGCGGATCATTTTTTGGTGTGCAGTCTGAGTATCTCTGGTCTGCCAACGATGAAAAAGTGGGTCACTCGAGGGTCTTGCCCCATTTTCTTTTCTTTTTTTGGGAGCTATTATTTGTTCTCACAGTGTGGCGAGGCCCCCGCCGCCCTTTGTCTCACTTCTCAATGGATAATGGTTTCCCTCCTTCTCTCTCTGTCTCTCTCTCCACCTCTCTGCCTCTCCGTCCGTCCGTCCTTGACCACTGGTTGACTCAGTATCGCCTCAGGCTCGTTGCCAAGAGCTCACGACTCCGTGCTAAAAGGTTACTTCGCTTTTTGCCAGTGCAGCTCAAGAGGGTGTGAGATCGTTCAGACGCTCTGCCGATCTGCTGTGTCGATTTATTTGCTCGCACGTGTTTATTTTCTCATTTTACCGCCAAGTGGTGCTTGTTTGGACGGCGGAGGCTTTGCGTAATCAAGAAGAAAACCTCTGTTTACTTCATTTACTCCCATAATTGTACTTAAATACAGTTTTGAGGTACTTGTGAGAGGTACTGAGCAGCCTTTTACTCCTACTTCACTACATTTATCTGACAGCTGTAGTGTGTGCTATAGGTTTAACTACCCCATTTAACTGTATATAAAGCTGTTTAAATTAGCACCTTGACTTGCCATAAGATTGTAATTACTGCTTACACTTTAATGCATCAGCCCAATAATCCAATAATGTAATAAATGTAATAATATAACATGCTAAAATAACACTTTGATATAAGTATATTTGACTGATTTTACCCACATAAAATATTGAATAAATGATTTTTACTTGTAATGGAGCATATTCACATAATAATATATTTGCATGGTTGACTAGAAAGAGGTTTAAAAGTAAGTTACTTTCTGTCACGTGTCAGCAGCGAGTGCACAGTAGTAGGATTACAGCGTGTTTTGTCATCACGCCGAGCATGTAGGAATTCACTTTATATAACTCTTTGCCAGTACACATTTAGTTCAGACTCATGACTTTAACAGCAGTTTATAACCCAACAATAACATCGTTTGTCGGATTAAATGTTCGGTTAATAGAAACAAAACTCGACTGATGCCCGTTCGGGGAGCTGCTCTAATGGAAGCTATCAGGGTTGATGATGATTTGTTGTGCTTTTAACCTTTTTTTCTGCCCCCCCACCCCTAAAGCGTTGTGGTTGCAAACTAAACGTGCTCCACCGCTCTTTCTTGTAGGTGCTCCGAGACAGAAGTGTTACTCACAAAACCACCAAGTATAAATACTGCATGTCCTTACACTTCTGTCACTGATTCGGGTTAATTGTTTCCATGCACACAGTTGAACTGGTGCTTTTTCCCTGTGTGTATCCTCACACAGCCTGTCACACACACACACACACACACCTCGTCCTCTAACTTCCCAGTTGGACGTCCCATCAGCAGGATTTGGGTCAGACCCCTCCTCTCACACACTGACTCCTGTGTGTGTGTGTGTGTTTTTAGGGGCCCTGCCCCTTGATCACTGATCACTGATATCCCGACAGTAGCTCTCCACTATCTGTTTCTGCTTCCTGTCAGTGAGACGGCTCCTGTAGTGTTATATGAAGGTTGCTCGTGTTGGCAGAGGGGGGGAGGTAATAGGAGCTCACACACAATTGACATGTCATTAAGGAGTGTGTGTGTGGTTTTTTGGTGGTCTGTTTTCTGCATGATTACAATACTGAACACACACTCTTGTTTTTTTTTGTTTTCTTTGGCATCCCATCTTGAAATATTCATGTGCAGCAGAGACAGGGAGTCTGTCCGCCTTTGTGCCCGTCGTGTCTGCTTTATTTAACGACCAGCCGAGGCCACTTCAGTCAGTTGGATTTAGTGACTCTGCGTCTCATGGTTGAGGTGTGTGTCAACTGTCTCTTTCGGTAACTGCTCTGGTGTTTGCACAGCAAACTACAAGCTGCATATTTTCTCTGTTGTCCATGTAGTCGGTCGTCCTGCGTCCTGTTGGTAAAGTTTTCCTCATTGCAGACGTTAAAAACTTTGCTGCAGCATTCATTTGTTTGGAGGAATTTCTTTACCACATTATGTAATAGCAGGGAGAATAAAGACTCATTTCCTCCACTGAGCCTAAAACCAAACCAAAAAAAAAGACAGAAAGTCGACGGACGGCTTCATGGAACATAAAAATAATCTTCCTCACCAACACCCAGGAAGCAGACAGTGTTAAATCTGTTTCTGTGGCTGTAGTTGTGGTTCTTGTTTGTCTGTGTGTGTGTGTGTGTGTGTGTAGGAGTAATATTAACTCAGACACTGTACATCTTATGACTCACTGTATCTGTCTGGGGAGGGTTTATCTTATTCGCTGCAGTGGAGGTTAACAACGCGGTAAACCCAGCTACAGATGAATGCTGTTGTTTGTGACTCGGATATTTTTAAAGGTCAAATCCTTTTCTTTTATTTCCTAATAGTGTTCATATATCTTTTCTGACTGATCTGATTAAGAGTGGCTTTTTTTTTTTTGTTGAACCTGAATCACAAGATTGTCTCATATTTACTGTAAATTGTTCAAACGAGCACAAAGCACCCTTCAGGTGATGCAGCTTTTTTTTCCCTGACTCTCCCCCGACCCCTGAGACTCTCACCCCCGGCCTCCTGTGATCCCCTTTGACCCTCTGGACCATGGTGTTCTGCAGCGTTTAGACCGCACCGACTGCATGAAGCATGAATCACAAATGCTGAGCTAGAAAGCAATGATATGCACTGATAAAAAATACAGATAACAAACACCATATGTAGGGGTCAGCCCCGGTTTGGAGGCGATTGGAGGAATGATGGGACGCACAAACACACAAACCAGTTATGGTTTTAGGATTCAGTCTCAGTTTTCTTCTTCCATTAACTAGACAGTTGCGAGGAAGTTTGCTGAGTGTGCTCATAACACACATCATATAGCTGTTGTTTGGCTCCATCTTGCATCTCTTGGCTGTTTCAGGATTTTTTTTAAACCACATTCTTTGACATTTTTGACAACATTTCCTTGAGTTTTATAAACTGATTTTTACTAACAGATGAAATATTTTGGCTGTTTTAGATTCATGCGGCTCTTGTAGCTGTTTGCACACACGGTAAGCAGCCAACTACTTAGTTAACCTCTTATACAGGCACAACAACAGTGTAGAAATATAAAGTAGGACAATTCATTTAAATGACTTTTTCACTCACTGTTATTTTGTTTGTTGTGTGTTTGCATGTTCCTTGACAGAAAGCGTAATGTGATTCATAACCTCATGCATTCAGCGCTGCTTTGTTTAGAGACACTCTGCTGCCCTGCTTACCACCCAGTGAGCCTCATCTGTGTGTGTTAGTGTGTGTGTGCTGACGGTGTTTTTTCCAGCAGCACGCCGATGTGAACGCTCATTTGAACAGAGCAACAACGCTGACAATATGGCTGTTTCACTCCGGAGAAAAGATCCATGCTAACAAACACGCACACACAAATAATTGTGAGCAAACATCACATTCACGCACACACTCTGTTTCTCTGTGTTATCCACCTTTTTTTCCTGCTTCTCCGTGATTTGGACGCTCCGACGGGCAGAGTATTGGAGCTCACGGGGGAATAGCTGCATTTGTGGCTCTGCGGAGTAGAGCCAGGAACCTTTTGGGAGACTCGCACTTTAATTTGATTTTTGTTCTTGAGGTCGCAGCTCTATTTCGGGACAATTCCTGATTTATTTCGATCCACTAAGCTCTCGCCCCATGCTTTCTAGATGGGCTTTTTAACCTATTTGGCTGCTTTGCTGAAGCGAGAAAAGTTAAACTGAGAAAACACAACAACATGGGAGCTTTTTCTCTGTGCTTTAAGGTTTAAAATGCACCCATTGTACCTATTTGACATCCTCCAGCTGCCTCTGAGGGAGAAGGTTTAGTTCAGAAAGGCCAAAATATCAAAGTTGAGCAAGACTAGATGCAGTAAATGCACACTTGGGCCAGTTTGGCATCAGGTAAAATAAAAGAAATCAGACACAGACATATATATATTTTTTTCCCACTAAGCTTCATTCAGAAGAGAAACTAAAAAGAGTGTCGTGTCCTCCTGTCTCCTCTGCTCTGCTCTGGTCCCCTGTGTGTTTGTGTGTCTTGTTTGTGTACCTTTGTGCGTCAGCCTGCGTCCATGTGTGACTGTTATTTGCTCGTCTCTGCGTACACGTACGCTTAAACCCTGAATGTGTCCCTGTGTTTGGATCCCATCACAATGCCCTGAACATTGTCATCAGCTCGTCAGTCATCTGTAACTCACTTTTTGATCCGCGGCAACCTGTATGAGAGTTTGAATAAAAGACCGATGTTTGATTGATTGATTGATTGATTTGTGGGAAATATCGCCGAAGGATAACGGTGTAAGTGGCACAGTGTGGAGGAAACAGAAACTCAGGGAGCTTTTGTGACAACGTCTCTTGTCACCCTCCCTTCAATTTACCTCTTACTCCTAAATTGTACACTTTGCCATCCGTCCGTCAATCATCCCAAAGCGTTTGTGCGTTAGTCTATCCGGCTGTTCCTCGGTAATTTTCCCCCTCCGTGTCCTCTCGCTTCGCTGCGGCTGAAAACAACACGAGGCCGAGTCCGACTTCTCCTCAATAAACAGCTGTCTAGGCTAACCGTGGCGCTTCAGTTGCATAATGACTTTTGCATCATCATCATCGTTATCATTCGCTCTCGTCGCTATGTGTGACAGACAGGCCTGTCAGAAAACCTTGTACTTGGTAGACGTCCGGATTAATACTTAAGTAGCTTTTCTTTCACTCTCACCGGCTCTCTCTGCCCCTCCATCTATCTTCGCTTTTGTTTTTCCCGTCTCCCTCCGTGTTACCCCAGTTCTGTCATTTTCCGAGGCCGCGCTCTCTGATGCACACGGGGATAGATAGTTTCGGTGTTCACCCGTACTCGGGAAATAAATGACAGAAAAAGTAAAAGTAGTTTGCTCATGTGAGATTAAAACACTCTTTGTTGATGTGTTAATCAAAGACAGGAGCTGGTGTTAAAATGTGACGTTTGATTGGATCCGTCCGGTGTGATCAGATCTGCCAGACCACCTTCCGGAGTCAGTCTGGGTGGTTTTATGAACGGCATCTCCTGATTCATCCAGAAATAAATGCACCTTTCTAACACAAATGCAGTCTAATACAAGAGCCCTGTAATAAATCCTGTTTCGAGATGTTATGTTTGACATTTTAGTGTGAATCTGACTCGCAGCCTGTGTTTTGTAGCTTCTCTGCCATTTTTTGGGTGTGAAAGCTGAATCACGGGAGTGTTTGGATTCAAGGGCAGCAGGACGTTTGGAGCTTTAGTCAAAGAAGCGACTTTTCTGCATTGCCGCACTGTACACTGTACGATGTACACATCGCATATCCCACACACACACAGACAGAGCAGAGCGAGCAGTGAGACGGGCCTGATTCATTGTCACACACACACACAACACGCCTCACAGGGATGATGACAAAAATGACTCCTTTGTTCTTCCTCCACGAGCTCTGTACGTCTCTGTCTGCCTTCTCTTTTTGGGTCATGTGGAGTTTAATGTTTCTGCACGGCCGTGCCTTGATGAGAGAAGTTGCCATTTGAAATTGTCGCTGGGCTGGTACATACATATTACGCACATCTGGCGAGAGTGTGTATATATGTGTGTGTAAGGAGTACAGTTGCACGTAAATGCGCCTCAGTGTTGATAGATGGCATTCATGTGTCCTTGTGGTGCATTCTGCTTTATATATGAGGTCATATTTGCGCAGAGACGTGTGTGTGTGTGTGTGTGACTCCCCTGCCTTGTCCTTGGTATGTAATAAGCATGTGGGACTGCGGCTCTTTGCACATCTGTCTGGTGGTCGAGAAACTGCACTGCTGCCGCTGTGCACCATTTCCACCAGCAGCTGCCCCACCCCCCACCTGCTCTGCCCTCCCAGTCACTGCACACACACACACACCAAAGGAGGTCGTTTCCGCACAGTTTGAGGACGCCCACACTCTATGGGGAAATCTGCCTTTGTCTGAATGAGTACAAGGACCCTCTGTGCCTCCATCATGTTTCTCCTCACTGTGTCACACACTCCTGATGTTATTAGTTCACTTTTTTCCTCTTGTTAGTCCGTGAGAAGGTTCCTAAAGGTCCAGAAAGCCCCTCATAGAGGCAGGTTGCGTTTCTGGTGCTGTACGTCTCTGCGTCGGGAGCAGACCTTCGCTCGGGGTGCTGTGTTGTAATGACAGACTTGAGTAGCTGTGATTTGAAAGGAAAGCCACTTCCTGGTTAGTCTTTGTTCCACTTACCGCTGCAACTCAATGGCGAATCTCTTTCCTCAAAAACAAAAAACATGTTTCTATACTTTGCTGTCTGTATTCTTTTACACTGAATTCTCACACAACAGTGAATTTGTCAGCTCTGAAATAACTTTAGTTCCCGTGATACCCAACCAAACACTCCTCCATCTTTCAGCTGTAATCTCTCCTCTGTCTAGTAAATATCTAACTGTCTGCCTGTGTCAAGCCTCTGAGTTTCTTGAGCTTGAGTGCTGCTAAAAACAGAAATATTCAGCACATATTACATCTTTTTCACACATGGGGGACTTTGCGATATGTTAATATTTTAAGTCGTTTCTAAATTTCTAAATTTAGATTTTGAATGAGGTTTTCTTTCTTCTGCAACAGAAAGTTTTGGTTTTGCTCTCCCTGTTCACTCAAATAGGTTGCGGCTTATCACAGAGCACTTTGAATTATTTTGAGTCAAATCCATACAGTCGGGCAAAACCAACATTAGCCTCCTGACTGCCAGTAGGAATTGAAGTTTTGAAAGTTTTGCTTATATGCTCTGCTGCTCTCTCACAGTGTCCTAAAGTTAAATGACAATCGTGGGCGTACACCTGTGCAGGCATACGAGCGTCTCTCCATGCTCTCCCCCCCACTTGTAAGTGTCTTGTTACATAAGCGGGCTAATGTTACCCCGGCGGGCCGAGTAACTGGCACCTCGATATCAGTCATCACCCCAGAGAGAGAAAGAGGGGCAAGATGAAAGGGGAGAAGAGGCGACAAGATGATTAGTAGAAAGTCGGAGACGCGAGAGGAGGAGAGATATGATTGCAAAGTGGAGTGAAGGTGAAGTGGTCTTGACGATGTTTCCCTGTAGACTTTTTTTTTTAAATACGTTTTTTGAGTGGCAATCAGCTGACCCCGTGGCCATGTTTGTAGTTTTCAGCGACAGCCTGCAGCCTCGATCTGGCTCAGTAAAATCCCCACTCCTGAATCTCTCAATTACCATCCAGCAGAGAAACGTAGAAAAGGCATTAATCCTCCAATCCGTGTCTCGCATGCACTCGCAGTGTTTCCTTTCTAAACGCGTTCTTTTAACCTAAATTGAATATATCATTCCTCCCTCGAGGCGCCAGAGAAGAAAGACTCTAATTCACACTGCCTCCCTTACCGTCTCTCTCTAAGTACTTAATGTTTCTGAGAGGCTCCTATCTCCTCATCTCTCTCCCTTCTGTTTTTCTCTTTCACTGACTTTTTCTGTCTCGACTTGTGTTCACGGTTTAGCACAGGATCAGATCTTCTGCTGATTTTTTTTGTGGAGGCCCGACTTCTTGACTTCTTCTTCTTCTTCTTCTTTTAAGCAAAACACTGTGGTGAAAGAGTTCAAATGGATCCGGCTTTGAAGCCCCTTCTCCGGTTTCTAACCTTTTCACACACTCCCACTCTCGTTGTAGCCTCGTCACACTTTTCAAAGTGGAGGAAAAGCTCAAACTGCATGCTTTGGATTTTTCTGAGAGGCGCAGCCGATCTGTGTATCAAAAAGAAAACGCCACAATGACTACGTAAAAAAAGCGGCCCTCTCCTGTCTCCTCTTACTCAATTACTGCTATTTCAGACTGGGCAGGTAATTGCGCGAAAGCCGTACACTTAGCAGAGGCAGATTCTTTGTTATTCTTCAAACAGCACCGTGCAATTACATACATATTTCACTTGTATGGAGATTTAGATTTAATCTTTTTTTAGCTGAAAAAAACCTGCAGAGGAGGTGAAATTGCTTCCTTCAGCTCTGAGTGCACAGGTCCTCCTCTCAGACTGCATTTGGCCCCAACAACCCAATAAGATGGGGCAGTCTTTATGTTACCTTACAGGCGAACTCCAGGGCGGAAAAAAGTCCATAGAAAGCTCCTCTCTCCCCTTATTTCTCTCATCTGGACTGTTGTGGGTGGACAGCATGGAGACAGTTTTTTAGTGAGTTTTCAGCAGGCAAATATGCCAGAAGCTGTAAACTCGAGGTGATCTTGTACACTAGAAAAACAGTGACGATATGTGATGTGTTCACCTGAGGATTAAAGATTAAATGATGATAGAGCACTTTATCTCCATTTTGAATGTCTTTTGTAATTCATTCATGTTCACATTTAAGTGCTGATTGAACAGTGTGGATGGATGGATGGATGGTTTGTTTTCCTTCTTTTAACACATTTTCCATGTTAGCTTGCGTTGACGTGTAGGTGTTAACTGTCGGTGTGACGCTGGGTTTATTATGGATCGTGTCCTTGTGGCAGAGCCGTGGAGGACACTGTGCCTGCGTGCGTTTCCAGAGGGATGCAGATAAAGAGCGCACACGCACACACACATATGCAGGTCTACCCAGAGCTTCCTGTGTCTCCCCACTAGGCCCTGTTGCCAAGGAGACCGGGCCTGGGCTGAACATACCTAATAAATACCTGGGAGGGTTTAGGAGTGGGAGTGCGGGGTGGAGGGGGGGTTGCTTCTTTCAAACATGCCTGTTTATCATATCACAATGCAGCCGTATAGAGACCAGAAATGCCACACAATTGGCTGCCGGCCATCGTTGGTCTTAACATCACGAGTGGAATCTGTCAGCCAGAGAGGATGAGTGTTTATCGTTGTCAGCCAAGTATTTCTACGTTTCTCGCAGTATCGGTTGTTTTTTGCTGCCCCGTCCAGACGGCTGTCGCGTCAAGGTGGGACGGAGACTTCAGCGTAATGATCAGATCTAGTGTGGGATCCTGCGTGGAGGGGAATCAAATAGCAAACTGGCTCCTCATGACTAAGTCTCAGAGGAGGCTGTGGTGAGCTGAGCCCATAACCTTCAAGAGACAGCCGCCAGACAGCCAGAGGAATAGAGATAATTGAAATGACTGTCTGTGTAGGCGCTGACTTTTTTTTTCATCTCCCTAATTATTCAGTGCCCTCATTTTGTTAAAAAATGTGCGCGTGTGCACACATGAACAGAACAGAGGAAGGCTGGGAGTCGAGGTTTTTTGAAAGTGTGGATATGTTCTAGTGTCTCGTGGAGTTGTAAGTGTGTGTGTGGAGTGTGTATTTGATCAGGCACCGTGTGGGGGCGAGGCACGTATGTTGTAAGTGTGTGTGTGTGCAGGTTTTAGAGCCATTATGGGAATATGTGAGTGGTGGGTTCAGGTAATTGATGCTGGGACGCTTGAAACTGGCAGACAGTCAGACTGGCCCAGTGCCAGTACAAAGAGGGGGAAGGAGGGAAAGGGGGGGCGGAGGAGGAGAAGATTAGAGAAGAAGAGATGGATGCCACAGAAATTCCATGACAACCATCGGATCGTGTGTGAAATGCATCGAAAAGGATGTTATTAATTATTAATTAAGTACAGTAGATGTCAAAAAACAAATAATCAGGTAGGCGGATGCTGGAAAAATCCACGTTTGCTTCTGAAGTGTCCATGAGGCAAACATCAGTCTGTCAGAGAGGTGGGTCATTGTTTGCACTGTTTGCTAATTTGAACAAAAAAAAAAAAACACTCATTAGATATTCCCTGGGAATACTTAATTCCTTCTGGTTACATTTCTTTAGCAAGCATAAAGAAAAGCCTCTTTCTGTATCCTGACAGGTTACCTAATCAGAAATTAAATGCTCCACGGTAACCCAGGCAACAGTTCCCCTGGAGATGGGTTTTGGCAAATCTCTACGGTCCGTTTAGCAAAGTCCCAGCGCGTGTCCCCTGAACAGCTCCGGCATAAAGCAGCAGTTTATTGCCCCGAGCAGCGATGATGCAGCGGCTTGTGTTTGACCAGAGATTAGGCAGATCGGGGGCCTTTTGTGCTCGTTCTGCTGTTTGCCTATGATAAGCGAGGCTGCAGGCCGCCGTGTCTGAGCCGGGAGCCTGTGGGAGTGGGGACTGGGTTAAGGTAAAAACTGTAAACCGAGCAGAGACTTTACGGTTTCTCGAGGTGGATCGGGCATGTAAGGGTGATTTTTCCTCATGCGTTGCATTTTTTTAGCCCGTTAGCTGACTTTACACGTCATACTTCTAATGAAAATGTAATGAAGCTGTATATAAAGAAGAAAGAAGGAAAATACACAAACCCATCAAACTACCTAACTGATATCCCATTGGTTATCCTGGCCTGGTTTGACAGGAAATACATAATCAGAGATAAAAAATAGTATTGCATTTTGATTCTTAATAATATCCAGCTTGCTATGTCTTACTTTGCATGTAGCCGCCTGCTGTCGTACTTAACTTGATAAAGACTGGACGTCTTATTTGAATATGAAAATGGCTTTGAATGTACAGCAGTTGTATCGGCCATATGAAGAGAAGTGCAGCATATTATCCATCAGTTGTTTGGCAGGCGGGCCTAACATTGGTTCTGAGGGTTTGATGTGGTTTCTTAGAGACGATCTCAGCTGCAAACAGCAGCAGCAGTGAAACATTACCTGCGTTACAGGACTCTGGGGATTGTAATGGGGATGATGTGATGTGCCTCGGAGATGAAATAATGCCGGGAACACGCGCTCATTAAATGTCGGCCCACTGTATGATGAACATAAAATGGTTTGAGCGTGGTTTTCGAGCGGCGCGGCTGGAAGAACATACGAGCCATTTGCACTTTATTTCATTACGTCTTTGCCGAGGATTTTATAGCTCCGTCCTACACCAGAGAGAAGCGCTTCATTTGTACTCAAGTGGGAACGTGGAAGGACACAACTGGGAAACTACACCTGTTTACTCCACGGTGCGCTGTGGTCAGACTCTGGCTCCTTGAGATTTAATAGATAAATCATTTGTGCGTTAACGTGGCTTTACATTGAGACAATCACCAAACCTCTCACAGTATATAAATGCTACCTCCAGCCCGCTGATGTGCTGCCAGACTGTATTTCCATTACACAGGAGTCTCACACTAAACCGCACTTTATAGAAGCACACACCGTTCTTTTAATTAGTTGGTCTTCGTCCGTTGTTTCATGGTGGAAGAAACTGCCAGTGGTGGAGGAAGTAGTCAGATGTTTTACTTTAGTGAAAGTACCAATACCACAGTGTCAAAATATACTGAGTAAAAGTCATTCACTCCAGATTTTATTCAAGGAAAAGTACATAAGCACCAAAATATACTTTAAAGTATTTCTTACAGAATTGCCCATTTCATTTATATATATTATAGCACTGGATTAATGTTATGCATTTAGCAATGCAACGTTTGGTATATGTCACATTGAGGCTGGTTGTTAAATACTTTGTACGTTGGAAAACTTAAAATCTATAATCTGTTTATCACCGTCCATTGTCTTGGGTGAGTTGGGCCGATCTCAGCTGACACTGAGGTGTAAACTGGACCGGTCACCTGTCAGTCACATGTCTGGTTTAGAGAGACAAACAACCAACCTGCAGGCAATTTAGAGCTGGCAGTTAACCTGAGCTGCACATCCTCGGACTGTGCAGATTCAGATTATCACACAATATCCAGGTTCCCCTGTTTATTGCCTGTCTGTTTTCAAAATGCTGCGGCCTGTCAGAGATTATTTTTCAGTCATTCGTCTTTGCCAGCTGTCAGCAGAGCAGCCATCACTCACTCATCAGTGATAACTTTAACACGCCAGGTACTGATGAGGAATGATCATTTAGTGTGCGTTTTTTACTTCTGTTTTAACATCTGGAGACTCTGTCATGCTGGATTAAATGAAACGTTCTCATCATTCCTCCCTGCAGAGAGCCAAAAAACAAAGCGAGTGAAATGTGAGAGTGATCCTGAACTAAGTGACAAGCTTCAGGGTGAGATCAGAAGGGAGATAAGAGATTTAGAAAATGCGAGTGTGTGTAAAATGAAAGATTACTATTCATAAGAGGTCGCCGACTGGAGAGGAGTGACTGACTTTGGCTGTCTGGAAGCACTTATGGAAAACAAATAATCTCCAAACCCACAGACCCACCCTCGTCCTGTTGAGTATCATAATACTTCCACAGCAGCATGAACTGAGAGATTTAGTGTTTTATTCCTCGTTATGTACTCTTTCACTTTTTTTTTTAACTGTTTGGTGGGTCAGTCGGTCGTTTCGGGCCATTTCGGTCCAGCTGAGTATTGACGCTTTCGTGATTTCAAGTTTCTTTTTATGTTGAGATGCGTGTCTCAATAGCTGATATTGGCTGGTGTGTGTTTCCTAGCTAGTGATTTTATTGATTGGATGAGTGAGACTGTTTGGTAATTGGATTTCAGCCCCCCCCCACTGCTTGAGGCATGTATGGACACACAAACAAACACACACACACACACAAAAAGACACACAGTAACACAAAACCCATGTGACCTTTGTCCCCCACTCCTCCACCACGTTAACCTCTGACCCCTGACCTCTGCTCCGCTCTGGGCGCTTCCACCCTCCAGCACCAAACACATGAAAACACTTAACACCTGTGATTGTGTGATAATATTTTTTTATATCGTCTTTTTGTAGGCTGTCCGGCACAAGTCTCACTGGGATTAAATTCTCAATAACAACAATAAACACAACACAAACAGACAAATACAGACACACATTACAAACGAATGGATATCCATGTAATATAGAATAATATGATTTCACTGAGAGTTCAGAAGCATTAACAAAGAGTACTATTGTCTCAATACTTTAAAATAGATTTAAATCTCCCTGTTATACCTCATTAGCTCTAACCTAAGGTAAATCAATCAGTCGAGCCGATACATTGGTTGACAATAATTTATTGCAGATATAAATATCCTGAAAGATAAGTAACAGGAAATAAAATAAAAAAAGGCAAATGTTTGGAAACAATAACACCATTATATGATTATCAGATGTTTCGACTTCTCAAATATCAATAGTGGTATTCATTCGTCGTTATCGCAAAAGATCTTAGTTGTTACTTTAGTAGATGGTTAAACAGCAAATGTTGGACAGTCAGTCATTACTACGACATTGTTCCTCACAGTCTTTTAGTGTCTTTATCTCTCAGATTTTCATCTTATTGTCCAATGATATGTAGCTGAAGCACAAAAGCACAGCAGTATTTAAAAAACTTTTACCCACTTGATTTCATGATCTTCTTTGTGGGTCACTCTGAGCCCAACGACTGTTTTTCTGGTCAGTTTGTTTAGTCGCACATTTTTAGCCTCTTCTATAAAGCTGATCCATGTGTGAAAGGAGTCTTCACTGTGATCTTTTACTGCGGTTCACCCGAGAGGAGTTTCATTCTCTAAACTGCATCTTCAAACCAAGTTTAACCACCGCTGCAAAGACAAAGAAAAAGCATTCCTGTCCCTTCTATTTTTATCGAGCATGTTAGGGCGTTTAAAACCCACACGTTACTTACGATGGGCCGCAGAGTGTTTCGCGGATAGCCATGGAGGTTTGAGTGCCAGCTTCGGTGTAGATAAATTAATGAGGCCGCTCTCCGCCAACGCAGAAACGCGCGCAAATCGCCGCAGTGCTCATGATGTGTTAAAGAGCGTGTCAGAGGGCTGAGGTCAAGATTTACCGCTGCGGCGATATCGCAAAGGCCGACGCGAGGGAAGAGCGGAGAGGCGCAACAAAAGGGCAGGAGATGCTGAGGAAAGGTGGTGTTTAGAAGAAGAAAGCTCTCCTGTTGTGTAACGGAAAGTAAAGAGCAGAGTGGAGACGAGTGTGTTATTATTGTGATTGCCTTTCTTTAGATGCAAGAGCGCGAGACAATACCGTAAAGATCATCATCGAAGCTCCACCATTTGCTGACTGAACAACCCAAAAGCCGAGC
The DNA here is from genome assembly GCA_023238725.1 of Scortum barcoo. Taxonomy (NCBI): domain Eukaryota; kingdom Metazoa; phylum Chordata; class Actinopteri; order Centrarchiformes; family Terapontidae; genus Scortum; species Scortum barcoo. The sequence continues at coordinate 19,942,164 of CM041545.1, forward strand.
GTCCTCTGTTCTTCATCGCATTGCCATCTTTGCCCGTAAAGAAGCCGCAGTCTAATGAGCGCCGTCCATGTTCCAGAGCAAAGCTGGTAATTTAGCACGCTGTATTATTAATCAGAGTCTCGGTGTGATTTTTGCAGCAATTTGAACGCTTATTTCCCCCATAATGCTTCGGGGGTCGGGGTAATGAGTCTCCTTCCTAATGACTTTAGCAGTTGACAGTGAAGACATGAGCGGCGCTTGTGGAATCAAAGGTTCGTCTGGCGTTGATGACTGTAGAGTGGTGTGTGTGTGTGTGTGTCCACTGAGACAGGAGAGCGCTTTTCTTGAGTGTCTTCTTGATCAAAGATGGAAATGAAGAGGGATTGAGTGAAGCTGAGTGTACAGAGGAGGATGTAAAACACACAGCAGCGAGGGAACATATGTCTGTTTGTCATTCATGAACTTTGCGGCTGTCTGTGTGATCTGTCGTGTAGTTATGTGTCTTTATTTCTACTGTGATTATGTTTATTTTTGCATTTTGGTCATTTTCTGTAGTGTGTATCTGCCACCTGCCTACCTGCCTGTCAGCTGTTGTCTTCCTCTCACTGCTTCTTTTCATCTGTCTTCCTCTTTTTCAAATAATTTCTTCTGTTCAATTCCTTGTCTCCCTGTTTGTCTGCTTTTCCATATTTTATACCCGACTCATGACGTCCCCCTGGCAGAAAACTCCTGTAAACTCTGTGAGGATGAGGCGTGAAACACAGAATTCAACTGTGCTCGAACTGGACTCATTGCCACACTGAATAAGACATTTCAATGCTTTCATTGACAAGACATGCTTTCATTAAGGTTTACTGAAGTTTGACTATAATTTTGCTAATGCTGTTTTAAAGATGAACTACTATAAATGACTGAAGTTGAGGAAACATGATACACTAATATAATGTGAGTGTCCTGCAGACGTTTAATGAGTATTCCCTCAATTTAACATTGCACAGTTAAAAACAAAAAGCAAAATTGATGCAGCAGATCCATAAATATCATCTTTGTCATCTCATGTTTTTCTCCATTGACTCAAACTGGCGCCTACATTACCCACAATGCAACCCAACTGCCAACAGCACAGTCAGAGACTCAGGTGTGTCATAATAGCAGCTACCAATGCTGCCTTGAGCTGTTAGACTCAAGTAGGGATGAAATGCAGGTGACAGAGGTCCACATTTTTTTTCATTTTCAAACTTGTAGTCCTCCCCAAACTGAAACAATCTTTGATGTGAAATCGTTGGAGTGACTTTAATGCAACAGTGTTGTTTGCCTCCTGCAGATAAATTGTCCATAACCTTCACACAAAGCAGACGCGTTGTTGGAAATGATCATTATCAAAAAGCTGAAACACGTCGGGATCAGAGGGAAATCCAACCGCGGAGGGCAAGTTGTTCTTTTTGGATCACAGTCAGCTGCGTGTTATAGAGCCACAGGCGACGCTGCAGGTGAAACCAACTCGTCAGCGGCAGCAGCCTGCATGTCATATCATTGTTTTATTTCTTTATTTCTGAGTTTATGACACAGACAAACGTGGACAAACAGTTTGTGTCTCCCCCCCCTCCCGCCCCCGTGTAGTTTAGGAAAATGTCCAAAACCACAAACATTTGAATAAAAGCATTGGAAAAGCCTCACTCGTCTCCACCTCTCTGCTCTCTCTTCATCCAGCGGTGTGACTTCAGGCCGTGCTCTTCCCTTTTTATTTTTTCCTCTCATCCCTCCATCCTGAGACAATGGGAGGATTACATCATTGCAGGGGGCGCTGTTTTTTCTTGAAGGAGCAGCGTCTCTTTCTTGGCGACTGTCCCGGCTTCATAACTGAAACCGGCTGTTGCTGCTGCCGCTGCCGGGCCGTTTCCACAGAGATTATCAACGCTGAGGCAGGGAGATTACCTCCAGGAAACAAATTGGTTTATTATGATTTCCTAACTCGAGTAACATTAATAATGCCAGGAAGCGGGAACAAGGAGTTCACCGGCAGATAGATGTCAGCCGGCTGCGATCGGTGAAATAGTATTGGTGATAAATTGGCTGCAGTCGAAAAGCCAAATGAGGAGAGCTGCTGCTGGGAGTGTGTGGTCCTCTCGGCCCTCTCAAACAGAAATGCAAAAATAAGTTCGTGAAGTATAACAGCTTCCGGAGACTCATTTGCTGTTACGTTAAAGGCTAGGCAGTGTCATGTCTTTTACTGCAATCCCCGCAAAGAGTGCCTTTAGGATCCATCTTTATCTTCTGAGAGTCATTTCGCCTCCCAATCTAGTTACACTGAATGGCTCTATGAGGGATGCAAAGTTCACCTCAAGTGAAAGCAACTAATTTCCCCTCCAAACTGCCTCCTTTGCCGTGTCTTCTGCCTAGAAAAGAAAGTAAAATATAGAAGAGTTGCACCTCCAGATTTTCATGCCTAAATTGCAGATGTTGAGGACTTTTAAGAACGGAGCCACGCGTTTCAATTTATAGCAGCGCGTCGGCCCTCTGATGACAAGATGGTGACATTTATCAAATGAACTGCTGTCAAGTGCCGGTGCGGTCGCGGGAGGATTGCGGGGAGAAACACTGTGTTCAAGTTCATTTGACGGCATGTCTTTGCCCCCACCCACCACCACCACCACCACCGTCACCACCCCCGAGCGATGCTGTAGCTGAGACTTCACTTAAATTTCCACACTCGTCTCTCAGCCCCCTCTCCGCTGTGCTAAATTGTCTCTAAATTGGATATTTAGAGGACGGAGGAACTCAGGGGAAGGGGTGCCCCCCTCTCTATTTCTACAACAACTCTCTCCCCTTTCCATCGTAGTTTACAGTACAGCACCGCATCTATATGTGACGCCATTTTTGAAGACGCAGGGCTGCATTTTATATATCTCCGGCATCCAGACTCGGCCTCTTCAATAAGCTTAACCCTCCCAAATCCACTGTGCCCTGCTACACACTATATACGGATCAGATTTAGGGGTGGTGGGCTGGAGGAAGCCATTTAAACACACCATTCGATCTCCTCTCTTGTCAAATAGTTGAATTGAGAGAGAGAGAGAGGGAGAGCTGCGAGTTTCATAGCGTAGCGTAATGTTAGGATCCTGCGGGACTGGGTGGGGCTTTTTAAAGGTGAGCATGTGAATGTGTGTGGGGGTTATATTAGCGGTGTTAGGATGACGGGGGCCTCCTCCGCCCAGTCCAATAAAGGCGTCGGCAACCGGGGCAGATTTATGACGGAGGGCGCGATGGGGGGATGGCGTGTTCTCACTATCGAGGATATCTTATGCCTCCTCTGAGAGCCGCTGCCTCTCTCTCGCTTCAATTTCACGGCTCTCAGTCGGTTGCATTGTCCCCATCTACTCTCTCTTGTTATTTATCATTTTCTGTCTTATTATCGTTGTTTTTTTTATAATTGACTGCCTCAACAGTGGCTCGGTTCCCTCCTTCCCTGCAGCACTTTAGGCAACAATTGTTCCCTTTGTCTGTTGGTCACGGGTCCCTTTATCTCAATTAAACTCAGACAGGCCTGTTAATTCCTCATATTTGCGAGTGAGGCAAATAGAGGGTTAGCCCATTCGTCTTTCTAAGCTGCTGAACTTTAACTGTGTGTGGAGATGTTGTATTTATTATTGCTGAGAGCAATAAAAGGGCACAGTCAAAGAAAAGGGCAGAGAGGGGAGGCATGAGAATAAGGAGAGAATAAACTGCTTTCATTTTTAAGAAATAGTTTTGGGAAATGGGCTTGTTTGCTTCACTGCTGAGAGAAAAAGATTGATAGCACACCTGTGTTCGCTGAATATGGAGCCACAGGCAGCAGATAGTTTAGCTTAGCATAATAGAGACATTTATTTTTTTTTAAATGTTGAACTGTTCCTTTAAAAAGAGAAGCCAAAGTTGTTAAATGTCACATTTAGTTGAAAGGAAACAAGTTTTTCAAAATAAAATAGAATATAAAATGGTCAAAATTATGGATTAAATCACACAACCAGAAGCACAGTGCAGCCTTTAAAGTGTGTATCCGGCTCTGATAAAAATCCCCTGGTTGTGCATCAGGTACGACATACGGAAGCTGATGAATGATGTAACAACTGCAGACAGCCCCCTCACAGCGTTTGAAGTCTTCCATAATATAGGATGTCCCATCAACAGATCAGTGTCACATGACACCGCCGTACCCTGATACCCCTGCCCTGCCCGTGGCATTGTTTTGGAAAGACCCGTGTGTTGCCATGGCAGCGGAGCAGCAGCTATTCCCAGTGTGATCGTAGTTTTCCACCTGCAGCAGGAAAAAGACCTGTTCCCCTCCCAAACACTGTTTCCATGTAAACATTTTACAGGAATGTGTGTGTGTGGAAGTGTGCAACAGTGTGTGTGTGTGTGTGCTTTAAACCACAGAAATAAAACTGTTTGGTTGTTTTATTTTGCAAATAGCTCGGGGAAGAAATCAATAGGTGGACTTTTTTTTTGGAGAATGATACAAGGCACTACTGTTTGTGTGTGTGTGTGTGAGTGTGTGTGTGTTCATTTGTGCTGCTCCATAGTAGTCATACACCTCAGCTCTTCTGACATATTTGCAGTATATTCTGCTCCTGAGGGGGAAACAAAAGAGAGGGAGGTGGCAAAAGAGGAAGACACTGATCTGTGAGCCGCACGAGGATGAAGAGGACGAAAAATCAGGGGGAACTTGAGAGCGATGGGTTCACAAGACGGAGAAAAGAAGAAGAGTGAGGAGGCAGTTGGATGTATGCATTGATGCGGCGGCATGCAAACAGAGAGCGTGAGAGGGGAGCTGACTTAAGGCGACGTTAGAGGCAGCGTCTGGGCCGAGATGAGGTCAGACGTGGACAGACTGAAGCTTAGTGCTGGACGACCACAGGCTATAGTGACCCATTAACCGACTTGTAAAGCTCAGTCCCTCCCTCAGTGGAAAGTGCTGGTCATGCACACACAAACACACACACACACGTGCGTACTGCATGTGAACAAATCCATTACAGGTCATTTAGATGCAAAGATGGTATAAAGATACGCATGGAAACTATATTAGGCAAGCCTGTTAGCAGTGATGTACTCATATTTTAGTAATTAGTTTATGAGTCTGAGTTTATGAGTAATTAAAGAAAACTCCTGGGTTTCAGGCAAACTGAAGCTACCTACCTTGTAACTTTTGTTTGCTTTTGTACCTTTTGAAACATAAATTTCCCAGAAGACACACTAGTCAGAGTTGCGGTAATCCATTTGGCATTTGGTGTATCCTCATTTTTCTGCAGTTTATTATTCATGATTGTGGTTTTATGTCTGTGACTGTACCCTCTTTTAGCCAAGAGGTGGTTACGGCCTAAAAATTTATGTTTGGATGCTTAATATTTTTTGCTTCTGGGCTGTGTGGGCACTGAAGGAATTCCACACACACACACACAGTATATATATGCATGCACACACCCACAGTGTGTCTCCCGGGACAGAAGTTTTCCAAAGCAAAGTGGTAGGAAGATTAAAACGAGTCAGCTCGAGATGCTTTACTCCCCAACATGAATACACAGAGGTGGAGTTGGGGGGGAAAAAAAAGAAGAAAAACATGGCAGGATGGCACTCACTCTTTTTCCCACTCTGTGTTTTTGACATCCACGCCCTCCATTTTTAGACAGGCAGTGAATCACTCCTTAAAATCTGAGTTGTCTTTATTTTTTTTTAGCATGTTGTCCTCTGAATGTTTTCGTAGTTAACAAGCTTCGATCTGGTACCCCTGTAATGCTGACTGCACCGTGTTACAGGCTGAATGTGTGTTTGCGTGCATAAAATCGAACCTAGGATGATTATATTGCCTTTGCACTGCATGTTAGAAATGAATACAACAAAGAAAGTGCTGGTGGAGAAGATGAGGGAAGATTTTAATGAACGCAAAACCATTTTATGTACAGGAGTTTCAAAATAACAGCAGCGGGACAAACTAAGAAGGCTAAAAATGAATGGAGAGTGTGTCGTACACTACTCACTTTGGTTTGCTGCGAGGTTTGGCGTTGTGGGAAGAGGCTGTTTGGACACAAGCACACACACACACAGAGCCTCTATGTTGGTCTTTGCCTGGCATTATGCCGTCGGTCGAAGCGGGCGCGGTAGGCAGCACCCACCCACAGGCAGTGGCGAGTACGCGGAGCAAGTGGTGGGTGGGCTGAAGGTCAGACGGACCCTGGACAAACTGGCATTGTTCTTTCTATCTCTTTCTCTCTCTCTTTTATTTCCCCCCTTCTCACTCTGTGATCTGTGACTTTAAGAGCATATGTCTGTTGATGTGCTGGTGTTAAAACTTCACAGAGGTGCGATAGAGGAAAAGAAAAAAAAAGGGGGCCTCGGTGGATGATAGCAGAATGTTTTCTAAAGCTACAGAGGGATTGTTGTAGACTGGAGTGTTTTCTGCGTGTTTGTGTTTGACTCGGGGAAAGAGCATGTTATTGGTCTGAGTCAGCACAGAGGAGGCCCGGCCGGCTCTCAGAGAAACACGGCTCTGTTGAATGTCGGAGTGGGAGGAGATGAGCAAAAGGTCCTCAGTGACATTCGGAGAAGCATGATGTCTTCCCCATAACTGTTACGCACCATATTCCCCGAACTGCTGACTGTACTCTACCCTCTGGAAGACGAACTACCAAAACACGTTCAGAGGAAGCCGTGACTCGAACTCCAATGAAATGCATCTCCTTACTCAGTTTGACATCACAGAGCAAATCATTTGTAGTCAAATTGTAGTTTCTGACCTTTGTTTCTTGTTCTGTCCTTCTCTCTCCCACCTCTCCTCGTAAAGGGCAGCACACAATAATCATAGGCAAAACCACTTTGTGTTGGCTGAGCTGTTATTTTCCCCTCAGAGAGAGCGATAGCGCCCACCACAGAAGCAGGTCAGAGGGAGGCTGCTGAAAACGTCCCCGGAGATTCCGCTTTCGGTGTTCAAATTATTTGAACCTTGACCCAGTTTGTAGTCTGCCTCTTCAAGTGCTTCCTCTCTGAGCTTTTTTTTTTTTTTTTTTTGTGCAAATGCACGAACAAAGATGCAGAGGGGAGCTCATTTCTTGTGCCCCAGTTTCTGGAACTGCATTAATTAGCGTTGAAAATTAACTCGGCAATACGCTTGACGACCTCCTGTGAGCATGAGGCCAACCAGCAAATGTAAGACATGAATCCACCCAGTGTTAAAGGCTCAGGTAACATGAAGCTTCCTGAAGTTTGTGTCATAAAATATATGAAGTTATGACTGTTTACATCACCAAATGCCAGTTCTGTATCTACTTACCTTTGTTCTTCTTAAGTGTGAAGTAGAAATCTTCAACATCAGCATAAAGTTGATGATGTCTCTGTTAGAAGTGGGCTTAAATTTGGCTAAAAAGTGACACCTTGTTATATCAGTCAGGTTACCCTGCAAACACCGAATCACCACCAACTCTCCACCACCAACTGTCTTGTAAAGCAGAAACATTAGTTGAAAATTAAAAGAAATTAAACTAACTTTTTGTTCTCTCTCGTCACAGATGGTCATTTCACCGGGACCCCTCCCACGTACGGTTACGACGCGGACCGCGCGGAGGAGCAGCGGCGGCACCATGACATCCTGCCGTACATCGATGACTCGCCATCGTCTTCGCCGCACCTCAGCTCCAAGAGCCGCAGCAGCCGGGACACCCTCTCCTCCGGATCGTTAGAGTCCTCCAAGTCGGTCAGTACGACATCCTTCAACTTCCTCCTGCTTTCTCAAAAGTTTTTCTTCCTTTAGGTAACCAACTCAGCTGCAACGATTAACTATAAAACAAACCAAAAGCTGCTTAATATTAAGAATTTTTCTTCTACTATGAATACAAAGCTTAATAATACCATGTGAATATGCAATTCTGCAGACATGGGTGCCGATACTTACGTACTTTGACCTCAATACAGCGCAGGATGTGGGCTAATCTATTCTTAGAGCAATCCCGCCCCATTAAAAACCTGTCAATTGATGAGAAATCAAATCTGCTATTTGAGAGAATTGATAAAGGACAATACCTCCCGCCTCATGACCCCAGAATCAGTCATCCAGTGAAGAAACTCATCCCCCTTAAGAGTCAGGCTTTTTTTTTTCTCATCCAGGGTATTAGGCAGAATTACCTATCACCTTCATCACCCCATCACTGCCTTCATCCTCTTAGCCTCCCCCTCTTGCTCCTTCTCCTCGTCTGCGGAGAGAAAACCGGTGATCTATGACGTCTGGCGCTCTTCTAAGGTTACCATGGAGAGGATGCACTCACACACACACACACATGCACAAACCCAGCGTCAGCAAAGATGAAAATGAACACGGATGCTACAGCCAGAATCTATTTTTAGCCATCTTTTCCTTTTTTTTCCCTATTCAATATTTGTATTTTTGTCCCACTATGCTGGAGCCGTATGTATTTTTAGACAGAGATGTATTGTGGGAGATTGTAATAGGCTAATACGGCCTCTCTCCACCGTGCCCTTGGAGGAAGTAATTGCATCAGTGGTCATGGGGCAGTATCAGTTTCTCCGCCCCCCTCTCAGTCTTCGCTTGGTGAGCCAGCGCCCGTCAATCTGACTGATGGCTTCGACCTGCCAATAAATGATGAGTCCCTTGGCTGCATCTGACCTCTGACCTGTGGAACTCTCGCTGATTTTAAATTTATACTCGTGCACTCACATATCATGTCGTCTGTGCTTTAGTCTGCAAAAGATAGCGCCTTTTGTTTGAGTACATGAATGCACGCCCTCCTCTCAGGACGATGCAACGGATTGAAGACGATTTGCTGAGTAAACTCGCATTTTTAGAGGCAGAATCCAACGAATCCCTGGGTGTTGTCAGTGTTTGGCAGAGGCAGCATCTACCCGTCAGTTAAATATATCATACACAGCACTTATCCATCAATAAATCCTCCACGCAGCCAGACGTGCTTTCAGTAACTCCCCTGCCCTTGTCCTTGATTCGCCCTTGGACAGCCACTCGTCAAACATCGTCTCTGCCCCTGTAATTGATGAGTAAGAGCCTGGACGAGCTCCGATTGGCTCATCTGGACGCTGATGGTCTCGTGACGTCGCTGTGATGAGTCATCACTATCGGCAATAACAGCTGATTTAATTATCCACAGTGACTCGCTCTTTCAGGATCTGACTCTTCCGGCGCTGAAGGAGGGAGAAGACGAGGGTCAGTGATCAGGACACAGCTGCAGTATGAGGACTGTTTGAGACTTACCACATGCAGGATGTAATGTCTTATAATCATAGTCCACAGTGTGACACATAGTTAGATCATCCCCCTTTATTATTTTTTCCTCATGAAGACGTAATTCATCTTTTTTTTCAGTATTTTTCTTGGGCATTTAATGTCTTTTTTAGGTAGTTGAAGGTAGAAAGATGTTAAGAAATGATGGAGTTTGAGATGGGGAACAACATCTTGACAGGTTTTGAACCTGATGTTGTATTTTATGGTTGAATCCTACCATAAACCCCGAGGCCACCAGGGCACCCGTAAGCTGTGAGACATTTTCCGTTTTCCTGCGGATCACTAATTTATAATGAAACAGCTAAATCCTCCTCATTTTCTTTGCTCCCTCACCCTGTCTGACATCACACCTCGAGGCCCTGACCTGATGGGGGAGGTCATTTATTTTCCCTCCCAGCCTCCAAAGCCTCTAGATGACCAACTTCAGCAGGAGGCTCTTAAAGATTGAAGCTCTCTCGTAACCGCACAGCTTGTTTTCTCGCAATTAAAGTCGCTGGGTGATGCGGCAGCATGACAAAAACCCCCGCAGACACCGGCTCTGTCGGCGTCTTTCACATCTGGCTGAAGTGCAGTTTGAATAACCAGAAATAATGCTGCATTTAAAAAAAAAAAAGATCTTTCTCCTGCAGCACAGGATGATTCCGAGACAGCTCCATTACTTAGCAGACACATGGAAATGGGAAGCAATCACATTAGGCATTTCAGAAAGCGAGGGGTGGCAGAGCAGGATGCCAAACAGATTAGAATATGAAAAATGAAAATTGAAAAGGGTTAATAAAGTGTGGAACGCATTGCACACCTCTCTCTTCTCCAACCTGCCTCTGAATGAGTCTCCGGCACTGCATGGGAAAGACAGAGAGAGAGAGAGACAGAGGGAAAGAGATGGTAAATGATGTTATTACAGTTGCTGCGGCTCGGTTTCTATCTGCGCCTCTATCAGCGAGCTTGTCAAATAAACACTGTTTGCATTGATTCCTGTGTATCTCCCACGCATGTTATCCATGCATAAACAAATCAGAAGCAAATCTGAATCCCTAAATTGTGTTAGGCGGAGCCGCCGCTCAGGGCCGAGCTGAAAGGGTTCAAGTGTGATTTCAGATGTAAAATATCAGCTTTTGTTGACCGCGCTGAAAAACACAGGCGTGCCAATCCAAATATAACCCAGGCAGGGAGATTGTGTTTTATTTTTACCCTTTTGATGACCAAAAAAAAAAAAATGTAGGCAGACACCCCTTTAGTCTGAACCCAGAGATGGGCTCATTAGTTGCCACGGCGATGAATAAAAGATGATGATGTCTGGAGATGTGGGCTCTTCCTCGGGGAGACGTCTGGGGGTCTGAAACGATGAATAAACACTTTACGGCTCTTGTTCTTTGCGGCTTAAAGTCGAAGTTTCCTCCTCAAGATTTGCTTCCAATGCTCTTGATGCTTCAAATGGACCCTCGTGTTTCTCATGTTTTTCTTTTTTTTTTTTTTTTTTTAAACCAGCAGGCGCATCCTGTGAGGGGGAAGTCACATAGCTCATGCCGATACTTGTAGCTCAGCAGTGATTCATTCATTTTTTAATTAATTCGCAAACATTCGAGGGGCTCTGTTTCTGCCGCAGGCTTCTCCTTTTAAGTCAGCGGAGACGGACAGATTCAAAGCCGCTGTGACGCATCATCATCCACAGAAGAGCAATCATAAGTCATAATTACATTACTTATTTACTTTCAGTACCCTTTTATTTGCACTCTTTATATGAAAACAGGAAGCTTTTTTCACTTTTGTTTGTATTAGAGTCTATACGTGAAGAGCAATTAGAGCTGATTTTTTTCTATACAGCAGAGATATGTCGACAGCTCTGTGTGATGTATAATTGATGTCTGTCAGAATCATTACCTTCACACTTCACCTAAGAAAGAGAGACGGAGAAAGACAGAGAAAATCTAAAGTAGAAATAATAACTATTAAAGATAAAGAGGAAGAGAGTATGTGTTTACATACTTTCTCATTCTTCTTGTAGTCTGTGTAATTTCTCCAAACTATATTAATAAATGAAATATTAATATATAAATGCAACAACTAGTCAATTAATTAATTACTTGATCGTCATAGTTTATTTAGTCGTTTTTCAAGCAAAAATGCAAAAAAAGCAAATGAAATTGTGAGTTTTTTCACTATTTTCTGGCATTTTATAGACCAAATAACAAATAGATTAATCAAAAACAGAACTGACTTAAAACAATAATGCCAGTAAACCTAAATAAAGTAGTCTTTAATTCATTAAAACCTTTTTATATTGTCACCCATTGTGTTAATGGCTGGGATGTTATGTGTAATCACACACAGTAACGTTAAAATATTGCCATTTTTAATAGTTTACAGTAACATCAAGTCAAGTTGCAATTTAATTTATTGTGTGCAGGATGTGTTTGTTGCATTTAAATCGTGTGTTTTCACTAACCAGTAGTCCCTGTACTAACTGTGCTGATAATGAACCCCTATGTTACTGAGTCTGTATTAATCCAGGCCCGTTTCATAATCTTCTGGGCTGTGACGGTCCCCTCAGACCTGTGCTAACATCTGCTGATGCTGTGACCATGGAAACAGGGTTCAGGCCTGTTTACCCTGCAAATTAAATAAATGCATTCTTATCCGCAGACATCCGAGTGTTCGCAGTATGTGTTGAGATGCAGCTCACAAGAATAGTGCATGTCGTTTTAGCACATATATGTACGCAGTGTTTGAATTCTGCTGTGAAGATACGTGGTTGTAGAACATACAAAGACACAAACTCAGAACTTAATTGTTGATTTCATTTTTTTAAAGAAAATAGCCCAACATTAGCTGGTTCCAGCATCCCAAGTGTGATTATTTGCTGCTGATCTCAACTAAACATTGTTAATTCAGGCTTTTGGACATTTTCAATCACCACCTCAGGCTCTGGGAAAAGGTGATGGGCATTTTTCACTATTTTCTGACATTTTACAGACTGAACCATTGATGGATTCGTCTTAAAATAGGTTGAACCGTAAAGGAGAACTTCACTTTTTTTTTCAAGTCTGTCTTAAAATAACCTGAAACCTCATATCAGCCGTGACATTTGTCTTTGCTGTAAATAGATTTCTGCACCGAATGAGGACAGCAGACTTTGTCCTCATCTCCTCCGCAGGACTCACCTTCAGAGGCGATCTCGGCACGGACATGACACTTTGAACAATGTGAACTTAGCCTTTAACAGATGAACATAAAAAAAACCTTGTTCGACTCACTCACTGCGACTCCTGGACATATTTCTTTCATTTTCCCCCGTGCTGTTCCCCAACACACACACACTCACTCGCACAAACAAAATATGATTTACTGACTGTCTCAAGAAGTCAGGTAGCCTCTGACAGCAGTTTGAGTCCAGCTGGCTGAATCCGGATCACTTTTGTCATCTCGTGCACTCAGTCTGACCTCCTTTTAGCCCCTTTCACACGTGAAACCCGAATGACAGCATTACGGTGTGACGTGTTTCTGATCGGCAAGGGGAGTGATTTTAAGGTGTGTTAAGGAAATGTGAATCTTCTTTAGCTTCTGTTTACACCTGCAGTCGAAAAGTTAAAGGGAAAGACATGTACTACCCTCTAAGCTGCTGCTGCAATACACTCTTATCACTCTCTCTCTCCACTTCCTATCACCAAACCCTGACTATGTCCACCTTTATATCCTATTCTTTCTGCCCTTCTCCCATCTAGACTGCCAAATATATAAAAATCATGTCAGAAGAGTTACCCCGATCCTTCTCTCTCCTCTCTAAATTGCTGAATCTGCACTGTTTTGCTCTTCTCCTCCTCTCTTCTCTTCGTCTTTCTTCCTCATCCTCTCTCTCCCTTCCTCTTCCTCCTCTCAGCCTGAGGGGACCGGATGCTTCCACGTCGCAACCCGGCCTCATCGTGTGTGTGTGTGTGTGTGTGTGTGTGTGTGCATGTGCGTGAACTCGGCACTCACACATTCCCTCACACACGTATTTAGACGCCAGCCTCGGTCCCGTGGGAGATCCTGCCCGTTTGAGTTATTTCAGAGTTCATGGTTAAACAAGACAGCCCCGAGGAATCTCTCTGTCCCTCTGTTTTCTTTCATGTTCGGCCTCCTCTGTGAGCTCTGACTGGGCCGAGGGGGGAACGGGGAGGGTTTCTAGAAGGTGCTGTTTAATTTTCTCGACTGAGGCGCTCACAAAGCGCAAGAACCTGAAGGTGTTTCGAGCTCGGCTTAGAACTAGGAGCCCTGCGATTTGCACACAAGTCACATTAGAGGTCTGTTTACCTCCGATACGAGGACTAATATGATGCTCTGTTCATGCCTCAGCAGCACAATAATAAAAACTCTGCCTTTTAGTGTGAAAATGGTTCATAATAAAAAAAAAAAAACTGTGGAGAAAGTAAAGAAAATGAAAGCATGTGCAGGATTGGATTAATTTCTGTGCATAATATTTCATTGCTGTATATTGTTTTAACTGTATTTTAATGTCTCTGTGTGTTTGTTACAGACCGAATGCGACCTAGAAAAAGGTTTGGAGATGAGAAAGTGGGTCCTTTCTGGGATCTTGGCCACAGAGGAAACATACCTCAGTCATCTGGAGGCACTGCTGCTGGTGAGAACAAACACACAGACACACACACACACACTTCATACAGTATACTCATATAATACTGTAAAGTCTTATTGATTATTGATCAATCAAGCTGAGTGTTGTGTATGGACTTTTAAACTTTTATTTTATTATTTAATGATAAACGTTTGATTTCATTTGGTGCTATGAGATTAAAAAATGTGAACAAACATGGTAATGAGATGGGTCCTTATTTAATGGCTTTGGTTTTTATGCAGACTGCAAATAACAACGGTCAGTTATGAATAGCCAAAACAAATAAAAAAATAAATTATGAATAAATAAAACTAAATTGCAACTAAAAAAGAGGCACGACACATTTGGATGTTGGGCGATACCGCTTATATATATATTCCTATTTACCATGAGAGGTAGAAATTTGACAGCCCTTTTTACAATGTTAACAACTCTTTTAATATCCTGTGTTTGTTAGGCCAAGCAAGCAATGTTACAAATCAGTTATATACCCAGCCATAAAGTGAGACGGTGTAACTTTTACTAAGCAGTGAAAACTACGGCCACAACTGGAGATTGCAGGATAATGGCACATTACATTTCCTAAAGCATAAAGCATAAGCTGGACAAAGGACTTTGAGTAGCGTGAAAGGTGTCGCTCTTAGTGAAAAACCCACTGAGAATCATCACCTGAGTCTCGCCGCTCTCATCACCTTCATTTCCAGCAGCAGCGGGCGGCATGAAGTTAGTGTTCGTCAGGTTGCCAGAAACACGACTGCAAATGGGTGCTAATGTTGCTCTGTGCCTGCTGCATGTGTAAATAAGCAACAGTTTGCAAAGACACCTTGTTACTTTTATGAGAAAGCCATTAAAGTGTTAATCTGACAAGCTAAAAACAACCACACAAGTAGAAATGAGCCGCAAAGAGGCTTCAAACTAGCGCAGTAATGTTGAATCTAAAGTTCGCTAACCTCGGCTCACATTATAAGCTTCTGGTTATCTCAGAACAAGTGAGGCTATCGACCAGTTTGCAAGTTATTGTGGCTTCAAAATCTCTAGTATGTCTGAGAGCAGATGGATAAGAGACAGAAGCAACCCTGCAAAAGTCTTTGTATACTTAAAACCTGAATTATTGTAGTTATGTATTCAAGTTAAGAGCGTTCATGTGTCCAAATATTCACTTCAGCAGCTGATGTACTCTCGATTTATGCAGCCAATGTTTTGTTCTTAGTTAGATAATACGATTGAGAGTGCTTGGCCTCACTTCACAGATACAGGTCAGGTTTTTATGCCTGTAAAACATGCCTGATGTTGTCTAAAATGTGCGCTAAGTGCTTCGCCCTGGAAAAGCATCTCTCACACCTGTCACCTCCACTGTCCCGTCCCTCTCAGCCCATGAAGCCTCTGAAGGCCGCGGCCACGACGTCGCAGCCCGTGCTCTCCGTGGCCCAGATAGAAACCATCTTCTTCAAAGTGCCTGAGCTCTACGAGATCCACCGGGAGTTCTACGACGGACTCCTGCCCCGCGTCCAGCAGTGGAGCCACCACCAGCGAGTCGGGGACCTCTTCCAGAAACTGGTGAGGGAGAAAGAAAGTTTGTCTGTGTGTGTGTGGCCCTGACAGCAGAAACATCTCTGGGTGACGTTATCCTTAATCAAAGTGACAACGCTGGGCACCCAAAAGGCTTGACAGTATCAGAAAAGACATTCAGGGTGCCACAGCTACATTTTCTGACCTATGGACGCGGACCCGGAGCGAAACCACCGTGCTGGAGTGACATTACTCACAGTAATGCCGTTTCTTGGATTGGGAGCCTTTCAGGAGAAGCTTAATTCAATAAACCCATAAATAAAAATGGAGATTTGATTTTTTTAGGATGCTCTTCTTTATCATTTTAAATTTGGACAAATTGAATCTGAATCGTCCTTTTCTTCCTGCTTCCTCCTCAACTGCCGCTCTCTCTCTCTCTCTCTCTCTCTCTCTCTCTCTCTCTCTCTCTCTCTCTCTCTCTACCCTCCATTAGTTTCTGACAAGGATGTTGGGGGCCAAATATACACTGGGTCTATTTAATCATTTTCACAATGGGTCAATTAACCCACAATGAATCATTTGTTAATTCTGTCCGAAATTCTGCTCCTTGCCCACTTGTGGTGTCTCCCTCCCTGTCTCTCTCTCTCTCTTTCTCCCTGTCTCTCTCTCACCCCCTCAGCGTTATTCTCAAACACACACACACACACACACACAGAGGGAGGTGCAGCCATGTTTCACAATGCCGCCTTTCTGCCTCAGGCAGCTGAGGCCATCACTGCACTGTGTGCTTTGTGTCTCGAAGAAGCTGCTATAAATAGGAGCCTCTCTCTCACACACACACACTCTCACACACTCGTATTACCTTATCTCAGGAGGCTCTCCTCGGGGCTAAGCTGAGAAATAAGGATTTAATTTGTATCTTTTACTGCCAAGAAGGCTCGCTCCAAAATCCAGTTTTTATCTAATAGTTTTTTAAAACATATAATAACATGGTTTTGGTGTCCTCCTTAAAAACTATTAAATACTTCCCCATCACATTAGATTTTCATCCAACACTGCCCTATTCTCAGCCTTGAAGAAAAAAGTGATGTCTGAAAAAATTGATGTTGAACGGAGTGATTGTCGATTCACTGATTACAGATGGAAGGTAAACAAAGGTAAGGTAAACAAAGGTGAACTCTGACCCGAAAGTCGTTCAATTTAGTGATGAAGTGAATAATCGCTGGTGTTGCTGTGACTGTACACTCACCTGTTTTCTTTGTCTGGACTCAGCCGTGACGTCAACCTGACAAGGGAGGATTTTTTTTCACACTCTTTATTTACACTTGTTCCATCATCTCGACAATCTGGAGTTTGGCTGTCTTAATCGCCCGTCCTCCCTAACGTGTACACACACATGGTTATACCGCATACACACACACACACACACACACACACACTCCTCTCTCCAGACGGTAGTTAATAAAAGTCAGGGGGGAGAAGACGCTGAGCCCACAAAAAGCGAAAAAAGGAGAAATGCTACATGACAGCTGCTCTGATAGGAGGTGGGGAGGGAGGAAGAGATTAGATGAGAGTAGAGGAGGTGATGCAGGCGAGGAATGGGGGGAGGGAGTATGGGAGTCGGGCAGGCGAGTAGATTTAGGCTGCTGCAACTCTGATAGAGCTGTCTCACCGCGACTGTGAGATCTGCGAGGGGAGCAGACGGGCTTAGGATCCATAAAACATCAGAACAAGGGAGGCGAGAGACGGGGAGAGAAAAGAGAGGAGAGGCAAAGCGTCACTGACAGGTTATGAGCGCGAGTGTCAGGGAGAAGCGTTTGAAGGCTGAAAATAGGGGCTAAATCACACTCCTGCTTCTGCTCTTCCTAAACACACAGCAAAGCGAAGGTTTTGCGCCGCGAAGACAGACAGGCAAACTGATAAAACAAGCTTTGAATGTTGCTCTTTAGAGGTGCAGGGCCAACAAAAAGGCCCATTTCTTTGAATTTACAGAAGGAGAAGAACGCCTCTTGATCCTTTCGTTTGGCCTCACGCAGCCGACCTACAAATCGCTCTTCACTCTGTTGAAGATTTTTTTTTTTGTTTTTGTTGGAGGAGAAGCTTCAGCGAGGTGACAGCCGCAGATGTGAACCTCTGCTCTTCTTTTGCGCGGAGAACAGATAAACGCTTATCTGAGCAGACAAATCATCTGTATGGGTGTGGTAGACTTTCTTTGAATGATTTTGCTGAAACATTAATCATGAGAACATGCCTCCAGCTGAGTTTTTTTCTTTGGATTTGCGTAGGGTTTGTCAAATTTCATCGCAACCATCAACCGAAACAGACCATGCAGATGCTGAATCATGTTAAGTTTCTCATCTACAAGAAGTGATTTAAAGAGTAATGAGTAGGATTTGTTTATTACTGTTAGAAAACACCCGCACCGGCTCCTCACACCCTGAAGTTATCGGCACCACTGCGCAAATGTTGACACCCAAAAACATCCTGAACACAGCAAAATAATAAAATCCAGGCAGAATACAGCATCTCTGCAGATACACACACCAACACACACTTCTAATGGGTCATAAGTGATGATGGAAAGGCATTATGTTTGTATGAAAATGTTTTTTTTTTAAGGAAAATCCTACTCATTACACCTTAAAGTTATTACTCACAAGATAAAAGAATTGCAGGCAGGAGTCTGTATAGCTTCATCTGTGCATCATCAGATCTCAGTGGACGCTTTCCCAACTGTGATTTCATTATGACAACCAAAGCATGTGTGAATAAATTCCTCTTTTTTCTTTGGATCATTTCAGAATTAAAATAGTCCCAGAATTTCAAGAACAGACTGACGTTAAGTTTGGTAAAGACATTCCCATCAGCCCTCAGTTGTACTTTGTCCTCAGCTAATCAACAAATGTTAACATTTATATATCAAAATTACACCTGCTGAAGCATGTTAGCAACTTCAAGCTCAAATTCAGACTGTTTCATTCTCTTCATATAAATTTAATATTAACTGCTGTAACCACTGTAAGAAAATATTTCAGTCTGTCAGACCTCCCCAACAAACCCAGCCGGCTCGTATAATGGCCATAGTCTGTCATGAGGCTGTTTCCTTAATGTTGTTTTCTGCTGTGGATTACACACATACTCTCACACAGGACAAATCCCGAACTGAGAAATCCAAACACCCAGGCAATTTCTTTCATCACCCAAAGCCGTTTTTCCGCGACGGTGCCGTAGCGGCGGCCACGCGCTCGGTAAGCCTTCGCGGCGCTGTGTGGATGTGGCTGCCAGACGTTCGGGCTCTCTGTTCTCTCCGCAGTCGAACTGTCACGCTCTGAATGGCCTCCGCTGTGGTGCAGATTGTGTGGCCCAGGGCAGGACACAGGATTGTAGGATTGTGAAAATTGCTTTACTCCTCGCCTTCCTCCATTTTACTTCTTCACGGTGTGGAAAAAAATGTGTGCAAAACACTGTAGATGGATTTTGGAGTAGTTTTGCTGCTTGAAACTCATCAGTATTGTAAAACAATTGAAAAACACAAATCAGACTTTAACTACAGAAGCACTAATTTCAGTCGTGTGCTTTTATGGAGGCTCACGGCGTGCTGCCTTCCAGCTGAGTCTATATTTTGGACACATTTTAACTGCAGGCCGTAACATAATAAGTGCAAACGACGTTAAGGAAACTTGTGACTTCACATTCCTGCCTGAATTGATTCTCACACACACGCCCCCCCATGACAGCAGAGATCACGTTAGGAGGGGTCATGCCTGAAAATAGGATGTATGGAAATGAATGAGGTCAGTTTGAGACAAGAATAGTTACCGGCTCACAAAATCAGTATTAATAAAAGCACTGGAAAAACCCCAAATGCATTAACCCTTAGTCTTGGGCTAAGGGTTAATGCATAGGCTATTTTGGGCCTTTAAAACATGTTTACCATAGTGATGTTTGGTGTATTTTTTTATGATCTGATGATTATTTTTTCACTTTGACATACTGTACTACAACAACTGTGTTCATGTTGGTGTGATCGGGGACCTGGAAGGGTTCAACTGCACCAGATTAAAAAAAAAAAAAAAACATATAACAAAATCCAGCGTTTTTCCAATCTCCTGCTTCAGATTTGAGCCACTGTGCTTACTGTAGTTGTGCCTGCAGAGTTTTGCAAAGCAATGAGGGATTGTCATCGACTTTTGGGCGCACTTCAAGTTTGACCTCTAAATAAAGTGGTTTAGATGATCTGGCTGAACTGCTGGTTTGCAGAAGCAGCAGAATACCTCTCGATGCATCCGGCCATTTCTCGCCCATTCTCGTTTCCTTATAGCAGCGTTGTCGCTGTCCCAGATCTCAGCAACGAGTAAACTCTCTCGTAGCAGATAGATGCGGTGGCCAGAGCTGCGGATGAGAGACCCGAGTTCCAATAAATCTGAATTACCCTTTAAGCCTGGTCTCTGGAAAGACATCTGCCCAAATTACAAAGACTCATACGAGGCCAAAAGGTCATGAGAAGCTGTAATAATTCATGTTCACTCACATAGTCAGTGCACTCAGGTAAGATTTTCAGTAGTTGATTCTTTTCCAGAGTGTGTGTGTGTCTCTTGACGTTACACAAAGCCCGTCTCCACTGTACTCTCTCCTCCTTCGGCTTTTGTTCGGGAGAATTGATTGTCCTTTTGTTCGCCGTCGAGATGGATCGCAGCGCTGGCAGGCAGCGTTTGGTGGAGTTTTATTCAGACATCCAGCTTCCTAAATGTGCTTTCATAGCCTCCCGTTACACCAGTCATTAATTACTCACCCCAGCACAGTGCAGGGCCCGCCGGTCACCACGGCAACGGCAACGGGCCCGGCTACGAGGAGCGCCTCGGTTACACGCCGTCATCGTGGCGGCGATCCGTGTCTTTCCTGTGCCGGTTGTTCCGTTCAATTGTCTTCAAGTCGCACAGCTGACTGGACTCAATCTTCTGTCTCAGATTTGAAATTTCAAGGATTTTACAACTCACCACAGCAGCGTATCGTTATCAGAGTTACACCGAGGAGGTCGAGGTGGACTTTATGTCATCTATAGTAAAGATTTGTCCATTCATGATGTCCAGTATTTCAGACGGTGCTGTTTGGATCTAATTTGAGGAAATGAAGTGACTCACCGGTGCTCTCCTGCATCGCAATTATACTCACTTCTTAAAATGGAGGCTTTATAATAACAGTTTAGACAAAGGTATTAATGCTGCTGAACCTGCATGTGTCTGACTGCCCAGTGTGTGTGTTGTGTTTCTTTTATGTATTTTCCTCATTAGTTTCTTGCGTGTGCATGTCATGACTTGACAACACACAAATGTGTTAATACTTTAGGTATTTTGCAGCTACTGATCACACCACCGTGTCGCTTCATTAAGTACTGTGCTGGTTATGGCTGCTGTGTGTATGTGGACTGCTTGCCTTGTAGTTTTGAGTTTAATTGTGCTTGTGTTGTTTTTGTTTTTACTTCTATTCTCATTTTTATTTCACATACTTCTAGTCATTTATTTCTTATTTTTTGAAGTTATCTGGACTTATTTCTGTCACTGTGCTGCTGCAACACTTCAGTTTCCTCTCTGGGGATTAATAAAGGCTTCTACAATCTTATTTTATTCTTAGAAAAGTAGATTAATACTGTGTTTAGAAGAACACAAAGGCTGTAGTTTCTGTGAGATTTAGGAATGAAGCGGTGGTCGTTAAGAGAAGGAAGTAGTGAAGAGGACATGTGAGTGTGTCTGAGTATCTGACTGAAAGACTGTTTTGTGGGTTTTGCTGCTTTTTGCTGTCTTCACAATGAGCTGTTCTGTCTGAGAGGTTATGGGAGTGCTGCTCGACAGCTATTTATTTCTCCTGCATAGAAGTTTATTTACAGGATGGATTTCAGACAGAACAGTCTCTCTTCACAAATCACAGCCACTGACAAACATTTCAAAATGTCCTTTCTGTTCATTCAAATGTGTACTTCACATCCCTCCTCTGTTTTCTTTTTCTTCCTTTCCTCACCAGGCCAGCCAGCTCGGAGTTTACAGAGCATTCGTGGACAACTACGAGCAGGCTGTGGAGACGGCGGAGAAGTGCTGCCAGGCTAACACGCAGTTCGCTGAAATCTCTGAGGTAGGAAGGAGAGACGAAAGCATGGTTAACAACACCACACAGGGATAACATCGTATGTTGTTTTCACAGAAATCGAACAGTTAACTGTTAAGCTGTTGCAGGGTCATTTTACCACCATGTAAAATCAGTCAGTCAAACACTTGACCCCCTGCATACCAGCAAATTATCCAATTGAGGTCCACAAGTTGTTCTACTTTTGATATATGGAGCGGTGCTGTATCTGATTTAGATTTTAAAAATAAACACAGGTTGAGTTGAATGGCTGGAGGGATTTTTACAAACACTACACGAAAAAAACATGTTGAACTCCCATAATTCCCGCCTATATAGTAAAAGACGAGTACCGGCTTGGTGTTATCCTCCTCCTACATGCTCTTTTGTTGAGCTGCAGCTGATGAGAGACACTGACTGATCTGCTGTTCACTAATCTAATCGTTGATTGATATGATACGCTTTGAAGAATACTGTATAAAAAGTGTGCACAAGTGTTACTACTGCAGCACATTAAAGTGAGTCCAAAGTCTCTCCTGTGTTTTCTGTGATTACTGTTATTTCAGGAGCATGTTGTGGTCTTGTGTAGCTGTAAACCTTCGTCCTCAAAGAAGTAATGTGACTGACAGAGTGCTGGATTGTGTGCTATTAGGGGAAGG
The DNA here is from genome assembly GCA_023238725.1 of Scortum barcoo. Lineage (NCBI taxonomy): Eukaryota > Metazoa > Chordata > Actinopteri > Centrarchiformes > Terapontidae > Scortum > Scortum barcoo. The sequence goes on from CM041545.1 coordinate 19,964,320, forward strand.
AACAGTTTCTGAGAGGTGTCGTGTAGAAAGAATCTATTTTGCGAGCTGCTCAACAGTTTGCTCCCTCGTGCACTGTACTAGCAAAATGCTCTCCCATTACTCACCCACGCAGCTTTTATCATTTCCCTGCATTTAAATTTGAATGTCCTGCCGAATATTTCTGTACAAATGCAGCCAGAGGCAATTTTGGGGAGTGTGTGTGTGTGTGTGTGTGTGTGCATGCGTGTGTAGCTTGTGTGTATATCAGTTAAATGGGACAATGCAGAGGATGGTTGTTGGTGTTTTACGTAGTTTTAGCTCATCGGTGACCAGGAAAATATGAGCTCAGTATTGTGTACACAGACTGTAGATGAGCCCTGACAGCGTGATAAGTGCGTGAATATATTTTTTCCCACCAAACACAAGTTACCAAACGCTGAAAAGGCCCAGAACAATTTATTTCTTTTATCGCACACAAACTGGATTTGAAAACGCTCATTATGATGCTTCGAATGTAATTTTGGAGGCTAATATAACAAAAGTGACTCTGGTTTGAATAAATAATCGACAATCCCAGCAGTGTTATATTCTACCAATCCAACAAGGTTGGGAGTTGTGAAAGTTCAAACGGGATTACAGCTCTGTTCATGCATTTTGGCTTTTTTTCTGTTCGGCCAGCAGCCACAAAAAAGGGCACAAATGCAGCCTTAAAATAATGTTTCTTCACCGTAAATATTACTGATTGTAGAGGGCTTATTATTATACAGTGTGCACTTTAAAACAGAGCAAGTGCACACATCTTAACTGAAAAATAAAGTCCAGTGTTGAACAGTTTGTTTGCAGCTTTTGAGCTCTTTTTTTTGTACATTATCTTTCTACATTTCTTCATGCATGTGGCAGTTTCTGATGAACCATCAGTCTTCGTCCATGTTTTATGGGGTCTACCAGTTAGCATTGAGGCTGGTGTCTACATGCGGGATGGGGAATTCATCATCGAGGGTTGTTAATGGCCTAAGTAATGATGCATGACTCTGAACCATCTGAGCAAGATGGTGAGGGGGGGAAAGCTGCTGAGGATGGCATAATTAATTTGAAAGTGGATGACCTCAGTGCTAAAGCAAGGATAATAACCTCAACATGTTTTTTGTCTCTTAAGCATCCCAAACTGATATTTAATGGTCTTTTCAAAAGATTTTTTCCACTTTAACCTGCCTTTTGTCTCCAAACAGAACCTGAAGGTGAGGAGCCCCAAAGACTCAAAGGACCAGACGGCCAAGAACTCTCTCGAGGGTCAGTCACAACACGCTGCTTTTTACTTTATTCGACTAAAATATTAAAACATAACAAAATTCAAATATTTACATACAGCATATTATAAGTAATTCAGTCTGGTTTCTCTCATTTTTCTCATGAACAGCTTTGCTGTACAAGCCAGTAGACAGAGTGACTCGCAGCACGTTGGTACTTCATGTAAGTAAGAATCAGCGGCACATGTGTTTTAGTGTTTGTCTCTGTTGCTCACAAATTAATAGAAGAGGGCAGGATACAGGTGATTAGATCCTCAAGACTGCACTCTATTTTGCCAACAATGTAAGAATACAAAGTGTAGTTGTTTTTTATTTTAGGTATTTCTTAAAAATCTGCTTTGTCGCCACCTGTATGAAACATTTTCTCAAACTGTAATACTGAAGAATATTAGATATGTGACAGATTAGGGATTATCTATGTGAGTTTTTCTGTACTCATGCGACATGTGCATATGTTTTTTAATGTTTTGGATTTTGAAGAGAAACAAAGTGTGGAAAAAATGTGTTTATTATTCACAAACAAACTGCTCTGCCTCCTTTTCTTCTTTTATGACTGCACTGTTTACACCAGGGTTTTAGTTTATTGCATATATGAAATGTAATAGCCAATATCTATTATTTTTAGCAGGGGTGTTTATGAGGTAACTTTTTTAGTGGTATATCTGTGTGTATACATACATGCACCTGATTATTGCCTCTTTTATTTAAACATTTGTGTGAATGAAAAACTGATCTGTCTGCCGCTGCCCTCCAGGACTTGCTCAAACACACGCCCACCAGCCACCCGGACCACCCGCTCCTGCAGGACGCACTGAGGATCTCCCAGAACTTCCTGTCCAGCATCAACGAGGAGACGACGCCCCGACGTCAGTCTATGACGGTCAAGAAGGGAGAGGTGAGTGTTCAGAGAGATACACAGAAGTGAGCTTATACGAGTTATATCCAGTTATAACCACACATTAATATCTGATTTATACGTAGACTTGTATCCCAAAATCATGACAATATCATGACTCTTAGGTTTTGATGTCATTTGAACTCAAATAAGACCCAAAGGTGACAGAAAGATATCTTTTTTCCTCTACCTCTCTACACACAGCTGATGCTGTAGCAAAGATGTAGGTGCTAATAATTTTTGTGTTGAGTGTTGATGATGTCATGACCCCGCCCTCCAAATGACCTTGAAGTCGCTGCCAAGTGAGCGCACAGTGTCCGCCAATCTGCAGCCTAAAGCAGAGCCTGTGCCCTTATATGGTCATACCAGGGTCGCCAAGTTACGGGTGATTCTCTGTTTGCGTTAGGGGAGGTGGGTGGATGGGAAGAGACACAGAGCAAACACACACACACACAGACACTCACACACTCACAATCTACCCCCCACCATCGCTCACATCCCCGGAGTTGACTTGATGCACATGAATGGATGCCTCTTGATTGATAGCTTGCGTGACACTGCCGTACATAACGCCCTGTAATGAGCCACCGGTCCGCTCTGACTGGCAGATTCCAAGTTAATTATTCATAAATGGAGGGTGGGAGCTGAAAGAGCGAAGAGGCAGTGTCGGCTCCTCCCTCCGCTCACAGGGGGTGATTACTGCACCCTTTTCACACACACACACACACACACACACACTTTCCTACTCTCCACTCCATCCGTTCTTTCTCTTGTTTAGCTTTGAATACACACACACACACACGCCCCCCCATTCCACCCCAGTCTGTCCAGACCTCCACACCAGTCATCAAATATTTATTATGGACACATGAAAGCAGCACATGGAAATCGATGGGGCTCATTATATTGTACCTCAGAGTATATGATCCGCCTGAGGTCTGCGTTTCACAGACGGAGCTGCAACATACATAACTAATGTCTCGCTCATCAAAACGCTCCTGAAAGCTGAGAAGCAGACGACAGGCCTCGAGTGAGGGGGACAGTGCTTTAAAAGCTAATAAAACCTCTGTCACCTCTGGCAGAGAAGAAGCGGTTGTGATGGTGTTTCAGTATCTAAAATTACAAAAAAAAAATGATCAAGTAACTTGAAACTGCAAAGGCAAGCACACCCCCACCCTCCTAAACTGTCATTTTGCTGAAGCTGAGTCTGTACTTTGTCCTCTCCACGATGTCTGCGCACATTATCGTCGTTACAGTGTTGATATCTGCACTTTCTCTGCTACTTCAGACTTCCAAAGAGGGACTCAGATCTTTAGTTGTTAACTTAAAAAAGAAGTTATCCTCATGAGATGAGTGCAGGATTTGTGTGGGCCAAATGACATGTCTTTAATTTATCGAGAGGGTTGTGAGTCTGAGTGGATGATAGTTATGCTGGAAGTGTACAGGACTGAGGGAGCGCCTGCCCTCCGTGTGTGCACGCTAGCGAGTAACCTGTGGTTTTTTCAGTGGAGGAATGCAGGAGTGAAGCAGCACAAGCGGCCCCCAGAGACCCCCGGCCCGGCCAGATGAGGGGAGGGGACAAACAGAAGTGTGCTTAATTAAAATGCAAATGATGGCGCTGCCTAAATCTCAGTTCACCTCCCGGCTCTGCTTTGTTTGCCCGTGGGAAAGATGTGCCCCTGATGTGACTGTGTATGCGTGTGTGTGTATTTTGAGTAGAAATGCACACATCTCCAGCACTTCTCATCTGTCTGTCTTTCCCTCTTTCATTATACACACACATCTCCACACACACGCATTGTTTTGCACATATGCAACGCCCCGAAACACTCGAGCTGCCCCCTCCGAGCGTCTGTTCTAAATATAAACGCAGATCTTTTGTAAATTCATGCCATTACTCGCTGTACACACTCTGAGCGAGGCTCCTCCAGGAGATGGTCAATATTTAATCTGTGCTGTCAGCGCACTCTCCCTCACGTCGCTCTCCCTCCACGGTGGCGTTGCTGATGTTCCGGTCAGCTATTATGAGAAATGGAGAAAGTCACATTTCTCCTACTGGCTGTTCGATATTCTGAAAATGTCATCTGATGCGCTGAGACAGCTGGTTTTGTTGAGGATTTCTTTTCCCCCCACTTGCAGAGCAAAGCGGCAGCATAAGCACATTTTTAACTTCACCAGATTACAGATTGTAGGAATGAGCCTTCACTGTTTGTCTGCATCGAAAGATAAAAGAATTATCTTTTTTTAGATAAGAAAAAGCCTCTCAGATTAATCAAGTCCAAACCTTTTTTTAACGGATAGATTTAATTGTGCAGGTTAAACAGATGCTTTTGTGTCGCAGTGTTTTCAGTGGCCGGTCTCCACAGTTAGAAGCCTGTAAATCCCTAATCTATCTGTTATCCCTGCCTTTATTTTATCTCTTTATCGTGACATCAGCGGAGGAGAGGATTATCACTGAGGCTTGATGGGCAGCGTAGTTTCTCAGTAGGCAAATTCAAGTCCGGTTCACTTACTTGAACATTAAGACAAATCTGTTTAAAACTACTCTGCTGACTCTTTTTTTTAATCCTCATCAGTTAGTGTTAGTTATTTAGCGAGGGTACCTAATGTATAGCAATCCAGCCTAATCTACTGTTGTGCTTTCTGTTTGATAATCCAACCCATAATCTAGTCTAGTCTCAGATTTTACCAGTTTGATCGTAAGATTTTAGCTTGTCGGACACTGAGGTTGCTTCCAAATCTGACATTCAGATTTCAGAGCTGCTTTTTGATGCACGCAGAGAAATTCTTTGTTTGCTTGTTCTCCCTGATTACCATCCATAGAAAAAAAAAAGAATAATTAAAGAGTAACTCTGCACCAGATTTTTTGGAAGGAGGAAAAATATAGCTGCTCCGGCCTCTGTGGGTTTGAAAGGTATACTGTGAGTCTCTTGAACCTCTGACCACAGCCAGCATCATAGCGAGGTGTGGTCAGGTGTGGCCTGTGTGCTGCGCCGCCGCTGCACAGGGAGTGGACGAGGAATATCATACATGCCAGGCTATTAAAACTGGCTGCAGTTACTCTTTGAAAAGTTACAAAGAAAGTTAAAAAGGAGAAGAGACAAAACAATATAAAAATGAATATGTATGCAAATTACAAAACTGTCTACCAAGATTCAAATAAGCGATAAATATGCAAATCTGTAACTCAGGTGAAGAGATGTGGCCTACTTCCTTCCTCTTCTTAGTGCCACCATGTGTGTGCCACCTTGTGTTTAGTGCTGATTGGCAAAAATCAAGTAAAATTTCTAAATATCGACACGTTGCCTTCATGAGCATGTTAGCGTGCTCGCATTTAACTCCACTATGCTGAAGTACATCCTAACAGAGCTGCTAACAGATCTGCAGACTCTTGGTCTTCTTTCTATATATACACATTTTATGTATGTAAATTTAATCCCTAATATGCTGTGAGTAATTGGCCGTGGATTAAAAGCCCAACCAGGACCGGAGATCACGCTGATGATGTGCTGTACACTGATTGTGCTATTTAAATGAATGTATAGCTTTACAGTAAAGCTCAAACTCCAGTTTTCCTGCCAAAACTGAGCCGAGCACTGTGACCAATATCTCCCTCTACTCAACTACTAAATATAGACTGATGTGACAGCATGTAGATTGACAGAAGTAAGGCAAGATGGAGCCTTGTTTTACATCCTGGTTTGAAGATATCCTCGGGGGGATTACACTACACGTGGAGCGACTTCATACACGAGCCATTCTCATCAAAGTCCCCGAAAACCCAAAGATGGAGGCCTGAGCGACGAACGTGTGCAGTAAAAACTCAGCAGGGCCTCGATATTGTGAGCAATTTCGACATATCAAAGATGGTATCTGCTCCGACACAAACTGGATCAGGAAATAGGAAGGAGGGAGTCGTTGTGTGGGCTCTGACAGATGCCGCCACGAGAGAAATATGCCAGATAGACAGAAAGCAACTCATGTGGAAGTTATCTATCACAGACAGCCATCATCACAAGGTCCATTATCTACCTGCTGATGAATAAGCACGCCCCGCCAGTGGGAATTAGACTCATATTAGATCCTTATTTTGGGGGATCAGGACGGGTAATCTGCTGTACAGTAGGATCCTCACGTGTGGGGGCGTGCTCGCATGAATAAAAATGCCTTAAAACAGATCACTGCAGTGGAGCTGCTTTGGTGATGCGTAATATGGTTTGGTATCTACAGTCAGAAACTGAAGAGCTACTCTGCCTCTCGCTCGAGTCTCCTTCTTTCTATCTTCGTCTCATTCGGCCGTTCACTTTCCTTCACTCCCTGTCTTTCAATTTCTCTCTTTTGTGCCCTTATATCTCTCTCTGTCTTTGTCGCCCACCCCCCCTGCCCACCCATCTTCTCAGCATTGTGCACAAACGTTAATGCTGACCGACACAGCATGATCCCCGTCTTCGCCAGCAGATGTCCGTCAGTCAGGTTTTGTAGGCACAAACATCAGCTCCACTTCAGCGTGTTCTGCCAGTGACAGTAACTGTGTGGTCATGATGGGAGGCGGCGGTGGGGAGAGGAGGAGGAGGAGGAGGAGAAGGGGAGGTGACAGGAGGGGGAGGGCACAAAGCAAATGACTTGGGACGTGATTGGTCCAGAAAAAGTGTGATGTCATGCTTCACGGCTGCTGGTGTGGCCCCTCCATCCAACATGGATGTCGTTCTGTATGTGAAGCTAAGGTGTCCTGCGACGAAAAATATATTAAGCTCATAATGTAAACTTGTAAAATGTGCATTAAGTTTTCTGATTTGCTTTGTCTGGAGAGCAGCAGCAGACATATTAATAATCTTAAAATTAATAGCCAAGTTAACTGCTGTTTCAGGTGTCAGTGTTTATTCCTAAAAAGGCACCTGAGCCTGAAGTGAGTGTCAACCATCAGTGCTTGCGCTTTAACATCATCCTTTATGTCTTTGCAAAAGACAAATGGGTGCAATCAAACTAGGTATCAACACAAAGTGGGTGAAATCAGCTGACAACTTGATCAAATGAGGTAGATTTTTTTTTTCAAATGTCAAAAGTCACATTTTGATATTTGAAAACTGATTATATAAATTATAATTTGTGCAATTAAAAGAATGAAAGCGAGTAATAAATGTATTTGTAAGGTCCCATTACCTTCATCGTTTGCTTGCTGAGTTCATCTAAAACTTCTTACAATACACCTCTCCTGTCTAACCTCCTGTTTTATATTCAGCACCACATGTAAAACTGAGGTTATGAGCATGTAAAAGTGGACCATTTACTACTACTACTGAGCTGTGGTTTGACATTCGTCTGCTGTTTTTGCTCAGAGTCCATTCTTTTAAATGTATTTTTGTATTTGGGAAATGACATCAGTGCCCCCTTTTGGCAAGTGACAGCATTACACATCTCATTATGTAGTCTGACATCAGTGATTAGTCCCAGAGCTCCAAATAACGCTCTCCCTTCTCCTCCACCACCTCATTCATTCCTCGGTGACTTAGAAAATTGATGATTGTGCCAGAATATGGTGAAAGAACGTACCAGGTAATTAGTTTAATCGGCGCAGTTTAATGCAAAACTCCATCCACCTTTCTGCATAATCGTTTGTTTAATATTGAGCACACGAGCTTTGTTAATGATGATTGAATAAAACCAATGATTCTCATGATAGTGCATCAAGTAAACTATAAAAAGGAGAAAGGTCCAGTCTCTCTTGCTTCCCTCTTGCCTCCTCCAAGTGCTGATGAAAGAAGGGTGTTGGGGGGGAAGAGAGGAGAAAGGACAAAGCTTTGGTATGCTGAGCCAACACAATAACCTGTTGTAACACATTTTTCACTCACAATTCACAGAAATTATCAATGATATTATATTATAGTGTTTTGTGTGATATCTTTGTAAACATACCTCCGTAATGAGCCGCCGAGGTAGTTTGTGTCACCGATCCACCTCTGCTGTCTGTCGTTCTCACAGAACCGCCAGCTTCTGAGGGACAGTTTCATGGTGGAGCTGGTGGAGGGCGCCAGGAAGCTGCGGCACGTCTTCCTCTTCACTGATCTGCTGCTCTGCGCCAAGCTGAAGAAACAGATCGGAGGGTGAGAAACGCCACTGTTTTTTCTTTTTTTCTTTTTTTTGCATCTGATCCTCAGCCAAGTTAGAGTGGCTGCAGCCGTAAAAATACACCAAAACACACCGAGTGCCAACATTGCGAGCAACTGTTTGTACTATTAAGGTAATGCAGAGGATGGTAATTAGTTTGAAATGTATTTTACTCAAATGAACACTTCACAATACAATGAGATCTTTTTGGCCTGAGGGACAAGATTTCAAAAATATCGTGCAGTAAAAATATAATCATTCGTAGGCATTAACAGACATAAACACGGTTAACCTGCTTCTTAATTGTTCTTTTTCTCCCCCTTTCCACTATTCATCCACATCTTTTATCAATCCATTCATCCTTTCATACCTCCTTCACGCCCTTCTTTTTTATTCCCATGTCACCCTCTCTTTCTGCCGCTGCAGTAAAAACCAACAGTACGACAGTAAGTGGTACATCCCGCTGACGGAGCTGACCTTCCAGGGCCCCGAGGAGACCGAGCCTCTTACCATCCCCCAGGTCCCCGACGAGGAGCTCGATACCATGAAGGTCAAGATCTCGCACCTCCGCAGTGAGATCCAGAGAGAGAAGGTAGCGTGGACGCACAACTGTTTTAACAAAAAGTCTGTCCAGAGATTAACAACAGTGCATCTTTTTGAGTTCGTCCTCTGCAAGATTCATGCGACTGTATGTAGTATCCGACACAAACACACGTCCTCTTTGATTTCAGAGAGCCAACAAGGGTTCAAAGGTCATCGACCGTCTCAGGAAAAAGCTGTCTGAACAGGAGTCCCTGCTCCTGTTGATGTCTCCCAGCATGCCGCTCAGACTCTACAACAAGAACGGCAAGGTGACGACGCTCTCTGACTTTTTCTTCATTCTGTTTTTTCATCATCGTATCTGCCCCATCCTCCTCCTTCTGCTCTTTGCATGCTCCTCTTCTCCATATTTCATCTGTTCTTTTGATTTTACTACTTTTTGTCGTCCTCTGCTTCGTTGTACAGCACAGCATCATTCATTCTCCTTAATCTGCCGCATATTTAAACTTTCTTGTGTCAGTACGAGCCACTTGCTGTAAAATATCTTACATCTGTTCAAGCTGCCTGGACGAGAGGACATTAAGATTGTATATCTGCACAGATGTCATGTGTCCTTTTCATTTTTCAGCCTGCCTCTCCACGGACTAATTAATGATGAAATAACGGCCTTTTTTTTTTGTGCGTGTGCATTCAGAGTTACAGCTTCCTGATTTCGTCCGACTACGAACGTGCAGAGTGGAGGGAGATAATCAAGGAGCAGCAGAAGAAATGTAAGTGTCAGAAGAGTTCACATTTACAAAACATCTTAAGCGTTTAACACATTTTTAGCATATTTTGGATCTGTGTACATCAGCAGCTACTGATCCAACAACCATGTGATGGAGAAAAAAAACAACATGCAGTGCTGTTACAGTCTTTATTCGTCATCTTCTCTCAAGGTTTTAAAACTTCCTCCTTGACTTCCATGGAGCTTCAAATGTTGACCAGCTCCTGCGTCAAACTTCAGACTGTCCACCACATTCCACTTAGCACCAATAAAGAAGGTAAGCCATCATTTTTGTAGTTTAAAGTTGTTTTTAACACTCACATATTTTCTTTATCAAATGGTTTCTGTCACATGATTGAGTTAAGACAAATTCCACAGTGAAATTACAGGATGTTTGAGCTCTGTGTGCTGATGTTATTCTTTGTTTTCTGCATCGTTCTGAACCATAAAAACACCCCCAAAATTTGCCCTGAACAGAGAGTGTGATGAATAGTTGTGATTTACAGTAGGACATAATGTACACAGAGGTTTAAGGCACATGTTTTATACTCTACAGGGCTGTTTTATTCCTTCCTTCCATGTCTGATTCTGCTCCAAAACAAACAGAGATCTGCATGCTTTTTCTAACTCCTCCTCACTGACTTTTTTCTTTTCTTTTTTTTTCCTTCTCTGCTCACTGACTGTTTTTCCAGAGGATGAATCCCCTGGTCTCTACGGGTTCCTGAATGTAATCGTCCACTCTGCCTCCGGCCTCAAACAGAGTTTGAGTGAGTCCCTCACCCTTTAGCCTCCACGCAAACAACAGAAATAATCAGAAAGCTCAACTTAGATGTGACCATAGAACAGCGGAAAACATAAATGAATGTGTTTCCATTCAGACTTTACTTTATTTTAGGTTAAATTTCACTGGTTGATTTGTAGAAATTTTCATAACATACACCCTTAGATGCTGGTTTGGTATATTATATGATATTATGTATGATTACTATTACTAAAGATTTTACAAATTTCTAATTTGCTTTCTGCTGATAACATCCAACAATTCACCAGGTCAATCGCTAATGTCAGTCATATAAATATATATAAATCTTTTTAACTCTCTCTCCTCTGTCTCAGATCTCTACTGCACATTGGAGGTGGATTCTTTTGGCTTCTTTTCAAATAAAGCTAGGACGAGAGTGTATCGATACACTACTGAACCCAAATGGAACGAGGTGAGAGACTCATGTAATATAAGCAACTCTGCATACTCCAGTTTGAATCAAAACTGGAATATGCAAAAGCCTTTCAAGGTTAAAAAGTTAGAATTAATGTCTGCACAGATTTGTAATATTTTGAATGCTAAACATTGTTTATTAGAAAACCGTATCAGCATGTTTATTTCTTTTTGACTGGAGACATACATGAAGACATTTCCTTCTTGGTGCACTTTATGCTGCCTGTCTGACATCTGGTCCTGCAATCAGTGAACTGTCCATCTTTGAGTAATGAAAAGATGTCCAACAGAAACCACACAGGGCATCTGCAGCTCCTGCAAACATGCAGCAAACACACACATACTGCATACCCAAACACAAACATGAATGCATTAACGACATAGCTGGATGTTGAAGATTAGCACTACGGAGGAAGAAGCACTCTGAGACACAATCAGTGGATCTGCAGCACAGTTTTCTTTTTTTTTCCTCATTGTGGACCCAGACTCTTTGAGGATTTTTGCTCAGCAAAGTGGAAATAACATCTGTTAATGAGGGGCTGCTGGTGATGACTCACATCTGTCCAAATGCTAAGTGAACCAACACAGTGTGGGCCTCACAACGATGTGCAAACCATATGCCCCCGTTATGTGCCCCCGTACATAATTACAGGGAATGTTGGTCAGCTGTGGCGAGATGTACTGTATGGAAATAAATGCAGGGTGGGGCTTTCTGGATGTTTATAATCTCTCTCTTTCTTTGTGCCTATATTAGTGCCATTGTTTTTGAATCTTGGACAAAAAAAACAATAATAGTTTTTTTTTGCCTTTTTTTTCCCCCTTAAAGGAGTTTGAGATTGAGCTGGAGGGCTCTCAGACCCTGCGGCTTCTCTGCTACGAGAAGTGCTACAACAAGACCAAGCAGAACAAAGAGGATGGAGAGAGCACAGACCGCATCATGGGGAAAGGACAGATCCTGGTATGACATGACGTCACCTCCCCCCACACACACACACACACACACACACACACACACACACATACTCACACTTTTCAGCAGACCCATCATGACTCATTACTGATAGGCAGTTATGTCACCACCGCTGCCACAAAGCGTGAAATCCATATTATTGCTCAATGAAAGACTCAAACTGAGCATGTTGGAGAAATTGGCTGATTAGATTAATTGCCCTATTACGTAACGGATGAGCAGGGGTTGGTTAAATGGAGGGAAATTGCTGTTCAGTACATGTCATTTGATTATTAAAAAGTGATGATGCGTCTCTCTGAGGCAGCATTTTTTGATTAAATGACACCAAGCTTTTTCATTTTTCTTTCTAGCTGCTTAAAACATTAGTCTCTATGATGGCTATTGAGTAACAGGAAAGCCATTCTGCACATGTTGCAGTCAAATCAACACTATCAGCTGCTCTGTCCATTAAAAGTGCCAAAAATCCTGATAATACTCCAGAAAAAAAAACAAAAAACCCACAGACGCTGAGCTGAGCAGTCTGGCCGTGAGACGATGGACTGATCGCAGGTTGATAGCCGATCTGGATAGCAGGTGATTAGGTTGCCAAGGCGACGGCAGACTGGAGGATAATGCCAAGTGTCACTCAGGAGTTCGACAGGGAGAGAGAGAGAGAGATACAGACAGACGGAGAGATTTAACCTGAAATGTGAGTCTTCTTTTTCATTCACCAAAAAAAAAGAAAAACCCTCCTCCACCCACAGCAGGGCAGGTGTGTGTTTGTTTGTGTGTTCACATATTCACAAAAACACATAAATTGATCTTTTCTCTGTGTGTGGAAGATGTCTTATTTTGTGTTTATCTTGAACAATCCCAGAAAATAGACATAAATATTTAACATATGGCTGAATTTTATGAGTGTGAAAACAACATTAGCTTCCTGCTTTATCATTCGCACACTGAATTCTGTGCATCCTGAACACTTTGTTCAAAGAGGATTACATCTACATCCGAACCAGCAGAAGTGTCATCGCTCGTCTGACAAACTGTGAATCACAGTCGCACGCTCCACCTAGTGGTTCCTTCGGCAACCCAGAGAAACCGTCGCTCCTCGACAGATGATGTCATTCAAAACAAACCACCCAGAGCGGTGAGAAAGTTGCAGGATTTTCACAAATCCAGGACGAGAAACTACCATTCCTGCTTCAGGGCCTAATAAATCCCACACCTTTTTTTTTTTTTTTTTTTACACTTTTGCTATTTTACAAAATAAAATAAAATAAGCATTAATTTGCCACACATGCCCTCCTGGTATTGGTAATTAACCATTTACCTGTCTAAATGTAGTTTAAATTTTTTGAGTGGTCCTGTTTTGTGTATTTATTGTTGTTTTATCCATGTGTACTGTAATCCTTGCTTCATATAGATAGAAATGTTTAGTTACAGTTGCACACAAACACTGGAAAAACAGAAGAAGGTTAATTACTCCCAGTGAAACAGTATAATAAAAGATTAATCATGACAACCACAAGATGTAGGCTGGACATTTTCACCCACACCTTTTTTATTTTGGTAATATATTGATCACATATTTTTGCATTTGTTCATTAACTTAAACATTTTTTAAAAGTGCAAAGTGTGCTGCACATTTTCAGGCTGTCACTGCAGGTTGCATGAATGCATACATTTACAGTATATATAAGCCTGTTTCCATTTGTATGTGGTGTAAGAATAGTCCTTCTGTCCCAGCTCTTACTGTTGGCTTCATGTCAGCGTTTGATACGGTTTAGTTTCAGAGATCTGATTTATTGGAAAATGATATGTTGTTAAACAGCAACGGGGCTTGCTTAACCTCTGAAAGGCTGTAGAAGATAAAATTGTATTTACTGGCCAAAAACTTGAGCTTTTAAAACATTTTTATCAGGAAGGAAAATGAGTCCTTACGGCTTTGCTGTTTTTAGAGGAAGGTAATTCTGTGCAGATAAATGGCTCAAACCGAAGAGCCCTCTTAGTGCTCAGAAACTCGGTTATGAGAAACATGATCTGGCCTTCGCACGCAATCAGATGGGCCTCAGTCTTGGTAAACATACACCATACAGTATACTGTGTGTGTCTGTTTCATTGTGTCAGATGTGTGTGTGCTTGGCTTTTATTGCCCCAGATTGCATGTCTAATCAGATGTGAGCGTGTTTGTGCATGTTTGGGTGTGAATTTAGTCTTCAAACAAAGTAGATTTGTTTGTCGTATTTATAGAAATACAGTAAAAGGACGTAACACAACAACAAAACCACCTTTCGAGCATTCCTCTCCGATAAAGGGGAGATTTTCTGCACTGTTATGTTGACATAACTGAGCTGTATGTAAGAAAGACAACGGCGTGCAAAGATAACTTAATCTCAACACAGCAAATAAACATTAAAATACATACAGGTGCAGTAGGTCGTGAGAAAATAGTGAGAGCTTCAGTTCAACCTTTTTCTTTTTTACATATGCTACTAAGTAACAAACAGACTAGCAAATAAATGGGCAGTGGTGGAAGAAGTAGTCAGATCCTTAACTAAAAGTATCATCAATTCAATTCAATGGTGTATAAAAATACACCATTACAAATAAAATTTAAAGTTCTACTCAAGTTAAAGACTTTCTATATAGTACTATAAAAGAAAAACTAGTGGTTGTGCAATAAATGTGACCTGTAGACAAGACATTACTGCTTCTTTAGTTCAAATGAAATATCACTTATAAATATTGAAATATTATATTGTGTATTTATAACATATATTGTCTTTGTCCTCCCCCCAGCTTGACCCTCAGACTCTGCAAGGCAAAGACTGGCAGAGAACAGTTATTCCCATGAACGGGGTAAGTAGATCACACACTATGTTTACCAAATTTCCCTATGGGATGAATAAAGTATATTGATTTGGAGTACATTTTCTAATTTTGAATTGCTTTCCCTTCACTTTTAAAAAGTTGACACTTTAATTATCTGCCATCTCAACATACTCATTATGTGCCACATAGGTTCAGTACAGCTTTACATTTATATTACAGTAGCACACAGCAGTGAGGACTGAACAGTTTCTCCCAGATGTGGTTCAGCAGTTAATCTCCATCTGTTTTTTTTAACATGGCAGAATTTCCTCAGTATCATGGAAAGCTGTTGCAGATGGACTCCAGGCTTGTCGACCGGCTTCGCACTCCTTAAAACCTGTTTTAACTTTGAGCCCCTTTTTTTTCCCTGTTTCAGATCGAGGTTAAACTTTCCATGAAGTTCACCAGCCGAGAGTTCAGCCTGAAGAGGATGCCTTCGCGGAAACCGATGGGCGTGTTCGGAGTCAAGATCTCCACAGTGACCAAGTCAGTTCACATTTTAAAAAACACAGAAGTTAATTATCGAGTCATCATCTGGTCACCTGTACTGTTACTCTTATTTCTACTTGTCTGTGAAGCAGCACAGGGCATTTCTAATCTCCAGTGAGGTTCCTCAGGGATCGATTCTGGGCCTCCTCTCCTTTTACATTAATACTAGCACAATAATAGAGGCACAATGAAAATGCTAACATATTTTAATGTTTACTATGTTAACCATCTTAGTAACATTTTCTAAATAGCACTAAACACAAAGCACTGGAGAAGTTAAAAAATTTGACCTGAGCTGAATAAAAAGTACCACCAAAATTTTAATAAACGTCTGTCACAAACTTCCCAGATAGTTCATCCAGACGTTGCACTAAATCTGCACAAAAGGCAGGCTAATGGTGAGACTTGAGAAAAAAGTTGTGAATCAACAGAGTCATACAAATTTTTATATCTGGCCTCAATTGATATATTTATAAAAATTCATATTTCTTGAGACATTTCACTGAAAAAAAAATCAACCTAATGAACAGTCTGTATAAGATGTTATGGCATTATTTTATGTACGATGTATTTTTATATTTTAGTATGGATCAAAGTGGGCTTCCATTTGCAATTACTTTGTATTCAATGAGACGGGGGAGGAGAAAGCCTGTAGTAAAACCATCAGCCTGTTTGTGTGTTTGTGGCCGTTGTTGCTGCTGATAAGTGACATTAATTAGGATTACAGATAACAAGTGGGTTAACTAGATTTACCAGCAAAAGCCAATTAGCATTGTAGAGAAAACATTTCAACAGAAACACGAGCAAAGAGCCAGAGGCATCGCTAGCTTTTTCAGTAATCAAAGCGATGCAGAACACAGCGATTAGCCTCGTCCATTTTTGTCCCAGTAAACAAAACAGTTAGTGCCTCATCATCTTTTTAATGTCTTTGCTGGTAAGTGTTTTACCGCTCGTTGGTGATCATTAACGTTTGTCTCTATCCAGGCGAGAGCGCTCCAAGGTGCCCTACATCGTCCGGCAGTGCCTAGAGGAGATTGAACGGCGGGGAATGGAGGAGGTGGGCATCTACCGAGTATCTGGAGTGGCCACCGACATTCAGGCCTTGAAGACGGCCTTTGACACCAGTGAGTAAAGCCTTTTATTTCAATCGCTAAATGAACTGAAAAATAGTTATAATACTAAAAGATGGCATTTTATCTAAGTATGTACAATATTTTCTACATATTTTGTACATATTTAATATGTAATATTTTGTCTTCACATCCTCTTTCATGGTTTTAATACTGTAACTGCTGCGTATTTCTAGGACTGAAGGCTCAAAGGACCATCACCTGAAGGAAACACCTTTTTCTTTCTTTCTGTTTTTGTTGATCAGGTGATCATGACTGTCGCTCGGTTTGTTAACATGATGTATTTTCTCTGATGTGAAAAATTAACCTCCAAGGTTCAAGGACTAATTCCTTATAAACCCGCATTTGCATTGTGTGTGTATGTGTGCTAATTATGAACGTTTTCTGAAGACGCATGGCGGCTGCTGCTCGTGCCGAGGTGTTTCCCCCATGTCTCATCATCCTCCTTTGCCAAACTCCTCATGTTCTCAAGCTCTTCATGTCGTTCTCGTCCTCCTCTTGCAGATCATAAAGATGTGTCAGTAATGATGAGCGAGATGGACGTCAACGCCATCGCCGGGACCTTGAAGCTGTACTTCAGAGAGCTGCCAGAGCCGCTCTTCACAGATGAGCTCTACCCCAATTTTGCAGGCGGCATCAGTGAGTCACTCTATTGATACTATCAAACACACCTGATTATAAGTTAATGAATGATTCAAGCTGAGTATAAGAGCTGTAGCTGATCACAGTAGCTCCGTTCTCCATTTGCAGGATGTGTAAAAACTGAATTCCTTTTCTTTTTTTGCAGCTCTGTCTGACAGCGTCGCCAAAGAGAGCTGCATGTTGAACTTGCTGCTGTCGCTGCCAGAACCCAACCTGGTGACATTCCTTTTCCTTTTGGATCACCTGAAGAGGTAGGAACAAAAAAAAAAACAACACTTTCTTCCATCATATGCAGACATGAACATTAATGTGCACAGGAAGATACACAACAGCAAGACAGAAATATCAGGACGTGCATTCACCTTGGTGGTGCTATTCTTGTACCAATAAAGCAGAAGTAGTCATTAGTTGGGGGGAGCGTCATTCAACCGCAACAACATCTTCTGGTTACCATGGTGATTTTGAATAACAAGAGGCTCCCACATTGTGAGCACCAACAATGCAGCTACACATCAGCTTCAATGTACTGATTGCATGTGTGTGATGGACAGCACAAGAATATAGCTTTTATCAAGAAAATGTGAACTTTGAATATAAAGTTAAGCGAGGGGAGGATGAAAAATGTATTATTATTATTATTCATGTTATTTCACTTATTTCACTTATTGTTAACAGTAAAAGTATAAAACGTCCAGTGCTTATTGGCTGGGACTGTAGGTAAGGGTGCGATGATTATCTCCATTTTTGATTGATTGGTTATTCAGTTTTTGTATTAATCAATGAATCTGAATGAGTCTAAGATGATCAAAAATAATTCATTTCAGAGATTCAAGTCACGCCCAATGACATGATGATATTTGAATACAGTGATCATTTTCAGCTTAAATATAAATGAATGAATATGAAACAGAAGCTCACAGTGTAAAATGTTTGCCATCTTTGGCTAATGAAAAACCTAAATGATTAATCAGATATCAGCGTTGCTCTGTCAGTCAATCATGTCGCCACGAGTAGAATCGAATTAATGACAGAAGCCCACACACTCATCTGTTGCGGCGCATTAACGTCGCCTCCGTGTCGTCTTGTCGTCTAACGGACTCGTCTGTCCTCCTCCCCTCAGGGTGGCGGAGAAGGAGAGCATCAACAAGATGTCCCTCCACAACTTGGCGACGGTGTTCGGGCCGACCTTGCTGAGGCCTTCCGAGAAGGACAGCAAGATCCCCGCCAACCCCACCCAGCCCATCAGCATGGGGGACAGCTGGTCCCTGGAGGTCATGGCACAGGTGAGCTGCATAGATCTTCTTCAGGCGTTTTATCTGAGCTTTTTTAAGGTTTTTCTGGAAATGATTGCAAGGTTGAAGACTTCACCTCTTCTGTTTTCTATTTTCCTTGCAGGTCCAGGTGCTTCTGTATTTCCTCCAGCTGGAGACGATCCCCACTCCAGACAGTAAACGACAGAGCATCCTCTTCTCCACTGAAGTTTAGAGCACTAACACTGACTCACCTTAGACTTTGACCACGAAGGAGCGCTAAAGAGACGGACTGTGGCTCAAAGTGAGCCTGTAGTAGTATGCTTTTTTTTTTTTTATTTGACTGATCAGGCTCTCGCAGCTGGAAAAGACCTCTCTGCCCCCCCTCGGACACAAGAGGGCGCCATTGGGCTTCTGAAGCTCAGAGGACGCGAGGTTCACATCGTTCACATTTCTCATGACCTGATATTTGGTGTGATCCTGTGTACCTGCGGTGATGATGTAGGTACACCTGTCACCTCCATGTCTCCACTTTGCCCTTTGTTGATCTTAAAATTGAGCCTTTAGTTCATAAATCAAGAAATTGTCAAATTCAGTCCACAAGAGAACAATTCTTGAATTAGTTCGCCAACAAATCAGAGTTTCCACCTACGTTTGTGTTTGGGCATCGTTCTCTGTCTGTGTTTATGTTGGACAATCATCCACTCAAGACAAAATATGTTCATCCATAAACATAAACGAAACGTCGCTTCACGGAAACTCTTACCGGTGTCGTACACGGTCTCAGCACGTTGTTTCTGAGAGGACAGAAGGCGACACTTGTGCCGTTTTGTGGGAACATCCAGAGCTGCCACCAAACTTTGGCTTCCCCCTTCGTGTCAGGAGGAGGCCAGCGCCTGTACGTTACGTTAAGTGTTTACAAGGTAAACAAAACCCCAGCTGGAGTCAGAGACGAATGCTAAACCTTGAGGAGGTACTGTAAGGGGGGAAAAAAAAAAGGAACCTGATGATTAGTAATACCCCGCGATCTGACTGCCTGCAGGTTTTTCCGATCACAAAAGCAAATTTCCTCTATTTGTGTCGCTTGTGTCTCAAGGTAGTCTTCAGCTTAAATATCCAGGAAGCAATATATTTTCTAACATAGGAACTGTCTGTGTTCATATCTTTGCTGAGGAAACGTCCTTCTTATTGTAACATAGGACACGTTGCCAAAATTAATATGTTGTTTGTTTGTTTCTAGGAGAAAAGGAAAGCAGTTGTATTTACAGATACAGTGTGTACATAATCTTAAAGTTGTATTTTTTTTCTTTTTTTATTTTCTTTAACAGTATAATCATTGTTGCTATTATTGTAATTTATTTTCGGGGCCTGGGGGGAGAAATTGGTTTGTTTTTTTTCTATGTGAACATTTCTCTGTTTGATTAAGAAAGTGGTAGGTCTTAGCCTTGACTTCAAGTCTTGCAGTAAATAAGCAGGATTTAGCCTTGTTCATATAGAAACTACTCAGCTGTTCTGTCCAGCCTATCAGTTATTCATTTAGATATTATAATTATTATTATGATGATGAAGGTAACACACACCTTGTAGTTACATACTGTATGCTGCTGTGGAAAAGGCACAAGCTCTTTAACTGCTGGGTGTTCCTCAGCAGAACGTCCCACATCCAGAGACCGTCGCCTGTCTAGTGTAGACATTATGCAATGTCATGATACAGCACACACACTCACATATATGATGACATTGTCTCTTTTTGTACCATTTAATCTGTGGCTGCAGAAGTGCACTCATGCAATGTTTGAACTACTGTATTACAATTCAAGTGACCTGAGCACTCAGCGTTTGTGTCCATTTAAGAGCATATCTGTTGGTTTGAATGAAGGAATATTGTTTTGTTTCATCTTCTCCCAATATCTTTTTATTATTATTATTATTTATCTCATACAAATGGCAAAATGTCCAAATAATTCTTTAAATGTTTGCTGCCCCGTTAAGCCTGAAGGTGTCCAATATCCCAGTAGTCAATTTACAAGAGAACTCTTTGTTCATACTAAAATGACATATTTCTTATTTGCGTGTCCTTGATTCAACATGCAGGCATGTTTTATTCATTGTTTTTTTTTTTTTCTTTTCGGTTCTGTTATTGCCTGGTCTTATCGTAGACTTTAGGATGTTGGAAACTTGTGAGTTGTCTGGTTTACGTTATTACAGTTTGTCCTTTTCTGGCCAATTTTAAAGGATACCTTCAGAAATTTACAAGTCTGTCTCAAATGATTACAGCGAGCAAAACCTGTTTCAGTGTTCATTTGGGAGCCTGACTACTGTTTTAAATGCATGTCAGGCTATAACAAATTGATGTTTAGTGGATGTGATAAGGGCTTGTGTGTGGTTGTGGCCATGTTTAAAATAACATAAGGGGCACATATGAGTAAATGTTAGGAGTCTTTCCCTTTGAAAGCATATCAACTCTCCAAATTAAAACATTTACACTCACTTTGCACATGATCGTATAGATAAAACACCATCAGTGTACCAGCCCCATGAATAACAATGTAGTGTTCATGCCTTCTTCTTTTTTTAATAACCACCATCATGTACTAATTTTGGCCTACTGTAGCATACACGTGTTGTTTTATCATCTACGTTTAAGGATGTGAGACAGAGACTGAATCCACCACTCATTCATCCATCACCTTTAAAACAAGTCCTGATTGCCTACACTACTCTACCCTATCGTGCCTCGACACTTTTTTTTTTCTTCGTCTGTGGTACTCTGAAACGTCGGTGGAAGCGCCGACCGCGGGAACGTTGTTCGGTCTCCTGTTGCCTTTGCTGAGGACAGCCACACACCTTTCATCTTTTAAAGACTAAGACAGGACCTTAACCTTAAGCATGGTCTTAGTTAGCTCGTACTGTACACGCCCATTCTACCTGCCACCTTCGTCTGACTGTGATGCTGAAATTCAAACAAGTCAATGGGGCAAAGGACAGAATCTCTTGCCCGTGTCCTCCTTTTTAGCTCTTAAAGTTTCAGCTCCTTTAATGCCTTTTATTCTTATTTATTTATGCTTTGCCCCTGTTTGGTGTAAGAGGGTCTACTGGAGCTATTTATTTGTGATATAATATCTAAATCTAAATTAATGTTAAAGGAAAATGGTCTTTGTGTGCTGTGCTTTCTTTGGGAAGTCTTACGTTGCAGTCGGCTTTTGTATCTCGAACGTCACGTTGAAACTTTGTCCCAGAATCACCACGTACAAACCGTGAACGCCCATCAACCCCTCACTCCTGCATCGTCGGCTCATCTCTGTAGTAAACGTGCGTCGTGCAACAGACTGGCCACTGTGATCGTTCAGCTTTCTGACTGAAGATAACTGAATAGCGGGTGCAGGTTCTTGTCGATTTAAGAGGTAGATTCTGTGAGTTAGCACAACTCGAACTTTACTTTTCCATGGAGCTGTAAAATATGTATTATACTAGAGAGTACATTATTTGGTTTCCGTTTTATTTATTGTGGCGTCCGCTGACGTATGATAGTGAAGGACTGAGCCGGCGCGCCTCTAGTCTGTTTGAAAAGCCAAGCTGTGGGTATGTGGTAGAGGAGAAAAGAGTCTTATATTGCTCTAAAATCTGCATTGTTTTTTGGTCTGTTGATTGTCAGTGTAACTGCATGTACCCTCCATGATACAGTTCCCTCCATAACCTCCGTCCCTCAGTTTTGTACATTAAAATAAAAGTAAATGCAGCAAAAAAAAAAAAAAAGGTTTAATTTTTCTGTGGAAAGTTATGGAACATATTGCTCTATATGAAAGTTATCTTCCATTTATTGTTCACGACCCTGGTTATTATCGCTACACTTTCAAAAGACCCTCTGCTCCCACTTCTAACATTTAATTCGACTACTTTAACCTTTAAAAAATGTGCTACTTTTGTTTTATTCCATCGTGAAGCTGAGGACGAGACTTGCTGACCAACCACAAACACTTTTCTCTTTTTACCTTCCTCAATTTTTTGACTCTTGTTCCTGTTCGATATTCAATGTTCTGCTTGTAGAACTGTACAAAGGAATACTGTATTCTGAGGGCAAACATGTTTGGAAGGCATTTGCAGCCTATGTTTGTACACAAAAATGTTAAATAAAATCTCCTTGTATCTACATAGAATGACGTGGTTGGTTTTCTTCTTTCATTTGCACGGCGAGCCTGCAGCCTGGTGGCTCCTCGGGCCGTCATCTGTCCTGTCTTTGTGCCGAAGAAACCCGGAAGAGAGATAAAATCCAACAACATAATAAAGAGTATGACACGGAGGATGCTATAATGGACATAAAAGACTGAGAGTTTTATAGAGTGCATCATTTTACTGCATGCTGTGAAATCTCTCAGTTGGAGGTCAACAGAAAAGAAAACAGCGACTCCTTCTGGTTCATCTTGGGTGTTGCAGGTTCTGCTTGTCACTGAAAATTGAAAATAAAAACATGTTTGTCTCTCTGGTTGAGGTTCAGCTTTGTGTTGGAGTCTCAGTCAGCTTTTTCCCAACATATTCAGACTATTTATACCCTCCAATCTTGTGCAAGTACAACAACACTTCTTCGGTTCCTCCTGTGAGGTGCTTTCTTACTCACCTAACCTTTTTAGCTTTAGTGTTAAAGAGAGGCTGTGTTACTTTTGTAAGAAGAAAGGGCAGACTCGTTCTCTTCTAAATACAATGATGAACCCAAAAGCAGATGAATGAACTGCTGCTCAGTTCAATAAGCACATTTGCTCAACTTAAGATAGGCTCAGATATTTCTGTGTCTCTGACATTACAGATTAACCTCACTGACTTTATGACTCTTCTTCTAGAAATGTGAGGTTAATTTCACTGATTTTTAATAGCAGCCTAATGTCAGCCTTTTTCTGAGAACAAGAGATACAAAGACAGCAACAAGAAGAGAATTAAAAGGGAGTGTTTTAAAATGGTTGTAATGGTTGTACAGTATGGTGCGGCTCCATGGATACACACTGTGAACAAACAGCTTCAACAGTTAGTTCCTATTTAACGGTGTGTGCACTTTTACACACAGTATCCCTAACAACAGACCAAACAGGGTGTGTGTGTGTGTGGGGGTGAGCTCAGAAGACATTTAAATCATGTAAAACTATATAAAGAATATAAAAAAAACTTCCATAAATTCAATTCATTTATTTGGACTGTTTTATTTCACTTTTTTAACACCACTATCAACCTGACATCAGTTATTTACATACGTCACTGTTTACCAGAAGATGCCCTCAAAGTAGTCACACACACCCACCCACCCACACACACAAACCCAATGAGAGAGAGAGAGAGAGAGAGAGAGAGAGAGGGCGACGCGCTCTTTCCTGTCAGTGCGCAGCTTCAAACCGAGCAGGAGCAGCAGCACAGAGGATTTACAACGTATTCCTTCATTTGTCTCGTCTTATTTATTTATTATTATTATTATTATTCAGTTTTTTTTTTCACTTCCATCCAACTTTCTGGGTAAAACACATCACACATTGTGTCCTCTCAGCCATCGCCTCGATCCTCAGCAGAAAGACTTTTTTTTTATTTTTCTCACATTCACAGAAAGGTAAGAAAGGAAGCTTTCTGCTTGTTCAGGCCATTTAAATGTGCATGTAAATATGTTTGTGGGTAGATGTTTGGACTGAGTAGTTTGACAGGACAGGACAGAAATTGAACAAAAGCTCTCAGTGTGGAGGTGATGAGGTAATGAATTAGATGTTTCTTACTGATATTAGCTTTTTAGAAAATGTACACAATAATGCAGGAGGGATAAACTTATCAGTAAGCAGCTGTAATTGTGAAAGTGTGTGTGTTTCTCTGTTTGTGATGCTTGGATCAGTGCTGACACCCTTTTCTTTTTAGACATCTGTTGCATCAAACACACAATTTTCTCTGTCATGCTTGTGTCTCTATTTCTGCTATCACGGTATCACAAGATGATGTCAGGACTTCCCTCATTAGATGTACACACAGTGCTTTGACAAATAGTAATGCAGAACTCTTTTTTTTCCTTCTTTTTCTTTTTGTTTTCCTTTGACTTTGGTGGAGCCAGGCTGGTACACTGACTGACAGAGTACAGACAGATCCCCCCTTCAACAGGATGTGCATTTTCATATCACTTCCTCTAAGGCCCCTAGGCACATATAGCCATGTTCATAATAATGGAGAGTGTTTTTTTTGCCAAAGCAGTCAGCTGGATGAAGGTTAAACAAGACAGTGGTAGCTTATGTTATAGCCTTCAATGCAGAGGGCGGGGGGGCTTCATGGAAGTCCCATTTTTTGTGTGTTTTTGCTTTTTGACTTTTTTATGTGCAGGTTCAGAAACGTTTGCAGCCTCTGGAGGTCTTAAAAAAACACTAAAGGGTCTTTCCACACACTGGATAAACCCTGGTTTTTAAATTCCTTTGGCCTGTGAGAAAGGTTTCAGCAGCAGCAGCAGAACAATAGGAGAAAAGCAGGACTTTGGTCGCGTTTTATGCCAATCAGGATCACTAGTGGTGGTGCTGCCGGGTTACATGTGGCAAACAGAGGCAAATTAATGAAACGGCCACTGTATGTGTGACACCATCCATTCCTCTGCTCTCTTTATATTTGCAATGGCACCGGCAGTTCATCTTTACATCTCCATGTAAGGACTCTAAAGTGCCATCGGGGTCTTTTACGGGTTCACTTCCTATACTGTTCCAGTGAGGCCAGTTTAACTGAGAGGTAAACGGCAGTAAAATTTGACTTTCTGTTCACGTACAAGCTTTAACAGCCCCAGATAAGAAAGTGCTGCTTAAGAAAGGAATCCAAAGCAACAACCCGTCTGTGTTTGAATCAGATTACAACAAATTTAAGCAGAAGAGTGAAGTAAAATATGAGTTTCCATTCACAAATGAATGAATTATGCATAAACAATGTAATTATTGATATTATTTGTCACAGCTTCATGACACAAAACTAGAGACGACTGGAGGCTGAGAGTCTGATTTGAATGAAATTATTTGACATCCACTGTCAGATGTTTGAGCATCAGCGTCAGCTTAAGTAGCAGCGAGGAGGTCAGCGAGCATCTTCATGGGCTCCAAGGATTACTCAACAAGTACACGGAAAGCTGAAAGCTGAAAGGAAACGTGAAAGCTGAAACTGATCAATCTATAGGCTGCACCAGAATCATCCTAATCCACAGATGCATTTCTGACAGAGTGGAAGAAAAACTGGGACAGGAAACAGCGTCACTGAATAAAGATCTGGTCAGGAATTTCTATTCTCTGAGATACTCTCATGTGAGACACCCAAAATAGGGCAGACAGGTCCCAGCATTGCTCCCGCAGTGACCAAATGTCCCCCTTTGTTGTCACTGACTCGTGTGTTTGTCGTACGTTCAATCTTGTCAAGTCTTACTCACTGAGCCGACCTTGGCAGGAACTGGGTCATATTTACAAATCTTTTTTTTTCCCACTGTAGTCAATAACTTTCAGCTTCAACATATTTCTGCCGATTCATGATGGATAAAAGCAAGTTTTGTATGTATGTTCTTGTAATATTTGAACTAACAGGGTGAAAGTCATGCAGCATATATTATTCTGGCACTGCAGCTGATACTGTATTTTCTAAGTATATATATCAATATTTAAGATTTTTTTAAATGTTGCCAATCATATTGACAGATCGTCTTTCTTTTTTATATAAATGCAGAACAAAAACATACATTTTCTCTATAAGGAACAGTGGAAATACACCTATTTGTGTTTTTAACCTGAGTTAGATGAGAAAGATCATTACACATCTTCAGCCATTACAACAGGTTATTCCCTGTAAAACTAACCAGTTTAACAGTTCAGTTGATGCATGGATTACGCAAATGAAACAAAAAAACTGGTTAATGATTGAGCTTTTAGCTGTGTTTTTGAGCTTTAGAAAGAAGCAGGCTATCAGTTTCCCCCTGCTTCCAGTCTTTATGCTAAGCTAAACTCCATATTAATCTAGAAATGTGATCAATCTTCTCACCAATCATGGAAAGAAATCGACTTAGCATGTTGGTTTGCACCAGTTTAGGCCGATACTTTTAAAAAATTCAGAATTTTATCAGAATCAGAATTTAACATAATTGATCCGGTATTGTTTAGTTATCAACTTTTGCACTTTTGTCTCATAAACATCTGTCCACAACAACTTTTTTGCAGTAGTCTAAAGACCATTTCAATCATTTCTAACTGCTGGAGAGATACTAAATAATAATGAAATAACTCTATAATCTACAGTCAATCTGTCTTTCTTTCCCACTCCCCTGAGCTGGGTTTCAGTAATCTGAATGACTTGGCCCACATTTGTACCACACTTTGGAATAACGTGTCTTAATCTGCTTACCGTATATAGAGGAATTTAGCAAAAGACCCTGGAAAAAAATGGGCAGCAAGGATAGCTTAACAAAGTGTTCCAGTGTCAGTACAATGTCGCTGAAATTTTATAGGTGGTTTATTTTGTGCAATTATCAGGGATTTTCGGAGGAAAGCATGTCAGCAGTGGGAATGATTAGTCTGTGGAAGGGTTGCAGGAAACCTTTCCTGAAATAAAAGGCGCATTGTTAGACTCTCTTCTTTGGCCCTGTCCAGAAAACAAACTGTCCCCCCCCCCTGTCCTCCAGAGATAGATGGCTTTTCTGACTTGCGTGTGCGTCCCTGTGATAACCTGCAATCTGTTTGTACAGGCCATGCTGCTGAGATTGTGCTCCCTCTCCTGCCCTCTCCACAGACCACCGCTCTTAATTTGGCAGCTGTCGGGCAAAAGGCCCAGATGCCTCCTCCTCGATAGTCCGCTGCCCTCTGTGACAAAGTTTACCGAGCCAAGCGCGAAAGAGACGAAAGACGGGTTGCAGAGACGCAAAGGAAGACTGACAGACGTGACATAAAGGTAAACAGTACAAATGCAGGCAGGCGACACAACAGCAGCATTGTGGTGAGAACTTCCTGCCTTGGCTGTCTTCCCGCAGCACATTCACGCTTCCCTTACGTTGCGCCATGCAGTTTGGCAGGCAGGTATTTTGTCTGAAAACACGTCAGGCGTCCGAGTCCGTGGGATGAGAGCGCAAAGACAACAAAAAAGAGGAAGAAATAACCATGCTGAAGAATGCCCAGCTGGTCTACATTGGCCTGGAGCTGGTGATCGCCTGCCTGTCCGTGGCTGGGAACATCCTGGTGTGCTGGGCCGTCTGCCTCAACTCCAACCTGCAGAGCATCACCAACTTCTTTGTGGTGTCACTGGCAGTGGCTGATATCGCCGTGGGGCTCCTGGCAATTCCCTTTGCAATCACTATTAGGTATCAACACACTTTGAAACGTCTTAATTGTCTTTTTTTATAATAAACTTGAATCAAAGTGTAATAAATCTCAGTCTGGGTAATGATTTAAGAAACACTGCTTCACTAGATTTGCCAGAATGTAATAACACTATCATGTCTTTCCTCAAAACCAACATCAGCACCGGCTTCTGCGCCAACTTCTTCGGCTGCCTGTTCATCGCCTGCTTCGTCCTCATACTCACCCAGAGCTCCATCTTCAGCCTGCTGGCCATCGCCGTCGACCGCTACATCGCCATCAAGAACCCGCTCAGGTGAGTGAGCGCAGAAAGTTTGCATCAAATGTAAAAGTGAAACAGAAACAGCTTTCCACACTCTGAAATTCAGTTCACTTTTCAGACAAAACCTCTCTGAGACTTCATGAATGGTCTGCATATTTTTTAACAAATTGGTTTTCTTTTGCTGTTGGATGATTACTCTTTGCACAGTTTCCTTACATTTTGAATAAGATTCTTCTTTTCACACGTGGCACACCTACAGTGTATAAACCATTGAACGTGAGAGGGATCCAAAGCACATGTTCAGGGCTGTGTGTAACAAAACACATTGAATTAGAGAGGGATCTTATTCAATTAAAGCTAATCTGCCCGGCTGTGAGCAGACATAGATGTATGTCTCCACTTGCTTTATTGGGTTACTGCTTGTGTGCTGTTGGAGGGATTAAACCTTTGATCATTTTCATTCATGTAAATCAACACCATTCAAACACTATCTCCGTCCCTGAAGCTGCTCGCTTATTTTGCAGCTAACAACAACTTTTTTATCAACAACTTTTTTTTTTCCTTCTGCTTTTCCTTGGGTATTTTGACACGTCATTGACTCATATCGCTCACTTATGCGTAACCCAAGTGACTGTTGTTTAGCCACAGCTGCATTCTTTACTCCTGTCATGAGAGGATATTTCATCATGTAAGCCACAGCAGGTGATGCATTTGCATAAGCGGTTGCATAACGGCCCCTGTGTGCTTGTGTGCTCACGCTGGTGCCACATCGCTGGCACCAAAGACCGGAGGGCTAATAATTCATCTGAGTTTTAGGAAGCTTATTATAGCCTACTGGCAGCCGCCCTGGCCATGAAAGAGCTCGGTCACATGGGACAATGGCTGTAGGTGAGGTGCGGTTACCAAGAATACTATAGTTATTCATGCTGATTTTCTATTTTTATTCCTCCAGCCGGACTTGTGTATTCCTTGTGTCAGCATGAGGCGATGTGCAATCTTCAGACATTCCTAATAGCTTGAGCAATATTTATAAAAACGGTCGGGTCAAGTTGTCTGCAACGCTCACACCTAACTGCGTCTGCAAGCATGCTCAATAATTCTCAATGTAATGTAACAGAACCAAGAATACCACTGAAAACTTCAGTATTATAACATCAAGGTGTTGTATATTTAAGTTAATGTAATCTTATCAGTGGTTGCATTGTGAAATACATTTCCTAACCAATGTCAATAAGTATGGTATTTATCCAACATCTGTGCCCAAACTGAGGTTACAGTAAATCTTTTGCTTCAGTTATGTGTGTCAGTCCTCATCATTTCATCCATTTTAATATAATAAATGATCTGACATAAATATTTGTCGTTTCTGAATTTCACTGCACCGCTCAGAAGCTCTCAGATGACCCGACAGGATGACAAGTTCTCCACACCTTTGAGTTTATGTGAGAACTTAGATGAAAAAGAAGTGTGCCCGTAAATTAAATACGAGAGGGAAATTCCCTTTACTGTAGATGTATGCACACTCACTCTCGCTGTCACAGTTTTACGACACAAACTGCAATTTCACACTTTGTCTGCTTGTCTGCCTTCTCACATGGAAGGAAGAAAGGAAGGAAGGACATATGAAACAATGCATTCGCAAGACAAAACCAGCTGTTATCAAAACTTTTGAGTTGTTAACAGACATTTGCAAGATCTGAATGGACGCGTGGTGTGTTTTTAATCAGCAGATAAAAGTACTGGAGAGGTTCTGTTCAGATTTCTGTAAGCGGTTAAAGTGTATTTAGTCAGTAATGCAACAATAAAAAAATCTTCAGCAGAACAATTGAAATGTTGCTTCAGCCTATTAAATAAGTAACGCATTAAAACTTGAATGCGCAACCATTGTCTCCTTATTTAAATCACCAAATATTGACTTTGCCTCAAAGGGATATTATCAGTCTGAGATTAGATAAAAAAACAACTTGCCCTAATGCATTATTGTGCTCTGCTCAACCTTTCAGGTACAACAGCCTGGTGACAGGGCAGAGGGCAAAGGGCATCATCGCACTCTGCTGGGTCCTCTCAATAGGCATCGGACTGACACCGATGTTCGGCTGGAACAGAGGTGGGAGATTTATAACATGCATTAAAGCGTTCTTACCAAAACCTTTAGAAAAACATAAATGTGGCATCTGTTACACAGGTTTCTACCCAAGTTTGTTTCATTGCCATTCATTTGAAGTCACAATATGAATTATATTTCTGGAGAAAGGTGCTGAAAGTCACTTCATTATTGACTAATTAGAGGAAATGTATCTTGTATTTTTGCACTGGGTTTAATTCAGTTAAGTGGTTCTTACTGCTGACATGATTTTTTGAGAGGAAAACCAAGTGTTAGATTACTCCAGCCAGGCACATTAACTTAGCATAGTTGTAATAACAATGTTTGACCGTACAGAATGCATTTGTTTGACATTATTATGAGATAAAACTGGCAGTAAATCATTCTTGGCTCTGTCGTACAGGTTGGAATGCCACAGCTGCCGCCAGCAGCAACAGCTGCCCCGAAGGCCTGACGGAGTGCCTGTTTGAAGGAGTGGTCGACATGGACTACATGATCTATTTCAACTTCTTCGGCTGTGTGCTGATGCCTCTGCTGGTCATGCTGGTCATCTACGCCCATATCTTCATGGCCGCGCGGCGCCAGCTCCGACTGATGGGGCTCAAAGTCGCGCACACACCCGCCCCCGGAGAAATAACCACATCGCCGAGCACGACTCGTTCGACCCTCCAGAAGGAAGTGCAGGCCGCCAAGTCGCTGGCCATCATTGTGGGTTTGTTTGCTCTGTGTTGGCTCCCGCTGCACATCATCAACTGTTTCAACTACCTGTGTGAGGACTGTGAGCGCTCACATATCTGGGTGATGAACATCGCCATCATCCTCTCCCACGCCAACTCTGTTGTGAATCCCTTCATCTATGCGTATCGCATTCGGGAGTTCAGACAGACCTTTCGGAGGATCCTGCATCAGCACATCCTAAGGCGCAGGGATGGATTTGGGGTGAGGAGCGGTGATGGCAGAAGCGTTCGGAGCATCAGTATCATGAGGACTTCCTCCCACACCAGTAGAGAGGGTTCATCATGCGGTACGGTAGTGAATAGCTACGTCCTGAACCCCAGTCCTGACCGAAATCCACCAAAAACTTCTCACGAAGCCTCAGGCCATTGGACATCAAATATAGACACTACACAAAGCAACATACCCAACGGACACCAAATAAAGGATAGCAGTCATTCAGTGACGCTGCAGCAGCCAAGCATCACAGGATTTTCTGCTCAGGATGGAGAGGAGTCTGTCACATATCTGAGGGGAACGACAGATGTTTTGGAGGTGAAAGACAGTGAAAGTTGTATTTCTTTTGTGAATGTTCAGGCTCTCTCCTTAAAACAGACTGACAGTGTCCACTCTGCAGAGCTTACAAAAGTCTCATGACAAAGATTTTTTAATTATATTCCTGTTGCCACAATGTGCAAACGCAGCGTTAAGAAGAATGATTAATGACGCCTCAACAAATTAAGAGCAACAGCAAAGATCTGTCTCTCTCTGAAGTCACATAAGCTGCCTTATTACTTTGTTCTCATCAACTATCTCTGAGCTGGATCAGATCTACTAGCACACAACAGACATTTGGTGGTTGATTGTTTAAAATACTTCCTCGACATGCAGTACAAAAACAAACATGGTAATGTGTTCATTTTCCAAGATAAATTTATTTTTTTAGGTTGCATTGAATTTAAACAATGTGGCATCTGAATGTGCAGAAAATTACACTTTCTCAACTTTACTGTGTTTAGCTCTGCGTTTTTAAGAGATTCCTGAGTTGAATTTTTTAACAATGTTGCATCAGGTCAACTTTTGTAATGGTCATCTGTATTGTTTTTACCCACTGGAGAATTAAAAGTCTTAAATACTTATTAGTTCACTGTTTTTCATCAGCTGAGGGCACAACACTAAATTACTTTTGGTCATTTTACCATATCGCCATGAAACTATAGGTAAAGCAAGTAGAGATTGTAAGATAAATGGTCTGGATGAGCCATAAAGAGCCCAATTAACTTGGGGACAACAGTGTTGTTTGAAGAAAAGCATAAATCATGCAGCATCTCTTGTGTAAAGATCTCTTAAAAACTGATCTCTCAACTGCTGGATGGCTACAGACCATTTGATGTTGCTAGTTTGATCAGTGATTTGATAACTGCCAGGCAACGTGTGTCCATTGCCGGTTCAACAACTATGTGACCTGAACTGTGTCAAAGTCAACCGATGCACACAAGGCCAGTTACCAACCACCAAAACAAAAGGGCTTGTTTGACCTATTCAAATAAGGCTCCATATGTCTGTAGTGTGGCTACTTTCAGAGTCCGGCTTGCACAAATAGACAGCGTGAAACACACAAACACACACATACACACACACACACGTAAAGTGCACACACACACACATGTCCACAGCTACTCAGCAAGAGGTGTTTACAGAGTAGCCTGGCTGCTGACGCCAGTCAATGAGCCCTAATGCAATGGAAATCAAATGAAGGTTCATTTGATGGTGTCTTTTATTATGCCATTATGCTTTCTCTTTCCTCATTAAAAAGCCCTTCCATTGCGGGAAAGGCCTGCATTAAGCAACATTTACGTGCCTTAAAGCAATCCAAGAGACATGTCTCCAGGAATAAACATACATGGGTATGTGTCTTGCTCTTATATGTTTATTCAAAAAGTATGCATATCAGTTGTATATTACACTTTGTGGTTTGGATGGAACCATTTCATCTTAATGCTTTGTTTTTATGTCGGCAATAGCCACAGCCGGATGCATTATGTTGATGGGCTGTTTGTCCATCCCTGTCATTCTCGTGAACACAATTTCTGAGGAAGGCCTTGAGGGAATTTCTCCAAATTTGGCAGAAACATCCCGCTGGACTGATTAGAGTTTGGTGATCAAAGCTCGAGGTCACTGTAAGCTCATGTCCATTCTAAATTCATAAGATAGCACAAACTCGGACTGAAAGACAAACGTTTACAGCCATTGCACAAATTCAGAATCTAATTACAACAAAATTTTGCACAAATGTCGAACAGGATAAAAAGCTGATTGTTGTTTTCTGGCTGTTGATAGTCTGTCCCATTCTCCTGAAGAGGTATCTCAGGAACACCTTGAGGGAATTTCTTGAAATATGGTGCAAATGTACGTTGAGAACAAACTGATATTTGTACAAAATTTCTTTTATACTTTTATTTTCAACAATTACAGGAGGCTGTCATTGGCAATGAAATTCTTAAAGCTCAGACTCTGCTAAAATGTGCCAAATAAACAGTCTAATAGCATAAAATAATGATATTTCAACCAAAAGGTTAAACTGCTTTACTGTGAAATAATAATAATAATGTCCTGGAAATAGACATTATTGGCCATTATCCAACACCATAACTCAGGAACAGAAGAGGAGATTGTGAGCACATGTAATTGTGAAATTGAAATTATATAGATCTCCTTTGCTGGTTGAAAATGTGAGTGAAGCATCCATGGTTTACAGTCTGTAGCTTCTTTGGAACAACATCCACATTTGAAGCATCGTCTTCTGTCATGGCTGCAACCATCAAAGTCAGATTTACTGGCCAAAATAAACACACATGTGAACACATATCATAAATATGACTCTGTTTTTGTTCTTTTAATGAACACTAATAGACATACAGCAGAATACAGATAACAAAGCTTGAGAAAATCAAGTCTGATTAAATTTCTTTATATATCCCTATGTCACAAATTTGCCTCTGGGGGCCTCACAATCTGTGCAGCACACAACATCTCCTATCTTTGGATCCTTGACTCGGGTGAAACCCTTTGAAAGAACAGTCTGCTCTGTACTTTCCTGAAGAGGCTTCAGTTTTCTCCTGTTTTTTATTGATCTGGACCCCAGGGAGCTTATATGAATCAACCCTCTTCACTTCCTCTCCCTGGATGACAACCAGCACAGGAGGCCTCCGGTTCCTCAGGTGGTTCACCACAAGCTCATTGCTTATATTGATATTCATGTGATCGTCTTTACACCATGTGATGAAGCTCTAGCAGTCATCTGTACTCATCTGTAAAAACACTCGTTATGTGAAGACATTGTGTTTCCCACTGGAAATTATTCATTGTAGTGATAGCTTCCATTTCACCAAAAAATACACTGAATACCTTTCTTTAAACTCCTTCAAGTCTTCACTATGTGTATTATATGAGTCACTATGTAAACTACAACTTGGCACACAAACACAGGGCAGTAATTGGAAATGATGTGGTCACAGGTGATTCATCTCTGACTCATTTCAAGACAATAAAAATGCAAATTCCCCAAATAAACAACAGACTACTGAAGATACGCGCCACAAAGAAGGCCAAATCTACCTCACAGGCGCCATCATTTGTCTAATAACCACACACAGGGCTCCAGCAGGGTCCATGATGGTAAGATATCCTGAAGGAAAAGAATCCAGTGGGGTTTTTTTATAATAAGCACTTCAGTAATAAAATAATATGTGACACTAGCATGCAAATTCTTTTTGGTAGAGTAGTACAGATAAATTATGATGTTGACAGTAAACACAGAACAGAGCAACAATGAAGTCTATAAAGATAAGTTCAGGTAAGATAAAGTCCTATGATGACAATTGTGTGTTTTTGGCCTTAGTTTCCCAATAATTCATTTAATAAATAAATTTAATTCATTCAAATAAAAAATGTTTTAGATTAAATCTGTAACTGTATTTTTATACCATAACCTTGTGTATATTTTTCAATTTTATATATATATTATTGTATATATGTTACTTATAATACTTAGTTTACATTTACAGTTTATATTTTATTTGTATAACTTATATTTTTAAGTTCTTTTTATTATTATCTTTTATTTTATTACTCTAGTTATTATTTCTCTTAAATTTTATTTTATATTTTAATTTTTTATATTATTATCTTTTTTTCTTGTTGAGAGCCTCTATTGTTGTTAATATTCTTTTTAGCATTGTTAGGAGAGAGAAATTTAAGAATTTCATTACCAGTGACTTGCTGATGTAAATTGTTGTGTAATGAATGACAATACATTCTTGAAATCTTGAAACTTTTGTTCGTTTACTTACGATTTGCATTAATTGCAGTTGTGTTTGTGGATCTAGTTTTCCTAAATTCACTGTCTGTAGTCTTGTGTTTGTTTTTTCTTTGTTTGTTTGGCTATAGTAACAATTTATTCTCAACACTTAGAGAGTCCTAAAAAGAACATGTTTAAAACTTAACAGAAATTTATTTAAATTAAATAATTTGGAGGCGATATCTTTAAGTGTATATTTTATTTTTAAGTAAAACGCTGAATGAAGGAGGTATCACTGCTTTTACTTGACTAAAAGTTGTAAGTACTTTTTCCACCACTGCCCTAAACGTACAGGATAGATTGGCTAAATAAATACAGATCCCACAATGCACCGCGGGATGCCACCGGAAGCGCTTCATTGACCCCCTGTTGCATTGTGGGTAGGCGGAAAAAGGCTCCAAAAGGGACGAGAAAGCGACAAAAGCACGTTGCAGAGTCTCTGAGGAAGAAACAAAAAACAAAGAAACCTACTTTCAGTACAGAACAAAGGTAACTGTCTCTACAGATTTTTACATAAAACAGAATTATCAATCAGTTTATTAATCATTGATTTGTCCGTGTGGCTCATTCATTCAGATGACGGACGTGGATACGTCTATTTGCTGAAATCTTAAACTTACTCCTTCAACAAAGAAGCAGAAATTACATTTGTACATCAGGATTTTAACCTGTAACCTCAAAATAATGCAAAATCACGTAAAAGCATGTATAATAATGTAAGTTCTCGGGAGGCTAAGCTACTTAGCTCATTTAGCTTCTCTGCTGTTACGAATAAATGGTTCACATTTATCAAACTTTTAATTTAATCTTTCATATAAATCATCACACTAAAGTGATTACACTACCTTTACTTGTTGTGGTGTTTTAAACAGCAGTATCTACTTTTTAAGACTCTAAATGTCTTCAGCCTTAGTAGAATTAAAAAACCGTGGAGGTGGCTAAAGCAGGTAATGATTCACACAACAGGACTGACCCATTTATTTAAATGAAATAATATTAAGTTGGTTTAGTTGTGTAAATATAATAAAAATATTAAGGTACCAAAAACAAAGCATATGACTGAATATCTATTATTAAATGTAAATTATATCTTCTAATATAATTACTTTTTATTATTATTACTGTCTATATTGTGTATGTATATGTGTGTGTGTGTGTATATATATAGATAGATAGATAGATATAGTATTTTCTTATTAATGCATCTTGCTGGTGCACTTCTCACGTAAGAGTGACTAGTTAGATTCAAGATTTTATTTATCGTGCACAACAATTACATGCAGCAGTTGTTAAAATCCTTTTAGTATGTATGTGTGTATATGTGACATTATATAGACACTAGTAAGTAAAGTGACTGCAAATTTCCCAACTGAGGGATTAATAAAGGATGAATCTTATTTTATCTTATTGGCACAGCTTATTGTGAAATAAAGAAATTGATGAAAGTGTGTTTGTGACAGGCATTTCTTGTTCGTAACTTTTTCTATAATTCATGTTTATCAGAAAGACGGTTGAAAAATGTCCATCGGCGTGCCAATCAAAGTCCTGCATGAAGCAGAGGGGCACATCGTGACCTGTGAGACCAACACCGGAGAGGTTTACAGAGGCAAGCTGATCGAGGCCGAGGACAACATGAACTGCCAGGTCAGTCCTTTAATGATAAAGGATGAATAATCATCATTAATTACAGCCTCACTGCTAAGACACATTTTGAATTTTCTTTCTTTTTGGATTCAAAGTTTTTCTTAGATTTATTACATTGAATACATTAACTCAGGTTGTGTTGTGGGCTTGCAGTGTATGAATAATCTTACATCTTAAATAAATGTTAACTCATTTGAAGTGTAACAATACAGAAAAGACACACCCCATTAGTGAGATTTAAAGAGAACTGGAGATGACCCTTTTCTTGTGTAACTTTCCTGAGATTGACATTCCTGTGTTTCCTCCAACTTTACATTTGGTTTTTACTGGTTTTACTCAAGGAACCCCAGAAATAGTGGCTGTTGCACCATTTTTTTTGGTAACAGCTAATGACAATCCAGTAAATGAAATAAACAAGTGTTCCCTGCATTATACTGTGTATAATGTGTAAGATTTAAGTGTTTGTTTTGTGTGTCCCTCTGCAGCTCATTTCTAAAATTAATCTGTTTGAAGCTACTAGATAAATGTTTGAGCATTTGTGGACTTGATTGCTCATGCAGGTTCAGACAATAGACAAATAATGTTTCTTGTCTTCTAGTTAATCCAAGGTTTGCAAGCCCCCTCCTCCCCCCCGGTGTGCATCCTATTTAACATAGTTGTTGTCAACCCAGGACCATAAATACTACAGCTGTGGCTCCTGCTGCTAGATAGTTACTTGGATAACCGTGAATAAATGTTTTGTAAAGCAGGATTGTCTTTGAACCATGTGGTTTAATTTTTCTCGCAGTTAAGATTGCACATGTTTTCTGTCCCCTCAGATGTCCAACATCACAGTGACCTATCGCGATGGCCGGGTGGCGCAGCTGGAGCAGGTCTACATCCGCGGCAGCAAGATCCGCTTCCTGATCTTACCTGACATGTTAAAGAATGCTCCCATGTTAAAGAGTATGAAGAACAAGAACCAGGGATCCGGTGCAGGACGGGGAAAGGCAGCTATTCTCAAAGCACAAGGTGAGCGGGGTGTTTTTGGAACAGTATTTCTCTAGACATTTCAAAGGACACTGGGTTTTTGTTAACTTATCACGTCTGTGGCAGGTAGATTTCAGAAGTTTACACAGCATAACCTAGATATATGTGAAGGCTAATTTGACTAATTCAACCACAGTAGCCCTGTGTTAAACAGTCCTGTCCCAACTTTGGGGCTGTCATAGTTGCAATTTGTGTTTTGAGTTCTATTTTAAGATGTATGCATTATTTCTTGTCAGTTTTCGGTCTTGCAGAGAACAAATTCAGACTTTTTACAAATCACCATCATGGTGTAGTTATTTAGACATCTTTGTTAAACCAGATTAATTCATCTAATGTGAGATGTGTTCGATACAGTGAATATTTATTGATTTTTGACGCCATTTATGAAACTGTCAATCATTGGAGACGGACGGAGAGGCGAATATTCAGAAACAAACAGACGTGGTCAAATTGCACCTCTGTAGTTGACTACTTGGGAAGGACAGCATGTTCGTGGCTCAGTCTGAGTCGCTCCGTTTCCCTTTTGCAGACTGTCGGCTGTGTATGAAGACCAGACTCTTTTTAGGATTGTAGATACACTGTTTTAATTTGTAGATCACCTTTAAAATTAGTGAACCGATAGGGATTTCAGTGACCTGTTTATTCTTATCAAAGAGACACTCTGACAACTATTTGAGTCAGACTTTCCTTTTAAAATATGTTTCTTTCTCCGTTTTTTTTATCTGCAGTGGCTGCAAGAGGTCGGGGCCGTGGTGGAATGGGAAGAGGCAACATTTTCCAGAAGAGGCGATAACTGTCCAGCTGTGTTTGAGATTGTTGCATTGTATAGTCTTTTCGTTTTTTGATTTTGTCTTCTTTCGATTGGATATCTTGGGTATTTTTTGCAATCCTGTGTTTTGCAGTTTATTGCTTTACTTTCATTTTTTATGAAAATAAACATATTTCAATTTCATGTGTCGTCCTGTGTCCTGGTTCACTCAACTTAGTCTTGCTGACCAATTTTTCCTTCTGCACCTGCATCTTACCTGCTTCAGTTGGATTACTAAAAGAAATAAAGTATTCTGCACGATTGGCAAGACACAAATCACAAGTTACCTCAAGGTGGAATCATGCACATCATACAGACCTATCAGTTTTTTGAGCTTTACATTTTCTCTGTTTCGAATATTGAAAATTGTGTGAAAATTGCCCCAAATAACGTTCTAGCCTCAGTTGTTACTTCAGTAAAGGTACTAATACCTGCACATACTAACAAGTAAAAGTCCTGAATGGAAAATAAAAGTAAAAGTATGTACATATAATCAGAAAATATTAGAAGTAAAATTACTCAATGCAGGAAAAATGTCCTCTGACTGAATGACACACTGACACCAGCATTCAATATCATCCATCAATATTTCATCATTAGATTATTATTTGTCATGCATTTATGTAAAAGCAGGAATTTACCGTTGGAGGTGATTGAGATGGAGCTTCTTTTGGACTTTTTTTTTTAATGGACTGCAACTAATGATTATTTTCAGTCTGCTGATTATTTTCTCCATTAACTGATTGATTGTTTGGGTAGTTCTCTCACTATTTTCACAAACCAGAGTCAAAAGAAAACTTTAAAGAATACTTACAAATGTGCAAAATGAAGTCCATATAGTATATAGAATTAAACAGAATAAAACATTTACAACATAAATATAGTGTTTTTGTTGTTTATATATTTCTTATACGTTGCACCAATTTAGATTCCCTTAAAGTGAAACTTCACCCTCCAGCCACCAGGGGGCGAAACAACAGTTCAGTGTTTAGCATAGATGTGGCATTCAAAGCCCTGCGGAGTTTCAGTAATATCTAACTCCTGCTCCTCTACTATAGTTGCCTTACTTCCAAGGCTGTGAAAAATAAATAAAAATAAAAAAAATATTTATATTATATAGGAACCTTCATACAGTGTAATATTCAAACAATCACCCTAATAATGAGTTTTAATTCATAAATACATTTCTTCCCTGATGTTTTTTCGACCACATATTTTCCAAGTGTTAATTGAACGCAGCACCACAGTAATCATGGCGCCGGCCAAAAAACGCAACGTGAGTTCATCAAAAACATCAGAACAAGGTGCGAAAACAGCTAAAATCGACCTGAACAGCAAAGTGGAGAATATTTTACAGAGCAGAAAACACGCCAACGATGTTTTTGACATCTTCGAGCTCCTTCAGGTAAAAATATACGAAGTTACACTCCCCTGTGTGAACATGCTGGTTGGTCAGCTTTACTGCCATAAATATAACACATGTAATGAAATAATTCTCAATGTCTGTCTGCAGTCAGAAAAAGAAAAGGATGTCATCAGTGCTGTCAATGCGAGCTGCAAATTATTCTGCACTTTGTTGGAGAGAAAAGAGCTTTTTATGGGAAAACTGCCCGCAGAGGAGGAGGCGATGAGCGGTGAGACTGCAGAAACATATAAAAACTGTTTGGAAAGATATTTAGACTGTTATTTAGATAAAGATATACTGCCTGGTTGGATATAAAGACATGCAGTGTATGATAGATAGTCTGATGATCTAATATAATTATTCCTAATTATGAGGTGGATGGTACCTGCAGCTCATGAGACTGGATACTAAATGAAACTTGAATAAGAAATGCAGTAAAGTTCAGCACTGATTAAATAATGTGTATTTAAGATTAGTTTTATTGTTTCAGACAGTTATACACAACAACAACAGATTGAATAGTCTTACTCTACCCTTGGATACCTTTTGCTCTGAAAAGTATTTATCATGTTTTAAAGTCTACTAGGTCCATAACTTTTAGGTCATATATGACTTAAGAGACTGTTTCCTTTCTTCTGAGGTTCACTGGGATGTGAATCAGACAAGAACATATATACAGATTCTCAGTGCTGCGAGTCACATCACTATTTTCTTTGTCTCTTTGTATCTTTGCTGGTTCAGGAGAGTACAGCGCTGAGGAGAAGTACCGCGTGTTCATGAGACACCGTTACAACAGCTGTGTGGAGATGCTGCTCGAGCACCTCGACCACGAACTTCACGGAGTCCAGGTGAGTCGACCGAAAGGTTGAATGGAAATGGTGCTTGTATATTATAATATCATGTGTAATAAGGCACTGTAGCATGGAGTCGAAAGTTTAAGTTAATTTCTTCAGTCACACATTTACTCAACACCAAGATACGAGAGGTTCACGCAGATGCACAAATCTGATCAGACGTGATGTAAAATCAAAGTGAATATAAGTGATGACACATGTGCAGGAAGCTTTTGGGAAAATCAGTATCCTCTTTGATAACAACACTTTTTCTGCAATTTAGTTTATTACTGCTGAACACCAAGAAAGTAAATGTAAATGACAAAGTATTAAGTGATAGATTATTGGCTTTTTTCTGATATCATGGCATACCAGCTCGGGTCAGTCAACATTTTCTGATCTGAGAAAGGAAATCAAGTCGTGCGTTTCTTTTTTGTAATAACTGTCTGGATACAGGAGAGTGCCCTCTGCTGTCTGATGAAGTTCGCTGCAGGAGAAGGAGCGCATCCCCTCGAGGACTTGGACTGGAGTCAGCACTACAGCTTCCCAAGAGCACTCATCCAGGTAAGACTGTGTGTCGCGCAGCCTGGCCATCGTGGCTGGAATAATAACGTCCTTTATCTGCTCCTTACCTCATCAGCCAACACAAGAAATGAGCTGTTTTTTTATGCTTTTGATAACTTCCAACCTTTTGTCATGAGTAGCACTTCTGATATTTCTATTATCTTATCAGGCCGTGGTGGACAGACTGCTGTCCAAAACTACAGACAACTCCCTGCTGATCTCCAGATTTCAGGAGTTCCTCGAGATGGAGGATGTTCGCTATTACGTCATGAGCTCCATCCGAGAGAATGTGGGCCAAGTCATGAACAAAAACAAAGGGGTATAGAAGACTTAGCTTAGCTGTGTATTTCACCTGCTTTAACTTCTTTAACACTTTCACAAGTTAGATTCAGTTTTCCTTTTTAAGTATTACTTTGTTTGCTGAATATTTTTGGCTTGTCTTGTTCCTCTCAGGTTTCTGTGCATATATATCAGAACAACACATTCACCCTCATGTCCAACATCAGCGTGCCGAGCCAGGAGTCAGAGCTCACCAACTTCATGGTCAAACAAGAAGGTGAGACCTGCTTTTTTTTTTTTTTTTACAGTGTTAAAACGCCACAGTGTGAGTTTCTTCTTTGCAATAAAGTGATGTGTTTTCTTCCTCCAGCCAAACATGAGGACTGGAAAGCTTCTAAACTGAACGTGAGTAAAATATTTATAATCAGGCATTCGCATTTCTTCCTGCAAGTGAAATATTCCCTGAATATGATTTCAAATGTTCTGCCTCATTACAGGATCACAAGCGTGTGTTTGAGAGGATGTGGCTGGGCTTTCTCAAGTATCAGGTATTTCTTCAATTTTCAGTTTTTTTTCAGTTTTCCTCAATAAAAGTCTATTGTCTTTGGTTTTAGCTCTATTGGCTTTGTAATCTTCATTTCTCACCTTTCTGTTGTAGTTGCCGACCAACATGTACAAAAAGATCCTGGTGATCCTCCATGACTCTATTTTGCCCCACATGAGCAAACCCACGCTGATGATTGACTTCTTGACTGCTGCCTATGACGTTGGTAAGTTGTGCATGTGACTTTTGTAGTGACGGGACCCCAAAAACTTTATAGTATTTCTGTTTATGTATTATGATGTCATGTTTTTTGTCATATAGGTGGGGCTATCAGCCTGCTGGCCCTCAATGGCTTGTTTGTCCTCATACATCAACACAACCTGTGAGTATTACCTGATAAATGAGTTCATTAGGTACCTGTAAAAGTGACTTTAATTAAAGCTGCATCTGAATTTTAACTTACATTACTGTTGTACTGTATGTTATCTTGTATTTTTGCAGAGATTACCCTGATTTCTACAGGAAGTTGTATAATCTGCTCGAGCCCTCTGTTTTCCATGTGAAGTACAGAGCACGTTTTTTCCACCTCGCTAACCTCTTCCTCAGCTCCAGGTAAGATCATGCATGCTTCACTAAAAGTTTTTTTTTAACCTCAGTGTTTTTAGTTATGGTTGTCTGCATCTTTTCCCACTGGACAGGTATCCAGTTGTAGTTAATACTATTTGTAGTTGACCAGCAGTACTATAGTTACAAAGTGAAACCAGTTTAATCATAACTTTTGATTGTTGGCTTCTTATCTAAATTGAAGTCAAGTGATACTACAGGAGTGGTTTCTAGGGAAAAAGTGTTTTTATGATTCAAGCTGACTGTATCTGGGATATTTTAAACTTATTAAATCAAACGTTTTGCTTCCCACTGCTCAAGATAATGATTATAAAAACTCAAAAAGCTAAAAGTACAGTCGTATCATATGTTCTGTCTTGCCTCCAGTCACTTGCCGGTGTACCTGGTGGCTGCGTTTGCCAAACGCCTGGCTCGATTGGCTCTCACAGCGCCGCCCACAGCGCTCCTCATAGTGCTGCCCTTCATCTACAACCTGATCCGCCGCCACCCGTCCTGCAGGGTCCTCATCCACAAGCCCAGCACAGAAGATGGTGAGCGTGTAATTTAACCATTTTATGACCATTAAAAACATCAGGGGGGGTTTAGATTCACTATAATATTTAAGAATCTTACAGTCATCTTTTACGATCCAATGAGGTGTCTTTGGATAAATTTAAGTGTCTGTTTTTGTTCATGATGACAGAGCCTTTGGAGGACCCGTACCTAATGGACGAAGAGGATCCTGCTCAGTGCCGTGCCTTAGAGAGCAGCTTGTGGGAGATTAAGGTGTGTGTTACAGTATGTGACGACTGTGGATACTCAGATGAGTCATCCGTGACACCGACCACAACTGAGCTACGACTCGAGTCAGCCAAGGGTTTTGTCACGTTGACTGGAAAACAAGATGAAAGATAAGCTGAGATGAAGCTTTGTTGGTCTCCTATGGGGGAATTAGGAAGGACAGATAAGTTTATAAGTAAAAGAATAAATAATATAACACCAGAATTAGGAGAATATGATTATCAGCATTGGTAACTTCATTTTCAGTTAAAGTTTTCATTCTTTTCCTTTCCTCCAGTCACTGCAGAAGCATTACCATCCAGACGTGGCCAAAGCTGCCATGTTGATCAACACGCCACTGACAGAACAAGAGGACGACATCAGCGAGGTGCTAGAGACAACAACATATGAGGTGACGTGACACAACCTGGCTGCTTTTTACCTCCGCGTCTTTAGCGTAACAATTAGTGTAATAATAGTTCAGATAACAACTACAAAATGCTCTAAACTAAATGGAAGTTCACTTGTTAACATACTTGTTTTTTAATAACAACCATCATGAATAATTTGTCCTTTCTTCTTCTCCCCAGCTGATGGAGAGAGACCTGAAGCAGTCGCAGACCAAGAGCGTCCCTCT
This sequence comes from Scortum barcoo, assembly GCA_023238725.1. Lineage (NCBI taxonomy): Eukaryota > Metazoa > Chordata > Actinopteri > Centrarchiformes > Terapontidae > Scortum > Scortum barcoo. The sequence goes on from CM041545.1 coordinate 20,008,348, forward strand.
GGAGTTTGAAACGGCCACACAGTTACTAAAGGGAGGAGGGGATGTGCTAGTTCAGCACTTCTGTCTGGATTAAAACAAATTAAGACAATGAACAGTGTGGTATACGTTTCTTGGGACCAGTTCATTTGTATGGACAGACTTCTCCTTTGAAAAATGTGTACAGATGCTTCTTTGAGACCTGCAGCAGCAACAAGAACAGAAATTCATTTGATCTGAAGCTGTTGTGTTTTTCTCCATGACAGCTGATGTCTTTAATGTATCACTGTTGTACATCAATAAAAATCTTTTGTTATTGTGAATATTTCTTTTCATTAGGCTAATTTTGGGAATCAATTATGAATGAGAGTTTATTAATTCATTTTGAGTTAAGAAGCTTAAGGTTTAAATGCTGTGTGGTCAGTGGTGATCACACTGAGATGTACCATTGAACTTGGCAGCTCTGCGCAGCTTAGCAGCCTATTTTGGATCATTTCATGGCTCTTTGGTTGATTCGGGCCTCGCTGCTGTAGCAGCAGTTGGCCATTTTCGGTTAAAAAGCTCTGCTAAATGCAGTTCACGCCACCTAAAGAACCACATTTTCTCAGCAGTTGATGACACCGGCGATAAAGGGAGAATCAATATTGGATTTCTGTGTATCAAGTGGCCGAAAACGAGTTTAATTTAAAGCTAATCTGCTTAATGTGTAAATGGGCAATCTTTTTCTAACATTAGTCCAACAACCTTTATCAGTTGATGGTGTGTCAGGTCTGTCTGCAAGGAAGGAGCCACAGAAAAAAAAGAGTGGAAAGGCCTTGCAACACCTGCACAGGTGTTTCCACTTACTCAGATTGATTGCATGCAGGTGAAAGGTGGGCGTGGCCATACTTTAAATGATGTCATGTCACCAAACTACATGCACCAGTCAAAAAAATGATAAGTCTCCTGCCCTAACAGGTCCAACACAATCACCAGCAGATCAGAAAAGCTCAGGTGGACACACACCTGAGAACAGCTGATGGACAATGTGTGTGTGTATGAGGGAACTTTGACTTGTCACCTATCAAACTGTGTGTTAGTCACTATCATGGTGTCATCTTATTATAAAGCACCATGCAGGACTGTGCTGAAGTTGAACCCACAGAGGATGTTTTCCCGCCCTCCTCCTCCTGAAGGTGAGAGGTTCTCCTTAAACGCTCCTCTCCCCTCCCCTGCTCCTGCTCCATCCTCTTGTTAAGTGTGCCATATGGTCACACAGCAGGCAGCCCTGGGTACAAGAGCTGCGTGAGAGGAGAGACAGGGAGAAAAAAAATCTGAATCATAACTGACTTGTGTTTGAAAAAGAGCAAGTCATATGAGGGAGAATCTGTCCAAAAAAAAAACGTACAGTCAGACCGAGACGAGGCTGAGCGGCTGAACGCTGATGAGGAGCAGTGATGTGCAGCATCCCTGCAGCTCTCGGCTTTAACTTGTAGAGTGTTTCTACATTTTTCTGTAAAGCTTATTGAGGATTACAAGGTGGACATGTGGGGCCAGACGTCTTCCAGAAATGTGAGGGTGAGAAGGCTGCAAACCATCAGAGCAGCACACTGTGGAGGAGATGAGAGACCACAAACAGCCTCACATGGATGGGTAATGATCTTCCACTTATTCATGACAGTGTGAAGGGTTTTACTGAAAAAAAAGAGCGCACTCTATGCATGGTAGATTTTTATGAACATTTCAGTTCTTCATCTGCAACATCACATCCTTGGTTTATTGGTTCGTATTAAGGATAAATGCAAACTTATGAAGTTATTCCCTAGATGCTAAAACTCTTCCACTGCAGACAAAGTGCATGCATTAAAACCTTTAGACTCCCACAGAGCTCAGAGCAAGATGCATTCAAAGCTATTCGTATAAAATATTTTATAAGAGTAACTTTTTTTCTTAATGCAGCAACTACATTTCTGAACTCCACTTGTTCCTGTCACATCTAATCTCAACTCTCTTTTTAATTGGGTCTGCCTCTTAATAATAAACTGCAAAAATGAAGCTCTGTCTGCTCACAAACAAAGTCTCCTTCAGAGGGAGATGCCACGCTCTAAAATAATATCAGCAGCAGTATCATGAAATCAATCAGAGTAATGGGTTGATGGATTAATTGATAGGTAGATGGCAAATGAAAGACCCCATTCAGGCCTGGATAATGACGCAGGCGCGCCTCTCTCTTCTCGCTTTGATAAATCAGTGAGAGGGAGAGAGATGCTCAGCACTGCAGGTTCACAGAGGGCTTGGCAGGGTGGGAGATTTCTGCATAAATCTACAGGACTCCTGAGCTTTGTGTGTTGTTGTTGTTTTTTTTGTATCTGTCCTCCTCCTCCTCCAGTCCCCTGCGAGGAAATAGAAGCTGTCCAAGGTGAGTCAGCACCGAGAGGCTGTTTGAGCATTTGGCCGAGGCTCTAAGAGAGACAGGAGGAGAGTGAGCTGATTAAGCTTACAGTTATTTTTTTCCCCTATTACCTCTGAGGGAAAGCAACAAATAACTCATATTCCAGCTTTATCCATTAATTATTAACACTTTGTTTGTTGATACTATCCAAAAAAAGCTGCTCCATTTTTTAAGGACCTATAAGCAAAAATTGTTCATTTAAATCTTTTTTTTTAAGTGACCTTGTTTTGCTGTAGTTTGTTTATTACAAAATGCAAAGGAAGTGCATTTGTCCAAAAGATAGGAAACAGATGACAGAAATCAGCAGTCTGAGTTTTACCACGCAGCACAAGGGTCAGTTAAGTCCAATTTCCGGAGCTACAAGCAGCATTAACCTTCTTAACTTTTATGTGTCAGTGTATTGTAGTTACTGTGAATATGGTATTTCTGTGTGTGTGTGTGTGTGTGTGTGTGTGTGTGTGGGGCAAAGGTACAAACGGTACAACATAGATGGGGATTTAGCACAGTCTGATAAAAGCTGATGTTTTTTCCACGCTGCCCCCTGTCATTGTGTGGCTGTGATACACTAATCCTCTCTTATGTAACTGAGTGGATCTCTCTCTCTCTCTCTCTCTCTCTCTCTCTCTCTCTCTCTCTCTCTCACTGAAAACAAACACATGCACATTCACACACACGTATACATCCGTCATAACACTAAATACATGTAGATGAAGTGATGCCGGGGGGCAGCATATTAAATAGGAAAAAAAAGGGATTGATGATGTATTACAGTAACAAGCAACATAATCTTTTAATGAAAGAAGATGAAGGAATTATACAGTAAGTGCTGGTTTAATTAGCGATATTTACATACAATATGCCATATTATTTTATCTTTATTGTTTGTGTAAGTGCCACTTGACATTTTTGTTGCTACATTAAAATGGGTTTGTTTCAGGTCAACTTAGTTTGGGTGGATTTTGAAGTGACAATGTAAAATAAAACACATTTTACAGAACAAATCTTTTCTACATGATCTACTTTGCCTTGCAGTTGTTATATTTTGCTGAGAATTATGGTGATAACTTAATGAACTTAAACTGCACAAGATTGTTAGAGAAAAAGTGAAAATTACGTTGGGAAATTTAAAAATAAATAAATGGTAAAATGCAGCGGTAGTTGTATTCAGTGTAAAGTAAGAAATACTTAATTGCAAACTCCTAGATTTAGTTGAATTATACAGCTATGAGCTAGAAACTGTACTCAAGTACAAAAATCAAACAAATGAATTTAATATTCACCTGCCTTTTATTCTACAAAGTACATGCAGAAGTTCAGTAGTTTTGCAGAAGTGAAATTTAGTGGATTTTCCTTTCTGCTTTTAAGTATAAACACTAACAATTTGCACAAAATTCTCACATACTTGAGTAAATACACTTGGTCACCTGTCAAAATGCCAAAGTACTCTGTATGAATACTGCTTGTTCATGCAGTTCATTTATTATGTAGACCTTCAGCTGTATGTTTCAGGCTCAGGAAGTGTGTGCGCCTGTGTGGAGTTGTGCTGTGTGGCTTCAGTGTGCGCTTGTGTGTGTGTTTTGCAGGTGATAATGCGGGATCACACGTCCAGCGTTCATGTGGAGGAGCTGCTCAGGCAGTCTCAGATGGAGTTACAGTGGATCCAGAGACAGCTGGCCATGATCGCTGCCAGAAACCTGCACCATCACCACCTGCACACCAAGGGCAAGGTACTGTGGTCCCCCGTACTGCAGGCCTGTTACCACGACTGCTACTACAGCTACGATAAAGCCTATAAGAGTCTATTGTTCTGCCAGCGGTGATGAAATTATCCTGGTACTAACACAAAACAGACTTCCTGTTTGTCCACTTGAGAGGAGGAAATATGAGAATAAAGGACCAAATTTATAGAGTGTCCTTTAGAAAAAAAAAAAAAAAGGCACATCTGCTTAAACTAATCTGACAGATCTTCATCACACATCATCATGACGTAACATCAGATATTTTGGAGTTATTATGACAGAGTTTTTGTTGCACTTTGCCACAGGTCTATGCAGTGCAATTAGTTGTGTAATTTAACAACTAAAAATTTTACCAAAGCACCTTCCACTGTCGTTTTTGCTGAACATGAAGAGTTTTGTGTTTTTGACCACAAATCCGTTGTTTTCCATAATCTTTTACCTCATGTGACCCTTACGAACACACACCTGTCTGCTGTTGTGTCCTTTGGGAGCTTTGCAGGCAACTGGCACACTGTTACTTGATTCAGATATATCAAATGACTGTATATTTGATTGATAATAACATACAGATATTTAACAATACATGCTATTTTTCAATATTTCTTTTATTATTTGTTGGCTTCCTGGTGTGTCTTTGCTCAGTTGTAAAGAATTTGTCCAATAACACCCCCATCCCAGGTGTGCCATGATTTTTATTCCATCCCAGGCATTTTACAAATATGGCCAGAAGAGGACCCCACACCTCTGAAAACACACTTCACCATTAAAAACCCAGAAAGAGGCCAGGCCGTGACGTGGTTCAAAGGTAGCGGCCTGTTTAAGTAGCTGAATAAAACGTTTCCACCTTCGGCTGTTTTGCATATTTAAAGGGGTCATTGCATATTTCTGCCCAATCCAGTTTCCATTTGCTCCCTGAACCGTGGTCTCACAGGGGGTTTCGTGTCATGCCTGAAAACCAATTTGCCACAAGAGTAATGCGTCTACGGTGAGGATGGGAGCAGACAGTCTGCAAGTGTTGCTAGGCAACAGAGCGTGCGTTCATCTCTCTCTTTCTCACTCACGCACACTCTTTCTTTCCTGTCCTTTCCTCTGTCCTGTGCATCCGTCCCGGCGTTAAACGGAGAGAGACGGAGGACGCCAGGAGCCTGACGCTGATTTAATTTGAGGCCTCTGATGAGGGATTTAGAAGAGGTGAAGAGAGCAAAGGGATGCTTGTGTCTGAGGTTTATTTAGGAACATGACAGTGATTTGATTTGATATCAGGGGAAAGTTACAAATAGCAATAAGGACACTGTAATGACTGAAATGTAGTGAGATATATCTGAGATATTTAGATATAAATGAGGCATGGGTGATGTATGGATCACTGCTTCTGTAAGATCCGAGAGGAGTCAGGGATGCTGGACCATGACCTGTACTCAGAGGAAAAAAATGCTCATCCATGATGTAATGATTTACACATCACCGTTCAGTAGATTCACACAGCCCATTTAATTTAAAGCTGCCATGCACGTCTTTTATTTCTTTTTTATTTTTTTGGTTGTGTGACGTAGTTTTTTGGTCAGTTGAACAGGGCGTGCACATGTCTGCGTAAGAGAAGAAGAAAGAAGGAAGGGAGGGAGAGGATAGGAGAGGATTTTTTTTTAAAGTGCAACTGGAGGCAGGAGAGGAGAGCACAGGAGGAGGCGTCAACAGATACAGGGGTGGGACTGATGGCGTGTGTGTGTGTGTGTGAGAGAGAGAGAGAGAGAGTGCCAAGCTGCTGTAGCTGTTTTTGCTTTCACTGATAGGGTGAGACATCCCGCCTGTTACAGCGGCGTTCAGACCAGGCGAGCGATTAAAGCTGCAGATTGGGATCGTTCATTGCAGCTGCACATACACACACACACACACACACACACAGGCACTCTTACACCGGTATACACACGTGCACACACTCTCTCACACACACACACACAGGGACGTTGTCACCTCCGCCTCCACTTTCAGCTTGTGATGTGATGGGAAGAGTCATTTTGGGACAAAAAGGGGTTACTGCCTTTTAAGGTAGGGACAATGTCATTATCTGCATCAGTGAAAACATACATGTCTCAGTCCCCCCCCTTTTTTTAAAGATTGTTTGATGCTGTTTTCTTAATCTCAAGACACACAAGTGATGCACAAGATGATGCTGTGATACTCTGATTTAATACATTCAGGCAAACATTAAAAAAATAACCTCTCTTTTCATGAGGGGTACTGTTTGTGAATGATGGTGAATAATTTCTGTCTCTCAAAATCCCTCTCCAAGTGAAACCGTTCATAACAACAACTTATACTTGCAGAGAGTGAGAGAGTGGCTCAATGGGCTTGCAAAGACTGATTTATCTTTCTTTGATAATCTGTTTAGCGGTGGTCGGTCAACAGTTGCACACCCTCGGCTGACTGCACCAGGCGGCGCAACCGTGCAAGTGTTTCGCTCACACACCAGATGGCGATGTGACAATCTATTTAAATCACCCACCCCTCTTGTCAAAATAAGATTACCTTGGGGTATCCTGGTGGCTCGGTTGGCTGAGCGTGCGCCAGGTAACCACGATGGTTCAAATCCAGCTGCCACATGCTGCTCTCCTTACCCTCTGCATCCCTCCACTGTAAGTCATCTAACAATGCAGAAATGACATAAAAAATCCTAGAAAAAGCAGATTTTTTAAATTATTTTTTAAAGTAAACTGCTGATTGAATACACACACCGCATTTCTCTGTGTCATGATGAATTCAAATCGGTAGCTATTAATTACTGCAACAGAAGAGGAAAGCCTAAATGTGCACGGCATAAAGTAGTAAAAAGCCCCTATTACATAATTATATGCTGTAACATCTTAATAGCTACCCACATTATCTGCTTTGCTTAATAAACAGTTCCCCCAGCCTCAGTTTTAAATGGATAATCCATTCATGGCGTACCCATCATTGGTGTTATCAGCAGTGTTGTGCAGGTCGGAACAATTCAGAGAAATAAAGTTCCTGGTATGTTGGGAAATTTGTTTCTACATCTGATGTTGCTTTCATGAGAACAAATAATTTGGTGTAGAAAATTGTGTTTGGTCACTGTTTTGCCATTTCTTTTTCCAGGAATGTGTCCATGAGCCTTTCACTAAGCCACAGTACAGCACGCCGCCCCTGTGATCTTTCCCCCCCTGTTAAAATAAATATACAAAAGTCTCAGAGGGCTTTCTGAAATGTAGTACAGCGATAAAAGACTCTTTCTGCTCTGCTGACACGCATTTGAGCCGTACACCGACTATTTTTTGCATTGTTCTGTGACTTTGACCTTTTGCGTCAGGGTCGGTAAACACAAACATAATTTCTCTTCTTTTCTTGCCGAGCTGTTCCTGTCAATGGGTTTACTGAGCAACACAGGGATAAACGTCCATTATTGTTGACTTCTTGTGAGTGCTGAATGCGTGTAGAGTGTATATATGGATATTTTGACATGACTTCATTCAGATAAATGTAAGATAAATGCTGTCTCAGCACTGTCATACCTCCAGGTCATTTATAGCTGAAATAATCCTTGTTCTCAACTGGGATGGACTCTTACTGACCGACACAAGTTTTATTCAGTAGAAATAAAAGAAGTAAGAGGAAACAAACCGTTTTTAACAGCAGCGGATGAGAGTGACAGATGTAGACGAGCACTTGGAAATGATTATCATTTTTCTTTTTTTCTTTTTTTGTTGTTTGTCTGTGCTTGTCCCACTGTGGTGAATCCAAAAGGGAAGAGGATGGCCTAATATTAAACACACTCACACAAAGGAAAAATTTTGTTTGATGTTCAGAGTCTCAAGGTGGCTGCTGCAGGGTCCTCTCTCTCTTTCTCTCTCTCTCTCTCTTTGTCTTTCTCTCTCTTTCTCTCTCTCATTGTTTCTGCCTAGTGTGCAGTTTTCCTCAACTAATGAATGCTTTGTTCCTATCGCATCCTTCCACACATTCTCAATCTGCTTATCCATACACTATTTATATTTTATGGTATCTTATCCACAGTGGTGTAATGTTGCGGACCTTCTTATGAAATATCATACAGCGTATGGAAAACAAACAGAAAACAGAGATACTCACTGATCCATTGCACAATTACTGGATAAATTATTGCCTAATTTTGCACGTATTTGTCACAACTGTGTTATGCAGAATAAGTGATATCCAAAATACCTGTGAAAAATAAAAAGGCCAGGATTGTGAGATGACACACCTTTTTTAGTACCTTTTTGAGTGTTTCTCTCTTTACCTTTTCGCTGCGCTCTTTGTGATTCCTCCCCTCCTGGCTCACATTAAGCAGGAGATGCTGTCAGTGTTTCCCCGTGGTCCCTGGAGCGACCGAGTGCGTCACGATTCCCGACTCTGACGCAGCTCCTGTCAGCTCCCCCGGCACGAGGGTGTCGTCTCCTAAGTGGACGGCACAACTGGGGACCGGTTGATTGATTCAGGGACTGAAGCTACCGCTGCTCAGTTAGATGTCTCAAGCTGGCACTGATAGAGCTGATGTGTACCTTTTTATTCTCACTGAAGCCCAGGCAACAAGATGCAGTCACTACTTTTATAATTTTCTTATTTTGCTTGGATTAAAGCTTGTAAATATTTGAAATGTGCAATATTGAGAACCAATCTGATAGTCACCTTCTTCGTTCTGACCACATGTTGTCAGCTTACCAAAGTGATTACCTGCTTTTTTTTTATTTTTGTGCATGTGCATGTTCAGTTTTTTGCACCAATGGTTTTCTGATCTAAATGACTCAAAAAAAAACAGTCCTCACATCGATGTCCATATGGCCTAATATCTTGCTCTAAATAGGCTGACTGCAAGTGTTAGTCTGTCTGTCTGTTTGGAAAAACCCGCAGCACTGGTTGGCAGGTCCATCTCTCTCCCTGTCTGTTCTTGGAAAGTCGACCACATTACACTGGTGGGTCTGTCTGTAGGCTTGTCTGCTTGGCAGGTCCGCTGTATTAGCAGGTGGGTCTGGCTGTCTTTCTGTCTGCTTGGCAGGTCCGTCCTACTGGCTTTGGTAGCTCTGGCTGTCTGTGTAAACTGACATATTGCCTGCAACTTTGTTTTAGTATTTGTTTTGTGGAAGATGATAGTCTGGCTCGCAGTCAGTGGATCTAGTTGTTGTGTTGTGTGTGTGCGTGTGTGTGTGTGTGTGAGAGAGCTCTTTTGTGCGCCTGACAAGACACCCAATGCTCTGGTAACATGCTAATTGATATATTAGAATAATATGAATTGATATTAGAACCATCTGGTGGTTGGTTACTACAAAAAAAAAGAACGACAGGCTGATATTTTCATCTCTTGATTAATTTTCCTTTAAATGGAAAAAGGTAATGCAGATTTTGGAGAGAGAGCAGTGATAGAGGGATGAAAAGAGAAAAAAAAGTGAACATGCTTCAGATTAATGCAGCGCAGGTTTCTTTTGTCTCGGGTGGTAATGTTTTCCTTTTTATAGCCGTGGTAATGTTGGAGTGGCCGGCCTGGCTAAGTGTGCTTTTTCAGGAGGCAAATGGGAAGACTACACCCCATTTGGGATTTCAGCTTGTAGCTCTCCAAAATGTTCCTGTTTCATATGTTTATATTACTCAGAGTAGACAGACAGGACATCACATCCATTTTTAGATTAACTTATAGTGAAGAGTTAACACAGCAAAAGGCCTCCTTCGAGTGTGTTTAATTTCAGCTGGCACAGGCAGAGTTTACATCCACTTATCCCACCTCACCACAGCCAAACAGTCTCTCAGTCCCTCTGTCATCCGCAGAGCTTCTGGTGGCCTCGTAGTGATTGGAAATTTTTGCAAAGTACAAGATTGACAGCAGAGCACTTCTGTTCCAAAACAAGGCGACTGTGAGCTCAAAAAAGTGCCATCGAATTGTGCAAACTGATGTCTGGCATGAAGGAAAACTAACTGAGCAGTACGAGAAACGATTTTCGCAGACCTCGGGAGAAGCCTCCAGCCTGCCTATTACAGATATGCAGTGCATTTCCATGGAGGGTTCAATCCCATCAAGAACATTTCTAAGGAGAAAAACACTGACTGGCATATCCTGCCGAGGCTCAAAACCTGTTGCAGTAGCGGCTTCATTTTCAGGCCTGGTAATCCTTTTCCTGTGACTGACCCCACGGGATGGAACTAAAGCCTGAGCACATCACTGTAAGCAAGATTGACAGTCGCCCTGTGTCCCTTTTTTCATTACTTGTATTAATCAAGTGCTTGTTTCTTCCATATATATTATTTTTATACTGACTAGTCTGTTGGTGAGTCTGTCAGTTGCTCTGCTACTTTGGTCCAAACTTAAGTTTCTCAGCATCTATTAGATGGATTGCCATGTATTTTGGTAATCTGTCACTAGCATGTTAGCAAAGTTTTCATTTATCCAGCGATATTAATATAACGCAATTTTTCTACATCTACTTGACAGATTGCTGCAAAAACTGTACTGACATCCACGGTTTGTCAGATGATTCACTTTGGTGATTCCCTCATTCTTTCCATGAGGTTCACATTTATGGTTTTGAGTGAAATGCATTGCCACAAATTTGATTCACACATTCATGCCCCCCCCATCAACACCCTCAGGAACTCAATAAGCACACACCCACTTTATTTACTTTAACCAGACCTAACCAGAAGCTGACTCAATTTCTTTTGCAGTATAACCATATATATTTGCACTGACTGTAATTTGCCTTGTCTATTTATTACCATGTCTTATTTATTCTTCTAGTTTGATTGTACTAGTTTTGTTTATTTTGTTGTGGTTTGCCTTATTTTTGTATTTCATGCACCAAGGTTTGAAAGAACCATAATTTCAAATTCTCTGTATGTCCTGTACATGCTGCAGAATTGACAAGCACACTTTGACTTTGACTTTAATACTAATAAGAATATATTAATATGCTAAGATGCTGCACTATGATGGTGAACTTGGTAAACATTATACCCTTTTCTGCATGTTATTTTATCATTATGACAATGACTTCTCCTAACTGTATATACTACTGTTAGTACTGATAATGATGGTTTTAATATCATAAATGTAATATTGGTTATTTTTCCTCGTGTTTATTTTTTGCAGTCAAGATATGAAGTGTCATCCCAGCAAGCTTCGGGACACTCGGTTTACAGCGTGAACCGCTTTCGATTGCTGGAGGAGAGAAACCGAGCTCTGAAGCTTGAAGTGGCCTCGCTTCGCCAAGAGAAACAGCAGTATAGGAAACTGGTAAACTTCCCACTCCCACCACCGCAGTTTTGCCCCCCCCCCCCTCACTTATTCTCTGTTTTTCTCAGACACACACTGTTCACATTCTCATTATCTGAGATGATAGTTTTTTTTTCAGCAAACAAGCATAGTGTACATATTTACTGATAACTCTCCTCTGGAATTGAAAGTAAGATGTTATAATGGTAGTACATACTGTATGTAAAGAGTGTGAGTGAGTGCTCTGTGGTCGCTGTTGCAACTTATTATTCTTCAAGGACGCAGCTGGGTTCAGCGTGGTGACTGGCGTGGCCCTGTGCACATATACTTCCTCTCTTTTGGTCTTGTTATGCAGATATGTAGGCATGTGTAATGTGGTGTAAAATAAATAAGGAGGGGACCACAGGGCCACATATATTTTTGTATGCACTGTATGTTCGTGCATGCATTTGTGTATTTAGTGATTTTGTCCTTTGGAGGCCTCCCCCAGGTGGTCTCGGATGGCAAGGTGTGTGAGCCATCGTCTTGGCAACATGCCCATTTGCAGGCATGTGGACAGACTGTTTCAGTAAACTGGAGCAAAACCTGCATGCAACAGTCTGCATTTACAGACGTTTCCGCTGACTGTAGACTTTGCCTCACCACCACTAATTTCTCTCCACATATGAAAACTAGTGCAAATAAAGAACTAATCACACACTTTTCCATCACACTGTCTCCTAAGTGTGAACAACCACTATGTGTAAAACTTTCCCAATCACTACTGGACACGCTCCTTTTACTCTACAAGCTGAGAAATCACTCATAACACAGCACAGTGTTACCTTTTTTTAGCATTTGTCCCTATTTTATCTGAACACAACAACACCTCTCTTTTCCAACAGAGAATTTTTCTGGCAACCTGCCCAGTGGGAGAGTTTGTCCGTCCTCACAGCCAAATCCTTGGCGCAAAACGTGAACCGTCATCACAGTTAACACGCGACAGTCAGCGGCGTAACTCAATAATGTTATGTGCTTGTATATGAGTGTGTGTTTTCTATATAAAGGAAGATACTATTGGAGGTAGTCCAGCTGGGTTGCCTGGCAGTCTTTTTGCTGTCACTGCTGACAGCCGCACTATCACAGACTGCATCATGGTCATTCATGCAAAGACAGACTCAACTATGGATCAGTCAGACTCAGAGAGGCTCAGTCATGAAGGCAGATTCACTCTCGCTTGTTTGCTCATGCAGATATATGGTGGGCTTGCACTCAGTGAGGGTACTGAAAGAAGAGATGGCAGAGCATCTCAGGTTAGGTAGATGAATTTTTCTCCTTATTTTGTAAACAGGTGAAGGAAAACATGGCTGAAAAATGATTTATATTTTATAATACGCTCTCTTTAATAAACAAATTCACAGCAGGGCTACATGTACAGAGTGACTGATGAAACATTTAATCAGTCAGATTAAAGGTGCAGTTCTGGAGAGTTCTGGCTGATCCAAATAAGCATTTTAGAAGTTGTTCGCTTGTGGTCTTGCAAACAGGCATCACAATGTCGCTCTAGCTTACATGCACTCAGGTGTTTGTGTAGCTCTTTAGCCTTTCATCTCGTGCAAACTGCATTTTCGGTTACTGAAAACTGACCTCATTCCTCTTTCCAGGAATAAGATTTTTAGAAACTCAATTTCTAGTGTTGATATGTAGACGTGGAAATGGTGTTTTATTGTTTAAACTGAGAAAAAAAAACCAAAAACAGCATGCTTCTATCTCTGTTGCACATGATGCTAATATGAAATATAGCTATTTCTGTATACATTGAACTATGCTTGCAGATGATAATATGCCGGTGTTCTGTCAACAGCTTGTTTTTTCGCTGCCCCCAGTGGCCAGTTTGTTTGCGTGCAGAGCCCAGGAGGCCCATTTTGCTTGACTTTACATGATTTTCATCTTAGTACAGTTGTAGTTGTGTATGTGACTCAAACCCAGGGTGGTATCACAGGGCGGCCATCTGCACATCCTGCAGCAGTCGATACTGGCTCTCTGACACCTCACTGGTCGAGGGGCGAGAATAAAGGCGACTTTATGGATCGGCATCTTTGAGGAAGAGTTTCCACACCCAGATCAGGATTAATGGAGCTCCCTCTCTATGTTATTCTGCTATTGTATAGTTAGATAAGGCTTTTAGATCCTCAGGCTGTCAGCTAAACGCCTAAAATTAAATTCTCCTTCTTCTTGTTTCAGTGAGAATTAATTTCATGGGGCGTGTCAGCTAGATTCTTGCATCTCTGCCCCCGTTTTTCCAATTCATTTGTTATTTTGCAACCTAAATGCCAAGAAAAAAATAATACTGAGACGGTGGACTGCATCCGGGGAAGAAGAAAAAAAACTAAACAAAAAAGCTTTAGACCGGTTGCCTGGAAACAATCTGTGATGGACAGTCGGAGAAAGGTACCTTAGGTAAGGAATGACCTTCTGTATGCTGCGTGTCTGCTGCTAAAAGGCCACAGCTGTCTCCCTGGACACCGTCCCTATGGCAACGATTGTGTACCGCCTGCAGCTGGCCCACTCAGATGATCGTCCTCATGATGATATGGGCTGTCCCGGCGTAAAAGAAGAACAGCGTCCAATCAATACTCCCTAATAGCCGCGTTGTCTCAGCTGACCCAGTAATCTCCATTTTAACTGCCACTAATCAAAGATGCGCAGACAAACCAGGGTTAATAATACGCTGGTGTAATGTAACTCAAATCAGCTGGAATAATACCGCCACCGCCCACAGGATGCTCAGAAAATCCTCTGTGTTTTGACTCACCGCACTATTTTAACAGCTGATACCAGGCGGGGTGTGTTTGGGCTGAAGTTTCTTTTCTTTTCTTAATTGAGTTTATCTCAGACGGTGTTCTTTCAGAGGGCTCAAGTTGTCTCTATATAACTACATTATCCTGTTTTTTTTCCCAGTCCATTTCCCATTGTATTTCTTCTTCGTTGTTGTTACGTAAGTAAAAGTACTGAGAGTTAAAGCAAAGCACTTTGAGCTTTAGAGGAAATGGTCAGAAAAGAGGAAAACAAGTTCAAGGTTCTGGTCTTTCTTTACTGTAACATTTGAAGTGCATAACGCATCATAGCTAATGTATGGGTCATGCTTTGTAGATGTGCAAAGACGACAGTAGGCTAATTTTTATTGGACATTAGACAAAAGTGAAGAAGCTCATAAAACAACTTTCCTTAAATATTTTGCAAAGTGCAAAATATGCACACTTGCAAATTTGCAAGTGTGAAATTTCTGTCTTTCATCACCTATTTAATTGAAAAATGCTTGAATATCCTTCCGTTTTCCATCATAAATATTCATGCAAACATCAATTTCAAAATAAGTCACTTTAAAATTTGTTAATGTTTCAATGTGTGGCTCTGCCCTCCAAAACCTCAGTTCACAGTGTGTAGAGAAACATTAGATAGATTGTCATACTTTTTTTTTTTTTTTCAAAATAAAAGCTCAGCAATGAAAACCAGTGCTAGCTCAGCCAGCCTTATTGGGTTTCTGTTGAGAGTCTCCCTCATTCTTGCTTCTTACATTTCTATCACCTATTTTTCTTTCCTCATGTCTCCTCTGTTCTTTCACCCCTCAATTAGTCTCCTATTAATTCCTAGTCCTCCCCCCCAACCCCACACCTTTCTCCACTCTGCCTATACGTTTGTCCTCTCTTCTGTCTCCATCATTCATCTCTTCCCCCTCCTGCTTCCTGTCCTAACCTCCTTATTGCCCACACCCAGGCAGAGGGGTTGACTGAGGACACTGGTCTGGTCTGGCCTGTGCAGCTTCATGCCTGCAGTAATTTGAGTAGATTTGATGTGTATCAGGGAGGGCCATGCCAGCCCGTAATCAAATTTCGGACATTTTCTGAGAGTTAATTCCAGACACGCATTTTGAAATGAGTTATGCTTTCTTCCTGGTAGTGAGCGGGGCATATTTAAATTACAACACCAATGTCTTTTGAAGTTTTTCCCAATGATTTATATTTCTGAGGAAGCATCCAAAAGCTCCACCATCCACAGCTGCAATCAGATGCTGCTGCAGTCCAATCTACTGTAGTTTATTTACTGTTCCAAAATACATGGACAGCATATTACTATGATAATTGTACACTTTACTTTCAGTTCCAATCAAAGTGAACTACCCATTCTGACCTTATTAGGTCATTCACAGTATATATATTCACACATTTATCTTTGCTCATAATCAACATAGTTGACACAGTTAACACAGTTAATAATGCACCTCACAGTGCTGCTGCCTAGGCAACTGCTGCTTTCATCCGTCTTTTCAGTTGGGGCTGGTTATAGAAGTAGCAGAGAAACAAAAAAAATCTGCCAGTAATGTGTTCATCTGAAAGAGAGAGAGTTGCGTAAATGTCCAGCACTGGCTTGAATTCAGAGCGTGCACTGACACAAGTGTGCGAAAACAAATGCGCGGTCCATCTATTAGCCTTAAAAAGTGGAGGATAAAATTAATTCCGTTGCGTCAGAAGAAAAATGTGCTAAAAATATGGGGCCGTCAAAATGTAGGGCCCTCCTGGATTAATTGAAAATCCCTTTAACCGGATTAAATCATTTTAGGGGCTAACTGTGTATACCCACACTCACTGTCACACGTACACATGCACGGACACACATGAGCCCCCACACATAAGCTGATATCAATATGATATAATTACTCATTGTGACAAGGCGGTGTAGGCAGTGTGATAGCAAGTGTGCGCTGTGTTGTAGTTAAAGGCTAAAAGCTGTGAAACTGTGAGGATTAGAGCTGGAGCGGACCGAAAATGGAATAATTGGTCGCATGGAGGAGGGGGGGAATTAGATTTAGCCTCACGTCTTACGCATGTTGAATTTAACATGCAAAATGAGTTTGGGTTGCATCTTAACATAAAAACAGCTTAAGAAAATCTGCATATCTCCACAGTAGTTGTATAAACCTCGAAATGTGAGGAAAGAATACAGAAATGATGCCTCAAGCATATACACTATATATTATGTACACTATGTAATTTATTAATGCTGCCCACATGATTATATGATGAGTGTATGTATAGAAAGAAGGAGGCATCAATCAAGACCCCACTCAATTGGTGTCATGGCTTTGGGGAGCAGAGGAGAGGAGGGAGGGTCTCTCTGCCAGCAGCCAGCATCATGCAGGCTGCTGTCATTTCAGTTAATTTGGCAGACAGGCATTAAAGGTCCAGACAGCGGTTGTGCAGGGCAGCCGTCCAATAAACCATCCTTATTTGTATCCCAGACTCCAAGATGTCTGCTTCCTTTTTGCCAATGATACCTCCTCTCCCAACAGTAGCTGCTTCTGATGTAGATGATGGTTGTAGCAGTGGAGCTGGCTGATTAATTCAACAGAGTGGATTTCTGCAGCTCGCTGCACACGCGTACAGCGTGCAAGTGCAGAAAGGGGGAAATTGAGCAGAGGAAAAGAGAGAGAGAGAGGAGAGCGGAAGGGGAAAAGAAGAAAAAAGGATGGAGGAAGGGTGTTAAGGAGGAGTCTTCGGGGGTGGGGAGGAGAGGTCTTCGGGGGTGGGGAGAGTGTGAGAGGAAAGGGAGAATAGGAAAGGGAGAGTGTGTGGAGGAAGGGGAGAGGAGGAGAGAGGAGGAGAGAGAGGAGAGAGAGAGAGAGAGAGACAGAGAGAGGAAGAGAGTGAGAGCGTGAGAGAGAGACACGCAGGCCCCGGAGCTGCTACTGATGCTGCTGCTGCAGCCGTTTGACAATTCCCCACCCAGAGAGAGCAGGGAAGAAGGGAGGAGATCAGAGCAAGGAGGAAGAAGGAGTAAGCGACACCTCAGTCAAGATGCTCCTGTGCTAGCCAGCACGCACGGTAAATACTAATCCTTTATCAGCACTCTCCTCCCCCCTCACTGCCTCTGTCTGTCTCTGTCTCTGCATCGCTGGCCCGAGTGTGTTTGTGTTTAATTTAGCTCTGTTGAGTCCTATATATAGTGCACAGGGTTAGCATAGCCAAGCAGCTGGGGGAAAACCTGCCTGTGCAGCTGCTGCAGGAGGAGACAGACGTCCACAGAAAGGTGGAAAGGAGAGGAGGATTTGTACATTTTGTCTCTTCTGAGACTTAATGAGGGAAAGGCAGCATCTCTGTTTCTTCTTGACTGTAGCAGAGCCACCTGTTTGGAGATGTGTGGGTGGGTGTGTGTGTGTGTTGAGGGGTGGGGGGTGGGGTTACAGTGCACAGGTCTGATGGTGTGTTCAAATTGTGGCTCAGAAAGGTTAGTATGTGCAAGTGAGTGTGTGTGTATGTGTGTGTGTGTGCATGGGATAGTGAAAGGTAGTGCTGCCTTTTGAGTGCTGTCAGATTATGACTTTAATCTTTCCACAGTATGTGTGCACATGGACATGTTATTATTTGAAAAACCACATATGTGGATACATGTTCACATGAGCACTGGGAGGGAGACAAACGCGTGGTGCTTTGTCAAAAAATTGATTTTGTGCGTGGGTGCTTTGACGTTATCGGCTTCGGTAACCTGAGCTTTTCCTGGTTCCTGCCTGCTGAGGGGTTGCCAGGTGTTGGTGATGAATATTAACCCACTCATGGCTGACTGACACTTGCGCTCTACCAGTTATTTGTCCTCATGTGGGTGAAAGAGGAAATCTCTCCCTAAATGTGTTTGAGTGTGTGTGAATGACAAGATGGTGTGGTCCTTACACTCCCAGTTTATCGTGTACACCCACAGCAGCTAAAACTAATGCAGCCTAATAAAACCGCCCTCCTGTTCCAACCTTCATGTCCAGAGTTTGTTGAAACAGAGATGTTTACTCAACTTTATGGTCCTTTTAGAGGCTGTACTTTGTGGCGCTGTTGAATTGTATTGCATTATACTAAGAGGTGTTTCTAGGTTTTGTCAACCCAATTTATATCAGTGAGGGTGGACTACATATTAGGGATTATTCCACCCAAAATACACACAGTACAGTTTTTCTTTATCTCTAAGAAATGCACCAGGTCTTTAATTTGTTCCAAACATTGTTGCTGCTTCTGTAAATGTAAAACATGTCATGTCATGGGAAAGCTGTGTTTAGAGCTGCAAAGCCTTAAAGCCTTTTAAAGCACCGGGTACTGGTATTAACAAACATTTATTTTGGTGAAAAAGTCTGATTTAAATTGTGTATTAGCGAGATAAACTTCTAATTAAGGTAAAGCAATTAAAACAACTGGGAAGAGGAATGCTAAAGCTTTCTTCTCAGTGAGTTTAAAAAACCTTTGCAGCAAAAGAAAACTTTGCTGACAGTGAAACCTCTGTTACGTCATGTTTTGTGCATAGAGCATGTGTGAAAAGTGCAGAGACCTCTTGATGAGTCTCCCTGATGAGAAGAAGGGAAGTAATTTATTTTTTCAGGTCAGTTGTTTCAATGAGAGAGTAATCAAAGGTATTGCTTTAATTTCTGTGTGTGTGGATGTGTTACTGTATATTCTTAAACCAAGCTTATTTGTGTAGGTTAGACCATACGAGGTTCATCTGCCTGCACCGTGCATATGTTTGAATGTATGGCTGTGTGGGTGGGTAACAGACCAAAGGAGAAACATGGCAGAGGAGAGATAAAGAATTGGTGCTTAGACAGCTCTGTTTATGTCTCCTTTTGCAGCATTTTGCTTCGTATAACTGGTACAAGTTACTCTTTATCACACTCTCCACTGTGTCTCCCCTCTTTTGTCTCTCCACCTTGCCTTTTTTTAACCACATGAGGGTATAAAAATCAGGTATAAGAAATGTTAGGGAAAATCTTAAATGCCCCGCTAATCGTGCTCCTCCTGCACCATTCTCCCATTTCTCCTTCCACTTCTTCATCTCCATGCGGCAGACTGGTTGGCTGTGCCAGCTGACGTTCAGTTGGATGCCAGAGGGCGAGAAGGAGAGAGGGAGGAAAGAAGATAGGGGAAATGAAACTTGTGTTTTCAGTCTCATGGCTGATTTCCTCGCTCCTCTCCTGAGATTATCAGCGAGTCTGGCAGCCAAAAGACAGCCTTCTTGACTAATCAAAATGTTCCCCAGGACATACAGACACTGCATATAATCCCTCATCAGCAAGACCCTCGTAGGGGTGTGGCAGCACATATCAATAGACACATATGTACACATGTACATGAGACATGAGTAGTACAAGAGCATACATTTGTGAAGGCCACATGGCCACAGACAATCACACATCTCCACATTTATACCAGATTACATGCCCTCATGCACACTCGTCCACATTTTCACTGTATTATTACCAGAGTGCACCCATGCATGCTCACACTTACTGTACTCTAAAGCTCTGCTACACATCCACATCACATTCAGTCGATTATACGCTGCGTATTGTAATTTTTTTTTTTTTTTTTTTTTCTACAGTATTGTATTGCTTGTTGTGCAAGCTCACTGTGCGCCTTTGGCATGCTAACCGCTCATTCATCCTGCCGGTTAAAATAGCAAATAAATTTGACAGCATTTATTTGCAATACTTGTATGCGTGGTTAACATTGAGACAATTCAAAGGGCATCAGATATGTTAGATGTGATACTCCGTTGCTACTTTTTTATCATCCTGACACTCCATACCTGAAAGAGAACAGTTTCTATAGCAACCCTATCACCCCCCCCTTGCTTGTGTAATGCGTGTGTCGCCAGGTGTGTGTGTGTGTGTGTGTGAACACACAACCTGTGCAGCTCTCGAATGCAAACACACGCCTGAATATGAGTGAGTGCGGTATTGATTGCTAGCATACACGCCATAAGTGTTGATGTCGTTTAGCCAGCGGGGGGGGGAAGCAGAGAGGGAAACAATAATGGAACATTTCCTCCGCACATTTCCTGGCAGCTTTTCAAGATACACAGAAGTTATATTAAAGGAAAGACACAGAGAACTGCAGAGGGGAAAAGAAAGCACAAAAAAAAGGAAAGAGGAGGGTGGGGCAAAGAGGCAAAGTGAGAGGAGGAAGAGAGAGAATGTGAGCAGTAAACGGATGTCTGATTGAAGTCTACATACAAAGACAGTTTGAGTATGAAACAAAATGTATCTGTAGCACTTAATTTAGCTTGCAGGTGGTGTACTTGCTGCTTTCCAAATTATTCCCTCCTCTCATGAAACAAATGGGTGCAGGTGTGTTTTTAAGCACCGATTCACCTCTTGCATGCTTTAAAACTAATTTTATTCAAGATATTTTTCTGTCAATCTCCACCACACGTGTCTCCTCTTCACCTGCCGTCTACGTCACTTGACTGAGCATCAATTAAGGACGACATCATTAAAAGCGTCCGTGACCTCAACTAACTTAGACGACGTTGTTTATGTCGTCGGATGGAGCAGCGGACCAAAGTGCACTTTCAAAAACATAATTTCGCCATGCCGCCACCAGGCTAGGAGAGCCCTTTGGCGGAGGATCACGCTGATAAAAGGCCTGTTAATTCCACCGCACTAATTGTCTCCCACTGTGTCCTGTAATTTTTTCCCTCCTCCCTGTTTCTCCTTCTCCCGGGCTCCTTCTTCCACTTTTCTCCCAGTCTCTGCTCCTCCTAAATAACTTTTCGATTACCTTCCCTCGCCTAAATTGTACCTGTCTTGTGCCTTGTTCTTGCTACATTTTCCTTCACTCAGCCCGTCCATTGTCTTCTCACTCTGCAGCGTTTTGCGTCTGGAAGGGCTTGAATGATTAAACACAGAGAGAGGAGCCTTTGGTGGACTGAACCATCAAGGGCAGCTGGGTGGAGGGAAGAAGGAGGTGGGGGGGGGGAGGAGTGTGCAATGTCAGACAGCCCAGCCTGTTCGGATACAGATGACATGACAGGACCTGTGCTCCTGTAACTGTCACCTATTGCTGTGTGCCAGTGAGTCCTGCTCACTTGAGACCTAAAACTCAGTCGCATGCATCTGCAGGAGCCATTATGGAATTTTTGTCATTGAATCCCGAGCTGAAGCACAAATACAGGTTACCGAGCAGCACATACAAAACGATCCGCTGTTATAGACAGTAAAATTACACCTGCGGGAGCAGTTTTTTTATACTTAATGTGATGTGAGCCAGATGTACTGTTTCTCCTCCCCACGTCAGTGTTTTTAAATTCCAGCGACTCATTATCTAATTTCTTTGACAGGACACTCTCCAGACATCTGTGGGCTTGACGAGACGGAAGTCTGCGAGAGATTAAACCAGTGCTTTGCATGATTCAGTCGAAGGCTAGCGATGTAGTCATGGTAGCAGTCCCAAATTCTTTTTTTACACGTTGTGCTGCAGCTGCAATTGTGGCTCTGTTCTCGGGAGGAAGCATTTCTTAGCATGTGCACTGATAACGTGGAAGAAAGAGAAGGTAAATATATAAAGTAAGCTATGATATAGCAATGCTTTTTAGACTTTTTAACAGAAATTTTCATTTGTTAAGAAAGGGAATATGAGTGACTCATGATGTACTGTAAGATTTGGAGTTTTGACATTTAGCAAAGGCTCAATCTTCATTTCATGCAGAGCTCTGGGAACATCCATTATAGAGACAGGTAAGCTGACCTAAGAGACTTTAAGTCAATTAAGAAATGTAGTCAGGGATGTCAAGTAGTGCTGGATAGATAAAAGGAAAAAATATTATAATGAATATAAACTCTATTGGCACCCAATAGAAAGATGCCAACCCTTGCATAATGTTCTATCAGCGCTTTGTCTTTGTTAGAAGATGGTCTGCAACATTTTTGAAGCATCTGCTAATGAGCATAAAATGCAAGTTTTTTTTACTGTTTACCTTTGCAGTAGTTTATCCTCATATGCCCTATTTGTACTGGGATATACTTGCAGGAGGTACTATTTGAGATTGATTTTTTTTTTCCATGTATAGATCGTAAAGCCCTGTATAATCCAGAGATGAGGAAACCTCTGTTAGGACTCTGCCAGTATTCACTTTCTAGCATACTGTACATTTTAGCAACTGTGCAATGGGGTCAGATGTAAATTATTTAGCACTTGAGCAGTATGTTTTTGCTGCAGATTGAGGTCATGTGAGTGTGTTTTTGTGGGTATTGTGTGTGTGTGTATGCGCATATAGAAATTTGTGCGTGGAGAAGTGTGTGCTGGATGTCGTTTGTGTGAGTTTTATGGATTTGTGAGTGTTTGAGCATTTATGCGCAGGCTTGTCAGTGGGCTTGTGTGTGTGCATTTGTGTATTCTGAGCATGGAGGTCCATCCAAGCATTATGTGAGCATGAAGGCCCATCGGAGCACATGTAATCTCTAACCAGCTCTTGGGCTGCTCATTAGCATTACACTGATCTTCCTCAGAACTTATTTTCCAGCCCTCTGATATTCTGTGTGTGGCCGGAGGGAACAATAGGTCCTGTTCACATCAAATGTGTTATGTCATCGATGTGACTGGAAGCTTTGCTGCCCACGTCATGGGAGCCCTGTTTCACTCTCGCTGCCTGCTCCCACAGTATGTACATATACACTTGGACACGCACACTGCCATGCCCAAATATTCCCTGTGGGGCACGTGAACTCCCGAGAGAGGCCAGCGTCTCCCCCCGGAGGGCCCTCCTCCGTATACAGTACAGTTGGAGCACTTCTACATATCACATATAGTACATATTCAAAGTTATGCTCACATTGACTCTGTATTTCTCCGGGGCTTTCACATCGGATTTAGGTCCAGTTGGGACAAATTGCATCTCACATCTGTCATCAAAATGTGCCTCAGCTGCTAATATTTTGTTACCTCTAGGAAACAGTCAGTGCGACTTCCAGCAACATTAAACGCCTCTTTACGTCAAACGATTTTGGGCTGTCCAAGATGAAACTCTGCAAAAGAAACATGGTGATCTCTGGATCTACAATCTCTTTCTCTTTACTACTAAGTTTGTGCACGATGGCCAGAGCTTGCTGCATTTTCAAAAACATGAGAGTGGCGCAGATGGAAGACGTGAGGTGCTCACGTCTGTTTTTTTTTTTTTTTAATTTTACATTTGCATCGTAGCTCTGTGATTCACCAGGCATTCATCGCACCATCTGATATGCCTCAGAAACTGACATTGCACAGTCTGACACAGATTGTGATCAAGACTCTATTAGAGCTCTCTCACACAGCAGACATGCAGTGAATTTGTGAGATTGTTGTTCTTGCACAATCTATAGAAGCCTCAAGGCTGCAATTATCAACGATTTCCATTATTGTTCAATGTGCTCATTATTTTTTTTATCGGTAATCACTTGATTGTTTGGTCTGTAAAATCGCAGAAAAAAAGAACAATGCTCACCAACATGCACAACAACAAATGCGATATCCTCAGAATTCTTGTTTTGTCTGATAAATGGTCCAAGTCAAAATTGCACATTGTATAGTGATAGAAAACAGATACAGCAGATCTTAGTAACACCCCTCTCTTGTTTCCTGTCATCTCTGCACTATCGTTATCTAATAAAGGCATAAAACTAAAGCCCTCTGCAATTCAGGGGCCATTTCAGAAAAGCGATTCGCTGCGTATAATGCTAATCCCAAATGGTGGCAGCATCGTGTTTCACAAATGATTGTAGCTTATGAATTGCAGATACATTTCATGTTTGTGCATTGGCCACAATTATGTTGTTGTGTTTTTTATTAGTGGCAAAATGAATTGGAAAGGAAATGATCTTGCAAATTACAGCTTTCATGTTGCAAATTTGTTGAAACAGGCCCCTGCTTGAGAAAAACCACGGATACTCGCGGGCCTGAAGCTTTGAGTAGTTTGACATGAAATGTTAAAGTCACTTCTGCCGTACGATCACGTTCCTCCCTGAGCATCTGTGGAGCCTTAAAAGCACACACTGTATTAGCTTCATGCATGTATACAGCACATACACCAGCACAAACATAGAAAGTACAGAAAGTAAGCAGAGCTCGGATGAGTAACAGGGGAAGCGACAGAAGAGGTCGAAGAGTGAGGTGAATGAGGGTGTGCTCTACGTGGAGGAGAAGTTAATCCCTCCTGACGGTAGCGCCGGCCTCTCCCTGCCTCTCCTCTGTTTTCTCCCACCCCCCCCCGTAAAACTCTGGATTGTCTCCTGCTCTGCGAGAGGCAGGCAGCGGAGTTCACACCACAGTGCACGATAAGACACGTGCGACAGGATGTAGAGAAACCGGGGCGTCTAAACAAAACACTACATGTTTGATTTTCGCCGGAGAAGAGGTGAGCAGAACTCCAAACTTGCGTGTCCCAGAAGGCTCTATTTGTGCACAGATTTGAATCTACGAGCACTCGAACATGTGCTCTTCCCGAGAACAAAAGACTCCTCTCCACGGTGATTCCTTCCCCGTAAGACGCATTTGCATGTGCATTTTTGCCGCCACATTGACCTGATGCAGAGTCTTTTGGGCTTGAGACGTTGTAAATATTAAATGTCTGTGATTGCGTAGGCCGGGTTTCCATTCAAGCTCCAGTTGATCCACATTATTAAATCTGCAGGAGTGAGTCACATATTTCATATTCAGACATTTTTTTTTCAAACCTCTATTTACATAGCCACTAACAACAGGGGGTTCCCTCACACTATCAGGATATTATACATCGTGAGAACTTGTAGCTTGATGGAGTATGCATGTGTGTTTACTTTGCAGGGGAGTTCTTGCCACATGAATCATTTGAGCGGGGAGATTTTGACTCCTTAGGATTCAGATGAGAGGTCTAGAACACTGTGGATGCACAAGAGCTTGAGGCTATTGTGTGCCTGGAGATGCTAGTTATGCAACCCATTCATGCTTGCGTGCACATACACACACACATACTCCAAATATCGCCTCACTATATCTGTGGCGTTAACCACCGCCATCTGCGTCCACCGTTTACGCTTATTTTAAACGTCCTCGTAGGTCTTGTGACTGTGACATACATGTTTGTGCTCGCACACACGCTACCCTCACAGCTAGAATAGCTGCACGCTTATCTTTTATGTATGAGTCCCCTGTGGAGACACATTAGTGGCACAGGTTAGAGGAATGCCAGCTATGCTAATACTTAGAAACCGACACATGAAGGGGAATATTTTGACTGCCTGTTCATGAATTATCTAATGGTGGCATTATGGTTACACTCAACTGCACTACAAGATAACACAAAGAAAAGGCGAGCAATGCAAAAGGTCGCAGTCCAAATGTGAAAGGTGGATCCTCCAAATAAAATGCCACACATGAACGCTACATGATTCAAAAGGTTAAAGGAAATCGCTGTTTGTGAATACACTGTGCAGCTATTATAAAGTAGCCGCTCAGGTCACATACACACATTGTAAAGCCGAGACAATGTGCAGTATTAACAGCATTATAACGGATTGATCTCAAAATGCTCTTGACACTTGCAGCAGTCTGCCAAAGAAGCTGGTGTTTGGCTGAAGATTAAGTGGGATTGTAATTGCACGTTCTCTTATGAAAAGGCAAACATCTGCTAAGCCCTTCAGAGGACAAACTCTTGTGTTATATATCAACTTTTATGCTGCAGTAAGGACCTCGCTAATGCTACATAATAAATCTCCAAAATGTTCCTCATTTTCATCACCAATTCCTTAAGTGGGGATGTACCGTGCCAATGTACCGCTTCCTTAAAGGTAACGTCAACCTTGAAAGTGTGTCTCCCTTTTGAAACATTGCATTATTGTTAACTGGTTTGACTAATAATGGTCATACTGGGTCTTTTTTTTAAAATACTTTTATTACCACCAACCATTTTCAAACACTTTTAAAGATAGATTGTGTTCCTTTCAGTCAGAGATTGGTTTCTTTTCATTTTAGTGTGGTTCTCCCAAATATGCTTTAGGTGGGTGATCCATCATTGTGAAAATATACTTGTGCATTGTCATACTACAGCTACCTGGTACTACATCTGCCATTATTTTGAAAATGCTCCTCGAGTCAGTTGACACAAGTTTTTTGAAAGGTAGCACTCACTGCTTAAAACTGCATGTTAATGTAAGTATTTATAGGAATATAATGCCTCGAGAACAAATAGTAGATTAATTAATTTGTTTTTCAACTATTAAAAGAATTGCCAACTATTTTGACCATCAATAAATTTCGGCTTCTCAGATGTGAATATTTTCTGGTTTCTTCAGTCCTCCATGACAGTAAACTGAATATCTTTGGTTTGTGAAATAATTAATTATAGTAATTTTTATTTATGTCCATGTTTGTCAGCTTAAAATGTTCTTCCTTGCTGCCTTTGCTGGACTACTACTACACTTCTCCAAGCATTGCCACCACCAACAGTCGATCAACACAACTGTTAAACTGGTGGCATGGCTGTGTATCTCATTTCTCTTTCTTCAGAAAAAATGCAGAAAGATGCATGTGTTGAAGACATTGTTCCATAAAGCTACAAGTGGTCAGAAACTCCTCGAGCAATGGTTCCCCAAAGAACTGAGAAATCACACTAAATATTACATTACATTACATATTAAATCACATGGTATGCTTTAAAAATGGTTGGCAGTGCTGTAAGTGTAATGCAGTTTGTAGCTAATGGTAAACAACTAAGTTTTTTAAAAGGGTCAATTCACCCAAATTACATTATTTATACTCCTAAAATATGTATGTACATATACCTCTAATGTATAAGTATATGTAAATGTTTAAACCCCAGATATTTCAGGCTTTAATGTGACCACCAGTTCTGTTTTTTAAATTGAATCATAGACTGAGGTTAGATTTTTTGGTCCAGGTTTTACAGCATTTGTCTTATTGGCAGTAAAAGCCCCAGTTGAGGAGCTGTCTGTGGTCCTGACTGCTCCAGACATTAGACAGTACCGATGTTGCACCAGATGGGGCAGCAGTCATGGCTCGGACTCCATTTGCACACTCTCCAACCACAAAAGTGCAGCATAGCACACACTTGGTATGCACACACACAAACCACTCAGCCTAACCCAAAATCAGGTTTAGTGGATGGCAGTGGAAGAAGTTATCTGTTTCACAATCACAACATCACAACATTTCAATAAGATTGAAATAATCTTAAACAGCAGTGTGAAGCCTTTTGTTTGAGGATGAGTTTAAACCTCCATTCTGCGCTGTGTTTAATATAACTTGAAAAATGGAGAGGAGATTATGTTTTATCTTCAGGTTGAGAATGAGGTAAGAATGCACTCTTTGTACAGAAAGTAAATGAGTGTACTGACCTCTTTCCCAAACTTAATAAACTCCAGTTTAACATTCACATGGATGGAACGAAAATATTATATAATATGACTGAATGCAGTAAAACTCAGCATGTTGCAGAGCCGATCACATTCATTTCTACATATTCTATATGAAGGTCAGAATCTCCACTGGTGTTTTACTCTGTTTGTCTGTGACTTTACTGATGCTCCAGTTGAGGACAGCAGGTGTCGTCAGTATATTTTCCGTTGTGTTCCAACTAGAACAAAGTGTTTCCGCCGTGACATCTGATTAATGACAATCCTCCTGGGAGTTGAGGGAGAACAGTGGCAATCCTCTACCCGCAAGAATCCCATTTAGAGTCAGCAGTTGCCATCGCAGAAATCTCTGCACCCGTGATTACTTCCTTCATCTGTTCTCCATTATAACTGCAGCAACTGCTGGCTGATTCTTAACACTATATTGTTATTAATATCACCAGTATAATCCAAAACCTATATTTCTAAATTAAGCAGATCCAACATCCTGTCTGTGTCATTTTCTTTTGGCTTGCAGGATCTTAATGTTGCAATTAATTCCCATTAACAGCTGTTTTATTCTTAAATGGCACATCCACAATTTAAGAGCATTAACGCTTCCTTAAATAAAATCAAAGCCCACAAATGCAGCAAGTTAAAGATTTAAAGGCTTTACGGCTAAAAATGGCTATGTGGACAAAAGTAAATGTACATTTGATTAATTGAAGCTGTGCTGCTCAGTATCAGTATGGATGCACGTCAATAGAGCCATGCAGATCCACGCAGGATCACTTTCTGCTGAAGTTCTCGTCAGGTAATCCGAACCTGGTGGGAAATAGGTGGAACGAAAGTAAACATTTTATAAACTGACATCTTGTACAAATAGCTTCCTGGTCTGCTTTATATTAAGTATTTTAAATAAGGCACTGCAGCTTTTCACAGACTTGCTGATGCAGGGATGCAGGATATTAAAATAACCAGAAGCATCGCCAAAATACATTGTCTTAATTATGTTATTTATGGTACAACTCGGCCTCTTGCCTTAAACGTGGCCTGATCATCATCGTGCTTTGGTACCAAACAAATGATGAAGACTGTCGTGACAAAGTCATGCTCCAACCAAAATGCTTTTTGTGAGAAACAAACACTTTGTTTGAAGAGCAAAGGCTGGAAAAGCTTTAGATCACAGTCATAATAGATTTCAGTGTTGACGTGTCTTTATGAGCTAAACATTTCTCAAATGATGCAGTCTTTGCGCACAACCTCGTCGAGCTGTCGAGCAGGTGTCGGTGCCGCTGCTCCTCTGTTGTCTCTCGTCTGGAAAACTGCTCTGCTCGGCTTTGTCAAAGGATCTGAGCAAGCTCCAGTCAACATTTGTCAAGGCGGCCGCGTCTCCCTGCGAGCTTTGCCTCCGCTCCCAGAGGCAACTTGGTTACATGGGGCCGATACAGAAAGGCACTTGTTAAACTAAAAATACTTAAGGAAAGTTTACAATTTGAAACAAGACACGCGGAGCAAACAAACCAGATTTAATCAGGCAACAAGTTTGTCTTACGAGTTTGTTTTACACGACATCACACCCACCACAGCATCTTAGGAAACTTAATATATGACTCCGAAGATAAAACCGTACAGATACAAAGCATGATGAAGGCTGTCATTTGTTTAAAGTTACGATCGCAAAGATTTTCATAGATGGATAGACGACTTTATTGACCCTGGAGGGAAATTAAATTGTCGTAGCAGCCAGGTACATTAAAATACAATAAAATAGCACAAAATAAAATACTGAGGTAGTACAAGATATCTCATGTTGTTGTCTTATTGTTTTTTTGATATACTATACTGTACTTATGTAGACTGAGACATACATGTTGCTCAGTGGATTCTGGGACTTTAGGAGCCAGGAGGCTGGCCACGGTGAGCAGAGCAGATTTAGGGCCAGCAGCTAAATTAGTGTTTTTGGGAAGAGAATGATAATCATGGCGGTGATGGAAGGGGAAGTGCATGCATCAGTCTTTGTGTGTGTGTGTGTCGGGGGTAGGTAGACAGAGATAGATGGAGAGAAAAGACAGATGAGGAAGGAAGAAAGAAGTTGTCAGAGTGAATTAGTCATTAGTGGTGTTGAGGTCTCTCCCTCTGGCCTGTCCACTCTTTCTGCATGCACATATGGATCCTAAATTTCACAACTACGCACAGATTCACACACACACACACACGCCACGCTCAAACATGGATCTGCGCAGATGTCTTCGGAGTGCTTTTAATCCCCTGTTAAGTTGCTTTTCCTTAAGAGAAAGCCTAATTATCATATCCTTTATATATTCTAACCAGATTTCTCTGTTTATTTGTGCATATTGAAGGTTGAAACTGGCACCGAAATGTGTGCGTGTCCCTTGGCTTTGCAGCATAGCACTGTGTTTACAAGATGTTACAAAGTGTTAAGCAGAGCTGCGAATGTGTGATTCACTGGAAGTGGGAGGAAATGGAGAAGCAGACATCGTTCCTGAGGCCCATAAAAAGAAGCCTCTGAAAGGTCATCCCTTTCTCTTTTTCTGCTTCTCTTCATTTCTGCTTTGTTTCTTTTGCTTTCTTTTGTTATTGTGCTCACGCAGCTTCAAATAAACACCCTTTTTGCTCAAATTGTCTTCCTCTCTGCATCTGTCAGTTATTTCCTTTAATTTCAACACAATCCTTCTTTCCAGTCATCTTTATGTCCCCTCCTGATGCACACCACATTTCCTTTTGGTTTCAACTACAAGGCCGCGTCCTGGGGTGTCAGTGCGGAGGACGACTGCTCCTCATGATGCGCCGTGTCTCCGTAATTAGCAGTCAAAGGCAGAAGATCATTTTTAGCTGCTGTAACTAGGTGTGGCTCGGTACAGTAACTGCTCCGTGGGCTGCGGTGATGTGCCGCGGCGACAGCGTTACACAATAAGAGCAGCAAGTGAACTCACTCACCAGTCTCTGTGTCTTCCTGTCCTTGTCTGTTCTCGATACGTGTCTCCGTTTGATCGTGTCTTCCTCCGACAGCCCTGGCTGTCTCTCTGCTTGCACACAAAGAGATGGATGAATCTGGCTGGCTCCCCTCACTTTGTCTGTTTTTCCTCTCCTCTCCTCTCGGCTGGGGGTTCATTGAGTTCCTTGATTTGAGCTGATAAATCTGATCATAAACCGCCAAGCCGCACAATCTTTCCATGTGCAGAAGCTAACATACAAAGCTTGAACTCCTCTTGAGTATATTACAGTGTAATAATGCATATATAAGAGTAGTAACAGTGAAGTGCATCCATGTAGAATAAAAAATTACACAGACAGCTGAACTCTTTGTGGCGAGGATGCATCTCTCCAGTCAGGAATCTACATTTTCACCAGTTCACTTTAAAGCTTACACATATTTAGAGGGTAATTGAAATAAATCCCCACTTATTTTTGTACTGGAGGAATATTTCTAGATGTAAGACATTATGAAACAAAAAGCCCACTTATGTTGAAGCCACCATTTTATCTGGCCAGATGTCCCATAAAAACAAAAGCTGCCACCGGCTCCTGTTGCTTCCTGTTTAAAGACACATCTAAAGAGAAAAGGAGAAGCCCCCTCCCGGCTGCTATTATAAACAACTTATCCACATAATATAGCCAGAATGCTCAGAATGACAATCAACAGTCTGAACTCAGTGCACCGGCGTGAAGTGGTATTATGTGGCAGGATATGACCAGCCACAGTGAAATCACTCTTGAATGCTCAGAGCTGTGATAGGAGGAGAGCACTGCCCTAGTTTGAGTCTGGCGTAATTATGTAATGCTTGAGTACCTGCAGCACCAGCGGCATGACAACTTCTGAATGTGAATCTGGGCGGCGGTGAGTGCAGACAGGAACTGCACACCTCTTTTCAATCCTTTTTTTACGTGGTGTGCAACTTAATCTCGTCTTGAGCTCGCTTGGTTTTACTGACATCATGCACTCATTTCCTTATTTAGCATTCGACTGACAATTTCAGCCCTCGACTGCCTCACCCCCTTAGTTTCCTGAATGTTTCTCCCTCAGACCTTTTTCCACCTCCTTCTCTTCCCTGACATCCCTCCATCCCAGTTTCCTCCATCTAACGCTTCATCTATGTCTCTCCTCGTCTTTCTTCCTTTCTCCCCCCCCCCCACCCCCTTCTTTTTCAGCTCTTCCCCTCCATTCTTAATGCCACATACCAAATGGAGGGTGACAGTATGCAGCTGTGGGTTTTTGTCCTCCAGACAGCATCTTAGAGAAAAGCTTAGCCCCATGCACACACATGCATACAGACGGAGGGAGGGACCGGCACTAACCTGAGTCTTTCATCTGTCTCTTATATAATAGTTTTAAGATGGAGTTACACTGCGTGGCTAGCATGCACGACGCAGACGGGCCGTAAAAAAGTCTTTGTGATGAGGGAGATCGCAATGTAAAAAACTCTCCTTTTCTTTCTCTCGTTTCTTCCTCAGAAAGCAAAGCTCCATGCTGCCTTGCAGGAGAAGAATCGCCTGAACCTTGAGCTGATCAACCACCACCTGAAGACGTCCAAGTATGACCAGGTAAGGTTTTCACAAGCGCAGCATGGATTGAAAGGACATGCACACATTGGTGATGAACCAGGCCGCAATCTGTGGTGACGTCTATCCCGCACTTCTGGTGATATAGGGCCTACGTATAACATGCACAGTGTCCTATAAATGGCTGGATGGATCAGTTATGTGCCGGAATCTGTGATCCATCAATACAGCCATGTTATCATCATCACATATGATGTTATGTGTCGCCTCTTCATATTTTTATATGGCTTCTTCACAGACGGGTGTATACATGTCATTTTTTTATGTCATGTATGTTCTCCATCTCATACACACACACACACATCATCGCTGCGCTTCCTTTCCCATCATTATGTCTTTACTGGCACAGTCGCCCAGAGTCTCCCACTTCTCACACACGCATGCATAAACACTCATGCAGGCCCAGACGGAGACAGTCTGCGATGGTAGGCGATTAGCTACCCTGGCGCTAATAGTGACTTTCACAGAGGGGGCAGATTTGACACGTGTCCAGGGACTCAGCACGAGCACGAGCTTTTTGCTCCACCGTGCCACACAAAAAGATGCCATCTGTGCGCCGACAAGGTGGGCACGGAGATGAAAAAGAAAGTGGGGCAAAAATGTGGCCCGGCCTGCCAGAGAGACAGTATGAATGAGCGTGACAGGCTTGTAAGGGCAGTAAGTGGCAAAGACACGAGCAACATGTAGGGAGCTGTGCATGGAGAGGGAATGAAGGGATGAAAGAGGGGAAAAGATAGACAGTCCCTGAGAGGAAGAGAGGGAGACAAAAGGAGAAGAAGAAAGTGGTCATGTTGTTAAAAGTTATTATCAGATGCCCATTTTCTGATTAAAAAGCACAGCTAAGGAAACAGTATTTATCTTTATGGGAAAACAGATCACCTGATTGCTTTTTTTATGTTTGATTTTTATGTCCTTCCTCTATTCTAAACTTATATTTTAGAGGCTTACCTTATTTATTTTAGTATTTAATTGAGTATCTACATGGGTGCTCTCTGAATAAAATGTACTATTATTACAGTGCGCTTGAAAATAATAATGATAATTATTATTATGCCGCTCCCTTCATGTTATACAGCTCAGATGGAGTTTCCCACGCGGCTCCAGCCATGATTTCCACAATATGAATGAACTAATTTCCTTTTGCAACAGTCGAGTTTTGTGCTCTTTGAGTAAGTGAGCTTATCTATTGTGCACTCATCTGTTATGTTAGTTAATGAGGTGATTGCTGTGTGTGGCTGAGGGACGGTTTGTGCTCGATCCTGCGAGGCCGCCGTCAGAGGAACCGGCTTAGCTCGAGGCCCCTGACTGATGAAGGAACTGTAGGCAGAACGCTCAAGTCAGCAGCTCTGTCTCATCAAGGCTAAATGGAAATGTGCTGATTAATTTCTCGTCAGACTGTGAACCCTCGAGCCAAAAAAAAACCCACCCTCTATTCATAAATGTAAAAAGTAGGTCTGCTGCAAGACCAAACCTCATAAAAATTGCATGCTTGTTTTCCTCTTTAAAAACAGAATAATGGGCACATTTTGAAAATCTTCAAGGAAAACAGAGAAATTAAAGTGTGTTCCCTCCCTTTTGTTGTGTTTTTCTGTTTGTCTCTGCTCGCTTATTCATGGCCTTTTATATTCATGTTGTTAATAATCCTCTTACCCTCCCTTCACTCTTTTTTTTTTCTTGTCCTTCCCTTTCTTTGCATCTGGACTCTTTCTGTTCACGTAGGTGCAATCGGACTATGAGCAGCTGAGAAAGACCTTTGCTGTAGTGAGCCAGGAGAGAGACGTGGCCCAGCAGCAGAGGAGCCAACTCCAAGGGAAGTTGGAGAACCTAGAACAGGTTCTCAAGGTGAGACGTGCCATCTTTTTATTTCTGTGAGACGTGCCACCTTTTTTGTGTCTGCTCTCATCCGGTGAACCTCTTAATTTCACTTTAGTTTAATGTTGAGGGAAACGCTGGTAACCTGGAGCCAACTCTTTTAATGTCTCCTTCCTCATTGGATGGTTATTTCATATTATAATTTCAAGTTTGATGAAGTTTGCATTTGTTTCCAATCATACATCCAATACCCTTTGATAACTCCTTTGAATTTTGGCATATCATGTCCACAAATGACAGCTTTTCCCTCAATCATCTTTACTGTGGTGCTCTTAGTTTTATTTTAGAGCGTGTGGATCCAGATAGCTTAAAGCCACTCAACTGAAGTTTTAATTTTGCTGAAAAGTTTTTAATTTTGGCAGGTTTTTTGGACAAAGGCGGTAGTGTTCCTGCCATAAGGAGACTACTTTGCCTGGAGGACGACTATGCAGACAAACCTTAGCTAGAGCAACTAAAATTCAACCAGAGTGACCTCCAGCGCTGTGTAGTTGGATGCTGTGGGAGAATCTGACACAGTGGCAAACATTAAGAACAACTATTGGAAACTAATAGAAATGGCCGCTCTTGGTCTTGTTTGCTTATGTAGATCAGATAGAGGCATTTCTATTACATTGAGACTATTCATGGGGCTGGTTTTATCCTTTTGAGTACTGAGGAAGAACTCCTGTCATTAAGTGCGTGTTAGCGAGTTTTACACAAAGAAACTAAAATCTTGGATTACTTGAAAAAAGGATTTCAATTCAAATGATTTAAGTTTTTCCTATATTAGGGATTGATGCTATAAATCTGGAATAGTTTTGTTTTCATCTCTCCGGCTGTGATGGAGAAGACCACCGAGCAATATGTCTCAGAGGGAAAGCCTGCACATGTCATACCCAAAACAAACCCTTTATCCTCCTCTGTTCACTTTGTCAGTGACATACTGTATCTCACTACATTTCTCCAGCCTCCTCATCTTCACTCGTTCTCCCCCTTTTGTTCACATCAGTGGTTCTGTTTGGCTCTCGCTGTTCATCAGATCTGGACATGTGTCAGACCCGACTCTCGCCTCCTCTTTTGGAAATATTCCCATCTCCCGTGTGTTTGTTTTCAGTGAAAACTTCAGAGGAAAAAGCGATGCAACTCATGAGGTGAAGTGTCATTGGTTTCATGGAGAGGCTCTTTTTTCATCGTGTTATGGTCTGCCAATAGTAATCAGACACAGTCTCACCGTGCTGCGAGAGGCACTCTCATTATAAATCCTCGCCTCCCTGCATCTCCTATCGATTGTCTGTTTGTCAGGATATTTGAGAGAGAAATGTACCCATCTGAGAAAAACTGACCCGCTCCCTAATACAGCAAAGAGAGGTTTGTCACTTTCTCATTGTGTATTGATTATGAAGACAAAGAGACTATTTAGAGAAAATTACACAGGGCGATGTGGGTGGAGAAGGCAGAGATGGAGGAAACACAACATGAGAAAAAAAAAAAACTGAGAGACAGACTGGATTTTTTTAAAAAGGATTCCTCAGTCAAAACTAATGAAATACAGAGCTGTCAATCTTGATTTTAAAGTTATATAATTTGGTAACAAAAGAAACTTATTGTCATCTGTGGAATAAATAAGACTTGAGTCAGCATGACCACGCTTTATTCTGGGCTTTTCTGTCAGATTATAAGGTGTTATGGTGAATATGCAAGACTAAGAAAAGGTGCAGTCATCTTTGAAGGGGGCAGTTCTTTCTTACTAAGCAAGAACTAAGCTTGCTTAGTAAGAAAGCAGTGCACATCTTGGAGCGT
Source organism: Scortum barcoo (assembly GCA_023238725.1). Lineage (NCBI taxonomy): Eukaryota > Metazoa > Chordata > Actinopteri > Centrarchiformes > Terapontidae > Scortum > Scortum barcoo. Next base: position 20,044,113 of record CM041545.1, read on the forward strand.
CTCCTCTTCAGGCTTCAGTGATGGGAAAGGTCTGTTTCTGTCTCAGCATGACCTCACAGGGTGTTTGCTGTAAATGTAGGTGAGTTCATCGAGCCCTCTCTGAATATCCAAAAGGTTAAAAAAAAAAACTAGTTTCCAGTGACCGCCCTTCAACCAGCCCAGTCCTCTGCAGCTTAGAGCTTCTCTGTGATTATGCAAAGCGGTGGCTGCCTGCTCAGGACACCTCGAAGCCACTCCGAGAGGTAAAGAGGCTTTTCTTTTTCTTTTTTTTCCCTCTTCTTTTTTTTTTTTTTCAAGGCAGAGAAAACACAGAGAGAAAATGATGAATGTCAGAGCTTTCTAAGCTTTCTTTTCTTCTTAAGCCTGCAGAAACATCTTATGGCCTCAGCTCTGTTTCTGCAAGACGTGGCAGCTGGTCGTGACTCAGTGGATAGATGCTATATAGTTATGACTCGGCTAATTTGGGAGAGGGTAGATTTGGGATCAGCGTGGGTGACCACGTGTGACAACTTAGCCTGAGCCAGTTCGGAGTATCGAGTGGGCTGCATCTGATAGATACACATTACAAATTCTATAAAAAGCTCATACTGTATAACTCCTTTTACACTTACTTCACTTCCAGAGTGAACGGTCAAGTGCTTGAGATTGCAAAATTATTGGAAGGGATAGAAGAAACTTCGGGAAAGTCTTATTTGCTTGCATTTCTGCACAGCAAATATGAGGCTCCAGCCAGCGGACGATAGCTTGGCTTAGCATAAAGACTGGAAACGGATGAAAACAGTTAGCCTTGCTGTGTTAGGAGGTAACAAAATCCACCTACCTGCAGGATAACAGAGGTCATCACTTGCTTGTTTAATCTGCACCGATAACAGCAATGCTCTTGCTCCTGCCCAGGAAATAGTCAGGCCCATAACCCTCTGTAAATCCACATGTTAAGTTTTTTTGCACGTTGGTTCTTGTTCAGATTGCAACAACAAGATTTAATGTTTTAATTGCTGAGCAGCAGAGGGGCTGGTAGGCAGATTTTGTTCCAGAGCCAGACTCGCTGTTCGCCCCTTTATGCAAAGTTAGCTGGCAGCGGCTTCATGCTTGGCGTATGAACACGAGCATCAGATCTCATCCTCATTTAAGTCACAGCAAGAAAGCAAAGAAATCAGCGTTTACAAAAATCTCAAACTACTCCTTTTGATTTAATATGATCTGATCCTTTGGTGAATATTTTAATCTGGACTTTTTATGTCCCATATAAGTTGTGCATTTTCCTTTCCCCACAAACATCAATGCAGAGTTGCCATCAACTAACTAATTAAGGTGGATTGGGTTAAATTTCCTTAAAAGCTTTTGAAAAAATGCGCCCTCCATTTAGCGGCAGGGAAAGCAATATTCAGATGATTATTCAGGCTTTCAAGGTCCAGCTGTATTGAATCTGTCACCATCAATGGAAAAAAAAGATCTTACACACACACCTTCATCGTAACCGCCACCCTCTCCTTCTCTCTGTTCCTTCCCAGCATATGCACGAGGCTGTCGAGCTGAAGCAGCAGCTGCAGACAGAGCATGAGCAAGCCTTGGTGGCCCTTCACACCAAGCAGAAGGAGATCAATCAACTGCAAAAGGTACGGCCACGTGGACAAAGACGAAAACAGAAAAATCAGTGATTGAAAGCTTAATTGTTATTCTTTCGACATAACAACCTCCTGGGTCACTGGTTTTGTGAAGAACCGAAGCTCCTCGTTCAGAAATTTGATGTGTCAGGTGCAGGTTTGTGCTGAATCACTGTCACTGAATCGCAGCTACTGTATCAGAAAATATAAACACCTCGAAAACGGGTCCAAAAATCAGCACATTTTGGTGGAAATGCAGTTTCAGCTTTGAACAGCTCTCATGTTGTTTGATAGTGTGATGAAGGGCTCTCTGCTAAAAATGTTGCCTTTCTAGTCGTTGATATATTTATACACCTCGTGAACAGCTTTCAGCGTGCCGACATATTTTATTTTCCTCTAGGTGTTGTATTCTGCCTGGTGCCTTTAAAGATATGGGGATATTTTCTTGAAATATAAAAAAATACAAAAACTTCAAATACCACAAGGGACACATGGATTTAAATTACAAATGCTTTTGATGCCTCTGAGGCTGTTCAAATGCTTAAATCTGTGTAATGCTTGTCTATTTAAATGTCATTGTGTCTTAAATGCACCCAGCATCCCTAATGTTCAGCATTTATGAACCAACATTTTTAATTGTTAAGCAAACAAATGTGTAGTTTTGACATTATATTTGCTAGATCTTTATCCTTTACAGTTAATTTTTCAAACATCAGACAAAGACAAAACAAAAATCACACTCAAAATCTTTTTATTATAATGACTGATGTGTAAATATTCTCAAAATGCCTACAGGATTAGAGCTGAATAGTGACTACTTCGTCATCTGCACATACCTGCTTATTGTCTTGTATCTGTGTTAGTCAAACAGACACAAATATAATCAAGCAGAGGCTAAGTCATTTGTACAGTTACACAAAAAGGTTTTTAATGCTGAAAACGGCATCTTTACTCCCGCTAGCAGCCACTGCTTAGATGCTAACACGCCCCAAAAGAAATCCATTACTGTTCATCAGAGCCGTGCCATCGGGAGCAGGCATCTCTTCAAGTTCCTGAGCTGTGATCAACCAGTGAGCCTCTGCCCGAGTATTGTGTTGACAGTGTGTCAGCTGTGCGCTGTCTGTTCTACCTCATGGGCTGTGATCACAGTGTCAGCTGTCACTGCGTGTTTGTGTGTCCTCTGCAAGCTCGGGTTCAAGCTGACCAAGAGCATGAGGGAGCAGTGCACCTGTTAGAGGTACAGTAACAAGATCAAACACGGATCCGAACACGGCTTTGAGTGTAGTTTAGAGCCGCTTGATGCTGATGAAACAAAACAAGGAAAAAAACCTCAGGATGTTTCATGTAGTGTTATGCAGACGTGCAATCAGGCAATTATAACAATGCAGCCATTATAATGTGGTTAAAAGTGCTTGAATAACTTGCACATTATAGTCTATTTATCAGTCAAATATATGCAAATATAATGTGTCTTTTGTTCCATTTCGTCTGTAAAAAAAAAAGTTGTAAAGCACCACTCATACAGGTGTTTTCTGTTACTCTTGCTGGCTGTTGCTAAACCTGTCAAGCTCTCTGTTTTTTTACAATGATAAAAAAGGCAAATATACCACTCACTAACACTTAATTTTTTTTAAAACAATGTGTACTTGATTTCAGGTAGAAGTATAGAAAACAGGCTTTTCATTTCTCCCCAGCAACCACTGATTTTCCTGTCTTTGGGAAACTTTTTCTGTCCCAGATAACAGTCAGCATCTTCATCGGTTGTTGATCCGTGTTGAGGGCGTGCAAATAAAGAAACAATATTAGTTAGTCCCAAATATTATTAGTAAGATGTGGAAAAGATCAGATAAATGAAACAAGAGAGTACTTTAAGATCGAGGATGACATGTCTGACGGGGTATGCTAGATCGTAAATCCAGTAAAGAGCACAACATTAGCCTAAACTCTGACAAGGACAAACTATTACACACAGCGGATGTGAGCGAGGCTTTTTTATCCAGACCTGTCACCTTTAAAAAAAAACTAATTAGTGAGTTAATGATGTGCTCCATGACAGTTAGCTGGGCTTGCAGCTCAATGTTTGCAGCTTCAGTCGAGCATGTCCACTTTTGCATTTGTATTTTGGGTTTTTACGCTGAAAAAAGGCCTCCCTTTAAACAGTCTAGGTGCTGAATATCACTCTGACTGCAGCCGCACACACACGATCCAACAAGTGGAGGAATATCTGAAGCTTGAGTTGTGAACGAGGTAGTGATTTCTGACACGGCTCTAATAATGAAGGTGTGAACAAGAGCAACAACAATAACAAGATGTTAAATTGACGTCAATCAAGCACAGTCTGCATGCAGCCCCTAGAAAAGGTTTATTAAAGCCAAATAAATCAAAACGCCTACGAGGGTGGACCATGAGTGTGATGAGGCCTGACTGTGTGCACAATGTGTTGGAAAAAACAGACTTGTGGCTTCTAGATGCTCTTTTTAATTCAGCTTAAAGTGTCAGTAAGAGTGATTGAGACATGAACCGAGCATCATCAGGCCGCCACCCTCTGCCCCGAAACACTCGGCGTGGCATAAAACGTGGCTTGAAATCTGAATTCTGCAGACACTACACTGACTTTTTTTTCTTCCTGCCCAGAAGCACTTGTGAACAAACGCCGTAATAGCGCGTAGGTTATTGAATACTCCACGCCAGTTTGTGACTCACACATCAGAGACTTTAAAATAAACAGTGGCTTGGTCGCTTCAGTGTTTGCAGTCGTATTTTCATTTCTCTTCCTGTAGTTTTTCTCTCCTGGTGTCGTGAGAAATATGTATGTAGTCCCAGACTTGCACATCCCTTATTAATCCTGCATGCAGGCTGACCTTGAATACTTTTACAAATTTCCCTATGATCAAATCACTGACCTGCTGTGCTTCATCACGGTCTTTAAGATGCTTGTCACCGGCTCATCTACTCAAAATTTTTTTCTCATTTCACTCTAAATCCTTTTGTCACGAGAACAGGGTGTAGACTCCTTTGAGTGTAGTTCAAGCGAGGTCATGTTATTATCCATCTGAAGCGCTTTAATGCGATTTTACTGAGCAAGCAGCCTGAGTTTGGCCCAGACAAACATCAAAAGTTTGGTCAGAGAAATGAGAACTCCACTGTTGAGGAGTTACTTCTTTCTCTTGCAAATCCATTGAATCAATTTATGGTCTCCTTTTCGCAGGCCCGTTTCTCTGCACTAATGGACAAACACACTTCAAAAGGCAAAAAAAAAAAAAAAAAAGCGCAGCTCCACTGTCTGCAGGGTCAAAAAAACAAACCGCACTCTGTTTTCTGTCAAGTCCTCTGTCATTTGGTGCTTTTCAGGCCTTTTCAGTTCCTTTTACTTTACTTTTGTGTTGCTTTTGCACATTTACCTGCACTGATAAATATATTATTGTTTATGCATTTCTTTCCCTCCTTTGCTTCTGTTACATTTATTTGTGTTTTTTTTTATCCTCATTATGTTTTTTTCTTTAAATTTCTCTTCTTTTTTACTTTTTTCTGTTTCCTTCCTTTTTGTCTGAACAGGACAGTAAAGACAGAATGTTTCAGGTATTTATTTTCCTCCCTAATTAGTTTCATCTCCTTTCAGTCAAATGTGTGAAGTTTCAGCAAAAAGTTTTTAAAGCCTTTAGTTAGTATTTTCTGCAAATAGAGAATCCATATGTGCACTGAACGAGCACTACTATACTCACCGTACACCCCATCCATCCTCCTTGACTTCCTCTGATATGATATCTGTCATGTGACATCGTCAATGTTTATACTGCAAGTTTTATAATCCTCTTAACTCTTTGCAGTATTCAGGCTTTGTTATCAGAGTTAAGCAGTGTGATGTATCAGCTGCAGCAGAGGACTCACCATTTCCATAGGATTTGATTAGACTGCTGCAATATAACATGCAGCTCTGAGCTCAAAATGGCTCTTCAGGGATCTTTTTTTACTTGGTTGTGTGTTTGATCAGCATCGATAGATTAAACTAGTCTTCAGAGAATCCATATCTGAACATTAACATGTGATGAAGTACACTCCGCACGTGCGTTTCCTCATGTTTCACTCTTTGCCTCCTGCTCTCTCTCTTTTTTTCTTTTTCCCCCTTACTCCCTCCTCTCTGCTATTACCATCCTCTCTGCTCTCTTGGTTGCCGTCTATCGAAGGTCAAGGTTCGTGACCTGGAGCGGAAATGCAGGTCACAGAGTGAACACTACCACCAGCTGTCCAAAGAGCTGCTGAATTTTCGTTTGCAATCAGACACTGCGGACATCCTTAAAATTAATCCCACGTCCCATATCCCCCTCTCGCCGGAGAAGACGCTCTCACAAGTCAAAGTTGGATTTGAAGTGCAGCTGGACACAGGTGGGTCAGAGGTTCACCAGTGTTACTGTTATCACGAGTAGTTGTGGTAGAGGTGTTTATGATGATGGTTTATTTTAGCTGTATGGAGAGCCGTTTTATACATCAGCCTGTTTACAAGTATTGAGGAGGATTACTGCATATGTGAAGTTGTGTAAAGACTTTTTTGGCTCCAGATGGATTTTTGTGATAGATCGCTTCAGGTGACGTCCCTTGAGGCAACATCAGGTTGGAGCTGTAGCTGCTCCTCGTCTCTGCTTAAAGCCTGAGGCTACATTAACTGCTACCCGGCCTGCTACACACCCAAATCTCCCACTAAACTGCTGGTGGTCAAGTTGCCTTGTGGATAACATGGACTGCAGATCTGACAATAAAGAAGAATGCGTGGAGTGAAAAAGAGCAGATCTCTGGTGCTGCTGCATTGTTTTTTTCAACTGTCCATCATGGGTCTGACAGTGCTAAATCGGAGAGTTACTAAAACAGGGGTTAAATTATCTACTATCAGTGGGATCCACCCATTTTGAGAGAAATGTATGCACTCTAGACATTCTAGATAAAAGCATCCACCAGATTTCATGTGATCAAAAGGCCTATGATCAGAATGAAATGAGAGTCCGAGTGATCTAATCCCGTACTGCTCAGATAACAGCTGGATCAGCTCACTCCTGACCAGAAGTGAACACCATTAATGGCAATACTGCTTGTCCATGATCAATATCCACCCTAATTGACCAGAGGCCTGATGTATGACACAAATGTGGTTTAACACATTAGTATTCTAACGAACATCGTGCAACCTGCAGAGCCAGCAGATCCAGCCATATCAGCAATGTAGATTTATACAGTCTGGCACAGACCAAAGGTCTTTGAAGTGCTGGAAATCCTGTTTTATCTTTCTCTTCACTTGAAACAGAGGGGGGACTCACTGATGCTTTTGTGCTAATGCATAATATTACTCGTTCCCAAACCACAAGAACCCACTGATACAGTAGATCCATGTTGTAGACTTACTTTAATTTCCTCAAGGAATTCAGTCGTTCGCACTCTTTGACTGCAGTTTTCTATTTTGTATTTCCTGCATTTCCTTTCAAGTGTGTTTCCCCCCCCCCGAGGACCTTTCTGGTATTTAAGGACAATGCATTGCAGATGTGAGGCGTTGATGGGAGTGGACTAGCCTTTGCCACGGAGAGTGTTTGCTGTTCATTTGCTTCAACAGGAGATCAATAGCTGTTCAATGAGCAGCAAATGGGTGCAGAAGGAATGACAGTTGCTCTTTATTTGCTGTGGAAATCAATGTCTCCCAGGCGATGAGAGTGCGGCAGACACGCCGCTACTGATCTCCCAGTTCTTGCCCTGCACACCACAGACTGGAGACAGAGAAAGACCGGACCTGCTGTCTGTCAAATCCAGCACCGTGACAACGGACCGCCAAAGCAGCCCTCGACAGCTGACCCCCTCAGAAGTGAGTCTGAGTGACCACGCTTCACTGGATTTGCTCACATTAATGCCATAACTGTTGTGTCTTCAAGAAAGTTTAAAGTTTTCTCTATTTTCAACATTTCCTGGTGAGTTTGATGTGCTTTATGAAGTCTAAATGGACAAAATGGTTGCTTTGCTTACTCTTGGGCTGAATCATGATTATTAATAGTACATGTGAATGTGAATGACATTTTTGTTTGGTTCTGTTGTCTGTCTTTAGATGGAGAATGAGGCCAGCCCATCACCCAGGTCCAAGCCTCGCTACACAGGCCAGGTCCGCCTTTGCACTGCCCGTTACAGGTGTGTGAAAGCAGCTTCAGGAGTCTGTTTGTTACTGCACATAATCCTTAAATAACTGGAAGCTTCTTCATTTACAAGTGAATAATAAAGCTGCTGTCAAGAACCGAAAAAAACCTGTTTCGCACTGTTAACATTTAACACTTCTCCTCCTAGTTATAACCCTTACGATGGACCAAATGAGCATCCTGAAGCAGAACTCCCCCTTGTGGCTGGAAAGTATCTGTACGTGTATGGAAACATGGACGATGATGGCTTCTATGAAGGTAAGGTGTCAAAACAAAACGCTGAGATGACAGGGAAAATAACATTAACATTAACATTAACATTAGCATTAAGTTTAGGCAGGTACTTAAATGACAAATGTCTTAAAAAATATTGCAATCTAAACATGGAAGATCACAGTACAGCAGGGGGTGTCCTTTGTTGCTTCTCAAGTCTGTGATTTTGCCCTCTCTGTCTGCTGCTGTAGCAGAGAATGCCTGACAGTCACAACAAGCGCGTGCATCATCGCGTATTAATTATCTCACAATGAGACAAAATGCCAAGAAGTATGTGTCAGCTCACAGTTGCCAATTCCCCCAGTGACTTTGTTTTCTGTTTGCAGTTTTCTAGTTGGCATCTAAATCCCTTCAACGTCCTTTTTTAAAATGACCATGTTTGGACAGCATTGACTATTGTAGCACCTAAACTGGACTGGACCACAGTGGATATGTGTATAGTTGTTGCACATGTACAGTCACATGTATTACGAGCTGTCCATGACGTACATTTTTTTGCCCTTCTGAATCACTCTGTTATATCTTGTTGAGCCATGGCAATACGGCAATCAAAGCTTAATGTAAAAAGACTGTAATGCTGATGTAATCATCATTGTAAACACTGCTCCAAATGTGGCTCTTGTTGTATGGCAGTTGCAGCATTTGTCACCCTCATACTTCTCATATCTGTCATATGCCTGCTGGATATTTAATCCTATGTGACCTGACCTCCTCTGTATCAGTGTAGTGTATCTGTATTTGGCTCAGGTTGCCATAAAGCTGCCATTATAGCTAATAAAATATTTTATCAGCTTTTATAATTGTTCATTACCGTAGTTACTTTTTTTCCCACTAGGTACATTTTTTTCCACCATAATTAGATTATTTTTGCTACACATATATGTTTGTATCCTCTGGGTCCGTGCACTGATGTCACAAAGAAAAATTCCTGCACACTTTTTTATAGCTGGTCATTGGAGTGATTCTCTGTCTAATCTCTTTAGAATTATGAAGGCTTCTCCATCAGAGGCAATCCTAATCCCCCTAGCTAGCAATCCTGCAGACGGCGCTGCCACAGACACAGTAGTACTCAGCTGCAGTGATTCATTAGCTGTGGGCGGTGAGATTGCATGGCATCGTGGAGGAGCCTTGTATTTACCGCGCAGGAGGGAGACTCGGGCCTCAGACCAAGTTGTTGTCAAGATGGGACCTCGGTCCCTTTTAGCTTGATGACTAATCCAGCGGGGCTCAGCTTAATCATCAACACACACACTCACTCGCACACAAATAAGCAGACACACACAGATGGTCTTAAGGTCTGCCAGGCCTCTGTGGAGAAAGGGATTGAAGGACAAGATGATAGGGAGCTTTTTTTGAAGACAAACTTCTTCCCTTCGGGAAAAAAACTACATTGCAAATCTAAGTAGTTTTTTTCTGTGTTGACCGCAGCATCTACATGCTCAGGGGTGTTCCTGGAAATGTTCAAAAGCAGCAAACTAAAGTTCAGGTTCTTCGAAATGTTGAAAAGGAGTGTTTTCTTAGTTCTGTGTTTACTGGAGAGAGTATAAAAAGATAGCATCAGAGAGGCAGTGCTTGAATCTTTCATCTTAGGGAATAGTACATACTGTATGTTTACATATCTCCCACCTCACCGAATGACTCATTCCCACCCTGCAACTAAAAAAGCTCACTGATGATTATGTGTATTCAAGTTACAGCTTTCCTTTTGTCTTTGTCTTGTAAGGAACCATTAGTGAAGCCTGATTTCAACATTTGCACGAAGCATCACAGAGGGACTGTTGTGCTTTTGTACAGAGACACTTGTTAAAAAATGGTATTTTTGGGTAGTTGGCATTAGGCTTTTTGTTGATCAACATGAATATGAAGAGTGAGTCACAAAGGTGAGTTATTTATCTTCTGCACCTGTCTCTATTCTTCTCTCTGTGTCACAGGGGAGCTGCTGGATGGCCAGCGAGGACTTGTTCCCTCCAATTTTGTGGAGTTTGTCCAGGACAAGGAAAAACCAGCAAATCGTTCTGAGGAGGGAGGGGAAGACTTGGGCCCACTGGACCATACACCCCTGGCCTTGATGGCAGTAGATGGAGGTGCCTCCCAGGATGGCCTCCTGGGCTCAGCTAATGCCTTGGTTCCCTGTAGCAATGGGACAGGGGGGCCCCTGGACCCGGAGGACTTGGCTGAAGATGTTGTGCCTTATCCCCGAAAGATCTCCTTGATCAAGCAGCTGGCACGGAGCGTCATTGTTGCCTGGGAGCCTCCACTAGTGCCTTTGGGCTGGGGGAACATCTCTGGCTACAACGTGTTAGTAGACGGGGAGCTTCGTGCCAGTATAGCGTACGGCGGCCGGACCAAGTGTTTGCTGGAGAAGCTGGACCTGGACGGCTGCGTTCACCGCGTGTCGGTGCAGAGTGTCACGGACCGGGGCTTGTCAGACGAGCTGCGCTGCACCTTGCTGGTGGGAGCCAACGTGGTGGTGGCTCCTTGCGGCCTGCGGGTGGATGACATCCAGCGTGACACTGCCGAGCTCTCCTGGTTGCCTAGCAACAGTAACTATGGTCACACCGTGTTCCTGGACGGGGCAGAGCACGCAGTGGTAAAGCCGGGAAGGTATAGACTACGCTTCCTCAACCTGAAGCCCCTGACGGTGTACAAAGTGACGGTGGTAGCACAACCGCACCAGGTGCCATGGCAACTGCCGCTGGAGCAGAGAGAGAGGAAAGAAGCCGGTGTGGAATTCTGCACTCAGGCTGCAGGTCAGCAAAGCTCATTTCTATACATAGAGATACAGTATCAATAATGTATGCATAGCTCCATTGCAGATGATTGCCAGTAGTTTTTATGCTTTATTTTCACGTGTCTTAAACAGTCTTCTAGTCAGTGTGAAGGACAGGTGGAGCTACAACTGTTTATTTTATTTTATTGTATGTCAGCTCTAATATGTACTATACTATGCACTATGACATATCAGTCTTTAGGTTATTGCACTGTGCTATAGAAGAGTACAGTGCAGCATTGCCTTACCATGCCATTGTTTTGTATTGTATTTTGTCTAGGTCCAACACCATATTGCAGAACAGGTCAGAGTGAAACATCAGTCCTGGGCTGCGTTTCCCATATACCTGAACACTAAATGATTTTCTGATTGATTGATTGAAATGGGCAGAGATGGATGATCCTTTGGAAGAGTTTTAGCCACGAAACTGAGAATGATTATGACATGTTGTTCATTATGAAGGGGGTAGAAAGGATTTGGGCAAAAAGGCATTTTTTTTAAATGGTTTTATGATTGGAAAAACATTTCACATCTAGAATCCATGTTGTCCCTTGATTATCTGTTGAAATTTAAACACACTTTGTTTTTTTTAAATTCAAATGCAATTTTGCCCAAGTTTGCTCGCTGCACAGAGCACATTACTAATTAGAGAACAGACACTCGTCACAAGATATGATCAGTTATTATTCCAATGAGTCATTTCCTCAGCCTATAGCCTAGCCTGGAGCGACCGGTGCTATATAAAGCGGTGCCACTCCACTGCTCAGTGACCATTTTGTACCATTTTGAGTGTGCATTCGCCTCTGTTTGAATCCAGTTGTGCATGTTTTATCCAGTGATTCCAGGAGAGTGGAGGACAAAGAATGGGCTGTAGTTTAGTCTCTGTGGATTGTGTCCTGCATGCAGAGACGACAGTGCTCCTCCTCCTGAGAGGCCCAGAAGCCCACATCGTAGTACGAATTTACGCTGCAGTACCAGACCAGAGGAATACTGACTGAAAGTGAAAATACTGGTGTATTAGTGTGCTACTACACTAAGAGGATATCATTTTGCAACACAGATTGATTATGCAGTATCTCAGGGAGGCCTAGTTTAGCACCGTAATAACTTATCATATACTTAAACAACATTTTATAAATGCAGCACGACCCACCAGTAATGTCAGTTTATCACGAGCATCCGCATGAGCTGTGTCTCTTTACAAAGGCTATATAAGGTGTTCTGTCACTCTTTCACAAATTTAGATATGTAGGGCAAATTCTAAATGAACCCAGTTTGTTGTTTCCTGGATCCTCCCACCATCTCACCCCTCCCTCCCCACCTCCTTGTCTCTTGTATGTGGACATATCTGTGCATGGTTGTGTGTGCCAATTTGTGCATCTAATGAATGCTTCACACCTTTTAAACGTGTTTGTATATTAGTGATATTAAAGCAGTAAATTATGATATCTCTTTTCACATTTAATTCCTCACACCTGTTCTCCCCCCCCCCCCAGGCCCTCCCCAGCCTCCCCAGGACGTACAGGTGCTCTGTGGGCAGGCTCCAGGGGTCCTTCAGGTCCGCTGGAAGCGCCCTATGCTCTCCCCCACGGGCACATCCAATGGGGCAAATGTCGTTGGCTACGCAGTCTGCACAAAAGGACAGAGGGTGAGTTAGCAAGTGTCAGTATTATCAACCAAAGCTATACCCGTATTTGAGCTCAGTCTGTTAAAAGGTATGGTGATTAATGGTGAGGAGCTCATCTTAGGTGATGATTAAAGGGAAAACAAGCGACTTTGTGCCGGTTTCTGGAGAACTGACAAGAAATTGTGATCCACACGTCAAAGGCCTATGTGCAGTACGAGTTATTTGATCATATTTTATCCACCTGAAACATGAGAATATACATCATAGATGGAGCGATAGCCTCTGCTGTGGGGTTGAGCATTATGTCATCAGTGCCCTCAGTGCACACAGCAGTGCCACCTGCTTGTGATTCATGTTCAGTGCAAGACTCTCAATCTGGGACCTGCTAGTGTCTCAGAAAGGTCTCTTACTCCCTCTGGTGACTGCTAAAGGAAATCAACAACTGTATGTTTGACACTTTGACAGCACAATATGTTCCGCCTTATTACAGAATGAGAGAACAGAGAGAATAATAAAGAAGTACTTTCCTGTCTTAGTCTTACCATAGTGGAAGTGAAACTTTTGGTTTTGAGCATGTGATCATGATTTCACTTCTGATGACAGTGATTGGGATGCTGATGTTGTCTCAGTTGTTGTTAAAAATGATTATGTAGCTTCTGTTGATGTTAGTTATTTTTATTTTATCTTACTCACTGCAGATAGCTGAGGTGTTGTACCCGCTGGCAGACTATGTTACTGTAGAGCTGACTAGGATTCAGTGCCTGGAGGCTCGGGAAGTCATCGTCAGGACACTGTCAGTTCAGGGAGAATCCCAAGACTCCCCAGTCGCCGTCATTCCAAACAACCTGCTCGTGCCTCTACCTGCGCTTCCCCTGCCGCCGCCAATGCACCCCCACGCTCAACCCCACCTTCAATCCCCTCACCTTCCCCAGCTTCCTGCTCCGCCCCAGGCACATGGACAGCCGCTGCCTCCCCATCACCCACACCCTCAACCCCAGCCCAGACTTCCCCACCCAGGTGGACCCCCGCAACCCCAGCTCCGACCCCCTCACCCTCAGCCGCAGCCTCTACATCTCCAGCCTCACCCGCCCCACCAAGGTCCCAGGCCCCAGCACCAACTGCCTCTGCTACCCCACCCCCAGCACCACCCTGTACCTCAGAGACCAGTATGTGCCAGAGACCTGGATGCCAAAGAGCACGCGGCCCACCACGGGGGGACTATTCCTCCTGGCCAGCCCGGCTGGGACCCCACACGCTCTCCCTCCTCCCAGCCTCCCGTGCCCATGCAGGGCCACACCCTCGAGGCCCCTCCCCCTCCCAATCCACGCTCCCCATCCCCACAGAGGATTCTCCCGCAGCCTCGCGGCACGCTCATACCGGACACCGTGGCCAAAGCCATCGCCCGAGAAGCAGCGCAGAGGGTGGCAGCAGAAAGTGGCAAGGTCTGATGAAAATGCCAAATTCATAAATAAAGATTACTATTAATGAAATGTAATCATACAGTCAAAAAACATACAAATTGCATGAAATGAAATTGCGAACTGTACATTTTATTTGAATTTTAGCTTTCTATGATTCTGTGAAGTATATTACACTATAAACAAAGAACAGATAGTGTTGCCAAACTAGTAAACAGATCAATAACCAACAATAATGAACTACCACTGTCACCCCCTGTCGCTGTCACTCACTCTCGACACCTTTCATGCATGTTTTTAGGGGGACAGGAGGCAGGGCAGATACGGAGAGCAGGGTCATTCATTTCACCAGCATCACTCTGATGAGGAAGAGGAGGACGAAGAAGGCTTTGCACGCGGCCGTCGGAGAGGACCCTCGGTGGACGAGTTCCTCAGAGGCTCCGAGCTGGGGAGGCCGGTAAGAACGTCATGATGAACGATAAATCTTTTGCCTCCTTTTGAACCTCCCAGCCCCGATGTGTTTTTCAGTAGGATCAAGAATCAAGTGTGTGTGTATGTTTGGATGCGTGTGTGCATGCATGTTTGGGTACTTGCATGCATACACTCCCCTGCCAGTGTCTCCGCGTGTGTCCCAATACGTGCGTTCGCCCATTCATGTGTGTTTGATGTGTGCATGTATGTATGTATGTATGTACGTACGTATGTATGTATGTATGTGGACTTAAACAACTGCGTCTGTGTGTTTGTGTTTGTGTGTGCGACTGCCAAAAGCCTCACTATAGTCACAATGAAGATTATCACAGCGAAAGCAGCCGGGGCTCTGACCTGTCTGACATCATGGAAGAGGATGAGGAGGAGCTGTACTCTGAGATGCAGCTGGAAGAGGGACGCCGACGCAACTCGCACAACACACCCAAGGTGCAGTTCTTTGCACTTATTCTAAACCGAAAGTCATAACCACCCAAATTTTATGATTATTTAGCGAACTGCACAGGCACAGATACTTCAACTGAGACTGCTGCCTTGACTTTTATTTGATTATGTGTCATCAGTGTGTGTGCCGAGTTTAATTTAAATTCATAGAGAGATAGATGAAAAAGAGAGACTGGGTTTTAATGGCAGCATATCTACGTGTTAATGGAGAGAAACAGTACTCCAGCAACATCTTCAAAGTTTGATTATCCAGTCCGGACCAGTGTTTATGTTATGAGTTGCTATTTTAATCATATTGCTAACTTATTAAGCTGCGATCCTGTCTATTCAGATGTTATGGGGTTATATTAAGCAGGTAACAGCAGTCTGTGGTGTATGGTGCAGGCTAGATGATGGATCGGAGGTAGCTTGGAGCCACTTGCATTCAAAATACAGATAATTGGCACTGTGAGGCTGCAGTGGCACCCTCAGGCAGCTTTAATGTGTCGAAAGGGGTTTGAGTGTGTTCAGCACCTTGGAGAGAGACCGAGGGAGAGGTCGGGTTTGAACAGTTCAGCCCGATGAGGAGAGACGACTCTTAACGTAGATGGTGCTAAGTGATATCTTTACCACAGCTTTATTTTTATTTATTTTTTTCTTTTAACAAATTTTATTTCGGTAATATGTTGTCAGTATTTGCTTAATTTTGGAATGTTAAAATTTCCCGTGGGCTTGTGTGTGTTTGAGTGTGTGTCTATGCGTCTGTGTTTCAGTGTGCCTGCCTGTGAGTGCTGCATGATTTCGTTTACATACGATTTGTATTTGACTACGTCGATGTGCGTTTTTTTCACTTACTGTTTACAAGCATGCGTCTGTGTCCAACTCGTGAATGTGTAACATTTGTGAATGTTTTTCTGTTTTTTTTTTTTCTTTTTTTATTTTCTGCATTTCAGACAAACACTCCCGCTGGAGGTCGTCATGACCGAGAGACGGGGAGAAGAGTTCATCATGGCGGTCCGCAGCCTCAGAGACGACCTCTGATGGTCCCCTCCATTGGTCAGTACGAGCGGGTGGCTTGAGGGAACCGAAAGGACAATCTCTTATTTTATAACGTATACGTTTTCTGTGCTACAGAACAATGATATTTGTTGCTCTTCACGAGCTTCTCTGTGTCTCCAGATCACCTCTGTGTCTTTGAACCATGCTCATGCCCTTCACTACCTGAACATAAGTTTCATCTTGCAGATATTATTATAATACAACAAGCTTACAATTATCTTAAACTGCTTTGCACAGTTGACGTACACATAGTCAGATAAAGAATCTGACAATCATGACAGTTTTGCCATAATAGTTACCTATAGTTGCCTTCCTGTGTGTATTTGTTGTTACCGTGTCTAAGCAATAAGAAGCGTTAGGTGGCAATGCTAACAGTTAACCATTTGGGAGGGGAATGTTGAGCTTTGCATTGTAACCCCATCACCCTCTGATTGGTGTTTCCCGTAGAGGTAACCTCTGAGAATAACAGTGAGGGAAACCTCTCCCCCATCACCGAGGATGTTTACTATGGCAGAGTAGCTCGGCACAGGACGTGGTCATCCCGCAGGCACATGGGCGGCACCAGGTCTCCCCATGGTATGTGCCTGCAGTCCTGTTTCTTACCACCACAGCATGGCGACAAAAATGCCACCAGCAAATGGCAAGACGTAGCCGTGGTCACTTGCAAGTGCCTGTTTCTCTGTCTCAAATAATAATAGTTATTATTATGCTTACAGTTGAACAGCATGACTGCACTGCACTGAAATGGTGGACCCACTGGCAAGCCATACCTGGGGTCCAGGATGAACGTTTCCACAGTTGCAGATGATAAATGATTGATTGACTGCTCAGAGAATGCCTCACTCACTGCACTGAACTCCAGATGCCTGCTAAACCCCCTTCCCTTTGTGGTACAACCACACCTACTATACTTATAACGAGAGCAGTCATGCATGAAATGTTGAAGGAATATTAGAGGTAGACATTAAAGAATGACTACACATTCACTGCTTCCTTATTTTATTTAGACGTTTGAGTTTCTTTGGACATTTGAGTTTGAAATATCAGCTGTTGGAAATGCAGTTGTCCCTTACAATTTCTTTCCCAGTACCACATAAATACAATGTCCACACCTTCTGCGGGTTGGCATATGCTCACCTGGGAGCAATGCATTTCACATCAGGCTTGTATTTTCAAGCACCAAAATAAAGCTTTGGGCCAACAGTCTCACACTCTGCTAGCTGGTGCATTTTCCAAATATTGCAATGCCAAATTCAGATAAATAAAAGGCTTCCACAACAACTCTGCCATCTCTGCGTTAGACCTCTTGCTGCTACAAGGGTTGGCAATGTGTGGGAAGTTTTAGATGTTTGCTTCAAATTTCACTGAATGTTTTTGTTGTTATATGACGTGCAAATAGAAATCTTCAGGTGCATTTTTTTTTTTGTTTAGGCTTTTTGTAGCATGCACGTCAGAGTCTTTTGTGTCTGCTGTTGTCGTGTCATGTCCATGTATCACGTTCTGTCTGTGTATTGCACCATGGATTGTCTTGCTCCCCACTCGTCTGTCACTGCACAATCAAGCGTAAAAACAGACAAAAGTGTAAAAAAAACATGTAGTGTGTGCAGGTGTGTGTGTGGATTTTCTTTTTTTTTTGGGTGCATGCATGTGTGTGTGCACATACAGTAAATGATTTAAATAGTTGACTGATCACGGATTTCTTCCTGCATGCTAACAGGCACAAATATGGCAAGACAAGGAAATCAAATGTGTCATAAAATACTGCCTGATCAAATCAATAAGACTTGTTAAGACAAAACAAACAAAAAAATCCTGTCATTGATTTCATTTGACTGAAGCATGGTCAAGATGCATCACTATGTAAATATATGGGTTGCTCATCACAGTAGTGGTATAAACTGTATGCAGCAATAACTTTTATCACCAGATGATTTTCAAGGTTCAAATTTTACAGGAGAAAAAAATAATGTTAAATGATGTTTGCAAATCTGAAATATTTCTCCATAGAAAGTCTCCTTTAAAGTTCTTATTTTGTTTGTTGGATCACATTCATTGGTTGCCTTATCTAGTGATGTGGGATGATTTTTCTTTTGCCTTCAATGTGTTTTAAGATGGCTACAGGGACCGGGATCGCCGCTCTCCCACGTACTACGATGAGTCAGAGCCCGAGGAGTCCTTCCGGATCTTCGTGGCCCTCTTCGACTATGACCCTCTGTCCATGTCGCCCAACCCGGACGCAGCTGACGAGGAGCTGCCCTTCAAAGAGGGGCAGATCATTAGGGTGGGAGTTTACAATCAAAGTCGGATTATTCAGTCTTCCTCTGTGCATTTATTGTCTTTAAGATGAATCCAAACTATAAGGCACTTGTTGTTTGCTGCAGTTTGGCCATCAACAAACATTATAATCCTAAAATATTGTGTAATAAATGGTTATTTAAATGTGCAGTAACTTCAGAAAGTATGAATTCACTCTATGCTAACTGTCTCATAAAGTTCTCTGACTGACTTCACTGTTAAGTGATGTTTATTTTTCATGCAAGTTTACAGTCTAACTCTCATTAAAATAGCTTCTCTGCAGTCTAACCTAAGTTAACCTTTAAATGTTGAATCTTTATTCATCTTCAACATATTCGAGTCCTATTTAATAATAAAGGTTAAAAACAAACTGTCTTATCGGTTTCAGGCGACAAACCTGAATCATTAAAAATAAATAATTTTATACACATTGTTCTGGAATTGACCTTTAAAATAGGCTCGGGGACTGCGTTCATTTGAAAATAAAATTGCATATGCCTCCCACTATATTATGTACAAGTCTTCCACTTAAACTAGAGGACATCTGAAAAACATGTAAATCACTGACAGTCCTGCAGTCGTCTGAGATGTTTCTTAAGGGATCTCCAGTAACCACAACAGAGGAAGAATAACTGTTTTAAGGCGGCTGCTCGAAGCGTCACTCTTTCACTCTCTTGTCTAACAGGTGTACGGTGATAAAGATACCGATGGCTTCTACAGAGGAGAAGTGAGAGGCAGGATGGGGCTGATCCCCTGTAACATGGTGTCAGAGATTCGAGCGGAGGACGAGGAGACCTTGGACCAGCTCATCAAACAGGGCTTCCTGCCGCTCAGCACCCCTGTGGACAGAATAGGTATTAAGCGAGTACGCTCATGCTCATGAAAAGACCTGAGGGGTTTGGACGCACATTTATGAGAGCGCTTCGGAGTTAAACGTTAAAAAAAAGGTTGTGGAGGACGTTGTGATGTGAAATATGCCATCTGTTATCGTTTCCAGAGCAGAACAGACGAGGCCTCCGTCGAGATCAGGCCTCGAGGAGGATGGTGGCTCTGTACGACTACGACCCCCGAGAGAGCTCCCCCAACGTCGACAAATGTCGAGGTACCGCTGACCCCGCGCCGAACACACACACGCTTACAGATCCAAGGACGTGCAGTGACAGAGGATAACCACACATGAACAAATGAGGGCAGTTAAAGACTTGTTAGTGGACATCCCTCTCTGTGTCTGTCTCCTGATAGGCTGAACTCACCTTCTGCGCTGGTGACATCATCGCCGTCTTCGGAGATATTGATGAAGATGGATTTTATTATGTGAGTGCTGCTCGGCCGTGTTTGTTTCTCCACTCAGCACCACTCATTTTGTTTGTTTAATCTGTGCAAAAACTGTAAAAAAAAAAAAAAATGTGGCACATGATCTGCTGTAAAACATGTCATTATAGATTAAACAAACAAGATAAAGCTTGTCCATTTTTAGGAGTGCTAGTAACCTGTTGGATCAAAGCTAGCTGTTTCCTGTGTTCCCAGTCGCAGCAAACTCTCAGCAAGAAAGTGACTTTTTTCCCCAAAATGTGGAACTAACCCTTTAACGTTCAGGCTTTTTCTTTGACATTAACTAGATTTTTGCACGCCGATTGATTACAGACATGGTGGTTGGTGTCAAACAAACATTAATTTTACAAATCAGAGTGTTATGAAGGATGAAGATTATGCAAATTAATCAATTTGAAACAGATAAAAGGGTGTAAGGAGCGGAGGTGCAAATTAGTTTCGTATGCTCTGTGAGGAGAGATAAATTAAATAGAAAGTGACCTGATGGGGCCCTGAGGGGATTAAAAGAAATTAAAGCCTACATGTTGTGTATACAGTATGAAGCACATCATATTCAGCCACTCGAGGCTCGAGTTTAATGTCTCCTCTTTTCATTTCCATTTGCAGGGTGAGATCAACGGCCACCGTGGTCTGGTTCCCTCTAACTTCCTGGAAGAAGTGCCTGATGACGTGGAGGTGTATCTAACCGATACTCCATCCCACTACCCCCAGGAAGAGCCTGCCAACCGCCCCCCTGCCAACTCCGCCGCCGCCGCCGTCGTCTCAGAGGGCAAACGGGTACACCATCATCGCCGCTCTCAGCGCTAGGCCCTGTGTTCATCCATCCTCCGTCCTCTCTCTTGATTTCCGTCTCTCGCTTCCTCCACTTGCCGTCTGTGTGCTGTTCATTGTGTGTGTTTGTCCATGTGGTGACAGTGGTGACTCTGTACAAACTAACAACCCCTTCCTCCTCCTCCTCCTCCTCCTCCTCCTCCTCCTCACCCTTTCGGAAAAGGGGACAAAAAATCCAGTGTTAACACCTTTCTGAGTCTCAGAGAAAGGAAGAAGCAAAGCCTGACATGGACAGAGAGAGGATAGACTGTGCGGGGGAGCTCTGCGGGGGGATTTATGCATGTAGCACCGGTTAAGGAGGACTTGAAAAAGGCTGAACTCATTCCTTACACAAGATAATTTGGTACCTCTTTGCACTGAAACACAAAATCAAATTGTGGTTATTGTGTATAATAATAAGTGCTTTATTAACACATAACAATTGCTACCCAGTGACACTGAAAGAAACCATTTGAGAAGAGAAAACTTGATGAAAAAAGAGAGAGAAAAGCATGCCTTTTTCAAAACTTGATACGTTTTCTAATAACTTTCTTGGCTCGACTGCTGTATTTCCTTAAAGAGGCTTTGTTTCTTTATGTATATTGCACACACATCAGATCTATTTTTCAGCCCTGTTGACAGTGGATATGCCATGTTTGCTCTGAGCTCAAGAGACAAAAACTAATCGCAGCACTGATACATCCATACTGTGTTGTTAAAATGGAACAATAAAAGGAAAAATTGGATATTAAAAACATACTTTTTTGTGCTCTGTGTTCGTGTGTTGTTGGTGTTGTTGTTGTTGTTATTTTCAGTTTTCATAGTGGTGTGGGGTTTTTTTTGTTTTTTTGTTTTTTTTTTAGCGACGGTGACGATGCTGCCACATCTGATTTCTTTTTTGTTCTTCCTCACCCGCTTGGCAAAACAAAACAAAACAAACAGAAGAAGATTGTTCATTTCACACCATAAATGGCTCTGTCTGCCTTGTACAGTAAGTCGGCAACTTGAGATACCAAAACTCGCGGCTCTAATGCACGCGGCCTGTGGTCACAGCAGACGCGATTAAACACTGCTTGACGTTATGGAAGCACTTGAGTGTTTCTGTAATGCTTTTTTTTTTCCAGCGGTGACACATCAGAACGTTTATTTTTCCTGATCTGAGTGTACATTTTCAGATATATACATATTTATTTCAGAATATAAGATAAAATGTCAGTGAATATTTGTCTCTCACTACTGAAGAGCTTCATTTTTGTCACCCAAAGGCGGCATGTTTATGATAAATCACCAACAACTTGGACCAGAGTCTGAGAGATCTACTTTCAGACCTTTTTAAATGAGAAATTTCATGATTTCCAAATGCAAAATATCATCTATAAATGAATGACTGTGCATCCAGCCGCTGCATTAGTTGAGACGTCTGGTATCTACAGTTGTGTCCCTGGGTGTTGTACTGTATATGATCGTACTGTATGTTCCCTCATGGCCTAACTGATGGTGGACCTCTCCGGCTCTGTGGTGTGCTGATGTCGTGCACGACGTTTGATGGCTTCCTCCTCAGTGTTTCTTCTACATATCTTCAGTCTGTGTGTGTGTGTGTGTGTGTGTGTGTGTGTGTTTTGTGTGAAGATAAACCATATCTCTACTGTCAGTTTGAGACAGTAAGACCGACACACAGCTGATAGCTTTGGCCATTTTAATACAGTATGTATATAAGTGTATAATAGTTATATCGAGTGAGCATATTATCAGGTAGTTGCTCATTTTGAGTGCCATGTTTCCTGAAAATATTATATTATTATTAAATATACACTCTTGGATTATTATGGTTCACACCTAAAAACAACTGTCACATTTAATATGCAGCTTTAACCTTTATTTGCAATGTTTGACAAACATGTTCTTAAATTATATTTAAGTTTCTAATTAATTTTCTTGTGAAACATTAACACATTTATGGATAAATATAAATATATAAAAAGCAGTCTGAAGTAGAGAAAATAATTCAAATCTTAATGGATCTTATCTTGATAATATTCTACTACTACTTCTACTACACGGTGGGTAAAGTTGTTTGCAAAGCGTATTCCTCTTTCTTCTTCTAATGTCTTACTTCTTTTAATAATTGAACATTTTAGCTTTTTAAAATGTGCATCTGACTCCAGATTTGCACCAGAACACACATTGTGTTAGACAAGCAGAAGAAAACAAGCTGTTTCCCAGCTAAACAAAGAGGACTGAAAATGTAAGCCTGTTGGAGGAAATTACAGATAATTCCTTTTGAAATATACACACATCACAAACACAACATACTAAAATCCATCACCTAGTTTTACAGGACGAGACCAATTAGTTGTGTTTCTCAACAAGTAGAATCAGCAACAAATAAGAAGACATGTCAGTGGGTAATTTGTACATTATGTGTTTCTCAGCCCTTATTATGCCAAGGTTTTAGATACTGAGGACTAAAACTCGCAGGCCTGTACACAGATTTTTGTTCAAAAATAAGTTTGAAAACTGTCACCACTCTGCCTTCTGCGTTAAAAGCAGATGTTAGTTCAGTCTGCATTGTGAACGTGTTGCTTCTTTTGTAATCCGCTGCCCCCATGCCTCCACACCTCCCCATCGCCTCTCCCCTCAGGTCACCACAGAAACCACCGACATGGTCGACAACGACGCCACGCCCGTGCGAGCGCCCTCCCCGATCGTTCGGCCCCTCCTCCCGGGCACCATGAGGCCCCTCAGCCCTACGAGGGGCCCTCGCCTCCCGCTGGAAACCCGGGACCCCCGGGACTCCCAAGATCTGGCAAACAAGAAGAAGAAAGGACTGCTCTCCAAGGGGAAGAAGCTGCTGAAGAGACTCTCCCCTGTGAAATAAAAAACAAAAAAAAAACAGCATCCATGTACAATACGTGCACCTGCTGGGCTCTGTATATTGCATCCATACAATTAGCTCTGATCCAACAACAACACATCAGAGAGGATGAGAGCTCTGTCTCCTGGACATGTGCGAGCCCATCTGAATATAACCAGTGATTAATTATTCATGTTTGGTGATGGATACAAATCAACTAGAGTATGTACAGTGCAGTGCCAAAATCAAGAGAGAGGTCACCTGCAGACACAAAAACATATTACTGTGATGTATTTTAAATCAACGGGGGAAAAAAAACAAAAAACTAGGATTTTCATGACATGTATTTTTCTTTTTTCTTTATCATTTGTCAAAGGAACTACAGTATATATATATATATATATATTTATTTGAAGCAAGGAAGCTGCGATAACAAAGCATCCGGTTACATCTAAGGCTTTTCTCAGCAAAAAAATAAAAAAAATAATAATACAACAAAAATAACATCAATTTATATGGAGTATTGATGTCATCACGAGGGAACAGAGACCGTACTCCTCTAAGAAAATCTCAAATAGACTACACTGTTATCGAGGCATTCTGTGAAGTAATGCTGGCTGCTAAAACAAAGGCTTTATTCAGTGCAATATCATAGAGAGGTGGTAGCATATGGTTGAAGAAGAGAAGCATTTCCTGCGTGTACCTGTGATTCAGCGGGGAGTTTTTTACAATGAAAGGAATAAAAAAAAATAGAAAAAGAGCAGATTGGCAACAGGGCATTAATGTCAGAAACACCGGGCGAGCTTAGCTGTCTCAGTGGCCTTTATAAAAAAAAAAAAAAAGTACATATATGAGAATGACATTCCTCGTTTGATTGCAGGGTTGATTTTTTTGTTTGTTTGTTTCTGTGATGGCTTTCCTTAAAAAAATGAAATAAGAGGAGAGGTGTTTGTAGTCCAACGCTGTCAAGCTGTCATGAAACGCCTAGTTCAAGACTAAATTTTGTGTCTGTCTTCCTATTGCACAAAGGTGGATGTTTTTTGTCTGACGATTGGTAAATGACATGTTTTGTGTGTGTGTGTGAGAATGTGTGTGAGGCAAGTATGTGACGCATTCATGTTTTTGCACCTTTCATGTTTCTTGTTCACTTTATTATTTTATTATTTCTCCTTTTTTTTTTGCTTTCTGAAGGAGAGGCCATGTAGTGATCGGTCCTGTGACGTAGTGATGTGCTGCTACCTCCATCGCCTGTGCACTGTTTATTTCTGTCGTCTGACACTGATAATAGAGGGCCATGTCAAAGCATCAGAGAAATTACAAACTGAAATGTCAAGGTGTGCATTGTTCTCTGCTTTTGTTCCATTTACCTGTGAAAAACCACCGTATTTAACTTTAAAGGCCTCACATCGCATACCATGAAAAGTTAACATTTTACACAGCCTATATGCATTTAAATGGGAACGTGAACAGATTTTTACTTTATTCCTTTTATCCTGGAAAGTTGAGCGTACTCGAAGCCAGAGCTGGAGACGCTAATCAGTAATGCCAATATTCTGTTGTTGCTCCATTTAGTCTGTTGACTCACTGAATGTTTCATGTATTTAACCGAGTCTTCAAAAGCAAACAGACCTATTTGCATAACACCACTAAAAGATTTGCACCAGAAAATGTAATCAGATCAGTCGAAACTACTAAATATCCTGCAGGGTGTCAATGCTGACTGTCTATTTAATAAGTGGCTCATTCCTTGTCAGAATAAAAGCTCCAAATGATGTGTCCTGATCTCAAGGCAGATTAGGCTGCGTGGAGTGCAAAAAAAAAAGAATAATTGTTTGAAGTCAGCTTTTCTCTCTGAATTTCTCCAAATCTGACTCATTAAAAAAAAATATATATATATATATATATATATATATATATATATAAAAATATATAAAAGAAATATATATATATATATAAATTACGTCCAGCAAAAATGATCAGATTTTTTCGTTTTCCAAATATAAATTCAACCCTTGAAAACTTTTTTGGATGGTTTCATCATCCAGGTAAATTTAACCCATAAGAACCCAGACCCCTTTCTCCTTCAAGGAAAATTATGGGGGACATATCACAGACTAAATAGTTGTTGTGGGAACACAAAATCACATGACCTGTCACATGACCCACCAGGATGTTCAGTAGGGGTCACTTAGGGACTTCACAGGTTAAAATCAAGGATAAAGCTATATAAGGAACTTTCCAGGTCATTTAAGTGACTTGTGACACCTGTGTCACCGTGGGTTCTTAAGGCTTCCAGAGATAATCAAAAAATCTGTCTAACATTTCTTATTTCTTTACGTCTTTGATGAACACATTAAAGCTGTGAACCTTCGATCATATATAAATTCACAGCACGACATTCAAGCATACTTTTTATCTCAAACACAGCTCAGCACACTGCCCTACCTCCGTCTTTGGCTTTTTTTTGAGGAGACAGTCAGTTGTGTGTGTTAATTATACAAGAACATAGAAAGGATGTTTTAGAAGAGAAAAGGGGACCTGCATGCTGTTCTGACATCTCGTGTGCCGTGGAGGGGACGAAAAGTGCTCGAGAACTCAGCTGGAGAGATGTACCATAGCTTTAATAATTTAAAAACTTCTATTCTCTCGGTTTAAGTTTTAAATATCCACTCTATCTTATTTTTCCTCAGCTGTCTGTTTTGTCAAGTTGCACTCGAAAGATGAATCAGTTTATTGTGTGAAACAGGGTTCCCCCCCTTCCTCGTTACTTATTAATGTCATTGATTAAATGCAAAGACAAGAGAGGGTTTTGCCAAAATAGAATGTAAGAAAAGTTCGACTGGCAATAGGTTTACATTGGATTATTTTTCTTTTCCAAAGCTGTTCATGTATAGTTTCTCATTCAGTCTGTCACAGAGAAATACTGTAATATGGTGTCCCAATACCAAATCATTCACTTGTGAATGGGTGTAGTGTCTCTAAACGCTGTAGCTCTTTTGTACTTTGATCCATTTGTAGATAATTTATAAATGTTTCTACTTGATTTTACGACAGCCTTTTTGTTAGTGCACTGAGATTTTTCCCTCTCCCTGTAAAAGACTGCAAGCATTCTCCATAGTGTCCTTTTGAAATCAGATGTATCAGTCCACCGTATGTGCTTGCTTTGTGAATCAAAGTTTGAAAAACAAGAAAAAAAAGAAAAAGAAGAAATCATTGGACAGTATTTATGGTGATTAATTAATGTGTGGGTGTGCATGTGAAAAAATACAACTTTTATAACCAAATTAAATTTGATATTTTTTAGAAAAATCACTGTTTTCGTTCATTTGTGTTGTTCTGTGTTTTATCTGAAGGGAGTGGGTGAGATTTAAAACCTATAGCATTTAATACAGCAGGAAATAATCCACCTTTTGTGACCTCCATGATATTTAAGGTTTCAAATATTAGTAGGTAATGCAAATATCTCTGGTCATCTGGAGACCCGTGTATGAACAAATTTGAATTCATGTTCTTATTTCAGTGGTTTAAGGTGTGTAAGGGTTTCAGTTAAAAAGAAAAGACAATTCAACATTATGAGCATTATTACATTATCACAATCATTTTTAAGGCTGTGTAATTAATTCCTAAAAAGAAAAAAAAAAACTGACTAAATTTCCAATCACATTTTCATATCCTGGTGGACCTGACTGATGGTTATCCTGCATCTTTAATTATCTCACTTTCACTCAAATTAATGTGAATAATTAAGAAAATGTTCTTTTTTAAAAATGTGCTGTAATGGAGGGCATGTATCAGATAATATAACAATGCATGAAGCTGATATTTACACATGCAGATAAATCCTGTGATTTGTTTGTATTATTATGTATATCATGCACTATTTTTACGGCGAACAAAGTTACACCCAAACAATCTGCAGAGTAATTTACAGGACTAAGTAACCTGACAGTGGCTTTTATTGCATGTAAAACACTTGTTATTCCCTTATGGGTGCAGTTAAATGTATTACAGAGGAAATTAAATCATACGTTTAGCAGCTTCAGTCAGTGGTCAGCACACTTTGGAAAGATGTTTACCACAACTGCTTAAAATAGGTTGCTTTCATGGCACATCCGCTGTTTGTCTTGATTTAATAAAATTGTAATCAGCTGCAACACACAGTTGTTTGGATAGAAAATCCCCATCAGCTTTAGGAAATTCTCTGTTTAATGCCTCACGCTCATTGATGAGGGACAATAACAGGCTGACAGTTGATAATTATCTCTTGTGGAATTTGTGATCAAGACATGATAGATAATCTCAGTTAATACGTGCATTTATAAGTTTACTACCAGTTGAATTACATTTTTATCCAAGTTTAATATTCTCACCATCGGCAGCCTGATGGTAGGCTGTCATTCAGCCCAGAGCGTCACAGCAAATCACATCTGTCATTACACCCGTGACAAAAAAAGCTGAAGGGATGGCGACAATGCCGAGTTCACACGGGCCTGTTTGGCGGTTCATAAACAACAAGACCGGCTGTCTGTAAAAATTAGATTTCCAATTAAGAAGGCGTCGGAGTGACATGGATTCGGTGCAGCAACAACAATAAATAGCTAGGGTGCTATTAAATGAGATCTGAAGTGTAGCAGATGTTCACTCTCATCCATGACTTCAGAGTTCAGTCTTGGTGAGCGTTTCAGTTCAGAATCACGTTTTAACAACGATAGCCTCGAAGGATTCAGAGTTAATTTGTGTCATTGCAGCAGTCTAAAATTAGAAATGAATCATCTGATGAATGCATAAGTAAAGAGACTAACAGCTATAACATATATTTTCACAAAGATCTATACCTGTAAGACTGTTAAATTTCACCTTAATTGCACTATTCAATACTTGCACCTTGTAACCTGACAGTATTTCTGTATTCTATTGTATATATTTTTAGTTGTATATTTATTCAGTCATATTATTTTTGTTTTAGGTCTATTTTATTTTATTGCTAAGGTAGTTCTATATCTATTTTTCTTTTGCACATATGGTCTCTCTTTCTAAATTATTTTGAACATTGTTTAAGGAGCCGGAGCCAGAGACTCAAGAATTTCATTGCCAGCGACTTACTCCATGTAATTGTTGTGCACATGATAATAAATTAAATCTTAAATCTTATCACTCTGAAAATGTTGGTTCATGCATTCATGTTAGCCAGGTTCTTTTACTGTAATGAACTCCTTGCTGGATTACTCAAAAAAACAATAAGAAGGCTCCAACTCATTGAGAACACAGCTGCTGGACTCCAATAATACAGAAAACTTACTTTCTGATAACGATCCTGAACTCTCAGGTCATCAGGTGGTGATTTTCTAACAGTATCTACAAAAGGATCCAGATCTGATGATGGTGACATGAGACGAGATCTGTGTCCACATTCAAGTAAACTCAGCTAAATCTGCACGACAGAAGGTGTTTCCTCTTGTGTTTTATTGATTATATTCTCTGTTTCCATGTAATGAAGCCATTAATAAAAATTCCTCGCTTTGTCTTGCTGTTAGTGCAAGCATGGCTATATTTTATATTTCATATTTATAAAGAGAAGTAAGCTTTGTATATTCTTTCTAAGTACAGTATATTTAAACTGATACCACTTATGTCCCCTTTCCTCCAGCACTATATCTCCATTTTACTACACACACTCACCTCACCATGTGCTTGTCAGCCACTGATCTTCTTTTCTTCATCATACCAGTCACACGTTGGTTTGTGCACAACTGCTCCACCAGTCGCCGGCTTTGTGCTTTTACGGCGCAGTCCTGAGGGGGGCAGCAGTGCTTTTCAGCTGGGCAGAGACGCCGCGTGAGGGTGAAAACTGCAGTTTCACTGTGGAGGTAATGCATCAGGTGAAAAACCTCTGTCTGATCAAGGTGTTTAATTGTCTAAATTAAACATTTTCTCATGTGTCAACACACTTACCACGAGCACACAGACACACATTTCACACATCATGAAAAGTCCACAAGACTGAACTTTAGAAGAAATCCTCCCCCTCTTCTTCTTAAACCCTCCTCTGCATGCATATTTGTTTTTACCATTTGCTTAATTTCAGTGTTGACTCAAGCAGGAAAGGAACTTCAAATACTGAGAAAATACTGCAGTGTTTCAGCAAAAACGCCCATTCTGTTCTCGGGGAGGTACGAAAGAAAGGAGACTGAATTTGTAAATCAATTCATCTTTGTTTTGTTGCTAATATATTTGCCCTATACGCTCCCCTCTCCCTGTCCTTCCTCTCCCTCCCTCTCTTGCTCCCCTTCCTTCCCCCTTTTTCCTCCCCATCCACCATCACCTCTCCTTTCCTCTCTCTCCCTCTCTCGCTCCTGCACTTATTTTTTCCTTGCTATCCAACAGATCTATATTGAGCTGTAAGTCTCTGGAGTCCCCGAGGGCCATTGGATGTTTAAAATTCTTGCCAGTTGTAACCTCTCTATCACTCTCTTTCGTTCCTGCCACGCCACCAGAGGGGGGCATAAGGAGGCATCCATCTTCTGCTGGCCTCTCTGAATATTTCACAAAAACCTCAGAGAGCCGGTTAAACTCTCGACGTCCAGTTGACCCCCCACCCGCCCGAAAATCACAGCAGGGATCTCGCAGGTGAAATATTTAAATTTCTTTGATATAGCGAGAGACCTTTTGTCATGTGGGGAGCCGGACATTTCCTTTGAAGTCTCTGAGCCTGTGCAGTTTTTAAAACTTCACCAACTTCATACAGTAGGTGTGTGATAAAGAGGTTTAGGGGTGGTGGTGTATGGCACTATGAGTTTCTTTGTATACAACAACTGCGTGCTTTCATAATCTATTTATTACACTCTATGCTGGAAGACATATATATATATATATATATATATGTATTCACAAATGAAAAATGAAGTAGGTGTGTGGGGTCCCTGAGCAGCAGCGTGCTTTACCTGGTTAGTAATCCAGCCTTGCACACATAAAATAGAAATCATTTCCTTACATGCTTAAAATGACAAATTTTATTCCCACCTTTACTGTATGGAAACATTACCAATAAAAAAACTTGATGCTGTAATATGACCTGGAACTGTGTACAGTAACTTTAACATTATACCCTCTTTCAGCTCAGGTGAGGAAAAATCTCAACAACAAGAACTAGATCACACTGAATGGTTCACCTGTGTGTCCATCCATCCACTCCCAACATTAATGTGTTTCCTAGCAGGTGGTTTGAGGCAAACCTCTTACCTGTCCATCACGCTGCTCTGAGGACAGGCTGTCGGTGGGAGGATATACCACCTGGCTGGTAATCCATTCGAGGCATCCCGCAGGGGTGGAGAACTGATGTTTATGGCAGCCGTGCTCCAAAAAGAGTGTTCATTCCTCATCAGTCGAAGAATGTTGGCTGACGTCAGCGAAGGGAAGAAGCCAGGGCGCGGGCATCGCCTCGGTGATTCATCTTCGGCTGAGACTGTTTGGAGTGGGAGACGTCCACAGGGCACAACTTGGCTGGAGAGCCCTCAGAGCTCGAGCACCACAAGTGTTGAAAAGCCTGGCTGCTTTGCTGCCTGGCTGCCTGGCTGGCTGCCCCATGGCAGGCTGTAGTGCTAAGTGTTATTACACAGGTGTAACAGCAGCTTTATGTTCAGAGACTGGACTCCAGCACTCCCAGGAGATCAGAGCAGAGAATAGGGAAGCAGTTTGCAATAATTTCCACTCTGAGTGCTGTAAAAATGCTTATGACTCCAAAGATCATGGGTTTTCTCAAACCACTTTTTCTGTCATTATCTCTCCCTGCTCCCTGCCAATCGGATGCATCAGCAGCAGCATGAAACTGAGCTAATCCTCGCATGATGGACTGACCAAAGTGGAGACAGTAGGATTATTAAAATGGACCATCGCTCAGTATCCATCACTGAAGTTGATTAGTGTCAGTAAAGGTTAATAGACCTACTAATCATATGAGGAGTCACAGGCTGGTCAGAGTTCAGCTGGATGTCAGCTTCCAGGTGAAACATCCTTCAGGTGACCTCTGAGGTGAACTGTCTTGGTTCGTTCATACATGTGTGCCCTTTTTGTCAGCTGGACTTTATTTCTTATTAAACATTTGTTGTTTGGAAGTAATTCTTCCTTAAAGTGCATTAAGATGTGAATTGTTTTTCATATATTTCTTATGAGAACATTTTGTTTTATGTTGTGATGTTGTGAGGCGGCTGAGGTAAAGCAGGTCCACTAATCTGAAGATAGGCGGTTTGATTCCCAGCTCTTGCAGTCTGCATGAAGGGTTTTTGGGCAAGATACTGAACATTAAATTGCTCCCAAAGGCTGTGCCATCAGTGTGTGTGTGTGTGTGTGTGTGTGTGTGTGTTAATGGGTGAATGGTATGTAGTGTGGAGCACTTTGAGTGGTTGAAAGACTGGAAAAGTGCTATATAAGTGCAGGCCCATTTACCATATGTATAAGGCCTTTGTCATTCCCACTTGAATCAACTGTTTCACCATATTCTGATGTTTAATCGAAAGAGGAGCACACCTGCAAAAAACTCCTTCATCAGTGTGCAGAAGCTGCTTTCTGCCACCATATTTTGGTATGAAATTGTGCTGTTGATCAGGTAAATCAGTCCAATTTTCTAAATTCAAATATAGCTATGAGACTCTTTATTTCAAATTTTGTCAAAATTCATTCAGTGACGTCAGAGATATGACAGAGATATAACAGTGGAGGCAATAACAGAATGAACACGTCACATGTCATTAGATTTATTTGGATTAGAGTAGTGGGTTGGCGGACATCTAAAATTACAATTTAGACTTGATACATCAGCCAAAATAGAGATATGTATTTCAAAGCAATGTCGTCTTCAGTTTTTAATAGACTGATGAAGTTCAGTAACACGTCCAGCATGCTGACGAGTCCACGGCCATGCTGGCAGCTTTGTGAAGCTGGGATTAGGAACAGTTGTGCAAACGTTAACATGCAAACATGGTGATATTTAACAAGGTTTACACCATTGTAGTTTCACATGTGAGTTTGCTAAAATGTTCTAATTGTCACAAACATGAGCACAGCTTAGCTTAGCATGTATTTGGTATATTAGACAAAAAGCCAATAAAGCTGATTCTGATTCTAAATTGGAAATTTGATGATGATGATGCTAGAGGAAAAATCAATGGATCACCAAAATGATCAAAAATCACTCTTAGGTGGACATGAACATCTGCAGTACATTTCCAATCCATCCAACAGTGGTTGAGATACTCGAGTCTAGACCAAAGTGGAGCACCAACTGCCCGTCGGACTGATAGACTGATCCATACCTGGGGTCACGCTGAGTCAATGGTGTATTTCCTGAATTCCTGACTAAGCTTTGGCTCTAACTGATGAGGAAATTTCTCCTTCTTTATATCTGTTTCAACATCTCACTGAGGCACCTCCAGTTGAAAGAGATCAACACATCCACACGGATGTAGGTGTTGACCCACGATGCTCCACATCCTCTGACCTCCAACATCCTTTGAGCCACCTGGCAGCAGATTTATATCCAGTATTGAAGTCACACATGGCGCATCAGACCACCACTCTGTCATCTCTAATAGCGCCAGCAGCAGGTTGCAGGTCTGGAACAACAAGTGAGATCTGGAGACGTTCCCAGACTCAATAGTCTGTGGCCTCTGCCACTGTCAGCTTTAATAATCACATCCAGCCAAAAACACAGACGAACCGCTCAAATTAAAGCTCAGTGGCTCAAAAAATGCAATGCATTTACCCTGCACGGTAAACAGCACTGCAATGTGTACAGTAAAATCAAGTACATCCCCTGAGATTATTCAGACTCCATTAGTTCTTCAAAGTTTTATTGGCATTTAGAGATCCTTAAATGTCTCTCTAAAGCACATATTTATTTTAATCAGTCTCTGCTGTCAGGAGAGAAAATGTTTATTTGCCAATGGTGCCTGCGTGCATAATGCTGTCACCTTGGCACTGCTGCCACCTTGCAATAAAACCGGCACCGGGCACAGCGGGTTTAGTTGGAAGACATATTCTGCCAGTAAAGCACATTTGTTTCAGAGAACAGGTATTTAGGGGCCACGCTGGGGAGTGGAGGAGTGAAGACTAGTCCGACCAAGCTCATTAAACCCACTAGGTGTTCTTCACCGTAAATCTGGTGTCAGCATTTAGTCCGATGTCGGCGTGTGGAGTGGATGGATGCCACAGTGCTTAAACTGCATAACCCCTCCTGGCTCACTCTTACACACCAACCTGCTCATATTATCATCTCCCTGGTTGTAGGGCACGCTGCAACAAGGCACCATGCTATTTCAGTTCAGGCTTTGAACCCCCACCGATGCTTGGCGCATCTCATTATAATGAGTCTGTGGAATTTTAGGTCAAGGCAGATGGAGTGATACACATAAAAAGAGAAAAAATATATAATTATCCAGACTGTTAATAAATTAAATGTGGCCTGAAGGCCTGCTGTAGCACAGAAAAAAGACACTTCATTTCATTTGACTCTGAGAGCACACTGAACTCACGTGTAAATACGTGTGAAGTCATCTCCATTGATCAATAACCAACTTTACATTGTGCAGTTTGGCAGAACTCAAGCAGGACTGAAGTGGAGTTTGCATGCTTGTCTGCTGATCCTTTGTACCAGGTTGCCAAACGTACAGCGCACCAGGCTTTAGATATAGGCTGGTGTCTGCATCCATCTGCTCCATCCTTCCCAGCAGGATCCCATGTGATACTGTGGACTGAGAATACGCTGCTGCTGCTGCTGACAGATGGCAAAACCTGCACTAAACTTTTCTTTTTTTTTATTCTACCCCCTCAAAAACTGGCTTAACTAGTGTCCAGATTAAAACAAAAGCCCTCTGAATGTGACAGAAACATCTGTCAGTTTCTTAGAGGAACTTTTAAGTTAGTGATTTATAAAAGAGAAGAAATGATGCTCCTGTCCATGAGGGATCTATTTTTTCTTGCAAACAAATGACATCTCCCAATAATTAAAACAATAACAGTATTAATGATGATAGCAGTAACAACCATGTTGTGCTCAGGATATAAATTCGCCCTTTAGCACAGAATCACCCTTAATTTGTCAAATCAACAATAAACTCGTGGAGAAACTGATCCTCTTGACCTCATGTGCATTTAATTTTCTCGCAGCCCTTCCACAGACCCACGTGGCTCTCGATAATCTGACAGACGGCACATGTTTACTGATCTCTCTCGGAGTGGGTGGGGGGAGAGGGAGGGACAGAGAGAGGAAGGGGGGTTAGCCGTGCCTGTCCAGCTGGGCTGCGCGCTAAAGGAGGAAACCCCCCCCCCCGCATCATCATTTGGAGGACCCAAAGGAGGAGACTGGTCCACATGCAGGGACGCATCACTTTCTGTTGATGCTCTGCATTTGGAGGAAGTAACTTTTCCGGATTTCGGGACATGTAGTGGTTTTTTTGTTTCGTGCGCTGCAGACGGTCACCAAAGCTTGGCGCAGGAGGATGGCCAGGATCTGCACCAACTTCGCTGAAATGATGCTCAACTTTCTCCACTCGCTCTTCCCTGTGGTGGCAGTGGCTGTCCTCGGGGCCGTCAGAGGTGAGGCTTTTTTTTTTTTTTTGCTTTTTTTTTTTTGCTGTGCATGTATGTCTCTGCTGGTCTGGACTGTTTTTCATGACGTTCAATGAAACAACTGGGCTGGAAGAGTCTTAAAGGCTTCAGCTTGTTTACAGTTCTTGTTCCAGTGAAGATGAAATGAGCATATCTTCTCTTGTGTATGCTTTGATGATCTAAACACACACACACAATAAATTTACAGGATTTGCTTTGCATTACTGAAGTTATAGTTCTGGCATAAGATGGGACAGGAGGACTGTGGGTTGGCCTGTGAAAAGAAGGTGCAGCATTGGTGCACATTAGGAGGGGATCTGTGAGAAGTGAGCCTCAGATATGTAGAAACGGCTTAGAAAATGTTCACATTGGGAGATTAGAAAATCATTTTGTTGCATGGTGTGTTTATGTGCACGGCTGTAGGAGGATGCAGGCTTGTGTTTTCCCTCTTTTTGAGGGTTTTATGGTCACTGACCCATGCCCCCTTCTGCCCCCTGCCCATTTCATTGTCCCTCTGCCTAAATGAAAATGACAGCATGCTCTCCAGTGTGCATCGGGACGCCTCATCTGTGGGATTAAAGGAGCCTAAAGCTGAGGTTGCACAGCTGTTTCTCTGGCTGTGTAAAGATAGCCTGCACCCGGAGCTATGAGGCCACAGCGAGCTATCGTATGGACACAGATATCATGCGAACGACTACTTTCTGAGATTGCCTGGGTTTATATCTGCACATGATATCTGCGTGTGCGTTTTTCATCGCACATACGCGGGGCCGCTGTATTTCTGCAGGACTCAGCTGTGCCCTTAATGTGTGTCTAAGTGATAGAGTTCAGCCTTTGATATCTTCTCTGCTTGCAATCCATGAATATGCATGACTGCCTTATCTTCCAGTCCAGTTACAGATGGGCTGCATGTTGTGTCACGGAGCCCATCTGAGGTTGACCTAACCTTTCTACAGTAATAGTAGTTTAAATATTCAAATAGTTAATTTTTCCTCTGATGTCTCAAGCCAAGATACTTCAGGGAATCTTGCCAGGACTCCAAATTAATATCCGATCAATATAAAATATATTCTCTGATGTAGACCAGCAGTGGACCAATTTTGAGCCTCAGATCGGAGGCTACAACTAAAAATACTCTGATCTTAACAGAGTGTAATGCTGTGATCTTTCCACAGTATTTTTACAAAGGATTTTTCGGGGAAGCTCCATTCAGACTCTTTTTTAATGTCTGTTTCTCAGACCAGTGTTTACCAGAAGCATGAGTGTCTGATCGTTCCCTTTAATCATCCTCTCAGTGTGAACTATGTCCTTTCACGGTCAGTTTATGGTCAAACATGTTGCAGACTTCTTTTGATAACTTTCCTCTTTGTGTTTCCTTCGCTCCATTCATGCCTTTGACCTGCAGAATATGCCTGCCACGTGGTAGGGACCACTCAGCGCGAGGATATATTTCAACA
Source organism: Scortum barcoo (assembly GCA_023238725.1). Taxonomy (NCBI): domain Eukaryota; kingdom Metazoa; phylum Chordata; class Actinopteri; order Centrarchiformes; family Terapontidae; genus Scortum; species Scortum barcoo. Next base: position 20,080,289 of record CM041545.1, read on the forward strand.
AGATGGATTTAAAACCTTGAGACAGAGCCAGCCGGTCTATTATGTGATGCTCTAACTGTACATGCTCATAACAGTGAGCAAATGTCTGAAAACCGAGAGCATTCAGACATCTCTCAAGCTTTTTGGAGTAGAATACTGACAATAAAAATAAAATAAACTCAAGAGCACAAACATCTGCCAAAGGATAGTTTTCCAACCTTTATATAATATTTCATTTCAACTGATTTCTTTAACTGGTGTAAAACTTGCAACGATTTGTAATTAAGTCCCTTGTTATGATGTTTGAGCTATTTCCTCTTCCAATAATGGTCTAAAAGCTGAAATCTCAGATCATCACCAAAATCTTCACAAAATCAAAATCTGATGGTCTCAGGAAGACATATTTACAGCAGAAAATAAAACACAGGAGTCCAATACAACATTTTGCTTCATTTCATTTGTCTTAGATCTGCAGGTATCATGAAAAAAACTATGTGTTCAGGCCAATATTTGTTTTGGCCTTAATGTGAAACTCCCTATGGTGTCAGTCTGATCCTGTGTGCTTCTCTGAATATTATATTTTTAATATCACCTCTGACATCCGTGTTGTTTTCATGTATTTTCCTTTGCCCTCAGAAAGAAAAATGATTTACATATAGATATATTCATGAAATGTGCCTTGAAAATCAGGGAAGAATGATACATCACTGCTAAGACCTTTGGGGGGAGGAAGGAGGTTCTGCTTTGCCTCGTGTTTGCCTTTCGCTAAGTTATGTTTGTGAGGTTGGAAAAGTCGAATTCACACATTAATTCTGGAGCACTTCAACGCGGAGGGTGGCAAATTACCAAGTGTCTTTGGCAGGAGGAAGTAAGAGCTGTCACATACAGCATCCTGTTGGGACGAACTGTCATCTCACGGAAGTCGCGAGAGATGCTTTTTACCACTCACATTTGCCATTCCCTTTGTTGCATCGCACAGAAGTAGTAAGTGGAAAGTGGAAAATATAATTTCTGTTGAAGGACAAGTATAACTGAGACAGAAGCAAAAGTTATACACTCAGTATTCCTGTGTATTAGTGCTAGAAATAACTAAAATTAAGAATATAATACACTTAATCCCCTGACATAGAGCCATTTAGCAGTAGTGTTGGCTGAATGTTTAATCAGCGACCTGTGGATTCATCATGATTGTTTGCATCTGGTAGAAATTACAGTCACAGTCTGTATCTCTGTCCCTTCCTGCAGCCATCACCTTATTCCCCTCACCTGAGCCTTAGCTACACCCCATAAATATCAGTCCTGTTCCATTGTTTTGCAGCCAGATTGGCATAGTTACTTCTTCGCTTCATGCCATTGCTTTCTACCTGAACCCTTTCCAGCAACCTTAAATCTGCCTACCTGCCTGTAAGCTCACAAACCGTAAACTTATCAATAAATCTGTGGACTCCTCTCTGTTTGCTTGGCCTGTCCGCATTTGGGTCCTCCTGTCTTTGTTGCTGGAGTTTACCGGTCATAACAATTACACTATATGGTCTTCTCCCATCAGCTCAACTACGCCGAGTGCCATCATTACGCTATTAAACCTGCACTGCATAATACTTAGAAGTGAATCCATGTAGAGAAGCAAAGTGTTGTTTTTCAGTGTTTTGGGGAGGGTCATGTGGATAGTCTCTTCAATGTTTAGAGACAGAAATAGCCGGCGTTTGCAGCCACTTGAGAGGCAGTGTGAGTGAAAATATGCTGAGCATAAAACAGATTAAAATCACTTCACGTTCTTCATTACAGCAGTTACGATGGTCCTCAAAATGAACTTGATGTTGCCGTAATTACTGTTAAAGTTATGTCTTTGCATATGTTTGGTGTTCAAAAGTGCAGATCAATCTGTCACCTGGCACATTTTTTAGGAAGATCTTTTGACTTATTTTACTATTTACATGCCTCACCTCACTCTCTCCTGTTTGTCTCAGTTCTTACATTTATCCACCACACACAACTTGTTTTCCTTTGCTCTCCTATTTTTCAGTGAAGGAACTACATGGGGAAATGTGACATATTAACACATCATTGTCTTTACCCTGAGTCTCACCGCCCTCGGTTCCTCGAGATGACCAACCTACCCTTGCCAATTCTTTCTCAATCCCTCTAGCACCCAACTCATCCCCGTCCTCAACCTTTTGCTTTGTATTTCCAGCCACGATCCCTTTGTCAGCCCGTCATCTTCCTGCCACCCTCATCAAATGTTCTCAGTTAGAGTAACTGACTGATTTGTAAGTTGTCATTTTAATAGCAGATTTAAAATGTTGTGTCTTAGCATTTCTTGCACTGATCTCTCTTTATAAATCTTTCCCTGGCAGTTGCTGAAGGTCAAAAAGTTACTGAGGACATCGGGACGTCCACCACTCCATCTCTAGTTTATCCCACCGTCAACTTTCAGGTCCTTAATGTGAACCACGTTTTTCTGAGGCAGGACAGTCCTGAGGCATCAGGAAACTCCAGCCTCAAGGCTCAGACTCAGACTTTTCTCATCACTGGTTCAGGTGCTGGCCTCCTCCAGCCAGCCGTCAATGTTTCGTATGGCCCCCTGACTGTAGACGCCCCGATTCCTCCAGACCAGCTCCTCAGTGGTCGCAGGATCCTGCCAGTCATTTTGGGCCGCCAGGTTCGTTCCTCATCCCCCAATGTCAAGATCCTCTTCCACATGCCCACTGAAAAGGACGTCACTGTGGGACAAGAGAGGATGGGGTCTGGAGAAGATAATGGGCGTAAAAGCGCTGCAGCCAAAGAGAAGAACAGCGCGCACTGCGTGACTGCTTACGCTTTCTGGGAGACGAGGGAAGTTCGTGGGGCCTGCCTGGTGTCTCCAGGTGGATTCTGCGTGGCACAGCTCAAACCCGAACCCGCCTGGTTCAGCTCAGGCAGCCGATCAAGCAGCTCCAGCAGGGAAGCAGGAAGAACGGAAGGAATTAAAGGAATTCAAGGGAACGTCGTGGAAGTCTACTTCCAGAGTCGGAGGGATCAGACAGGCCAGTGTACCCCGCAGGATAGCCTGCAACGTGTCGGAGTGGGAAGAGGAGGAGACTCTGGGGGATCAGGGACACCGATGAGGCGGATAGGAAGTGTCAGTCTGCTCAGAACTCCACCGGGGAACCCCACCTTTTATCGTTTGAGGCTGGGAGGCGCCGTGGTGATTCAGACGTCTTCCAAGCCCCTGAAGACCACGGACGTTGCAACTTTCTACGTCTTCCTCACCAGCACATCTACAGTGGAAAATTTCACTCTCAGGTAAGAGATCTTCACTCTTTTTCAGGCTGCTCTTAAAGGAATTGTTTATTGAATTTTTGCAAATACACTTATTTGCTTATTTCTCAACCCGTTATGATGTCATTCAAGCGAATACCGAATATACCAAGTATGTAAACTGAGGATAGACCCAGTTTAAATGAATACTACAGGATGTTTTGCATGCATAGTGGTGATGCTGTAGGCAGATTTGGATAGTTGTTTAAGCCACAGATCTTTCTGCTGTTTTGGTAGACGATAAACTAATATTACACTGAACTGTGATACTGCAATATACCAACATCACATCTTAACCCGACATAAGTAAATACAGCAAGGTGTTTTTTTAGCCTGAAATGCCATTCCCAGAAAACATTATAATTATTCCACTATGTTGCTGAGTTTGCAGGGGACATAAGTTTAAGAGGAGTCACATAAAATTTAATTATCACTGAAACGTGAAGCAAAAAAAGACACTGAAACCAAGTTGAATCATCATGATGTACAGTATATGTGAGCGTCTTCATGAAGGATAAGCCCCATGCATTTAAATGGGTACTTAAGGCACTTGAATACTGATGGGGCTCGCCATCAAGGCCATTCGGTGAAATGCTTGAGCGCCAACATGACTTGTGTTGTCTGCTGGTTTCACTGGCTTCATAAATTACTGACATGTTATATCCTGTCTACTTCAACTTTTCAGTTAGTGGGGGAGTTATGGAGAGCACTCTTCCATAAACAGGGAAATAATTGGCAAATGATTCACCGGTTTTCATATCTCAACATCCCACTAACATTTCAACAAGGTTCTCTGGGTATTTGACTTCATAAATAATGCATCTATTTAATGGAGCAGGAAAACAAATAACTGAAATCTTCCTGACTCCTTTGGGTAAAAGTGAACTTAATATAAAAGCGGCCCTGTCACATAGAAACTCACAGTTCAATCTGTTTCAAAGTTTCGACTTGCTGCCTTTTGATGCACATCACTGAGTGGAGTAAAATTGTTTTTATCAGAGTGCTTCAGATCAGTAAAGTGTGAAGCCATTGCAGCGAGGTCTGCATTTCCAGTCTTTACTCAGCTTAATGGTTTTGTTTGAAAAGTAAAACACATTTCTCCCTAATCCCATGATTTAGTGATATCATGCTGCAAACAACATACCGACCCCTCGGTAATCTGCCGGCAAATGGAAAGAAATGTAAAGATATGTGTATTAATCCATAGGGCACATGCGGTAGTTAAGTAGGCTGTGGCCTAAGTCAATCCCAGTGCTCTTCTCAAATATCAGACTTCACCATCCACAAACACGCCTGCACACACACAAACACACAGACCCAGTGACCTGAATGAAGCTCTGCTAGCATTGTTTGAAATTGGTTGAATGAGATTGGGGAGGGAGAAGCTGACCCCGTAACATCTGCTCTTGTTTTGACTATTTGGAAAGATTTACAATCTCTCCACCTGAAATTCCCCAAACTCGGACTCACTGACCGCACCGGCGAAGTTCCCCCAGTCAGGTCAGTGATTTCAGTCCATGCATTTCTGACCTACTGCCACATCCAGAATGAGATTGGACAAGAAGAGGGGAATGAGTCCAGCAGTTAAGTCCAAGTGAAGGCTAGATCTGAGGAGCTTGGCAAAGTGATTGATTCCTCCTGGGAGAAATCTTTGCTCTACTTCACTCTTTGGCCCAGAGTCCACTCGAGCAGTGTTAGGCCAGATAATCTGTGGCCCTGATTGAAAATGAATCAAGAGGTTAACCCTTTGGGGTAGAGATGATCTGGGCTGACTGCCAGGATTAACCATGTTCATCTGTGTGTGTGTGTGTGTGTGTGTGTGAGTGGTTTGCAAGGACATTACACCCACCTGTTAAGCGGGAAGGCAGCTTGTAAACACAACATTCGTTATTAAAAATCATCTATTTTCAAAATTGTCACATGGAATTACAAACATTTCATCAGATTGCATGCCAAATATTTTGTGAGCTTGCATTTAGGTAAAAAAAAAAAAGACAGAAATAGTAACAGTTCAACACGAGGAAATGAATCTACACACTGCTGAAGCATCACCCGAATATTCTGAATTCAATCTGAGAGAAACACTAATTGCCATTTCCACAGACAACACATTTACAAAAAGCGACTTCCCTTTCTTCTGCATGAATGGCTAATCAGATTAACAGGCAAACAGCAGAGTTGGAAGCTCTCCAGCTTTCACATTTTCAAACAAAGAGATTGACTGTCTGACAGCGGCGGAGAGTTGTTCAGTTTACAGGTCGATATCCATTCTGTCCCCCACCTGTGGTCATGAACTGTGGCTGCTGACTGACAAAGACAAAGAGCAAGGTAATGAGGTTTCTCCGCGGGGAGGCTCGAGAGGCCGAGAGACTCAGTGATCCAGGAAGCTCCTGGCATTGAGTTACTGCTCCTCCTTGCTCAACAGGAGCCAGTTTAGGTGTTTTTTTGGGGAGGTTGGTCATCAGGTGCTGCTGTCACGGTGAAACTTAGCCGGACCAGCAGCAGGACGGATGCAACGTTAATGGATGCGGGCAGTTTGGTTGAAATGTGATATGCAAGAAAAAACACTTTAAAACTAAAAATAATATTTATCATATGTTCCAGTTGTCCTTAATTTCACAACCATTTATCACCTCCCAATACAACTCTTTGTATTCTAGATCTGCCTGCATAATCTAAGTGATTAAATCAGTTTATTTTTTACTTCAAACATTCATTCATATTGTAAATTTTGCCGCAAGGTTTTAATTCCGAAATTGGTTTTTGCACAAGGATGTTTTTATCCAGCAGTTGTTGAATTGTCAGCTCATCAATCGGCTTCAAAGACCAATTGTATGTGTGTGATCACGTGTGTGTGTGAGCGAGTGTGTGTGTTTGCATACTGCATACTGTATTTTGCCCGCCAAAGAACTCTGACCTTGACCCTCAGTGGTTATGGTTAGTGTGTGTGTGTTGAAAACGAGTGCCATGCATACCGACCCTCATTCTAGCATGAATACATTATAGAGTGTGTGTGTTTATCCATCTGTCAGTTTTAATGTTCTGCAGCTATTTTAAGATGATTTTGTTGCTGATACGACAAACCACAGACGGTTAAAGCAACTTGTTTGCTGTAAAATAGAAGGTTGCCTCTCTAAATTATTACTGGGAAGCAAATATGGTAAAATATGGTAAAATAATAATAATTTCTTACAATGAAATGCAAGTATATTATTCAAATCTATGATAAATCTGAGCCTTTGTTTTTGGGTAAGTTGTTTATAGATTGAATCCATCACTACCAGACTGTGAAGAGCACCGGCTAAAGGGCCACTGCTGCCTGAAAGTGGAGAACTGACACTTCTAATAATCCCTCAGTTTGTGTCTGAGCATGCTGATGGCAGGAGCAGACATAATGAAAGTGCTGATCTGTCTCTCCTGGTAGCAGGTGAGACAGGTGACGGAGGTTTAATGGCATTGCGAATGGGTTTACCGTAGATATTGTTTTTTCCATTTTGCTTGTTTCTTTTCACTTCGTTCGGACAGTCGGCGTCCTTTCATGACCTGCTGTCGCCTGGAGGACGTCACGCATCATCTCAAATCGCTTTCCGTGACGCGGACCAGGCGTCATCGGTGGTTTGCGAACGCGTTGGGACTTATTGAGCTTGAAGTTTTTCAAATTATTCTCAGCGTGAACATCCTGCTGATAAAACTGCAGGAGCCGGGTGATGCTCTCGAGTAAGCACAGGCTGAGTTCCCCCTGGAACGTTTCCAGCGCCTCGTTGAATCCCTGCCATGTGGAAATTGGCCCGTTTTGGAAACGAACGAGGCTCCCACCCCATAGCTAGGTGTCTGTGTGAGTGCAGATTAGCGAATCATTGCATTTTAAATGTGGATCAGGAGGATTCTGTGTGCCTTGTATCACTTTTAGGCCTGTGCATCAAATAACTGCTCTGTGACTCTGTCTAATGATATTTGATGCTATAATTTAGCAGAGGGACATCTGCTTTAAAAAAAACAAAAAAAAACAAAGGCTTGGTGATTGTTGGGCCTCCAGGACTGTCTGGTCCATTCACATTATTTATAACTTAAGTTGTATCTCTCCCAGCAGAGTGGAGTGTGTGTGTGTGTGTCTGAATTAGACATCTGATTAGCTGATTCCCACTTCTCCCCAGGGCTAATGGGAATAAATACCCCCGCTAATTCTCAGTCTGCCAGCAGCCTGCGACACACCAGGCTGTCGCTGACTCACCTCGTTAGGCACAACATGGACAACTAAACACACAAACAAAACATGCACAAAAAAAAAAGTGCGCTTCTGAAAGCAAATGCAGGCAATTATTAGTGTTCCTCCTGCACACTGGTATGTATCAGTGCACAGACATGGCAAACTTACATACAAAAAAAGACACAGATGGTGGCAATCCATCGATCTCTGTTTTCTATTGGAGTCTCATCATCGTATATCAAGACGCTTTATTTTGTCGTCTTAAGTCGTGAGTGAAATTCATGCTTTGCACTGACAGGATTGTGCGCGTGTGTTTTTATTTGATGTATTTACAGGGCAACAGTAAAAACAGGCCTGTCGTTTAGCGCTGCGCGACCCAGCGACCCAGCGTTGTGGGACATGGCGGTGGAGCCTGGCAAAGGAGGGACTCCCAACACCGTCTCTGTTGTCTGTCAGAGGAAGGTTGCCATCACCGCAAAGAGGTCAGTCCACCGCATGTTTCACCTCACATGCACAGTGATTTCTACACATAAAAAAAAAACCAAAACTTCATCCATGATCCTTTCTTAAAGCCGCTTATCTTACATTTTCTGCTGCTAACTTGAGTAAAAGCGATCACTTATCGTGAAAACATATCTTCAGTGTTACAGTCGCCCCACAGAGCAGGGACAAATTGAAAATTAATGTTATTTCTTCCAGAGCCTTCTACTCACTGAAGCACCGGCTGTAAGCAGTCAAGTGCACACAGTGTTTTTGTCTGTTTTAAAGGCCGTTCCACTGCATCGGTTTTTCATGTAGTGGTCTCGCTTTTGTCAGCAGAGCTTAGAGTACCCATGTGTATCTAAAAAACAATGAATATCCACTTTTTACAGATCCTATTTCAAGTTTCTCTGATTAAAAAAAATCCACAGGAATGACTGACCAACTCTGCAGCCACGAATATCTAACACACCTTTTTAAAGTCAGCAGCGTGTCTGACAACTGGAGAATATTACAGTGACACTGCGGGAACAAGAACATTGAGAGTCCTCTGCTGTGTTTGGTTCTCATTACGATGCACCGAACATGTAAATGGTATTCGGCCGTGCTCGGCAATAAAACGTTATTTGGGCTTCGGCTGTTCGCACCCAGGAAGAGTCAACTTTGTTTGACTTAATGCGTTTAGCTTCCTGTTCTTTGGATTTTCTTTACTCAGCTCACCTGTTCGCCGTTACCGCTTACAGGAAGAGTCTGACTTTGTTTGACTTAATGCAACTCAGCTCAACTTAGCTTACTCTGTTCTTTGGATTTTCTTTATTTCTTTATTAATAGTTGACTTAATCACTTTACAGAAGGGTCACATACATACAGCTACAGCTTTATATTTATAACACCCTATACGAAAAAGAAATAAATTAGAAATAGTAATAGAAAGAAAGACAAGAAAAAAGAGGAGACTACTGGCTTTAAACCTTCAAATTTAAACCTTCTTCTCCTCTGTCTTCTTCCAATTTATGTAACTATGGTATCGCATATGTTATTTCAGTCTATACCAACAATTTTTACAGGATAATTTTGTTTTCTTTATCTTCTCTAGGTTTAATTCAAATAGTTGGTAAATTACAAACTTACTTTAGAGAAAATAAGGAGCCTTCTCTTTTTCTTCCCATCAGTTTTCATCTCCACTCTGCAAAATCACCTGTTTTACAGTCCAAATTACTGACTAAAGTTAATTGCGAGAAATTGAGAAATTTAAACAGTAGCGCTGCTGAAGTGCGTCTACTTCTGTTCACTTAATAGGAAATGAATATCCATTTCATAGCACTTTCTCTGCCTGATTTACCTCACACACACCAGTTGATTACATTTTTTTTTGTGTGACACTGATGGTGATACACACCAAAAGCCACCTCTGCCCAGCAACCTCCTGCCCACACAGACACAACAAACACCACCCACCGTCCGTCCGACCCACTTATCCGTAATCATCCATAATCACGGCTACGTTATCCAGGCTTAAGCGCTTGCACGTTCAGAAAGGGAGATTAGGAGGGAGAGATATTCCAAGTCATGTCCCTTCTACTGAGCTCGCATACACATACATCGCATGTGAGCACACACACACGCACACACACACACACCACTGTGCTTTGAAGTGATGATACGTCCAGGGGTTTAAAGTCCCCCCTAATAGATGGATTTCCAGGAAATAGGGGCATTAACCCCTTCTACGTTTCTCTGTCTCGCTCTCACATTTCTCTCTCAAGCGTTTTCAGTGTGAATCCCTTCAATCTGTTAAAAATCTGTCTTTTTTTTTAAAAGAAAATACAGGAGGAAAAGGACTGTATCAAAGAATTTATTAGATATTTTCACTTTAACTGGACTTTAACTGCTGTGCTGGTTTAAGCGACATCTCATGCAGTTTTCATCTATCAGAGGTATTCTTCAGGCTCTCCAGTTTATATTCGGGTCCTTTTTTTTGTGAGCTTCCCAAACAATGAAACGGCTCGACAGAAGTTTCTCTTCTTCAAGGTGGTTTCGCTGACCCTGTGCGAGCAGCTTCAGGTGGGACGGACTCTCACTTGGAGCCCAGCAAAAACCTTGTGATTGTTAAAATGACTGTACACAAGCAAAAAAAAGGCGAAAGGCGTGTTTTGTGTCATCTTTTCATGAGTGACCTAGAGAGCCACATATAACTCTTTCATTTCATTTACGGTGCTCATTGTTCCCTTCTGATATGTAATGAGTCCTTTCGTTCCTTTTCATGCAGCCTGAATACTTATATATATATATATATATATATATATATATATATATATATATATATATATATACTATATATATAGTATTTCCATTTGTCCTTAAGCTAATTTCAATACTATCTGACAGTTTGTTTTTTTTAAATGTGAGTTTTAGCCAGGCTCTGTTGAGGTTCATTGTTTCGCTTTTATGCAAAGTTTTGCTCCACTTCAAAGTGCCACAGCTCCGTTCACAGTCTGCTCTATTTTCCCTTTGATCTTTTCCTTCTGGCAGGTATGCCTACACACTCTCTCCCCAGCATCAAATAACATCACATGCCATTTTCTTTGACAATCCTTTGACCAGAATACTTGGCTCAAGTCTCTGCCAGCTCGCTTAATCTCGCTTCCACACTCTCACCTTAGTCTTCCATCTGCTGATGGAAAAGACACCTCTTGTGTATTGCGTCTTGCTTTTGGTTTTCAAACTCCACAGTTTGTTTTTACACAAATTTTCAGAGTAATTTCTGTCTTTTTTTGTTTTCAGAGGCAGCATCTCTCAGAGGAACACGAGAGAGTACACGCCTCATCTCAGTTCCTTCTGCACTGATGCGTCTTTGTCTCTTGACACCAGACAGCATTTTTTATATATATATCTATATATATATCTATCTATATATATATAGATATATATCTATCTATATATATATATATAGATATATATAAAAAGCCAAATATGACAGTTTCCAGAGGTTTCGGAACAAATATTCAGCAGGACAGCATCAAATTACTGAGTGATTGAAATGTCACCTGTGTGTCTCGGTTATTTAACTGCGTCATTTCTGGTAATTTAACAGTGGACTGAGCAACATAATACCATGAGAATACACGAGAATACGCCTACCATCACACTAATTTAGATTTAGATACTGTGCTAACAAGACATGTATAACACTCACCGATATTCCCCTCCAAATGAGCACCACAGTTGAACTTTAGTGGTGACTGTGATCGAACTTGAACCGTACGTGGGCAGAGACTAAGTGCTGGTTCATCTCCCCACAATTAAACACTTGATTAAAATTCCATTTCATTTTCATTATTCGTTTTTTCCTGTGATAAAAACTCTTCACTAGACTTTTATTAGGATTATTTCAGTCATTGTAGAAGCCAAAACGTAATATAGTTTTGGTTTTAAAATGGATGTCCCCCAAAAAATATCTTTAAAATAAGACTATGCAACTTTTCAAAGAGGAAATGACAACAAATCTGAATTTATAAGCATTAAACCACAATTAAATCTCACAGTTTTCATCACTACAGTCTTACCAGCTTTTCATAGCTAATGTTGGCAAACTTATGGTCAATTATTTTTTTTACTTTCACTGCCATTGCACATGATTTACCATTCGCCATGACCCATAAAAGCCTCTCGTGGCCGGATTGGCTGCTGTTCAGCAAAGGGCTCTCAGGCTCGCTTTAATTCGTCTCACCACATTTTCTTTTTTGTTTTTTTTAATTGTTTCTCTAAACAGGGGTCTTCTTGAAGTTTTACAGCTCGACTTTGTGCCTAAAGATGTTTCGGAGCAGGTGGAGAGTCAGATGATCTCCTGGCGCCTGGAGTTGCCGGGGAACGTCAAGGATGTGGGCATAATGCGGATCTACACCACTCAGAGAGACTATGTTGGGCTGGCACCTCTGGTCATGGTGAGAACAATATCTGGATTTATTTCTCTTTAAAATGGGGACTTTATTGCGCATTGTTCGGCTTTTTTGCATACACAGAACAACACAGAAATACAACCCTGCAGGGTGCACAGTAAGAGATCTGTTGAATCTTTTGTAGTCCTGATGTTCGAGAAAGGAGGAGGTCTTATAAAGTATACAAAGGATGAGGAGGATCTATTAATTGTACACCAGGAACATATAAACTTGGCACTCCTACCTCACCCAATCTGAATACAATTATTCTTTCCTCAATTAAAAACTGTTTAATACACTAAACTCTCTACTTGTGATTTCTGACTAATAAACAAGGTGATGAGATAACATCTAGAGTTAATATCATAAATATGTTTTTTTGTTGTTTTACTGATAGGAAAATGTCAACAATGCGCTCCTGGTTGTAGAAAAAAATGCAACACCCGTCGGTCTCACTTCCACAGATGTTCTCGTCTTTATTGTGCCATCTGGACGTGTTTAAAGTCACACAACGTTTGCCTCGGAAAAGGAAGTTCACTTATTTGTCAGATTCATCCCACACAAGAATTAGTGTTTTTATATACTATGCTCCGCCTGTCATAATATCATTATTAAAGTTGCAAACATACACTACCGGTCAAAAGTTTTAGAACACCCCAATTTTTCCAGTTTTTTATTGCAAACTGAAATGAAAGCATAGTACAAATAAGCAATTGGACTTAAAAAAGAAATCATGGAATCAATTTATAGACCAAAATGTATTCTAAACGTTTGACTCATCAAGTAGCCACCTTTGGCAGATATAACAGCTGAACACAATCGTGGCATTCTTTCTACAATAGAAATCAAATATTCTTCAGAAAGTTCTTCCCATATCTGTTGCAGAAGTCCCCATAAATGTGTGGCACTTTGGTTGCTTTGCTTTCACTCTTCTGTCCAGTTCATCCCAAACCAGCTCGATGGTCTGGAGACTGTGCTGGCCACTCCATGTTTTCAAGCTTACCATCTTGTTCTTTTTTCCTGAGGTAGTTCTGGCATAGCTTGGACTTATGTTTTGGGTCATTATCTTGCTGTAGGATGAACCCCTGACCAACTAGGCACATACCAGAGAGTACTGCATGGAGATGCAAGATTTCAAATTTTGATTCATCAGTCCGTAATACCTTCCTCCAGTCTTCAGTAGTCCAATTGCAGTGTTTCATGGCCCAGGCAAGCCTATTTGTCTCATTCTGACATCTTAGCAATGGCTTTCTTGCTGCAACTCGTCCTGTCAAACCTGCAGCTCGAAGTCTTCTCTTCACAGTTGAAACTGAGACTTGCTTACTACAACCACTATTAAGCTGTGCTTGAAGCTGTTGTCCTGTGAGCTGCCTATCACGCAAGCTGTTAACTCTCAGAAACTTGTCCTCTGATTTAGTTGTGGCTTTGGGTCTGCCAAACCTCTCAGACCTGTCAGAGTTTGCCCCAGTTTCTGACTGCCTTTTGATGGTGAAGGAAACTGTACTCACTGACACCTTGACTTTCTTTGCAATTTCTCTGTAGGAAAGACCTACATTTTTAAGTGTTATGAAGGTCTGTCTCTCTTCCATTGTTATTTGCGTTTTTCTCGCCATTTTTGTAGCAACACACTACTTTCTGCAGTACAATACTGTTCAACTGATGCTCATGAGGGTATGGTACCACAGTGTGTTCAAACACTGCTTTTATGCAGACAGAGGGGGTTGTAAGTAATCCAGCAAAGTTGGAACACCTGTAAGAATTAGTAGCACCAGCTTTAACGGCTTGATCACCCTCCATTGCTGCAGGACAGCTTTAAATTGTTAACCCATTTTGTGTTTCGTGAAAAAGGCCTTTTTGTGTAATTCTGAAATGTACATTATTTTTCAGTTTTGGGTAACCTTACCTTTTTTTTCACCACTGACCTTTGTACCATTTCAAGCTCTTCATTGGACTTGAACGACTTGAATTGCAATAAATAACTGGAAAAATTGGGGTGTTCTAAAACTTTTGACTGGTAGTGTATGCATTTACATTTATATAAAAAAAGTCTCAAGTTTTTGATGTTTCACTGTGAATTCTGTTTTTTTTTTTTTTTACAGTAAATGATTGCTTAGGAAAAGAATAACATATCAGGTTGTCAGCTTGATATTGTTTTCCTTCATGTCAACTTATCAGAGAGTTTGATCATTTTCAAGTCACCTTTGCCTGTTTGACAAACTCGGGTGTACGGTTTTATTATCTATGATACATCAATATCATTTTTGATTACCTGCTGTGTCGTGTACTTGTTTAAAAAAAACCTTTACATGGCAAGATGACCACCTGAAATTACAAGGAAGATGCACGTCTCAGTTTGACAGATGATTCACTGAGCTGATTTCATGGTACGATAGTCGACATGAATCAGGCAAACATCGGGGACAAATATGTTTCATCTCAGTCGCAGGAGAACAGCGGAGTCAATAGACACGTTTTATAAAGAGGCTGCAGCTCTTTTCTTCTTTAAAGCAAAATGGGTGTATCTTTTTATTTTCCAGCAAAACTAATTACTGTTTCAACCACATGCGAACCCCCCGCCACTGCAGACACAAATAGATAAAAGCGGCACCACACCAGAAAATGTACATTTATTCCAATCAGCAGATAAGGCGGCGTGTTATATTTTCTGACCTTTCTGCACGGGGATTGTATTTTCTTCCCGTGATTATGAAGTTTTCATCTCACTTTCATATAACTCTGTAAAGGACTTACTGAATGAAAAGTAAATGAAGCTAAACTCAGGCTCACAGCGCAGTGTAAAGAAGCGGATTCAAAACAGAGCTGAAATACTTGAGCTGAACTTGATCACTGCGAGCCGGATTACCGCAGGGCCTGCGGAAAGGTCAGATCCCGGGATCTCTCAGCGTGGCACTAGCAGCTCCGCCAAGAGCTGATATTGCTTTCTGATTTTCCTGCAGCCCCTGATCCAGTGGCTTATGTTTGGGTCAGTGTCGCGGTCTGAACTGGAGCATGTCCTTTTGGAATTGCGGTCAGCAGCTGTCAAGCCATTCAGTTCACAATGTGAAGCTGCAGGGGAACATCTGCCGAGCGTTGCCCGATGCTTTAGTCCACAAGCATCGGGAGGGGAAAAAAAAAATAAAAGAAAAAGAAAACACTGATCACCCAGAGCTTCTTCCACACACACACACACACACACACACACACACACACACACACACACACACACACTGCTTAAAAAGACCTTGTCAGAGATCTTGTAAACTGGAAAGTAGGTGTAAAAACATTTTGGAAGAAGAGTTAAAGTCTAAAAATAAAGCTAAATCAGGCTTGATGAAGACTTTGTTGGATGCTTTGTTGGAAGAGCTCAGCTGACAGAGACGTACAGCACAAGGTGGGAAAATGTAATCACGTTTAGGATTTATTTCCATCCAGGTGTGGGAGTTTGTGGAAGACTGCCATGTATATTATGATCATGGTGATATTATTATTTTTTTTTTTTTTCTCAGCACATCTGTCCAGTTTGTGTGGATGAGTGCGATTTAAATGAATCAAGTTTGTGAGCCTGCAGGTGTTTTAATCCCTGTTAGTGTGCCTGTCATCCCTGCCCCCTGAATGAATAGTGATGATTGTACCGTATAATATATCAGGTATTCAGACACATTTCTCATGTATTTCTGTGTATGCAGAACCTTCATTTTTTTCATTTATACTCGGGGCTATTTGGGATTTATTTATCTGTTATGTTTTTTTGTGCATAGTTTGAAATCATAATAAATGCTGAACGATAAAATCAAGTTATCGTATAGCTTAGTTTAATTCCCTCAAAGTTGTGCTCCACCATCCTCAGCATCCCGGGAATGGAAGGATTAAGAATCCTACATCCATGACTCAAACGTCACTTGGAGCGAGCTGACTGCATCTGCTGCTTTGTCCGCTGTGATGTGAAGAAGTGGACTTGATGTTTGACAAACTGGACTCCCTGTTATGTTTGAAAGTACAATATGTGGGGTAGCTGGAGCAGCGTTTTATCTCGGCCTTTGACCTTTAAGCTTCACTCCCACTAAACGTCCCCTCCACCAGAACAACCCCAGCCTCTTTTTTACCTGACAGTGAATAAAACTGACACTGTACCAACCCGGACTACAAATTTAATCTGCCCTTCTCTCTGCACAGAACACCGATATCCTGAACACGGCGGTGCTGACGGGTGAAATGGTGTCAGTGCCTGTGAAAACTCTGGCTGTGGAGGCCGATGGCTCCGTCACCGACGTGACCAACTACACCAGCTGCAGGTCTACAGAGGAGGATGTGCTCAAGGTAAGCTACTACAACCACCAGTCTAAAGTACTTGAGCTGAAGTACTGTATGTGTTTGCTTTATGTCTGCGCAATATGGAGAATTATGTTGAATATATTATGGTAGATAGAGTGTACTTTATCCTTGCTTTAGAGCAATTGCAGTGCCACAATTGTGGAAATGCATGCATTCTTTGTTTCATACAGGTTTTATGCAGATTTTGTTTACAATTTTTCACCAAAAATTCATTCATCATTCATCATCATGAGATGTTACAGTCATCTCTCTTTTTTGCATTAGTGCCACATGATGTGTTCATCTTAAATAGTATGAAAATGGGCAGTTTGATCAGTTGATACTCACTGTTTCTGCCTGTTTTACAATATACATAAATAATATTTAATCGGTTCAATGTGTCATAAACAAATGGAAACATGACTTTTTGCAAATGACACTGGAAAATAAGATCCCTACCTCGGCTGTCACCGTGCCATCACACTCAACAGGTCCAGCTCTAGTCTGTGTGTTTGTGGGCGTGTGTGTGTGTGTGTGTGTGTGTGAGTGTCAAAGCGTCGTGGATAAAAGCAGCCTCTTCCATATGGCATTAAGAGACTGAGCTCATGATCCCACCACTCAGTCCACGAGCGCAGTGATTTGACCTTTGTGTAATGGATCCGAGTCACTGGGACAGTAAGAGCGGAAGATGAGCGAGAGGAGAAAAGAAGAAGAAGAAAAAAAATTATATCATTTTCCATTGACACGTGACGGCCGGTGGCTTTGTGAGTGCGAGGCAGAGAGTGTGCGAGCTGAAGAGAGAGCGCCAAAGAGAGGGGGACTGTGTTTGTAATGATTTTCTGTATCAGAAGAGGAACTTAATCCAGTTATTATTGTGTCCCTGAACGGTTTTGTACACTTCCTGAAGCCACTGAACCCCCTTAGAGCGACACCACCAACCAAATGAAGTGAAGCTTGAAACCATAAACCTTTTCTTTTATCCCATAAGTGTCACAAGGGACTCTCTATTAAGGATCGATTCACATACAGCCCACATCTCTTTAGCTACATACTATCGTAAGATCTGCTGTGTGTGTGTGTCTTATGGTGTGGTTGCACTTTAGAGCCATTTAAAGCAGCGTTTATCGATTTTTCTTGACCACTTGATGTCGGTCAAACGAGCTGACATATTGACACTTTATCACATTATAAAGTTGTTATGGGGAACAGCAGACACGGTGAAACATTAGCATTCATTTGGAGTTGCGTTTGTGGCCACCTGGTGAACGCAAATTCAATGTTGACTCTCCACCAACTGCTTGAGGAAATGTCAGGCTCTTTTCAACTTTTTACAACTTTTTTGAGTTGACAGCTGCCAAAATAAGCCAAAAAATTAGCTTACTGTGGGTTTGTCACTGTTATATTATACAGTTATCCATATTTTGATATATTGATTAGTTATTTCTTCTTAATGACCATTTAGAAATCATCCTATAAAGTTTGGATTTCTAGATTCCTAGAGTAGGCAGAGAAAGCAAGAGAAATAGCTTTAGTTATTTAGTTTAGTTTAGTTAGCTTTAGTTATTTCTGTACTGTATCAGAGGTTCAATCAAAACTTGGAAAAAGAAAGGTTTTAGAGACAAGAGATGCTCCTCATTCCTTTTTGTGTATTTGAAAATGTCATACTTGAATATTTCAAATGCTATTTGTACTTTGTTTTCCACAATGCATAGCCTTTGTTTTATGGATTTAAATTGTATATTTGTCCACACTGTGGATTTTGTCTTGTGCACAGGTCCCTCTTGAGAAAGATATCTTGATCTCGTGTGGCTAAATAAAGATTTAAATAAATACATTGAAGTGAAAAAATTGCAGATGGATTTGAAAAGTCCTCACTGCGCCTCCTCATAATTTTCTAAATGACAATAATTAACACAGAAATTGTGTTTGCTGTAATTGCCTCACAATCAAAGCGAGTTTCGAGAGTCTGCATATGGATTTTGATATCAAACTGGAATGAATAGGAAACAATGGAAGGCAAATAAAACACTCAGATTTCTGCAACACGGAAAAATGGTTTTCAGAGTGGGCAGCTGTGATGTCAAGTGCACTTGATAGAGTAATTCATGTAAAAATCATAAGTTTAAGATGCAACACTTTCAATCCACATCCAGTAGGTCCACAGCTACATAATAATGCTCAAGGAGACATTGAAATTTCTGGATGCAGAATGACTTTGAGGGTTTAAATTATGATGCTTCTTATCAGCATGTCTCATTAAAAAGCTGAACAAACACATGATTTAAGCACTCATTCAGTTTATTTTTTACAGTATATGTAGTTGTATTGGAGAGGAGACATGAGGGAATTTGGTTTGGACCAGTCAGCGTGATAGTAAAAGACTCACAGCCTTCTCTCCCTCAACACTTCCACAGGAGTTCAAGTTGACTTACCTTGGAAGTAGTTCCTCCTCTGGCTTTTTTTTTCCCCCCTCACTTTTTCCACCTC
This sequence comes from Scortum barcoo, assembly GCA_023238725.1. NCBI lineage: Eukaryota > Metazoa > Chordata > Actinopteri > Centrarchiformes > Terapontidae > Scortum > Scortum barcoo. Next base: position 20,098,988 of record CM041545.1, read on the forward strand.
CCTATTTTCACCTCCCTCTCTCCAGTGCTACACTCTATTCTCCAGTCTACTGCCCTCCAATTACCTCTGTGGAGCCACTGGTTTGTTAAGATAAGTGAGGCGGCAGTGGAGATAGGCCTCCAATCTTAAATAAAACACACCAACTGCTGTGTCTCACCTCATTGCTCTCACTGGTGGGGGGACCGCTGTGCTCCCACCTATAGCACGCCGCTACAGGAGCGGTCGTAAAAAAAAAAAGCGCAGCTAATTTATATTCCGTAACAGTCTCATAGAGGCCGCGGCTGTGCATTTTACATAACACAAACAGAAACACTGTGCGATTCCCCGGCCAGACTTGGTGGCAAGTTCTAGGAAATGAAATAAAATGTGTGTGTCTGTGTGGTTTCAGCTGATTTGTGTTGGTCGCCTCTGTTTCCCCCCCCTCCCCTCTCCTCTCTGTCAGTTCTTACTAAAAACTTTCTTATTCATTTTCCATGGGGCTTTACATGGAAAAACCTCTGCTAGTGCATGTCCAGAAGAAGTTCAGTCCCAACTCTAGCCCAGTGATTCTAAAGTGATTTTTTTTAAATCACTTTCTTGCCAAATATCAATATATTTATAGAGTGACAGATGGCAGGAAGCACTGCGCTCTGACTGTGTAAGTTCCTTGGTGAAGTTCAAAAAACGGGCATTCACCTTTCCACTGTTTGGTTTCTTCTTGTTCGTCTTGTCCAGGTGTCACAGCGATGTGACTACGTGTACGTTAACGGGAAGGAGACCAGAGGGAAGAGCAGAGTGATGCTCAACTTCACTTACAGTTTCCTGAGCGCCCAGCTGGAGATAAGCGTCTGGATGCCCCGCCTGCCCTTGTGCATCGAAGTGGCCGACCCTGAGCTCAGTCAGATAAAGGGCTGGAGGGTCCCTGTGACTACGGGCAACAGGAGGTAAGACCGGAGGCTTTTTTTATTTGCAACCAGAAGAGTTTAAAGCAAATGTGTCAGACAGTCGTTGTTTTATTAGTCTAAAGTCTTCGCTATGAAGTGCAGAGTTAAGTCCAAGTTCTTAACTCCATATTTCTAGTCCAACAAACAACAATTAATTAACATCTTTCCATCTGTCAGTGAGAGACAGCTAACGTTAGATGAGACCGATTGTTTATTGATTTTAAAAGACAACACAAAGGCAGCTGAACCTTTGATACAGCGATGCTGCCGCTACACTGACTGTGATTAGACATCATTGATTTCATGTTTGCAAAGTCAAGTGCTAAACTCTTTACCTCTCAGCTGACAGTGGGCTGAACTAAAGCTGACCAAAGAGCATTAACGCTCCACCATTTACAGCTAAAAAGGAAAACAAAACAAGTTGTTGCATGTGCATATATATTTTTTTAGCAAAAAAATGTTCCTTTTCTTTTTTTTTTTTCTTCAACACAGTCTTATGATAATCTGCTGTTTCATCCTTCATCTTTTTGTGTTGGTCTGTGCTGATAAAAGCACTTTTGCCTTTCAGATAAATTCAAACTTTATCAGTTATCAAGAAAATAAGGAGTTGCTTCGCTGCACCCTTTATAACATATTTTTTACCTTTAAACTCAGGGAGAACATTAAATCACCCCATGTAAGAAGGTTAAAGTCCACATCTCTAGATAAAAGGGCTTATTATTCACATTTTTAGTAATAATGAATATGATAGATTCCTACAGTTCTCGTCTTTTCAAGATATTTGTTATGCTTGGTGTTTCCTGTCAAAATAAATATGTTTAAGTGGTGTTTTTATACAAAAGCAACCAATCACTAGGTTATAAATTTGGCCCTTTAGAGAGATTTAAAAGGAGAAATCATCACTCACAACAGATGATACTGGATTAGCCATGCAAGAAATCTGACTGTGTCTTTGTGAAGTTTATAATAATCAGCTTTTGTTGAAACAGTGTCAGAGAGATGTGGGCTCAGCTGTATGAAATCTTTGATCTGTTGTTGGTGGTGATGTTGTATTGGATACTGAGAATTATGTTTATAATATATGTTTTATGCTCTACTGTATATGTATTCAGTCATAAACACATCACAAATGAGTTTGGTGCATTAGTGGGTTGGACACTGCAGAGGCAACACATTTGCCCTGGAGATAAAGGTTAGTGGAATTTCACTCAATACTTGCAGTAAAGTCATTATTTTTCACTCAATATGAATGATGATGGCCAACTGATGGTCTGTTAGTTTTCTCCGGGGTAAAAAACTCTTTGGCACTTTCATTTCCCAAAACATTCAATACCCAGCCCCGGACACAGACAGATACTAGGTCAGAAATGTGAAATTTTACGGTGATTATAATGGCCAGTTTCAGCTCATGATGAAAAAAAAGCTGAATTTTCTGTGCCGTGCAGATGCCATGCATGTGGCAGAAAAGCAACCAGGATTTTTCTCTGTTTGTTTACAGCAAAACTGACTGATATTAGCCTTTGGGCTTCATGCATGAAACTTAAATTCTGTTTACTTACTTAAAAAGAGTGTTGATACATGAAACATCCTGGCACCTGCATTTCTTTCTCTCTTCTGTGTGGGCGTGTAACAGATTATTCTTTGCAGGAAAGCTTCCACTGTTATTTTATCTCTGCTGGTTTCAAATTAGATCAAAATAAACACAGCACTGGCGAACAGAAATGAACAAATTAGTGTTTCAATATCTGAAAAAACATAAAGTTAAAGAGGGAATGGTTGGGGCAGCTGTGTATCTCTTCCTTCAACTCTAGAGAAGTACAGTGATATACACTTATTAATAAAAACCCACCATTCTGTGTAACCAAGAGATCCCATGGGGAGATATGTCACGATATATGGCAATATATACTCTGAATCATGGACCATGTTTAATATCTGCAGCCAAACGCCCTATATGATTTACAGAAGACCTAAACTTGTGTGATATTTGGATACAACTCCACCTCTGAGACAGAAAAATGTTCATTTTACTCATGTACCCTATAACACTAATACATAAATGATTTCCTTTTGGCGGCACAGTTAACATATAGGAAGCTGAGTATCAGTCCAGACCTCAATACTTATCCCGGATAGAACTGGGGGGCATATAAATGGCTTTATATAGATGGTGTTCTATCAATTTATAAGGAATCAAATCAACACTTTCTGTGACACTAACTGCCAAATGAGTTTATACCCTGGGACACCCTGAAGGCCTTTCTACAGGACCAAATCATATCTTACACAACTGGCCTCAAAAAAGAAATACAGAGCACAATTATCCAGACTGGAGAGAGAAATATTATCATTGGAGCGAGAACACACACACAGTCTAGCTTTCACAACAAAAAGCTTAGATACAACACTGTGAGAAGGCAGTTTAACCAGAAACATACATACATTATACAGCTGGGAGATAAACCACACAAGGTCTTGGCTTGGCATCTGAAAGCAGAGAGAACTTGACCATAAACACTCTTCAAACAAATGAGTACAGCTTAGCCCTCCAATCCTGAGGAAATAAATGATTTATTTAAATAAATACAATTCTCAGCTCTATACTCCTGAATTGTTGAAAGACATCTCAGACCTCTGAAATATCCTTTTTCCTTTATAGAACTGTCCAACCTCGCAAATGAAGAACAGCATAAACTAGATAGACCTTTTTTTATTGCCATGGAAATAAAGATGGCCCTCTACAATCAACAAATTTCCTGATATGACGGCTTCCTGCTTTAATTTTATAAGCTCACTTCATTCCTTATGAAAGTCCAGAATCTGGCTTCTAAAACTCATTTTCCCTAAAAACATAATTACCTTTACACACAAAATAAGACCATCTTAAATGCTCACCATCATCACCAGTCTTCCTCCTATTTTGGATTACCAAATTCATTCTAAAGCAATGGGTTTATCTATCTACCATAATAAATACAGACACTAACAACTTGCATATATTATTTAACATAAGTAATACGATAAACACAAGTAATGATCCCAGCATTGCGGTATCACTAGATGCTGAAAAGGTCTTTGATCAATCCTCCCCACCTTCAATTTCAGCACTTGATTTATTAACTTGGTTTGGATACTGTACTTTGTGCCCCAGGCTAAGATCAGTTGCGATGGGTATTACATCACCCGAGGCAGCAGCCAAGGTTGCCCGCTGAGTCCTCCTCTCTTTGTTCTAACGATTGAGCCTTTAGCAGTAAGTGCTGGAACAGATCCTAATATCAGGGGGCTTCGAGTGGGTCAGGTCATACATAAAATAAGTTTCTTTGCAGATGACATTTGTTTGATCCTTACCAACGCAGCTGGCTCTCTCGGTGGACTTTACACATTGGTGGATCGGTGTAGCTCGTTTTCAGGGTATTGCTTGTACCTCTACCTGGGTGCTCTTTGAATTAAGATGATAAGAAAATTAAGGCTTCTATCTCCCTAACTTCATTTGATATCTACAGACTCTCTAAGAAGCATTTTTTTCTTCATATCTCCAACCAAGAAATTTCCTCAGTAATACCTGTGGTGATCAGATGTCTTTGCCACATTTATAAACAGCTGCTCTAATGATAACCAAGGTCCACATCAATTGATAACCAGAGTCTACTCACTCTTTCTCACTGTGGGCAGGAGTGCCCCAAGCCACACATACATAAATAAGATAGGTGGCAATTAGACGAACACACGACTATAAATGAGGCCTTGTGGAAAGATCAAGATGGTTTTTGTGAAACCATCAATTCAACGTTCAGAATAACTAATTATTTATCATTTATCATATCAACTATCATTTATTCACAAGCTCTCTCACTTTTTGAGAAGCTAAATGACTCCAACAGTGCAGCATCTGATATGTGTTTTGGGTGTGGCACAACAGAAGGTACGTTCTTACAAGCTACTTAGGTATGTGTGAAGCTGCGGTTATTTTGGAAGGACTTGTGTGAAACCATGGCCTCTACTACATGTGTCTCCTTTTTATTAGAACCAGAGATGTTTACTGAGTAATTTCACTAATCTTAATCTCAGCATCATAACTGTTGTTCAATTCAGAGATTGCACACAGAAAATGCGACGCTCTACTGTGGAAATTAGATTGCTCTCCTTATCAAAATGGTTCTCAGAAATTATGCTAAAATGATTTTTTATTTTGTTTATATTTAAAAATACAAAGAAAGTATTTTTAAAAAAAGCAACGCTGGCAAACAGTTAAAAGTCACAAAGTTTAATTAACATGGATAACAATAATACTGTATGATAATAATTCTGATGTTAATTAGCAGAACGGCAACCCCCATGAAGGGCATGATGACTCACTGTGAACTAATAAAGAAGCTGAGTTACCATGGCAAAGAGACGAAGGAAAAAAAAAGCCAAACTTTTGCTTTCACATGCTTTTGGAAATCTGGAAGTCAGATTGTGGAAAAACTACAGAAACACAGTTAAACAAATTATCCATGCTGTGAATGGTGTTATTTTAAAGATCCATGTAAGGCAAATGGGAAAATATAACTTGAAATAAGGACTGTTAATTCTCCATGGGTGGAAGAGTGAGTCTGACAAAGGGACTGAGGAAATAGTTAGTTTGCTGTCTGTTGTAGAGTCACACTTATTTAATTCAAGCACCGTCTCCACTGCATGTTAAGCTCTGACCTTAGGCTATATAATAATGATGTTTATTTGGACTGTAGCTCTTGACAGTAGCTCTCTGCCTGCAGAGTGAAAGCACATCCACCAACCCTCCAGCACACCTGTAGTGCAGCGCGTGGCAGACCAGCTGCGCATATGATAATTATATGATCATTGCTGAGGGGCTCGAGGACGGTTCACAGCTTAACCTCTATCTCCCAAAAACAAACCAGACAGATGTGGGTTCCTGGTAAATTTGACTTCAATTCATAGAGGAGGCAAGGTCACTGCAAATGTTTTGTGACGCTGCAGCATCAGCACCCATACCGCCGGCCTCCAGGATTATTCCTGAGTTCACAGCCTGTGTATTTAGAGCTACAGGATACCCAGAACTATATTGCAATAGGTTCTTAAAATTCACATCACACAGAATTTATACTTCAGTGAACAAAAATCTACATATCTGTAAATGTGTAGTGCAGTGCAAATGGGGGAGATAGTCCCCTGTACTAAATTGATGCAGGGGGAGAGAGCCACCCTGGATTTGTCCCAAAACAAGGGCGGAGACAGATGTTTTAAACATTAAGGATTAATCCCAAAACCAAGGGGGGTCTCGGCATACTTGGAGAGATTTTTTTTTTAGGGTAAGATTTTGGCTTAAACAGCACTACTAATCTAAACCCTATCTTTTTTATACTATGCTGTTGTAGAGTTCACAGAGTGAATGTTTAGCTGACAAATCTGCTGCATTGGGATCCATACCATAATAATCGGGGCTGCTCTAATTGCAAATCAAGGATCCCCAACAATGCCAAGTAAATGTGGTCGTCGATACTTGGAATTGGATATTAGGCAAACAGAAGAACATTTACTGCAGTTGTATTAAGATTTCTTTTGGGAACAGCTCAGCAGGATGAATAATATGAGCACATATTATTATCTTATGGTACTTTTGATCATCTCCTGCCACCCTTTGCTCTCCTTTCCTCCTCTTTTTTCCCCCTAACTTCTCTCACTTTCTCAGCTCCAGAGATAAAACAAAAAAGATTTCTGATCATAAACTGAAGGTCCAAAAAAGATTAAATACACATCTTATTCTCTTACATCTACTCCAGGCATCTCTCTGCTCTGCCTCTGTTATTCGCTCCTTTCTTCTCCAAACATTTTCATCACTTGTCCCTCTTTCTCCTCACCTGCTTTCTCCGCAAGTTTTCATGTCTCCTTTCAGATTCTCCCCTTCATTCTTTTCCTCGCTTTCTCTTTCACGCCTCCCTTTCTTCTCTCTTCCCCACTTCCTCACTCAAATGCAGGCTTTCACTTTCACTTCTGTCTTCTCACCAGTTTTTCCCTGCTCTCCTCCTGCGTCCTCATCACACATTTTCCTCCTCTCTCAACTGTCCCCGGGCTCACAGGTTGATGGTGGAGGATGGTGACTGAGGTTGATGAAAAAATTCGTTATGTCCAAAGCCCATGAGCGAGTTAGCTAGCTAACTAGAAAGTATGCTCGCTGAGGGGACGCGACTGAAAGAAGCATGCCACGCTCAGAGGAAAACAACTGCCTGTGACAATGTGACCTATAGGTGGTGATATTTCTCCAGTAATACGACTTTTTCTTCCTCCATTTGAGAGGAAATGACATAAAATCTAGAATATTCTATTTTGATTTTTCATTTTAAAACATATAGTTACCTTTGGAAAGAACAAAGTTAGGTTTTGCCCCCTGCTTCCTGTCTTCCCTGCTGACTGTAGCTTCATATTAAGCATGCAGACATGAAGACGACTCCCTACAAGAAAGCAAAAAATAAATCTTATAAATCATGTAAAACTTATCCTTCAAAAATAAAATTGTAAAATAATCCACTTACCTTTTGTGTGTCAGGTCCACGTGGGACAGCGAGGAAGACGAGGACATGAGGAAGGGCAGGGGTTGCATGCTGCAGTACCAGCACTCCACACTCAGGGTGCTCACACACTTCGTAACCCAGAGTGATGCCGAGGTGATGCCCGACCCGCTAACGGGGGCGGAGCCTGTCAAGTACTTCCTGGGTCCTGATTGGAAGGTAAAAACATTTAACGGTCCTAACGAAAAATAAAATGTGTCTCCAGCAATTACAGGTAACCATAATGATAAAAATCTAATTAGTATTCAAAGCAGTCAAAAGTAAAGTTTTTCTCTTCTTCTTCTCTTTTGATTGACAGGTGGATGTGACCAATCTTGTCCGCTCCTCTCTAAAAGTGGTGGATCCTGAGGTTGCCAGGGTGCAGGACGGGGTGGTGCTGCAGGGACGGGCTGTGGGCTCTACTACTGTACAGGTGAGGCATGATGTGAGTGTGTGTTTGTAGTTTCAGGGGTTGCAGTGCATGCTATAACGATGAGGATGTACTCGTTGCAGGTGCTGTCCCCTCTGACGTCGTCCGTCCTGGCCGAGAGGAGCATCACGGTGGTGGACGACAAAGTGAGCGTGACAGAGCTCGGGGTGCAGTTGGTCTCTGGACTCTCTCTGTCCTTGCAGCTCAGCCCCGGGAGCAGCAGGGCCGTGGTCGCCACGGCAACCACACGGGAGATGATCACGCAGCTCAAACAGGTAAGCAGCTGGAAAATTGTAACACACAAAGCATGAAAGCGCGGGGCATAGCTCAGCTGTGCGTGATGGTACTTGTCTCTTTTTGTGCCTGTTTTACATTTTTAGCCTCGCCACAGGAAGGACCGTTGAACAGAATGTCAAAATCACATAAAGCACAAGAAATAAAGTAAAGCAGCAAATCATTCATACAACAATAAACTCTAAATTCAGTGTGAGATAATAAAAGTGTACTTACCTGTGGGTAAATTGTGGATTTTCTCCTTTATTCAGATTTTGAAAATGGATAGATAGACGTAGATAGACAAGAGGGCATTGAAAGATAACTTTAAAACATCACATAAAATGTATTCTAAAATTTACCAGTCCAAAGTTTCCTCTATTAGAAAATAAAGTAAGTAATGCAACACCTTTGAAGGCCAAAGTATGCTTTTGTCTGTTTATTCTAGCTGTCTAATTATTTACTGGCTCTTTAACAAGCAAGCAATTTCCCTCCTATGCAGCAACGCTTTTGTTCATATGTGCAGTCTTCAAAAAAATCCCTTATTCTTGTCTTGTGAAAGTGTGGGCATTTAACAAGCGAGCCCCTGACATCCATCAGTGACTTCCACTGACAAGGTTCCTCCTTTTATTCAGCACTCACAGATCCATGTATAATAAGGCAACAGCATAAATAACATCACTGTCCTCATAGACCTGCATTTTAAGAGCAACACGCGTCTTGTGCTGTTAGCAGATTGAAAAAAAAAAAAAGATTTGTGTGGCTGCTCATTGATTCTCCCACATGCAAATCAAAGCTTTTATAGAGGACTTAAGTATTGATCTTAGGTTTAGATTTAGGATTTAGCACTTAATCATAGTCTGTCCGGAGCCAAAGGAGTTGCCTTTATTGCAGGCGTTGTTAACCCTGTTTAAGTGATTCATTGATTTGATTGATTTTAATTTTGATTTAATTCAATTAGATCCTAAATCACCCGGGCCATAAACATGTGCCAGGAGAGTGCATTGTTGGAAGCATTGTGACCAGCAGGGAGACAAATTGCTTCCATCATACTGTATTTTGGCAGCAGTGCTTGTGCTACAGCAAGCATTTGGAAAGACATATGTAGCAACAGGAGAGTTGAAAATAACATTTTATTTCATATTTTAGGGAATGCTGGTTAATAGAAAACGATCATGCAAAGGATCAAAATGTTCTGAACACAAAGGGTTGTTCAGAGAGGTGGATGATGGGGAATTGCCTCTTAACAGAGGGAAGTAAAGAAAGCGGCATCTTGAATGTAGGGAGAAGTTTCAAAAGAAGTGTTGCAACTCTGAATACAGGGAGAAAAATCAATCTTGATTCTTTGAAGGAAAATGGAGAGAAATTTCTTTGGAGATGGAAGTTGGCACCGATGTAACCTGTAAAATACGCCACTTATCCCCGTGAGGTTCACAGAAGAGTCCTGCTGTGCAAGTCCACTTATTTTTAAGAAAAATTATTTCTTCTCATTTTTGGGCGTAGTGGAACTTTTCCCTCAATACCATAGTGATAACCATATTTACCGTAACCGTTCCTAGCATTATGTTAGTTATTAATTATATTGTGAAATGTGAAAGCAGTGCACTAACTCTTGCTCCAACATGGTTTTATAGCTGTTTAAACTCGTCAAACTCACATTACAAAAGCAGAAATACAAATCTCTCGTTACATTATGGTGATATCCACACTATTTTAAACTTTAAGCTTCCTCCAGAGAGCTCCAGTTGTTCCTGCACAGGGAGCAGAGGCAGTTTAGGCACCACAAACATTATCATTCAAAACAACTTGGAGATTGAAATGACTATTTAAACATGCTACAATAAAATAGTACGTTATTAACATAGCCTAAATGTTGGATTTCCAGCAGAGATATAATGACTTCTGCGGAGAGGATCTGATTTATAAGAACGTCCGCAGCAGAGCAGACTTACGTGACAGTGCTTTCACTTTGCCTCTCAGATTGTGAACTCGCTGCGCTCACTGCGCTCACAGCCCCAGCCATCATCGGCGGTCCACCATGCTGTGTGAGAGAGCGGAAGAGGCGCGCGGGGTGCACAGATGATCATTTTAAAAGCTCACTCACACATTTAGCCGTGGCATCTTGCCCATTTTAAACCAGCTCCCAGACACAGGCATGGGGCAGCAATTAGGCGGTCCATAGCTGCTGGAACGACAGCTCACTTTACCTACAGTGCACACTGTCACCGCGGCCAGCCTGCCCCTGTCAATAACAAACTATTAGAACCATGCCAGTGCAGATGACCAGCCAATTGTGTCTGTGATGGCAAGCTGTTACTGTTCTGCCCAGGGCGATTCATAATGTATTCAAACGCAAAATATAGGTTAGGTCTGTGGCGATCCAGTGGCTCACATTAGCAAACAGGAAATAGGTCATTGTGTATTAATGTGATTGCACAGCCTAATTCTGCTCATAGCACGACCCTTGCCACTGTCATTTTTTGTTCTTGCTTAAAGGACTTCTATTACGGTCTCTTTATCCACTTACATTAAATTATATTTCATTCAATGACTTCATAGGACTATAATCTATGGTACAATGGCGCCCTGCTGAGTGTAATCATAAAGAGATTAGCATAGGCAATTTGGTGTTATTAACAATCATGGGAATATAGCTCTCACTGAAAGCGGGGGGGAATATTGATTTGCTGCATGTGTTCTGACCTGCTTCTCTGCACATGAACTATGAAGTTCCCAGTTATCACAGTCTGATATTTTTCTTTTCTTTTCTTTCTTCTTTATTTCAGGAAGCAATGGTAAGCTGCTGGGTTCAGTTCAGCGACGGCGCTGTGGTTCCCCTGGAGCTGTTTGACCGCAGCATCTACTCTCTGACGGTCTCCACCCCAGATGAGGAGGTGGCCACTGTGCCACTGTGCCGCGCACCCCGCAGTCCACATTCGTCGTTGCTGCACAAGGTGAAGGCGAAGGCCAGGGGGCGCTAGTGAGAGTGGAGCTGAGGATCTGTGAGGAGTGCCAGAAGTCCAAGAGGAAGAGCAAGCTGGCAGTGGGCACGGGGCTCCTCAGGATCAACTTCCAGAGCAGCAGCAGAGTCGTAACAGCAGCAGAAGGAGGAGGAGGAGGTGGGGCTGGCACTGACGGAAACAGAGATTTTGATGGCGGTGCATCAGAAGTGGTAGGTGAGCTTAAAACATCGCAGCGTGCCGTCACAGATATGGATAAGCGAGAGTTCACGCTGGCAGAAACCACCACCTCAACCACGGTTTCTACGAGATACGCGCCGTCACATGTCATGTGGATTGGAACTACAACCAGAGCTACGAGAGGAACCACATATGCTGTCATTTCATCGACTGCACCCACAACTATGAGAAAAAACAGCCTGAATGCACCACTGGCCACCGCCAGACCTGTGGGTACAACAGTGGGTTTAGTGAGGGAAGAAAAAGGGCAGAAAAAAAGCTATGGAAACATGCTCGATAACCCCAATTCACCCCCTAACAAAGACATTGTCACACCCAAGAAGGAACCTCCTAAATCTAAAACCCCCAAAGTAATTGAGAGCGATCTCATCAGGACATTCAGAGCCATGTCGGACTTGGAGATTGGCATGTATGCTTTGGTGGGGGTCTCCTGTGTAGCAATATTGGCTTTTTTGCTCAACTGTGCATCATATAACCTCTGTTTCCGCAGCCACAAGACCCCCATACAGGCAGGAGTGCCACCCAGCGGGGACCCAAAGGATCACAAGCACGACTGGGTGTGGCTGGGAAGCAACAATCACAGCGCCCCTGCCCCTGGTGACCCAGTTCAGGCGTCCACACTGAAACGAGAAGGTCATCGCACCCTGGAGTCCCGTCACTCCGTTGATTCCATCGACCGCCGCCGCCTGGAGACCAGCCTGCCCACCGTGAGTGTTCCCGCCGTCCCCGAAAGAACTGCCACGCTGGGCCGCAGCAGGAGCAGCTCCCAGCAGCAGCAGTTTCAGGGGAAGGCGATCGACCCCATGGCAAACCGTTCGGCCACTTTGCTGGCCAGGCCGCACCGCAACGAGCCGCTTCATTCCCCCACCAGCAAGCGGAACCAGGTCCAGTTCACCACCTTCACCACGCTGGACATCAAGCACTTGGCCGCGCTGAAGAAGAACGGGGTGGACTTGAACTGGGCCAACCAGCAGCAGCAGCAGCAGCAGAACCAGGCCCCGGCCCAGTCTCAGACACCTTTACCCGACATGCCGTGGCCTGTAGTCAAACCTCTCGGAGAGCCCCAGTGAGTTTGTCGGGGTGTGTCGAAGTGTGTGTATAAGTATGAGTGAGGAAGGAAGAGAGAAAGAGAACAAAAAAGTGTACAAACACAGGATGTTCTGGTGTTGAATGTCGAAAAGAAGAGAAGCTGGCTTTTAGTTTTTTGATAAAAGATAAATCGCTTTAGGGGATGTATTTATTGAGATTAGATAAAGGACATTTTATATAAAAAAAGCGTGTGCTCAGCAAAAGCCTGTAAATACATTATGTAACGGTGTACCCATGAAGGACAATGAAGGGATACTGTATTATGATTATTATTTTTTTTTAAGATTCAAAGCGATTAGCTTGGTTTTATCCTCATAACGCAAGATTCTTGTGTTTGAAAAAAGATGTGCTATCCAGATCTGGTGTTGTAAATATACATATATCTATACTATTACTTATTTCTACATTTATAACTCAAAACAAATGAATTTTTACCTCCTTTTGTACAGTTCTGTTGCCCCTGTAGAAACAGCAGATATTACTAGTTGTCAGGGTAAATGCAGTATGAGAGGGATTTTGTCTAGTAAGTAATTCTATTCCTTTCCAGCCTTTTGTACTTTCTTTTTTTTTTCTAGGATTCCTCCGGAGAATACCTGAAGAGTCTGTGCAATTTGTCAGAGAATATGCAACATTTATCAAGTTATTTTGAGCAATCTGTCACTGTAGTCTTCACCGGATATTTATTCAAATCAAATGCATGCTATGCAAATATAATCTGTGCTGAGTTTGAAGTGGACATTGTTTCTGAATTTTTTAACCAAGTTACCTTGAGCTCGGGGCTTCTCCTGGGGGCCTGGTTCTACAGTTTGTAAAAATGTCAAATCTTGGTCTCTTGACACAGAGCAATACATATTCAACTTGTGTGAATGAAAAATGATGATGCCTTTTTCGATGTAACGTCCTCTTATTTTTAAACCAAAATGTGATGTGTATTTCCTGAGATCCTATTAATAAAGAACAAATGGAAACATTCGTTACAGCTGAAATTTAATTCAATCATTGTTCTTAAACCCTTTTAAAGTAGTAAAGTATCATCCATAGGAAAGCACAGTGAATGATTTGGATTATAGACTTAAAGCTCTGCTATGAATCAGTGGGATTTAATTATGTTTAATCACTTTTGAATGTGATTTAAGGCTGATGTCATTCAGAGAAATGTCGCACAGGCAGCAACGTATCTGATGTGCCTGCCAATATTTGGATTCTGAGCTGCTGCACTGAAGAACTACTGCACGGAGAGTAATAGAAATACGGCGAAAAGGAGGAAGCGATTCACACTTTGTTACAGTGCTCCCAGAGAATTACAGGTATTTTATCAATGGCTGAGGCTTGCATATGATAACTCGCGGCTCATTTGTCTCTTTCTCTCTGTCCTCCTTCCTATGTCTCTGAGGTGACCACGACGACGCTCCTCAAAATTACATTCTCGGAGCCGCGATGCATAAACAGCGTCCCCGGTTTAAAGGAGCCCAAGATAATCTGATGCCCTACACCTCAGGAATTGGCAGCTGTGGATATGACAGCAAGCATCGTCACTCCCTGCTGCACAACGGCAGCGGGTGGATTTGGAGTGTTGATAAAAGCAATTTTAATAACTTTCTTCCAAATTCCCTACCTACAGGCCCAGTATTTTTCTATGTGTATAAACTCTCTCCCCTTTCCAGTTGATTTATCTGTCCGGCAGCGGCAGGAAAAAGTAAACAAACTCCCCTCAGAGATAAGCAGTGATTCAAAGCTGTCTCTGCGGCGCATCGTGGCCCAGCATCTTTGATTGTGGACCTGGACCCTGTATCTTACGTGATGCAGAATTCAGAACTCAAAAGTTCTGACACAGTAATGATTAAGATATAAAAAGCTGCACAGTTTGTATGACGACAATGGGGGGACAAAATGCGTCTCAGTGTGCGTTTCCACCCAAATCCTGCAGCTTGTTTGATTCCTCAGACTTTTTTCACCCAACGCCTGGGTTTCCCACATATACGCTGAACACCTTCCAAATGGTCTATGCTGTCTGCGTAAAGCATTTGGCTTCATCACAGTTCTGAGAGGGTAATTCAGTTAATTACACTCATCATGAAAGCTTTTGGCTGCAACAGGAGTTTGTCTTGAGAGGTTGGGGAAACAGCACAATGAAGTCTAATCCCAGTTACATTATTCTGGCAATAATCCACCGAGATCCATTGGGCTACTTTGTGCATAATGAAGTATGTAAATCATAAACCCAGCAAGTTTGTCTCACAAACAACAAGACAGGAGTCGAGTCCCTCCGTATCATTACAGCAGGATCTCTAATCTGGAGCGTCAGCTTCCCTATTGACAGATTTAAGGGATTGGGGTCATTGTGTTGGAGGATTAGTGTGCATTAGTGGACCCTCTCCATGGCACACTCCTGATAATGTAGGCCAGAAGAGACAAGGTTGCCTGCTTCACAAGGGCGCTTTGCTGCAGGTTGGGCACTTGGTCACAGATGGAGGCAGGTGTTTGTGGGAAGGTGCAATTTCAAATGGAGAAAAAACAACTCGCTTGTGGAAATGTTCCTTTGCTCTCTTCAGCTCTTTTGTTATCTGTTTAAGTGAACTCATGTATGAAAAGGTACATAAGATTTTCAAAAGAGAACATAAAAAAAAAACAGATAACAGATTCAAAAGAAGACAGGCCCCCGCAGAAGTCAGTCCTGAGATGAAGCAGATGAAGAAGAGAGGCAACTCTCATATCGCAGGTGGAGGGGAAGTCAGGCTGGATGGCAGCTCATTAAGACAAAGCACCTCGTGCCTCCGCGCTACACTCGTCGCTGTCATAGCTTGTCAGCACAGTGTCAGCACTTGGTGTGCATCATAAGATAATGTCACCAATTTTACAAAGAAGAGGACAAAAAGCAGAGGAGAGGTTCTTTGTGTTAATGAGACAGATTGAAGAAAACAGCTTTGTTGGAGCAGAAGACGGGGCACCATTAATTGAAAAAAAAAGGATCTCGACTGAAACAGTGCGCAGACGGCAGGCAAATGACTATAGTTACAGTTATTGTTCATTTCTTATCTTTTTCTTGTTTATTTGGGTAAGGAGACAATATGAAAAACACACATAAGATTTGCAGATGAGTGTGCAGTAAAATGAAATTACAGAATGTGAGGGGAGGATGAGGGTGGGAGGAAAAGAGGGAGCGCTCAAGAGACAGACGGTGACACAGAAAGACAGGGTGACTCATCGCTGCATGACTGCCTGCTCCACAGAAAGTGTTTGAATATTTAAATGATCCCAGTTGTGATCTTTTTTTATGGCACTTTGTGAAGCAATTTTAGAGGAAAAAAAAAAAAAGTTCCAAAGTAAGTTTTGAGCACCATGTAATTCCCCACAGAGCTTCATATGAGGCTTACAAACCCGGTCATGTGGGCATTCAGAAAAATATTAAAGAGTGCAAATCTTAATTTCTCTTGGGCTCAGAAAAGTCAGATACATCTGCTGGGGATCATTATTATCTAAAAATGTCACCGCAATCCATCCACAAACAAATAATTTAATGAATCAAGAGTGCACAAATATAAAAATAACATAAAAAATAACATAAAAGCTAAAAGGCTACTTAACTGATAAATGGAAATCGAAATATCTAAGATATATAGATGCAAAGGCATACTCTTAAAAATGCCATTGATTAAAGACGTGTGTGTGCACTCAACCTTCACTATCACACACAGAGAAACAAAGAAGAACAGAAATAATGAATCAATGAAAGTATGAATGGTTTCTTTAGCACATCATTTTGAGGATTGCTGCAACAAGGAGACCCAAAGCAAGCAACCGGCGCTACGCCCAAACCGCAGGAAATGCCAGAAAGGCTGGGGATCTGCCGGGGCGCGGCCACGACTGTGACAGATTGTTAGAGGAGCTCTGACAGTGGATGAATGGTTCCTTTTTTCAAAAAACCAGGCAGGCCAATTATGTCTGATCCCGCGTTCATATTCTGAAGGAAGATCAAGACTTGAGGGAAAGAGTGAGGTTTGAGTCAGAGCGAACAAACACCAAACATGATGCAAGACTGGGAGTTTGTCAGGTTTTGTATACAGTGATAATCATAAATATAAATACATGCTGATCTTCTGCTTATGTCACAATTATTGATTATGGTACATATATGTATTTATCCTGAGTAAAGGAGATTTAAATGGTTTAAAAAAGGTTTGAAACAACATTTACATTTCTATTTACAGTTTCAGAAACAACATGGAGTACAATAATTTGTCCAAATGTGTATGATGTGATATAGTAAGTAGACAGCGTGATTGCAAAATATATGAGGAATAAAAACTTACATTTACAAAAAATACATTTAAAAAAAAATACTCACACCTGCAGCAAATGAAACTCATAATGGGTAAGGTGGATTCTGACCCAGTAGTTTCTGAGGAAACTACTGGCAGCAATCACTTCCTCCAAGTGATTGCTAACTCACACACCTGAAATCAAATGTACACATTATTAATTAGATTAGCTGCGGCTGGGTTCACTCTGCAGTATTTGTAAAGTGTATGGAGCTCGAGAGAAGCAAGATTGCTATTGCTGCTTCATTATGGGCATATTTTACGTCCACTTTAAAAAAACACAGTTGAAGGAAAATGAGAGCTTTTAGAGGAAAATCATTTGCAAGAAAGACCTACCCCAAACTTCACATCAGATTACATGAGCGGATTAATAAAGTCCACGGGAACGAGGTGTGTTGCATTCATAGTAATCCTGCCACCACAGATGGTTTCGTCCACCCACGGCGCCTCGCTTCTGTAAATCTGGACTCATTTTCTGTGCTTGTTAATGTGTAAAGCCATGAAAGACTTTTTTTTTTTTTAATGCCTCCTCATTAAGAAAACATATTGGCTGATTGCAGTTTGGCCCTTCTTTATGACTTCCAAGTTGCAACCAGAAATAAAAGTGCTGGTCCCTTCAAGTAAAATGAATTGATGGGGCCATGTGCCAAAGTCAGACGCACTGTGGCGACATTAAAGGTGTTTGTAATGGAATAGTTGTATTCATCCCTGAGATAGCTGCAGGCGCCCGTCTGGCTTCGCAGTTACTTTTCCACCTCATTTCAGATGTGACGCGCTGGATGTCTGTGTGTGTGCGCCTGACAAATGTACACAAACTCACACTCGACCACAGAAAGTGTGTCTAACTGCACCCTGCGTGTGTGAGGGTTGAGGATGAAGGTAACGTGAGGAGACGGAGCTGGCCTGTCAGATGCAGCAGAAACGAAGGAAACGTATGACGGGTTGCAAGGTCGGCTCGGTGCCTGTTTTTCGAAACTCACGCAGATGTTTGAAATATTTCCTTTTTTTTAGCTGATGGGCATTTTAAAGCAACAGTAAGCATCAATGTTTCATCCGCAGAGCTCCCATTTGTTTCGGAAATGTCTCATATACAGTAGACGACGCTTTATATCCATTTAATCCTGGACAACCATTATTCCCCCCCCCGTTTGCTCTTTGCCTCTCCGTCTCTCTGCGTCCTTCTCCTCTACTTGATTCCCCGCTTGCTTCACACTTTATACACGCGCCGCATTCATCTTGCCTACAGCCCTTAAACAAAGACTGCCTGTCTTGCTATTTTTTCCTCACTGCCTTTTCCTCCCCTCACTCCTGCCACTCTCACTGTATGCTCTTGATATTTGTTTCCCCCCCTCAAGTTTTTCTGCTGACACCGTGCTTTCCTCTGTCTGGAATATCTCAGTGTCACACTCTGTGAAACTACAAGATTCATTCTGATTTGCTCCCTCAGCCGATCCTCAGTTGAACTTCATTTCTTAAATTTTGCTTTAATAAAAATTCTGCACAGGAAACGTCATTTATAGAGCAAATTAGAGTTAAATCTTAGACAAAATGACTAATAATTTACTGTATATATGACCTAAGTACAAATAAATTGTCAAATTACAGCACAACCTGACATAAGGTGTCTTCATGAGGTGCTGGAAAAGCTTCAAGCTCCTTTACATGGATGACAATTTACTTTATAAATGACTTCATTACAAATAGGTTGACAAATTAAAGCACAACCTCGCATAAGGTGACTTCATAAGGTGTTCACGCTCCTTTACAAAGATCCTACAAGTGCCTGTAACTCGAATGAACACATTTCTTCTTCCAGGGTTATTCCCTCATTTGGTTTTGATCATGAGTAGGTGTGTAATTGGGTTGAGATCTGGTCATCGTTTTCATTTGCATTATTATTTGTTGTTTTCCTTCTTCTATTACAGGTTTTTCCTCAATTTGTAACCTCTCTTAATGCCATATTTAAATATATATTCAGTCTGTTTTGACACACTGTTTTAACAGGTTTATTATAGCAAATTAGTACGGATCTCTGACTCAATCCGTGGACTGTGTATAAAAAATATTAGGCATTAATTTCTTATGAAAAAACTAAATGCCTACAGAGATGGAAGTAGCCACCAATTACTTAAGTGGCTTCACCCTGTTTGTCTTGATTTAAGACTTAGTGAGCAAAAGTGATATTATGAATATGGTCACTGGTAAAAATGAAGACTTTAAACACACAGAAAAATGAGCATTGATAGAAGTGATCTGCAATAGACTCTGTTGCTAAAATAAGCACAATGAAACATTTTCTTTTCTCATTATTTCATGACAGTAATTTAACTTTTAATTCATTTTGTTCCCACAATACTATAATTATACTGAGTATCTTGCATACATAGAATCATATTATTAATAATTAATTTAATTCTTATTTATTCATCTTTTGCTATGCACTCTGGGTTTATATATAACATACACCAGGCAGAAAACTGGACCCTCACAAAGCTGGATCTCCTTTTGCCTTCTTCTCGAAGCAGGTTCATCGAGGTGCTGGAATATTTCTCTCCCACATCCCAAAGCTGCTCCATTGGATTGGGATCTGGTGACTCTGGAGGCCATTTGAGTACAGCTAACCCATCATCATGTTAAAAAAAACAGTTTGAGATGATTTGAGGTTTGCGACATGGTGTGTTATGCAGCTGGAAGTAGCCATTAAAAAACGGGTACACAGGGATGGACAGCGGAAATACTCAGGTAGGCTGTGGTATGTAAATAATTCTCAGTTTTTACTAAGATGTCCAGCAGGTGCCAAGAAAATATCCCCCACATGTCGATACGTGGCAGCATGGATCCATGTTTTCATGCTGTTTAATCCAAACTCCAACCTTCCCATCTGAATGTCGCTGCAGAAATCGAGACTCTTCAGACCAGGCAACATTTTTCCAATCTTCTCTTGTCCAGTTTCGGTAGCCTCAGTTTCCTCTTCTTAGCTGAGAGGAGCTCAAACAGCCTGGCTGTTCTCCTCCGACCTCTGCCGGTGAAATGCCGCTCAGTGGGTATCTTCTCATTCTGTAAACCTTAGAGATAGTTGATCAGCAGTTTCTGAAATACTCAAACCAGCCCGCCAGACCCCAACAACAAAAGCCACGTTTATAATCATTAAAATTAATATTCTGATGCAGATTTGATGTCCATCTTGACCATGGCGACAATCGAATAGTCTTTTTTCGCTGAGGGAGGTTCCTGACTAAGTGAAATGACCTGTAAGTTGCAGTCATGATGAGTGCTGTTTGGATTCTGTAAATGCTAAGGAAAGGTGCTGGAAGCGTCAGCATTTAAAGCGATACACCATTTGGTCATTCACAGCAAGAAAATCAACACAGAAGACAGACATTTTCAGCAAGATGTTGTTTTTAATTAAACATGTTTAAAATTCAAGTTTGTGGATACATATAGCAGTGGATTTGTAAGTAAAGCATGTCGTGTCTATCTTGCATAAATGTAACAGTAGCAGGTGTACTGCAGCCAGCCA
The DNA here is from genome assembly GCA_023238725.1 of Scortum barcoo. Taxonomy (NCBI): domain Eukaryota; kingdom Metazoa; phylum Chordata; class Actinopteri; order Centrarchiformes; family Terapontidae; genus Scortum; species Scortum barcoo. Next base: position 20,119,290 of record CM041545.1, read on the forward strand.
CCAGGGGGCGATACAGGTGTTTTGGCACCTTTGTGGTTTGGTGGGTGTGTCAGAGGTGTTAGCCAATCAGCAGCCTGTTTCTACCTCCACTGGCTGATACAGTTTCAAAGGTTTGCCTAACACACCTGGACGCACCACCATAACGATGTGAGTGGACATCAAACACACCATTTTCACACAGATGGGATGTTTAAACCACCACACCCACCCCCACTGTTTGGCCCTCATATGCTGCAGTTGTTGCACACCTGGTTAGGTAACGGCTGAACTGTTGGAGACATTTTTGTTGCTGACACTGCGGCCTCCAATCATCAGTGTGCACGCTCACTTTGAAAGTGTCACATCATGACACTCAATAATAATCATGTTTGTCACAGGAGCCTCCTCATCTGTTTGCTTCTCCCCTTCCTCATTATTCACTGCTGTCAGACGTCACTTCAGGTCTCCAGTCTTGGACTCTCAGCTGACTCTTCAGGTGCTCCCAGATGACTTCACCTGGGTAAGCCCCTGCTCCTTTTCTTTTTTTAAACATCTGACATGTTGTCTCCCTGTGCAGTTGTTGTTTGTGTGGTTGGTGGCTGACACCGCTCTAGCGTTAGCAGATGTTGTGTGTCTGGTGGCTGCTCATTCCTGCTCCTCTGCTGCGATCAATCATCTACCCGCGTGCGGCACGTGCACTGATTTTCACCTGGTCTTTGTTTGACAGGTGTGTTGTGATGCTTTCCGTGTGTCTGTGCCTGTTGGGTGTCATCATGTGTTGAATTGCTTGTATTTTATTGTTATTGGCTTTCCCCTTGGTGGTGGTCATTGTTCTTGTTCTTGCAGGGGATTGTGTATTTCCTGTATTGTACAGCTGTTGTGTATTTGCTGTTGGGACGTAAAGATGAGTGTTTTTTTTTTTCATGTTATATAAGCTTCATGTGAATCTCAACAAGAAAGGCAGCCAGTCACATTTTCTTCATGATATATAGCAAAGCATTATGGAGAGGAAATATTTGAAGTTGTATCAGCAGCTTTATTTGACGACTTGCTTTATTGTTTTTCATATGTGAGTATACACTGCTGTTTTTCTATTTACGCAGCTTTTTACCCACCTTAACTTCATATCTGCTGCTCATCATGCATGTAAAGAAACTGTCTGATTAATTTTTTGTGATTTTAATGTGATGTAAATAATCACCTGCTTGCATAGCTGATGGGCTCTGACCTGCCTCCTGCTGCTGCAATGCAGGTGCACTGCTGGGTTTAGACTGATCCATCTCTGGTTGTATGCTCCCCTCGTGGTCTGAGGTGCCTGGCAGAGTTGGCACAGTGGTTGGTCTCAAATACTGTAGCAGATGAAAGCTTGTGCCGGGCTCCGTAACTAATGCGGTTCAGGGGAGAAGGTGTGCTATTGTCCTGAGCTTGCTGAATGCTTGTGTGTGCGCGGTACCTAGATGCCAAATCATTGCTCCACTTTGTGCTCTCTGTGCTGTGTTTTCACATAATGCATCTGCTTCATGTGAGCTGGCAGACTGAAGTGAGCTGTTTTGTTGCAGAATCAAAGAAAATTGGGGATATATTTTATTCATATTTAAGCATTATGCATCTGAACTTGTTTTGCTCCGCTAACCAGGAGGCACGAATGCATAAAGTTGATTTGTAGGTTTATTGCTGCTCGGTCTCTCCCTTTCTCTCATGCTTTATCTCTGTCTCTTACTTTCTTTCACATTCAGCTGCAGGCCGCTATGTTAATTGCAACACAGTGCTAAAGTTGTCTCATCCAGGCCAAGAAGAAAAGGCGATTCTATTTAGATAATACTAATTCAGCAGTAGTCTGTTTACCGCAGCAGTTGTCTTGATTCATTTTTCAGCTGCGTTTGAGGCTGGCGTTACAGCTCCTCAGGGTAAAGGCAGCGAGTGTCAGACCACACCTGTGGTGTGGAGCTCCCTCACTTGAGTTCATAATTATTTGCTGTCAGAAGGGGAGAAGACTTTGAAGTGACGTTGACAACTTATTTTGCATCATTTTGACAGCGCGTACATCACTAATCCTGTTCTGACTGAAACTCATCCCACAAATTTCTCATCAAAATTACATAATGCAAACACACAAACATGAAAGAACACAGCCTGGATGACACACATACAGTGCCTTTACATACTTTACGTGTACAGTTGGGGAATCTGTCTCTCAGACTCTGACACATGTGACAGCTTGTTTACTTGCTGAATAATCTTTCCTCTGTCTGAAACCTCGTGGGTAATGCGAGCAGGCAGAGATAGGAGAGACTAATACCCCGATTACATCTGAGGCCTGTATTAAACTTTCATTTTCCAACAGAGGGCTGATGTGGGTCTGTTTTACACCAAAGTCAGTGACCCGGAGCGTCTCTGTGTCAAACTGTTTGCACAAGATGTGAACAGGAGCTGCGAGTCGGGCAGTACATCATGATATTGTCAGGTCTGTGGTCATGCAGCCAGTTAATGATTCATGATTCAGTGACCCATTTTAATATAGTGAGCGGCGTTACACGTGTGGGTCTTGTTATTAAAGCGGGTGGTTTATGCAGGTTGCAGCTGTTTCACAATGACGGCTGACCTGTGTTGAATGCTGAGATAAAACAGAACACGGTTGACCTGCACTCGGTGCAGAAAGCAGAGGTGGATTTTCACTCCTGTCCCATCCCATTCCCTATAATTTCTCCTATTTTCCTGTCCATTCACAGTCCACACACGTCATGCTCTGGTTAGGTGACTGCAACCAGCCACCAGAGCAGACAAGAAGAATAAAAAGGAAACAGAATGACTAGCATTATGTTGAAAATAAAGAAAATAGTGTTCATCTAAACATTCCACCGGGATGGGAGTCAACAGGAGCAGGCGGGACAGGAAAATAGTGCTCATCTAAACTAAAACTATCCGTTACCCACAGACCCACCCACACACCTAAACTTCAATATTTCTGATATTTGAATGTCCTCACATTTTAACCTAATGCCTATATTCAGACTTGTACTGTAGATAAACATATGTACATATTCATACTGAATAAATAACCATTATTGCATACATTCAAACCTGGTATCACTAGTGGAGCCCAATCTGTGTGTTTGGGTGGCCAAAAATATCTTCAGCTAACTTTAGATTATCACATAGCGGCTCAGTAGTGGCATATATGTCTGTCAGCTAAGAGCTTTAACAAGTAACAAGAAACTGCTGTTCAGAAATAACAAAAATGTGTTTGAGGTAATTTAGAAAGTGTCGCTGTTACAGAGTTTGTCCACCAGAGAGCACTTACAATGAATGAATGGCTCAAAGTGGAGTAGTCAAGATTTTTTAACGCTTGTCAGTACAATGCACAAGCATGATTAAATCATGAAAAGCTAATGCCACTCTCAATGCTCTTTCATGCATTAAGTTATGCCAATCACTTTGTTTTGTTTTCTTTTTAACAAAGTTGTAAAATTCGATGGCACTGGTATAACAAAGACAAAATCTTCAGAAGAGTTTATTTAGAAGCCCACATGTTCGCCTCAGGCTTCCATCTGGCAGTATCTGCATCAGCGCACTTGTCACCAGAAGTGATGGGTGTGCTGTCCGCGACAGCTTTTAGATCACGAGCACGACGGTGTCATTTGGAAACGAGGGATTTTGATTGTCACTATTACTGCATGTCTGAAATCGAGCCGGATTGGTTTTGCCGATCAAGCAGTGACGTACGGGGGTGTGCCCAGCAGGTGGTTGACTTCCACAGCCGTCTGATGTCTTGACACCCACAGGACGTCAGTGGGCTGGGTGTGTCTGTATCAAATGTTGCTACCCCGGAGCCACCGGCAGAGAGATGTAATTACATTGTGTTGCATGAAAAATGAAATGAGAGAAAAGAGAGGAGAGAGAGAGAGAGAGAGGGAGGTAGAGAGAGAAATAGAAAGTTATTACCTTTGCAGTGACAACTCACTAGCGGAGATGGAGGGCCTTTGATGGTGGGCCCAGTGTGTGTCTTTGTGATGTCAAATTGGGGATCTGAGGATCATTTATTCATGAGCCTACATCTCTAATGCTTACTGGCTGGCTAAGTTGTTTGTATTGCTTGCCTCAGGCCTCTGTAGTGGGTAAATTGCTCCTGAATAATTTGTTTTATTCGCCATTGTTTCAGGTTTATTTGGCTGCAGAGGAAGGAATTGTCACGTTTATTTGCACTCCTCCTCTCTTTCTCTTTTCGTCCCCTGGGTCTTGTTCCTCTTCCTCCAAAGGTTGAACTGCTGACCGCTCGTTCTCCACTTACATTCGCACACGCACTCGTACTAGCCTACAAGGACGGTCTGGTGAGGATGGACGTCAGTAATGTGTCTGGTATCTCACGTCTCACTTGAGAGCTAGTTAAGCGCAGCATTAAAATAGAACGAGATGAGACCATAATAGTCAGATGTCTGCTGCTTGTGTACTCAAGAAAACAAGTATCACCGGTCTGTCACGCAGACAAGCAAAAACAAAACAAAAGAAACTACTGCAAAATGCATTAACTACAGTAACTACAAAATACAGTAACTACAAACTCTTCTGATTATACTGTATTCCTATTTTGTATGTAAATGAGGTTGATATTGTGTAGGTGCGGGATGAAACAGGAGGAGGATAATGTACATCGAGGATACTGCATAAGCCATGGGCATCACAAGTTCACAGTGCTGTGCAGTATGTAGTCGAAGTAAGCTGTCTGGGTGCCTCAGGTGTTAAAGGGAAAATCAGAATTTGGTGTTCATTAAAGTCCAACTGAATTTAGACAGTTTTATTTTGTCAGCTGCATCCAACATATGTATATGCTATGTGAATCACATTTGCTGTGCCTCCTTTTTACACAACTTAATAGGAACAGGCTTTAAATGGCAACCCTGTTAGAGTCTACTTAAAATCACAACATACATCATGTCCTAGCTAACAAACACGTATCCATTTAAAGACCGGCTCTAACTCGTCAGTACCTCTGCTAATAACATGGTGTCTCTTCATGGCATTTAAGCTACAAGTTCGTAGCCTGTAAAAGTGTGTTTACTTTGTGCATTGCTCCACTCCTGGAGCTCAGCCTGCCAACTGCTGTCAATCAAACACATCACTGACTTGCCCCTCCAGTGACTCCAGAGATGAAAAAGAGCATTGCTGATATTCCCCCAAAGACCTTTTATTTGTCTTCTTCCTTGTTTTTGAACAATCAAAATGTTAATAAGAGATGTACAGAAAAAAGATTTATATGATTTTTGAAATGTAATTTTAAAACGACAAACAACATCAGAAAAAGTGTAGGTAGAAAACAGATGCTCAAATTCAGATTAATGCAGGGATGTCGCAATACCTGCATCAGAAAACATTAACTACTTATATTTAGTAGTTGTCTGGTGTATGTGCATGTGTGACTGTAGACCTGTCAGTCATCTTTGTGAGTGACGGTAGAAATAGTGTTTCTGTGTTTTGATTGTCTTTTTCTGTGCTAAGGTCTGTAAACTAATTTTTTTTGTGTTTGCATTTGACTTTTACACTGTGCCTCTTTCAAAAAGTACTTATCATTCAATTAATTCTGATGAGGCAAATAGATAAAACAAATTAGATAAAGGGAATGGCTCATTTACACAGGAGCAGATGAGCCATTTGCTTCTGTGTAGCTGTCACCTTTTTAAATTTCTTCACAAAAACAACATTGTAAAAAGTAATAAAAAGCAAACAGATATTCTGAGTGCTCACAGTTCTGTTCGTTGATCTGAAATGCATGAATGTACCTGGCAGGTCTCTTATTATATGTAAAGTCATTCATGAATATTTTTGACTTTCTCCATCTGCTCATGTCGAGACATAAAGAGCTGTGTTTGTTCAGCTAATTGACTTGATGGAAAAAGCAACCACGGACACCTTTTGAAATCGAATGGAGGCTGATGGCTGATACATTTATTTATTTATTTTTATTTATTTATTTTAAATAAAATTTATTTTTATTAATTCAAGTTAAAAATGTGTTTATACCTGAACCTGCCTCCATTATACTGGAAATGCAAACAGCAAAGTCAGTACCCTAACATGAAGGAGAGGGACTGCATCATTAAGAGTTTATTATACTGTATAGTAAGAGGCAAGGTCTGCACACTTTGTTTGGCACATAATGAGTAAAAAGAACTGTATCCAGAACATACAAGCTTTTTCCTAAGAAACACTCTGGAAGTTAACAGGCTTACATGATATGTCAGTATGTTCTTTAATCCTCCGGGATTCATAATGAAACATGACAAGTGGGAGCAGCTTGTCTTTGTGATGGGTGTCAAAAATCATGCAGACTTTAGTCCTGTAACTGCTCTGTCTGTTTTAGTGGGTAATGCTGGCGTTTTAAAAAAAGTTTTCTTCTGCTGAAAATAGAGGGGGGGTTCACATATCCAGATCAAACATTTGCAAGCACAGAAAAATGCCAGTTTTTAATTGCTGCTCGTCCTCACAGTAATCCGCAGCAAAAGATTCCTTCTAATTCACCGTATCTTTGTGATAATTGAGCCGAGCTGAACGTACGCTGGATGCAGATTTCAAAGGAGGAGGTGGGCTTCATGTCACACCGGCAGTGGTCTCGATTTCACACTGGTTTGTCCGTATTATTCACCGCGGATCAAAATGTCAGCCAGCAGCCTAAAAATGAGGATGTGCTCCTCTGGATTGCAAAAAAAGATGTCTCTTCTCAATCTGTGACATCAGAGCTGGTGGGAGTGCTTATTTGTGCGAGGAGACACAGTTGTTGTTCAAATGAATCAAACCTGCTAAAAATACTAATACCTGTCTGTAATATTCACAGTTGCAGTGTCAGATGACGCAGAGGTGCTGAATCACTTCCTGAGGCGAATAATGATCGTGATGCCATCTTGGAAGCAGAACAAGCCCGTCTTTGTCCCAAACATAGTCTGAAGAGAAAAAACGATGAGCAAATAAGGGCGCTTTGCATTCCTTTGGTCAGTCTATTTTTGGCCTTTGTTTGCACATATAGTCAGTTCCTCCACAAAATATCTTCTACATTGAGTCTCTTATAACCATGCAGTATACAATAATGTATTTCAGACAATATCCTCACAGATGGTGGCTCCTTCTGGAGTTTTGGTCGTATGAGGACAGCCAGCAATGTACACATCCAAATCAGAACATTTGGTCAATTTGCTATCTACAGTACAACTACGTAGTTAGCAAAATGTCGCCGAATAGGTCTTTTAAAAGGAACAGGAAATTCAAAATCTGTAGCTTAACAGGTTTTAATTGTGTATGTTGTGTTATCATCAAAGCACAGGAATATCATCAAATTCTCTTAATTGCTCCTTTGTTGTTTCTTGTTGTTACCTTCTTTTAAAATCTTTGTTTCTTACTTCAGAGGCTGGCCTTTTTAAAATTGCTTGGCAGCGTTTCATCACACAGAAAATGGTCCCAACAGGGAACGGGGAATTAGTCTAATTACTGTTGACAGAAGCGCTGAACATTTGGCTGAATTTATATTGCAAAACTTCCACTTAGCTTTTTCAAAGAGAAAATGGTCTTTTTGTGTTGGGTACATACAGTATGTCGTACACAAAGATAGAAATTTGTAGCTTGTTTTCTCACTTTTTAGTTTGTTGGGTCAATTTGTGCATTAAAAAGAAAAAACATTTTCGTTTGGTCTCTTGTTTGGTTGAACATGTTGAAGCTACACTTGTCTTGCTCAACCATCCTTGTGTTAATTTGATTGCATCTAATCATCCTTACCATCCTGCAGTCTGGACTTCTTTGAGCAATCACATGCATCATAAATATTCCTACAAAGAGATCTGGAAAAAAATTATCATTCCAAATCAAGCTTCCTGTAACTTTAACCACTGACTTACATATTGTAAACATGATGTTTTCTTGTTGGAATTTCACAAATTGGCTTTCTTTCTATTCTCATCGCAGAGTATTAAGCTGTGATTAGTCCCTACACACCACATTGAGAAACGTTGAGTTTCTTGACTTTGTGCAACAGATTCTCTGAACACACCTTTGTGGGTGTGCAGGGCCTTTTAAATACCTGTATTATGAATGTGAACGGGACTGGTCATCAATCTTTTCATGGAAACAAAACCTCGTCCTGAAGTATACAAAACCATTTCACACCAGGCCACCTCATCAAAAATCACTATGCTCGGAGGCCTTTTCAGCTGTGAAAAAAGTCAATTCTGCAACACAGCAGTGGCTGAATTAAGTTGATTACTGTTTATTTTACTCTAGTGTTTGCAGTAGCAGAAACAATGTCTGTTGTTGTCATGTTATTTTCATCTGCAGTTAAATTAAATCTAGTCCATTTGAGCTTTCCTGGAAGTCTTCTTTAGTTGTAATTTAATTATTTCTCAACAACGTCACTGCATTATGAACACATGGCTTCCTTATCAGTTGGCACAACTGTGTTTTTATGCATTTTTCTTTCTTGAAAGTCAGAGGAGGCAGTTTGGCAGTGTTTTTTTTACTTGATAGGTAATCACCAGTGTAACTGCAGCAACAGGATGTTTCCTGAATTGTCGAACAGCCTGTTCAGTACGTTGAACAGCTTACCCTTCGGCTGCAAATGGATGAACTGGACAAATAGTACTACACTTGAAGGAATAGGTAGACGCAGCTTTGTAGAGGAAATGTAATCAACTGTTTTTTTCTAAATGATGTCCTAAATGAATCAAAGTTAGTATCAGTAAATTAACAGGGGCAGGATCCACTGGTTTATATGTGATGATATACAAATATGTGCGATGTCATGTAGTTGTTTATTACCTTTTTTAAAGTGTTCTATAAATCAACATACACTTTGGTTAAATCAAATAAATTGCACATGTTGTTTGATCTGTCTATGGCGAGCTGTATTTATGAAGTTCTCCCACTGAACTTTGTTGTGAAAGCTTGCTGGTTTTTTTTGTTTGTTTGTTTTTTAAATGAGAGGAGTGATAGAAATTGAGGGAAGGCATTAGAACTTCTTCTTACAGGTAAAACATGAGATACGTGTAAGCTGTTTTAGTGCCGACCAACAATAAAGACATAGACTAGACTAGGTCTGACTAAGTGTGATCACCAGTTTGATAATGAATTAGTCACTGATACTTGTGGTAACCCTTACAGCAGGTGCATTGATGGGTTGGTACCTTGGACAGCTCCCTCTCTGGTGACATCTTTGTAAGTGAAGGGTTCTGACAACGGGCCTTTTCTATTGCAGTTTGACTTGTCATCGCAGGAAAAGCGCAGCACATCTGACTTTAATAATGCGAAAGTGCCTTTTGCATGACCTTTTGCATACATCCACCAACTCCAGTCTCTATCTGTATTTTTAAACTCTTCCATTTACCAGTTAGTATTCTACCATTGTCAATTTTTTTACTCTTAGTTTGGTGAAATAACAGCATGATGAAATGGCTTTGATGAGACCGTTTGAAGTGCACTTATTTCTTTTACATCCTGTTACGGTAAGTGACTATACGGTATGTCGTCCACATTATTGTCACAATGGCTTCAGTTAAATTATTGGCTTATTATATATAATTTGGACAATGGCTTTTACATTTCTGAATGGGTGATGCAGCACTGACTCTCTGAATCTTTTGGACTGTTGTCAGTATTTTACAATGCTGCAGCATTACTGCCATTCTGTATGTCCAACATACGTCCTTTGAGTCATAATACTTGGACATAGAATAGCAAAATCAACCGGTCCTGTTGTTTAGCTAGAAGAGAATGACATTGAAAACTGTCCGATTCAACATGAATTATTTGTGGATACTGCAGGGGTATCGGACTTGGGATGTACACAGGGCCCCCCACAAAGATGAATAGTATCGTATGCTTGGAGGGCCCATGGAGAATGTCCAGGGTCCAGATTTTTTTTTTCTTTTGCCTCACTCCTGGTACACTCCAACACATGACTATATTACTGAGTCATACATATTTTTCTTTTATCAGTGCTACAAAGAAGAGCTGCAGAAAGTGACCTCTGCTGAGATGCTCCCAGACACTCAGCCGGGCGAGCGGAGCCACCAGAGTATCACAAGTTTTTATATGGAAAACAGTCGGACCCCCCACCCGAGAACAATCACGGTCGAAAACAAACAGGCGTGCGCAGAGGTCTCTCTCTGCAGAGGTTGTATTCATGCGTGCCGACCCCGCCGTCACCATCACGCAGGCCTCGTTCCCCCATCGCTGCCTCCAAACGTCCTGCTGAGGTGAGAGAGCAGACGCAGCTGAAATAAGATATGAGGGACACACATGCACAAACACACATGCTGCCATACACAAGGACAACAGAAGAAGTGAGGAGTCGGTGTGTAAAACTTCTAGCATTTCACAGTGAGGAATTTTAATTTACAATACCAGTGTTTATACTTTTATTGGTGCCATTGCATTTAATTTCCTTGTGTACCACTTCAGTTATGTCTCCTCAGTAGCTGCCAGCTGCTTCGTTTTATCCCGCTTGCACTGACGGTACCCGACTTGTGGGGCTCCGGCATCTGGATGGATGAAGGGGAGAAGTAGAAGGAGAGGAAGACGGGGAAACAATTTGCTCCCGTAATGGGTCTATTGTGTCCCCACATGCTTATTTCCTTCTCTCCAGTCACTAGAGGAGGCATGTGTTGCGCTTGGAGACAGATGGTTTGACGCAGATTTCTTTTGGAGCCAGGAGGGAGATGGAGGGAGGTAACGGGAAACGAATGGAGGGGGGAAATAAAGTGGCGAGGGCAGCGGGAGAGAAATGGAAAGAAGTGAAGAGATTATTCTCTGAATCCCGTAAATCCTTTGATTTTAAAAACACACGGCCATGATGCTATATTCTATGTATTTTAAGCAGGATGAAGAAACAAGAACCTCACATGAATCGCTGGATATTCTTTGTCTGTTCTTCTTATTATGGAGCCCAGTACCCTCAGGAATTACGTTCTTATTGGAAAATTCTGTAGCACGTGATTGATGATCGGTCTGAACCAAAAAATCTCAGCTTGTTAATGCTAGAGGAAGAAACAAGGGATTATTATGCTGTTTTTGTGCCAGTCCATCAAATGTCAAAATATTTCACTGGATAAATAAAAATGTTGACCGGCTTGTGGTGCCAAAGAATAGATGATCAAAAAACGGCTAAATATAGTAGATTCAACCTGCAAGTGTAACCAATAAGAAGAAAACAAAAAAAAAACAATATCAATATCTGGAAATACACTTTATTATCACTTATACACTCTTCAATAAAGGGTGTAACATATGGCAAAGTCTGATCTTATGCTAAGCACTTCTCCTTTAACACAGTGGCCTCAATGTGAATTTTAAGGTAGAGGTACAGTAATTGCCTGAAAGGACCTTTCCTGGCATTAATATCCAGGCCTATAATGGCCATCAATAACAGTTGTTTAAAGTGAAAAGTGCTAGCTGTGGCCAAGTTGGTAAAAGTGCTTTATCTGAAAGCCACAACTGGCCACTATCGGGCTCCTGATTCATTTTTTTGCGAGCGGTGCGGCAGGTTGTTTCGGCCTCCAGAGTCACTTAATCGTGCTCTCATTTGCTTGCATAAGTAAAATGACATTTCTCCGCCGCTGCTTCCTCCCAGGCGGTTGGGAAAATGGCACCCAGAATTATTTCCACATTTAACACTTTTAATTGAGCTGCCACGCGCCCCAGAAAGAGCCTCTCCCCGTCCTCTGTGGATGCTCCATTTCGGCCATCCATCTGTATTCCTGGGCTGTCTGCAGGTTTGTGAGGCTTTTGCTGGAAAAGGGTAAACATCTGGCTGTGATCTGAACTGCCTGCTGTAATAGGGTTAATTGAATCAGTAATCTATTTACACTTTGCCCTCAATTACTGACTTAATCAAATGCTGAGTCACTGTGGAAGTCAGCCTGCAACCCCGGCAGAAAGCTAGCACTTAGTGCATTCAAACCACAGCTACTCGTACATGAAGAGAATTAGCTGCACTTAATGCCATCTTGCTCACACTTAGAGGAATTATGAACAATTTATTTTAAGCAGGTGCTGTAAAAAAACACCTCAGCTAAACTAAACAAAGAGGAAATGTTGCAGAGTGCTAATAGAAAAGGGGTCACATAAAAGTGCAGGCAGCCTTGAAGCTGCAGAGTTAGCACTACAGTAAGCCCGGCTCACTGACAGAGAGGCAGAAGGGGCCTGACAGGGTATGTCAGGGCAGCAAATAAATGTTTGAATGGGAGAGTGGGCCCAAAGAAAGGGAGCGTGTACAGGCAGACAGGCTGACACCACCCAGATAATGGAGCTGCCAGAGGCCCTGCAATATTACATCTCACCTCACCAAAACGCAATCAAAAGAAAACACATCCAGTCGCGCATGTAGACACGCTCCCGTACACAAAACTCGCACACATACACGGGTGTGTCACATACATACATACATACATACATACATACATAGGTGCTCAAGATTTGTATGGGACTCTTTAAGAAATGGATATCTGAGGGTAAGACAGGTAGAAAGAGAGAAAGCTTGAGCAGGGTGGGATAGGCGTGTGTATAGAGGATGCTCTATTGATGAGAGGCTAAGGCACAGGGCTCTACTGAAAAGAAAAACATGTACTAGTAATCTCCCCTGTCAGCTCTTAGCAACAGGCTGTAATTTGATAAAACGCTGGGCTGAGATGAAGTGAGAACAGGCTTGACAGTGCAGGGGCTTCCCATTCTCTGACACAGATCATCTGATCCCTTTTTTCAGAACATTAAATATAGAGCCTCCTTTCTTTCCGGGCTTCACGTTAAGAGACGTGCTAACTATTTGCATGCGTTGGCAGGAGAGGAGCGGGATTTAAAAAAAAAAAAAAAAAAGCAGGAGGCTGTGCTTGTCGCAACAGAACGGCGGGAAGAAGTTCAGGCCTGAAACAAAAATTGGCCTAAATTGGTCTGAAACGATCCAGAACAGTGATCCGCCACCTTTGATCGGTAATTTCCAATGCTTGTTTCACACATTGACACAGTTCCCTTTCCGTAGTGTAGCCTGCCCCCTGCGTGCACCGGTGGGCACCTCAGGAGAGGATGAAACTGACTGCACAGGCATGAGTGATGTGAAGAAAGTCATCCATTACAGCTCATCTAATTTTCGTGGCCATAGTGATATTATTGTGATATATAGACATGAATGTGGGCAACATGTTTCAGAGATATCCACTTCAATCCATAACCACAAATGTTAAATTCATTTTGGTGAGAGAGCAAAAGTCCGACATCGACATCCCTCGAGCCTTGTCACAAACATGGCTGAAAATCTCAGATTTATATTTATATTGTCTCGCAGTATATATCATTATTTTGCCCACCCCACTATGAAATATTAGTTGATGAGTCAGTTTAACCAAAAGAAAACAAAGTTCACTTATAAAACTTACTTATTAAATATAAAGCAAAAATATTCTGCTTTTCCACCCTCTCAAAGGTGGGATTTTTCTGTTTTTCTCTACCTTTTTATATCAATTTAAATCGAACATATTTGATTTTTGGAGTGTTGCAAAAAAATGGCAATGAAAACACTTGTGAGCTGCAATAAAATAATACGACACCACACAAAGCGCAGCCTCAGAAGTGACCTCAGAGTAAATCAACATCTGTCTGACAGTCTTGGAGGGGGGAATAAAAAAATAAATAAATAAGGAAAACTTCAAAAGCCCTTAAAAGGTAGCATTGTTGCAAAGGTATTGCATCGGATTGCATTATGTTGTACAGGTTTTCCCAGTCACAGTTGTGTCTACCTGCACTGCGTTAATTTTTAAGAACAATTTTCAACACGGCATATGTTGTTTGTTAGAAATCCTTGATCTAAATAAATCCTCACAGTGGTGGTAATACTGTTGCTGCAATATACTGCTGTATATAGCTCAAATAGTCAGATGTTCCCCCTGGACACTGTGTTAATATTGAATTAAAACGTTTTACGTATGAAGACAGCACATTTGCATTATCCTGTTCACGCTGTAGTCGGAAAAAAACCAATATATTTGTTTACAGCTGAAGCCTCTTGTTCGACACAAAGCTTAAACATAATGCTCTCCACAAGAGTGCTTATTCCAGACTGCAGGACTGTGTGTGTGTGTGTGTGTGGGCATGTATTACTGTTTCTGTTATGGGCCCATAAATCAACTCACAGATGTACATTGTGGGGGCTTTTGGGGACAAAATGCAAATCTCCATAATGTTAATCATTACATTTTAGGTCAGGCTTAAGGTGAGGGTCAGGCAAGTAGTGGTCAGAGTTAGAATAAGTCTACAGTGAATGAATGTAAGTCAATGTAATGTCCTCTAAAGTGATGGAAACATGACTGGGTGTGTGCGTGCTTTCTCCTGCTGGTACTGTTTATTCTGTAGATCATTTTCTGGGAAGCACTGGCCAATATTTTTCTATCTCTACAGAAAAACAAACACACACATAAACCTACTTAACAGATGAACAATAGCAGGAGCAAAAAAAAAACAACAACCACACAGCACACATTTGGTATGAGCAGCTTTGTCTTATTATATTCTGGGTACCGGCTGGCAATTTTATTTAATTGTTTTAACCTTAATTCATCCGGGGGAGAGCTGACTACTCTGCGTAGGGTTCAGTTATTGTAGTTGTATTAGTAGCCAATTTAGAGATATTAGTGTTCACATTTCATTGCCAAATGCTGAAATGCAATCTCTTGTATTTTTTTTTTTTTGGGTGCTGCTATGCATGAATAACACACCCACTAACATGGCAAACCTACCCAACACAAGACGAGACGTTTCTCAGCATCAGTGAAAAGAAGCCCTTCTTATAATTTGGGATGGCAAAATACTAAGCAGAGGCAGGAGCAGAATTACTAATAATATTTAGCAGCAGGTACCCAGTGTGATGACACTGCAAGTAAAAGGGCTGAAATACTGTTTGTTATCTGTGCGACACCATTTTGCAAGAAGCATTTCACGACGTTTGATAAATCACTGGGTGTTCTTGAGAAATCTTCACTAACCAGCAGTGGTGTTAGTGAGAAAGAAACAGGTCTGAGGCCATAAATGAGCAAATCTGTTTTTAAAAAATCCAACATAAATACATTTGTCTGTTAAAAAGCTAAATTTTGGCAGTTTTTGGCAGCAAACAGACCAATAACTGAGGAGTTGGATTTAATTTACTGTACTGTCAATTCTTGGTATTTATAGGAAACGTTTTACATAGCATTGCTCAACACACATAACTGTTCTTGTCTGCAAAACTTAATTGTGAAATTATATGTTGAATTAACTCTGTATTCACTTGCAGAACATTTCTCCAAAATGGTGGCTGCAGGATAAACTGGGCCAAATGCTCAGGGCTCCAACATCATGCCAAGGGTATCAGCCATGAAACTCTAGATGAGCACAGAGCTCTCCTTGCTCATCAAGCGCCACAGCTTCTCGGCAGTCTATTGACTCTTTCTCTGCGGCTTCTGGTGGTGGATCGCCTCGTCGCTCCGCTCTGCATTAGCAGGTGATCGTGTCGCTTGTGCAAAGGCAGACCAACTGGGCTTTGACACCACGCCAATAAAGTTTCTAGAGTCACACGGACTCGCACAGATCCACGCGAGGGGATGACGGTGGAGACGTCCAGACCTGATCCTCCGGGTTGGTGTGTTATTGGATCGGTACTGGTGGAAATAAACCAGATCAAACTCCAATCTTTTATTTCTTCGGCCTTGTAGTGTTGCAGCGCTGCTCTCCTTTACCACAGTATGCCAGGTTGAAATATGAATTGGTGAATAACTCTGCATCTTGACAGTGACTTTGTAAAAATGCTGCAACACTCATGATGATTAGCTAAGAACATTGTGCAAACACTCAGGAAGCAGCTTCTGATTTCAATGATTTTAATGTTTCCATTGCCAACCATCCCCTTCACATTTGGCGGAGGCAGGTCATATCAGCTGCTGCTCCTTCAGCTGATTTTAAATCCTTAAGAAAGACTGCGAGGGTGATACATCTCTCTCTCTCTTTCTTTGAGATCTTCAGTCTATTATAGGTGGAATCAATCCTGATTCTCTACAGATGGAGGAAAATCTTTCTTCGGTACTCGCCACACCAAGAGGGCTCCAGCCACCTCAATAACTATTGTTCTGTGTACTTGTCACTGACGGACGCTCAGCTCGGCTGTTAGACAGGACTAGGCAGAGGTCGTCCATCATCACTGTCTCTCTGCTTCATGTGTAGGCACGGCTGAAGCGACGTATATGTGGATCTCAGAGACAAGATCTACAAAGCTAGGGTGTGAGCATGGAAAGAAATATAATCTAAAGACTTTCATATTATATTAAATAGACAAATTGACTTTGGGATGCTTGGTTTAGGCTGCGCAAACTTTAAATTTCATGATTATTTCTTCTTCCCTTTTCAACAACATGTTGTTTTGCCACAACTTGTTTCCTAAAATTTTGAACCAGAGCTTCACCTCCTGCTTCTTATATAAAGATTCAACATGTGAGCAGTAACTTATTAACACATGAACTACAGCAGATTGTATCCACTCGAGTATATGCTGTTAAAGCAGCAGTGGTAGCTGTTTTCTTAGTTCCTGAACTTTCCTGCTCTACAAAACTATTTCCAACTGCCATTTCACAACCACTTTCTTAGCCTGGTCTGTCAGCATGGCATTGTGCTGGAGAACAAAGAAACCAGCGAGCAAGCCATCATTATCACTTCAGGGACCCAGAATACACATTCCCCCTAGGACGCTGGAAAACACAGACCTAAAAACAAAAATACCATCAGAGATAAAATAGGCGAAAAATAAATTTCAGAGGAGTTGAAGTGCTGCTTTATGTTTTGTACATGGGGGGTGTATTAACAGCTGCAGCCCCATCTCTTTCGGAGCTCAATAAGGCCATCACCACAGGGGTTTCCAATGATCAACTGCACGTAGCTAAAAATGCCGTGATTCGTTTTCCTTAATGAACTAACCCGTAGTTTTTCAGGGCTCTGATTGTGACGTTCTCTAAAGCCTGATCCATCTTGCTGGATTGTGTACATTTGTAAAGCTGGAGTCGGGTCAACGGCGTATTTTAAGAAAAAAAAAAGGCTTTCATTTGCTGTCTTCTTCATCCTCACCCAGAGCAGTGTTTCACTGTCAGCAGAACAGAGAGAACAATACCACATTCAGACCTGTTTTAATTGCACCACTCTAACCCATAAATCACATCACATTGACGCACTTTACGCACACACACACACACACACAGGATAATTATTCTCAGTTTATCTACATTCACCCGATGACAAACAAGCATGCAGCATGCCAATGGGAATACACACCAGCCGGTGTACACACACACACGTGAACAATAGTAACTCAAAGGTGTTGCAAACCCTTATACCTCTCGTACCTTTTAGATCGGACCCAGATTGTTTCCAAAATAAATTTGGCTTAAATTAATGAGCAGAGCAACAATACTTCATTATGATGTGTTGCATGTGTGCAAATACATTTGAATGCAGGGGTCGTTTAAAGGAAGCGCATAGATGCAGGCAGCAGGAACCATTTTAAAAAAGGTGGTACAATTTTTTGTGTTATTTGTTTTTATTAAACAAAGTGGTGATATAAAGAATTAAAAGTGCTTAGATCACTCATACTGTTAATAAACAGTTAATATATTTATTCAGTCTGTACCTTTGTTATCCAACCTCATCTGTACTTTTTGTATGATTTTTTGTCATGCTCATATTAGCAATTAGCTTAAGGCACAGCCTTACAATACTGCCTGCAGACTGTAGACTCAAATTTTCTTTCATTTTACAGACATGAAGTTGAACTCAAATAAATAGTTTATAGATTTATTTAATATACAATTGTTATTTGCAACCCTGATGTCACCTCGGCTTCCTTAATCATTTTCTTTCTTCCTTTACTGGGACTAGCATAAAACCACTGATCCTCAATTTGAAACAAAAGTTTCCCAAATTTCAGCTTTGAAATTTGTGCTTATTGTCTAAAAATAAAGAAAGTGTCATTACAATGAAATTCTTATTCTTCTAAATATCAATTGTTTTTGCTAAAATGTACCTTTTGCCAATTTTTCCTTGGACACCCTTCTATACTGAAGGATAGGTTAATAAGAGCAGTGTAATCCCTGGTGGAAGGACAAGCGGCAGGAATCACTCTAGATATTTTGTCATTTTGCTTGAGTCTGTTAGTCATCACAGAAGGAAAGATGTGCACGAGGTGACGGGGTTGATCAGTGACATCAGCAGCGTAATTGGCGATACCCGTCCCGGCCTGCATGTCAAAGAGAAGAAAAGGTCACGATGAGGACTGTTGGCATAGCAACGTTAGGAAAATCTGAGAAACGGGATAACTAGTGATGTGTCGGCACAGCGAACGTCAGCGGAGACGGTTCGTACCGGTGACGGGTCCTTTCCATTTTACCTGACAGCAGATTGCAGTTAGTTAGTTCAGACCTACAGATCTCCGTGTCAGCAAGAGGAGCACCTGGCAGCTCAGTGTCGAGGACAAGCCTGAGAGGGTTAAGACTGAGGAGTGAGAGATTATTTTGGAAAGAAATCAAATAATGTACACATAACCGTGGTTTCAGACATTAACAGCATCATGGTTTGACTTCTTGGGATGTTGGGTAAGCGAATGATTACAGATGGATACTCTCAGCGCCTGAGAAGATGACAAAAGTTGATGGAAAATGGGACAGACAGTCATTGATGGCCTGGAGGAGTAAAGGGAGGATGAAGGAAGGTCAGGAGGAGCAAGTGTTCACCATGATGGAGAGAAGAGAGAGAGAAGAGTCTGTGGGAAAACAAAAAGAAGTAGATAAGGAAATGACAGTATGGCCAGAGGCTCAGTAATGGTAGCTGACAGAAGTAGACACCATTGACCTGGGTCATTTCCACTCTTAGGTTCAACCCAGTCTTTAAGAGACTTTTAGAGACTAGAGAAATAATTTGAAATTAATAATGAATACTACTAGAAAGCCACAGAACATATTAAATAGAATGGGTTAAATACTGTGTGCTAAGTTATTTAGCACATTTCATACACAAAGGCAGTTAAAAGTTCTTTGCATAATGCATTAAAACAAAAGAACAGAACAAGAGAAACGGCATTGTTTTAATTAAAAAATTTGAAACTTCTTCAAAGAAAAAATAAAGTTAAGAACAGAGACGTGAGTGCAGGATAGGAGAGAGGATGGCAAGATGTTTTTTTACGAGGGGATCATTAAGATTCAGCACTGTGGTTCACAGAAACTGAATGCTGTTTAGTTTGCGCTCTGGGAACTGTCAGCAGCCCTTTTACCTGATGATGACCTGAGAGGCAAAGAAGGTGAAAAACATTCAGGGATGCATTTTGTTCAAGTTGAGTCAGTTTTATTTATATAGCCAAATATCACAAATCACAAATTTACCCCAAGGGACTTTACTATTTGTACAGCACACAACACCATCTGTCCTTAGACGCTCAATTCAGTTAAGAATTGAAGTATCTGATGTCCCACAGACTCACAGAATATGGTAGGACTTTAGACTATAGCAGAATGTTTATATTGGGGCCCCTGGCTGCCTATAGGGTGAGGTAAGGGTCCCTGAACTTGGTTAACAGATGTAGGGGGTCAAAGGTGAGAAAAACAACTTCACTATATAAACCCCCAGAAAACATAGGAAGAGAGGGGATTTTATATTTGGCAGGGAACCTCTCACAGGCAATGTATACTGCTTGTATAGATGCTGTGTCTTCTTGCAATAAACTTTATATGTAAGTAATACAGCGTCGGCGGAGTCTTCTTCTTCATCTTCACATCAACATCACCTCAAGATAACCATCAGAAGAAACTTCCTCCATCACTCTTTCCCACTTGATAACAGTAGATGCTTTGTCTACAGAATAGAGCAAGAATGGACAGTATGGACAATCAGGATATGATAAATGTATTCGAAGGCTGTAACCAAACAGACCTGAAACCATTGGGAGATTTCTGAACAAGCACAAACTCTGTGTTTTCTGACACACTGGAAGCCATTAAAGAGATCGGAGAACTGTGGTGTCTTCAGTTTTAGCTTTTCAGTTTCTGCAGTGTGAGTGATCCAATATTACAAGATGTCTGACTTAGTTTTCAAAGTATCAGAGTCAAAGAATTAACATTTAGCCTGCTTTTATTGTGTCAAAAATGATTATTTTAGTTTCGTTTGCTGGATAATGTTCAGTGGTATCCAATCATGGGATCATGGGACTGTGGTTGCATGTAGTCTTTTGATTTGCTAAAGGATGATTTAACCCTTGCGGATGCAATCCACATGTGTCCAAAATGATTAAAAAAGGTAAAAATATCAGACACAAGGTTGGTAAATGAGTCAAAGAAGTTTTTAGAGGATTTTTGGTGGACAGTTTAAAAATAAGACTCTTCAGTTCTTCAAATTAGGAGGGGATGATTCAGTACGAGTAATTGCATTGCAATTTCTGTCCAACTGGGTTCGTTAAAAACATAGAATCAAGTTTAAAAGTAGTAATGAGATTCTTAATTAACAATGATGATGATGTTGGAGACCTACAATTAACCAAGGCCAGTTTCAGGTTATTTCTGTTTGTGCTGGTGGGAGGGCATCGGAGGAGTAGAGGTGTCGCACGAACCCGGCACGTTTTAGGCATCTTTTCTCTTGTCTGTGCTGGTGCCAGGCGGATTTTGTGTGGTGCTGATTTGACTGGTGGTACTTAGAGATGCAGCACTGCAACTAAGTTTCATCCAGCATCAACAACATCCAGCTCCTTTTATCTCTGATCTCAGCTTGTTAGAGATCCCTGAGCAGGGGGGTGGAGGAGAGACTGATGAGGCAAACTTTTGGTGACTTTGCTGGCCTTATCAGCCACTCCAGCATGGGCAGGAGAGAGCGGCTTTCTCTCTTTCTGTCATCTTCACTATCAGCAAGGTCGGTGTCGCAGAGTGCGCTTGGTTGGGGCGGAGGCAGACGACGGAGGTGAGTCTAATGCCGGTGTCAACCAGCTCTTTAATTCTTGTCAGTGAATCCCGCATAAAAGTGAGGCAGGGGGGAGGAGGGAGAGCGAACATCGAGGCTGCGGTGTTTCGTTTTCGTTCTGCCGAGGCTGCTGTCTGTCTGGTTGCATCATCTGAGGCCTGGCCGATGTGCGCCGCATACTGCATTAAAACAAAGTCCATCCCTGCTCCAGATTTGTTTGAGTGGAAGCCAACTCCCTTAAAAAGATTAAATTTGTAAAATTTTAAAAATGTAGTCGATCCCTTTCAGACAACAGGTTTTGCTAAAAGTCTGCTGAACCTGTTGATCCCTCTGAGTAATAAACAACTAGGCTACAATTTTTCAAGGCTATCAAACAGTTCAATAAAACCATAATTGTATACATACAACATTGCCCCCTACATGTAGAATAATTTAACTAATTTGGGGGTATTGAGATCAGTTGGGAAATATTTTCTTGGGGAGCAGTATGTTTTAATTGTCTTAACAAAATATCTCTGGTAGCATCATCTCCCCCAACTTAAGTTACTTCATATTTTCCTCTTGTCCTTTATTATCAGCAGATCAGTCTCATGGAGATTTATTAATGCTTCAAACCTTTTTTTCTTGTTGTAATGTCAGGGTCACTGTGGTCGATGTTTATGCCCGCCTTTGGCCGGCCTCCAGATGTCCGCGGTCAAAGTCGACTGGGCTGAAACTGTAAACGCTGCCCTCTGTGGGAGTACAGTGTCAGGCTTATCTATCTTTATATTATCCCAGGAATCCCAGTCACAGCACATCACTTCACTGTTTTACCTTCAGTGACTCTGGGGGAAGTTATCGTGTCATTTGGCTTCAAATTGTGCGCCGTTGAATTCGTTTCTGGTTCTGAGTTACCGATGGGAGGTACTGGGAGAGCGTCGAAGTTTACAAGTTTTTTTCGATGATCGTGACTCAGAGTTTCAGTCATTAATTGCCTTCCCGATCCACGTTCAAGTTAAAAAAAAAAAAAAAATACCCTTGATGATTTAGCTCTGTCGTGAACCACCTTATATGCCCTTCAGTTGGAAAAATAAGAGCTTAATGAAAACCAAGCAGAGAGCAAAAGAGAAAAGCATCCACACTGTAGTGGAGCAGAAAGAAACAGGCAGCATCTTTATTTTTAATTATACAGGAAGCACTGAAATATGTTTGATTTATTGTTGGACCATCACATCATCACAAAGACCTTGAGGAGCTACCCATTGATAATTTGGATGTGGCAGAGGTTTTTATTTTCTACTGAGATGTATCGACTAAATCCCAAAGCATATTGCTCTCCCGAAGCAGGTTTGCTAAAAAGCCTAACTATCACAGTGCTCCTTCCTTTTAAATAAAATGTTTACAACTTGGACCTTCCTGGTAACCCGGGGACATGCACAAGTCCTTGGGATTGCTTTAATTAGGATGTTAATTATATCTGAGCGTTATATCAGGGTCGATACATTGGTACAGTAAATGGGCAAGACAAATTGCATAGGAAATGCCACATTAACATGTAATAAGACTGAACTGAGTAATCTCTAATTAGGTTGCCCTTTTTGAAAGGGGAGCATGTCTGTGAACCTGTGGAAAAAACTAATTGTCGGAGAGGGTTAGGAGCCTTTTAGGGCTCTGCTTGGCCTAGAACCTTTTTTAACAGCTGATTATGATACAGGCTGGTATTATTAGATGGTATTATTAATACAGATGATAAGAGCGTTTATTATGCATAACTTTATTCCTGACCCTACTTACTATGGCTTCACTTTTTGATGGTTATCAGTTAGACTACATACTTAAGTAGTTGTCTTTCTCCATATCACTGTCCTCTAATAGGACAGTAACACCTGCCCCTATGAGAAGCAAAATACACATCTGGGTATTTTCTTTTCTCAACCAAATATATATATTCTTTTTTTTTTAACTTTTGTTTCTTTTTTTATCAAATTGTATTCTTATTACAACGTGTGCTCAGTAAATTATTACAAGTATCCATCATTATTTTTAAAACACTGCAAAAACAAAAAAAAAGAGATTTCTTACTTGGCCATTTTGTCTTTTGCAGATAAAATCCTAATGCCAACCCACTGGGTGGAGGAAACACATGAATATGTGAAATGTATTGGGGGTTTAGACTGGTGGGATGATAGGTGCAAGATAACTTATCTCTCCAGCTTCAGCTGGCAGCCGCACCGACTGTCAACAACAACAGGCACTTCAATTTGATATTTGATGAAGCCACTGTCTGTGTACTCACATAAACCAGTCAGATGAGCAAAATTAGACAGACAGAGAAAGCTGGAAAGAAGAATACATGAGACCAGACCAATGAATCACACAGCAGCGTGGTGGAGAAGAGTCACCTTCAGTTTTAATTAGTCCAGCAGCCAATTTTAAAACAGAGATAGAAAACGGTGGACTTGACCAACACTGACATATGATAAAAGGAAGAGGCTCGACTTTGGACTTTCACTTCAGTTGGATTTGCTCATTCGCTGTCAAGACTCTTTTTCTGAGACCCAAAATGTCATATACAGTTATTGAAGAAATTAAGTGTGTGTGTGTGTGTGTTTTGTCTCAAGCTAATTCAGGACATACAAACTGTAAACCGGACTGATTTTTATGGAACATTATAAATGAAGGGATTGATCCATACATTGCTTATGTGATTGTCCATTGATTCTCTTGATGGTGATCAATCTTTTTCTGTAACTAATCTCTTTTCTAATCATAGTATCAGGCCGTATCAAGATTTAAAGTCATGTAAAAAGTCTGCTTTATGAGAAGTATGCATCTGAATCAAAGGGGGTTGCATAAATAATAACATTAACATAAGAGGGGAAATGTATGGGCTAACAGAACATTTTAAACCAATATCAACATACTAAAACCAACCCAAAACTCAGCTCTGCGATGAATGAATGACTGCAATAATATTAAACTGACATGTCTCCAGAGGTACTGGCATTGGTTATCTACACACTTTCATTTCAGGTACCTGATCCGACACACATGCCTCCTCTTTAATAACATCATGCATGGATCTGGTTTCTGGAGACAAAACGAAACTGAAACTAAACTACAAACAGAACCGAAACCAAACCAAACAGCACTTTACAAAATGTTACTATACATACAATACCTTCAAATCAAACTCTGCATTTATATACAATACAAAACTGCTTTTAACTCTTCTCTCCTAGAATCTATATTTGCTGACATGTGGTACGGGGCATACAGCAACTCTTTTTGGAAAAAAAAAAAAAAAAAAAGCAACAAAGCGCAAAAAGTTACAACAAGTACAACATTAAAACGTGATGATTTAAAAAATAAAATGTAAAACAAAGTACATGGCGCATAGAAAAGGAAAGTCAATTAAAGACAAACAACGTACATTTAAGTTAAGCAACAATATCGAGTTCACATTTTCCCCTTTTTGTAACTATGCTGTGGTGTCGTGGCAAATCATGTCATTGTTGTAGTCCGCTGCTTTATCCTTTCTGAGTACTGTCATGGAAACAACGGAGGCTGAACGCACCATCCGGTTGTTATGGTGAGGTACAGTTTAACCTCAGCCCCAGTCTGTTCTCTGCACCCATCGTTCTACTCCTCGTCCGTTTCCTCCCTCCAGCCCTCATTCCCTCCTTATTCTGAAGGCATTCAGGTGAGTTTCTCTTTAGTTCATTGAAACACCCAGTGCCCCCTATGCAATGTTCTTAATTGCATTCTCGTTAAGCTTTTCCATGTAGTTCCTAAGATCCTTCGAGTCCCCGAGCTCGATGTCCGGACATACCCATTTTATCTCACTGGTCTGCACGAGTGCTAATGGGCTGAGCACAGGACATCCATTACTGGACTTGACATTGGAAAAGGTGGTGAACTTCACCCTCTTTCTCTTGGTGGTGGGTGAGTTAAGTGACTCATTCCTGTGATCCCTCCCACTCGAACTACAGCCTCCCACACCATTATTACCACGCTGGACCCCTCCGTTTAATAGTTGACTACCTTCCTCCAGGGTACCGCCCAGCTCGTCCTGCTGCTGCTGCTGCAGACACAGCCCCTCCTCTTGGCCCAGCCAGACCCAGTCGTGGGCGTGGGGCATTGCCTCCGGGGTCTCCAGGGATAGCTGCTTGTTACGGTACTTATATGCATAAGAGATGCAGTTAATGAGGAAAACCAGGATGGCCAGGCAGAAGACTCCCAGCAGGGCGTACATACCGATCTCCAGGTCTGTGAGACCTCGTCGGGATGGTAACAAGTCCTCGTCAGTGCTGCGGCTACGAGGCAGCTCTGCCTTGTCTGGATATTCAGAGAATTCGCTTGGGACCCTCGCCCCGCTGTCCGCCCATGGATAGACGGCCCCCGTTAGGTCTCACTGGGACGTGCCCCCTGATGGTGGTGGCGCCGCGGTTGATTAACCCAGTTTCCATATCGGAGATGGATCCGCCATAATATGGAGGATCAGGACGTGTTCGCCGCTCTCCTGGCTGTCTGTACTGATCCTCAGGCTGACCGAACCTCACCTGTATGTTTGCCATCCCCGTGGCTAAGACAGCGTGCCGTTTTCCCTTCTGGCACATCTCTGTCTGGCTCATTTCAACGCGCACGAGCAAACCCTGACCTTCACCCTTGGCAACAATGATGGGCCACTTCCAAGCCCCACTGCGCTGCACCGCCACCACCCGTTCGTCCAAAGACGTGGCTGCCAGGGTGAAATGGTCGGGGTTGTAGTTGTCTAGAGGAGTCATGGATCCATCACTGAACTGGAGCCAAGCACTGATGAGGGACTCCTAAGAAGACACAAACAGAAAATGGTATCAGTACAACAGCAGTAACCCAGATAACCCTGAAAATAAACAGAAACAGTAATTTGCACATTTCCAGCTAATGCATACGGATGACTGGAAAATTGTGAAAGCAAAAAGTGAGCCTTAATTACAGTAGAAAGGCTCACAGAAACAATCGGAGAGAGTGGATATGAAACCATTCTCCTGAAAGCCAAATATTCTTTTCTCTCCAAGGGACGAGACAGTAGCCTTTTTCCCATTTGAAATTATAATTACAGGAATAACAGAGCTGTTCAGTGGTTGGATATGCAAATCAAAGAGATGGCTTCACTATATCAAGAGTGAATTAATTATAAAGGAAAAATTACAATGCATATCATCGACTCCATAATAACCCCAATCCAGCCCTGAACAGGTTTGCCAAACAGAGTGACTTTTTCCTCCTATTATGGCGGATTGAGGAATGATTAATAGTACGAAATGCTGCAAGATATTTGGATATCTTGGATATCGTACCTGTTTGAGCGATTCAATGACTTCCTGTGTGGTTGCGGTGGCGACGATGGCCCTGTTGCTCCCCGGGCTGAGCTGCAGGGACAGAGCGAGTCCGGACACCAACTGCACCCCGAGCTCTGTCACACTCACTTTATCATCCAGCACCCTGATGCTCCTCTCGGCCAGGACCGACGACGTCAGAGGGGATCGCACCTGCAACACACGCAAACTTTTGCTGCTCAAGAAAGTCCGTTCAGATCCAAGTTGACATTATTACCGTGAATGAAGAGGAAGAGCCAGTTTGCTAACGGCCTGTTGCTGCTGTCACCGTAGATGATGAGATGTCCAGTCCTGGAGCCCTGTAAGCTGAGGCCTGTGCTGAAAATTGAGTTTTGTTGTTCTGTATTTGAGTTTAGTCACACTCTCTGATTTCTTGTGGATGCAAAAAAACAGAAAATATGTTTTTGTTTAATGCTGAAGTTTTCATTTTCTTTCAATGTTAAATTGTATTCCTAATTTTTTTTTTTAAACTGTTACACTTTAAGGCAACTGCTTGGATATGGTTAGGGGTAAATCAAAATATGTACTTTTAATTAAGGTTAGGTGACCTGCATCGTCATGGTTACGATAACATCAACTTGGTTGAGGTTTAGGGAATGATCATGGTACGATTCAGATAGTTGAATGGTTTTGTTAAGTCATCCATCCACCTCAACCTCCTCTGTGGACTCACCCTCACTCCACTGTAATGTTACCTGAGCTCCTCCTTTGCTCCCATTGGCTAAGATTTACCATGGTTACTAGGGCGCTTTGTCATTTGAATGTTAATGGACGCTGTTCTCTGAATTTGCTGGAACAACAGATGCAGTTATTTTTCTCGGGAGAACACCTTCCCTCTGCTGTACTTCTTCATGTACTGAGCCAATGACAAATATGAAAGAAAAAAAATGGAACCTATATTAAACTCTCATAGTCAGTAATGTAGACCACACACACAAGAACTCTGCATGGATGAAGAAACACTGATTATGTAAATAAATAAACACATACTAATATAAAAACGCTCCTCAGCTCGCACGCAAATATAGAATCTCCACCCTTCTAATGCGTTCTCCACCTCCCTGAGTTGCCAGAGGTGTAAGCATGTAAATAGTTGTGATATGGTTATGAGATGAGAATCCCTCCCATACGCTCCAATTAGGGCTCCAGTCTGTCCTCCAGCCACCCCCGCATGGCCGCATTTACCAGCCATAATGAACTGTCAGCACCGATCACTGCCTCATTTGTACGGACCCTTTTCCCCTGTTTTCTTCCTTTTGGTTTACCTCTTTTCATTCTCCCACAAAGCGAAACTGATCCCCCTGAATAACACGGCGATAATCGGCGTTGTCTCCAAAAAAATGTGAAATATGGTTTAACCTTATCTCTGAGATAAGGGCAAAGGTTGGAAAGGCAGATGGGAGGCGATAAAAGGCAAGTAAAATTAGTCTGAAAAGTATGGCCAGCAATATCATCATACGTAGTTTGTTTCCACCTGTGGATGTTTGGATTGATTTCAGGAACTTAAACTTATGATATATAGGCAAGTAAGTGAGTTTCTAAGTGTAAAGTTAAGGCCCAACTTCCAACCACAGAAATACTGTACTGTATCCTTCTCCTAGAAAAGATGCCAGGGTGTGTTATCTATAAACCCTCTGTGGTACCCTACAAGATGTCAGGAGCACTTTTTGCATCCCTCAAATTGATCACCAATCCTCTCAAACTAACTCGGAGTACATGCTGACAAATGTCCAGACTTTGTACAGCTTCCCTCTCAGACATGTCGAGACGCCTTTCCTCGATTCTGTGAAAGCAGTCGGGTCCCTTCTCCTGCCCTTTATCAGAGTCGTTTGTCCAATTTTCACAGTTGTCGTGTCTCTCCTCCACCCCATTAGAGAGACTGCAGGCTCTGCCTTTGGCCTACATGCATAGTCGTGAGAGTCCCCCACCCAGACCCGTCAAGACCCGTCCTCACTCCAGATCCAGAGTTTACAAGTTGCTTCACTCCACCCCCAGAGAGCAATTAAAGACCCCATTCCAGGCCTCTATCTTTCTATTCAAAGCTGTCAGAGTCTAGTTTTGTATGATTTCTGTCCAAATCTCAGAGGGCTATCTCTACCTGACCCCACAAAATCCCATTTGCACCTTTATCTGGTCTGGTGCAACCAGTGATGTAACATATGATCGATTGTTGCAGAGACCACGTCGCTCTGGCTCACCACACTGACACTTTCTCAAAGGTTAATAGCAGAAAGTGTTTGGAGTCCATCCAAAACATGTCAGAAAAGACGGTGCTCAAAATGATTTATTCATTCCTCCTGATACATCATTGAACCTGTTGAACCTGCAGCCCAGCGCATTAATGATAAAATCACCAATTCTGTGGCAGCTGTGGGATCTTCTAATGCATCAGTGGCCGTTTTAATATCCTTGGCTGTCATTTAATTGTCAAATCCAAGTCATTCATTGTCATCCTGAGCTGTTTGAACGAAATAAAACTCCTAATGCATTGTGTATTCAAAGCTTTAAGGAACCTCAGCATATTCTATATTAGTCCTGTGTTTCTTGCATGACAGAGGCATTCATGGCTTCCATTTCTTATACTGAAGGAGATTTCATGTTCTCCAAATCCTTTCACAATGTCCATACGTGCTTATTGTGTGTTTTCTGGGTTTAACTCCCTGACTGCACAGCTCACAAAGGAGTGCATGAATAAGTCAGCAGTTGATTTGTCCACATGCACACTTCATTACAGTGCAGAGAGGTAACCCTGAGAAAGATTTTAAAAAATACACACAGTTTATTATTGACAATAGACCTAAATGACTTGAAACCACTGGCTGCTGGGAAGGTAGGAAGATACTGAACATTCAACAATCAAGCTGTTTGCTTTGGAAAATGTCCACAAATATAAAGAAAAAGAAAATACCCAGACTGGTTCTTTAATACCTTTTTGAGATATTTTCTTTTCTTTCTGCTTTAAATATTTTTTTGCAACACAACAATAAAAATATATTGCAGAACAGTAATTGTGCACAATGCAAAGCAAATATTTCTTCATCTTGCACATCAGTTTTGATTTACTGAGTATCATAGTAGGATCCCAGAACATCTCCAGGACGTATCTCGCTTGATGGACATTATTTTGTTTTTAATGTTATGACTGAGACCTTGAGAAGGAGCCAGTCAAGGGTTCTTTATAACTTTTCTCCACAATAACTGTGAATGAAATAAAGGGAAATAAAGGTCACAGGAAATGGTGATATCGAAATGGGTTTTGTCCTTTTTAGGAAAATTAAGAAAGCTACTCGAATACATAACCCGAGTGGTTCATTGAGGTGAATTTCTGCTTTGGTTTGTACCTCTATTTCGCTAAGTGTTTACACGATTTCTCTGGATTAAGCCCAAAAGCTTTATCCCAAATCAGGAGCATGTTTTCATTCAGACTGATTTAACCTTTCCACATACCACCTGAACAGCAAAGACGAGGCTGCAAACATAACCGACACCTTGAGCACAAACTGTTGATTAAAATTATCTGCATTCAATGGTACAATTAACCTTTACATTCACTCAAATTTGCATTTTAAGGGAGAGGTACGCTCACTTATTATAGGTAGCAGCAATTACAGTTCCATTTGTGAGATCTAGATCAAGCTGCAACTAAAAGCATGTCTGAAATGATTCCTGCATTGGCGTAGAGACCTGCAGAAACATTACATACCTCTTGTTTACTGCAGTGACTGCACTTGGATTTCAGATTTCAACAATTGGAAAGCACTTTTGTTTGAAGCTGGACCGAAAATTGATCCAACTTAAGCAAAGGTCAAAGTCTCTAACAACTGTTACTGATATTGATACTCTTGGGTCTACTTGATTGATTTGCATTTCAAATAACAGAAGTGATGGATAGAACGAGTGCAATATTATATTTAATTCTGAGAGTGAAACTATTTTCTTGCATATTTACATGTAGTGTAGTGTAGTGTAGACTTTTTATTCCAGTCATTAAGTGCATTCTCCATGACGAATCTGAAGCCAAAAAGGAAAATCGGCACTAATGGTGCTAATGGGAATTGTGGCAGGGCTGCTCTTTTGCACTGCATTACATTATAAGTTATCGTCAGATTTGATCCACCCCCTGTAGCTGTGTGATTATGCACAGTTCACCAGTGAACTGACCTGAGCTATTGGTGTAAAAAATGATTTCTTGATTTGATTTGGCTTGATTTCTATCTGCAGCTTGACCAAGAGTTGATGCAGCTTCACTGCTTGTGCTACAGTTCTGAAATACAGTTTACAGTCAGATGGCCGATGGAGCCGTCATACCACCACCACGGTGTAACATCTGCGCAGATCAGTAAGAGTGTAAGATCTACCAGTAAATCTACCAGATGATAACAAACGGCACACACATTTTCAGTTCCATTTCATCAGTATCGAACTTAACACAAGGCGATCTCGCGTATCTTTGACAGTCAATTTTCCCTCTATTTAAGCAACGTCCTTAACACAGGCGATCGGTATCTTTGAAAATTTTCCCTCTATTTAAGCAACGTCTTGAAAAAGCTACTTACACACACACACACACACACAC
The DNA here is from genome assembly GCA_023238725.1 of Scortum barcoo. Classification (NCBI taxonomy): domain Eukaryota; kingdom Metazoa; phylum Chordata; class Actinopteri; order Centrarchiformes; family Terapontidae; genus Scortum; species Scortum barcoo. The sequence continues at coordinate 20,150,178 of CM041545.1, forward strand.
ACACACACACATCACACACACACACACACACACACACACACACACACACACACACACACACACACACACACACACACACACACACACACACACACAACACACAAAATCACCCACACACCCAAAGGAAATCCTCCTGCAGTGCACACAGCTCTGCAATTGATAAATAAAGAGGGAGATTATGATTCCAGTCCACAGCTTCACCAGTGTGTTCTTCTGTGTTGTGCTATCTTGTAAATGCCAGATTGATGTTGATTTACAATGCAAGCAGGCACACGTGGCGTCCTGAGCAAGGACCTGGTTGTAGTATTAGATAAATAGGACTTTGAGTGTGTGTGTGTGTGTTTGTGTGTGAGAGAAAGAGAGAGAAAAAAAATCGAGACCACATTAGTACAAGCTTTTCTTAGCCACGCCATGAAGGCATGTTTCTGTCAGCACATGATAGGCTTAACTATTCACTATCAGTTTAGTTATTTTTGCAACTCCTTCCCTTTCCACTGTCAAACAGTTCTGTCTTCATCCAGCCTACCTCCAATCCCTTTGCATTTTTTCTAATTTTACAGTCTAAACCCTCATTGTTTCTGGCCACATGGGGGCAGAGCAACTCAACAAGAACCTAAGAAACACAGACTCAACATATTATCACATTATGTGTTTGCAAAGAATTGTGTATTTAATGCATCTGGCAGATGCAGATCAACATTGGCATTCATGATGAAACTAACTCCAACATTCACTCTCCTTTTAGATCTTTTTAGACAAGTCTTGCTCTGAAAAATCTCTTAGCACCCTGATGCTCGACTGTGCTCACCGGCTAGTTGTTAACCTCATATGTCTGCTATTTGGCACTGGACAGGTTCTGTATGTGTTTATGAGAGAATCTGTGCTGTAAGCAGACGCTTGTTACAGCAGGAAACTGGACTGTGGAGGTTCAAAAAGCAGCTTTGTCACTACAAGCAACCACTTTCAGATTACACATTTGTTCCATTGTTGGTACAGAAAATATCGATTAGTGGAGCTTCTCCTTGCTGCTTTGTTCATTTAATGTTCATGTTGTGAACAGGAAAAAAAAGGTGCACCCTGCAAAATCATTATGTTGTGATTGATTTTTTTTTTTCCCGAAAATTTTCTCTCCAACTTCCCCAAAACACTATCCTCATCCCAGACCTCTGCATCACCTTCCGTACATTACATTTATTTAACATTTCAAATAGGTCTGGTGCTGTGTTTGCTGATGGTGGGCTCTTTGGTTGGAAAAACAACTTAGCCTGTCAGCTCTGTATGCAGGATTAAGAATGGGGACGTCACCGACGACAGAAAAACTGCCACAAAAAAAATGGCAGCTAACACAGAGGAGATCTGACTTACAGAGGTAACGACTTTTAAATGAGCATATTCTATTTACTGACGTGACAAAACGTCCTGCTCCAAGCTACTGCGGCTTCTGTGTCGACTGAAGATTATGTCAAAGAGACAGATGTGTCACAAATTGTTTGGGGCAAAATACCCAACCCGAAAACAGAAAACGGCCAACATGAGCGTGATGATGTCCGACTGAATAATAAAGTGACATTATCAGGCTGCCAAAACACACAAAAATACACACAAAAATACGCACGCACACACACACACTTTTACACACATACACACACACACACACACACACACACACACACACACACAATGCACAACCTGCAGTTTGGTGGTTCCAGCGCTCAATCCTATCAGGACTTGGCCGTCCAGCAGCTGGGCAACCTTCAGGTCCTCCACCCTCAGAGACTCCTTCACCAGCTGCGTCACCTCCACCTGCCAGTCGCTACCCAGGAGGAAGTTCTGCTGCTGCCCATCCTCCTCTGCGACTCCTCTGACCTCCCCGCTATCAGCCACGAAGTGTGTGAGCACGCGCAGGGTGGTGCTCTGATACTGGGCCGCGCAGCCGCCCTCGGTCCTCTCCTCAGCTGCATCGTCCTCGTCTCTGTCGTCGGTGACCCTCTCGTACCTGCAGGAGTCGAGAAAAAGAGCTGAAGATGAGCGGCAGGAACAAAGCGTGGGTCAATTACGTACGCTTTCCACCTCCATACTCCTCACTCTTAAGTATACTTCAGGTTGTTTTCTGGGGTAAGACGCAGAGAAAGCTCTTTGAGAGAAGTGTTGAGGAGAATAAGATACCTTGAAGGTTATCGCCGGCATAATTCGACTTTTTCCTATCACAATTCAATGCAATTTTTTTTTTCCTTATCACCATTAGCGCCCATGATGTCTAAACCCTCTGATGTATTTACTGCAGTCAGAGCCTCGAATGCTTGTTGTGCTGCAGGTTTTCCCGACCTCCCAAAAGTCATAGGCTCCCAGTGTTTTTTAAAAAATCCATTAAAAACAGCTTGCAGAGACAAACTGCTGCCTTGCTCACTTTCTCATTTTCTTTAAAAGGGCAACTGATATTTTGCTGTATGTCTGCCATTTATTTGGCCGGCGGCGATCACTTTGCAGATATAGCCATCTCAGAAGATATGTTTTCTAACAAATGAATGTTTGCAAACCCAGCAGGGGCTTTTTTTCTTTTTTTGGGCACAGTTGTTCTATGCCAATTTCCTCCAAAAAGTCAAGCTTATGTGTCCTTTTAACACATTAACAGACCAGCATTAGACAGGAGAAGGTAGGACAGAGAGAGAAACTGCACTTCTAAATGGGAGACATTGGAGAAATCCTGCAAAGAATAATTGAAGAGTAAGAGTTGTCATTGTGGATCTAAAAAAGAACATCCAATCACTGATATAAATAGATAGCGTAGTGCAATTTTTAAAAAGAAAAATGAAGTCTTAAAGTCATTACCAGGCATTTATAGAGCACAGAAGATGTTTGTTTACTGTATTGTAATAAAAAAGTCACTATATTTTAGAAAAAATAAGTTAGAACATAATATTTTGCTCCATTAAGGCTCCATCTTTGTTCTTCTCTCTCTGTTAAATGTCTTTTCTAGGCAGTTTGTCTTTACTTCATGATTTACCAGAATGTACTGTACTTCCACAGGTTGCACAAGTTGCACGAATTGCTCCCTTTGCTACCATAATACATCATATTAAACAACAATATATTTCATTTTTTTGATCTCCGCAGTGACAGGTAAAATAAAGTGTGGGTTTGGGACACGGATCCTGTCCCAGAGAGCTGCCCCTGTTGGCGTTTTAAAGAGTCTAGTCGAGTAAATCTTATTTATATAACCTAATATCACAAATCACAATTCGGCCCGAGGTGTTTTACAACACGTCCAGTGCGAGAAACCATCTATCCTCTCACCCTCGACTCAAATAAAAGCCCTTTAAAAGATGGAGGAAGAGCGAAGGAGAAGCAATCCCTCTCAGGACAGTTAAGATGAGAGAAACAGTGCTGTGGCTGTTAGGCGTATACATCACTCTTATCCATCCGCTCGTCATCTTCCATCACTCTTTATCACTGCATATAGGTCTATTTTGTTGTCCTGTGCATCGTCATCGTGTCATTGTCATCTCTCTCTCTCTCTCTCTCTCTCTCACGCTGCATGCCTTTCTCTCGCTCTATATTTCTCACATCAATTTCTGACTTGACTTCCCTGTAATCTATTTTTCAGCTCTCTCACTCTGTTGTCTGTCTCTCACTCTCACCCTTTTTTTTTTTTTCTCTTACACTTTCGAGAACTGCTTGCACCTCTCTCTCTGTAACAGTCAGGTGGCTGGGGGGGGTGGAGTGACAGTGACAGTTTCCATTAGGTTTAATGAGGCATGGCCGGTCAGGCAGAAAAAGTGGCTGACAGGTTAACATGCTGTGGCCCAATGGCTTGGCTTAGCTCCTAACCTCCCTTCGCCGCCAACTTCCCTCCGCTCGCCTTATTCCACATCAGTGAAGGGATGGCAGTCTAAACCAAGGTGACATTTGTGGCTGGCAACAGAAACATGAGGTCAGGTCATGTTTGTAGCAGTGAGTGACCGGTTAGCCAAGGTCTCGGGAGTGTAATGAGGTGGCGTACGCGCTTGTGCTGAATGTGAATGAGCTCACACACTGATGAACCTACGCCAAGAAAACATTTTTTCCCTTCATTTAGCTTACACTGGGTTTTTTTCCCCTCCTCTCTGCACATAAATATTGCATATCATGCATGCATTCTTCTTGCAGTGATGCACTGACTGATGCGATCAGGCGTGGATAGCAGGGACGTATGACACTGCAAGAGAGAACTTTTCTGTATAGATATTTCATGCATATCAAATTTATGATATCGGTCATATTTAAAACATTTACTTTTAATGCTAATTGGGGCTTAACCTCAGAACAACCTAAAACTTCAGTGCCAGCGATGTTTCCCGTTTGTTGTTGTTTGTTGAGTTCAAATTGTGACTTGATGTTTTCACTAACAATAAAATGGATGTATATATAAACTACTTCATTATGTAAAACTGAACAATATAACTGAAAATAAAATCCAGGCTCTGATGAATTGTTTAAACACTGTGGCACATGGAAATTTTACATCCTTACAAACACTCTGGTTAATGTCTTCACTGCAGTTATAGTGGCTGTAAATGATAATTATAATGGCTATAATTAAGTGTAAATTAGTCAGTGTGCTTCAGTGATCATCTGTTTGAATCTGAATAGATTTATTTCTATTTTAATCAGCCGTATTCATGTTTGAAGAAAAAAAATTAAAAAATTTGAATATTTTTATTGCCACCGTCTTGTACGACTCATGACGCGTGACTCACGACGCACAGATCGTCGCGTGCTGCGCCGCTCTTCAGCCCGAGGAATTTTGCCCACACTCTGTAATGCTCAAAATTATTACTCATTTCTTATTCAGCATAAGTATCTTTTGGGAGAACAGTCCAATGAATTATTAGACACTCATTATATCCCCTCTCCAGCTGCACCTGCATTTTATGCCTCATATGTCTGCACCAACAGCACCAAGCCAATTTATTGTGGCCGCCATTTATTTTACCAAGTGAAGAATGTGATTCGGATCCTCATGCGGGGATTGTTAAAAACCTCTCAGGTTAATTTTCTAAATAAAGAAATTTGGATATGGCACAGGGACTATTTAAAACCGCATGTGCTATAAAATATAAAGGTGCTCACCGGACAAAGCGAAAAATCTTTTCTGGACCAGTGGTTTAGCTTGTTCCAGAGTTCAGTGTTAGTTTAAGAAGAAGAGAGTTTCTTGTGCAGGGAATAGCTGCCTTAAAGCTGATGATGTACTGCTACCACACAAGGGTTAATTTAAGGGTAAGACAAAGCACAACATGCAGCAATATGGACGTGATCGACAATCAGGCCTCACCTTCTGTTGCCGCTGCTCACAGGAACCCTCCAGCCCTTTATCTGGCTGAGCTCGGGGTCGGCCACGTCGATGAGCAAGGGCAGGCGGGGCATCCACACGCTCATCTCCAGCTGGGCGCTCAGGAAACTGTAAGTGAAGTTGAGCATCACCCTGCTCTTTCCTCTGGTCTCCTTCCCATTGACATACACGTAATCACATCGCTCTGACACCTGGAGGAGGTAAAAGGGGAGGGAAATAGGAGAGATGGCAGGATGAGTGCAAAGAGCTACAGAAATAAGAACCATTATGAGACTTTAGATTTGGACTAAAGATGACAAAATATTTGTAAGTGTAAATGTAATTTTTCAAGCAGTAAAATTTTTGTAATTTGCTCTGAGGAAGATCATCCTCTGTTCTTTTTTGTCCAGTTGAAGTTTTTCAGCCAACAGCCTCTTTTGAGATGCTGGAGGGTGGAAAGATTTGGCATTGCTTCAATGAAACAAGTGTCAGGTCTGCTCAGTTCCTTTTCGCTGTGTGTGTGTGTGTGTGTGTGTGTGTGTGTGTGTGTGTAAATGCGTGCAGATGCATCTTTAATGCGTGTGCGTGCAGGATAGTAACGCCACTTCGGTCCAACTTAACAGATGGAGCTGCGGAAAAGACAAGAACCTGCCTCGTCCAACCGGAGAACAAAAACGCTCGCTCTGGCCGGATTCTGATTGGCTGGATAAATAAACTCCAATCAGTTAGCGAGCTTCTTGGTTTTTTTTCTCAGATGCACCTCCAACATGGAGAAATGATGTAGCAGGAACATCAGAAGTGTCTGTCATTATCTACAAAGCACCAGAATCTCTTCATCAAACACTTTCTCCCCCCCTCTTGAGGACCAAAATCTATTTAACAATCTGTCATCATATTTTGTTTGTAATCGCTCGCATTTCAATTCATTTCATTCGCAAATACCATCATAAGCTTGATTGGCACAACTGGTAATTTCAGCACATGTCCTCAGTACTGACAATTGGTTCTTTATGACAAACCGGTCGCAGGAAGACTGTCATCTGTCTCCAAGTCTTTGCATATAACTTGGCAGCTTTACTCTCAGATGATGTCAGACCGGCCCCTATCTCAGAGGAACAAAACTGACAGCTTGGTATCTGTCAGTCCTCTCCTCCTCCTCGCTTTCATTTCCTCTTTCTCTTTCTCTCCCACTCTTCCACTTTCACCCTCAGTCTACTACAGAATTACTGTACCTCCTACGTGTTCAGTCTTCCGGTAATGAGAACAGGTTGTGCTTCAGGGGAAAAAAAAAAAAAAAAGTGGAATCAAAGTGGAGGAAGGTTTCAGCTTTGACTGGCTTACGGTTTCGTTTATTTATTTATTTATTTATTTTTGTTCAAATGATCAGTTTCATCAAACGCTCATTATCAAGCCATCTGTGAAATGTTGCTAATGATGAGAAAACAATATCCACCCAAATGCATCTGTCACGCTTTTAAGTGTGTAGATTTTGAAGTGCGGCGTTATTTGATAATTTCAACAGACGTCACTCAAACCAAATAAAGGTTCTGAATGAATTCATTGTTACTGATAAATAAGTTAAATGAATGGTTTCTTGTCAAAGAAAATATGCTACACATTCTCAAAATGTGAGAATCTGCTGCCTTTCTTGGTTTCATATCATTGTAAATGTAATGTATTTGGATTTTTAGACAAAAAAAAACAGGCACCTTGAGATATGGGAAACTCTTCACCATGTTTTGGCAAAAGCCTTACATGTGATTTGCCTTATAAAGCTGATACAAGCACTGGAGAGAACAGAAATTATGTAATAATTACATTTTTTTCTGCATTTGTGGATTTAGAGCAGTTTGCCCTTGTTGCTAATGAACAGCTAATGTTAGCTGATGAAAATGGATTGCATGCTGTAGGTCAGCGAGTGTATTTGGGAGGTGTGTGTGTGTGTGTGTGTGTGTGTGTGTGTGTGTGTGTGTGCGTGTGTCAAATGTCACGGGAACACACAATTGCACAACATGCTCTAATGTGCAGGGTTTCCAAAGGTAACCATGCAGAGAGAGAGCTGAAAGAATCCACTTCACTCCTCATTGAGTCTCTTAAGCCTCTATTTTTGCTCCCTTTTTGTTGTTCATTCTCTCCCTCTCTCTCTCTCCATCTCTCTGTCTGCCTCTCTCACCCACCCCAAAGCTGAAATCAATTTATTTCAACCTGTCACAGCATTTCAATCTCTAGTTTTGTTCCACTTTGTTTCTACACTCTCCATCTTTATCTTCCCCTTACGAAAAGGTATCAGAGACGATAAGCATAAAGATTTAATTGAGATCTCCGGGAGGTGACATGTTCCGCGCCACATGAAAGATTTAGCGCACGACTGATCTCCTGTAGCCCCCGTTATCGCCACGAATGTGTCATGAAACCACGCGCAAATCATCGCCGCTCCTCTTTGGAAACAATCCTTTGTGTTGCTAATCATGCAGGGCAGGAAGTTATCCAGAGCGACACGCACAAACGCAGATAAGGACCCGGCTGAATCCAACTCGAGAGCGTGGCCTACGCAGAGGAGTTTATGACTAAAAAGTGATTAAATGTCCATTTCCTGAAAGAGCGGCATTCGTCACTCACGTCCGGGTATTTTTCTGCTGCTGGACATTTTCTAAAGGAAGATTTCGCTTATAATTCACTAAAAGATGAATTGCCCTACTTAACTGAAATTCAGGGCACTGTGCTAAAGTGATTTTTTTTTTTTTTTACATGATTCTTGCTTAGAGCAGCAAGCGTGCGCTGTTCCCATCATTTTAAACTATAAAAAGTAAAACCATAAAGCACATCCTGGTGTGAGGTTCAGTGGTTTATCGGGCACACCTCAGGGCTCTATGTAATTGTGATGAAGAGGAGAGACATCAAGTCTGGCTCATCTTAAAAGAAAAAAAAACACTTTTGATTCTGTTCGTTGGGGTTCATATTACTATTTGTCTGAATTTATGTTCAAATCAATCTGCCTTTTAGAAATAAAGGCCTGGGGGGAGGATATATTGCAATCCCAAGCTTTCAAAGTAGTTTTTAAGATTTGATAGACATAATTACACTCCCCAGCTCTCCATCCTTTTTCACTTTTTTTTAATTTTATTACACAATATTCTAATGGATATGACTTGGAAGCCAATCAAAAGCAACAAGAGTCCACTGAGTCACGCTGATTCCTGCCCTCACTTACTGAAAAGTGAGGGCAGAGTAGGCGACTGGCATCAAAAAGGAAACCCTTGGTGTGTAGGTGTGTGCACCACTATGCTACATCATGTCTAGAGGAGAGCATTGTAATAAAAGAGGGCAAGTCCACAACCAAATGGGAATTCTGTCGAGTTAGCTATGACTTATAATAGATTAGAGATCACTGCATCTGCAAACAAAAGAGTGTTTTGAATTTGCATTTAAGGATGCTGACCCAGTCACAGCCTATCATTTTTCTAACACTAATCATATCTTATCATAGCTCTTGACTGCTAATATTTGATATCAGAGCTCACTTGAATGCAACAATGGGGACAACTGGGCACTCAGTACATTACTGAGTGAGCTCTCCTGTGTTATGTTGCTAACACGTCTGATTATCTGAGAGATGCAAGTTCAAATTCCACGTGTCTCGATAAGGCTTCCTTGTCAAATGCTGCTGTAGCCATATATCCACAGCACCACCACACATAATAGCTGGTGCATTAACCATCTCTACAGTCCGGCAGAGCAGCTGAACCCAAAGCTCAGTTTTCTGATTGGCAACGAATGCATCATGTGTCATCTCTTCTCTCTGTAGTACCTGCAGGGTGTTTCCCTGAATGGGTATTGTAGGTGGACAGGAACGACATGCTAACTGTTCCTAAGCATCATGCAAGAAATATGGTGATGAAAAAAAGTTTAATGTGAGGCAGTAGGTCAGAAATAAACATGCCACCGTGGCCCTTCATGGGGCTCTGTGTGACAGATCAGCTTTGTCAAGCACCCTCTTATTACACTCTGTTAATGCCACTGTGCTATAAGAAACAACTTATTAGGCAATCGTTGTGGGCTAATGGTAACTAACGAGTAGTTTCATGATTTCTGTGTTTAATCAGGGTGTCTGAGTTGAATTATCTCTTTAGAATAAAGATCTGATGTAAATGGAGGCAATTGATACTTACTTCTCCCCAGTTAGTGAATTATTGGGTCTGTAAAATGATATGAAAATATGAAGTCAGAGGAAGCGTATTTGGATTGCTTATTTCTTCTGAAGAAACCCAAATTAGTTAATTTTGTGTCGTGACTGATCCATCAACTGAGCGCTCGTTTCAGCTCTACAGTCATCCCAAAAACGTATGATATGTTTCAAAAATGGGTCGGTGGTAATGGACAACATATACAGTTTGTGGTGGTGCAGGAAAATGAAGAAAACCACCAATATGATCCTTCCAGTTTTAAGTTTGTGGTAATTTTAATGTGAGGTCGCCACGGTCCATGTCAGGTCCGAGGACTTAACCTTAAAAAGTTTCAGAGAAACAGTCACAAGATGAAGATGCTGCCCAATAATAAAGTGTTTTATTTTGAGTTTCCTTTGAAAATAGGGTGGAAAGGGGAGGGGTACCGCTTACTGTTCCCAAACCAGGCGGGTGGGCAGCGGGAGTGCGCTACCGAGGTCAGCGTCACAATGTGTGGTACTACTTCAGTGGATAATTAAACCCTTTGAGAGATCTTCTGCTTTTCTTTCTCTCTGATATGCATGTGCGGTACACAGAAACCCACAAAATCAGCTTCTCAAATATAGCACAGGCACACTCGCAACGCTTCTTTTTCCTCTCACACATACTGACAATTAAGAACAAACAGTTTATTTTTCTCATTTCTCTCGCTTCATTTTCTTTTTTTTTTCTCGCTTCTCTTTCTGGCATAATACAATAGGGACATGTTGAAGGGCAGATTTTAAATCTAATATTGACACAGTAAAAAGCTCAATCTTTACCTACCATATTCACACACTGGATTATATTAGAGCTTTTGAAACGTTAAAATCCTGTGTAACATTTGCCAAAATGTTCAGTAAGGTCTCAGATTAATTACCTATGTGAATGAAAATCAACTCACAGAGATCTGAACCTTCTTTAAAATATTAAAACAATCATTTTATCACCTTTATGATTTGTTAAAGTTACGTTAATGGTAGGTGGTCATGAAGCTGCAAACCAAGGCTGAGAAAACTCCTTTTTGGTGCTTACAGTCAGCTGTCAAACCTTTTTCTATGGAGCAAATAAGCGATGCAGTAACATTATTTTAACATCATATAGAGTAAAATGAGGAGAGGAGAGTTCTGTCAGCATTGTTCGCTCTTCAAGCGGCAACAAGAATGAACAGCAGCTTCTTCGGCTAATGCGAATCCGAGCTGCTGTCGTCTCAAATTTTGGCTCTTCCAGCATCAGATGACAATGTTTAGATGCTGCGTTACAAAGTAATTCAAAGCAGACTAGCACTGAGTTTTCTCACAAAAACACTGCTCATGTGTTCAGTCTAAACTCCTTACAGTAAAATCACAATTAATCAGGGTATCTTGTAATTTGTGCCTTCTTTGTGGCACAACATTTAACAAACAAAATAAGCCGGGCCCTGTTTCGCTGGAGGAAATTCAGCACCTGCTTCCTGGAGTAATGTGCACGATCCACTTCTGCACCACATCCATCTTTTTTTTTTTTTTAATTCATGCTGCTTACCCGCCTACGTGCCACTAGAAATCTGACCGTGAAGCAAACCAAAATAAAGGCAAATTGGTTAAAAAAAAAAAGCCATATAATAAAAAAAGCAGCTGCTCCAAACACATGGTCCACTAACCTTGATAACCTGTTCATCTGTTGACTTGCACTCCACAGACTCCGTCACGTCAGAGACCGCACCGTCTGTTCCCACGGTGACCACTTTTACTGGCACGGCCACTGTTCGACCGGTGAGGACGGCCGTGTTGAGGATCTCGGTGTCCTGCGAGGGGGAAAACAGAGACATGCAGATTAGAATAAGTCCTGACAACACAGTAATTGTTGGGACTCACAAACAGAGTGTGAGATATTCTGATTCAGACATTTATATTACATTTATATTAATATTGATATTTAAGATGAAGAAATGTTTTGATAAGGATCCCTAGAATTTGGTCATTAAAGAGTGGGGGGCGCATTTTACAGTTGAAAGGTATAATGTGCTCTCTATTTACTATTGAATGAAGTCTTCCAAATTAAAAGATAAAATCTCTGATCTGATACCCTTACTGTCAGGACAACCCTCAGTTTTATTATCTGGTAAGCTGGTTAAGTTTAACCAGATTTAAGAACAAACCTGATTAGATTAAATCACGTTTTTGGTTAAAAATAACTACTTTATGAAGATTAAGGACCAGTCGTCATGGTTACAATAACAACCACTTGCTCGGGGTCATTTCCCAGCAGTCTCTTGTGTATAAAAAGTCTGTTTTCTTGAGCCGTCCATCCACCCCGACCTCCTCCCGCGACTCCTCTGTGGCTCTATAATAACATGACCTGACTCCCACCTTTGCTCTTGTTTTGCATGACTGTGGTGTTCTTATTTACATACATATATATGTATTCAGATGCATACATACAGAAAGTTATACTCAAAGTAAGACTGGGATTTAAGACACTATCATCTCCTCTTTAATGTATGTGCAACGACAAAATGTTCATGCATGTTTTTAGGATCGGTTCCCTGTTGCTACTCAGATTCACTCTAATTTCAACTAATTTCCACTCAGTGTAAGTGTATAACCTTTCCTGATGTACTAAGTGTCTCGAACTAAAACAGACATTTTAAGCTGAGTGATGATTGAGATGAAGGTGAGACACTTGTATCTGTGTGTTCAGTAAACCTGTAAATGAGGACAGTATTTATTTACTTACTGCGGCGCTTCTTAAAAGACTAGTTCCAAGTTGCTCTATATCAACACGGCGAAAATAATGACTAAAGGGAAATAAAAATACAGATATTACACAGCGGAGCTGAACTGCAGCATGTACGTAACCCTAGTGAGTCACCATAAGTGCACAAATAATAGCAAATATGAAAGAAAACAACATATACAGGGGTGGCAGAGCAACAAATTTAAAAAGGCCAATGTGTAAGCTTTTAGAAGTTCATTTTTTTTCCAAAGTAGCACTGACTCAGCTGAGGGGGAGGCTGTAATACAGTGTTTGACCCGACAAAATAAAAGCTTGTCGCCCTTTTGTTTTCAAGCTGGACCGAAGAGCATTCAGCAGCGGATCTGAGAAGAATTATTTCCTGTAAAGCTTTTCTTTGAGTCCTCCTATTCATATTTCATTCAAGTATTTAATTTATTACAAACTATAATGTAGTTCATTATAGGGTGTTATAAACCATTTATTAGGTGTATCCTAATAAATGTTAGAAGTCAGAAGTTAGAAGTTAATGTTAGAAGTCTAAAAATCGATGAAAAATATGAGATATCATGGTTTGGTTGAAAATTGAGGCGTGTCATAAGAGTATCAATGAGTATAGCTTTGAGTCGCTGCTTGACTGAGGAGAGGACTGCGAGTGACATCGCTTTATCACATTTCATAGCTCCCTCTCGAGCTGAAAAAAATGCTTTATCCAACTTTTCACACGTGCAGTAGTACTCGCCAAAACCTGGGTTGAGTTCCCGTTTTAACAAAGAGGTAGGATCACAGCCGGAACTCATCTCGAGTGAAACGACAACAATTACACTTTATGTCAAATTGCTGGCGTTCGAGCGATATCACCAGGTACACTTGAGAATCGAAGCCCTTATAAGGGAGCGGGGAGAGGAAAATGAGATCAATTAAGACAAAGTCTGGTAATCCTCCTGCTCTCAGTGCTGGCTGTGCAGAGGATGTGCTATAACAGTGGATGCTGCTCATCACAGCTTAGTCTCAATAAAAGATTACTAAGAGGCCTAAACCTTTTGAAAGGAAAAAGGAAAAAACTAGTCTCCAGACAGGTTTTGTTCATCAAAAGTGGCGCCTCTTTGTTTGCTTTGTCTCTTCACCCTGCTGCTCCTTTTGAGAAAAAAAAATCTAAACTACAGATGAAGGAATCCAGAGCGTCTTAATAAAAGATCTCCTCCTCCTTGTTTCTTTCTCTCTCGCACGTATTTATATGTTTTATGATAGTTCTCACTGACATCAGTTTTGGAAGTTATTTCATCCAGGTTGTCAATAATCTACGCTCAAATGATCTTTGAAGAATGGGGGGGGAAAAAACAGGGAGTATTTTTTCCTTTTTATCCCTTTCTGCTGAAGGTGGCAATTTTCAGTATGGAGTGCGTTCTCATTTTCTTTACAGAGAGACCCCCGAATCCAAAATAAATAAAAAATAAATCAAACCAAAAATATAGGTTGCCGTCAGTATCGCTTCTCAAATGAACGTTTTTCTAACCGTCTCACAGTAATGTTTTAGAAAGGTGGTGACTAAATTAGAGTGAAATCATTATTAACTGTCCACCACTGCTTATATTCGGGTTCTTTTTTTTTTTTAAAGTGAACAAACTTTTGAGTGAAATGTGATTTCACCTTGAACTTCTGGTTTTTAAAAACACCTTTGCAAAAATGCTTGCAGGTGATCCAAAGCTTCTCTCACATATATAAATACGTGAAACGTGTGAGAGACCTCTGTCAAGCACAAATATTTCTCACAGCATCTGTGAATTTGTTTGGTCTGCCGCGAGGGACACAAAATCTGTTCCCTGAAGTTGGGCAGAGGCAGGAGGAGACGTGACGCTTATGGCGCTCAGCTAAAAAGCCATCTAGTTTCATTCTGCAGATAACTGATGCAGAATCGTCAGGCCTCTGACGCATTTCAGGTTTCATGATGAAATCATACGAACTCGTGGGCGTACGCTAGATGTGTTCGAGTTAATACGTGTGCTGGGAGTTGGGCAAAATGAAGGAAAACGCAGATGCAGCATGCCACCTCTCCGTTCCCCAGCTCGAGTTCCATTTGCGAGGTTCAAATGATATTTCTGCGCACCACCTGCCATAAAGCCAACACCCACCATCTGAGACCTTCACATCGGCACTCGTCCGTTCTTCTGTGAGCCATGAACATCTTTCCGTCTGATCGTATAATTGTGAACAGTCTCTGGCGACAAATCAGCACCTTAAAGAAGGATCATTCAAAACACTACGCTTCCATGTGCGATGGTTAAGAGTCTGTTTTTACGCTTAATGAGCCATTAACACCTCAACACCACCATGAAAAGAGAGGTCTTAATGAGCTTCTACGTATTACGGTTTGTGCCACAAAAGGAACTGAACTATTGAGTGAGGATGCATAATACACAGAATCGCAAACACACAATCTCTTGACTGGAATTAAATGAAATTTAGAGAGACAGCTGGAGTGACGCATGAGACACAAAAGTCTTTATCTTTTTCCATGAAATCTGCCTTCCTCTCACCGGGCATCGCCTGGCTGCCTAATAGCCTCCTGGGGTTATGAGGGGCTGAGATGCATGTCCTATTCATGGGGCCTATTTGTACACAACTGCAGATAAACACTCATGTCTCCAAATGGTTGTATTGTCAACCTACACACACACACATATACCCACCTAGCTGAGCCAGAAAAAAAAAAAACAGAGGCATGGTCCTCTCCTCACGCAGCAGCTTATCTTAACAACCTCTCATTGCAGGGCAGAGAGGAGAGTAAGAAAAGAGAAGAAAGACGGCGGCGAGAGGAGAAGGAAATCAATAGAAGGCCATTACGCCTGTGTGCAGCCGGGGTACAGGGGTGGAGCGAGCGTGTGGGGGCTGATACGGTCGTGGATGAATGATGAGCAAGGGAGCGGACAGCCTACAGAAGCATCGTTTAGAGAACAGTGACCGTACGGGAACATCTGCAGACCTCAAGGACAGACACCAGAGTTGAGAAATCAGGTGCAAAACTGTCTCAGAGTTTGCATCGGGGCATTTAGATCCGAAAAACTGCATGCAGGCACAGCGGGATGAAGGTATCCGTGGCCCGGATTCATCCATTTTTAATGAGGCCGCTACAGTTTGAGCATATCCACATGTCGGTCAGATTCAACTCAGCAGGTAAATTCAGTTTTCTCATGAAACAGCAAATGTCGTCATTCAAAACCCCATCTGGTACAATAGATAGCTCCACATACTTTTATCACCTCTTAGAGACCTGAGGTAATCAATAAGCAGCCGACGTCCTCCGATTACAAATAAATCAGGTTGGACGGCTGTCTGCATCAATATCACATCTTTATGAGGGAAACCGGGGCCTTCGTTTGGCTACTCTTCGGTAAATTAATATAATCCTAACATTTTACTGTGCTTTTAATCCTAATGTACTCCATGTCACTGTCGCTTGGTAATTTACCGTCTTCTGCAATAAACCAGTTGCACATCAGATCACTGCCTTGTAAATAAACGATGTCCGTCCAAAAAGAACAACTGGTTTAAAGTATCTCTAGAGATTTAGTTATTATGATCGTTCGTATAAAACAAAGGGAGGAGCAGCTCAACAACCAAAGCAAACGAGCATCACACGAGAAATGCACCAAATGTTTAAGTCGCCTTTTTAAAAACGATCAAAGAGAAATGATGGTCTTTCATGAATAAACATACATGCACCAATCTAATTAAAAGAAGCAGTGTACAGAATACATTACGTACATTGCGACGTATATCAAAGAAGCTGCACTGTGAGCTTAAAAGGCGAGTAAGACAAGTGAGACTCATGGTTGTTGATGTATATTTATTCAAGGGGAAAAGGAGGAGGAGGAAGGAACGGAAGGAGCTATACGAGACGTGTTTAGCTTAGATCAGGACCCTCAGCGCTGCTTAACAGTGGTCCACAATTTATTATTCATTGACTGAACAGATGCCTCTGACCCAAAGAGAACCACAGCTCGACTCTTCGCTAAGCGGCCGAGATTGACAGTAAGCTCGCAGGTCCTGTACTTTGTTGGCCTCCAGCGCTTCTGAGGGTGATTCATATTGCCACTGCTGCAGCGCTCTCAGCTATTCAGTTCATATCAATTATCAATTAAAAAAAAAAAAAAAAGCAACTATACAGTCTCCCCCTGCCACTCACAAACATCCGAACATCTTGTGGCCTGTAGCAGGAGATAAAATGAAAGCAAGGGGCAAGGGAATCAACACTAACACATTTTTATTTATTTATTTTTTTTTTACTTTCTTAGAAATAGTGATACGGCAGCAGGGGACAGCAATGTTCATAGAATGTAATCTTTTTATGGTGATGGGTTGAGGGGGGAAAAAGGCGCAGGAGCCGAGCTATTCTGCACTGCGATGCTGAAGCTGGAGCAAGGTGCTGATAACTGAAATGACAAGAGGATGTGATAGAACGGGCAAAAAAAAAAAAAGGAGGAAGATGTAATTTTTTAGGTGCAGCTGCTGAAACTTTTTTCTAATTACCAGGTTTGAGAGAACCTAAGCTGAATAATCAACTCCTGTGTCTCCACTGATTTAACACGATTGGCAAAGCGAGTATAATTGCAGTATTAGCAAATAAAGAGTCGGGGGGATGTTTGGGGCATTTTGCCACGACCATGAGTAGGAAATACCATCATTGATTATTAAATCAGGATGTGCAGTGATTTATATTCTCCTCATTAATTAAATATTGATTTATTACATAACCTGTTGGCCTTACAGTCTGTTTTTGTTATGGTGAACCGTGAGCTCTGGATACTTTTAGTGAGATTAAATATTAAGCCTCCGTTGTTTTTTCCCCTCCTCATACTTTCTCCCTCTTTAACATTAAGTGAGAAAATGCCAAAGTCAGCAGTGGTAAATTGGCCGCCCCTGATAAAGCCCGTACATATTCTGAGGACCTCTCGTGCTTCTGGAGGCCATTTGATTAGAATAAGCCCGTGGAGCCGCGCCGTGCTGGACCTCGGCCCTCGCTGGCCGAGTGAAAGACTCTCAAGCCAGACTGACAGGGTGAACAAAGGGTGAGGAAAAGGCAAGCCAGCAAAGAAATAAACAAACACACAACAACAAATTACAGAATGGACAGGCTTAGCTTCAAAGTAAAGCCTGACTGACGTACATGGGCGCTGCAGCATGCAGAGGGAGGGGAGAGACGGTGGGTGGCGGGAGTGAAATAAAGTTTTTGTGTGGGTGCGTCGGTGCAGAGGACGAGCATCCAGCACGTGTGTGTTTATTCATCCGGGGAGTGCTGCTCTTTCTCTGCAACGCTGCCTCACAGTTTCAACGATGCACACTTTAGGAGATGCCACGATGCCCCCTCTGGCTGCGGAGCAGCTGAAGCGGAGCAAATGGGGGGTTATCTGAGCCGCTCGAGGGCAGCTTGGCCGAGGTCTGTGAGCAAGACGGGCAAGATATTCGCTTCCAATGTATGCAGGCTGGAATCCACTACATATCTTGTTCTTTTAGATGAAATATACCTTCCATTATGGTGGCTTCTGTGGCATACTCTATTTAAATCATATGAGTATTACATACAGGGATCCATACTGACTTTTCCACTGGCAGTACTGGTGTGTCCAACATCCTGTGGCCTGAAACGTTTACAATAATGTTGCTCCATATTTGCTGGGCATGCAAATGCAGGCAAAAGCTCCAGACAGACCTTTAGTTAGCAGCTAAAGAAACTTAAATTCAAGCAGAGCATTTAGACTAATGCACGGAAAAATTCGACCCAGTGGCTGGCATTAATAATAACTATTATAAACTAATAAAAACCGCCAATCTTCTTGCTGTTGTTTGCTCATGACAGTCATATAAAGGCATCGGTATTAAGTTGAGACAGTTTCATAACCAGTTTAAAGCTCCATAAAGCCGGTTTAAACAAATATCCATGGTATCAGCCTCAAAACTCGAGCTCCAGTGCAGGCGTGCGTTTAATGAGAGAGAAAGGCAAAATAACAACAGCCCTCCAGAGTAAAAGACTCACCATAAAACTACAAAGACTTTTGGGAGAATAACCGAGACCAGTGACAAGAACCCAAACTGGTGCTGAATCCACGAGGGAGAGGAGTGAGAGGGAGAATTAATGTCATCAAAATGCACAGGAAAGAGACAGAATGGCAAATTGCATTGCCCGTATATACACAAGAGGACTTAATTAAGCTATAAGGGGGCATTATGGCCGCATGCAGATGTCTAACGCTGCCTTAAGGATACCTAACATGCCGGTGGAAAGCCTCGCCGCGCAGCCCATTAGTGCTCTGCCAGGCCATTTCCAAATACAGTTCCTGACAGCGTGACAGTGTGACTGATGGCAGCCTGCTTGAATACCGCAAGCCGGTCCTGATGCTGTGATAGCGCTGTGTGTAAATGACAGATATGAGAGCTGCTCTCTTTTTTTTTTTTTTTTGACTTATCAGTTTTTCTCTTGCCTGCAGAGGACACAACTTATTAATTCTGTTGTCCTTGTTGCCTCGGCCTGCCTCAATCTGTCAAAACGCCGGTGCAGGGAAAGGCTGGATTTTGCCAAAGGCTAATTATTCCAGACAACAGTGCTCACCAAAAAGAAGAAAAAAAAACGTTGATATTTTAAGCCTCATGCTAATGGCTCTGATTGTAACGTTACGGGACTGTGACCACAAAGCTAACGTTATTGAGCCTGAAATGGAGTGAGTTGCAGCAGCTATGAATAAAAATGCTAATGATAGCGTTTGGGATGTACTGTAAAAAGAGCTATGGGGGCCACGCTGGCTGTCTCCCTTAATGAGAGAACAGAGAGGCGCAGCAATAGAGAGATCAAAAATTCATGGGAGGATGCAGTAAAAGTAACACGCTCTCAGTTGGCATGTTCTCTGCGTGTAGCCCCTTTCAAGCTCGCTAATGAAACGCTTTCGCCGTCTGCCTTCCACGTCTACCTTGTTGGTTCCCACTCGCACCGTTCAGCATCTCTCTCTCTCTCTCTCTGATTCCCCCCTTCAAAATCTGAATAAGCAAAACACATATAAAGCATGTATAAAAAATATATATATATGTGAGGACGAGCCAGTATTCACGAGTTGACATGACATCATAATAAACAAGACCTCTTTTGTACAGTAAGAGGAGGAGAGCGCAGCGGGGGCAGGAAACTTTCTCCTCTTCACTTTGTGCATTTAGATCATTTAAGAGTTTTTTGGGCTTTTAAATCCATTGATTTTTTTAAAAAAGAAAATCAAAGAGCGCGTTTTAATCTGAATCCGAGGAGCCCCGGGGGCAACAGAGTCTCTAAAAGATGCACTTCAGCGCATCTTCGGTCCTCAAAATGAACTCTCCTCTCGAATCAACGTCTGTTTTCCAACCTGCTTCAGAAAGTTTTCTGCTATTAGCGCGGCGATCTCTTTATCTGCCTGAGCTGATGATATATTAAATATTCTGGAAACAAGAGAGACTGCTTCGTGTAATTATCTCATCCCGATGGCTGAATTTGTTTTCTCTCATTTTTTCAGAAGAATTGAAGTTTAAAGTGAATGTTAAATGGCTTGTTAAGACAATTGTTTTCTGTAGCCTTTTCCAGCATTGAACTTTCATTCAGAAATATCAAATCAGACAAAATATTGTGAGTCGTCGATTGAACTGCAGTAGAAATTGCTCTTCTTTATTGTTCTGGAAAAAAAGGACTTGTTTTGAAGTGAAGGGCTTTGTTCATCGCTGTAAGATGAACATCCAGTGCTGAATGTTTGAGAAGACATTTCTTTAGCAGGCTCTTCCTAATCTGTCCAAAACTCACTCACCATTTTTTTCCCCGTCTTCCTATGTGCTTGTTTTTTTGCACTTCCTTCCTTCCTCTCTTTCCTCCCCTCTTTTTACATCCTAAGATCTCCTCACCTTCGACCTTTCTCCGTCGGCGCTATTAACGCGTCACAGTTTCAGTCAGTCATCCTAAAGGAGAGTTTACAGAAGCTGTCAAATCAAGACAGCAGCGCGTCCTGTGTTTCATGCTTGGCAGGTGGATGCTGTACGAGCATGTCTGCGCTCCTCTGTAGGAGTGTAGGAGTGCAGGCCGCGAGCGATGAGAGAGAGACGAGGGTTTTATTGAACAGAGGTGTCTGGCATCCTGTACACAGACGAGCGCCGTCGAGTGCCAGCAATGATCACCGTCTGCCTCAAAGTTCTGCTGCAAAGGTGGAGGCTGATGTCAGCTCCTATACCTCGGTTTAATCAAACTATTTGTTGACTCTGACTTTTCTGCCGTTTTTCGAAACATATTTTACTATTTGGAGACCCGCTGTACTCGATGAATAATAGAAAGATATCGTATAAATGCTAATAAGCTGCAAAATGAAAATGACAAAGAGGCCGAGGCGTCTAGTGTCACATTTGTAAAGCTGTATAACCATACTGATATGTGTGCAGTGAAAATGTGATGAGCAGGTCAAATAATATCAATAAAACCAATTCACTGAAGTCATCAACCACCAATAATCAATGTTTCTCAGTAATTAAATATGGACAGCATCCGTTTTCAGTAACAAAAGAAGTTTAATATTCTTTACATCGCTATTAATTGTCTTTTTTTTTCTTTTTTTTTTACAAAAGGCTGCTGTTTCAAGCTTTACTGTGTACGATTTTAAGTTACTTTAACATAAAATCTCTACATGAAGGAGTAAATTAAGTCACATAATAAACAAAGAAAGTAAAATTACACATCACTACTACTAAAGTTGGACAAACTTCAAGCCACAACTTAAATTTGAATAGTTATTGTATAAACTTATGTTGAAGCTTGTTGCCTTGAAATGTTGATATATTTCAAATCTTACATCTTTATTTTTAACAGTGCCGACTCTTTCCGCATGAAGGACATTCAGCCAAAGATCAGCTCATCCTGTCCTCTCAGTTCATTTCAAACTAAACTTTTAGAGTCTTTCAGATCACGCTACATGGCATGTCATCCTCCACAAACACTCACACGATGGGTATTCACATATCTCAACAGGAAAACACAATCAGAAGAGACTTTTCTTCTCCATCTCTTTACTTTAAACAGTCAGTTTCATGTGATTACCGAGGCACGCTCTACTGCTGTTTTCATATTCAGATGTGTCCCCACTATCATTTGGTCGATCTTATCTACCATTAGGAAAGTGACCCAGTCCCGTCTCATCTTTTCTGATTATTAGTTTGTCAGTAAGCGGCCGCTGTTTGTCTGAGCGACGGTGAGTAAATACGACCGTCGCCCGTGTTTACCGGAGCTTTGTTTGCAGCTGTGCAGCTTTGCGTCTCCTTGTTCCTGCTTTCAATGCACCAGAGAAACGTTTGGCTGGTTTGTGTTCAGTTAAGAAAGTCGGTTATGTTCAGTAAGTCTTTAAAATTTCCATCTTAGACATTTACATCGTCAAGGCTCCAGCAGTAAAATTGGTGATTTAATGTTCAAAGGCATTTTTATATTAAAAAGACTAAAAATAATTGAGCCTTGACTCTTCTCAATACACATTTATAGACTTTATCTAAACGGTTTTATCCATCTTATTTAGACTTAAATATCGTTATTGCACAGAATGACTAGGAATTTGTATAAAAGGTTTTTATTAACCTTCATAACATGTAGGTTGGATCCTGTTTTTTCTGTTTATTTAATTCCTGCACTTTCAGGACTCATTTATAAAGTGTTTTTAAAAGTTGCTAATTCAACACTTTCTTGAATGCATTTCCCCCGAGCCCGGCGACCAGGTGTGCATCAGACAAGACGTGCTTAGTCTGTTTCTTAAATAATAAAGTCACAACAGCTCTGACAAAGGAAACTGTTCACTTTTACAAAGACAGTAAAGGTTGGGAAATATAGTCAAAGTCTCACAGCTACCCTGCTCACCAGAAACCATAAATCAGTGTTGAACTATTGCCTCACCAAATTGCCTTAATAAAAGTTTATGAAGTGCTCGGAGGCATTAGATTTTTTTTACGTGGCCATAATCAGCGAGGAAAATTAAAAACTAGCCTTATCTCCTTGTAGCATACCGAATGGTGTTTCTTTCATTTTGGAAAAAAAACAATTTACATAGTCATTATCATAATACAATTAGCAAGCTGAAGCTACTTGCCAATTCATCCATGTTTGGACTGTCTAAATCTAAACTCAATTAACTTCTCAGTCAGAAAACTCTGAGAGTGGCATTAACCAGATTACTGACTATTAAAAAGGCCAAGGTTTGTGTGGAAAATACTCGGGCTCTGGCTTGTGAGACCAATGTATAATAGCCAATTTATCGTTGTTCTTTCTGTCCCTATTAACGCAGAGTTTAAATGCTCTGTGGGCAGGTTTGTTAGCCTACCACGCAGTGGTGAACGACTCACAACGAGAATAAAATAAAAATAAAATAAAAATAAAAAGCTTTCTGCAAAGTGCAAAGGATGCTTTTTATTCCACTTGATATCTGCTGTTACTAACGGATAAGATAATCCTGTTGTCCATTATCAAACACACAGCTTAATATTTGTCCTTTCATACTGTGTGAAAATATAAAGATAGAGGGGTGCTGTTATCACTGTTGTTTTTAACTCCTCAGATCGATGTTTACAATAATTGCACTCAAACAAGTGGAGGAAGCGGTTGCGTGGTAACAGCCAAATGGGATGTAATGTGGGTGTTCAACTTTTACCTCACGCAGCTGATTAGCTCCTTGTCAGACTCTGATAGTTTGCTTCGTTTTGCTTCTGCTGTGTGTGTGTGTGTGTGTGTGTGTGTGTGTAACATGTTACATGTTACGCTGAAATGTGAGGATTCACTGATTTTCCTTTTTTAATTGCATTAGTAATCATTTTAATTTGCATTTGATGAGTTTGAAGTTTTTATTTTTTTTACTTTTGGTTGGACTAAACAAGCGTTGCGAAGGTGTCTCTTTGGGCTCTGGGTAATTGTGATGTCATCTCTCACCATTTTCATAATTTTTCCAGAATTGCAATTTAATTGATCAAAAGGAAAAACATAACCTCAAGATTTACCCGTGATGGAAATAATCATTCATTGCAGTCTGATAAAACAGTTCAATATCTGTGTGCATACACACACGCTTCCAACAACCCTCCCCCGCTCCTCACCATGGCGAGTGGCACGATGCCACCCAGGTCCTGCGGCGCCAGGCGGATGAGGGTCGGCACCTCGCCGGTGAGGGTGCGGGTGAGCGGATACTCCACCTGCCACGTCACCTCCCTCTCCCCCTGAGTCACCATCAGCCCATTCACCTCCAGATCCACCTGCAGGACTCGCTGGTAGCCGGCTGCATCCACTCTGCTGAGAGAGAGAGAGAGAGAGAGAGAGAGAGAGAGACAGATGATGTGTGTCAGGAGTGCATTTAGATAAAAGAGAAGGGCAGGGAATGGGGAGGGGACCGGAGGCAGAGAAAGATAGGTGGCAATCGAAAAGGCACATGCGAAAGGATAACAAGAGAGAAATAAGGTGGGAGTCAAAAGGAATGAGAAAGTAGCAGGGAAAGGCAGGCAAAAGGATGAAGCACAAATAAGAGCACGGGAGAAGGTGAACACAACAGGAAAGTACAAAAAAAGAAAAAAGGAAGGAGGATGAATACAGGATGAATACAGTTAGGCTGCGAATGAAGAGAAGGATTAGAAAGTGAGTGAAAAGAGAAGGTGGAAAAGGGGATGTGGAACAAAATAGAACAGACACGGATGAGGAATTAAATAAGGTTAAATAAGGTGGGGAGAGAAAGATGGAGGGGAAACAGAAGCGAAATTGGTGTTTATCAGCCATTAACAGGAGAGTTTGGTGTTGTTGGGGAAAAAAAGGGGGGCAGAACAGCAGCTGAGAATTAATTGCATGTTTTAATCAGGTGTAAAGAAAAGGTGTAACACGAATACTTTAAATGTAGAGGATGCTTCTGCTGTGCTGTGAGCAGATTTTTGTAAAGGGATGCGCTGTCCCTTCCTAAAACTTAAGCACATCTCACAATCTGATATGAAACTAATTGCGGCACTATTGAAATTCATTCTCACATCCACACAGAACCATGATGCTGGCATAAAAAAAAAAAAGCAATTTATTTTTTCCCTCTCGCAATATGGAGCTTCTCTTGCAGAGATTGCCAGGGCCGGGCAAATAATTTTCTCTCAGCTGATGGAGATGCAAACAAAGCAGAAAAAAAGCAAAACAAAAAAAAAAAACAATGAATGCAAAATAAAATCCTCCAAACTTATTTGATTTGCTGAGCGCCGGGTTTGATCAAGCTGCTTGCCTCTCTCCCTTATGTGTTCTTTGTCACAGTCAAAGCCCAATGCAACACCTTTTCCAGCAGCCGTGCAGATATACATGAAATACAATTCGCACTCGGGGATCTGGAAGTGATTGCCCACGTGTCGTGCAACGCTGCTTCTTTAGATGACAGTAAAAACAAAAGCTAAAGGCAATTCAAAGAGGCGATAGATGTATGTATGTATGTATGTATGTATGTGACTTTGGCTTTAGTATGAGTTTCTTTTTTTTTTTTAATGAATACTCTCTATTTCCATCCTAAGCTGTATGTTTGTTGGTGGGTTGTTACACAATTAAAACAAATCTGCAGAAAGCCCAAATGAAGCAGGAAGAGGAGGAGGAGGAGGGTGGTGTGTTGCGGGTGTGAGATCCAAGGTTTTCCTTGAACATATTTTGGCCAGTCCCGTATTTAAAACTCCCCCTTATGTGTCCACACTTCAGATGCCAGCCTCACTTCAAAGTGCCGATTTTAAGGATCCACTCTGGTAGAAAAGTATAAGGGAGTGTTGGAAGCTGAAAATCAGTGTGGATGGAAACAGCTTGAATCGCAAATCTGGTTCAGGCGGAAAAAGCTGTTCTGTTTCAGTGGGTGATATTCTGGATTATACCTGATGTGTTTCCAAATACCGCTGAGAGGCCATAAGCTCGGGGCGAGTGCAGGTGAATATTGGTGTGAATGTGGCCACACAGCGAGCGCTGCTGCGATGCGATTCTGTTTGAACGCGGGAACACGGAGGTGCAGCGCAGGAGGTGGTGGTTCGCTGTGATATTGTTCACCCTGTTGAAAATCTCCCTCTGACTTTCTCTCAGTTTTTCCCCAAAAAATACATGCCTAACACTTCTTTTCTTTTTTTTTATATCTTACACTAAAGGATAAGGGTGGTGCTATTTTTCTTGTTGTCAACAAATCCCATGAAGTCAACAATGCATTTATCCTGCTAACACGTAGCTTCATCTTCTGTGCCGCAGAGCTCCGTCGTCTAACTATCAAAACAACATAAATCCGTCACACCATCGCACTCTGCAATATGTTTGTTCATCCTGATAAACAGGCGCTGTAGTTTATTTTCTTTTTGACGATGCCACCCCACCACGTTTAATACTCAGACCACCAAATTTATATTAACCCGCAGCCAAAACTAGTCCCCAACAAATGCAACATATACTCCTGTTTGAGTAATGGTTGGTTAACACTACAGTGGACAGTTGTTTAATGAAATTATTAAGCCTATAAAACAAGTGAAATTATATATTTTTAAGATTTATGTTTTTCTTTTATGCCTTTACAGAGAGTGACCTAAAGAAACGACAGGAAACGATGCAGCAAAATCTGAAACATTTTGAACATGAAGATGTTACAGATCACTGTTGCTATCTTAACCTCTAAGCCAGGAAAGTGTCTCTTAAAGGAAATGTGTTCACTGTAAGAAAATACCAGCCATACATCCTTTAATATTCACTGACTGACCTTATTCAGTGCAATCAAGACATTACATTCATCTTTCTGCAAAAGATATACAAGAACAGACGTTTCTCCTCCTGCCTCCGGTCTCCACTTTACATTTATCTTCATATAAATGTAAAATTATAAGCAGTTCTATATTTACATAGTCGGGAATGGAGCTTTTGTACTGCACGACTCCAAAAGTAGAAAAAAAAACTGCTACTGAGTTTCTATTATAAAAAAATGAGATTTATGAAATATTCTTGCAAAATGAGTTGTGATGACATAACCAAGAAAAAAAAGCTGAATAACTATTACATTAGAAACCATATACTTTTTTTTTTTTTTTTTTTAAAGCATGCTTTCATGTGGGGTGCAGTTTAAAATTTCGGTTTCGGTTTTCCTCTTTGAAATCCACTTTCTTCTCATCAAAGTTAAGCATCAAAAGCAAATCAGAGGGACCAGTGAGAGCACATGTCTCACGCAACCCATACTGCAGATTGTACTTCTATACGGTTAACCATATTAACTGATTAGCTGAAGCTGTCTATTTTTTTTAAAGGCTGCAGACAGCGAGCATCACTCGCTCACTGGAGCTCTCTTTTCTCTTTTTCGGCGAGTGCTACAGAGCCGCAGTGGGACATCCTCTGGTGCCTGGCGACACGCTGGGCTCAGGGGTAGCGACTGCAGTGATTATGTGGTTTTACACTTATGGGGTACAATTACAGCCAAATCAATTATCTGCAACAGACAGTCGCTCTTTACAATGAAGCCGCAAACAATCAGGACTTTAGTGCTGAACACTACAATACAACTCCTATTCACTCCCTATTCAATCTTTTCTTTCCCTGTGTTGTCTCTGTTATTGTGTTTTTCTTGTTTTTTTTTTCTTCCTTCCCTTTTAACTTAATCCTCTGGCTCACCTGCAGTACTGTGATGCTCCCAATAGAGGGCGATTCTCTCTCTCTCTCTCTCTCTCTCTCTCTCTCACCCCTTCAACCGGCTTGTGTTTTGGATGATGAATGTCTGCAGCCCACCGGTTGGAGGGGTCAGCCTGCTTCCTCCATGTCTCATTAGAATCATAACCCCTCTGCGTGCCCTTTTCTCGGCACAATTACCATACAATTCAATACACTCGGCTGGCAACTATCACCTCCGCGGCGGGGACGAGGGGTGGACGCAGAGACGGAGAGAAACGAAACAACCGAGCGGGAAACGGGGGTTAAAGAGGGCCGCAATAAAAGTGAAACGTCTGCCGGGATCACAGAGCTGACTGCCACTACAAAAGCCGGCGATGACAAACGCGGCGGTATCATAGTTTGTTGCGGTGAAATGAGGTGGAAAATCAGTCATGTCATTTTGAAGAGGCTTTTGAGGTATCTCCATTTGTCAGTCCCATTGTCGGGCGTGAAAGCACAGACGAGGTAAAAGAATCCGCTCAGAGGAGGAAATGCTCTGCGCGCTTTCAGTCGAGAGTGAGATACATTTCAAACGCACCCTCGGAGTAACAAAGGGGAGAGAGGCGGCGTAACGGCAACAAAAAAAAAAAGACAAGAATGAATTTCCCTTTTTGTTTGAAAACAGGAAAATAAAAGTGGAGCGAAGGAACAGGAAAGCCCTGTTAAAACATGCAGCCATGTTTTCCTCTTTTCTCTCTTAACACCTCTGTGGATATCTGACTCTGAGAAAGGCAGTGAAAGGAAAAGTCTCTTCCCGATAGGGGGGCAGGTTCCTTTCATGCACAGCGGTGATTTGGTTAGCGTCGACAACAATGATGCATCAAAGACCCGAATCTGTTTCAACGCAGTGAACTGACAGCGAGTCCACAACAATACATGGAGAGAGGAGTGTGTGTGTGTGCAGTGTGTGTTTGTTTGCACTAAGATTAATACCTCAAACAGCCCCATTCAGGTAAAAAGGGGGATGTATTTTTGTCCATTACAGGAGCCAACAAGATTGGCTTCATGGCCGACGACTCGTAACTCGTGTTTGCTCGGCCGCTGTGAGGACACGCTGTAAATAAGCTTGAGGTTGGCAGCGATGGTGCTTTCTGTGTGGTCAGATTTCTGTGGTAGGATTTTTTTCTTTTTTCCTGCCAGTGACAAGTTGTTTGCTTGATTTGCCATGGATGGGATGTTTGCTTCTGTCACACTTTTTCCAAGCCAGTGTTGACTGCGGGTCAGACGAACAAGAGAGGAGGACATCTGCGTGAAAGTACAGTCCAAGAAACGTGTTAGGACGCGCAGCAGTGATTCCTGGCCGACTCAAGACATTTTTCATATAACTCTCTCTTTGGTATTAATCTATTGGCAGCCTGGTAATGTTAAGCTGTTGGCAATTTTGATATTTTCCACGAGATATATTTGCTGTTGCTGGATGAAAGACCGTATGTCTTTGTGGGAACATGATTTTAAGTGAGAAAACCACCATTTGCCATTTTTAGTTAGATTTTTTCAAAATTTAGTTCTCTTGTTTTGTGTATAAAATGTTGTAAAGTAGCAAACAATGCATGTCACGGTTTCTTAGAGCCCAAGGTAATGTGTTCAAACACTCAAAAACCCACAGAAATTCAATTGACAGTGATACAAAAGAGAAAAGAGACATGCAGCCAGTCCTCACATTTCAGACAAAGATTTAATTGATTATTAAAACGGTTTCATTTTTCTCTTCTTTGGTTGAACAGTTTCAGCAATATTTTTCATCATTTGGTGGGTTTTTTGGTTGGGAACAGGAAAAGCAGATGGTGAAATTGTGCGGTACGGTATGCACAGTTGCCTCAGCCATAATTGAATCCTGACATGTGAGACCAGCAGTAATTCAACAAAGTAGGTGTGACAGTAGATGGGATGAGTTGTGATGAGGTGCAGGCCATCTGTCCACACATAAAGATCCACCTCCCGCTTTGATCTCTCCTGTGTTGGCCAAATCTTGTTCAAATAAAAAAAAAAGAGTAAAATCTTAATTAGCAGTTATTTGAGGGTATAAACAAACGAGAAAGAAGCAGAGGTCGTGCACAGCTGGTCGCTCATTTTGTTTAGTAATCGTAGTTCATTTAAAGAAGACCTTCATCTGGTAAGTTTCCAGGGAATTTAGGAGAATGTTTGCTCCTTTGAATATTCCTTTAATGATGTAGTTTGAAAGACATAATGGCAGAAATGCTATTTAATATTCAGAATTTACAAAGTTTGCATTTTACGTTTAAATGGCAGCTTGAATTTGATGGCAAAGGGTTGGCCGATCCTTTCTATTTCAACGTTATCCAATCGTGGTTACACAAGATCGCCCACTTATACGGTGACTGATAAAAGTGTGTGAAAATATTATGTCAAATACATAAACCGTAAAAAATACTGTGAATGTTCTTTCTAACATTATTACCTGATCTTTAATATCACAATTTCAGAAGTTCATAATTAAGGGTTTAAAAATTCACTCGTCACTCGTGCTGATTAACGGGGCTCAGAGAAACACCTCTAAATGCACAGACGGTTGCAGGTTCTACAGATTATTTTATAACATCTTAGCTCTTATAGTAAGTTAGTTAGTTTACACTTTAACACTGACAAAGACAAAAACAATAGTCAATCAATCCTTCAACGTTTATTTACTAATCAGCCTAGCACAAATGCACATAAATAGCCACCGCAGGTTCTTACGTATGTTTGGAAAGAGAGGGGTGAGGGCAGGGGTATTTAGTTTGTTGAAATCGGAAACCTCACCACCAGATGCCACTAAATCCTACAAACTGCCCCTGTGAGACTTTGAAGGATATAAAAGTTGTAATATAATATATAATATAACTCTTGTCTTGGTTTCTGATTTATTCATGTTTGAAAAATGTCATTTGAAAAATTCAGCTGATATGTGTTAATGGACTTCAGAGGCTTTTCACAAGGACAGAAAACAGCCTTGTTCAATACCATGTGAAAAAGATGTTCTTTGAAAAAGACGTGCTGTCAAGATACTTGTTGGGCTGTTTCTTGGGAACCAACAGAGGCGTGGCTTGTTCTTACCTTTCTGTATCTGTTTCTGAGCTTTAAGGTTTTTTGCTTTTGAAACATTAGGTGTTTCATACGGAAGCTGAGAATGGCTGTGCTTGCAATTAGTTTTATTATCTTTGTTATCTCGTGATAATAAGATGATTAACGCGTTATCACAAGAAAACAAAAGGTCATTTCCTTTTCTTCCTTCTAATGTTTCTCTCTTCATTTCCAGTTTGTTTACAGCCAACGGGTGTCTGCAAAGTCTTCATTATTTCTATAAAATATATATAACGGCTTTATTTGAGCAGCTGCTGGCTGAAACTCCACATTTAGGCCTTAATTATTGTTCAGTTATGGATCCTCCCTGACAGTCATCACAGTGATCTTGAAGGTTGAAATCAGCTGTGCTCAAATGAACCACACACTCATTTTGTAGTTCTCCATAATTTATATCGTTCATCACGCAATACGACTTTTGATTTCGAGCTTTGTTTTCTCGAGGTAACGACATAATTGATTGACATGTGATCTTGAGAGGGTGCAAGGCGGTTCTTGGCTTCCATAGTTTCCTTCTGTGTCCAGTTTTTCTTCTAAACTGAGCTAATTGACTCAAAGTTTACATGCAGGCAGACGAGAGCGGTACTGATCTAACTCCCGGCATGAAAGTGATTCGGCGTACTTCCGAAGTGTTTTCCAACTCTTCCTTTAATGGGATTCTCATTGTGCAGAGACGATGTTTGAGTAAGACGGAGTCGCCGTCTCTTCCTGCCCTGTATGTGACGAGACGGATGATTGCGTTTGCAGCTGTTTTAATTATCTGTAGTCCGCTTACTCTCCAGCTGTGTGGCTGAGTGTTTTCTGTGTCTGGAGTCTCAACATCTCTATCGCCCTCCCCGACAGAAATACGTTTTGATTCTAATTGGTTTGAGGACCTCAGGGGAGAAATCGGATAATACCGCCAATGAACAAAAAACCCGGTGTCAACAGGAGCTCCATCTGCTGCTTACGAAGGTGTCGTTATAAAGGTCGCCACGCATTAATAGTGAGGACTACCTCTCACTAGAGCAGCTCTGCTGAAGCCAACCCCAGTGTGTGTGTAATGAGGTCATTTAGCCTGATGTAGTTGGGGGTCATCAGAATATTGTGATTAATAAATTAGGATCTGGTAGCCATATTCTGCATGTATATGTGTGTGTGTGTGTGTGTGTGTGTGCATCCCATGGGAGTCCAGGCTCCCTTCTAATGAGTTTCACTATCTCAGGTCTAATATGTGTCTCTTCTCCCTGATGATGCTAATGAGATCCTGTTGAATGTAGCAGAACTCGCCCCCGACACTCATCCTCCACGCCTGCTCCGGTGAGCAGCGGACCCGAGATGCAGCTGAACGCGATCGTTTTGGAGGAGGGTGTTATGGGCGGGTTATTCAGCCAGCGGGGCCATTGGAGGCCCTGTGGGGGGGGTTGATGAGCAGGAAAGAGTGACAGAGAAAGAAATTAACAGACAATAAAGGCCTCAGCGTGAAACAAAAAGTGCAAAAACAGTTCAAAATAGCGAATCATGATTTATTTATCATGAAACGCCCCAAATTCTTCCCCAAAGACGACTCACAGTTGTTAGTCATAAATGTACAGCGCTCGTAAAACACATGCGCTGTAATCCTAACCTTGTGCTGTCTGGGAGGGGGGGACCGGTGGCTTTCCATCCAGCAAAGCCTGTTTCATCTGCGTGGAATGAATGTGTTTATGGAGTGATAAACATTGACACATGGCAGACAGATAATGAAAGAGATCATAAAATGAAACCATGTCAAGAGGCAGATGAAATGTAAAATAACCAATTTATGTATGCTGGAGATTTCCCCCAGGATCTATCAAACCCACAGCGTCAGTCCTGTCCCTGTCAGTACAGATTAGTTTGCTCTCACAGTAGGCCTACAGAGTGCAAAAAGGGTGGGGGGGCAGTGGTGTTAAAGGCTGAAAAAAAAGAGAAATATTGCAGTTCTTCTCCCAAATTGCCTTTTTGGTCTGTCTCGTCGATATTTTTCTGAAATAACCCCCTTCTGTTTTTTTTTTCTGTTGATGCTGCACCTTGCCTCTCAACTGCCTACTGGTCTATTTTCTTTCTTTCCCTGTGCCATATTTTTCCTATATTCCTCTCAAACGGTGTGTGAAATGAGAGGATTCGGGCTTCCTGCATAAAACAGATGTGACTCCACGCATCAGCCAATCAAAAGGCAGCGCCGCCACTCTGCACCACAACGTGGCAAAAGCCAATCGGAGGCTAAAAAAGCAGCCGAGAAACGAGAAAAAAAAAAAAACAACACAGGCATCTCCTGGAAAATTGGAGATGTTAACACGGTGCAAAAACTCTGCAGTGAGCTCTTCTTCTTCTTCTTCTTAAGAGCAAAATCCGAGTCAGGTCTCGACTAGAAAGGCGATGTCGAAGCAGTAAGTGAGCTGTTTTATTTAAATCATGACCAACATCATCAGTTCGTTTTTCATACATTGAATTATTATTTCAAATAGTGCTAATATTAAAATTCCTCCCACTGTCTCAACAGCAGGTTTCCGAAAAGAAATGTTAAATGTGATGAATGTGAATGTGAAAAAAAAAGTGGCAATATTTTTCCTTCAACATACTGTCTCTGAAATACTCTACAGGGTGCAACAGGGTGCCTGCAAATGTATGTAAATTGATCACAGGAAAAGGAAAAAAACATATCAGGGGAATATTTCATCTGTTTGTCCTCAAAACAGAGATGGCAGAAACCAAACCCATCAAATACATTTTATATTTTTATCAACGCAAAGGAGTTTAAATTGAATGTATTTCTTCACAGCCAGTGTACAGTTTTAATCAAAAGCCACTGCAAGATATTCACTGCCAGCACAGATCACATGTTTTCTCTGCATTATCTGCTCCTGGTAATTTATCATGACCAACATAACAGCAGCGTGGCCGTGTGGAGAGCATATCTGTTCAGGTGTCAACAGAACAGAAGTCAAATCAACTTTATTTATGAAGCCATGTTTGCATCAAGGCTTTATAATCTGCACTCTGCCCTTAGACCCTCGACTCAGATGAGGATGGATTGCAGATATTCATGGTGTCCTGAAGATGAATCCTACTGACTGTTTTTTTGGTAGGTCTGTCTGTGAAATACTCCAAAATCTGCTTGATGGAATGGCAAAAAAATTGGTAGATGTTTGTGTTCCTTTTCGAGACAAACAGGGATCAAGTTGGTGTTCCCATTCAGTTCATCCAATACATTGATTCATGACCAAATACCTGCAAAACTAATGACATTCGCATCAGTCTCAGCTGTAGTTTGCATTTATTTTGCTAAGTAGCAAGCATGCTAACACAGTAAACTAAGACGATGAACATGGAAAATCTTCAATCTGCTTAACATCTGCATGTTGGCATTTTGATTTACAGTAGCCTCAACGCTGTGCTAAGTTTAGGAAAAATGGTGGTTTGGGCAATATTTGAAAATGGGATGTATTGACCTTTTCTGTATTTACCAAAAACATTATTTTTTCCTGAACCTAGAGATTAGACCCCACATAAAGGCCACAAATGAACGCTTAGTACGCCCCAAAAAAATCAGTCCTGTATTCTCATGGTTTTAGATCTGCAGTAAAATAAGGCTCCACTTCCTCGATCGAATAAGAGGATGCTAAAGAACGTAATGCTGAATGAATGAACAATTTCTGAACAGATTTTGTAGAAGTTCACAAAATGTTGACAGTTTAAGCGGTGATAAGAAAATGCATCATATAGTTTCACTGAGGTGTTGTGAAGATATGCATAAATTTGATTAAAAAAAACTTATTATGAATTGCAAACAGGGAATACTACGGCTAGTTAGTCTCAGAAAAAAGCAAATAATTGCAGCCTCTAAAAAGCCTTTGAACATAAGTGTTTACTTTTTACTTGTGAGTCAGCGCCGCTGTAGTACAAGATTAAAGAATTTGTGGAGGTGAGTGAAGTCCCGGCAAAATTAGACTTTTAAGAAATGTTTTCCTTCCTGTCTCTCTCGATATATGCAATTTTTCAAATGAGTGAATTCCGTTGACGATCAAAGCGCAGAGAGACCGCACAACATCTCCTCGAGGTACCAGCATCCGCCCTTTTTTGACCGCCCGCCGCCGATGCACTCTCGAGGACCAGCTGGCGGCTGCGAGATGCGCCTAAGACAGCAAGTACAATGCAACATAATCAATCACTGTATAAACACCATCTTCTTTCCCCTTATTGATTTCTGCGAGCTGCAGGAGTGTAAAATTCTCGAGAGGGCCACGGTGCTCATCCTCTTATCCTGGACAATAAGATCAACTCAGTGTGACTGGCTAATCTCCCAGAAATGACACTTCTTCTTCTTCTTCTTCTTTTCCTCGTTGCTCGCTCGCACATTATACACATACACGACAACGGATTAGATTAAGTTGTCCGTTTCATTATTTGCTCTCCCTGCTGCTGTCCAATCTGGTGGTTTGAGGCTCGGCGTATTTCAGCCTGAGAGGTATCTGTTTGATCGCGCCAGCTCGCGGTTTCCTTTTTATATTTATATCTTTTCATCTCTCTTTTAGCTTTTGGCTCGCCACTTCCTTCGCTTCATTTATTCCCCCTTCTGTTTTTTTTTTTTTCTGGTTTTGAGTCAATCTATTTCTCAATGTGCCGCAACATTGTGGGAAAAGAGGAAATTTGCCGTCACCCCTGCCCTCTGCATTTCAGTCATCTTTCCTCCTCTGCTTTCACAGGGACTTATAGATACAGATGCTTATATATAGATAAAGCTGGTTGTAACGTCTAAGCAGAGAAAGCGTTTAAACATATATTTTTTTCATTCTTTTTCATGCTGTACCTCTGATGTTCTTGACTTTTCGACAGTACTTCTTCCAGTACTTCTTTCAGGTATGGCATAGGAGACTGAATAACTTTCAACTTGCTATTACCGGATGGACACCTACCATGAAGCTGGTGTCACCTCAAAGAAAGACGCCTTGAACTAAGTGCTTCTGAAAGGCTGGAGAGTCGATATGAGATATAAGGCCGTGGAAAGCTTTTTTTGGGTCATTCTAAATTAGAGACTAGTGTTTGCTTTTGCAAAGATAGTCGTGCCACTCCGCATTTATTCTGCATTAGTGATGCAGGCTTTTCTAACGAATTCCTCTGGGAGTGTGAGGCTAACGCGTGGTGCAGCCATATCTGAATGCTGGAGCCAATGAGATGCAGATCTTCCCGTGGCCTCTCGCCGCAGGCATCAAAGTGTGACCTTGACTGTATTAAAGTTGTAGGGAAATCTTGGCAGGAATTTTGAAAGAAACTGTTGCACATGTTTGAGGATGTGTTAGGATTTACTGACAGGTCTCTCAGCCTATCACGCTCAGGGAATTTGAAAGTTATTTTGTTACCTCCACAGAGGATTCGGTCCAAATCTCGATTTTCTGGCGAAACTGGTGAGATGTGGCGAGCGGCGCCCTGAATGTGGGCGGCACAACAGGATGATGAGTGTTAATAAATCATTGCTATTACATGGTAATCTAATAAGCCCTCTGGCTATAATGCAAATGAAGAGGGTGTGGGGAGTATTTTCATTAATGTTGAGTGGTGGTTTTCTTACTGTGAGCTTTTTTTTGGCACATAAACATTATCAGGTATGTTAGCTAAACATGCAGCTGACTGTTTCTATGTAAATTTTTAAATTAATTTTTTTTTTTTGTGCCTGATTTTTACCTCCAGTGTAACCCTGCCTCCTGTAGCAACAATCGGAGGAGAGGTTAAATGGAAATTTCCATCCAACGACAGGACCAGAATTGTATTTACATTGGCACAGTTCCTGATGGAGAGCTTTTTTTTTTAAAAAAAAAAAAAAAAAAGGTTAAACAGTCAATAATGGATTTTTGCATTTATCTACACTGATGGATGCAAATTAACCGCATAATCAGCCTCTCATCTGGATATTTCTTTCTCTTAAATTTTCTGTTGCCAGAAGCACATTTTCAACTGTCCTCACCTGCAAGAGGACCTCATTTACTCTAAAATACAAAAAAACTGTGTCCTCTGGCTGCAGGTAGAATAAATGCGATGTACACGGAGAGCGAATGAATGAGAAATGAAACAGGTAATCAACACGTTTTTACAATCTGAACATTTTTCTTTGCAACACAAATGTTGAAATAAAAGCAAATCTGTTTCTGATCTTGAGGGAGTTGTGGCTGAAAAGAGCTTTTTGTATTTCAGAAAGTAATTTTCAGTAAATTATAATGAATTTTTATTAATTTTTTTTCCGATTTCCGGTGTTCACAATACAAGCAGTGTGGTGTCTGTTGTGGCCTTGCTGTAGTCCTCTGGGCTCCTGATTGCTTTTGATCCCTCCAGTTCTAATAAAGGTATCCACTTCTCTTTCATTTGAGTTTGGTGATGTACTCGTGTCATTTTATTGTTATTTTTTGATGCTGTTAGATCATTGTTTGGATTTCTATCTCAAATTTTGTTTGACCCTTTTCTGATTTTGCAGTTTTGTTTTTGTGGCTTTTTTGGGTTGGGGGTATCACTGCTTTTTTATTTATTTATTTTTTTATAAAAAATACCACTACCTTGTGGGTGAACTTGGCAGCTCAGCTCTTCAAAATGTACCAAAATCTTGTTTATATTTCAGACTTTTCCATGCATCATCAAAGCAATGCCCTCTTTTATATGCAGGCTCCACAAAGGCATGTTACCTTGAACCAATTGAGTTTCATCAGTGGTGCCCGCATGATTTCGAGCCACAAATCTCCCTCTCTGTCTCTCTGTCACACACTCGCAGGTACAAATGAATTTAAAAGCAGGCAAGAAACCCTCGTGTGTGTGCAAGCACAAACAAACAAACCGACTACCAAACAGCTCTCTGCTTCGGTTTATTAGATCGGTATATGTGGACGGGGTTAATAAGAATGCCAACCCCACCCTGACCCCTCGCCGGCCCAAACCCTTTACTTCTGCTCCCTCGCCTCATTAATCTGTCAGGTAAACAGAACCCTGTCCTCCTCACGAGAGAGGGATTCAGCGAGAGAGAGGCACGGGGGGGCTCGTTCTGCCGTCTCTTACATTTCTCTCCATCTGGTGTTAAACACAACAGTCGAGCAAACAACTTCCTGAGGTGTCGGGCATGTGATCTGTCTCCTGCTTCGCACCTAAATGCAGGCAAAACACAGGCACGCTCACACATGAATTTAACTCTGAATTCAGACAGGTAATTTGCAAACTGGTGAATCTATCTAAGCCCAGTTACGCTTACCTTTTATGATAGAAATGACACTTTTGATTTGTCTGATCACGATCCAAAATATCAACAGCAAATCCTCACACTTGAGATGAACAGAAGCAAATGTTTTACATCTTTGTGAGATTAACCCTTTGATTACCAAAATATTCAGGGATCAATAGTCTTTAAACCAGCTAACCAATTAATCAACTAATCGGCCCAACAAAGTCTGTTAATTTGCTGCTGGAAATACCTCGACATGTTCTTGCAGCACCTCAAATATAAAGTACACCTCAAAGAGAGCTCTAAAGCATTAACAGGGGCCAAGGATTCAGCCGATGATTTATTAGAAGATGAAGTGGATCAGAGGGTCTGAGCCGAGGGTCCCAAGGCCAATAGGCGCGCCTTATCAAACACCACCAGGCTCCATGGCCAATCTCCAACTTATCTGTGGGCAACTCCCCACCAGCGCTGGCTTCAGTTACTGATAAAAGTCAGACTGAGGAACTGCAGAGCTTTGTGCAGGAGAAGGGACTTTGCTTTACTGTTACTTTACTTCAAATTATTAACAAGCGCGATCCAGCAATTTATGCTCAAATGCACAAGAGAAGCTCACATAAGAAGACTGTAGTTCACTTTGATTCTAGGAAATGGTGCTTTGCACTTCTAATGCGCCCCCACACACAGTGATGGTTGATTTTTCCCATCAGATTGCGGGTTTCTGTTTAACTTGACAACACGGGCGCCTGAACAATACATAAAAAAAAACGACAAAACACTTCAGACAGCCGAATAAGTTGACCTCCTGTTAGGTTCCTGATGATTTCATGCATCAGCGTCTTTGGCTGCATTACCTGGATTAGCCACAGCGCCAAGGCCCGATTCACGGTCCCAGAGGGCTTAATCAAGGACGCCTCACTTCACAGGCAGATACACTAGTTCGCTGATAACATGCAGGTCAAGGGTATGGTAGAATCCACAGTACATATCTAATTCATATCACGACTTATTAAGGTAGAAGGCTGGATGGAGGCGAGCGTAGAGCGTATATCTCTGAGTGGGAGGATGTGATATAAATCATTCCTAGAAGATTAAATCAATCATATTTCATTAGTGGCATGGCGTCCATTTTGATTTCCATTAATGACGACAGGTTTGGAGGAATAAATAAGACAGTGTTTTTATTTTTATCACGTTAGATTCAGCGGGGGGGGCTGTTTCCTCTGCGGAGCCTTTATAATTGCATAAAGGACGGCAACACATAGGGACTGCCACTCATGCAAATTCAAGATCAATATTGCGGATCATCTAACGATCACATAGTTGGCTGCCTTAGACTGCTGTGGAAATCTTTTTTTAATATGAAGCAGGCAGCGAGGAGAGCACTTCGCCGATGCATTAATGGCCCTACGGGTAAACACAGGAAAATAAGATGTCTGGATGATAACTTAAAAGGATTACTGAACCCTATTCAAATATTTTTCATACCAAATTGTATGCTGTACCTGTGATAAGCCAATTGAGGAAAACAGCGGTTCACAAACATACAAATTAGACCACCTGGGAGGGTAATTGCTTTGTCTCCCCTATCCATCATCTATAACAACGTACTTTCAAAATACCGTTCACAGATTCAAGGGTGCAGGAATCTACATGCACGAACACATAACTGCATCTTATCTTCGTCTTACCCTGTGTTTTTTTTTGTCTTTTAACACACACACACACACACACACAGTCTAAGTGTCTCTGTTTTGTTGTGCTGGAGTGTACCAATTTCAACCTGTGTTAATTAGACAGATTACAACACAGGACTAATCAAAACTGCTGCGTTCTCCAAGGCCCGAACTATTCTTTAATTTCCCACTCAGTCAAATACACATAAATAGAAGCACACACACACACATACAGATATCCTCGGCAGGCAGGTCATTAACATCCGTGCGTCTCGCTGATGTATGGAGAGTTCCTCCATCGGAATCAGATTGTGCTGAAGGGACCTTTGATTTAACTCAGGTTGTAAACGCGGTCCCGCTGGTCCTGCTTGGTCTGCCCATTGATTGTGTGTGTTCATTCGCCATGTGAGTTAAGCGCGGCGCAATCAGAAAGAACAGCACGAGCCCCCCCTCCCGCCACCGCCTCCCTCTGACCTCGCCCCCTGAGCTGAAGAGGACTGAATATCGAGCTCCTTTCTCATTCAATCCTCACTCTACATTGATCTGTCAATTACTCCGGCTCCTAACGACTCTCCAGCGCAGAGTGAGGCTGCCTCATGGACACATATTCACTAACCCAAACAGTGGACATTTGCATGGGCTCACAGTTCATGGGGTGTAGTCAAATGTTAGCGCTGGATGAACAAACCATTGTCTATTCAGATCAGCTCTTTTTGCACGCATCCACGCTGCAACTGTAGCTCCAAATGCTCAAATTCTCAAATTACACCCAATGCATGGGATATAATCGTCATCTCCTCCGTGGGATGTCGTTATTGCTCATAATAACAAAATGCATATGTGAATGACAAATGCCTGCTATTTTTCTAATGACAGGATTTCCATAAGAGAATCCATGTAATAACTGTCATGCATTTTATATGAAGGGTGGAGAATGTGAGAGACGGAAGTGATGAGAGCAGTAGAAGATTGCACCCCGCACAAGGCCTTGGGCTATTATTACCATATCATGAGAGCAATCAATCAAATTGGGTTAAAATGTACATGCTGTTTCGGGGCCACTTAGACACGCATAATGAGATCATGAATGCGGCATAGCTTCCATATGGGGCGCAGAGTGGGCTGTTCACACTCACGGGACCCCAGGTAACCTGTGTGCGATTGAACGCAGCGTGCAGCACGGGCAGCGACACACCTTTGTGTGTTTGACGATCCGCAGTTCACGTTCTGGTTGGCTGCAAAGCTCAGCCGATTCAATAAAAACACCATTTCCCCCTCCAGCCCTAATATTTTCTTACATGAATGTATGTACGCCACATTGCAATACATTAAATTTACAAGAAATCAAATAAACCTTCAAAACAATACTCCATCTTTCATCCCTGCATGTTTTTGACCAATGTTTATGTGTAGATAAGCAGCTTCCACCTGAGCGGCGTTGTGCATATACTTGCCTGTATTCTTCACATGAACATGGAGGACCCCCCCACGCCTCATTATGCACAGTTAAAGTAGAGTACATCAGAGGCTCTGTGCATTAAGTGAGACTTTATCTGCAACCCAGCTCTGTGCTCCATAATACTGTAAATGTCAACCGTAAATGTCAAATAGTAATCTTTATCTATGTACTGATTTTTGTAGTTTTTCTAAAATGATTAAGTGTGTGGATTTCTTATATAATAACAGGAAATTATACTAGCTCCTTCAAGCATGTCAGTCAAACTGCGACTTTAGGATGCAATTCCAATTTAAGGTAAAAGGGAGGCAGATGAATGCTTTTTCTTTTTTCCCTTTTTTTAATTTCCTGGAGCTGTCCCGCCCACCATCCACACTTCTATCAGCCCCCTAAAGAGCTCAGCTGTCTCCGCCTCTCAGAAGGTAATCTCACATAACGACCAAAAAGGATACATGGAGGGAAATCTTGAATGGAAAACATAGCGATGCACAGCAGAGGCAATCTTGTCTAACTAGAATCTTTATGGACTATTTATACAGGAATCGTGGCTTTCTTCTTTCCCTGGCACACTGCAGAGTATGCTAATCATTTCAGTCTAAAACAAGCTTGGGGTTTCCATCCACCCCCCCAATCCCAATTGATGCTTGCTTCCTCTGTTTCACAGAAAGACCCTCAGAGGCTCGTGTCACCTCCCTCAGCAGATGGCTGGGGCAAACACGGAGTGACAAGCCTAGATTTCACTGATGCTTAAAACATGATTTCACCAACTGTTGGGAAACAATTTGAATCTTTAACCTATTTTCACACCGGAGCTCGCACTTCTTCCATCAAAGGCTCAGCACAACTCCGAGACAGCTAACTTCTCAGAAAGATTTTTTTTTTTAAACCCTTACCCTAAAATACATCTCACTCAGCTGCAATATGTGCAAACATGATGAAACGCACACTGTAAAGCACAAATTGTTGGCTCAGATATAATGCCATTTATCCCGCTGTGTTGTTGCGTTGTCACTCAGACATAAGACTGCGGTGCTGTTTTTAGATAGCAGCCCTAAGAACTTTGGTTTACAGGCTTGCATCATTGTGTAGGTGTTGTAAGGCTGTCTTGTCAGTCTTTTAGAGAAAGACTTGCTCCCACTCGCTCACAGCGGGAGCCCTCTCTAGCAACGGCAGACAAATTGAATGTGGTGGCATGTTTCATGATCCCG
Source organism: Scortum barcoo (assembly GCA_023238725.1). Taxonomy (NCBI): domain Eukaryota; kingdom Metazoa; phylum Chordata; class Actinopteri; order Centrarchiformes; family Terapontidae; genus Scortum; species Scortum barcoo. The sequence continues at coordinate 20,191,711 of CM041545.1, forward strand.
TAGACTTTGAAGGTGAAAAGATGCTGGAGGGTTCTGTTTGTTCACTTGGTTTTGTTTGTTTGGGCGCGTCAGATGGCACGCATGCGTTCGCGCACACACACTGACGGCGCTCGGTTAATATTTACAGTCAAAAAAAAAAAATAACTTCACAGTGTATCGCCTCTCTCAGACATGCACTTGGTTAAATAAACATGCTGAGTCAGTCTGAACAAACAGTTTCTGTTTTATAAAGGTCACAGAACTACGGAAGCCTAGAATGGTCATGCTTGCAATTTTCTTTTTTTAATGTCATTATCTCGAGATCACTAGTTAATTATGTTGTTATCTCGAGATAACAAAGCTCATTTTCTCATGATAACATGAATGAGAAAATGTTTTAAATAATTTTGATATCACAAGAAAACAAAAGTAATTTTCTGGTGAGATAAATGAGATAATTGTGTTGAACTCCAAAATGAGTGTGTGGTTCATTTGAGCACAGCTGATTTCAACCTTCAAGATCACTGTGATGACTGTCAGGGAGGATCCATAACTGATCAATAATTAAGGCCTAAATGTGGAGTTTGCTTTGCTGCAGTTTCTTCATTGGAGCAGACAATCTGGTTTTATAGTCTCCAAAGATGAGAGGTTGACCCATCTCTCTGCTTCAGCCAAGCAGCTGCTCAAATAAAGCCGTTATATATATTATATAGAAATAATGAAGACATTATTAAGCTCATCCTGTTTGCCGTCCCACTGTACATAATGACCCCCACAGCATCTCCACAGAGCCTACAGACACCTGCTGATGGAGACTAACTGGACATAAACACACAAACATCACAAGGGAAATAACCTTCACTTTTCTCCTGGTAACGGGTTAATTATCTAAGGAGATTTTTCTCATGTCAGATCAGTCAATAAAACTGTTTTCAGTGATTTCTCTAAAAATGTATTGACTGAAGTGAATTTTGAATTTTCCTCGTGGCGGCGGGCCATCATCACATCATCAGTCTTAAATTTTCAACTTTCATTAATGCTGACTCCTTATGGTACGATTATCCGGTGAAAATTCTGCGAGCAAGGAGGATATAAATGAGTCATAACCTCACATCTTGTCATTTCTCATAATATAAAATATGGAGGTCTGCAGCCCGTCTAAGAAATGATGAAACTGATGAGATGTAACTGATGTAAGAAATTCACCGGACAGAAGCATTCAGCTCGCAAAAGGTCATTAATTAAGATGTCATATTAGAGCTAGAGAAACATTTAGTCAATTAATCAATTCGTTCTTTGACAGAAAATTGACATGCTGAAGAAAATCAGTAGTTATTTTTCAAGCAAAAAAAGCCAAACATCCCGGACTTACAGCTTCTCAAATGAGAGGATCTGTTGTTTTTCTTTGTCATATATGATAGTAAACTGATGAATAAATAAAGAGGAAAAAGAAGAAATAGAGAATAAAAATTTTCCACATCTGAAAAAGGGCTGTCTGTCAAAAGCTTCACTGCTCTTGAAGTCAGCACGTCTCAGTGCATGTGTTAATTTGAAGGAGCGAGCAGACTGAAAGATGTTGGCCATTAGATTCGGTTTACTTTAATTAGTTGTTAGATGCCACGCCTCGCCCCCCAGAATTACAAATCGAACTCCCATTGCAGCTTGGAAAAGCTACTGATTGACACGGCGAGTATCGGGGGCCGCGGAGCTGCCACTGCAGTAACAAAACCTTCATTTGTTTCCCTTTCTCAACTCTTCCCCTCAATTAAACAGGAACTCCAAATTGTGTTAGCTTTCATTAAAAAGAAATAATGGAGCCAAGAGCAGATTGAGCACCTGGCGTGCACGGCTGATGGCTCTCTTTCTGATTCTGCAACGTGATGATGCTATAGGAACATCACTGTCAACTCACATCAACACGTACTGACACGGAGTTAATGTGTACAAGATTCCCAAGTGTGTGTGCATTCCCATGTTTAATCATGCTTAATTATCCCAACAGCTGATGAACAAGGGGGGTGAGCTCAATAGTACTTGCAGCTTAAAGAACATGAATGATCTTGATGGCGGAGAAAAGAAGTCTCTCGCTTGAGGGGCAGCAGGGAGAAGTGAGGACGCAGAAAGAAAAGAGGACTGGCTGGTGAAGGACATCTCTTAACATTTAAGTGTCCTAATACATCTTCATAACAGGCAGCAGGCAGTATTGTCTGATGACCATTGTGCCTCTTTGATCTTGCATCACTCAGCTTTATTACAGCCCGGAGACTTGCACAGTCATGCACGTAGCAGCCTATTTGTCGCCGCTCAACGTGGGCTCTTGTGTTGAGAGGTTACGGGGAATAGATTGGTTGGTGCCTCTTTTGTGTCGCTCACTTGGCGTTCACTGTATTGTTCACAAGAGACGTTACGTCTGTGAGACTGTGGGAGGGCTGCGATGGACCTGATGTGAAGCTCAGTGTGAATTCCTTCATTTGGATAAACTCGAGTCATTTTGTGTATCTGTTTTTAACCCTCCGGAGTCCAGGGTGCAATTGACTTCTTTTGATTTTATATTTCACTTTAAAAACTGTTTACCTTGCCTTGTTTGGTGTCATTTTTTTAGCACAACCTCACATGTGTGACTTTACAGTTATTTTTTTCATTTTGACATACTGTATTAACACACTGGACCTAAAATCACACAGAAACCATAAAATCTGAGCAGGAAAGTTTGATTTTTTACTGTAAAAACCACAAACATGTCTAATGAATCCATTTTTATAACTTAGAATACAAATATTAATTGTAAATGTCAAAAACTTATGTACAAATTTAGCAAACAACAAAGTTATTTACAACTATTTATATTAAAATGCAGTATGTATGTACAGTGTATTATGTACAGTATATACAGTATGTACAGCAGCATGGGTTGTATTTGTCAGGGGAGATATTTATATCATAAAAACTGCAATAAAAAACATTAAAGATACATTATATTGTACATAGAAATGTAATATTGATGACGTTAATAGGTGTTTTGCACTTTCCTTACAATAGCCCATTTTTTACGTTTATTCCTGCACCAAATGTGATGACAATATTCAGGAAAAAGAACGGCGTAAATTATTTGTCACAAGTCTTTTTTCACTTGGCCTATCAACACAACTTAAAAACTGGCATTTAGTTTGAAGTCCGCACTTTCGACACAAGTTGAAACAAAGACTTGGCGAGGCAGCATCTTTCTGCTCCGTCATCGTAAATCAGTCGTGTAATTTGGACGCACTGTGACCAAAAATGAAAACTAACTGTATGGGCATCTACGTTGAGGAGACATTTTCAGCACAGTTTGGATCAGGTCTGGCTCAGTATAGGATTTTCCTTATCTCGCACACTACCCACTCTGCAATCTTCGCTGTCTTCATTCAGACGCTATCCAATAAAAAATGCTGACCACATCATTCTGTGACACAGATCAGCCTTGAAAAAAAAAAAAAAAAAAAGCTGGATTGGTTTCTAAAATGCTTCATTGGGCACAATGAAGAGTAACGCTAACAAAATCCAAAAAATTCAGAGACCTTTTGTTGAGTGTAAATTCACACGGTGGTTTCATTTTATCTACAAAGGAAATAAAAGCCTTGCCACCATGCAAACGGTTTCTCCTTTTTTTATACTGTAGACAATTCATTTACAGCATGGTATTGAAAGCCAGGCAGCTGAAGATGTAATCCATCCCCACGTAGGCTCCCATACATACTGTAGCCCAGGGTTTGCATATAGAAACTGCTTCCTGGATTTACATTTAACACACACACAAAGCACACAGCCATATTTTCTTTTAATGTATATTTGAAAATGAAAACGTGCACACCTCCGGGCTGTAACTCATGTTCTGACCTCCCCCAGTGGTCATTATGTAGAAACGGAGCTCCATCAACGGATGCATCATTACACTGAGATACAACTGTCTCTCTAAATCGGTATGTCCACAGTCAATACTTGCCTCTCCTGAGCTTCGTCAGGAGTCAGTCTGTCGCATGGCGGTCACACTATTGGCCATAACATTTTTTTTTTCTACCACGAACCAGAGGAGACGTCCTGCTCCTGGTGTTTATCTTCCAGGTTGTGGCAGTGATGCTGTTTTAATGGTCAGCAAAGTGAGCTTCAATTGACATCTGGGGGAATTTAATGTTCTCAAGCACTTGTCTTTTCAAACTCCTTGGCTCCCGTCGCCACATATTTCCATTACCCCCCATTCACATTCCGGCTAATGATGATCTTTTTGCACTTAACCTGACTGATGGGATATCTCCCACCCATAGGACAGCAGCTGAATCAAACTTGGACCTATTACTGCTGAGTGGGAGAAAGTGTATGTCAAAAAGGAAATCCTTGCAGGTAGCAGGGAGCTAAGAGTTTGAATTCATTTAGGAAATTACTTCAAGGCTTTTCAGGCTTACTTCAACAAATCTCGCTCTGCTGTAGCCTCGAATCCAGCCCAAATATTACAAGATTTTCTTAATTTTTTTTTATATTGTAGTCTGGAAAATATCTACAGAGAATCGACAGAGCCCACCGGCTGCAGCCTTGACCGATTGCAGAGCTATAATAAGTGATGCGACTGGGCACCTTGACTCCTAAACCTTGTTTTGGTCTCATAAATGAAGAAGTATTCTGCAACTGCAAGGCCTACTTCTTCCCTAAAAGTAATTCAAAAATCGATTTCAGCGGACAATGAGAGAGTCCAGACAGCTCATTTCGTTCCAGTTTGGAAATCAAAAGAAAAACACCAATAAGAGTATGTTGGTCCAATCAGGTGTGTGGAAGGGCTCATGTTGATGCCTGGCCAAAAAAAAAAAGGAAAGCATAATCTTTGCGCTGGCTTCACAAGGCTGATCAGCAATTAAAATGTGTGTTTTCATTGTTTTTTTTTTATTCATGAGAGCATGTTTTTTCTGTTTCAACAACAAAAGAAAGGACCATGACTTCTGCTTCTCTCTGCAGCCATTTAACCTCACCAGAGAGCATTTCAAAATAAAAGTTCAGTATCCTCACGCTCAGCAAGACTTTGAATAATGCTTTTTATTCACTGATGTGCTACAGTTATTCCATTTGATATGTAAGCTAAAGAAACCGGAAAGCGCGGGGTCATGGCAGGTGTTGCATTATCATTTCAATGCGTCAAGGTAGTGCTTTGTAGAGAGCAGAATTGCTGGGCATAATACCAACATGTATGACCTTGATTTGAGCAGTCCCGTATAGTTCAATGTCTCTCCTCCTCAGCGGGGCTGTGAAAGAAATGCATGTAAATGATAGATGACTTGTCATTCATCACTGTCGTCCCCTTGACACCCAGGAGGAAATAACAGCCCAGTCGGGGTGTGTCACTTCCTGTGTGCGGTTACTTTGTCTTTGCCGAAAAAGTGCTTGGCTGTCGAGTTGAATGTCAAATACTGAACAATTACACACCAGCACGCACGACAAAGAGAGGCATAGTTATCATTCACTAATGGTCACCCACCATCGAGCACACTTGCATACTTTAAGTCCTTTCTGTCGCGATTAGAAAGTTGTGGATACTCTTCTTTGTCAGATTTCCAAGAAGGTTTTAAATATATTTAATCATCAGTCGTCGGCAAAGCCAGAGATTGTCAAATTTCATGATGCTTTTAAGTAAGTTAACTTGTAAAACATTTATTATTGAATTATCATTCCTCATGCCTTCAGTACTAGCCATACTTCAGTGATTACACAAGTAATTTGATATTATTCAGCCTGTCAACTATATATAAGGTTATATATGTTGTATACACTGTATTTTCACATTACTACCAGCCATTTTCAAACCATACCGACAGTTCAGTTTCTTTCCTTCCAAGCAGCCTTTTTGTGTTCAGTTTCATTTCTGTCCAGACTGAAAGACAACTTACTTTTTTCATCCTTAACAGTAAACATTTATTCACCTCAATCATTATGTCAAAGTTGCATTAATGGAGTTAATGGATCCTGTTGGTCCATTCAAGCTCTCGCTGTCAACAGAATTCAAAGTGTCAGCTACTGAATAGCAGCCTCTTTAATGCAACAAGCAACCAGTTTCACTTTATTCTTTTCATGACATCCACATCAGCTTGCTTTTCCCGCCCTTTTGACAACAGAGCTCATTAATGTAACAATTTCATGTGTGCTTGGATGTTTTGAAAAACACGTCATGAAGCGAACACGAATAACAAATTATTAACCCCCCCAGGACATTTGCTGTGATGGATCATTCATCTCAAACTCTCGGCTGCTGGCTCGTGTTTGTGAAGATTAATTACTAGTGTAGATGGTAGGTAATCAGTCTGTACTTTTAAAATGGTTAGCAGTAAAGTTAAGTATACACATGCTGTAGTTAATGGTATGTAACATATATAATCATAATCGTATTAAATGACATTCGTAATCATAATTTAATAAGAGATATTGACTGGTGTTCTCCTCTCTCTCTCTCTCTCTCTCTCTCTGTCTCACTCTCTCTCTCTCTATACACATATCTGTATAAATATATATACACCCACACACATATGTATGTATATATATGTATATATGTTTATATATATGTATATATAGATATATAAAATGTTTACTCTTTGTACCACTGTCTGTCTTATCTGTACGTTCATCACTTCTAGAGACACCTTTCAAATTGTCACAGTGGTTTCACACTGTCATTCGACGCATTGTTCTAATATTGCTTAGACATACATCACTTTAAATATTTGTCAAGTATATGTACTGTCACTCTTAATCATTCATAGTCATTTAATAAATAACACTTTTTTTAATTAAAGTTTTTTAGTAAATGTGACTCAAACAGAGGTAAATTTGATGGATGAATTTGATGAAGTGACTCAGAGTAAACTACAGAGATCATGTTCATTGTAATGAAGGAACAGGCCATCCATAGTTTTTAGATATCAAAGGAGTTTTAAGGCACAAAGGAATAAGATGAATCATGCTTTAGCTGCACAGACTTGTTTAGGATCAATCCATTGTTTGTCTTTTCACAGATTTGTTTGAAAGTCTGGAAAAATAGAGAATATTTTGAGACCTTTAGGTGCAACCGAGAGGCATCACTGTATTCCTTGAGTAATACATTTTATTGACACTTGCGACTGGCTTGAGGACCTGCTTGCATGGCAGTGCCAGGGATGCTGAGTCATGTCCTCTTTCATCCTCGCTCTTTGCAATCACTCTCCGCCGACAGCTGTCCGAAAAAAATGAAGAAGTGCACCGCTGCTTTCTGGTTGTTCAGCAGGGTGCTGAGTTCATACTTCATTCACGCATTGATTAATGTCGGACGTACCTTTGACTGAAGCTGTTCTCCTTCCTCCGACAGTGGAGGATGACCACCCTGTGACCTTCGCTCCTGACATCCGGACTCACTGTCCACACCACGGGGTTACTGGCTCGAGCTCCCAGGAAGGCCACGCCGTCCTTCAGCTTGACCCTGAAACACACAGACATACACAGGTTAAAGAAAAAAAAAGACTTTAAATTAGATGATACTGTCACCAGAGCAAATTAAGTTTCAGAGCTTCAGAATCGCACAATCCTTTTTTTTTTCTTTCCCTCATGCACACAAACATGTCAAAAGAAATAAACGGAATGAGAGGCTCTTTAATTGTCTCCCACAAAGGTCAGGAGACAAACACTTCAAACACTCGTCGCCCCTCTCTGACACTTGGGCACAAGGACATGAAGCTACCTACTGAACAAAGGATTGTATTGGATGATAGAAACAGTCTGATAAAAAAATGCTCTGCTGATAAAAGCACCAAACTGAAAAAGAAAGAAGAAAAAATAATCAAAAGGCCTTTGGTGTTAACCAGGTCCTGAAAAAATCTTAGCAACACTTTTTCACAAAATCTGGCTGAGGAAGGAGACATCCAATTTTGATCGTATATAATAATACGTGGAGAACCGCTTTTGTTTTCACATTTTGCTCGGGATGCACACTGCTTCAGGGGAAAGTGAATCTGCAGGTAGGTGCGAGCCAAATGATTTCATTAGCGGTGATGAAACCAAGCATCAGGACAGCAGATGGCTGAATTTAAATAATCACAAGACAACAGGTTCAAATTAACCTCTGCAAAAGTGTGTTCAGCCGCCATGACGGCACACGCCAAATTAAGGTGTAGTCTAACACGATGAGTCTTGTTTTACGCCACACAATATCCCGACATCAAGGCTCTTATTGGAGCAATAAATGGTTGAGAAGCTCCACTTCAAACACCTGGGGCTTTATCAGGGCTTCAATCTCTGCACTTTGCCACCTCTGTCCCACCCTTTAGTCCCCCCATCGCTTCCATTACCGGTGGTCACAGTCTGTGGGAGGCTATAGAGGCGCCAAAGGACCATGACCTCCTCCTGTTCCACCGCAGTGACACGCTGTTGCTTTCCTCCTCCTCCTCCTCCTCTTCTGCCACATGAAATTACCATGAAATACCTGAGCGTCTTTCAGCACTTCCTTTTCCAACATGACAAATTGCTCTTGTTCAAACCACTGGCACAAATGGGGTAGAATACCTCACGTTGGTGGGGAAAGAGGGAAGCGATGGTAAGAAATGTACAACAGCAAACGCAGGGGAAAGGAAAAGAAAAAAAATTCTATTCAGTGAAACATGAACGCTGGGTAATTTTCCCCCCACATCAAAATAATTGCGGACTCTCCTCGTTCTGAAAATGTGAAAGACTTGTAAAAAGATGAAGAAAAAAACATGCAGCGTTAACGTGGGGGATAATGACATGACAAACCATGCAGCAGTCCTTAGAAGAGCACAGTCGTTACATCTTCGGTGTTCAGCCGGTCTTCTTTGATCTTATCCAGGCCGCTGAGGCGGTAATAACTGGCCTTGTGTTGGTCGCCGCTCCTGACAAGCAAAGATAAAGGCCGCCGGTGTGCAAGACACAGACAATAACTAGGAGGAGATGAGAGATTGCCGTCTTCCCTCCTGTTTCCCAGTCGTCACCTTCGCCACGGCACAGTAATTACTACAAACTCACAAGCAGATTCAGCACTGACAGTGGACTGCGGGAGGGTAATATGGACTAAACTTTTACAGTACACTCTGTATCGACTAAATGTCAAATTCCAATTTGAGGGTAGAAGTGCTTTAGGTCCCATGGTGATGCAGAGCAGCACCCTCCCTCTCTCCGTCTGTTTTTATGCTTTTTCCCAACTCTTTACAGATTCCAGTAACCTCTCTGCGTTTGATTACCAATTGATCGCTTCAGTCATTCTTAAAAGTAATTAGTAAGTGATGTGTCTCAATAAATTGCTTGGTCAGTATTTTCATTATAAATTTTATTTTAACTTTGGGGATTTTTAGAGCTGTTGGTCAGATTTAAAAATATCTCAGGCTTCTTGGGGGCGTCTCCATTGTTTTTTGTCACCTTTTATAGAGTGACTAACTAATCAGTTCATCAGTTCATTAATTAGTTTGTTAATGCCTTGATCAGTATTGATGTAGAGTGAAATACTCCTGAACCACAGTGTCAGTGTGCACTTCATGCTCCTGACTCAGTGTAAATAACAACCTTTTCTTCCTTCTTTCTTTCTTTTTTCTTATTCTCTCTCTCTTCCCTCTGCATCATACTCGCTCTATTTCTCTCATACTCATGCATAATTTGGCAAACCCAAGCATGTGCTATAGTCAGCGAGCGAGGGAGTTAAATTAACAAATGGCATGTTGTAAATGAGATTGGTTTAGCTAATATGATTTCTGGCGAGGGGTGGGGGAGAGGGGCAATGGGGGAAAGCAATTTGAAGAGAGGCCCACTTTCACATGCATCAGCACATGAAGCTGCCTCATTAATTCCATGAAAACCTGCATCAGGTGGATGAGTATTTACAGATGAGATGAGGTTGTCAGGCCATGCGGTTTTCAGGCCTCCCTGACTGACGGACCCTATCAAAATAACACGTCAACAAACCTTTCATGCCAACATGCCTCCTGCACGCTGGGTGAAATACCAGTGCACATTCATATTGATGCACTTTACACAGCAGGAAATGAAATAAAATGAGGGATAAAATGAGGGATAGTGTGAGTCTGCAAATGACAACATTTGGACATTTAAAATAGCACTACATGTACCAATAAACTATAAAATGCTATAAACGGAAGGAAATGTATTTTTTAAAAGTTTATAAAGATGAGAGAGATTTAAATGGTAAATGTAGATGACAGCAGATGAGAGTAATGAGTAATACCTCAAAAAAAGTTTTGGATTCTGCCATCAGACACTCATATTGTCCCCCATGTAGTATCCCTTATTTGATGAGAGTGATGGAAGGAGTATGTAGGTCTGTTATTTCAGCAGCAATAATACAGTACAATACTGATTTTGGTCTCCACCGACTCCTGAGGGAAATATCGGGCTCTTTTGCTGCTTAAAGCTCCACTTTGTTCACCAGCTAGTCTCCAGCTGTGTCTGTTTGCAGTTTGCTGGCGCTGAACAGGTAGAGTACGGTGGGTTTTTAGAGCTCTTTCATTGAAAACAGCCGCCCGCTGCGGCCGAAAACACCGCTAATGAGCTGAAACTCACTATAAAGTTTCTTAAAGCTGTGGGGAGCTACAGATTCAGGAGGTAGTTCTCTACAGGTTCATCACTACCAGTAAGGATTTGTTGTTACCAATTTGTGAGATATATCTTATAAGCATTAAAAGTGAAAAGACTATAATATCATACTTGAGCATGTGAGTTGTAAATGAGTGAATGTTGAACACAGTTTTAGTCTTACGTCCAGTCCTCTTGACGACATAAAATAAGAGTCAGAAAGTTATAGGAGACAAGATAAAGTGAGACAATGCATATATTACAGTTTTAAGGTCATTTAACATTAAAAATACTTGATAATTTAATGAAAAATGAAGTATTAATTATGTGACTGCAGTGTAGTATGCACGAACACTTTACTTGAAAACAAACAAAAAAACCCAGCAAGTTTTGCAAATTTAGTGACAAGCAGCACGTCTTTAGTTTAACACAACTCTCCCTGATTTCAGCGGACATCCACGAAAAGGGCCGAATTGCAGGAATGATTACATGCTGTCGCTCACAAACATGTTGCTTACTCGATGCCTTAAATTCCCTCTCTTGGATCCCCTGACAAAACGTCCACACTAAGACTGAAGAAGAGGCCGAAAAAATGAGAGAGCTTGTAAAAGGGGAAGAGGGGATGGCTGCAGCTTTGTGTTGGGTGGACGGATAGCTCAGTGTTAAAGGTGTTTGAGCAGAATGAAGGTTTACAGAGAGCAGCCGGGCGGATTAGAAAAGACAGCCGGCGGATGAAAAAGGACACAGGATGAGAAAATACATTGAGGAGAGGAGAGGAGCTGAAGAGATGGCTTTATTGGTTAAGAGGCTAGAATAAGAGCTTGTAGTCAGCAGTGCTGTTTGCTGTCTTTACTGTTTCTATTTCCAACAATACGAAAGAGAAATGTCATCCTCAAGAAGCCATTTGCAAGGTTATTTCACCCACTGAACCTAAAGTTAAAATAATAATAATATAAATGAGAAGAAACAGCAGGAAAATGGATCCCTGTATTGCCACCCAGGTGATATCAGATCATTACTCTGGTGAAGATGGAGACACACAACTGAGAGAGACCTAATAACTTCACACATACACACACACACCTCAGTCTGTGTCTGTATCTGATATAATGTTAACACATTGGCAAAGAGTGGGCTGGCGGACAAAGCTAACCTTCAGTGGAGATAAATGAAAGTGAGAACAATTGCTGTGATATCAGCTCCGCCACAAAGAAACCACCTTTGGTTCCTATATCACAGAGGCTCCTGCAAACAGAGAGCCAGGTAGAGGAAAAAGCTGTAATCCAGATGAGCCGCGTAACCTTTCCACTGGGATCTAATGAATCACTAACGAACCCCATTAAAGCATTAAAAACGGCTAAAAGATGGCAGTTAGTTAGATACATCTGATATGCGCAGTGACTCCTGCTTGAGAGTACAACCCAAGTAAATTATAAAAAGGTAGTTTAGCCAAATTCAATTTACTTACAGCGGGCGAAATTGGCCAAATCACATTGAGCTACTTAAGTTGGCTCGTGTCCCTTAATTCTCAAACACCTGCAGCTAAATCCAGTTATGAAATAAACACACAAGCTGTTGGGCATAGAAACACCAGCTTTCCTTTATGCCCTCCCCCTCTCTCTCACAAAAAAAAATAATCTCCATCACCTTCGGGCTAAAATTAAATTAGATAGTAGCCAATGACAGGTGAACCAGGCTTGGGAGCTGGTTCAGTAAATTAGTAAGGTGAAACGGGGCTGCGCTGGAGATGCTCTGAGTCAATTAGCTGAGGAATAGTTGTCGGTGGAGTGTTTTTAGGGGTGAGCGGACACAGGCAGATGCGGAGATAAAGAGAGAGCTAATTCAATTAATGAGTTTGATGCTGTTCTTCCCATTATCAGAGCCGGTTAAAAGCGCTGGTGCGTGGCAACGCTGCAAACAGAGGACAAGATTAACACTATCAGATAAAAAGCACTCGCCAGACAAAGCTCATCTCCACTCATCCTCATCCTGCCGCATTTCTCTCCGTCTCACCCTTTGTCTCGCTTTCGCGTCTCTCTTTTCCGACCTCCCTCCGTCTGTCTCTATCTGTTTCCTCTTAAACTGATCTGCCTCCCTCTCTGTATCTACACGCCTAACCTTTTCTAACATTGCTCTCTGTCCCTCTCCTGCCTAGCTTGGGTGCTCTGCACTATAGTTTTTTTGTTTTTTTTTTTATTTGTTAAAGGAAGCGGAGATGCTGCACACTGTTGGTCACCCTAATTCACTTTATTTAATTGCTTCACTTCGGTCGGTAAACCTTCATCATGTAATTTAACAGACTCAGGTCAACAGACTGGAAATGTGCAGGATCCTTCAGAATTTATCATTTTTGTACTTTATGTTAACTCTGAAAGTTTTGATTCAGTCGCCATTAAATTTTGTACGGAAGTTCGTGGGCCCCGGAGGATGAAGCCTACGAACTTTGGTGATCTCCTGACCTTTCCTGTAGCACCACCAGGCTGACATTGGTAGCTCACAGTGAAAAGACATGACAACTGTTGGATGGATCACAATGCAGTTTTGGTGCGGACATTCATTGCTTTTCACGTCGCAGTTTGACTTTCTTAACAATCAGAATTAAACTCACGCAGGACGGCAACCATGGCCGCAACCATGGCCGCAGACTCTTAGTCTTGCTTCTTTTCACTAAAGCTCCTCTGTCTGTCTGTCTCCCCTTTCTGATTCTCACCACCGTACGTGTTTGAAAATGAATCGATGAACAAATCCATAAAACGTTAACCTTCAGACCAAGCTAAAAACACAGGGTACGGGCACAGAATTGACACCTCTACAGTGCAATCAGATAACCTTGCAGCAAACACCACATTGTCTCCAAGCTGTAGAGAGTCTCTGGTTCATTGTTCAACTTGTTCAAAAAATAATTTGAGTTGAAAACTTTTTTTTCTATTAAAAAAAAAGAAGAAGAAGAATTGTAGGAATGTTTTGTGATATATTTAAGCAGGCTATCATCACCTAACCTTCATCCACACCCTCTAATTTCCTCTGGAAAAGTGCTGCTGAAAAAATGAAGCCTTGCGTGAGGCTTGCTCGGTCCTTCACCTTACCCTTGTGAAATATCAATTTCACTTCTCGCTGCCCATTGACCACCTCCTCATCTCACATCCTTTATAGATCAATATCTCTGTGATCCAAAGCAGACAATGAATGGATGTACTTTGAGGGTATCAGAGCTGTGAAGGGTTAAAAACTACCCATCTATCAAGGGACAAAGATGATCAAAGGGAGTACTGCTTAAAGTGCCACTTAGTCATTTCAACCTCGAGTGGATTGTATTGAGTGCTACTTAATTGAGGAGATGTTGACTGTCACCAAACACTAGACGTGTTTACAGGTGGTTATACAAGGAGCTGCACCGTCGGAAGAAAAGCACAGCATATTGCCTTCAGTCAGATTCTCTCTTCATCCATATCTGGATCCCTAAAAAAGACGGTGATCTAACATCTCTTTCACAGTCTTTTTTTAATTAAAGGGAAAAGCAGCCAGATGACTGACATATGGAGCTTGGACTTGGAGATCTGGGAACAAACTCCTGCCTTAAAAAAAAAAAAAAAAGCGAAGAAATAACTGTCAGAGGAGCGCAGATGACTTCAAATGAAATGAGGTTCAAAATGTGAGCTGGCCATAGCCTCATGACATGAACGAATCCATGACAGATCAAGAGCAATCACATGGGCAGGAGCACTGAGAAATGAATTCAGAGGAGCCCTGGAGGCCGTCTCAGGAAAGGAACATTTCATTTGAAAACCTGGGCAAGGTTTCATACATACAGTACATCTTAAATACATCTTAGTGGTGAGAAAAAAATCATCTTACTGTCAATAAATTTAGAACATATCATTTGGATCCCAGGGTGCTGCTGTTTTTGAACACCAGAATAATCGACACCATTGATTATTGTAAAGTTTTGCTGCCTGCTTTGCCGAAAGTCTTCAACTAGTTCAGAATGCTGCAGGTAAAATGAGAACGTTTGACCATTTAACACCAATTTTAGCATCCTTTCCTCGGTCATATCAGACGTGGCGCCTATGATGACTTGTAAAACTGTGGATCTGCTTGCCTGTTCGCACCCGTCTGATCTCCTTAAACCATATGTCACCAAGCTCTCGGCTCCCAGGATGCAGGGCTCCTGTCTGTCCTCAGAGTTAAAAGGAAGTCAGCCAGGCTGCAGGGCCTCTTCCTTTCCTATCGTGCCATCCTTTGGAGTAACCTTCCCGCTGACATCAGATAGTCAGACTCTGTTTAAAACCAAACTTGAAAATCATCTCTTGCTTTTCTAGTTGCTTATTCTATTTTATTCGCTTCGGACCTCGCAACTGTTACCTTGAACCATCTGGCGGGTTGTTCTCTGTCTCGATAAATCCATCCATATTCCTCATATACTTATGTTTATTATCTAAACTTTGGCTGGTCTATTCTGTATGCACGCCATTTGTTCCATGTCTGTCCATCTGGTCCATCTTCCCCAGGTTTCTCCCAGGGTTTTTTAGGGGGCGAGTTTTATCTTATCTGAACTGAAGGTCTAAGGTCAAAGGGTTTCTTTGTGTGCCACACATATTGTGAAGCACTTGAGGCTTATTGGTAATTTGTGATATTAGGCTACATAAATAAAGTTGACTTGATATGTTCTAAAGTGTGAAAAAGCTAATTACGACTCCAGTGGTGGGTTTCAGATAAGTGTCATGCCAGATGATGGGTTTTAAAAGAACAAATGAATCTTACTTCAGACACATAGTTTTAAGCATCATACAAATAAGCCTAATGGGATCCTTAAAACATCATTTTGTGAGCAAAGGCCTCAAGAGTGCCATGGTAATAATAATATGATGAGATGGCACAAATGCGGAGCCCATTTCTGCATAATGCATGGCTGCTGTTCTGGTCCAGAATGCATCCCATACATAAGCTATCATAGAGGGGGTGTGAGATGTAATTAAGACATAATTTATTTATAAATGGGAAGCAGAGGAAAAGAATGGGGAAGGAAACAGAATTGTAGCTCATAAGAAGTGAAATTTATCAAAGCCTGTGGCTGAAAGCAGTCAATGACTTTGTTTTATTTAATCTGCCCCAGGCTCTCATTATCTCCTTATGTCACATTATATTTAAGCTCATTTTCCAAACTGTAAGAAATAAAACTGTCAAAGAATGTGTGATATTCTGAATAAAGAAACTGGCTGGATGTGGGTGGGTATTGACTGAAATGAAGAGTTCTGTGTGTGTGTGTGTGCAGCGACTGTGTACATGAAAGCAGGCCAACGAGATGATGACACAGAGGGGTGTGACAGCGCAACACGATGGCCGAAAGCGAGTCACCTCCAGCCGGCTCCCTCCTCACGATGCAAAACTCAAAAATGTAAAAGTACAAGAACATCGCCAATCTGATGCCCTACATGTCGGATGTTTTGACCCTCATTTGCATCGCGGGGATTTGTGGAGCAAGCACGGGATTTCGGATTAACACAAATTTGAAATATGTGTCACGATGCTTTTCCTTTTTTATTTTTCGTAATTGCAGGAACGTGCGCCAAGCAGTGCACTAAAAAAAAAAAAATCTTCCAGTTTTTCATTTGCTTTAATGCTGGATTTCAGGAACTCACTACTACTGCTGCTGTAGATTAGCTGAAGAAATGAGGTCATGTTGTAGCAGACAGGAGCTTGATCCCCGTGGCTGCCATTTGAATGGAAGCCTAGCCAGTTAAACAGGAGATACGGCAAACACATGCTACTTCCAGTAAAACCTATTTGACATAAGGTTGCATCCAGGGGATAAAAATTAGACTTTGCATTGGATTTGTTGGGCCGGGCGGATGATCCAGGACTGATCCAATATTTGGATGGATGCAGAAGGGGGCCAAGCAGTATAATCTCAGGATGTACTGAGACAGATTACGGCAAGTTGGTAAACCTGATGTGGGAAGGGTTACACAGATTAACACCGACGGCATCAGTTGGTGCAGAGGCTGGGCACATAGAGCGGCACGGTGTCATCCCGATGATCCTGATGAGAGCCGCGAGCCGAAACGCTGGTCTGACAGGAAAGTCGCTCTTTATACTTCAAGTGTTGCTCGCGTTTTGACCTCTTCAGATTTCTTCGTGTGTCTCAGATGTAGTGGATGTAGTGCCATAAAATCTCTACTCTGCTTCCACATACAGTAGCTCTGCAGTGAGTAGTCAGTTTCATTAGCTACTTCTATAGCCTAAAATCACAAATTACAATCTGTGTAGCATCCGACGCATCATCCTTAGACCCCCAGTTCAGGCGGCATGACTCAAGGGATGGCAATGTTATCTGTTGATGCAGATTTAAACATTTCAAAAACTACTGGATGGACTGCCATGGAGTTTTGTACATTTTCTTCTGACCCAACCCATTGTGCCATCATGCTGTCGATGTCTGCAGTTCAGAGTCAAACGTTTTGACAACTGGTGGATGGATTGCAGTGAAATTTGCAAGATGACTTCCCATAACTTTTCCTTTGGTGCCGTTTTTAGTGCCCAGATGATGTCGCATCTGTAGCATTTTTTAATGCTAACATGCTAAACTAAAATGGCAAACACATTTCTTCAACATCAACATACTGGCATTGTCATTATAGCCATGCAGAGCTGTTGGTATGACTGTAGACTCAATGCAAGCGTATACAACCGCCTGTTATTTCATGTAATTGCACTGTATGTCCATATCAGTGACATTATGAATTAATTAAGAACTTTGAGCTCAATTCTGCTGGTAGTTTAAATTTTTTTTTTTTTTTACTAAAAAGTTTTAGTTGAAAATGATTTCCAGATAGAAAATCTACAGTAGTGTCAGAAAACAGCTTTTGCGGCTTGCACATCAAGGAGAGGAAAAACAAAAATTTATAATTGCCATATGTATGCAAATTACATCAATCTGAAGCCATTACTGAAACAATTAATCTTTGGCAATCGCTAAAACATTTTAATCACGATCGTTACAAATGGTTGACTATTCATTATGCCCTCTAATTAGATCATAAATTGTGTGAATACACTGTTGTGGGAGGTTTTGAAGGATGTGACACACTGGGGACAAACACAAAAGCCAGCTAGGACTGATGAAGTGTGCCGCATTAATGGCGCAGGGAGCCAGGGTTGCTGAGCAGGGACTAAATGCCTGCTCTCTCCCGACTTCATCTGTGAGTGATTTATTGACTGACTGACTGGTGGTTTGAGCCTGCAGATGTGTGATCAGGAGGTGCAAGGCGATCGGGGTCGAGGTCAGATGTTGCAGTATGTCATTCAGACATCCTGACATCTGGGGTTGGAGGGGAGGGGGGGGGAAACAGGTTCAATATTCCTAACGTAATTGATTAAATGCTTGCAGCTGACTCACAGCTGAGCCTGCTCTGGCAACTTTAGACACGTTCTTGGTCTAAATGTCAGGTGTTGTTGTATTTGTCAGCGTTGGGGACGTTTGTGCCGAGCTGTGGGCAGGCAGTACAGTAAGTGCTGGAGTGGGGACGTGACAAGAAAGATGACAGTCTCCTTGTTAACCCAGCATTTCAGACAATGTCCGACCGAAAGAGAGGTTTCATCACGATTTCATTCAAGGTTGTGTTCACGTGTAATTTCGGCCATCCTCCAGGGGCTAAAATATTTGTCTGAAATGTCTGCACACCTTCCTCTGCACTCTGCCACGTGCAGATTATTGGGAAAAATGCAGAGCTGAAATTGCACATAAATCAATTTAGACCTGATCTGTAAAACCTGGCATGTCAACCAGTACATTAGCCCTATTTGCACTTCATTATGTGCACCAGTGGGCACTGCTGAAAAGTCACCATCAGCAGGCTCCACTACATACAGGAGACAGGGAAAAGACCCAAGTCACTACACAGTAATCTGGCAGGGTTTGCGATGTGTGTGTGTGTGTGTGTGCGCCTTTGAAAGAAAATGAGGACTGAGAAGGATGCGACGGCGACACAGTGAAAAAGAAAGGTAATCAAAGAGAAGATAGAGGGATGATTTAGGGGTTGAATAATTGACTCAGATGAAGGCCTGGACAGAAAAACAACAGAAAATCTCTGCTGGCTGCTGCTCGTCTTTTGTTACAAATAAGCAGAAAAAAAGGAGTATTTGTTTGAGTGTTTGTTTTCGAGTGAAATACTTTCCTATCACTCTGCTCATAAGCAAGAAAACAAAAAAAAATCTTGACAATCATATGGGGATTTAGAGATACAGATATTTTTGTATTTTGCAAAATGGAGCTTTGTTATCAGTGGCATCAAGAACAATAGACTTTCCCAAAATCTTGTTTCTCCCTCTCCCAGACTGTCTTTCCCTCATCATCCCCTTCCTCTCTAACTTGTTATTTATCTCCCAGTTTCCCTCCCAGGGCCCTGATCAGAGATCTGAGACTCAGAAGATCTATAAAGAAAAACACAGCTTCCTCATAACAGTGTGTCTCTGTAAAAGTAAGTGTGTAAGTAAGTGCGTCAGCACAGGTTTTGCATGTATATTGGAGCAAGTCAAAAGTCGTAGTTAGAGCAATGCCTGATTTTTAAATCCAACATAATGTGGAGGAACTGATATAAAAATTATCTGCATGAGAGGAGGAGTTTACCAGTAAGATTTTACTTTGGCACCTCTTGTGGTTATTAATTTGTATAGTTTCAAACACTAAAGTCTGGACAAACAGGCTGACCCCGCTTCATAGCTGACGATAAAGTGCTTTTAAACTTTAACTAAATAACATCTTTTTAGTGTGTTAACAACCTTTCAAGACAACTTTATCCTTACAAAATGGTTTCATCATGCGCTGGTCATGGTGTGCATTTCAGAGAGGCTGCAGTGGCTTATTTTTGCACTTGCTGAGAAGTGCATGCCTCACATCACCAAAGGGTGAAATTGAGGGCTTATATGCAAGCTAACTGTGGACTTAAGGGCAGTCTCACACACACAGAAAAACACACATCATCAGTTTTATATGCAGAGAAAACAAGGTTTCGTCCTCCTTTTTCCATCAAAACATAAATACAGACCTATGTGCAGCTTTATTCAGCATTTTTATTCAACATTTGGGTTTAAGTCGGAGAGAGAACAATTATGTGAATCACTTGTTGCTGCCATCATGTCAGTGCTTTCAAGCATGGCAAGTATTCCCATCACCTTCTCACACAATTTATGAGACGTGGCACCAAGCAGCCCTTGGTCTTGGTTTGCCCTGGTCATCTTCAAGAGTCCAAAATAATTTCATTTCTCCAGAGAGATTTTTTCCTGTCAGTTTTCTTTAGTGAGTCTCTGTGGCGATGTCACGCCACGTCTGCCCTCGTTTGCACAAAGTTAAAATTTACTACCTGAGCCTTTTCTCAGGTTGCAGCTCGGTCCTGTGTTGCCTGCTATCTTTCTGTGCGTTAAGAGGAGATTCACATCGCATTCTTTGGTGAATAAATATGAGTGGGTATTCAACACTACCAGTGGTCCTCATCCTATTCACTAAATAAGGCATTCTTCAAATAATAGCAAACTGAATGCACATATATAGTCCTTGTCTGCCTTCATAGACTGAATGCTTTATAATTTGCATTTCATACACCCAATTTTAACACTTGGGCGTGGGGACAGAAACCACCCGCTCTACCCTCTGTGACAAAGAATGAATCAGGATTTTCATCTCGCAAAATACAGCCAATATAGTTTGTCGCCCAATTTGTCACTTCTATCAGAAATAACCACTATGACAGTTTTCTGATGTTACCTATCATCAAGAGAGCATTGTTTATATGTACCATGCAAAATGCTTATGCCTATTTCCCAATCTGCCTGATACACAAAGAAGCCATACAGTATCATGACACCGCACAGTTTACTTGATAGTCCTGTTTGTATTCACATAAAAACAGATGCTCATGCAAACTTTACCAGAAGTGCTGGATGTTTTGCCCTCCCTCCACATTTCATTTCCCCCGCAGGAGTCTTAAGACCCCGCTCAGTGTGTTGCTGCAGTAATATGGCACCGGGGGAATGGGTGGCTGCCGGTGTTTTAACAGGGATGACCAACTCACTTCTGCTTAACATACAGGAGGTAAGTAGTGCTTATCAGCCAGCGCCATGCCCTGAGCAGCGCTTCCACTTCACAGGGCCACCAACACCTCGACTGCCACTAGATGTTTACGCTGATCCCTTCATAGAGGACTTCCTTGGGCTGTCTCTGTTTGTGTGTGTGTTGTGTGTGTGTGCGTGACTCCCGCGGGCCACAACACAGCTTGTCTGCATTAGGCTTTGTGGAGTGACAGTGCCGGTTCTGTTCTTCCAGACCACAGTCAGACGCTGCGTGCCAGGTGACGGCTGATGAAAGAGTGAACAAGGACAAGCGGTCGTTCAGGCCTCAAGCGCCTTGATGTGAGCAAAAGCCATAAAGCAATGAATACGACAGCTGCACGCTTTGAAAAATCTTTACAATTCACACAGCATATTTTCACACATTTTTTAAATTCAGATATTTTTATTCAGAAAGATGCTCTGCAAGGCTCACATAGTGTTTTGTAGACCAACCTCAGAACTGTGCTCTCTGTGAGCTGCTCATCCTAATTTATGCTTGATGCAAAGGTTTAACATGAGTCCCACTGCACATACCCATGGCGTAGGATTTGATTTATAGTACTATATGTGATCTATATGTGATCAGGCTGTGTCGTGCTTCAATTATATTCCTTACAGTAAGTGCACTGACATTATTTCATTAGGTGCATTACACAGTGACGGTGGGATACACCAGAACTTATAATGTAATTTCATCCTGACTTATCACAAAAAAATTAGATTATTTGCAGTGCAATCGCTATCTTGAAGTTAATGTGTTCAACCGCGGTGAGCAGAAGGTTTGTTTGAGATGGCTTTGCTAGATTTTCCTGAAAAGAGAGCACAACTGAGTCCATTTCTAACTTTCAAACAATCCCCACTGCCATCAGAAATGTGTAGGAGAAAACACAAGCTGATCGGTCACATTTCTCACATTGCCCGCGTGGTATCTCCGTAGCCCCGAGGTGTAATTACACTATTGCTGAGGCATTGAGGTATTGTTTTTGTACAAGGATTTACTTTTGCAAAAACATTGCATCACAAATCCTACAGCTGTAAAAACTACAGCTGTAACAGCAAGGGTCCGCAACTTCTGTTAGTGGTGATACTGTGTGTTTTCAGGAATGTGAAAGCAGGCGACGTACATCACATTATTACTTGTTTTTAGAAAACTACACACAAAGATGTCAAAGAGAAATGACATCTGAATGACATCTAAAAAGGCAAATTGTGTCAGAAGGGGATTGAGTTATATTTGGAAGTCATCTTTTAGCATCATCCACAAAGCCACACTCAACATATCATCAAACTTTGAGTGGTAGTGTTTTCTCTTGCACACACTGACATGTGCTCTTGAGTGTGTTAAGTAGCACTCAGTAGCACTTAGCTAAGCAGTGAGCAGTCAACACAGTGCAGCCAAAATTTAACACATTAATTTTTTTCCATTATTTTTTTGCAGAAAAAATACGCCAGAGAGTCTTTCATTAGTCAGCCAGCACGAGAAAGAAACTCAAGCAGCACTTTAAAGCCTGTTGGTAACATTGCGTTTAGTTTTTTCTGCTTCCTGTTGCTCATTTCACTCCACGTCTCTTCAAGTCCTTGACACCAGCCAGCAGGAAGTGGCCAAGACGGGGCTTTAATTTTTCTTCTCTGACACATGAATTTGAAAGAGACTCGTGCAAACATAAAACAAAAATTCACCGTACGCACAAACACAATATTTTTGCGTACACATTTGCAAAATCACACCCATCCGAAACTTTGCTTTCAGTTTTTACACTCACCCAATAAAGCTGGAAGACAGCTTACCATTACTGAAACCTGCAGAGACCTCAAACACCTCGAACTTTTAACACCCTGATTCCATCAAAAAAAAAAAAAAGAGTTTGTCTGGCTAATTTACGCTGCAGTTCATGTGGAAAATGACAAAAACAAAAACCAGATCAAGTGACGAGAGAGCGAGTGAATTGAATCATTTAGCATCACACACACTGTCAGAGCCAAATACCCCAAACTGGAACAGACTCAATCCAGCTCAGATCAGTTGTTACCTCCAAATCAAAGCAAAAGCTGGCCCATAAATCCTGCCTTAACACACACACACACACACGTACATGTAGACTGTTGTTGTGTTCCCAGCGACCGAGTTTCTCACAGAGCTATCATGGCGATCCTCGTGAATGGCCATTGGCAGCGTGGACATGGAGTTGTGACCCCCCGCGCTGTGAGATGGCTTGTAAAAATGGACTGGAGCACATTTCATGATTCTCACTAACACTCGCTGTGCAGCCGTGAAAGCAGAGGCAGCAGCTGGAAATGGTTGGGAGAGGAGACGTGGACGTGTTTGTGTGAGAGCACAGTTTTGTGTCAGTTTGTATGTCAGGGAAGCGAGACAAAGAGAATCAGAGTGAGTCCTCGGGGCCACAACACAGCTCGTCTGCGCCGAGAAAAGTGGGGTGACGCTGCCAGATCTCCTCCAGTGACCAATTTTGTGGGCCAGAAAAACGCCCGGGCTGAGAGTTAAACATGGTGAGATGGTCATCAAGTTCTGAACAAGCCTCTGCGTACTCATAGCGCAGACAGAAAATGTACATCTGCTTTGATGCGTCCTCCGGGGTTTGTTGAACCTCAAGTGTCCGACGGAGATGACAGCGGAGTCTGAAAGACTGCTGTGCAAAACACAAAGGGATTGTCACTGCAGACTGATGGCACCCTTTTTTTTGTTTTGTCATATTAGACTCGAAAATGAGGAGAAAACATGTCATCATTCATGCAGTGTAGACACTCAAAGAGCATTTTCTTCTAGGAAAAACATCAACATCATCTGGATAAAAGCACAATAGTGTTTTTGAAACCCTGCACTTATTCATCTCTAAAGCAGGCAGTATCACAACACCTATATATTGTAGGATTTATGACAAAGTAATGTGTTAGTATCCCTTAAAATCAAAAAGAAAAGTTTAACCAATTTAAAATCCTGTTATGTTGTCAAAGAAATAAAGTTTATAGTTTCAATAATACTGAATAATCTTTATTTAACTGTTTTTATAATACTTTAACTAAGTCAATGCATATAGAAACTAAACAATCACCATACAGAAAAACAGAGTATTTGATAACTTCCGTAGACATATTTCTTTTTATGTTATACTGTATTTCTGTATGAATAGCGTCTCACTTTAAATGCAGTAAATCCAAAGAATGATAAAACACATGCATTTAATTTCAGTGTCACGCTATCAAACATAAACATCAAGAAATGTGCAGCTTTTGTAATTGAATTTCTTTGTTTGTTTGCAGGCTTATCTGTTTGTATGAGGATTAATTTGTGACTGACGGCCTCTTGATATTACATCGACGCAAAGCTATCTTTAACAAGGTTTGATCCACCTACTGAAAGGGAACTTCTTGATACAATGATGAAAAATTCAGCAGCACCATGTAACGAGATCACTTCGTCTCTAGCAAATAGTCCTTCATTTATCACACCGCTCGCATGTACAGCCGTGATTATCCCCCATTCACCGGAAACCAGTTATTCTCCAAGTTGTTAAATTAGTTCCCAACTTGATCTTATGCAACCTTTTTTATCTTTTAGCACAGCACATAGTTGCATCACCTTCTGTGTGTTTGGTAATGAGTGTTTCAGTCTCTAAGAAAATATTCTTTGGAACTAAACTATAGCAGAAGCGGAAGCAAAGTCTTCTGTTTACGGACTAATAAAGCTCAAACATCCTCTCTGCATTAAATGGACAAAAACAAAAACAGTGCATTGGTTTCCCTAAAGTACTTTAAGTTTAAACATCAGAATTTACTCTTATCACACACAGGCCATTAATATTTTGTCTTATGTGTTTCAAGTCATTCACTTCAGATACAGTACTTTCATATGAGACACTTTTTTTCTTGCTAATTTGCTCATTTTTGCAGCAGCACTGCCTGTTTAAAGACATTCAAGCACTATGGAGACATTAGATAATGCACAGGAGGATGTATTTGCTCCAAAATGAAGGTTCCTGCAATTGCAGTGGTTGTAATGTGTCAGAAAAGGGACGGCCGAGGAGGAAGAAGAGCACCACAGAGTAACTAGCAAACAATGAAAAAATATTCCACAAACGGTTTTGCAAAGTCAGGAAACAAACACAACAAAACAAAACTGTGTTCGTTCGTTACTCCAAGTATCCAAGACATTTCATCTTTCAGAATCACGTTCTGCATGTGACTGGGGAAACACGTTTTACTTGACAAGTGTTTTATATCGGATTGAACAAAATGATGAAAAAGACTCATTCGTTTGTTCGTTTTTTTAGGTTATAAATCACATTTAAAACTGCAGCTACACTGCTGAGTCATTAAACTGAATGACAGTGAAAAGGAAAAAACTCAAAGACACACCACACGTTAACATCACTCAAAAAGAGACCAGAAACTCAAAGCTTTCCAAATTACAGCCCATAAATTCAAGACAAATCGTCCCAGTTTTCAGGGTATCAACTGTCAGTTCTTCACTCGATTCAGAAAACTTAAACTTAAGTTCACCCTGTCAATGAGTCTCCATCTCTTTGTTCAACTTTTAGCAGGATGTTTATCCTCGTGTTGCTTCACTTGTCATTCAGATGTTATTTGATGTAACTTTCTCTAAGCTGAGTGAGCAGCACTCACTTTTTTCTTAATCTGCCGTTCTTTCTGGCAAAAGTCTGTCTGAGTGAGCGATGGAGTTACACGATTGGTCGGCCGAGTGTTTCTTCATTGGCCTTTGCTCTTTCAAAATGAATAGGCGGTGACGTTAATTACATATGTACACCCAGCCATCTAAAAATACGATTAGTAATACAGGTGGATGTGCCAATTTAAAGGTTACCAAGTGAAGGAGAGAGCAGTCTACCCTTTCATTGCTGCCTCACTGTGTGGAGTTTTGAACGGGATTGAATGGGACTGCAGATGAGCGGTGACATTAAGGCCAGTGCATGGAAGCAATACATCAGAAATTCCTTATAAAATATGTATCTCTCAAACAAAAACACACACCCACGTCACATGAAACGCTAACTACTCGCTTTGTCAATGCGTCCGAACACATCTCAGTACATCATACTGTGCGCACAGATGGCACAGAGACAGCACAATACCTGACATTCACCACGAGGGAATGAAACAGCAAAACAAGATCAATCCTGCTGCTGTGACAAGCAGAGACAACGGTTATGCACCGTAACGGTCCAGCACAGCACAGAGCAGGGAAAACGAAAACGCTCTCCACGCACAAAGAGCGAGGGAGGGTGCACAGTTAAACACCCCAAATAACAATGACTGACAAAACACTCACTCAGAGTGAGTCAGAAAAACAAGAGACGTCCCGCCGACAGAAACGAATGAAAGAGCAGCAGAGTTAATAGATAATTAGAATACTTATAATTAGTTATAATTAGAAAAAAAGCTCTTTCAAATCAAGCACTTTAAGATATGAGTAGAAAGTTTTATTCTTGCAACTGCATTTATAACATTTTTTCACTGTATTATAGCTTAAAGGTAAATATCAAGTAGGATCTCTGCAGATACAGACACGTCACATCATCTCCAGTGAGTC
Source organism: Scortum barcoo (assembly GCA_023238725.1). Classification (NCBI taxonomy): domain Eukaryota; kingdom Metazoa; phylum Chordata; class Actinopteri; order Centrarchiformes; family Terapontidae; genus Scortum; species Scortum barcoo. The sequence continues at coordinate 20,217,941 of CM041545.1, forward strand.
ATGAAGTGTTCCTGTGAAATGATTTTTAGGAAAATCCTCCTCATTATGCCTTTAAACGTGTCATGTAATGTACCACCTGAGTGCACTTTAAGAGCAAATATTATTGTGGCCACTATGGAAGCATTTAATATCACATTATAGACATTATAGACACGACTACTGACTATGCCTGTAACCATCTGGCCACAATAAAGCATGTTGACCAAACACTCCAGCCACATATTAGGTCTCCAACTAGTCTTCTTATTCGCTCACTCCGCCCAGCAGGGCTGCGGCTCACAAAAAAAAAATCATACAGATCACATGCACACAGCTGACACATCTGTAGACATATGTGGACACACACACACACACACAAACAGTCACTTGCATCATTCTCTCTCCACCAGCGTAAACACACACACACACATGCAAACCCCTGAGCAGATCAAGGCTTATCCACCCACAGTGGCTGTAGCCCCGCAGGATGATGAAGGCTTGGATCCAGAGAACCAGCTTATATCTGCAGATCAATGGCTGACCTCCCAACCAGCTACAGCCAGACCGACCAACACTACACAGTTTAAAGCCCGGCCAACGGCACCGCTCCAAGCCGCATGCTGAATATTATATCAGTCTAATGATTCTCCCCAGAAGCCCAGACTCTGTCAGATTGTCAGTTCATTTTTTTTTCTCCGTTGCTCTCTCTAGGCCTTTGTCATTTTTTTTTTGTTGTTGTTGTCACTGCCTCCATATCTCCGCCTCTGTCTATGAAGGGAAGACGACCTGTTCTGGGAATGAAAGCAAAACACATAAAAAAAAAGAGCATATTTTTGGAGGAGCAGAGGGGGAATTTTAACATTCTGTAACGTAACTATCATTTCCAAAGCCGAGAAAGTGCAAAAGTGGGAGCGATGCTGCTGTTAAAGCCTGTGCAGGGCTTCCCTCTGACAGCGAGATGCCTTAAAACTCTTTGGCCAAAGACATCGCTCTTGGTCAACCAAGAATAAACTGCATCAACAGTCTAAAAGTCAGAAAATACACTTAGAAGAAAAAACAGATGGAGAACACCTATCACAAGTATAAATACAGGTGTCATCATTTAAAAACTTTACGTAAATATTATCATTATTAGTGTTATATAGATAATTTATTTTATAACCCAGATGTTCTTTATTTGAATCAAAGCAGCCATATTGCATGTGTGCTATTTTCATCTTAGAAAACTTATGATCAGAAAGCAAAACATGCACATGATGGAAACTGAAGTCGCTCTGCCGTGCAATGCCGGGAGGTTTAGCGCATTTTTTTCATCATGAGGCTGAGACGGTGAAGGCCTTTCCCCACAGAGAAACGCCGTCCATGTATCCGGATACTCCCTCTTCTGCGTGAATCTAGGATAATGTCCAGTGAAGTAAAGTGCTTTGCTTAGCGGCAGTTTGGAAAGTTTCTTTGTGTAGTGGTACCATCAAGCGGGTGGAAGTGTAAAGAAACAAGATCCAACCTATTTGAGACTCTCGAGTTTCCATTACGCACCAATCAGGAATTTCCCGGTGCATCAAGGAGAGTGAGAAATGACATGGTCTGAAAGGAAATACCTCATCTTGCATTTTGAATTGAAACCTTTCATATCCCAGGTTTGTATTTGTACTTCCTACCATGCAAAGAATAAACAGCTTTTTATAAAATGAAGTAGAAGATGTCGTTCTTCTGTTTGTTTGAGTTGGTTTAACATTGCTACACTAGTAGAAACAGCAATGGTAGTAGTCGTCGTAGCACAGCAGTAGCATCATACCTCTATTGTGGAAATGGTCTCAATGTCAGCCTGTGTTTGAATTATAGAGGAAAATCGACAGCTGTTGGCACGGTAACACAAACACAAGCCGGTGAACATGGTTAACATGACACCCTCTATACCGCAGCGTGTTAGAGCTATAATCACCAACACGCTGCCTGACTGATGCCACAGCTTCTCGTTCTGTCTTTACGTCTATAAGTAGCACGGTATGTCCTCCGCCTTTTACACGAGATATTCAAGAATCCCCTCTGCAGTTCCCGGTGACTATCCGAGGGAGCGAGAGGGAGGAAGCTGAAGCAGAAAAAGAGGAGAGAAGAGCGACAGTAGAAAAAGCACCAAGAGGGGAAAAAAAAAAAAAAGCCTCAGTCAACAGACACAGAGGTAACAGGCTTGCACAGATAACACCGGGCCAACTGCACAAACAGAAACCTTGCTAATTTACAGACACGGCTCCTTTGATTTTTTTTTTTTTTTCTTCAGCTAAAGCAAGGCATCGATTGTAGTTTAAACGTCTGGTGTCATCTAGCTCGCCTTTAAATGGCCAGTCACCCAAAAGCTCTGCTCTCTGGCTCTGCAGAGACCGAGTTTGATGGTTCAAATGAGGATTTATTTATTTTTTTAATGAATGAATGAAGCCAAGAGCTGTGGCACAGTTCACATTAGGTGAGTCAGTACTCAAGCGTATTTCGTTGCCGTGGGGCAAACTTTTGGGTGAACTAGAAGCAAAAATCATGCCACTTGCATCCCTTTGATTTTTTTTGTCGTCTGCACCTTCTCTCGCTCTCCGACTCCCTGTTTATTGTTTGTTTGACTGTTTCAATCTTTGCATGTCTCTCTAACCCCTCCGCGGGTGAAGCAATTTCTCATATAGCCGGGACAAGTTAGTGCATTTTGTCTGTTTCTGCGGCTGACTGTCAGTTTCTAAAAACGGGCTCCCGACGTATGACATCCACAGCACTTCATCATTTCTCCCTCTTTATTTCTTTGCCTCGAGTCCACATTAAAATATGCATGACTTTGAGTTTGTGTTACAGCTGTCAACTCTGCGGGATCAAACTAATCAAAGTAAATCCTTATGAGAAACATCAAGGATAAACAAGTGATTAGAAGGCCAAGCTTGTGATTGTCTGGGAGAAAGTGTGAGAGAGAGAGAGAGAGAGAGAAAGAGAGCATCCCAGAGTTAGCCAGCAGAGCTTATTCTGTCAGGACTGCTTCACCACCTAATCCCACCCTGTTTGTCAACCCCTCCAGCCCCACATATATCGTCTTCAACTCAGATTGCAGGAGCTGGAGTTAACAGCATTGCAGAAGTTTGAGCAGAAGTGTTGCCTGGAGATGTTAACAACAGCATGATAAGTAAAGGAATTGCAGTAGCTTCACACTACCTCCCCCCCCCCCCCGCTTTAATGTTGCGTGTGGCCCTTAATGTATAAAGCAGTGTCCCATTTGACCTCAAGATAAATGGTGAAAAAAAAGTCTCAATTGGAATCCAAAGATTTAAGATGTCAACGCTGATGTTGGTTATATCGGTTGTAATGGTGGTCATGTCATTTCTGTTGGTTTAAATCGGTTTGTTCCCGAGGGCTTTATAATCTGGACAGGAAACATCGCCCTAAGCTGATGACGGTCTGGGGACAACCATTAATCATTGTGGCAGTCCTGTTTGCACACATTAGTGGTGTCTCAGTTTATCAATTGATTATTACTGACTGTTCGTAAATACATGCAGAATTTAAATGGCATACAAAGGAGGTGTCAATCAACCGGTCAACTGAGGTGTCACCCAACTTTCAGGTTCACCTCGGTCTTCATTAGCCTTTATTTTTTTAGTTTAATGTCCCTTAGAGCTTTCATCTAATTGCAGCTCAAATGTGATTTTGTGCCTCTCTGTGCTGAGTTAAATGGGTGTCTGTTGTAATGGACAGTAAATTATGAACACCTCATTATTTTTAATCTGATGATTAGTTAAAATGCAGGGACAGCATCTTCTGTGAGTTGTACCCAAAAGAGTGCAATCCAAACCCCAAGCTGTAATTTAGGCTGTAAAATAATACTCACTTTCTTCAGGTCAAATTACAAAGAGCTCATATTTGACTTTCTGTGCACCATCATATGCAATTATCTAACGGGCCTGTCTTTTGGTTTCCAAAAGTAATGAAGAAACTTGCTGAAAACTACGAAGACCCTTAAATAACTAATATGAGAGAGATTTAAGATCTTCGTGAAATTTTAGATATTTTATTCTGGGTTATATAAAGTGTGAATCAAGTGAAGTGAGTTATTCAGTCTTTTTCCTCTCGCATCTGAGAAACATCGTCTCCCATCCTCAGCTGCAGATTAATGAGGCGTACGAGACGGCGGGCGTAACCTCTAAATTCAACAACCTTCGATGGGTTTCCACCTGAATCTGAACAGGGCTGTTCATTTTATTAATACCTTTTAAAGCCTTAAATGACCTGGCTCAAGAGTATACTTCATGGATTTTTTTACACTGTCAGTAAAGAAGCAAAGACTCTGTTTCAAAGACGGGATGTCTCTATCAAGTTTTGTTGGCCCAGATCCCGGTCCGAGTTCTTTGATGTCGGGTATCTGCTGATACCGAGTCGCATGCTTTTGCTTGCGGTGCCCCTTCAAAAAGGTGGCTCTTTGGATCGGGCCGATTGCTTGGCCTCCGGTAATGCTGCTTGCAGCTTTTCTCGGGAAGTGCTCGCTCAAACTACTTAAAACTCAACAATTTCTTTGGGTCCTGGGCAGCACTCACAACAATACCTGCCAAGTGTTAAGCCAAGCTGGCGAGCACCTGTCGAGATAATCAGAGGGGAAGATGGGCAGACAGACAGATAGACGGAGGACTCCTTCCAATTAGGCAGATGTTCAGAAAATGAAATCTATTTGACACATTGAAATTATAACCTACTTCAATTTAAACACCTTATTTTGGTACAAGCTTGAACCAAATACTGAAGTTTCTCCTTCAAAAATGTGCAGTTTACCAGCTTAAATGACTGCTGCATTATATGATATGAAAGAAAAAAATAGCTGGGAGATTGTGATTGATGAAACTAACATGATGCGAGGAGGAACGCAGACGAGCTCAGGAAGTAAATTCTCTTATTTTGACAGTATAGAATAATATAAATGAAGCAGCCTCGTCTCCTAGAAACTGTATGGATGAACTACTAATGCACTACAGCAAATGTATTCAAAATGCAATGACGGAATTTGTTAATTAATGTAGCTTCCAAGTGTTGATGGACGACTAAACATGCAGCGTAATTGAAGAAGCAATGCAAAGAGCTATACAGGAAATAGAAAACAGATCCGAGCCTGATTTAATGGACTCATGTGAGAGGGACAGACACACCTCCCTACCTGCTGTCCCACACATACAGTAATCCGAACACTAGCCGAGATATGGAGCACCGCTCTCTGGGGGGATGAAGACCCCCACTCCAGCACTTCAGCCACCTTCATTCTCTCAGTTCCCTTATGAAAAAAAGCCTGCAAGACTTTCACAAGTTCAAAGCAACCGGAGAGAAAAAACGGAGGCAACTTCTGACCCCGTCGATACTCCAAAGTCTTGGAGGCATGTGTCACTCTGAATGGTACGGCACATTCGTATGACCCTCTGCCAAGCACTGGGATCACACAATCCCTCTGGGACACGCTGCCTTTCCAAAGGCAGATGGCCAGAGCGAGAGCAAAGAAAAAAAAAAACGAAGACAGGCAGCCGGGGGAAGTGGCAGAGCAATGCATTCTGGGCTTCCGATGTCCAATAAATTCATCAGTTTAGACACAAATTCAAGAGGAGTAAAGTGATAGGAAATCATTATGGTGGAAAATACAAGGATTCAAATTACTCGCTGCAGGCAACTGGTGATTGCTTTGTGGAGGCGAGGCACAATAGTAGTAGGAGCTAAATAGTGAACTGTCTCCCCGGGCCGCAAATTACTAATTACTTATTAATGGGTAGATGAGGAAAGTCTGCGCTTTCAAAGTAAACAGTGGTGAGCGGGGCAGCTGAGCAAACGGAAAGAGGGAGCTGGGTAAAGAGGGGCAGAGGAGACTTTGAACTATGCCTTGAGACAGGATTGACTTTTAATTTAAGGCAAGGGTCTTCATTTAAATGTAAAAACAAAGGGCTTTTTTTTTCTTTTTTTTTTTGCCAGTGCTTCTGCAAAACAAGGAGGATCATGTCAAGCTCAGGGAAAGCAAGAGTATGACAGAAAAGGAGAGTGCATATACAGAGAGAGAAAGGTTAAGCAACACAAGGAGGGGAGAGAGAAACCAAGGCAGACCGGCAGATAAAATACAAGAAGAAAAGTACAGATAAGTGCAGAAATGGAAATGGAAAAGAGACATACCTATCTTGGGTGACCTTTAGCAAGAACTGAATAACAGAGGAGTGCAGTCAAGATAAGGCTAATACACTGAGGAGAACATCTTTATTCCAACCTTTTCTCCTGATGATATTTCAGCAAACAATGGCCAATAACAAAGAGCCGAGGCGCCCGACCTGTAAACCTGAACGGCGTTAAGGATCAGAATCAGCTGACACGAAGAGTCGCGTCATGTCTGCTCAACATCTGCGGCGGGCCTCGGGTAAATCCGTTTCTTTATGCATGGCCCAACGCTGAACCTGCCTCCTTCACCTGCCGAATCTCTGAATAATAAGCCAACTTGTGTTGACTGTTTGGGCTGGCACAGCATGAAGAATCCTGCACTTATACCTTCACGCTCGCAGATATTAGAAATTCATTTGCATTCATCAGCAAACTCTGCCCCCCCGGGGGGATCTGTGGAAATATGTCGGATTGTTTAGTCAAAATTACAATACAGCTGGGGCAATTTATCTTTTGAAAAGCCTGTTAATTTGTTCAGGAGGAAATGGTGTTTTCATTTGCATGTTGAATAAGGAGTAGCTGGAGAACCCTTTTCCAACCTGTTACACCACTCTCTCCACGGCTAATGAGGCAGGGAGCCGAGAATTACGGATTCCACCGGGAGCCTTTAGCATGACAAACACACCGTGACTTCAGCGTTGCCACTGAGCACGCCCGTGGCATGTATGTGCGTCAGCATATGTGTGTGTGTGCACGTGTCAACGAGTGTGAGCGTACATGTGCATAATATTCATGAGCACACGTCTGCGTGTTGTTCGTTCAGCATCTTGGATTAAAAACCCGCAATTAGATTCAAAATAATTACATTAGATTAATTTAGATTAGATAATATACAGCCAATTACACAATAAGGCAGAGAGATAAAAAAAAAATGGCCCCTTCGGTTAAGTGATTTTGCTGTGCAACTAAAGAGCTGGCAAGGCATTCGTATAAACGTTAACTTGCGATGTCATTCAAATACTTTGCATTGCATGAGGAACATAAATTATTCTTCCTTGATATTTTAACCCGCACTTAGTGGAGAGTAGTAGAGAGGAGAGAGCAGGGCATAATGTAATGTGACGTATAATTTTATAATCTCGACTGCCAATGATTTCCCGAGATGGTCCGGAGCGAGTCGAGAAATATATTTACATTCCTGACAGTCGACAGAAGCGAATGAAATAGAGCGGCGGCGCTGAGTCAGGCCCCAAAATGTAAAGGCCCTATACATTTAAGGAATTAAGAATGAGCCAAAGTAAATCAAACTGTGAGATGAAACTTTGCAAATAATTGTCTCATTAGTAGATAACCAAGATTTACATTTTAGGGGGGACACAAATGACGAACAGAGCAGTTGCAGTGGTTTCTACGTTCGCACGATTCTTCTCTGTCTGAAAAAAAAAACGATATAACACAGAGGTTTACAGTCAGTGTGTAGACATGCATGAATTTTACTATACTGAAAAAAGAGTTGAATATATATACTGAAACTGAGGTGTTAACATGTCTTGCAGAACCACAATGCTGCCTGTGTGATTGATTTGATCCATAACATTAATACAGCCAATGATCTACAGTGTCATTTTGATGTGATGCATGAAGCTGAAATACTGAATACAGTTGAAGAAAATAATACTAAAGGGAATGAGGGAGAAAAAACTGGGCATTTTAGAGGAAAGAAGAAAAAAAAGTATTTTTGTAAATATGGGTACCTATGGGGTACAATACTGGGAGACAAAAGTTTTACACAGTTTTATACATACTTACATATTTCAGGTGCAATATGCTACCAAAATGTAAGAGGCTTCGGGGAACTCTTTTGAAACTCAGATGGAGGCGTTATTGAAGAACACACCGTATACGATGAGTTGCTCTCCCAGATGTATTACCGGAGTAGGCAATAGAGTTTTTTTTTTCTTTTTTTTTGTGGAGTAGGAAGCTCAGAGAAATGCTGTACAAATGTAGTTAGCGATTCACCTGCTTGTTCTTCTTTTTTCTCTACTGACCACAGTGCAGCTGATGTGCTTTATCATAAAGGATGAATAAAAAGAAATGCTTTTGCCCCCTTTTTTGCAGTTAAAGTTGCCCCCCATCGCGTGTCTGCATGACAGAAATTGTTGTTATAGAGGACAAAACTGACCTGAACCTAAAATTGTCATACCTTTGTAACCCGTAGTCTTGTTTTCTTCCATTGTACTTAACTGTGGGTACAATGGAAATTAGTATAACAATAATAAATTAGTATAATTAATAGAGTTGTTAATGTGGCAGCTAACAAGAAATATTTTTTCAGTGCTAACTTACATTAGAGCAGACAGAATGAGTAAATGGTGTTATCAAAGATTATATGTATGTTATTTGTTAATTGAAATATGAATATGTTATGTTGAAATATGAATATGTTGCTTTACTGTTACCAAAAAAAAAATCCATTCATTATTAGCCTTGCCTGCCTTTGTGCATAAAATTACCAATTTGCATTCAGATTGCTGCGACCTTGCTGTGCTGGATTTAAAAACTGACTTGCCAGAGTGAAGTCCACATTAACCACGGTGACCCAAACAGATGGAGGGGTAATCCGACTGAGTCTAATGATACGTGTGCATGTAAGCCTCCTGATTGTACGTCGCGCTCTCAAAGGAGCAAACAAAGCAGGCTAATAAATTATTGCATACATCTTGATTTTTAAATCAAGGAGATTATTAGCCCCCTGGAAGTCCACTTCACACAATCAGTCAAAGACTATAATTGCTTTTGTCTCACTGTGTCACAAAACAGGAGCAGTGGCAGTTTGTTCACCTTCCCAATGGAGGAAAGTCAACTTAAAGCTGGTTTTAAGGCACGCTGTTTCATTTTAGGCTTGCTGAGAATATTGGAGGAAGTCTACGATGACCTTGGACAATTCAAGGTGCTCTGCAGTGGCGAATGCAGGTAATCCTACGTCAGTTAATCAGCTTGTAAACAATACATTAAGAGGATTATACACAGCATTATTTTTCCAAAGTTTTAAAGACTTCTACAGTCCTATATAAAAGGGAAAAGTGCAGAAGAGAGTGAAAGGAGTCGAATCAGAGTGCAAAAACGTGACCTCATCTGATGGCAGCACATGTAGGAATTAAAACTGTCCGCAGAGACTTTTGTTATTCTTTTGTCACAGTTACAGCAGACTGTGTTGAGGGGGTTAATGAGGAGGAGAGGGGAGAAACTCCACAGAACATAAATAGTTAATGATGCCTTAGCCGCTGGGAGAAACACAGCAGACTGACTTGTAAAGTAAGCTGTCTATAAACACACCCACACCAGCGCATAGGCAAACACCGGCTGACAGTATGCAAACACATATTGAGCGAGCCAGAGCCACGGCGTACAACATTACAGAGTCAAATCGCCGAGCAAGTATCCACACACACACACACACACACACACACACTCCATCTCCCACCTGCCTTCATCAGAGCTTTAATTGCCATCACGGGGATATCAATTACTTAAAGGGTATTTTAAAAGTTACGGTTTTTATTTATTATCAGGAAATCCAACAACTAAGAGAAAAAGCCGCCTAATAACACCACAGGTTTAATCCTGTAAGATAAAAGCAACGCACAACAAAGCAGACACAAGATTAATCATCAGCGTTCGGATGTTCAATTACAGAGTTTGGTAAGCTGGCAGTCAAGTACTGTAAAGTAGCCTGTGATTTTTGAACACTTTGAGGTTTAATCTTTTGGTTGCTAATGAGGTATTTTGGTTGAATTTTAATTCCTCGCCATCCCAAAGGAAAACATAAAAAAGATGAACTTCTGAACGATTGGGGTGCAACACTGATTCAAAAAAAGGCAGTAAAGGAAAAATACCGCCTTTTAAAGTTCCCATTTACACACATGCTGACAAATATGATAAACACACACTGTGAGCGCTAATACTTCATGGGAGTTCATCATCACTGGAGTGAGAGAAAAAGCAATGAGGCTTTTTGGCAGATTTCCTGCTCACCCAGGGTTGACAAATTGCCAAGGCTCTCTGTCACGGCTCCACTTTAAGGCTGCTAACTGTTTCATCTGCCGTGATTTAGATCTCAGGCATAGAAGTAGCCCAGTGGAAATGCATATTCCTTACACCTTAATTTGCATCGCACACATCGAGCAATTACAGTCACTTTGAATGGTAATTTGTATGAGACAAAGCTCAATGAATCAATAACCACTTTGTTGTCGCTGTGTGGAATCACCTCAGATACAAATTTCCCTCAGATGGGCAATTTTGAAGGTGAGTACATGAAAACAATCTTCATAAATAGCGCAAAGGCGTAATTAAGGTGTTATGCAGCCAAAGCGATCCCCCTCCAGACAGTCAGTGAGACAGTTTGCGCTACAAGATCTCTAATTTGTCTCCAAAAGGTTAAAATAAACACAAACAAGCCAGCCTTGGCATCATCCTTGGCAATTTTAAGAAACAGTTCATCAGCAGCCAGTAAGTCTCCTCCAAAGAGAAGCTTAGAGAAGCTAAATGTAGTTGAACTGTATTCAGTCAGAGGATTATCATCTCAGTGTTTGCCTTCACTGTAAGCAGAAAGAAAATATGTTGTACCATAAATAAACCCTCCTTAAACTTTGCTCTCAGTTTTCAGCTTTTTATGTAAGTTGAAGGTGACTCGGGTAGCTCGGGTTTCACTTGCAGAAAACTTTGGAAACGAACACCAAGAGGCTTCGAGCTGAGTCCAGAGTGAGAATCTTTCTTTGTCACTGTCTTTGTGACGTTACCTTGACTTTTCTGCCTGCTGAAATCAACGTTTGTTCACCAAAATAAAATCAGGGAAAAGGATGTGGCAGTGCTCTTTGTCTGTGCTGTTTGACACCATAAAGACATAGCTGATTATATGTCCTGTTTACATTTCTTTTCCTTTATTATATTACGTTTCTCATCTGTGATATTGTGTTTTTCTGATTAGTGGAAATTACCAACACAAACAAGCTAAACAACCCGACTGATGCTGGGCGACAGACAGCCACTGGCATGGGAAGACAATTTGTGGACTGCAGTATGGTGAAGCAAATCAAAAGCTTATCATACACAGAATTTATCATCTCTTATGCCAGACATTAATCCCAGATTTTGCCAACTGCAGATTATTTTTATTAAACAAGCATTTATAAGTAGTGTTTCCACTCCACAGCAGTGTGGTGTAGTAAATACATGACTGGACTGTACCTGCCCACAAACTGAGATCCCTTGAACAAGAAGGCAGATTTCATTACATAACTACATACAGGATGGTATTTTAGAAACAAAGAGGCATTGTTAGTTATAGCCGGAGTGACTCATTCCACTATATGACTCAGACAAATAATGACTAAGACTATTTCTTGAGGAACATTCCTCTTGTTTTATGCCTACTCACAATTTTACACATAACTGACAGATGGGTATACTCGTGTTGCTGTGCTTTGTCAGATTTGTGGTTTCTTCTATCTCTGCTGCTTTCTTTAAAAGTCTACCAATGCCTTTTTTCTGACTGATTGCATGCCCAATGAGTCCTGTTTGAATTAGTTTGGAAGATGCAGCACATTAGTGGAGCGCCAGAGTACACTGTGTTTTCCCGAGGCGGAGGCTGACTCACCTCAGGGTGAAAATTTGCACCGAAGAAAGCATGGAAAGAGCCAGAAAGGTAGAGACTGTCTCTCTCTGTCGGATGGGTTTGGAGGGCGCCATCACCACAAAGTTGTTGTCCAGCTTCAGCTCCGACAGCGGCTGAAACAGCCTGACACTCCCAATGCGCTGCATCGGCGTATGACCGGCAAAATAACCCATCGGCCTCTGCTGGTCTGTGCGAACGGAGCTGCCCTTTCTCGAATCCTCTGAGCTGCAGTCTCCGCTGTCCGTGGTCTGGACCATGTAGTAGAGCTCCACGGGAGTGCCCTGGGCCTGCTCCGAGATCCTCTGCCTACCAGGCCTGACAGTGGGCGGGCTGAACCAGCTGGCCAGGGGCTCCAGCTCGGCAACACATATCCCCAGCTCACCTTTTAACCTGCATGTCCCACGCACCTCTTGAGTCTCGTGGAAAGCGAACATCCTGACGCAGGGCAGCTTGTGGATGGCGCTGTAATCATCCCAGTCCCTCCCTGCAATGTAGAACAACACTTGGACCTTTGGCCAGCTGGGGTGAATCCTCTCACTGATGATGTAGGTGTGGACCTTCCAGTTGAACGTAAAGAGAGGCGACAACGCCGATGTTGGCACTGACGATGAAGTGAAGGAGGGCGTGTTGAAGGGCCCCGGCAGGGTCTGCAGCATCTCCAGAGGGACGGGCTGCTGCACAGACAGCGGTCCATAGCTAGCATTGACAAAGGGCATCTGCCGGGCCTGGTGTATGAAGAAGGACTCTGTGCGAGCCTGCAGGCTGGAGTTCCTCATTAAATCCTGATTTGCTTCCTGTAGGAAGAATGCAGACTCAGCGTTGAGGATCCGGTAGCTGACAGGCAGATAGATTGGCGTGGGGCCGTACCTCTGCAGGCCCTCCAGGATCACCTTACCATCCACCACTGAAACAAAGAAAATGACAGAGAAGGAGATGTTAGCTACCTGTTCAACTTTTCCTCTACAACTGAGCTAAAACCACTTGTAATAATCACTTCTGGTCATGCATCATGGCATTTGGTGGCTGTATGAGGAAGATTTGTTTTCTAAACCGAACAACACAACCTGAGCCAGGTGTGAAATCAAAGAGCAGAATGAGAAAAAATTGGAGGAAACAACTTGCAAACCTGGACGGCAGCACTTCACATTTAATATAATATTTGCATGCATTGCCTGCAACCTGAGGCAATCGTATCTTCAGTCAGTTCTAGTGCTGAATGTTAAATGGTTTGTTGGAGACATTTCCATATGATATCACTTTCATGAGCCGCTGCTCTTATTTAAAAGAATTTGTTCGACTCAATTCAAAACACTCGCGTCTTTCTGAGTCGCTTGCTTATCAGGCTTGTCCACGTTCCCCCCTGCTCTCGATCCTTTTCATTACAACACGCCAACTCTGTCTGTTTTTCCCCTTCAATTTTTTTTCCTTTTTTAAATTTTATTCTTCACAGACTTGATAGTCTGTCTGATCAGCTGATCATCTGAGACAGCTCAAGGAATATTTTTAAGTATTTGGTCTTTGAAAAAGCATCTCAGTTTTGTCTTTGTGAAGTTTAATAGGCTTTGGCATTTCAGCTGTGCAGTTTGATTAATGTCTGCTATGCGCACGATATACACAGTATAGAACTAGAAAATGATATTTTTCTTTATTCATCCTTTTAATCAAACATCCCCTGTCTGAAATAGGGAATCTGTCAATTGCTAGTTCACAGTGGAGAACATCACACTAAGGTTTTAGCCATATTTTGGTAATCAAAAACAAAAAGCTGTTTATGTTTCTTATATCGTGTTATAATGTTATGTTATAATGTTATAGTATAATTGCTGCAGGCTACAAAGTGAGTGGTCTGTGTTTTTAACCTTTATCAGTTTTATATTTTGGACAATTTGAACTATTAGAAGTATGCCAAATTAGCTATCAGCTGCTCTTTTCGATGTCTGTTTTCGATGTATCCACAGATATGCAGACAGCTATCAGTGGATTACTTTGATAGTGTGGAAAACTTAAAAATGTGATGTGTCTCAGAGAAGTTCGGGAGTGGAAAAATGGGAATTTATTTGAGATGGACATATGACAGTGTTGTTCTCATAATGCGTAATCACACACAATCTAAAAAAAAATGTGTATGATCAGATTTTACTGAGTTATGACTCTATGATGTAAGTTGTGGCAATCGGGCAGCAAGGGTTTTAAAGCACTTCAGCTGCCTCCACGAGCTGTGAGCCACCGCTGCTGCTCGGACCACTGACCGGGGTGGTGAGCAGGCCAGATCAGAGAGATGAACTGCAATAACTAGAGAGATGAACCACAATAACTAACATCCTGTTGTTTTCAACCTGAACCAGCGTCTCTTTCATCTAACTAACGCTATCTTTGCTTGTTGTTTAAGGTACTAAAAAAATTCTCTGGTATCACATTGGCACCTGTTATAATATAATATTTCAAATGATGCCCAGGTCTTTGTTGTCTCTTGACCTTTCCCTCTGGCTTCGCTCACTTACAAAGCACACGCCTAGCATGCCCATCCAGCCTCATCACACCCTGCGTGGCACCTAAAATGTGCTTCCATCCCTCCCTCTCTCCATCCTGCAAACCCACCCCCCGTCCTCTTATTTCTCTTTGCCATCAAGCTCCAGATATTTGCACTGATGGAGTAGCCCATGAGGGCCCATTGATTTTCTGTCCCGAAACCCTCCATGCTGTTGGAGACGTGGCGTGGCGGTGATTTGTGACAATCCGTGGCAGCAGAGCAAGTGGCCGGCTCACTAGACGGGCAGGGCAGCGTCAGGCACAAGAACAACGCTTCAGAAAGGACCCGCATCCCAGTTCTGACACAGAGGTGGGAGGAAATGAGGATGAAGTGAAGGCTTACTGCACCTCCTCAAAACCCCCGTTTCATCTTGATGATTGGGCTAAAAGTTTTAATCTGATCCTAAAATAAGAAATGAATCTGAAGTTCACTCAGGTTTTTAGGACCCATCAAAACATTTAAAGCTTTACTGTACATTACATACATAAAGCTTATGTGCACTGATAAAAATGACCTTATATATTCATTTAATAATCAATACCTCCCATGAGGGCGCAGACATTAAAAGGGAAATTGTGCCTGCTCCGTATTGGACTACTTACAGTAATAGGTCATGCTACGGACAGCTCCCTGTGCGGAAACGGCTCTTTCATTATCTGTCCTTCATTTGTATGTCTTTGAAAGATGTCTTTCATCAGAAGGCACGTTCTTTGACTGTAACCCAGCCTAATGGGCGGCCTAATGAATCGACCAGAGAGCCAATATCCGATTCTTCAAGGTAAACTAGGGAAGCTCTGCCTTTTTTTTCCGCAGGATGCGGACTGGAACTTTGTATGGTAGGAAATCAGAAGTATTTTACACTGCATTCATTTCTTAATAAGTCCACTTTATTCCCAAATGGAAACAAGAACATTCAAAATAATGGCCTGTGTCTCTACCACAGCTATAAAAACTGTGTCTGCTGCCCAAATGAGAAACAGCCACATAGCTGAACCTAATTACAGACCTCTATTCTTTTTAATCATATGCATTAATAGTAAAAAGTCTGACACTGATACGGGGCAACAAAGCTATGAAAATAATAAAAATGAATCATAAATATAAATTAGTTGTGCAGTTCTGTAATCAGGTTGCTTTTTTTGTTTGTATTCATGTTGCACACCGTCTTCAAAGTACTCAGACTGTGGAGTTAAACTGCATTTTTATATGCCGCTGCATCCCCGATGGTGAGGAATACTAAAGGATGCGAGGACGTCCATCAAGACAGGTCGCCGCGAGTGACTGCCGGTGCACAGTTGTGACTGAGCGAATGGTGTTTACCATTAAAAGTGACAAAACAGAGCAATGTCAAGAGAGGAGCAGGTGCTTGAGTTGGTGCTGGATCATGCTCACAGCACAGCGTGAGGACTTTCCTGTCTCACCGTATCTCGGGGGGATGTGACACACTGTCCTAGTTTTCTGCTTACCATGACGCAGATGAAACTAAATGCCTCATTACGGTGGAAAAATGCTGTAATCTGTAACTTCAGATTTAGAATATGTCTCTTTCTGTGACACCAGTGGATCGCCGTAAATAGAGAGGCAAAGCCGGTGTGATTTACAGCCCTGAGTTGCCCTTGGATTTCATGTCTGCAGCTACTGTACTTGTAAATCATGTCTGCAGGACTGTTTCTGCAAATGAAAAAGGGAATGATTTGTGCGGACAACTTAACCCCTGTGGTAAATCCTGGTTGTAAACTCCTGCGGAGGATTTCTGGGCGCTGCCAACCCCTCAGGATGTGGGCTGAGGAGTCTAATCACATATCAAACATGCAGCTGAACTGAACTGGCCTCATCATTAGACATATGTTCGATTTATGATTTAATGTCTTGATGTTATATTCATGCAGCAGGAGGCAGGGGGCCTGTGGGAGCATGGGACTCCAAATGAAAATGCAATTTGAAGTGTTTTTTTCCCGTGGAATTTCTACAACATGCAGCCACCAACTTCCAAAATAAACTCGAAATGGTATTAAAGCATCCGTGTCCCCGAGACAGCCACGTGTGGCTTCAGATCAAACCGTCTCTCATAATCACCTGTTCTCATCCCAGGCGACCTGAGAAGAACTTCGCCCAAGAAATATAATCCCTTCATCTTGCCTTCCTCCTCCTCCTCTCATTCTATCTTTATCCTTCACCATGTGTGCATCTTGCAACCACTCCCCTGATCAAACATATTAAGTTGGCTTAACTTCAGTAATACATTAATCAAACAAATTTAAGAAATCTATAGAAAGAGCTGCAACCGGGGCTGGAGGGTGGAAGTGGGAGGTGGAGACAATTTGTGGATTGTCTTTCTCTTAAATGTTCCGAAAAAGAAAAAAGTCAAAGATTACAGCAGAGCAAGAGTCTATGTGCATGGCCCACATGCCTCCTTCATTGGAAAATTAGACTTTTCCTTTTTCTTGCAGAGCTCTCACGAACATGGCAGAACGTTGCTTTCGCCTGCCTCAGAAACACCTGTACAAGAGTTCACTGCTTCCCAACCTGCTGATGCAACTTTTGCCATCATTTCCTCTCTCGCTGAGAAAAAAAAAAAAAACCCTCAAGTGCTCTCGGACAAAGCTGGCATGTGAAATCCAAACCTGGTCCATCAGTCTGTCCATTCAAGACATGCAAGCAAGTAAAAAAATTATATAAAATAACGTATAACAAACATAAAAATCCTATGAAAAGGCCAAAACCAGCAACATACTGTCATAAGCAAAGTCTTATATAGCTTATTCCTCAAGTCCTGTTTTATAGCTGTATATAGTGGCTGGCATGGCTGTAAATTCAAATTTAAACAATCTATTTGGGACTCATTTTTTTGAGGATCTATGTTTAAGGAACTAATGGGCTTGTCGGTTGATTTGCATTGGATTTGACAGTGATAAGAATATAGAGTAACACCTTTAAACTGTTTCCAAATCTACATCATTTTACACTATTTAAAATTGTCTTTTTGAACCGCTCTGACTTGACTTAATCTTTTAGTATCTTATAAAAACAAGTCTTTTAAACTGTCAGTTTCCTTTAGCCATCTTAAACATCTCTTCAGTAGCGTTGAGGAGCTACAAAAGGAAAGGAGATGGAGTTAAGTATCTATTTACAGTTATTACAAGAAATAAAAGGAATAAAGTAATATCACGTCAAGACATCTGTTTAACTACACAACAACATTTTTGTGCTGTTTGATTGTGTTATTTCTTCCTTTTGCTTCCCTGATTGTGTTTTTTTAAAGAGGAAGGCACATCTTGTTTGGTGTCCTCTAATACTGACATTTAAGAAGCTTTTGAAACCCCACATTTTCATAAGTCCACAAGGTAAAACATTAAGGCGTGATCTTTACATGGCATTTTCTTTTGTTAAACGTTTCCTCTGTGTGGGAGCTCGCTCTGCAGAGGAGCTGCTGGGGGGACCCTGAAATCGCCATCAGCAGACCGACTGCCGGTCAGTACGAGAGGTAACTTTTTCTTTCATTTTCAGCCACAGAACAATGGAACGAAAAGGGTATTTTGGGCTCTTGGAGGGCTGGATATAAATGTCAGCAGCTCCTCAAATGGATAAAATGCCATTGGCAAAGTCAAGAAGTTTAAAAAACCTTATCAAAGACAGTTTTTGATAAAGTCTTGTGTGCACACAAAGCGGGGGGCGGAGGCCGAGCGTCTCCAAAAACCACCGAGCAGCACGACAATTATACGACAATATAGAAAAACTCCCAAACTATTTAAATTGCTGCATTAACTGAGGACTGGTTTTAACTAATTCAATCAAGAATTACAGTATGAAAATACATCTTTCTTTTCTGTCCAAAACAGATCTAATTTAGAAGAACCAAGAAGAAAAATTTCCTCGCTATCCTCAGGCTCATCCATTTACAATCTCAAAAGCACAGGCCTCCTTAAATTCAGTGCAGGCTACTAGAAATAAACTGCCTTCAGTGGCTAGCAACATAATCCCCTGGTTAGTGGGAACGTCTCAGGTGATATCTCAACACAAACAAAACGCACATGCACTCTAATCGCTCTAAGTGCCCATCGCATGCACCCTGACACCGCGGGAGGACCGGGCCCGAGCAGAGAGCCCTGTTCCCGGTCGGAGGTTAATCAGATCACATAAAAGCAAAGCACACCTCATCTTTCATCACTAGGCAACACATTTATTCAGCAATCAATAGGTGGAATCATATTTTCCCCTTTCAGAGAAATGAGGGAAAATGAAGTATTGTGACCCGACCAAGATGGATGGGGGCACAGCTGCGTACCCTGCAGATATCAGCAATAAGTCTGGGCCGTCTTTCTTCAAAACCTGAGCTGTTTTTGTCTCTGACGGATCTTAAGGCCCTGTTAAGTTGGCTGGCCTCAGGGTCATTTCTGTCTATAAATTCCCAGAGATCGAACCTACGTAATTGACAGCACGCTCGCTCGGGCACCTGGCTCTCACCTCGTCTCCTAAGCAAGCAAACACACACACATAATCACATCAATAGAGTTGTATTAGCGGGGAGGCACGTGGCACAGTCCTTCGAGACGGTAAAAGACATTCTTCACTTTCACACAAGTGGCCATAATCTTTACAAATGGAGGCAGCGAATGTACATCACTTAACAACAAAGAGGGATTCATCGCAATTATTCATGATGCACAGTATTAAAAAGAGATGTTTTAACATGTTCTGAGATTACAGGGTCAGTAGGAGTAATGTTAAATACTGCCAAGACGGACACAAAAAAATTAAGCCTTTGTGATGAATCCCTCTTTATGTGAAATATGTTCATATATTTGAAATAATGAACGCTCGCTGCCTGTGTCGTCCATCAGTCGCTAATTAAGGGAAATAAATGAAGTGGCCTGAAAAGAGCGTTAAAACAGTTTCAAACTTTGTCACTCTTTGATCGTGCTTTCTACCATCGGTTGGTCTGGAATAGGCAACCGTCTATTTTCAGTCATGCCTCTGTGACACGAAGCGAATTGAAAAGTTTAACATTATCATCAAGCTGTCCTTGCTTTCTCTGCCGCGGCGGAGGTGCAGAGAGTAATTACACATTACATGGTCTAAACAATGCCGAAAATGAGTTGTTTGTGAGCTGTCACTTCTCTAACAGCCAATGTGTTGCACCGCAAGCAACCTCAATTAGATTCAAAAGGTAACTGCAGCTAAAAATGACATTTCAGATCCATCCTCCGTCTCCTCTCACCGGGCAATGACGTATACCGGTGCTACAGGAATCTTAAAGAAACACTAATGGAAATAAAAAAAGATAAACCTCCCGTTTGGACATTAGTTATCCGCGACTCGGGAAAACCTCCAGCAGCTTCCGAACATTTCTTTGTCTGCATAAAGAACATTTCTCCCCACTCGTTCTGCGAGGCATCACGTCTCCCCGGTGGGGGTGGTGAGCAACGGCGGCGAACGGCAATTCGCCAGTTGTGCAGAGAGGAAAACAACCTCGAAGCTTTCTGCCTTGAAGACACATTTGGGACACGAATGGGCTTTTTATGACACTTCAATTCTGTCCATTGCCTGTGGGCCCTGGCGTTGCGCGTTGTACAGTGTCGGGAAAGGGAGGAGGGCGAACGGCGGAGCGGGGAGCCACTAAGGAGCCGCTGGTTGTTTAGATGAGATGAACTAGGAGACGAGAGAGCTCTTGAAGGAACGAGGCCAAATGTGCTGAGCCGAGCGGAGCGGCAGTTAGCCCTCCTAAGAGGGCACCCGCCGGGGTAATCGAAGGCTTCAACTTTAACTATGTGGGCTCTGCCATTGTCATTTAAGACCACAGATTGCCTCGGTGAGCTTATGAATGTGACCAGCTCTCTCTCTCTCCTCTTCTCTCTCTCTCGGTGAAGTAACCACACTCTGAAAGTGAGTCAAATAAAAGCAGTGACAGTGACAGATGATGTAGCAGAGCGCTTAGACGTGTGTCATAAATAACGATGACTCTCGACACATGACAATCATATCCAAGTGAATCCATTTCAGGTTTACTGTATATTATACACTAGGGATGTTTTTTTTTTTTTCTTTTGTGAAAATATATAAAAATCAGATGCAGTTAAGTGGGTAGGAATAATACAGTGAGTTGGCAAAAAAAAAAAAAGGAGCAGAGTAAATAATGTTCTGGCATTTCCAGCAAGGTTATATTGTAAGAAAGTCAATGGGCCTTGGACATCAGGCGCCGCAGCTGCTCCGGGGAGTCAAATAATGCAAACCACAATATTAATTATGTTCAGGGGAAGGGATGGGCAAGAATTTAACTCCTCCTATGACTGAATGCAAATGTACGCATGGAGTTTGTACAAATTTCTCAAAAAAAATAATCTTTTTAAGTGTTTAACAGTTTGATGTTACCAAATATGTCAATTAATTTAACATCAGATTAGATTAATTAATGTGCTTTTTAGTGGTGGTGGTTATTGCACTTTTAAAGAATGAAAAAATTAGGCGAAAGATAATGAGAAGATCCAGGATATCTCCCATAAACAGATTACAGTTAACATGATGGGCATCTTCATCTACTGATAAGCAATCGTTCACGCCAAGCATCCACAACTGATAAAGTCCACAGTCATTACTCTGTTGTGCACAGATGATTTCCTTCCAATAACGGACACACTTCAGACTTACTGTCCAAGCAGTCAAGTCAGGGATTGAAAAAGATTAGAGGAACGATTGTAGGTGAGCTGTTCAGAGAGCATTTCCTCTCTTGAAGACGCTGTTGTGAGAGCGATGGATAAAAACGCAGGTGTTCAGATGTGACAAATAAACATGACAGCGTGACACCACAGGACACTCGACCATTGTCTTTTTCAAAAGGTACTAAAGCCCGAGTTTATCTTATTAAAAAGGCAGAGAAGTACAGAGTGACACTGTTGTTTCATCTTACTCTATAAAAGTGTCATTTTTTATATCACACTGACAGGACAGCTCTTTTGGGCCCTCAGTAATAACAGGTTGTAGAAATCGGAGTAAAAAGCGAACATGGCTTCAGTTAGAGGCGTGCTCTCAGGTTTAAATTTCCATGAGCAAGGATGAGAAGTATGATGGGCTGTACAGTTGGCTGGGGGAATAAAAACAGTCAATCTCAGGCTCTACACAGCAATACTGGAGAACAGTCATGTAAAAGAGTGACATTTCAGAACACAGTTCCGGTAAAAGCAGACGAACATGCGAGCGATGCGGCCTGTGGAGGGCTGTAATTGCACAAAGCTCCTGCACGAGTTGTTTTTTTTGCAGCTCAAGGATCTGTATCTGCTGCCTGGTGGAGGGGTGGGGGGGGATTTAAACAGGAGTTGAGGGGTTGTTAGGGGTTTGTGTGCTACAGTATAATGAGCGATCTACATGTGACAGCGTATGTGTTAAGGTTTATGCGGTTCAGGAGTAGAAAAACCAGCGATCAGACCGTGCAGCACAGACACGCGATGCACAGAAGAGTGATGACAGAGGACATATGGATTGTGTTTATACCGCATATGTGTGTTTAGATATGTGCTGTGAATGCATGTGAGCAGGGGGATCTTTATTGTGTATTATGCGTGTCCGAGTGTTTATGTGTGTGTGTGTGACTGAAGTCTTCAGAGACGCCTGTGATGGAGCCTTTAGGCAAACTCCATCAATGGGAATTTTGATTTTGAGCCAGCATGCACCCCACTGGTCACACCACAGATGATCAAAAGTTTTGCCTCTAAAGCTCTAACTGTAATATCTGTAAGTACAGCCAGTACAGTGCATTTCTTTTTTTTTCTCTTTTTTTTTTGCACAGAAGAACGGATGTAGCGCGCCTCTGGCACACATACAGTGGATTGTGTTGATCGGTGGCACTGGAGGAAAGTTGCGCGCCTCTGACAGCAGTGAGGTGGTAAACAGCATGGAAGAGAGGAGCCTGGTCTCCGTGGCCCCGAGGAAGTCCACTGCACGCTCCAGCAGGAGCAGAGGGAGAGAACAGACAGTCATTTCACTGCTGCTCAGAAACTCTGAAATGAGATGAACTCAGAGGTCCCTCCCTGCAGCAAGCAACGCTCACAGCACGCATTTCTTTATCCATATCCTCCCCCAAAAGTGCCACAGAGAATTTTGAGTCTCTGAGTGAGCTTAGTGGTTAGGGGAATAAGCGGAGAATGGAAATAAAGATGCCAAGAGAAAGGCTGTCTATCATTTTCACTCAGTGCTCAGACCTAGTTTTATTTGTCAGCCTCATCCTTCTCTTGCCAGATTTCGTGACTAACAGAAGCCGTGGAAGGTTTAGTCAGATAATTACCTCGCAATCGCCTTGGGTTTTTGCTGAGGAAAAGCTTTTCAGGGAGTTGCTTCATGTTTTTTATAGCCGGTCGTAAAATAAGATGCCATGCATCATAAAATGTCTTTACATCAGCGTGGAAGGCTGTCTCTCTTTGGCGTATCGCTCAGAGCTGAAATATGTGGCCCAAGGTTAACCAACCTATCGGCAAGAAGAATAAATCCAGAATAAATCTGGGTAACCAATGGACAATCTGCTATTCCATCTTCTTCTAGATAGTACAACTATTTTTTTTTCCGCTCCTTGTCCCCATTTCACATGAGCAAAACAACGCCTCTAGGGGCTCTCCATAATAACAGGTTGTGGAAATCACAGGAGAGAAAAAGCTGTTGAATCTTCAGGTAGAGAGAGACACACTCCTGAGTTTAAATTTTCTTGAACAAGGATGAGAGCCCGATGGCACCAGTGAGGCTGACAAAAGTAAACTACCTTGTGAAAAAACGAATAAGGGCACAGAAACGAGGAGCACCCTGTCATCCGGCTAAGGTGCGACCGAGGAGACGGGTGGCTGCACTTCCAGGGTGTCCTTTCAGGAGGCTGACCAAATTAACGAGTGTGTGGGAGTTATGTTCTCAACCTGTGGATCAAAAATAAAAGTTCTTGTACTGCTATGGATGTAAGAAAATTTAAAACTCCCCTCAAATCACGCCTGAACTCAACTTTAAATCCCACTGAAACAGGCAGTACTTTAAATCCCTTCCTAATACTTGAAACATTTAGACTATAACTATAAATTCCATGTGAGACTCCTCGTTGAGTGAAAAAAACAAAAAAAAATTAGACGCACATCCTCCAAAACACCTGAGAGCTCACCGCCAGGTAAAAATCTTAAATAAGTCTTATCACGATGCATAACATCAGCAGAATCAGCTTTCACAGCATTTCACTTTTCCAACAGCGTGTGTCTAATAAAACTGAGCGGGCAACAGTCTTGCAAGGCTAATTCAAGGACAGGGAGCGTTTCCCTGCAAAACATGAGACAAACGCCTGCTTAGATGGTGCACATACTTTACTCAGGGTAGTATGAAGTGAGGTCACATGATCGTCCATCACAGCTGCAGGATATTGAAGCACTAAATCACAGCAGATCTTCTACGACACAACACATCCATGTGTTTTAAGACCTAAAGCATCTATAAGGTGCTAACAACACAGCAAGCTTTACAAGGTTGTATTTTTTTTTATTATTATTTGGAGTATTGACTGGAGAGTTGTTCCCTGATGGAGGCGATATTGTTTTATGGAGGCAGTTTAAAGTCTAAAATTGCTGCGTGGGTGTTGGTTCTGAATTGTGATAAGTGTGACAATGATTGCTATAAAGTAACATTAAAACATAAAACATTCAAACCATTTTAACTTTAATTCCTTCCTTCCTAACGCACCCAACAAAGGTAGAAAGAGTTCTACGGTATGCAAAAATGTAGTGCCAAAGGATGGCAAGGTAAAGTGTTGAAAATATTCTTAATAAAACATACATATTGATTGCTAAATTACATTACTGCTGTCCACAGCAATGTAC
Organism: Scortum barcoo; assembly: GCA_023238725.1. Lineage (NCBI taxonomy): Eukaryota > Metazoa > Chordata > Actinopteri > Centrarchiformes > Terapontidae > Scortum > Scortum barcoo. Next base: position 20,242,101 of record CM041545.1, read on the forward strand.
TGCTGTCTCTTGTACAAGCTCCTTCTCCGACCGCCATCTACTGTAGGTAATACACTGATTATGAATAAGGATGTCATACAACTTCAGAAAATGCTATATATAAACTATTCCTACATAAAGGAAATGTCTTTCAGAAATCTTTGCTTCTTTGTTTTCTTTTATCTCACAGTATACCATATTGGCTCTTACAAAACCAAGAGACCACGGATCTTTCAATATAAAGGTAATTATCTTTGAAATCACAAAAGCAGAACTGTGGTAAATGAAGTAAAGTGACCAAATAAGGCAAAATAAGATGTTGTAAGTGGCACTGGAAATATCTCAAAATTGAGCCGTAATGATCGGCCCTATCCGGGTAATATTCAAGCTGTTATTTTGTCAGAATTTTGAAATTACATCTTCCTTCACAAAGGATCTTTTCACTGTGTATTACCTGCTCCTTTATGTAAGACAGCCTCCAAAATGTGACTGCTCGTGAGCTCATATTACCGAGTGTGTGCTCAGCATCGACGGTTCAAATGCGACAACGTCGTGACAGCGACAGCGATTTCGAGACCAACCGCCCCGTAAAGGTCAGCACGGCTATCGCGGCTGGCGGCTGAATCCAGTTTGACAGTGCTTCAAGAGGAGGTACAACAAATGACTGCTGACCTTGAAAGTCTCCATTCAATAGATGCCAACTTCTATTTGGTGCCCAAGCAGCGTGGCTGGCAGTGAATCCACCGCTTTGAGACGGACTGAGATATTTCAACAACCAATTTTTTGTTTTTTGTTTTTTTTTTCAGACATTCGAGTTTGCCTGAGGGTGAATCCCATCGTCTACAGGCTGTATATTTTTCAGTCTTAGCCTCTTAGTTTCTCTTTTTTTCCATCATAGTTTCACCTCTTAATGTGTGTCATGGTGGATTTCAAATATTCAGTTTCATTTAAATTCCATTAATAGCACACAACATGTTTTGTAGGGTGCTACTAATGGACGGTGAGGGTGACGTAAGCTTTTCCTTCCTTTCACATCTATTTTCAGCCTTTGCTGCCATGTGTTCACTTTTTGTCTGAACTACGCTATCAAGACATACAGCAACATGACATTTCTGTGACAGTCTGGCACTTCCACATCGATTGGTGTCCTTGGAAATCAGCAGGAAGCACATATAAACTACCTTTGTGTTTCCTTTCAGCTTGTTCTTATGCTGTTGATCATCCAAGATACCATCAAGCTGACAATACGGGGATCTGGCCCTCGCCTCCGTTCTCAGTATTAACATTAACCTGTTTTTTGGAGGGTTAAACAAGGTTATGTCTTTTGCTAAGAACACTACTGGGATGAAAATGAGCAGAAAGTGGTGCAGTAAGGAAGCATCGAACGGCTACAGTGGCCTGTGAATCACCGCGAACTCTAATGAGTGCTCTATTACTTCCTCTCTTGATTTCCTCCATTAGCATGTGCATGAGTGCATTTGTGCTTACGTGCATTGGTATTCATATCACATGTCTGGGTGTCCAGAAAGCAGGCACTTAGAGAAAAGCACTCTGTTGATGAGAGCAGATCAATATCTAAGTCGCCTATTATCATCTCCGACCAAAACTGGGGACCCAAAATGATTCTCCATTCAAAGTTAACGACCTTTCCTAAATACCAGCATACGAGAATTCGCTTGTTTATGTTAGTTTGCATCGATCTGACACCAAGTGTGTGGCCCTGGACAAATTCATTGTTTTCACACAGGTCCTGTTAAAACAAAGACCCTCCCCGACTTTGATCACAGCTCCCAGGATGAAATATAAAGCAGTGCGGATGGCCAGCCAAGCAAGACAGGAGGTCCACTGAGGGGGAGAAAAACAAAAAAAAACAAAGCAGGTGTTATTTTTCCATCAGTAACTGCAGCTGATTTACCAGCAATGTCTTTGCTTAAGGCTCACATTCAATGGCTAGTTTGTGTTTTAACAACCCAGCTGAGCGGTTCACAAGCATCATATTGGGCATTATGCCTCGCAACTCTCGGCAGCTTGGCACAGCTCCCCTTGGCCACTAGCAAGCTCTTGTTGTTTTTATATTCTCACTTCAGCGGCAAGAGCCATCAAAGATAAAAGCACAGTTGCTCTTTGTCACACAGAGACAACAGTCATGAAATTTTAACAGCTCAAAGTACTGATCCAGCGCTGGAGACGAAACTAGTCCCTGAGCTGAACTCAAAATTCAGCGAGACAGATTCAGGGAAATAAAAATGCAGGAGTCAACCGGTTTAATGGAACGATTAGGCTCGTTATGGTGCTCCTTAACGAGACGTGATAAAATACAATGCATAAACAATGTGAATGACCACTATAGAGAACATATAAAAAATGCATGCTCTAGCCACATACATATATTAAATCACTATTACTTTTATGAAATGTTATAATATTTAAACCACTAAATGGAAGACTATAATAATAGTTTTACTGTAAAGAAAGCAGGAGAGCAAATATTCATTAAGCTGTCAGCATAATTCCCCTGAGAGATTAGACAGAACGTGGATCTATTTATTGAATAAGGCTGCAAAACTAACAATTATTCTCATTATTGATACCTCATTTATTTAGTTGTTCATTTTTTCAATTAAATGGATTCTCATTTAGCCTAATCTCTGAAAAAATGCACATTTCAATTTCCCAAAATCCAAGATGATGTTTTCAAGTTGATAAATAAAAGCTAAAAAAATATCAAAAGCAAATGACGATGTAAATTGACAGGGATAATAACAGCTAATTCTTGCATTTGAGAAGCAACAAATGAGAAGCAAACTGTTTGATAAATGCCTGAAATTAATAATCTATTATGTAAAATGTGTGTGGTTATTAATTGCCTGTCAGTCAACTGATTGAGCGGTTCATTTGGCAAGTGAATTTGTCATCAGGAAGGGGGAAAAAGAAGACTTAAGAAAGAAGGAACTAAACAAAAGGAACAATGCAGGATATTTTTGGATGTTCTAAAATAAGGGCGGCCACTTCAAACCTCACGTACCTCCTGAACCGCCCGCCTACGGCAGCGTATTACAGTCTGTCAGCGGCTGCAGGACTCTGGCCCGAGAAATCGCCACAAGGACGGCGTTCATAGCTGGGCGATCTCTCCAGGGCTCTCATTCTCAACTCGGCGTCACTGTGAACTCATTTCGGAGCCACACAGGATGTTTCGCGCTTCTCATTCAGTCAGAGATGAGATGGTTTCAAAGGTCACACTGTTTTCTATATGAGGGGTCCGCTGTGCAAAGGAATGTGTGTATGTGTGTGTGTGCCTCGACTGCTCTCCACTTGTGGGTACATAAACACAGGTTGGCGCATTGGTGTGTAAATGCGGCCGTAGATGAGTACCTCAAAACAGAACATGGACCTGCTTTTTAGGACTTTGTGTGTGTGTGTGCGTGTGTGTGTTCCAGATCGGTGCTCAGCTCCCTGTAGAGATCAGTGGGCCATGTAGAGGAGCGCCTGTTCCTACCATTACACACTGCTGCCGAGCTGACAGTACACACTGTTCAGTGGCTTGGATATGAAAAAGAATATCGGGCAGCTCAAGGGGGGTCTTAGAAATCTCCACACACACTCACACACACACACGTCTGTAGTGTCTCTGTCTCTTGATCTTATGGTGAGATGAAATTAACAGTGGCTGTGCAGCACGTTGACATCTCTGGGGTTTCTCTCTCTCTCTCACACACACACACGGAAGGTCTCCATGTGCAGCAATGTGAGGATATCACCCCAAAATTACCCAAACCTGCCTCCCCTCTTCCATTATTCACTCTCTCAAGTTCAACTTTAAATTCTCTCTCTGTTCCTTTCATGCATTATTTACCATTTCCTGTTCAGAAACTTTTCAACAATAGAAGAGATGCAGACTTAACTAAGCGAAACCCAGACAAGGCCAACGTTTCTGCTGCCAGCGCTGGTTTTGATCAGACTTGCTACGTGTGTGAACCAGGCCTGGAAGTAATGATTATTTTTTCATTTTCATTTAATATCTCAATTATTTTTTGATGAATCTTAAAAGAGCACTCCACCGAAGCCAGATGCCAGATTCATCTTTTTGTTAAAGCAACAAAACTGATGCAGCAGATATTGTCTTTTTTTATTCCATGGATTCTTGGGGAAAAAAAAGGAGCCTACGTTACCCACAATGCAACTTGCAGATAACTGGTAAGCTCACTTCTCTTCATTTTTTGAACTTGCAGTCTTCAGCCCCAACTGATTCGGCCCCAACATCACTTTATTTATCAGATTTCATGCAGCTCCCTCTGGAGCCAAAAAAAGGCTTCACACAACTGTTTTTCTTTTTTTTTTCTCACATGCTCTCTGGGACCTGTAAACAGACTTTGATGTGTGGAGTTCCCCTTTAAGGTACTTGGGAAAGGTTGGGGAAAGGCAGTGGACATGGTGAAAGAGACAGCGCTGACGGTCTGTAAGAAAATGAGACTTGAACGGCGGTCCTCCGTTGTGATCCCACTTCCCACTTTGCCTCTGTGAGACAACAGTCTTACTTCACCCAGCCACGGGAGGTCAGATAAATCTGAATGTGGGGCTTTTAGGCTTTTGAACAAAATCAATTACAGCACTTTCCTGCAGGGCGCATGCGTAACTTCAAACGAAGCTTACGTTTGAACGTAGTGAAAAAGTCACACATTACACCATACAGGTTAATGACAATATAGACTTAAGATATAACTTTAATCTACATCTCCCCCAAGTAGGTGCAGGTCGTTTTTTATTAACCAGTGTCACGGCAGCACAATTAGGAAGATGAAAGAGACTAATGATAGAGGGAGGGAACTTTTCTTGGATATTTACACCAAAGGCACCTCGACTACATCTCTTTACATATATTAGCGCTAACATGGACACTCAGTATTGTGTAAAACTAGTATAAAACATCAATATACAACAAAGGTGATCCATAAACGGATGTTGAAATATTCATGAGGTTACAGGTGAGTAAAAGTTGTATTATATGTTAGCTGGTTCACATGTGATACATTACTTTCTTAATATTACAAATATTCCCAGTACAACGACTAAAATAATTTACAGATTCTCAAAACTTCTGATTAAAATATATATTATAATGGTTATAATAATATCTGAGATGACAGTCTTACTGTAGTTATGGGTCCTGGTATCTACACGTTAAAGCTTTTATTCCCCAGTAAGAAAAACATGTCAAACCAGAGTGATTGGTGACACAGAGGAGAGACTGAAGAGAGCCTTCACTAGTCAGTATCAAGAGCAAAGGCTTAATGAAGATAGAACAGGAGATCAGATTAAGCCCGTTCGAGTCTTTAGCGTGATTGATTATGGCAGAATACCAGCAGCTAAAAGCGAATGACAGTCTGTGAGCCGCGCGCACGTTTTCTCTCACTGTCAGGTGCCCGGTCGAATTGAACGAGCTAATACCCGAATGGAGTTTTGACATATAAATAATACATGGGCGACCTGAATGTGGGCGTTTTTGTTTAAAAATACGTTCAATTTTGCAGACAGGCCGACTTTGCACTCCACTGATTTTACAGCTGACACATAATTAAATCCATTTCAATTCAACCCATAAAACATATTATTTTTTATTCATCTTGAAATAAAGTTCATTTGGGGAGTTCAGGCGGAGTAAAATATGAGCACTTTTGATCAAACAGCTTTTTTTCTCATTTTGTCTGTCTCTTTCATATTCTTTCTCTCCCTCTCTATGAATTCAGTTTATCTATCTTTTCCAACCTCGCCTCCTCCATCTGTCTCTCTTCCTCTTCTTCGTCTTACCTCTCTACTTCAGCCTGCAGCTAAACCCTGGAGAAACAGGAACTCGACTCCCTCAGGTCCTTGTCAGCACCACATCACACAGACTTTACAGTGACATCCTTCTACATGAAAGTCTGTCACCCTGTCAGTCACACACATAAAAATGAAAAAAAATGCATGTAGATCCAGATGTGTTCATACATGTGCTATATGCACAGCGACAGTGCTCACACCTACATTTACAACGAAACATGACAGGCGTCATGGCAAAACCGCGCTGTGTACATGCAACCACAAAGACAGACAGACAAAGACGAACACACACTCACACTCGCGTTCAGAAACACAGAGGAACAGCGGATCTGTCCCCAAACACGGGCTTCACCGACTTTGTGTGGAGAGCTGAGAGGAAGTGTGTGGCGGCTGTCACAGCTACTGTCACGGTCAGCTGCCTTTCCCGCTGCGCTCTCCTCACTACGCCCAATCTACAACAGTCAATATTTATGGCCCACCAGAGGAGATGCTCCCCACCGCCAAAACCAACCGTTTTACTGCACCTGCTGCCTGGCTAATTAGACACATTTGTCTTTCATTTAGCCAAGCTTGAAGTGTGGGAAAGGCATCAAAGGGAAGGGAAGCAAGCGGCATCCTTCATTTTTGGTTTCAGTCAGGGCTTGTGCCAAAAAAAAAAAAAAAGAGAATGAAAGAGGTTTTTTTTGTTTGTTTTTTTATTTTCTCATATCTGAAGCTGTGAAGAAAAGTTGGTACATAGGTTGTCAGTCTGCTGTTTGTTAGTGTGTTTGTTAAGATGCTTAAATCCACGTTTCAATGCGGCAATTAAGCTTTGAAATGTGCATCATCCTTTCCACAGTGTCCCGCTTTGTTCATTGTTTTTTTTTTTTTGTTTGGCAAATGGACAGCGTAAGCGTCCGAGTTCAAGTTCTTTAGAAGGTCTATTTTTTGAGTCTCGGCTATCATAACGCACCATATAAAACTTGGATGAAAACAAAAGGTGTCAGTATGTTCACTGTGAGGATTTTCCTTTGATGAGCAGGATCTTTGAAGCTCAGTTTGTGGATGTTTTGGCTATTTGGGGGCATTAAAGCTCCCTAACAAGCTGACACACATTCGATCATAGCTGTTAAGGCTGTGTATGTTATGTATATATGTTAGCAAGACACAGCGTATTCACACATCCAGCACAGAGCAGCACTGACATTAAGTATATGAAACCAACATTTGACTCCACTTTTATCTCTGCTTTGTTCTCCACCAGTTTCAAAGGAAAATATCTGTCTCTATCTGACAGGTTTATCAGCCTGTGTGGTTAATACCAGCAACTAGACTGCACCGTACAGTAAATTTTTGCATTGTGCAACCAAACAATGAGGCTAAAAGGCTTTACAGTTGGCAGGTCTGTGTGTTTGTCACTAACCCTCTCACATTATACATTGGATTCACTGCTAATGTGAAAATATTGATAACTGTGGCATTAATCCTCTCCACATTGATTTTAAAGTAAACTGAAACCGACACACGCCGCGGAGATGAGAAAGTGAATCTAAAGAAAGGTTTGACTAACTTACTCAAAGCTGTCAGTCGTACTAATGAAGAGCTTGCACGGTTTGTCTTCGGTGGGCTGAATCACCAGGATAATCTTTTTGCAATGTCCAATCTCAGGATGAATGTATTTCGCTTTGTGCAAGACCGCCCATTAATCGCCAGGTTGGTGGATCTGATGTTGAGGTGTACTTGAGGAAGACCCCAAACCCCAAACTGCTTCCAACATGGCCGAAAAAGTCAATTTGGACAAAAGCGCCCACCAAGTGAAGTTCATGTAATGAAGTTCAGATCTGGACACCTGCTTCTGTTTCATGCCTCACAGAGCAGAAACTAGAGTTACATTAAAAATGCATTTGAAAGGCATTAGCGGAGGTTTTACACTGATGAGAAGTTTTGTACGACACAGTTTTGATTTGCCTGTCCTTGTCATTGCATGAGATTTCTTTTTGCACCAGTTCCATCCAAATTTGTACCTTATCTTGTGTGTATCTTGTGTGTTTGGGGTCTCACTGTTGTAAATTGTCTGCTTGAGTTGAGGCTCTCTTTCTTGTCCTGTCCCCGTGACTAAACACTGATTATCTGTTGTCGATGCCGCTCTCAGATTTCTGCCTCGGAGAGTCTCGTAGCACTTCATGCAACGTGAACCAGATAAAATCAGACATGTTTGAAAACATCTTGTCAGCCCGCAGCGCCGCGCTCTGCCCGAGTTTGCACTACAGAATAATCCCACGCAGGACGCCGGGATGGACGAGTCAGGTGTAGAATTACTGTTAAAAACCGTCTGATGTGACCTTGGCTCTGAGCACGAAATGGGAGGGTGCGGCTGTGTAATAATCATGCTGAGATTGCGGAGGCTGCAGTCTCTTTCTCCTGTTTTTTTTTTCATCTCTTTTCATCCAACGCTACACCTCCAAAGCCCAAATGTTTTTTTTTTTCTTTCACATTTCAAATTCAGCTCTCTTCTAATTGAGCAGTGGGCAACAGCACATAGATGCCTGAGAGGGAAGCTCGCCTTTAGGACCAATTTGCTGTGAAAAAAAAAATGACCTCTCTTGAATTTATCTTATTGGCAAGTCAAAAACATAGCTTTAAATTCAATTCTTCATTATTCATGTTCAATGTGTCCGTAATGGGGCAATTAGCACGGGCTACTTAATTGCTGCAAGCAATTAAAGCTGTGAAATTGCAAGTTCAGATAGTGCCGGGCGGCGGGATCATACTGGGAACAAGATTTACTTTAATTGCTTGTTATTGAGGAAAATCTCCGCAGTGTCTCGGGGTTATCAATCAGCGAAGATGGGTAGGTGGGGAGGAATCACGTTTAACATCAACTCTAACGAGAAAAGTCTTGTTTTTTTAGCTTTTTTGCTTTTTTTAAATCAATGTTACTTTCCCTTACATTATTCTATACTAATTGCATGCCTGACTGTAAAAGTCTCTGGAGTTCACAGTGGGAGATTGGCGCTTGCTAAGGGATGTGAACGCGCTAATGAAAACACAAATCTCACACACTCCTGCAGCTCTAAAATTACACTGAGAGGGTGATATTAATGGGAAGCTATAAAAAAAAAAAAGTAAAAAGTAAAGAGAATACAACTTGTAGTCATAAAATGGGCAGCCGAGAACCAATGAGGCGTACATGTTGTAAAGAATTTCTTGTTGAAAGTTTTCTTTTTGTTTCTTCAGCTCCTCAAGTGGACGGCAAATGTTCACCGGCCCACAAAAACTACTGGCCATTTCCACCGGAGAGCATAAAATACACTCGCAAACACACACACATGCCAGCGAAGGAGGGGATGGAGGGGGAGAGGAGGTGCGGCACAACGCACTACCGAGCAAAATTACCGCAGCGCCACAGACGGCGGCAAGCAGCAGATCTGTTTAAGATACAGCCCGCGCAGCTACAGTAAACTGACAGCATCCCATCCTTCGATCACTGCGCCCAGTCGATATCACAGTCAGCCCCAGAAATATTTATTGAAGTGAGAGGGAAGAGACTTTTTTTTCCATCACTATGTGCACACTGGAAAAAAGAGAGAGAGAGAGACAGGGTTGGTGAAAGAAATTGGCACTCTCACAAACCTGGATGGATTCTGCACAGTTAATTAAGATAAAACGATTCAATTCTGGGGAGATCGAGGCAGCGATTCAGTGTGCGCCGCACGTGGGGGCCATTCTGATTAGCAGCCAGCCAGTGCGTTCCTCGACATTTTGATGCGAGACAATCTTTTGCATTTTCAATTACACACTCCAACAGCCCTCTAACTACCAAAACCAAGCTCATTTGCATGATTGAAATATAATTATGGCGGCACAAAAAAAAAAAAAAAACACAGTTCTGTTTTGGTTCCTGTTAAAATCCTTTTCACCCTTCCTGTTGTTTTTTTTTCTCGCTGAAATCCATCCCATAACCAAGTGCATCAAGATTAAAGTTGGAAAATAATGAAGCTATTGGGAGCCTTTTTGCATTTGTTTGCGTAAAGAGCATGCAGGATCTGTAACTAACTCCCCTGAGGTCATCTCAACCACAACTTTTAACAGCTCAAAAGATTTATTTACAGATAGAGCTGATAGTCTCTGACACGGCTCGGGTTTTCTCCACAATTTAGAGAAGAAAAACTTTGTCAAAGTTTGTCGCCAACTGTTTCATTTCGTCTCAACCCCGACTTCGCTCAGCCACAACAGTGTCGTGTGCTTTTTTTAAAAAAAAAAAGACTTTAAGATAAGTTTTGCTTCTTTGCAGCTGAACAAGCTCTCAAAATCAAAGTGGTGCAAGATTTAAAGTAAGAAATATTTTTTAAAAAATACATTTGAGGAGCACAGAAGGCGTTTTATTTTGGAAGATCACCCTCAGCTTGAGTCCCTGAGTCATCAATGCCTCTGTGGACAATCGCATCGCCTCAGAGTGCACACATGACAGCTGGTGGAAGGGAAAGTGTGTGTTAGCGTGTGTGTGTGTGTGTACGACTATAAGAGAGACTGAGGAAGACAGAGGGAGAAAAAGTAAGAAGCTTTTGACATGTACTGTAACTATTTTGCATGCCCGCTCGTCTCCTCCTCTGCTTAGTCAGGAGATTTATTAATAGAACCAATAGAGGCAGACCAGATGGCTGTTATGGCACTGTCATATCTTTTCACGGGTCACTGAGAAACTCCTGGGCATTAGTCTGTTGTCTGTTAGCAGCATGCTGGTCCTTTTCCCTGCAACACACACTCCTGTATAGGTGATTTTTAATTTTTTTTTTTAACTGACACGCAGATGGTATTTACGCATCCTCTCGGTTATCAGCATCTGGGACCACCCCTTGGTCAATCAGTCAGCGTGTGGATCGTGTGTGTCTGAGTGCGTGTGCATGCACGCGCTGAAACACACACATTCGAACACGTCAGGTCAGCTCTTGTTGTTGTTGCTGTCTTATACTATAGGTGGGGCTGTCAGTTTCTATAGCGAGCGAGCAAAAACGAGCACCCAAATGCTGCTTATTTACTCCCCAGCTGGTGACCTGTGATAAAAGTGATCAACTGTTTGCACACAAGGTACTACATAAATAATGGTGTGTGAAATGAACAGACTCCGCTACATCCTCCCATATGCTTTGGAGTGAGTTTTAAGAGTAGAAAAAATTGTTGGGGGCTCACAAAATGCATCTCTCTGTTGTGGGAGGGGGTTTAAATATAATTTCTTATGTTACATTACAGATTGAAATGTTTCTGCTGTCTGCTGCACAGGCCTGTCTATTAGTTTTTAATAGCAAACCAAAACCAAAATGTCTGAACTACTGAACTTGTATCCTCAGTTTTTGTCCATGTTTCAGTGCTGGTGAGTAACTCACACCACCTGTCAAATTCAAAAGCATCAATTTCAAGTTCACAATTGCCAATGGCACAAGAAAAGCCATCGTCTTAGTTCTCATAAACTGTCAATAACATGTTGTCAGTTCCAGCTCAACCTTTTGCTGAGACGGAAAAAAAGAATATGCGTTTATTATGGGCTACGACACACTTCTGCAGCAGTCAGTCTTGACTCAATTAACCCTCATGAACTTTCTAACTACATGTGGTTTATCAGAGGCAGTGATTCTTAGCCAAGTTCTTGAAAACCCAGCCAATATCCACAATAGTTCAATTTGAGGATGAAACAGTTACCGGTTTACCGATAAATCACACAATCAGTCATAGTCAGTAATAATTAACACCATGTTTGATTACTGCACTACTACTGATAAACTCACAGTAAATACAGTCCGCCATTAACCAAAGTTAGCAACAGTCTCCCAGATGCAGACGCGACAGGGGTTTGTTTGCATCAATCAAAATATGGCCGAAGGCAGTGACTGCGCTCTGGAGATTTTTCAGCCTTCTACAAAGTCTGAAGTGTGGTTGTATTTTTGGTTTTTATGAGAGCGCTGAAGGAAATTTTGATGGAAGATGGTCACCCTGTGTGCAGAACATGCAGAAAGAAAATCCCTGCCAGCACTTCGGGTAAACCGGCAGTCATCCAGTTGGCTGTAAACATGATCCAACAGGGGATACACTACACACTCCTGTACAACACTCCTCTGTATTTATAGCACTGTTGGGCTCAATGCAATTACTGTCTTCTGAATACCTGTTTGTATTTCTGTGACTTGTGCATGGGGGTTGCTGCATGCAGTGTAAAAAGTGCACAGTGCTGCTAATTTAATTTGTGATTTCCAATTTAAAACTCAGTGAGTGTTTCAGCGTGAGTATCAGTGCTTATTTTGAACATCTTCAGCGCATTTTAACCAAACTGCGCTGCTTCTGATAACCCTGATGATTTTCGTTCGCCACAGTCTCAATGTCAAGCGGTGGCACCGTCTCATCTCGACCCATCTATGCAAACTCAACAAAGCGCCAAGAAGCGCTCCAACAAGAGCCCCTTCATTAAGAAACATCCTCCATATTCTGACTGGATGCCCTCTGGCAATCCAGACTGACCTGACTCAGCAACAAAAGAGCGCTGTGATTACCCATCACTGTAGCTTCAGCTGCTGTACAGAGAAGTCACTATGCTTTTCTTTTCCCTGGAAGATAAAGGCAGTTAAATCCTTAAAGCAGTGATGTACCAAAGTTATTGTTTCTTCAGACAATGAAAAAGCTGAAGAGTAAATTTCTCTTTACATTGTGGACTTAAATGTGCTATATGTAGCACTTTTATATGTCTTCTTTGTGGGGTTTTTTATTCTTGCTGATATAAAGTAGTTGTGCAGTGGAGACAGGGCAGAAATCCAGGTGAGGCCAGCAAACTGTACCGGCCAGATTTAAAATCAATTATGACTTTACTTTAACTCTGGCCGGGAGCACAGCCTTTGTCACAGGAGTTCACAAATACAACAATACTGTGGAAAGCACTTTGCAGAACTGGCAGTACTAAATCATGACTTTTTATTTTTTTATAGCTCCTCAAAGTATTCAACGCATTTTTCAGTAAAATCTTTTTAGACCGTTTCAGATGTTCTTTTCAAATATTTTCATCAACACACATTCCAGCAGCAGAAACAACATAAGGTACCTCATTCAAATAATGTGTATAACTCATAATAAAAAAATATGTTTGACAAAGAAAGCCTGAGAAAGCAATGTATATGTGTGTGTGTGTCTGCACGTCCTATGCGGAAGAATAAGAGCGCTTGATGCAATGCACAGCGTGGCCCATCTCGTCCCTTACAAGTCGAAACAACACATCCTGGACTGCGTTACATGTGAGGAGCAGCTGTACGAGTGGTCCTGTAGCTTCACCTCTTGCTCAGTTTTCCCAGAAGCCTCATCACAGCGTATTCCTGAAGCGGTGTGTGTTTACATGGCGGCTCAGACAGCGTAGTTACTTTGTGCAGCACTGTGAGACTAAAACGACTTCAAGGCTCACTGAGGAACAGTTGCTTGAATACAGTCGGCCACGCTGTATGCTGGAGCTCTCTTTCACTGCAGAGAAGCAGCACACGATGCTGGAGGATTCATAGTTATTTGTTTGCTTTTCTGTGGCATTGCATGTGTTTTGTTCATCAGATGTATATCCACCTTCCATATATACGTACGTACGATCCGATTACGGGCGTTCATTTTTCCTTGCCCTGCTTTGCGTGCTAGCTTCCAGCTTGTTGGTGAAAGGAAGCGGTTGTCAGGACAAAAGACTCTTAACCTGACGATAAAAACTAAGAAAACTCACATTTTAAAATGCAGAGGGGAACAGGCGCTGTGATTGAATGGTCTCATTTGTTTGCATTAATCATATTAATGTCTCAAAATGAATATGCCACCATTTTAGTGAAGCGAAATTGTTAAATGCAGCAGTTTGAAAGTTTTCGGTTCTATTTAAAGTTATGATTTCTTCTCGCTGGTGTCGATGGACACGCATGAGCGTTGTCTTGTTGTCTCAAAGGTGACAGAACAAACGGAAATAAACTTCCAAGTCCAATTTAAAAGTTTAGCCCATGATGGGAAGAAAATAGTGAAACAAGTGAAGTATTTAACATACAAATTTGATGCTACACCCTCCTGGTGCCAATTATCTCTTTTTGTGACTGTGTGTGTGCACATATGTGGGCGAGATGAAGAGAAGCTTGAATAAATCTATAAGAGCAGTCACATAAATGTATTTGTATGCATATATCCCGATGTCGGCATGTTTGTACTCACATGCTGCACACACTCCATCAGCAGACGCGCGTGCAAACACATCCAAACGCACATTAATCATTACTTGTTTTGAACAGGCTTTCCCCCACAACGGACTTATTTCCCATTCAATAGTGAGCAGAACATGTCAGGGGGCATTTTAATGTTCCACCTCCTCAACATTCCTCAAAATTCTTCTTCATTACGGCGCCACAACACCACAAACATGACCTGCACCAATAAAATGTTCCATTAATTTCATCACGGCCCAGAATAGATTTGCCGCAATCCTTGTGCTGAGGCAGGGATTCGGCACAATACGACGTGGCCTAAATTATCATACAAAAGAAATAAAGACTTCTTTATTTCATGCGGCCCCTCATCAGACACTTGTGCACACAACACAGCTGCATCAAAGCAAGAAATCAATTTATTTTCTGCTCTGCCTTATTCAGTCACCGCGTGCAGTCCCCAAGTTTATGAAGACACACATTATAATTAGTCTACAAAGACTCACTGAATATTCAGTGGTCCACATCCACTGTCTCATTTTACCACAATGTGGAATGAAAATAGATGAGCGCATAACACAAGTTTGGGACGAATTTTTGATTAGTTGAGCCGAACACTGTGGAGCACAAAAATAGACGAGTACACATAATGAAAATAGATGACTTGTAGATTAATAGATCCATTTTTCCATTGCTGCTTTGACGGATGCCCCATCTAAATGTATTACATCACTAATAACATATAATGAGATTGTTTGAAGATAATGTTAAATTTAGTGGGGTAATAGTTTCGACCACATTGAACTCATTTCTCAGTACAGTGAAATTGGTCTCAGTAAGCCTCTTCACCTCTAATAGCCCATCATTTGTGTTGTTTTTTTTTTGCTCTTTTGTGTTTGTTATTTAACACTGAAAGGACTAAAAAACAGCTTTTTCATTGGATAGGAAAAGAGAAAAAACTTCTCCCTGGCAGTGCCGAACCACAGCAGCATCACAGCCACATAAAGCATGACAAGCACTCGTGGCCCCCGCCTCTCAGTGGCCGCTTGTCAGTGTCATGCTGCCAACCGGCTGTGTGCCCTTCACTTTGTCCCAGCTCCCGGTTATGGGAAAGTGCACTGGGATTATGTACAGAACGCTCTGCACAGTGCAGGAGCTTATACTTCACACCACAAGTCTGATTCCCATTGAGAAGCCTGTAATACCACACCTGCAGAGCCAGATAAGCCCTCAATCCTCCCTTTTATTCAACCACTATTATTCTCCTGTGTAATATCGCATCAGCAAAAAAAAAAATCATTATGAAAGAAAGCTGTGAGCAAATGGAAATACAGCAACAACGTGTGATGTTAATATTCATACCTTATCCTGCATATTTTGCATGCTTGCATGCACTGCAGGGTGTGTTGCAGCTTAGTCATCCCCAAATGTTGAACAGTGAAACTTAATCGGCATACCGTAACGCTAATGTCGTAATCAACTAGCCGATCATTCCTCTGACAGCTGGAAAGATAAAGTGTTCTTTTCCTATGAAATTGTAGTCGGGGGTGGTGTGATGGTGCAGAGGTAATTTGACAGCAAGAAAAACGGGGGCTTGTGATTGATGGCTACCTCTCTAATTTTTTTTCTCTCTCTCTCCTCACGATTAGATCCACTGCCTTCTTTAAACAAGCTAACCTAAAACAGTCAGTCATCCTGCAGATTTATCCGCAGACAGCGCGGCTCAAAGCCTCGAGCAGAACAACTTAAACAAATACAAACTGTGGTGCAATTATTATAGTAAAGATCTCCGGTTAGTGCTGACGTTTTAGATTTATGAAAAAAGTTGACTGGCTGGCAGCAGACGGGATGAGCGAAGTGTCCCGTCCCCGACTGACTGACACAAATTTGGCGTCCTGACACCACACAGCCGATGCGGTCCAAAATACTGACTCTATCTATCAACGGGCCTTTGATATGCTTTCTGACCCACTTAATTAACCAGCTAGACCTATTACAAAACCATGAGAGTGTTTAATACAGCAAAATGAACCATGAATTTAAAAGCAGCATGGTGCCATTTCCTGGCTTTGATGAGCACACACGACTTTGTGAGTGTGCAGCGCTGCGGCGGTGGAGAACCGGCCAGGAAATGTCAGGTCATCAGAATCCTGTGATTGCGGTACGGGAAGGTTTGGAGGAGGGGGGGGTGGGGGGCGGAGTACAAAACCATCTCTAAATGTAAATCCAATCTAATGAGCTCACCATGGCATAATTTAATCAAATCTGCATATGAAAGAACCTCTGCCCTGTACGACATCGGGATGGAAGTGGTAGTAATTAGCTTTACAGATCGGAGGTATATCCCGGCTTATAAGGAAATCTAGTCTAAGAATGGCAAGATAAATATTTGCACTCACACGCCGTGGACGGATCGAATGAGAGCAAACACGGTTTGAAGATGAGCAGACAAACTGCGCGACGGGAGAGCTGAAGCGTTTGGCGGCGAGGTTCCTGGCTGCTGTTTGTGAATACGGTTGGTAAGGCGGTCCCCTCAGCATGAAGAAAGGTGATCAGTCATTTTCTCAGGATAGATTTCATCTCTTAAGCATCTGCAAATGTCTGCCTCGTCACCGTTTCTCTTTACAGGTGATTCATAATGCACATACTCAAACAGCGCCATTATTTTAGCGTCTGAACTTCTCATCGAGCGCTATCAGCAGAAAAATGTAATTAAGACTACGAGTCTGCCGCCATGATAGCGGCTCTGTGATGCTGTACTCAGGCCCGGCGGTGTTTTTTGAGCTAAATGCTAATGTCATCTTACAGGGGATCAGCAGAGTCATATATAATTATGATCATCTAGGGACCACGAATATCTGCACTCTGTCACTTTGTGCTGATTTATTGAGTAAATGTTGAGACGCTTAGCTGAATAGGTGAAAATTTGGACCTTCTCGTGGCGTCACCAAAGGCTGTAAGCTTCATCATCTGGGGACAATGAATATCTGTACAAATTTTCATGGCGATTCATCCAATAGCTGTAGTAAGACTTTAGTCTGGATTGACCTCTGACAGACAGAAATCATCATGTAAAAATGTTAAAAATGTGAAACACATTTTTAACTCATTATTTCAAACTTTTAAGTTCTGCGCCTTTAACATTTTATATAATTGTAAATTCAAAGCACCAATTAGAGGCATCACCTTGGTCTGTGGGAGCTCGTGATGAGCATTTTCTGACTTTTTAAAGGCTAAATGAACTGATTAATCCAAAGAAAAAAAAAAAAGATCAGTTATTAAAAAATAATCACCATAGCCCTACTTGATATGCGGCTGACAATCCTCCCTCCTCTGACAACCTCCACACTGCGTCCTGTATGTATCTGATAGCGAGGCCCCGATATCTGACTTTTTTAACAGACTGTTGTGGTTTAAACAAAGGCACATCTGCTGCTCCTGATAACTGTGCTGCACAGACAAAAACTATCTGACCCTGCTCTCTGCATGCGAGATGCCGAACAAAGATTGTAATGAAATACAAGGGCAAACATGGAGAATACTGTACTGTGCTGTCTGTCTCATGTTTATTGCACCTCAGTAGAGTATTTTCTCATTGGTCTAAAAAAAAAAAATCTATAAACCAGAGAAATAAGAGAGGAGAGCAGAGCAGAGATTATATGGAGGTGATGCCATGCAGCTAACCTATTCTAATATGAAATTATTTAAAACAAAAAAAAATATATAGGGGCCTTCAAATTTCCCAGGCATCCAACAAGTGAATGTCCCAGAAGCAGAAGGACGAGAAGCTAAAGAAAATGAAAGTGCTGATAGAAATCACACCTCTGGCGGCGAGTGTTAAGACACGAGAGGACTGCATCAGTCCAGCTGTACACTTCATCTGTTACCTTAAATAAAAATGGCATGTGTCCCTCCATGCCTGCTTTTGGGGGGAAAGTGAGAGGCCTGTATCCTCACTGTATTTGTGGAGATTACACACACACACACACAGACTGGTTCAGAGAGGCCCAATTACCCGCTGGAAAATGCTGGCACCCATGAGGCACCAGACTGGTACCAAGAGCCCACACAAGGCTCACTCACTCACTCAGCTTCATGCCCACAGCAAAACAAAGGGGATTTCGTGTCTCTGTTTAAATCCATCGGCTTTGGATACATTTCGCCTCCCCCCTATATGGACCTTTTAAGAACTGATTTATCCTCTATTACTGAGGCACTGGGCCCAGATCTGGCCCTGGGCATGCTCAGAGCAGCACAGTCTGGGGGAAACAGGGACAGGATGACTAAATAAGAGATATCGTAAATAACTGTTAGTGATGTTAGGATAGTGTGCAGGCCCATGTTAAGCATAGATTAAAGTACTGGAAATGCACATTTATGGCTCGTAGGTGATGAGATATTCAGGCTAATCTGATCAACAAGTTTGCCAAAAAAAGCCTTCAAATCTCCTGCGTGTCTGCAAATGTTGGAAGCAGCATCCAGACGGGTCAAAAACTGAAGTGGAGACCTCGTTCTCTTTGCATATAACTCACACTGAAAGCATACAGGGAGAGAAATTGGAAAATCTGTGTCACTGTGTCCGTCGTTTGCGTCGGCGCAGCTGGTTTGGCCCTTCCTCTTCTAGCCAGATTGATTGTGGTGAGAATGTATGTTGGTTGGTCTGGTTACGCGCGGTAATTAAATTTTAAAGAGAAGTGAAGGCCACGGATGGCAGGAGAGTGAAACTAATGAGTGCACGGAGACGCGGTGGACAAAGTGGAGATGCTGGATAAAAGATCTCGCCACGAGTTACAGAAATAAAGTATGATGTATGGGTCAGCAGATCCCGTCAGGAGAGGGCGAGGGAGCCGCACTGTGGGGCCGATAAAATGTGGGAAACTGTTCACAGCATCGCCAAGACGGATCATAACAGCCATGCGGACAAAGAGTATGAAACACAAGGTCACCGGAGGCGCCGGCAGAAGGCCGCTGATGGATGGAATTAAAGAAACAGTTTGACATTTTGGGAGATGCACCGATTTGCTTTTCTTGCCAAGAGTTGGATGAGAAGACAGATAACGCTCTCGTCTCTGTGAGCTATACGGAGCTACAGCCAGCAGTCAGTTAGCTTAGCTTAGCATTAAGACAGAAAGCACGGAGAAATGGCTCGCCTGACTCCATCTGAAGGTGATGAAACGAACTTCCAGCACCTCTAAGGCCGACTAAATAACATTTTAAACCCCTGACGTCTCTGCTGGTGGCTTTCAAACCTCATGGTGGCACCAACAAAGTCACAGAGAAACCATCTGGCTCATAAATCCTCCCTCAAACATGAAGTAATGTATAGACTAAGCGTTTCTTCCTGTTTCCAGTGTTGTTGCTAAGCTAAGCTAACCACCTGCTGGCAGTGGATTCGTATTTACCGTACAGGCATAAAAGTGGTATTGATCCTCTCATGACTCCTGCAAGAAAGCAAATAAGCTTATTTATCTTGCTCCATTGTACCATCAGACATTGAATTTACTGGAAGCAGATGATAATATGAACTATTTTTTTTATATCTGATGTTGGGAACATTTCTAGATGTTATACCACATAGGGGGGAGAAAACTACCAGCAAAAATGTTGCTTAACATTTCCCTTAAAGTTGCCCAAGATATTCTTCTATTTGTTTATCCAGATTTTCTCTCTCTGTTCCCTCAGATGGAAGAGACTGGAACATGTGAGAAAACGAGATTAAAAAGAAAAAGCAGTAGATGAAGAGGGAAGGAGAAAGGCTGTTGTGGGGGGGTGAAGAAAGATGAGGGAGATGTGAAAGTGAGGGGGAGGACGGTAGGTGGGGAGAGGAAGGAGGAGGTTGAAAGGGGGACAAGATGAGAGGATGACAATGAAGAAAGACTATACATGAGGCTCCGCATTTCTGATTATTGTGGTTACAGATTTTTTTTTTTTGGCAGGCTGAGCCAAAATTGAGAAGCTGACATCTTGTATGTCAGCACAGCTAATACACACCACGGCCACAAAACACACACACACACAGACGGCGCTCAACCGTTGATGCTCTGAAACATATTTTTCTCATTTCGCGATGTGACATCTGCTCCACTGCTGCAGAGATTACAATTTTCTGACCTAACAGGGCCCACCAACTGGCCATCAGCGCATTTAATGTTAACTAGAAATTGACCAATAACAATTCATTAAGGCCGCTCACAATTTTGGGCTCAGGTCTGGCCTGGAGCCTGGAGGTCGATCGATATCTGTGTCTCATTCTCCTGGACGATGCGTCACCCAGGCAGAAGAAACATAACGTACATACATATAGCTGCAGGAAAAAAAAAAACATTGCTTTCTGTGTGACCCTACACACAGTTGTATGCTGCTATAATGTCTTGAAGCAAGTTAGCACATTAACATACAGAATACAAACTGTCAGTGCTTCAGCGGGGCGTCGCCTATCAGCAGCTACAACAGCACATTTCTGATCATCTGAAGCAAATACTGCACAATTATTAGATTAAAAAAGAAGATATCTGTGATTAATCTACTTATCACTATGGATGAAGTGTTCTGAGCCTCACGTGTCGTACTGCGTGAAAGTATTAACACCTATACGGATATAGGTTTCGGAAGATTGAAGTCCTAATACATTTTTTTTATTGGCTGGAGCTCTCAGCAATGTTTACCTCTCTTGAGGCAGTGTTGCTGAAAATTGGTAAGGGAATTGAGTCTTGGTTTGGGAACCGCATTCCTAAAGGTGTGGGATAGTTTCCCCCCTCAGGTTTCAATTCCAAAGTGTCTATCAAGTTTGAAATTAAAATTCACCTGTCTGTGTCTGGAGAGTTTTTTTTTTCTTTCTCTCTCTTTTTGCTGTTGTTGTGCTAGGCAGAACTTTTCAAGAGGTGTTTTTCTCATCTCTTAACATCTGGTGGTGAATCAGTCAATGAGGAACAGCCCTTAACCGGAGTCAAACGCTCGGATGTGCCTGGAAATAGCGAGACAAATAGATAGAGAGAGACAGAAAGAGAGACAGGAAAGTTGCTTCCTGTAGATGTGGAGACCGCCACAGACGGAAAAAAGGCTTGACCACAGTGCTGCCCATCAGGACTGCTACCGGCGTTATCAATCATGTTTGGGCGAGGAAAGAAGAAGAAAAAAACAGCTAAGGCAATATCTTCCCGCTCTGACCTGGGCAGATAAGGGCAGCACCACAAAACTTTCCCATCACCGCTGTCATCATCTCTGCAAGATCTGTACGCAAGAAAACTGACACTAAACGCCACGGCTGTCTTCAGAAATACAAGAAAAGAAGAGAAAATAAAAAAAAAAGTTATTGGCTTCCTTTGAGAACTTGTTGTGAAAACTTCTGCTCCGCTCTTCCGTAAAGCGATGCAGCGCGAGGACATCTCAGCGGGGAGGTTGAGACCCGAGCGACAAAGGAGAACACGTACCATACCTCCACCGCCTTGTGGGAGCAAAGCTTGTGAAGCGAGAGAAATCCGGGCCTCTCTCTCTCTCTCTGTCAATCTTTCATACAGGAAGTGACAAAAAACGCTGTTAACATTCTCCCTCTGCTGTGATTGCGTAGGTTCATTTCCATTTCCTTCTGATTTGCTGGGTGTGCGCTGAGTGTTCTGTTAGTTATGCTAATTGTCTCCAGACCTCCCGCAGAGTGCGATCCTTTCCCAGTTGGATGGCTGTGAAGTTGTTTGCCCAAGCAGATGAGTCTGTGTGTGTGTGTGTGTGTGTGTGTGTGTGTGTGTGTGTGTACCTCTCTCTGTCTCTGTGTGTTTCTGTGTGTTTACAGTGCAAAGCCACAATGTGTCACAAAAGCTTTAGTGATGCTGCACACGTGCGATTGTGCGTGATTATGTGTGTCGGGGTGCATCGGCGCGGATCTTCGTGTGCCAGCCGCGGTTAGGCACGCTGTATTCCCACTCCTCCAAACACTGAGCGAAGACAGAAAGCAGGGCAATGTTTCATCTTAATGCTGTCATATATTGATTATTCTCTTTTTTCATCCTTTCCGTCTTTGATCCTATTAGTAAAGCAAAACCTGTGGGAAAAGACACATTTTTTTTCTCCCCTGTGGATTACATCTTATGGATTTTGTGGAAAGCAAATGACCATGTACTATGACTGAAGCAATAGTTACCGGAGAAAAATCCCTTCATCTGTCATGCAGTCTAAAGCCTACGCCTTTCTGAATTCTCAGGTTTAACTCAGTGTTTGCCTCAGTATTTTCATTTGAGCTGAGCAGCCCCAGACCTGCCTGGTTTTCTTCAGTCATCATCAGTAATTACCATAATATTAGTTATTGAAAAAACACAACAAAGCGAGTGGACACAAACAACAAAGTGCACCATTGTTCCTGCAGTTTGAATTTCCTGTACGGGAGAAGCGCAGGATCGTCCTTGTGTGTCACGGTTACAATCACTGGGCAACATCAGATTCACTTCCTGTCAATCACTTAGCTTGCACAGCTAATGATATTACCTAATGCCATTAGCTGACAAAGGAAGGGGGGGGGGGGAATCCCTCACCATCCATTTCAGTTGGATCTCTCCTGACGCTGTTTGTGCCATCCTTTGCTGATGAGACAGCAACTTTTTCCGAAATGCTCTGACTTCACGGCAGACGTGAGGCAACAAAGGCCCGCTCATGTTTGCATCAAATTAGACGGAAAAAAGGCTCAGAGGTACGAGGTGTGTTAGATGCTCAAAGCGTCTCTCCAAGAAACATAAGGTGTGCCAGGTGGATGAAAAGGGTCTGTCAGCAGGGGGGCAAGAAGTGCCTCAAATCCGCTGAATCAATTAAAAATTGTTCGTTACCAAAAAAGTCACTGAGTGTAAACATCCTCTAAAAAAGCACTGCCTATCTAGGTCATCCAGGCACCACTTATACACTGTAAATCTTAACACATTATATCAAAAAATAAAAATAATATAAATATAAATATAAATATAAAAATCAAGGATGATTCAAATATAAATATTGTGACACCGAATAAAATATTTCCAAGTTGCCATGGTGCAGCTTTTTAAATGAACAACCTGCAGGCGAAGGAGAACGTT
Organism: Scortum barcoo; assembly: GCA_023238725.1. Classification (NCBI taxonomy): domain Eukaryota; kingdom Metazoa; phylum Chordata; class Actinopteri; order Centrarchiformes; family Terapontidae; genus Scortum; species Scortum barcoo. The sequence continues at coordinate 20,265,127 of CM041545.1, forward strand.
TCAACCCAACCGTCTCCACTGTAACTCACATTTATGCATCATTAATACACAGTAAATGCATTAGGACCTACACATAATGCGTGTCAGTGTGACGTGCAAATGGTTTTAATGAACAAATCTACCAAAGTCCACAGACCCTACAACTTACAGGAGAAACAAACATATCCTCGTTTGTGCGCCTCCTTTACTGGAAGATATGTTGCATGTAAACACAATTAATGGAGCGATTTCAATTCCTCCAAAAAGTACTTGGCAAGACAAATTCATTGCATATAAACATAATTCAAAAGAGATAGGATTGTTAGACCGCCAGATTAAAACTTGTGTGGAGAGAGTCTAAAAATACAGCAGCTGAGTGAGTTAATAGCTGTGTCTCAGATGGCAGTGGAACATGGTAATAGTAATCTGTAATTATAATAGCTCTTGATTAGTAAGTACATATTAGGGTTTCTCTCCTCTGTATATTCTCCTTGTCCTCCCCAATAGAAATCTGCCCATATTATAATTGAGTTGGTTAGAGATACATTCCCCGTTGCACTAATCAGAAATTTTTATATCAACAATGGATCAAATGTGTGAAAGGTGCTGCTCAGACAGACAAAAAATAAACCCCCACATCTGCAGAGTCACTCAGTTTTAGGGATATTTTTAGCCTCTTTTATCTGTTTTTTTTTGTTTTTCTGCCACAATGTTAATGCTCTTCAGTGTTTTTTGTGACTTTATACGAGCATGACAGAGAAAGTTAGCGACTAGCTGGTGAAAAACGTCAAACGTCTTGCAAACCGAAAGCACAAATTAATGCAAATGTTGCTCCACGTCTGCTGTGCTCAGCTAATTGTCTGCTTACTTGTTGTAACAACCTCATAAGTTTATAACACGTCGACGTTGCTTGTTGTTGTGCACCCAAGAGTCTGCAACTTTAAACAGTTTCACAGGTCGATATGCTGAAACGAGAGTGGAGTTTCTCAGAAAAGATAACAGATAGATTTGTGCAATTAAATTAAGCATAGCGTGTGAGCAACGAAACTTTGGTTAACCAGCGTGGAGATCACACTTCATCGGGTTCCCACAGGGATGTTTCACAGTAGTCTCAACGCTGTTATTTTTCACATAGATTGACTGTAATACATCAAAGAAACAATGCAAGATTATACTACAGCTCTATTATTAAACCAGCTAGTAGGAGCTTCCTTCATCCTGACGAGGCTGTCACATACATCTGTTAGAACTACAAGTTTTTAATCGAACTAAATGTACTTTATTTTACACTTTCACTCTGGACAGTGGCTTTTCGAAGCATACAGAAATGTGAGGTTTTGCACTATGAATTTCACTCAATACAGTTCTTTACATGACCTTTCACTTTATGACTTGTGTCTCTGTGTTATGACCCATATAATGTGACATATGGCTCCCCGCTGCAGTATCTCCTTCTGCTGCTCTCTGGAGCCTCGTAGAAAATGGAGTGTCATGCAGGGCCGGGCTTCATCTATCACTTTATAACACGGCGGCTCATTCAGCGGTAGCACAATTTTTTGCACCGAATTTGGCAAACTATTATTATTATTATATGTGCGTTTGTCTCCAGGGCTATTGCTTTACAGACTAAAAAAAAGAAAAAATGTTGTGTTCTTTTAAGTATGATAAACTTTGACTTTGCCTCTGGAAAGTCAAACACTTTGTACTGCGATGTTTAAGAGACTCAATTTTAGCTTCCCGGTCGAGGCCTCAAGTAACAAGTACTCTGCTTGTTTTATGGTAATGAACATTACAGCTCATAGAAATGCCTTTTGGAGCGGTTAAGGAGAAAACAAGAATAAAAAAGAAAGAAGAGAAGAGGAGGAAATGTTCGAAATGAGCGTTTTCTACAAAGTCAGCTTATTCTACATCGCTTTCTTTGTCTTTCAGCAGAATCGCTACCCAGAAGCGCAGCGCCCTGCCAGCATGCTCCCAGCATTAAACCAGAAGATGCTGAGAGCCAACAAGTAATATCCCACGAGACTTCGCTCTCCAGGAGGTAGACGCCAGTTTAGATTTCACAGCCTTAATGTGTGTGCAGGGTCAGTCTGGGCTCTTCCTCTCTCCTAACATTGGCACGAGATAATCTGTTTTAAGTCTCCATTTTATTTTTTATTTTTTTCGGCTGTTTCTACAGTCACTGGAGCATCTGAGGTAAAAAAGTCCCCAGAATGAATTCAGTCCTCTGAAATCCACTGCAGCCTGTAAAAGGGTACAGATGGTGGTTGCAACAGCACCGGTAATTGGAAAAAAAAAAAAGGGGGGGGGGTAATCTTTTGGAGCTTTTATTTCAGTATGAATTTACCGATGCTAATTTTTAAAATTATGAAAAAGTTGAAAGGAAAACTCTCAGACTGAAGCAGGCTAAGAGGTGCTTCAGTGCTTTTTTTGCATTACCTCTCAAGGGAAAGACGAGAACAAGCAAGAAAAGGAACAATTAATTGGTGAAGTTGGAAAAAAAACATCTCTGAACTTTGATCAGCTCACCGCGATGCAAAGACAGTCAACAATCTCTAACAGCATTATCGCAATAGCCGATAATAGCGCTGAATCGACTACAAATCACTGTGGAAGCAGCATCAAAGCTTACGGAGCGGCAGTGCGCAGGGCTGATCTCGAGCCTCTGGGAATGTGGAACTCGCTAATGGGGCTCATTACCTCTTTTTAATTCAAGAAGCACACACAAAATATGATAAATATATTTTATAATACTTCTGTGTAGCATTCAGTTTTTACCTGAGGTCCTTCTCTGGACAGGGGAGCATCTCAAGGGGGTAAATACAAAAAAGGAACAGAAAAACAGAAAAAACGCCATATAACATCGACAATGCACATTAACAAAAAGCTTTCTTCATACTATATGTATAATTACTGAAGTCTGCCCTTTCAAGAGTGTAATGTTGCTCCAGCTTTACCACCCGTTTTGTCTTCTTTGAGTATTATATCATTAAATAACTCCACATTCTCACGAAGGAAGTGCCCTTTATGTAGAGAGGTAGCAAGGAAAGAGGAATAAATGTAGATTTTTTTTAACAACACAAACCTTTCTTGTTTGAGCTGCCTATCCGAAACCACACCTTGACCACGGTTTCGATTTCCATCACCGCAACCTTGTCCAAACAGACAGCAGAGATCTGACATCTACCAGTTGTTCCCAATTTCTTCTTCATATCGCCTGAATGCCTCTGGCTACTGTGATATCACTTAGGACTCAGTGTGTGTGTGTGTGTGTGAGAGAGAGAGAGAGAGAGAGCTATTATTAAATTAAGGCAAAATGTGTTTTTGGTTTTGTAACTTTTCAACTTTCCATCCCAATCCACTCTGGCCGGGCCCACACATGTACAAAAGAGCAGGCAAACTCCGAGAGGGAAACCTCCCACTCTTGTTTAGCACGGTTGCCCTTTAAAGCAGGCATTCACGTACTCGCTGGAACAAGTGATGAAAACTGAGCAGTATGCAAATAAGACAATTATACACATGTATAGGAGGAGATCTTTTTTTGTGTTTTGTCTCATATTCAACATGATCGAATTAATGCTAAAGTAATCAAGTGCTCCACAAATCAGTCATAATCACTTCTGCCTAATGCGAGGACTAAAAATAATTGAAGTCATTAAGTTAAATTGCAAATTCTGCAACTTTTATAAGTTTGTTAAGTAGTAACTAGGCAATTTTTCAGCCCTGAAACTTTTTTTCTGTCTGACTAAGAGATGACAATCCTCCAATCTGTCTGATTTTAAAGCACTGCCTGTATCACATCCTATAGCATGCCAGGCTGTATGGAGGATTTCCAAATGTCCCGATGGCCAGTCTGACAGCATGTGAGTGTGTGTAGGTATCTTCTACAGGATGTGCCTGTCAGTGTATGTGTCTCACCAAGACAACTAAGAGGCTCTCTGTGAAAGCAGTCAGATGGCTGGAGAGTTATAATATCCCCTGAGACGCTGCACACCAGGGGGCTGACTGACAGGATGTAATCTGTCTTTTTTTTTTTTTCTTTTCCCCTCCTCTCCACTTTCACCTGCAAAGATTAAGAGGCTGACCAGAAGCGGTGAGACAGGGATCAATCTTTGGTCTACCTGTGTACGTGTGGAGTGGCTTTCACCTGATGAAAACAGCCACTCAAGACAAACTTTAGGGAATAGTCGGATATAAAGAGCTTAGTGTAGCTTAGCTTAAAGACTGGAAACAGCTAGCCTGGTTCTGTACAAAGGTAGTAAAAAACCTCTGCACACAAACACATCTAACAAATTGTTTGTTGTGTTAGTGTTTGTGCAGGACTCTTTCTTGGCCGAGTGCAGTGACTTCCTGGTGTCTAGTTGATGCTCTGAGGTTGTCAGGCTCACAGTGTAGGATTTTTTACGCCGCTCGTTGCCTGATTATTACCTCTAATAGATAATAAGACCATTTCTTTTCAGTCTCTCAGATAATCTGACTGCTCTTGTTGTTAATGGACCCGTAGCTGCAGCATTCCCAGATCTCAGCAATGAAATCCTTAAATGAAACATTCCCCTGACTCAATGGAAGGATGGACAAAACTACTAATTTAAAATACGTAGTTTTCTATAAATGTACTCAGAAGACAAAGTGTTCATCAATCATAAACAAAGATAAATATATGTCTTGTATTATATACATATCCAGAGAGAAGAACGATGTTTTACATATGCCTCTGATTGGCAGGTGAAAGCTGAGGATGAAAACACCTGATTTAGTCTTTTTCCAACAAGCCCACACATAACACCAAAGAAATCCTCCCACTCAGGCAAACACACACACTCAAGCACCTTAAAACATCGCACACATTCGCACACACCCACACACACACAGAAGTGCAGAAGTGCTCAAACTTGGTGAAAAAGATGCACTTCTCCCTCTTTCCTTTTTTTCTGGGGCTGTGTCTGCAGCCTGTTGTTATTCCTGGTGCTCTGCAGTGCCACGCTCGCGCACCGCATCCCATTTTCAGTGTTTGCTCCAGTATCCAGAGCCCACACACTCTCTCTTCAGGCGACTGTCACAGTTCATTCATGTTAATACCACAAGTCATTGTGTATTCTGCCACAGCAGCTTACAGCTAATTATAAGTCTCATAAATCATATATGTCCTCTTGTGCTGAAAGGGGATGATTAGCATTTCATTAAAATGTCCCACACTGAATAAAATCACTCCACAAAAGGTTGATGCATTTACAGTGTCTGATTATGTGACCATTACCTCTCATTTCCATAATTCTCTGCCTGTATGAGCACAAGTGACATCAGATGGGGCGTCTTTGAGGTGGAGGGTGGAAGTGGATGTGGAGGTGCTGTGGGGGGGTCTTACCTGTGCACAGGAGGAGCGCGGAGAGTCCCACGCACTGGAGCGGCCCCATGTCTCGCCGTGGACTCGTCGCACGGTGGCTGAGGTGGGGGGGGGGTGGACTCCCTCAGCAGAAAGCCGCACAACTTTGCACGCAGTCTACCCCCTCTGCGCGGCTCTCCATCTGAAGGCGGACAGTTGTATTCCGTGCGACACCACCTGCCGGCACAGAGCCACAGCAAGAGTCAGACTGATCATATTAAAGGGAGCCCCCCCCCCTTTTCAAAAAAAATTTAAACCACATGTGATGCATCAACTTGCATCAGCTGCTCACGGTGCGTGCTGATGGAGCTGTTCATCAGTGGGCGATAAAAAACAGGTGTCCTCTGGGTGTGTGAAAACAAACCGGCTGTCACCATTCACACCCCCACCCATCCACCCATCCACCCACCCATCCATCCACCAACCCTCAGCCCCCCTCAGGATCTTTAACATCTGACAAATCAGTGCTGAACGTGACATGGATTTATTATGTCACCCCCCCCCCCCCATCCCTCTCTCAAATGAACACTTCTAAACACAAAAGGCAACATGAGAGTGGTGAAATGGGAAAAAGGAAATCAGTGTGTGGAGATTGATGCTGTTTTCTCACCATTTCTCTCATTGCTCGGGAACAAGGCGCTCTCCTCCGGTCCTGACATGTGACATTAAAACCAACACGCAGCCCCTCTCCTCCGACAGAGCTGACAGTATTTCACCAACAAATAAAGAAATCCCACAAAAACGAGTAATAATAACAATAATAATAATAATAAAAAGTCCTTTAACAAATCTGTGTGTCCAAAATTGGATCTGGTGACGCGCGCAGCAGCTGCTTTTCTTTATTATTTCCCTTCTTCTTCCTCTTCTTTCTCACGGAGTGGTGGTGGTAGTGGTGTGTGGACTCAGGAGTCGCCCGGATTTATGCACATGCAAAAGAAAAAAGACCGAAAAAAGAGGGAAATCTGGCAAATAGTCCTCCAACTTTCCGCGCGTAGTTCAGCGATCCTGCGCGCTCCTGCCGCGCTGCGCCCCGAGAGAGCTGCTGCACAAACTGAGGAGGGGAGAGAGGGAGAGGGATGGAGAGAGGGAGAGGGGAGGAGAGGGGTGTGGGACGGAGAGAGTGTAGTGTGTGTGTGTGTGTGGGGGGGCACTCTGGGCTGGACTGGCAAATTGGAGGGTTTGCGGGGCGTCACGTCAGCAAGAACCGTTGCCAAGAACCGATTCCCGGCGCGCACCACGCGGGGACTGCGCTTTATTTTTAAAAGTCCCGAAAAGAAAAGAGCTAGGAGAAGAAAGTTGACGGTAAATTAGACGAACCCCCCCACCCCCACACTCCTAACATCCCCACACTCCTGAGCCTCACGGGTGGAGTATGTTTTATTACATTTTGGGCTGGGTTGGTTGGAAAATGGAGGGCAGAAGAGGAGGAAAAGGAGGAGGAGGGCTTAAATCACCACCCAAAGAAGGGGGGAACCAACTGTGCAGGTTTGCATCCTTAACAGGGTCTCTGCAGCATCATTTTAACACCATGTTAAATAAAGAAATAAAAAGAAGAGCCTCCTGTCAGACACACTTTGAGCACAAGACTGTGTGTGATCTGTAATAAAGTCACACTATAAGAGGGGATTCTCACAATCAGATGTCTCTAAACTCATCTTAAAGTGGCTAAAAATGACACAAAATATATTTTATTTTACTCCTCCCATAGCCTGGATGCTCCACCAGTGCCCGTTCAGTGAGGAGAGACGTGCAACCTGTTGTGCCTGTGGGTCGCTCATGAGAACCAACAGTGCCCCCTACAGGACGCCTCTGGCTGCGAGCTGCTGCCCCTCTGTGAGCTCAGGGGGGCTCATGACTCACACATGAGGAGGTGCTGCATGAACATGAGGTGTTTTTTTTTTTTTCCAGCAACACTGCAGGTTGTGCTTACGGTGATGTGACGAAGGAGCAGGTCGAGACTCAGTAAACAGTGAAAAGAGAGTTTGCAGCCCGGAGTAATCACTGCTGTAACTAAAGACCAAAGGAAGACAATTAAAGTGCAAATATCTGAAAATTACACTTAAGTACAGTTCTTGAGTAAATGTACTTAGTTACTTTCCGCCACTGCAATTTTATTTATGCAAGAAAGTAGTGTAATATTAAAGGCATACTCCAGCACTTTAGGGTTGCATTTCGATAACATTAGGGGGTCTCACAAGAGGCCAATTGTATAAATAAAGGTTGAAAGATCCCGACTTTTATCTCGAGTGTGGGTCAAGCTCCAGCAGAGGATCCCACAAAGTCCATAATGCTGCTCAGTAGCATCTCTCATTATCCCCTCTGTGCACGCTAATTCTTGCTTTCATGCTTTCAGGCCCTACATCTCCAGTTTGTAATTCATTCCATCCATCCATCCGTCCACCCTGCCTTTAAAGAACAATGCTGCACAGCTGTTGGTTTTGCTTCACCTGCACCCTGCTGGGTGAAAAGGCCTGCGCTGCCGGCGTTGCACGCTCCCGATTCCTCAAGAGAGGAGTGATCGAGGCGTTGAGAGGCAGCCGGAGGAGCCTCCCCACAGCTGAGGCCTCTCCACAGCAGAGCGAAACACCAATTACATTCCATCAGCAGAGAAGTGGGGGGACCCCGCCAGTTTTTCCCTCCTTCATCACCTCCTCTACCTCCTGCTTCCACCGACGCCATTCAAGTAGCGTGAAGAATCAAAGGAGAATGATGCAAAATGAAGAACGAAATGCAGAAACACCCCTCTTAAATGGACGTGGATTGGCTGTGTCGTGTTTCACTCAAGCTCAAACTCCACACATGTTAATTATTATGCCTTCTGTATGTTATTTATGGAGCCCAGTATGTCCTGCAGCGTGTTATTACCGAAATACTGCTGTCTGATAGTGCTAAATTAATGCTTTGCAGAGCTACGATCAGGATGGTTAATAATATTCATGTTAAAAGAGTCGCAATCAAAACACCCAAATGGCTTCTTACATCAGCCTCTCATCAGGATATCACCTCTGCTTCTGCCCACTTTCATTTGCTAAAAAAAATCCCCTCTAACCTTCTTTTACTATTCTCAAAGCTCCTTTTTTTTTCTTTTACAGCCAGAAGTATTCGGAGGACTCAGTGGCTCTGACCTTTACAATCCTCTCTGGCTGCTTGTAACGTCGCTGATCTGAGAATTTAAGTTTATTGCCGTCAGTATAAGTTTCACTGATGAGAACATTAGCCGCGTGCCCAAAATGCAAAATATTTAACGTCCGCCTTGAGCAACACTGAGGCAGCAGACTTTTTCTTTTTCTTTCTCTGAGTTTCTTATTTCGCTTAATTTCACTTTTTCTTTTTGCAGTGGTGAAATCAGGAAGGCACCCACTTAATATCTCATATATTGTATCTACTTTCTTTCTCATTTTCAAATATCCAAGGCTTCTCTTTACCCATTCTTTTCATTTATCCGAGTCATTTTTAATTCCCTGTCACCTCATAGTTCCCGCTGTGAGTGTTTAATAAGATAAAAATGAAAGAGGCAAAAATAGACTTTAAACAGATTATCTGACAGCCGCGTTGGAGGAGAGCGAAGACTCGGTGTGACCCCACATCCGGGCTGTGAAATCTTTACTGGCGTCTACCTCCTGGTGCGCAGAGTCCCGTGGGACGTCACTTGTTGGCTCCCAGCGTCTCGTTGCTTTCCTTGTGGGACAGGCTGTTTCAGCTGCACATTCCTCGGCTCGCAGACCGCCGAGAAGTTTAATCGAATGGAGCGGACTTTGTTGAATCCTCTCATGCAGCTTAAATCCTTCATCCTGCCCTTCCCTTAATTGCACGAGCCCTTCGGATTGTGATGTTCGGTGTCATGACGCAGACGTGACCGGAGAGCCTGAGACGTCGTCCAGCAAACATAATAAGAGACTGTCCGACGGGAGAGTCACGTAACTGTCGTCTACTACAGATGGCGGCGCGCAGCAGTGCAGCGGCTTCTCTGTGCTCCCGGGGTCAAGCCCCCCATTAGTACTTTTCTGGTTGGTCTTGAGGCCAACTTTACCTGGTTTTGCTTGTGTAAACAAGCGTGTAAGGTACAGCCGAACCGAACTTATTAAAATAAGCGATGGTTCGGCCACGAACAGAAAGCACAACATTTACCACAAACAGCGGACCTCGGACTCAGAGGCCCTGCTGGGCAGACTGCAGCTCCTGAGGACACCGGACTGGCGCAGCGCTGCCCGCCGGACAGAGGCAGCAAGAGGAAGTGGTGTGTGCGCGGAAGCAGAAGAGGGGCAAACGCAGGCGGACTGCTAGCCAGGCTAAAGGCTAACGCCGGAGACCAGACCACCGATCCCGTCCCTGTTCCTGTCCAATGTCCGCTCCCTGGACAACAAGCTGGACCTACTTCGACTGAGGCTGGGGGTCTCCCGTGAGATGAGGAACTGTTTGGTGCTTTGTCTTACGGAAACCTGGCTGAACGACAACATGCCGGACCCAGCCTTCCAGCTCGACGGCCGGCTTCTCTTCCGTGCGGACCGCAACCAGCGGTCGGGGGTACCGAAAGCCCCAGCGGATTATGCGTTACGTGAACAAAGACTGGTGCACAAACTGTACTCTGGTGAACAGCCACTGCTCCGAGGCGATAGAGCACATGACTGTAAAGTGCCGGCCACACACACTATCTGCCCCGTGAGTTTACGGCGGTGTTTGTTACGGCTGTTTACATCCCGCCGGGTGCTAAAAAAGGCTAACGAAGCGCTAAAGGAGCTTCACAACAACATCAGCTCGCTCCAGCACAAACACCCGGAGGCGTTTTACGTGGTTGCGGGGGATTTCAACCACGTAAACCTGACAGACACCCTGCCTAAGTTCTACCAGCATGTCACCATACCGACACGGGGAAATAACACGCTGGACCGTGTTTATACACCAACAAACGAGACGCATACAGAGCCGTCCCCCACCCCCACCTGGGCTTCTCTGACCACATCTCCATCATGCTGCTCCCTGCCTATCGTCCTCTGCTCAGACGCCACACACCAACGCAGAGGACCATCACCGTGTGGCCCAGTGATGATGCTGTCCCCGCACTGCAGGACTGTTTCCAGCGCACAGACTGGCAGATCTTCAGGGAGGCAGCTGTCCGTGAGGGAGAGGTGGACCTGGAGGAGTATACATCGGCTGTCCTCGGATACATCAGCAAGTGCACAGAGGACGTCACCAGCACCAGAACAGTAACTGATTATCCGAACCAGAAACCCTGGCTGAATGCGGAGGTCCGGTCTCTGCTGAAAGCAAGCAGGGATGCTGCGTTCAGGTCTGGTGACAGACTGGCACTCAGAGCGGCTAGGAGACAGCTGACTGCAGGAGTGAAGAGGGCCAAGGCCGCATACGCCCAGAGGATCCAGGGACACTTCACGTCCAACGATCCAAGGAGTATGTGGAGGGGCATAAAGTGCATCACAGACTATAACACCAGAGATGCACAATGCCCCAGGGACCCCTCTCTACCCGACGCGCTCTCAACAACTTCTACGCCCGCTTTGATGACACCCTCCCCCAGCACCAGATTCACCCCCCCACCAGGAGAGGAGCCCCTCAGGGTGACCGCAGCAGAGAGTGAGGAGGACCCTCCAGAGGATTAATCCACGCAAAGCTGCTGGTCCCGATAACATCTCCGGGCGGGTGCTCAAGGGCTGTGCATACCAGCTCACCGAGGTGCTGACGGACATCTTCAACACCTCTCTCCAACAGGCGGCGGTCCCCACCTGCCTGAAGACCGCCACGATCATCCCCATCCCCAAAACGCCCACAGTGACAGGCCTGAATGACTATCGGCCGGTAGCCCTCACCCCGATAGTCATGAAGTGCTTCGAGAGACTGGTCATGGCCCACATCAAGGACTGCGTCGACGTCACTGTGGACCCGCACCAGTATGCATATAGGAAGAACAGATCCACAGAGGACGCCATTTCTTCTGTGGTCCACACAGCCCTCACCCACTTAGAGAACAAAGACTCTTATGTCCGCCTGCTCTTTGTGGATTTCACCTCTGCGTTTAATACAATTATACCGCAGACCCTGGTCCAGAAACTCACAACACTCGGACTGAGCTCCACCCTGTGTAACTGGGTTCTGGACTTTCTGACAGACAGACCGCAGTCTGTGAGGATCCACGACGTCTCCTCCTCCTCCATCAGCCTCAGCACCGGCTCCCCCCAAGGGCTGTGTGCTGAGCCCCCTCCTGTTCACCCTGCTCACACACGACTGCTCAGCGATACATCCGAGCTGTCTGATCGTGAAGTTCGCGGATGACACAGCTGTGGTGGGACGGATCGCTAACAACGACGAGTCCGACTACAGGCAGGAGGTGGAACACCTGGAGGGTTGGTGCAGACAAAACAACCTCTGCATCAACGTGAAGAAGACCAAGGAGATGATCGTGGACTTCAGAAGGGGCAGACACCTCCCCTCTCCCCTGTACATCGGAGGGACTGCGGTGGAAGTGGTCTCCAGCTTCAGGTACCTGGGCGGGCGTACACATCTCTGACGACCTCACCTGGAGCAAGAACACTTCATGTCTCATTAGGAAGGCACATCAGCGTCTCTACTTCCTCAGGAGGCTGAGGCGTGCGCCGGGATGGGGAGCTCAGTCCTGACCTCCTTCTACAGATGTGTGGTGGAGAGCGTCCTGTCCTCCTGCATCATCGTGTGGCACGGCAGCTGCTCGGCGGCAGAGAAGAAGGCTCTGCAGAGGGTGGTGAAGGCTGCTGCACAGAGGACTGTGGGATGCAGTCTACCCACCACCACGGACATCTACACCTTCCAGATGCAGGAAACGGGCCTCCTGCATCATGAAGGACCCCACTCACTCACACTGCACATGCACTGTTTGTCCCCCTCCCCTCAGGCAGGAGGCTGCGGAGCATTAAGAGCAGGACCACCAGACTGAGGAACAGCTTCTTCCCGGAAGCTGTGAGAGACTGTTGAACTCTGGAGGACCCCTGTAGCCCCCTGCTGCCCCACCACCATCACCCCCCCCCTCCACTTCCCTCCCTCTTCTGACAGCCACCCAAAGACAATACACTGCAACACCTTTACCTAGCACAGAATGCAGTTGCTTTTTTTGCACTACAGTTAATCCTATTTATTCTGTTATTTTGCACTACCTCATTTTTGCTTTTCTATCTTGTTTATTTTATTTTGTAATATTATACTTTTTTTTTTTTTTTAATCTTATATACTTATTCTATTTGGGCTTGCACCGGGACCAGGGTAGCTAATCTCGTTCCTTCCCATGTTTGACTTGTGTTGGAATGACAATAAAAAATCCTTGAATCCTTGAATCCTTGAATCCTTGAATCTTTAATATCAGCCTGATTCGTGTGCTCTTCTCCCTTCAAACAGACTGAAAAAGCAGCAAGTTAAAGGTGTTGTTAAAAAAAAATAATACATCTATGAAATAATAGTATGATGTTTTCCTGTGTGATTAATGGTTTTAAAAAACTGAACTTTTTGGTTTTTCACAAGATATGTGAAGTTTGGTTCCCAATTCCAACAAGGCTCGTGAGCCAACAGAGATATGATAACGCCGTTCGTATCATCAGCGATCGAGAGTCTTACTAGTTGCCAGTTAATGTGGAAAAACAGAAAGTTTGGAAATCAGAAAGTTTGACTGCAAGAGCCCGGCTTCACTCTGGTACCAATCCCAAGTGCTCAGCGACAAAAAGAGATCAGAGTGAAAGTTGGTTCAGCTTCTGCTCGATGCTGAGTCGGCCGAAGGAGTTTCAGGGACTAAAAAAGCACATCAGAGTGGCCGCTGTTCGTCTTGAAAGGTTTCATTATCTAACTGGGAAGCTACCCCAACACTGTCTCTTTAGATCAGCGTGCATGAATGCACATGATAGAATCATCACTTAACATAAATGAGTGTGTTTGAGTCTCCTCCATGAAACGTGGTTGTGCAACAAACAGGCAACCACTTGAGGTGATGTGCTTCGAGCAACAGTGGTATTGTGATGTGAATGCAACAAAAGGAGGGAGAGCTGAATGTGATCAATATCACGTTTCCAGCTAATGCTATTATAGTCTTTAATGACATACCTATAGCTCTATATTAAACGTTCAGTGCTTTGCTAAAATCTGAGCTGGTGAAAGTGTTGCGCTTCCTTTAGATGGATCTTAAAGGACTTAAAGTGGAGAATAATTGTTCAACTCTGCAGTTTCCATCAGCTCCGAGGAGCGTTTCAGCACCATACAAGTCACCGTTTTGGTTTTCCAGCCTGCGATTTTCTCATTTGCTTCACCCTCACCGCTCTGTGTTGTTTTTGCTCACTATTTCATATCTGTGGGTCGAGACCAAAAAGAGAACTCAACAAACAGCATGACTCAAAACGAAGGCTTATATCGTTCATTATCTGCCTGATGTGTCAATTCACCGTATCAGTTTTCATAAAGTAATAATGTGTCGATTTATTGCCTGTTTCCGCTGCCGCTAAAGTGGCCAAAACAACCAGTCATAGCAGGTCTAAAGTTGTTTTTAAATGATGTGGCTGATTCATGCCCAGTTTTTTTCCTTTGCTCCCTCGTCTAAGTCATCCATCTAAGGCAAGGAAATTGCCAAATAAATAAAAATTCAAATCAAAGTGTGACTCCTCAGTCTGTTCCCATCGCTACTTTACAAGCCCCTCAATCTGGCATGGGCACCGCTTAACAAACAAACAGCGAGCTGCAGTGAGAATATGAGCATTTGCTTGCAGCCTCCGTATTTGACAGCATTCCTGCAGCCTTGGGTAACACCGCGTTCGATCTGTTTGCTGTATACTGCCGGCATTACAACTACAGGGCCCGTGCGTGGAGAAACTAGCTGCACACAGCCGACGTGGTATTTCCTCGGGTGAAGTTCAGTAAGCAGTGTTGTCGGTTCAGCTCGTCTGGTCACTCGCGGCGCTGCGAGATGAGCAGAGGGATCCCCTTCGCCAGTGACCTATACATCATAACACGGCAGCATAAGCGGTAACGTGGAGGGAATCTTAATGGGCTGAGCGCGAAGGCTGAGTGAAGTATTAATCACAGCAGTCTTTCTCAATAAATGTTAAATTGAGCGGGTTAGCTGGAGGCCCAGGTGTACTGTTAAGTTTTTACAACAAAAGATTTCTCAGTTAAACGCTTTTCTTCATAATGCAGAAGATATTGAGCTCGCCTACATAAGGAGTAAAAGAGAGCAGATGAATGACTTGGTAGCTGCAACACTGATGTTATAATATCTTTTTTTTTTCCCCAGTTTTCCATGTGTCCCTCATATAAACACACACACATTAATTAAGGGTCGTTACCAGAAGATGACCCGATTAGGGATTTAAGAAGAAAAAAAATGGCCGTGGTCCCTTCTCACAGCAGGAGCAGCACAAACACAACAATATCATAATGTGCCGATGAATGAGAGTCGAGAAGCGGACACGCAACGGGGATCCGTCATGAATAAAAGATCAGGCGCCGCTGTGAAACACAGCTTCCTTCGCAATGTGACGCGCCTTTTAAATATCCCCCCCCCGACGCACACGGAGGACCAAAGAGGTCAGAGACAAGAGTGTCATCGAAATTCACAAAGAAACAATGACAGCTGGAGAGAGAGAGACAAAAGCACTTTGATTTACCTCGACACAAAATCTCCCATTAGTACAGTACGTGCAGTTTATTAACTGAGTCTAAGGAAGCCAAACTTCTTACATCAATATAATGTGGCAAGACAGGAGATTTCTCCATCAGAGCACTTAAACTGGGGGGAAAAAAACTTCAGAAAAAGGTAAAGTTTTCTTTTAACGATATCTGTGGAGTTCTCCTTCAGTAATCCTTCAGATTTCAGTCCTGGTTGATGGTTGTCCTCTCAGAGCTCTGAGGGCAGCAATCAGTCTGCTGTATTTTCTGTGAGAAATACAACAGAGGTGCAGACGGTGAATCTATTAACAGCTCGGCCAAACAGAAGTTGGAGGTGTGCAGCCCGTCACCTGCAGCTCTTCATGTAACACTCCAGCTGTGGCTGCTCCTTCTCTTTCCCTGAATCTGAGCGAGATTTAGAGCTAAGAAAGTGACCGTCGTGTTGTTTTGCAGGCACGTTTTTGCGTTGCGCTTCACAACAAAAGCCGTCTTGTGTTTCACGTGTCGAATGCTTTTAACATGAAGCAGCAGAGGGAAATGTTTCGTACATTGGTAAAAAGTTAACAGCTGTAAACAACTATACTGAAACACTTACAGCGCGGTTATGGCGGACTAACAGTTAATGGAGAAGAAGAAGAAAATAAATTAAGGATTTTCCTGAATAATTTAACAGGTTACAGGTTTATGTTATAGACATCAGTGTTAGCTCTCATATCTGATTTTAAGAAATCGTGTCAGTTTGATATACCTCTGAGCATCACAATAAAAGTCATCCCTCAGCTTACATTACTACAGAGATGTAAAACTGAATCAAAGCTGTAGAAAATTCACAATACTTACTCTTTTCCATCACAAACAAAACATCACGCCGGTTACCAAATCTATCCAGAACTGACTCATAATCTGAAAGTAAACTCATTTCAACTTCTGAATGTGTTTCTACATCTTTAGTTTACCATTAGTGTTGCATGAAAGATCATTTTAAGCTCAGCGACTGGATGTTTCCTGCTGAAAATGCTGCTTAGGACTCATAGTTAACATTTCTCATTCTCTACATTGGTACGTGCACAACTTGTACCTTTTTCTCCATCAAAACGGAAATGCTCCACCACAGCCATTAGTCCTTTCGTGCTGATAATTCAACCGGGAGAGCTTCACCTCCCATTCAAGATGGTGAAGTGCTCCGACTGCCAGCCGGCTCGCATTGTGCACGCTGAAAAAAAAGAGAGGGACCTTTACATTTAGAACCGTATAATGCGCCGCATTAACTCATTCAACTTCCCAACTCCGTGATAAACTACAGGTAACCATAGCAACAGTACCCCTGACCGTGCCCTGTTATGGATTATCTCCAGCCGACTCAAAAAACAGGTTGCACAAGACATGAAGCATCCTTTTTTTTTTTTTTTTTACCTCCACCTCTTCCATTATTTCCAAATCAGGATGCTTTATCGTGTGTTATAACCGACACACTTTATGAAAATAATCATAAGGAAATTACAAAGTGCTGATGACAACCTGAAAACACATTTTTACCAAAACTGATCTCAATATCGCTGACATCAATTTAGCTATGATGGTCAACAATCATAAATATCTCAAATAATAGCTCAAATAATAAAGTCTCTTTGTCTTTCACACACACACACACGTAGTCGGGCTGCACCAGATTGTGAGGTAACTTGAAGAAAAAAGGTTTCTCCTCTCGTGAGTCTGGCTTGTCTCTATTAGTATTTCTAGAGGATACATCAGCTGGTTCACACACAGAGCATGTGTTCTCTTCCAGGCAAAATCACTGAAGTATTGATTAGCTGTATTACATCCTCGCCGCTGCCAATAGGCAGACCTGGAGCGAGAGTGTTAGCTGATCTATTGATTAATGAGGGGAAATGTATGGAGGATACACCGTTACGCCAAATAAATACTTCTTTTGTTCTTCTCATCCACGTTTTCCTCAGTCATTTATTTAAAGCTCTCGAGTGTCGTGAGTTTGTAAGTGAATACCCCCCCCCACCCCCCCCAAACACAGACACTGCTGCTGCACTTGTTTTATTATGAGGCCTTTAACGGGACACATTAAGGATGACAACTGGAGATAAAATACTGCAGGAAAAATTGACAGAAGGAAAACGATGATTGTTTAAAAAAAAAAAAATAGGCATCAGCACTTAAAAAGACTCATGACCAGATAGGAAGATATTTCACTCCACTGGTCCAACAGACTGATAGGTCTTTAGACCCAGGAAATGATCATAAAATTATAAATGCAATCACAGACACACACATTAATAAACAGACTAATATACAGTGCAGAAACAGGCAGATTCTCACCAGTAAGTCAGCGTTTCTCCATCTCCTCGCCGCAGCAGCTGTATTCTCCGGCTGATGTCAGGGTGGAGTAATTAACATTTATCAGTCTCCAAGAGAGACCCCCCCCCCACCACAGCGAGGAGAGAATGATGTGTAACCTGCCATGGTCTTTACTTGCCCGCTGCGCCGCTCCCTCGGCCATTACCGACAACAGGAAAGAGCTCGCATCAAGGCCGAACTGTCATCAGCTGCCATTATATACACTGCAGAGCAAGTAATGCTGAGTGACCGGCCGATTTCATACGGTGGGCTCTGGACTTGCAAAGTTCATGACCAACAATACAGATATTAGATCTAATGTGCACTGAGATAAGGGATTATATATATATATATAAAAAAGAATAAATAAATAAATATCTCCCTTTGTGCTCACTCTGCCATTAGTGACGTTAATGGAGCTGCCACATGTGGTGTTCATGTTATAATGAACTAAATGCTCTTACGCTAATAACTTATAGCACAGCTGTGTTTTGCTTTAAATAGAGTCAACATACAAGAGCTTATACAACTTGAATTTCCACACTTTGTCTGAATTTGAAGCAGTTATATAATAGCAATGGTGATTACTACTCTCCCATTCCTGTGCTCTTTTATTCTTCTCAACACACACATAGCCAATCCCCACGTGTGTGTTCAGGACGATGATAAATAATTGAATCCGTAATCCAAAGTTAACATAGCCTCACAGCTTTATGTACCAAACAATCTTTGGCTGCATCAGAGGTCATATAATAGCTTCAAAGCCCCAAAAACTTGGTTTCAAATTGAAAATACTTCTTCTTTTATATGAAATATTCATGACTTAATAAGCAACAAAGTTAGTTCACACAAAGTTCAGAAAAAAAACATCCCTAGTTTTTATTTATTAATATTGTAACAGTCAAAAACTGAGTTAATCCTCTTCATCAGGGCTACTTTGGTGTGTTTTGATCAGATTTTACTGATTGAAAATATAAACAAATATGAGAAGGGCGCAAACTAAAACAACAATGCGGAAATCTCTCATGTGAAATAATCATCACATTTCATTCTTTGCCAGAAAAGAGAAAGGAAAGAGGGAATTTTGATTTCACGGTTAGCACAGGCACATATCCTCAAAAGGGCTTTAGTTTTTCAGATGGAGGAAAACAGGTAGAACAAAACATAACTATATTTTTCATGTCCCTTTCACAGAATGAAAGGTCATAACAGAAATATTTTATATAGCAAAATACAGCAAAAAGTGATGAAACTGATCAATATATTGACTCACCCTATAGGTGTAAAAGTGTAGAATAAAACCACTGCGGAGATGTGGGGCCCTGATATCGACCCTACCCCTCAAATCAATATCAATATGTACCTACGGCGGTGCAGTAAAGCAAAATGTGTAGAGGGAGGAGTAAAATGCGTTTATTAATTTATTTATTTTATTTTGGAAATGAATTGAATATAATTTCAATTAAGGATGAAGTTCTTACTTCCCTGTAGAATATTTTCATGTCATGTTGATTTTTGCAGCCCCTGTGGAAAAATGTGTTTCACTTAACGTTAGGTCACACGATGACAACTTCACTGGGAGGAGAGCGGACAAAAAACTACAAAGATGGACCTAAACAAGAGCCAACTCCAGCGCCTTTTAGTCTGATGTCACAGAAACATCTGAGCGGGTGGCAGACATTAAGAATAAATATTAGAAAATAAGAGAAAGAGCCAATTTTCTCTCTGTTGGTCTCATTTCCTTATGTAGGTCATATAGATGCATTAGTATTAAATTGAAGCTGTTATATTACAAGTTAAAAACTTGGACTTTGGATATCTGTAATTTGGAGCGGGGGTTGGACATTGCTAATTGTTTCTGCTGAGCTGCTGGCTGGCTGAATGAGAGCGAGTAGAGGAGAAAGGAGGAGAAGCTGAAAGGAGAGCAGAGAGCAGAGAGCTCGAGTGAGGGCGACGTTTCCGCATGGTCCTACTGCGTGTTTTTAATATAACTTGACTGTAAAAGATGGAGGAGTCCTTCTGAAAAAGGGGAAGGACAATGCCCCCCTCCCTGAGTAAATTACACCCCTTTAAGAAGATCATTAAGACAGCACTTTATATAATATAAAAATTGCGCCTCGTTGGTAAGAGCAGCTCTGTTACAGTCTCAATGTGCCCGACGTGATCTTCACGTCACACTTCTAAGCGTGAAGCTCGTGAGGAATCACAGTGGTTAACAGCTTTTCCTGAGGCTGAATGCTTATTTACAGAAATGTAGAGTAGGTGCACAAGTTTTATTTCTGCTGTTGGTTAATGAGCATCAAAAGCTCAGTTCAACACGCTCTTTGTCACGTTGATTAGCACAACAGAAACAGGCAGTAGGTGAGCTGCTGGTTGAGGGCGCGCAAATAATTAAACAGAATACTTCAATTCTTCTCAGTATCTATGAACTGCTGCACATCTGAAATGAAATACAAGTGGCAGCCGTCAGATGGAAGAACTATATATTATTTTTCCAAGAATTACCTACATTGTTGAGCAATAAGGTGAGGCAGGTCACTGTGATAATTGTTTCCACTGGTTTGATTGTTTTCCAACAAGTGATAACTAAGAACAATATGACAAAGTTTTTTATGAAATCTCTACATTTGAGTTTTAATTAATGTGTGTTTGCCCAGAGGTACACCCAGCTTTGTCTAAAGAAATTAAAGAAAATCTGCATTAATTAACCAGACTGTAAGGGTATCATTTTTTTTGGCATTAAGTACCCATCACCTTCTGAATTAACGTATAATCTTCCAGCCACTCAATTACATTTTCCATACACCTTGAGACGGGGGCTAACAGTTGGCTTCGATTAAAAAGTGCTTGATGAATCATTGTCATGAAGTCATTCAAAGAGTCATAAAAGGAAACTTAATGTTGTATAACATCGGACAGGAGGAGATTATCATCCACGTTTGATTTGTATGCAAGGCAGGTCAGACAATGAAACTGCAACTGAAAGGGTTGGACGGCTACCTGGGATGTATGTTAATAATGTTTCAGCATCCCTGACAGTGTGATGGAAGCACTTGTCCCTGAGAAGGAAGGTGCGCTGATTGTTTTCCGATCACGCGGCACGTGAAAATGGGAAAAGAAGCGGCTGACGTATCGTATCGTCTCAACAAGAGGCTCGGTGAGGGATCTTTCTCAGAGCCAGGAGATTTCCTGTTTTCAGCCTTGTGACACAGAGGACAGTGCTGCATTCGCCCAGGTGGTTAAATCCCCTTTAGTGTCTCTGTAATCCCACCCTGTGCGGCACCGCCAAACATCAGCTCCCCATTGCAGTCCCCAGCTAAGTGGGATAGACAGCAACAGATTGCCCTGCAGCCCATTTACCTGCAGCGCTGAAGGCCTCTGTGATCCACTCAGAGCTGTTTAGAAGGCTAACTGCAAAACACTTTGCCCGTAACCTCCAGTGCAAATCAAGGATGCACGTCCAAAAATTGAATCAGTTACCTTTTCAATTACTTTTCAGCTTCACTGGTAATTGGTAAACATTATCTCTGATATTACACGGGGCACTTCGATTCCTGAGCCAGTGGTGATTAAAACGCATGCATGCATGGAGTGCTAAATAGATTAATCTGTGAGGACAATTAGAAATATTATATCTTATTATATTATATTTTGCACAAAAGTAATTGACATTGCCTTTTTTTTAAATGAGCTGCACCAAAGAGCACAGAAAAAAAAAGAAATAAAGAAGCCTCTGTAATAATGAAATAGTGTGTTCTCAAGCAGATCTACAAAACATGTCTACTCCTCGAGACACGTATGTTTAGAGGCAGCTATGCGAACGCATCCTTGTGCGGACTTTTATCCTGCCATCCAAAGCAGCACAAGACCTTCATCAACAACAACGCTGAAGACAACAACAGAGAAGGTCAGTTAAGTGCTAATGTTGCTGCTGCACGTGGGTCTCTAAAATCATCTCTACTCTCACAACAGATGCTTGGTAACCTGGGAACGACCCGGTCTGCAGATATATCACAGCTCTGTATGCAGCTGCAACAACGCGTCGTCAACCTTTGAGATACAAAGAGTGTCCTGAACCACAAATACTCTCAAAATGAAACGTTATTGTGACAAATAGTGTTGCCGTGCTCCTGTCAGTTTGTCTAAACAGGCTGATTCAAGGGGCCGCCGTCCGCCACACTAATCACGACATCAAACGGCGACCAGATGAAATGTCTGTCTGTGGAGGCAGCAGCCTGCCAAAGTGTTTACCCTCCGGTCCCCGTATATGTCATAGTGACATATGAAAGTGCTTAAGCTCAAGGAGGCGGTGGGCCATTGAAGAGGGGGCTGGAGAGGTGTCCAACTGCAGGACCAGCATGTTTGTAATGAGACGGGAACAGGCCGACTTCAGCGGCATAGAGAAGGAAGAGCTCGATTGCACATAAAAGTCTGGGATGTTTTACAGAGGTAATAAAGGCCCCGGCTAATCACATTCGCCAGGAGTGCATTATCCCTCAACCAATGACCATGTACAATCATCGAGGTTTACCTTCATAAACAGTATATATTCTTTGTCCGGAGTGAGGAAAAAGAGGATGAACAGGGATTTGATATTGTGGTAATAGATTCCAAGTGCGCCTTCTCATCTGGCCACATGGTCACGCTCGATCTGGAAAATGTGCATCGGCTGTCGCTATTGGAGGCAAGTTTTGTCACAGTTTAGAATAAGAGGAGGCATCATCAGCTTGCGGTTTATTGCACCCTGGGTGGGGGTGGAGGGGGATTTGGGGGGAAACACGCAAAGACATAAAACGTTATAAAAATTCCTAAAACATTAAATACATGAAGAATGACGGAG
Organism: Scortum barcoo; assembly: GCA_023238725.1. Taxonomy (NCBI): domain Eukaryota; kingdom Metazoa; phylum Chordata; class Actinopteri; order Centrarchiformes; family Terapontidae; genus Scortum; species Scortum barcoo. Next base: position 20,287,302 of record CM041545.1, read on the forward strand.
TTTGTGGCAGGTCAAGTAGGTCAGCAGCCTCCAGTAGTTAAATGGGAAACTAATAACCAGCTGAGTCATGAGTAGTTAAGAGTTTGGTGGCCTCAGAGATATAGGAGTGATTCACCTCATTATATCCTTGGCCTGAGGCAAGGATTGCACTTGTGTTTTAAATCTTCACCTGACAAAGGCTAAAGGTTCAAATATTATGTGTAAGATGAAGAGGAGACTAAAATTTTTAAAATCAGGTTAATTAGAAAATAACTTATATGGGAAATAATGAAGCCCTTTCTTTTTTTTCTTTTTTTGACAAAGTGATGGACATGTAGTGTGAGCTCATCGATCAAGTTAATTAGCTGGGAAATTGAAGCCCTTTCTTTTTTTTCTTTTTTTGTATGGACATAGTGTGAGCTCATATCGTCTTTTGTAACAATGCCAATGCTGCTCACAAATACTGTTTCCTCTTCAAACGGTGAAGTACAAAAAGAGCCAGCTTACGTCCAGCGTCCATGTACCGAGGAGGCACCGCCGGCTCATTAGCTAACAAGTTACTATGCAACCGCTCACCGTGTCACCCTGACATCAATGCAGTCTATTGTTTAGTCAGCACAGTGGTGACACAATCACATATGGATGTATTTTATGATTCATTTGGCTCTGGAGGACTCGGGGCAATTAAGAGTCTCATTCATTATAAGGGGCATCCTGTGAATAGTAAATAGAGGCTCTTTGGTTGAGGGGGAGGGAGGAAGATGAAAAAGGCTTCCTGCTTTAGACTGACACAAACACAAGATTTAATCAGGCAGTTTATTCAGCATCCCGCGCAATTATCTTCACTCGTAACACTTTACTTTTCACTGCCTCTTTTCTGCTATTTCAGCTCGTGCACTAACTTATGGATTTACCCACTTGTGTGCTTAACTTGATATTCTAAAATGCAGCAATGCATTACTGATAAAACATTCAATGACTTATTAGTGGGACAAAACATGTTAAATGTGTTTAGTTTTTGTCTTGTATGTGGAATTAATTAACCATCACTATGTCTCAGTTTTCTTCTGTTTTATATCCTAAACAGTACAGTATGAAAGGTGAAAAGTGTTTTTTTTTTTCTCTCACTATATTGCCTTACAATTCAGGAATCTCTGAAGCAAATGCTAACCTTGAATTAAGGTTACATCCTGCAAAAAAATGGTCTTATTCACATGCAACCTTGCAAATTGTGCACTAAGAATAAATGTGTTTAAATATGTGGTTTTTCCACTGGCCATGCTGCACAATTTTGGTCCAGACTGACATGTCAGTTCAATCAATGCAATTAAATTGTGTGAAGAAGATCATGTCTACTGACCCCCCCCTACTTCTGCTCCTGCACCACCAGCAGGTTGACATTTCTGGCTTTCAGTAAAATGTCCTTACAGTTACTGTATGGATGGAATAGATCATCAAAAGAGGAGCCCTAAATGTGCAATGTACCTTAGATCACTCAAGAATTTCATTGCCAGCGACTACTCCATGTAATTATCTTAAATGTTAAATCTTAAATCATGCACCATAGATAGTCTAAATAGGATGCTTATTCCTGCTCAAGACATGTTGTGCAGCTTTGTGAATGATATTCTCTTCTGTTAAACTGTGTTTCATTAAACATTAGCTTTGTCTTGAGAGGCCTTTTCTGGCTTCTTCATGCACAGTAACGTGTTTACTCTGAGGCTGGATACCCAAATCATTTTGGATTTTTCAACTCTGTGGTTCGGCCCTTCTTTTCTTATCCAGTTTTCTCCATCTTTTTTGACCTTGTCGTTGCTCCTCTGATGCCTGTTTGCTCTCCGCCCACCCCCGTGCAGCCTCCTCTCTATGGGGGACAAGGCTCTCTCAGCGTCCAAAGCATTTCATTGCCTCTGGGTCTTGCATCAATACGCACAAGCTGATTTCTACTTTTAAGACATAAGTGAAAACTCATCTTTTTAAATAGGCTTTCCCCTGACTTTTTAATCTGCATGTATAAAATGCATCAAGCTACCTCTGACACAGCCACTTGTCATGTTTTCTGCATTTTTCATCTCTTTTTTTTCACTGTTTTCTGCTGTTTGAATATATATTTGTTGACCTTTAATTGTGATTTGTACATTGTCCTTGGGTGACAGACCTGAAATTGGCTTTTGAATAAATCATTCTTGTTCTAAACTGCAATGTGCAAATGTGTGTGTTTGCATACGTCAATTCCAGGCACCACAACATAATGTTTTTTCATAAGGATATTTGACCTGTTGCTAGGCAAAGTGGTAACACACACAGTCTTGTCTAAGTGTGGCTTGAGGATATCAAAACATACAGTAGAAATGCTTAGTAACAAAATCAGAACTGCACCATTCAAAGATATAAGTGAATATAAAACTAAGCAGACTGCAGCCGTTAAAAAGAAGGTTTCAAGTATTAATGACCACATTGTTAGACTTGTACTGTCAGATGTAAAGTAAAACTGTTGATTAGAACAATGATTTTTCTACTGGAGCGAGCTCTCAGGCTTTATTTACAGATGCATATATAATAGTATAAATAAATAATATAGATATTTCTCCACATGAACTTGCACCAAAACTCAATTGTTATGGCTCTTCTTCAAATATCCTATCAATAGAAGGTCACCAAATACATGATACTCACTCAGGTGGAGAAAAGGTGAAAAGTGTGTTAAGGTGCATCGGCCCCGAACCTAATGGAGTCCTGTGCGAGTTATGTAAAGCAGAAAAAAAATAAATTGAGAATTTTATGGAAGCCTACGAGGTTATCATAAAGGGAGCGGCCTATTCAGTTTCGTTTAGTTTAGTTTATGGCAAAGAGCAGGAGGCACTGTGCCCACTTGATGAGAATATGAGATGACGTTTTGTGGTGCTGAGGCTCTCCAGTATAGAGTGTGGTTCACTGCGCAGTGCAGGAAAAATGAAATGGGATTATTTTTCCAGGATTTTCTATTGACACATAAAGCACACCAACATGGTTTGGCATCAGATTCAATCAGCCGAAGTAGAAGGAAGAGATCTCCACGTCGTGCACTTGAGGAACTTGCCAATGCCTTCGGCCGAATATCACATAACTTCTTGTGGGAGGTTTGGACTTTTCAGTAAAATGAGTAAAGGCAGAGCATATTTTAAAACTATGCAAATGTGCATCACAGTATTAGAGTTCAGTACAGAAGGGCAGCCTCGGCAGATAAGCGTGATGACGGAGAGGACAGCTTCCCCTCGAGCAGTCATCGGGGCAGTATGGTGGGTTTAAGGCAGGGAAGAGGCTGCAGCGGGGGTCTCACCTTCCACCCAGAAGGGGCATTTATGATTAAATCATATCGTATGCAGAATGCTGTACAAAAGGTTACTGAACCAACCAAATGAACACTGGATGTAAATTAAACCTAAAACATGGTTCACAATTTAAGTCTTTCCTAAACGCTAAGTCAAGAATAATGAAGTGAATCTTTATTTCACTATCTCTTGTTCCACAGGGCTCCACAGAGAGGAGGAAATGATTCTGATGTCTTTGAAAGGACGGCGTAAAGCTTAAATGACAAGGAGTGGCTCCGGGAGATCAGGCAGGAGACAGTTAGAGGGACAAAGGGATAATTGAGGGCATGGGGGGTGTCAGAGCTACCTGGCCAGTTAAAGGAAAATTCATCTTTCTTCCCCAACCTGGGTCATACTCTGAGTAGTTGCGTGCATCGTTCCTATCAAGGATTTTCTGTGTGACATTTTGCAAACTTACTGATCCCGTATGCGGCGATGCTGCTGGATCAAAGTCCAGACAAGCGGTCAGACAAGTTATTTAAAATCGGCAGTGCTTAATATGTAGTGATAACCTGAGCAGGAGGCAGAGACAATTTAAAGACCTAACTGTTATGATTGTAGTCCAGCATATAAACAAAGCCCGATTCTGCCGCTTTCATCGATGGGTGCAGTCAAAATTGTTTATCTAGCCCGTCCACGGTCCCGTTCTCTCTTTACTCCTGCCATGCATAGCAACCAAAATGTAATTCGCTGTGATCACGTCAAAGTGGCCCAGATGTGTTTGGTCCGGAGCCAGTGGGATGGATGTGGCTGACTCTGATGTGCCACGACTCGGCGGTGAGCTTTGCAGAGGTTTGGCGCAGGCCCAGTCTCGACTCTGCCCTCTAGCTGGTGAAGTGGCGAGCCAGACAGGCGTGAGCTTTTTTCCTCCCCCTTTGGACGTGACTTAAATTGCTTGGAAAATTGCAGTGATGAAATAAAAATGAAGTCCAGTAAAACCCTTGTACTTAAAATGAGACTGATGAAATAAAATTTCATGGTGATGGGTTGAGTTTTAATAATTCATCATGTCGTTTCACTATTCTTTGATTTTTTTATGGATGTATTTTGTATTCTTTCATAATATTTGTTTCATAATGTCTTATTTATTTATTCAGCACTGGCCATTTTGGAGAAACCTTCAGGTCTATAAAGTTATTAATTATGGTATTTCTTGATTTTACCCCCTTTAACATGGGCATTTTTGCTTGTTTGCACTGACTCTAAGATAACAAGGAAATTAGGAATAAGACAAGGTATCTTATCTTTCCGCCTCAAAAACATAAAGCATTAAGATTTTCCTGAATCTAAAATTCCTCCCACATCCACCACTTTATTTCAGTTAAAATTAGGATATTAAAAGCTGTTTTCCTACTTTTATATTGACATCATGAATATAGTTATCTGCAGAACTTCAGGGTTTGACTCAAGATCAATTAAAGATGTGTCTGTAAAAAAGACCAGACAGACTATCAAATATCTAAATTTGAGGCAGAGCAAGTGTCAAAAACTAAACTATCATGTGCAAAATGTGGCCTCATTAAAAGCACTGCAATAAGTTAATTTGGGTCATTTTACTTACTGTGCTTTGTACATAAATTAAATTCCGTCCTCCTTCCTGGACAGTTTACACTACCACTGACTCACTGACCCACTAACATTTGATCTTCCTTCTCCAGGTAGAAAGTGGTGTCATTCTGTCGAAATATTACTGCTAGAAAAAAAGAACATTTGAATTTAGGAACATAGTCAAAGAAATCTCAGAGATAACGAGGCTCCATGAGGCCGTAAGATTATTAAGTCTGAATCTGTGGCACTAAAATCCTGTTTTCAGTTCACTGAGTGGATATGATGGACTTTTGCGACTACATTATACAGAACCGCCAAAGCTGTCAGTGGCAAATTGCGTTATTCATACTGATTTCTAAAGATAAAAAGATATTGCGCTGCTATAGGACAATGCATAAAGTCCTTCACTATAATAAAGAAGTCAAAGAAAATTAATTGAAAAGAAATTGTGTGGATTCAAACGAACATCCCACAACAGATGTTAGCAACATGTTTCGGTAGCATCATTAAAATCTCAATCGAGGTTCCTTTAGAACAAATAATTCATCACAGAAGCTGGCCGTGAAAGCAGCTATTTAAGGTTAAATACTTTCATTTTTTTCTTTCAATTCATTTAGTCGTTTCTGTTTTCCTTCGACTCCCTCTGTTTGTAGTCTACGTGGTGGACAGCTTGCGTTTGAGCCTTTCAAAGAGAAACACCTGCTGTCATATCAAAAGGCATTACAAGGCTTTGAGGCTTTGAGAAAGCACACAAATAAAACATCATGAATAATGCTGTAAGATGTCAGACAGAAAACATTTCATTAGGTAACTTATGATATATTAAGTTGAAAAGTTACCTCTTTGACTTGATGGGTCGGCGCTTCACCACATGATGACGAGGACTCAAGCAAATGATCCTAAAAAATAAAGGCATTTCTGAAGCTTAAAAACACAGTTATAGAGGCAGAGATAAATGGTGTTAGATCTCTGACTCTAATAATCATCATAATCTTTCTAACATGTTGGTTCAGTTTTCATTTTAACTTTAATTTAATGTTGGTGGGTAAGTTGGTCGGTTGGTCTATCGCTTTGTTCCTGACTGAAATTTCTCGACAAGTCTCGAATGGATTCCTATAAAATTTAATGCATATGGTCCCCAGAGGATGAATCCAAATGTTTTTTGGTAAAAATGTCTCAGTACATTTTAAACGAACTGCCATGAAATTTGTTGCAGACATTCATGTCTCCATTGGGATGAATTTTGGCATCTTTGCTCATCCCTTAGTTGCTGAATTATTTCCATCATCAGGTCAGTAATTAGTAAAGGACCATGGACTCTGACCAAATACCTACAAAACGAATCATTCCCATCATTCTCAGATGTAGCATGCTAATGTGCAACACTAAGATGGTAACCATTGCAAACATTATTTTGCTGATATCACTGCAAGCTTGTTTTATATGCTGGATTTCATCTCAGAGCAAAACTTTGCCCAAGAACAGTCTGGACTCTGAAAAACTGAAAGCACAAGATGCACTGAGGATACCAGAAATAGACTGAGCAAGTCCATTCAATTCAGTACGTGACCAACAACAACAGAGGGCGGAAGATAGGTCAGGAAGCAATGGATGAAAACAGGCCAACCTTCAGAGAGTTAAAGAAAAGATCAGACTTGGTTTTAAGCAGTACAAGCTGTTTGTACTTAAAACATAAACTCTTTCATCTGGAACACATCGGCACCTGAGATGGATGACTTCTGTCAAATTCAGCCAACCCATCTCTGAACTATGGCCAAGACCCCACCCGATTTACATGAAAGTACAGAACAACACCTCGTTCCTCTCATCTTTTCTCCTCTTTTTTTTCCACATGGACACGCTGAGCCCCTCCCTGACTCGCTCCTGACAGCCTTCATGTCTTAGCTGGGCCGGAGCCACCGAATCCATCATCCTTCTCCAACTCTGCCGCTGTGGCTGTCTGATCAATGATACCACTAATAATAACTGCCACGCTGTCACCTCTGTCTCATCATCCCAACTGGCACAGCCAGGGGCAGCTCTCTGCAGATTGCCTCCACAGATTAGGACTCCATTAGAGGAGCTATTTACCCACCTTTCCTCCCCTCAGGCTCCCCTTCACTTTGTTTGCCCACCAAAAGACCCCATGGAGGACATTATAACCTTTTTCAAAGTGAGAAATAACTGCTTCATGTATATTGCTCCAGAGGCCTCTGATAAAACTGGACTGACGCTGCAGTGAGGGCCGTCTTAAAGTTTCGAGTTTGGGGCTCGTGGTAAGAAATCACATCCAGCTTTTCTCTCTGCCGCGAGCGCCATTCATCATTTTGCCAGTACCCACCTCCATGGCATCACCCACACTCTCAGTTAAAGGTTAGCTTGGAACAAGGCCGCCCTCCTCCTTTTCTCTTTGCAATAAATATGCAGAACCACACTTGGCTCTGCAGGAATGAACATGACTAATATATATATATATATATATATATATATAATATACATTTGTATAAAACTTCTGTGAATTTTTTCTTCCAGAGATTATTGCGTAACTCCCCGGCTCACCCCTCCAGGCTGCCTCGACGGCATGACGACAGAAGGAATTGCCGTAAATCAACATCCATGGCACCCCATCCCATTACAGCACTCACTTAGAGCAATCATTAGAGAAAGAAGACCCATTGCATCCCTGCCCTCCTCTGCCATTACCACTTCCATATTAATCAACCGCCTCTCTGCAGAAGGTGAAAAGAAGAACAAAGGTCCTCATTTACCCCCCAAAACAACATCACAGGGTTTTCTTGGCCTTTCACCTGCATGAGTAAGTTGGTTGGAGCCGTGGCGTTGGAAAGTGCCGTTGCCCAGAATAAAAACTGCTGCAATATATTACTGTGAAACCTTAATGTAAGTGAACATATATAACTTTTGCGAATGATGACGGCTCCCACTGGCTGCTTTAATTAAGCGCAATGAGCCTTGTAAATCCAATATTCATCCAATAGGGGATGATTTGTGGAAGAATGACTTCTATTACACTGTAGAAAAATAGGTATTTAAGAAGATACAAATGATCTATTATGATAATGTAACTCCCCTGTCTCTCAAATTTCCCAAAAGGCAGGAAAAGTGTTTTGAATTTTCAATGCCAATCTGCCCTTACGAGCGGAGAGAAATTACTAGAGTGAATCTCGTCTCTGGCAGTCCATTATCGGACCAGCTTCTCTCCAGGTAATTTCACTGGCAAGCGAGTACTCCCAATAGACAGAATGGAAAGGAAAAATGTCATATTACCTCCACCACTCTTTAATTCATGAGTCCTCTGCCTTATCAGACCACTAGAGTCCTGACCTGTTTTACTTTCTACAGGCGTCCATTGTGTGTGTGGGTGTTCTTCCCCCCAAGGACTTCCGCATTTCCTTTCACTAACACTGCACAGGCCAAGGTTCCCTCACTTTCCCCCAAGGGACTGACAACACCTCACACATACTGAGTCAAGGGGATGGGCTGGGATAAGGCTTTCAGAGTTCAGAATTGGTTTTCCCTAAATTTGATTAGCATTTCATGGTGCTCCATATTCTCGTCCAGCACCAAGGGCAGGTGCTGGGTTTGTGCTGCCTATTTCATGCGTGCCAGATGTGCATAAAAATAGTGTTAGCAAAAAATACTTAGCATTTATTTTAACCTGCCGGGGGCACCAGTAAGGTGGCGTTATCCACACTGAATCACACGGAGGAGTACCAGGGCATTTGACTTGAAAGTTAAACTCAGTGTAGCACTTTTGGCCATCAGCAGGCAGTAACAGGCAGTAAAGACATTGTAGTTACCAGGTTAGGAGTTAATTCCTCAAACACTTCAGCGCTGGCAAAAGGAAGTCCAATGGAGCAAGAAAATGATTCAGGATTTAAACCAGCAGAAAAGCCACAGTTATTTGGGAAAGAAACAAAAGAAAACTACTTTTACAATCCAAACTGTCCTTTGCAAACATCCATCCACATCTGCAGATTACAAAGAGATTTTCTGGAAATATGACTTTTATCTGACACTTGTATCATTGTTCATGGTTTAGCTGGACAGTCCTATTTCATATAGTCCTATATCTATTTTTCTTTTGCACATATGGTCTCTCTTTCTAGAAGTATTTTGTGCATTGTTTAAGGAGCCAGAGACTCAAGAATTTCATTGCCAGCGACTTACTCCATGTAATTGTTGTGCATATGATAATAAGTTAAATCTTAAATATTAAATCTTAAATCAATAAGGGAATAATACAAATACTGGCTGTACCGATGGCCTTCTTTAGTTTATTGGACACATATAATCTTTCTGGGTATAATCACAGTGAAATGTAGTGATGCAGCTAATCTTAGCTATCAGCCGGGTGAATGCAGTGTTTTCATAACCACTATAAATTACTGCAGAAACTCCAAAAAGTAAGTTGTGCCTACCCACTTTATTTTTTAAATCCCACACATGCATCTTTCTTTAAGGTCTCTGGCACTTTCCAATCAGCCCAATGACACAAAACAGCTTTATGTTAATGAATCTGCGCCTAAAGATAATATCCCAGTCTCTGATTGGGTTCATCGCACTGTGATTGAATCTAATCAAATAAAAGCAGAGCAGTTAAAACATAATTAAGGAGAGGATTAGATTGTGGATGGGCTTTTAGTTAAACTCATAAGTCACAAAAAAATTGATCAGAGAGGACGAGCGAAAGAGATGCCGGCTGCCGGGGAGCGGTGCCAAGCGGATGACGGATCGCAGGTCGGACTGCTCGGCCGCCGTCGTGTGCACTTCTGCAATCAAAAACTTGTCGGCCAGAAACGTCGTCGTAACTTTTGACCTGTTTGCGGATGGATCCCGGTGCCAATATGAATCAGCAGAGGAGGGGGGGGGCATCAGTTTACATCAGTTTTAACATGGAGGCAGCAATATTCAGAGTACAATTTATTTTATTCATATAGAAAGAAACATGCAGCAGGATTATGCCGGACTGGCAGTCTAGATATTTTACCATTACGGATTGCTGCTCGTGTGGAATATGGCAAGAGTGAGGTATTACCTGAATGCAGCTTTCCATCAATCATAGCAGGCAGACTAATGTTTAAAACTAGGGAGGCACAGCTGACAATATGGCATCCATCCGTCTTGTCCTTCATTATGGTCTTTCTCTATTTGCATTGATTGGCTACAGAAAATGAATGTGAGCGGCTAGGGGGAAGATTTTGAAAAAAACAAATGGTGGAAAAGAAAAAGAGAGAGGGAGATAGAGAGAGAGAGGAGCGGCGGAGTGATGTGGGAGGAGGCAAAGACCGGCAGACAAGATAAGGAGGTTAGAAAAACTGGAGGTAACAGTAATGGAGGAGCAGGTAATAAAAAAAATAAAAAAAGAAAGACAATAAAGGCATGTCAGGATTAAGGGGTGGGGGGAACTAAAGAGTAAGACGAAGCTTGGAGTTTCGGAGTGAAAGGGAATCAAACATGCAGCCCAGATAATGATCCACGTTAAGCACAGGCCTGGCCCTCGTCCAGCCGCTCCTGGTCACGAGCAGGTCAAGCAGTCCACATCCATCAGCAAACAAACGCTGGATAGACCCTCAAATGGCCCGGTTCCTCCCCTTCCAGCCACCACGGAGTGATGACGGCCTTGTCTGAGATAAAGGCCGATCCATTGGTCTGATTTGTGGCCAGTAGGGCAATTTCAATACCCGTCTTTGGCTTGATAGATGAGGCCCCCGTTTGATAAAGGGCCAATTTGCCGTGGGGCCAATAGGGATGAAATTGCAGCAGTCGCCTTTATTTTGTCCTCTCCTCAATCCACAAAACAAGGCTGGAGGGAAAGATCCACATAATGCAAAGTAGGCACAGTAAAATGGAGCTGGGTGGAGTATTTCTCTTTGGACTCGCCGTGGCAGACTGAGGCTGTCTTTGATCATGAGCACACATCCTGCTTCTGTCACACAGCAGCAGTCAGACTTTAACATGTGAACGTCAGGAAATTAAACAAGGCTTCAGCCCAAAAAATAAGAACTAGGCTGCTCGACGGCACACGTGGAATATAAACTATTCTGATCGATGGGCCCACTTCAGCTGCAGTAAAATAAGACACCAAACAGCGCCTCCTGAGCCACCTGTCGATCCTCCCTCTGCACCAAAGCTCACCCCAGATAACTCTTATTGACAAGAAGTGTCAAACTCAAGCTGCCAGTTACAGATTTGATGCCTAGTCTGCTGTAATCGTGGACTACAGGAACTACCTGGATCAAACTCTTGGTTTCCAAATGACATTAAAAGCACCAGCAGACCGGCTGACATCTCTGGAGAAACATATAGTCTAGAGGCTGCGTGGATTTTCTCAATTTCAAGAAGTCAAGCACCCAGAATTGCCGAAAGCCTCCGGGAGCACCGTCTACGTCTTTGCTCAGTCCCCGAACGTCTCCACAGTAATTAGGACCATATGTGCTTTAACTGGCAGAATTGAGGACAAGGAAGTCTGGGACACCTTGATGTCATGAGCAAGTTTGATCTACGGAAGCCCGGAGAGACAAGTGGAAACAAAAGAAAAGGTTTTCAGGCAAGTGTTTCTTGTTGATATACTAATTTTAGCGACAAGAGGGTGAAGTGCAAAACTCCAGCTTGTTCCAAATATTCAGATTTAGATTCAGATTCAGATTCCTTTATTAGTTCTGCAGCGGGGAAACAGCAGCGAAAACACACAGTGGAAAATAGACAGTAAGAAATGTAAGCAAGACATAGAATAAAATAAAAATAATAATAAAATATAAAATATTAAAAATAAAAATAGAATAATTGTTGTATTGATGTATGGCAAATTAAAATGTTCCAGAAAATGGCACTACAGCATGTAAATTTGTTCTATGGTAGGTCATAGTAGGTCATAAAAGATTAAGTTATGTACTGTCATGTAAACAGTGCGTCTCCTACGACTGGGCGACACATATTTGAATATACTCTAGCATCTAAATAACAACTAACCAGCTCCCTCTAACACTATATTTTTTAATAAAAGTGACTTCTACATATCAAGGTCCTTTATTTGGGTCACTGGTAGGTCACTAAGGAGAATATTGAATCCCAACATGGCAGTCCTCTCTTCAGCTGTCACTATCTGATAAAGGCAAAATAACCAAAAAGATCATCTTAAAAAAAAAAAATAAAAGACTCATTCGTTAGTTTATATAAAGTCAAGTCAGTTTTATTTAAACTTCACCTCTAAAACATGAATGCTTGTTGCACTTCAGTTTCTTGTGGCCAAAGTTAGTATTACAACAAAAACAGTAGGTAGAGTCTGGCAAACTTTGTTTTTCTCCCTATATGTGAAGCAGACGAACTTCTAACTGCCCTAAAGTTATTTTTTCTCACCTTTTTTTTTTTGGGAGGGAGGTCACCACTCCACCTACACCGCACTCAAATATGTAGATTATACTGTATCTCGGAGCGTGCCATCATCCTGCTCTTGTGGTTACAAAGCTGCCGGCTGACAAAGTTCTCGATCACCAGGAGCTGCATGCGTATCCTCGACTCAGGGAAACTGCAGACTTTCCACTTTACCTTATGATTGGTTTGAAAAAAGAGGGAAGCAAACAGGTTAGACAGTTGTTTCTGTAAATCAGCCTTTTTGATGTGATTGATTGATTTTCACATCCATTATTTAACTAATTAATGATATAAAATAGTGGACATAAGAGTAGATGCTCCAATATCTTCAGTGTTTGCAATGAAACTGCTGCAACTTTTGGATGTTTCAGTCATTTATCCATTCATTTTAGCTCACTATTTAAGCTGCTTATCCAATCAATTTATCCATTAGTGTTTCAGTAATATTTCAACTATTTATCCATACACTTTTAGCTACTGTAATATTGTCATCTGTTGATTAATTGGTTGACATTTAAATATTTGTGTCCATTATTTGAAGCTATTTAACTGTTTCTACTTCTCTGCTAATTTGCTAACTTGCCATGTGCTCTTAGTCATGTTGTGTTCAGCTGTTATTGTTCACTCAATGTCATTTTATAATAAAAATTTTATCAAAAGCAGAATTAACCTCCAGTTATGAAGAACTGTTATACATCATTTTGGAGACAAAAAGGGAAAAATGCATGAGAAAGGCTATGGAGACTTAAGCATCTGCATGAAGAGACATGTTCGATGAAAACAGAATACTTTTCTAAAACATGATGTAAAAACGCCTGATTTTTGTCGGATTTGCACGAACAGTACAGTCATACTGATGCCAAAAAAAAAAAAAGACAAAATGCGATTACAGCAGCCGTTGCTCTGATTGCACCACCTGTGCTCATTATGGTCATGATGCAGTGTAATAAATCAAAATTCAGTGTCTTCGACGGGGATTACCGCTAACCTTGTTTCTGCTTCCCGACTCTCGTTTTACCTGTGTATTTTCCCATGTGTGCACTCTAAAACATCAATGGTAAATGAATTTTGGGAATTGGTCATTGAGCCTATTTTGGAGCAAATAACCCTTTAGGCCATGCAGAGAATGGCTTCTCACAGAAGGAAAACTAAAAAAATACATTGAAATGCTTCAGAACGATCATTACCCACTCAAAGAAATGCATCGTATACTGTGGGCAAAGTGTTGTAAAGGAGAAGTGTTCCATTTAATATCAATGTTAGCTGTGCACCTTGGATCTCGAGCTTCTCCCCTCAAAACAAGATGCGATACATAATTGTACTTTTCCCCAAAAGCAAATTAATATTTCAAAGTGGGGGATATTAAACTAATTTTACACACTCAGCGTCTCTTTCAACCCCGTTCACGTGCATGAATGATCCCCGTTAGATGTTAGATGCATTATCCGAGCCAATCTTGTTTTCATCCTGTAATCTCATTAATCAATTTCGGCTTCCCTCTGTGTCGCGGCTTGTTGTGCATCCGTATAAGTGAATAAATAGGATCACTGATGAACACTGAACACACCAAGCTTCTCGCTCACGGCCACCAACCGAGAGGACAATCAGGACAGCTATTCCTGGTCATGAGCCTAAGGGGGGCTCTCTGCCTATTACTTTACCAGACAATGTTCAGTGATAGGGCAATTGGTTTTTATGAGCACAAAGCAGCACAAGTATCCGGTTTGCCACAGCGTGTATTTACAGTGGCGGCTCCACAGGTCCTGCGCTGAAATGTCAACAGACAATAAAAAACACATCAGAGCTCTATTTTGCATACAAGCATATTCATTTATTTTATTATGTGTCATAAAATGCATAATTTGTCTTAAATTAAACAAACAAGGAACCAATAGGTAATCTTTACTTGTTACGAGCTGGATTCTGTAGTAGTTTTTTTCCCAACCTTTGTGGCTTGTGACACCTTATAAATGAAGCAGAGCCTTCATCACAGGTTATGGCTTTACTGCGGACATGAGCTGTGAGAGGTGTAAGAAAATAGTTTTCCCACTCAGATTGGTTAAAGCCCTGAACTTGGCTTTTCACAAGGAAGGAAAATAACAATTTTCTGAAACAAAAGTCATTTTTCTCCCTCGTTATCCCTGTCACTGCTGACCAAGAGAAAGCAGATTAACATCATAAAAAAAAAGTAAAACATCAATGGTCCTGCCTCTGAAAGACGCTTTTCTCTGTATTTCTGTGAATACTGAGGAACCATTGTGTTATCTTTTATAATTCTGCACTAATGTGGACGGGCAGGGTGATATTGGGACCCTGAGTGTGATGTGTCAGCTGCACGGTGACAAAATTAGATTTATTTACCAGCCATTTATTAATCATTCTGACTGGCCCACTAATTTCCGGGCAGAACGGGGCGACTCCAATGATGTTTGTGAGGGATGAGTGCTTTTAAATCAAAGCAGGATGTAATCAGCCATGCAGGGTGTTGAGCTGTCCCTGGGGGATTTAATACTCCATTATTTAAAGCCGGGGCGTATCAATGTGAAAATAAAACACACACTGTGCGAGAGTTACACAGAGCTGTCGCACATCAAACTAAAATCAGCAAATTTGTGATTTCTTTTCTCTTCTTAAAACTGCTTTCTTGTTCTTTTGTTAGACATTTTATTTTGGAAATTGCTCCATAAATATAATTAGAACTTAAAAAACTGACTATGTTTTAAACTTTCCGTTGTCTTTTTTCTCCCCAAATACTTTCTTTACTTTCTAAAACTCTGCAGATTTTGTCTGATGAAGTTGTGTTGTTCCCATTAGAGTTGTCATATAATGAGTAATTATCCTCTGTGGAAAGATAATGAGCCTGTAAGCTCTGACCCTACACGGTAAATCATTCGAATGCACAGCCGAAGCTTTCAGAGCAACAGAAGAGGCGGAAAGCGGGAAAAGCTGCAGTTTCACCAGATGATCAGGAAGGATGTCGGACAGGGAAAGTGATGTTCTTATCTCACACATTTACTCTACAGGAGTCACCGGTGGTTGCAGTACGCTGCTCTCTGGTGTGTTTGTCTAGCAGGATTGTGCAGAAAATCGCTTGCTCAGTAGCCTTCTCTGGATGGAAAAAAAAATAGACAAATAGGTAAACTGTCAAACAATTCAAATCACTGAAGTTGCAGGCTGTAATCTTAAACTCATCTATATCTGAAGACAGAAGCTCTCCATAGAAAGTGTGGGTCACACTGCCATCTATTGAAAGGCAACGTTAACTTACAGTACACGTGCTGCTCTGCACCCTTTGAACACAGCACACCTTTGTGAATAAAAGTAAAATCCTTCTCTCATCTTTATTTTCTGAAAATTTAGCGTCACTGGTTACTTTCATTTCACTGCACTGCAGATTTTTAAGTATTCCTTATGTTTATTTCCTTTTTCTTTTGAGGTCAATTCTGCAGTTCACTGATTATAAAAACATGACTGCTGATAATTTTAAAAAGTTATTTAGATAATTTGACAATTTGACATCTACCTGTCCCGAGAGATGTTTATTTTCTTTGCTGTCGGTTGAGCTGTTCATGCAAACACTTATAAAAAACGGCAAAATGAAAATGGCATTTACAGGATCTATAATTTCTCACACAAAGGAAATGAAATTCCCTAAATAGACCAACAGCAAATAAGCCAGTTTGATAATGGTTTTATTAGTACAAAGTGCCTCCTGTTAACTGGTGGCGGCTCCGTCTTATATTTATTGTTGTGATAAAGTTCATGTCTTTATGCAGCTCATATTAAAAGCAGCCTTATGCGAACCAAGATTATTAACCCTCATGGGAAA
The DNA here is from genome assembly GCA_023238725.1 of Scortum barcoo. Lineage (NCBI taxonomy): Eukaryota > Metazoa > Chordata > Actinopteri > Centrarchiformes > Terapontidae > Scortum > Scortum barcoo. Next base: position 20,303,400 of record CM041545.1, read on the forward strand.
GCGAGGATGACAATGAAAACAGTGCAGAAAAAAAAAAGACTTTTTGTTGACAGCACACACTCTGCTTTCTCTAAAAAAATCACTCTGCGATGCTTTTAGAACACCCTCGGATAGCTGTGCAAATCACTGTTATGCGACACTGCACCTGTCAGTCATGGAGCGAGATTCATAAGTGTGTCGTGTTAATTGTATATTATGTGGAGAAAAGTGAAAAAGAGGGTAGTTCACTTACAGCTGCAATCTCCCGCTTTGAGAGCCTCAGCAAAGAAAACAAAAACAAGGGATTAACCAAAGCTGAAATCAAACTGAAGTCCTTTACAAGCAACTGAAGGAAAGGTTGTCATAAAATAAAAAGATTAAAATACAAATATTTTAGCCTTTCTCTGTTGCAAGCCACAGTGTTGCACCACCCCACAAAGCAAAGCTCTAATCACTATTAAATCCAGACAGTGACTAAAACACACACATTAATGAGAAGATTAAGTGATTTAAAGCAAAGACAGAGTTCAGTCAGGAATCTGTGCAGGTGGAGAACCAAAATTTCAAAGTTCAAACGCTCGCTAAAGGGTTAAAAACACATTTTCATTCTTAATAGAGGCCAATGGTGCAATAAAATCTAAATTCTATGAATAATATTAAGCTAATTAGTCCGGATTGATCCCATTTTTCTGCCTGGAAGTGTAGTTTTATGTGCTTCTGCTGAAACGCACTTTCATTTTGTTTTTTATGGGAAGGCAGGAAACAGCCCAGCCAGTAATTGGGAGTTCTGATCCTGCACCTAGAAACTGCAGCACTTGTGGATGTAGTTAACAAACACTGCCAGAGGAAAGGTCAAAGGGTCGGCAAAATCAATAGTTCTCTCTCCGCTGGTGCTCGAGTGTGTGCTGGAAATTTTCATGACAGTAGTTTGTTGACATTTGTGTGTGAAAGAGTGAAATGATGGAGATGAGCACCTATTCTCTGCACCTCTGAGCCTCCAATCTATTAATTACTTCACTTGGTCTCCTAAATACTACAGGGCACAAAGTTCAAAATCCATTGGTGTGGAAAAAAAAATACTGTTGGAAAATCGTTGTGACCCTTTTTACAACTAGCATAATCCCAAGAGAGTGAGTAATCTCACCATCTAGCAATAGCATAACTAATTGCTTTTGGACCATCACATTGAGTCTCTGCAATCCAGTATATGGTGCTATTTTGCAGTGTCATGAGCAGTATATTTCTTTCTAGCCTTTATCCACCAATATGAGTTGTTATTTGATTATTTACCACATTATCAATGAGGGATTACACTTACATAAGTACGCAGCAGCATTCATTTACAAAACAAAAGTACGATAGAAAACTTTTCTATGCAAAATTCTGCATTTATCGATGTGAGTGTGAGTGCAGGCTATGATAAAATCTTGCATGAGTGAGTGTGGACTTAAAGTGCAGCAAAGTAAATCTGAAGTCTTGCAAGACCACTCTGACTGACATCCAAGCGTTTGCAGACTTGTATATTTCATTTAAAAATATGTAGCCCACAGTAAAATGTTAAATATATACTGACCACGGCGACGACCACGCTGTTGCCCACAGCAGCGAGTTCGTTCCGTACAGTAATCCTCCAGCATTTGACACCGGCTGCCAGAATAAAACTAGTTGCTTTACGTGAACTTGTGACATTTGCATTTCTATCTCCAGGTTGGAGAGGTTCCTCCTCGTGGCTGGATTACAAACATACATGTACATACTGTAGTATCACACATGCATGCAGCAGAGAACATACAAAGAGGCGTGATGTTTAAGTGACGATTGTTTTTAGCCGGCACATTTATCAACACCCGATCATTCACACGTTGAGATTGGCGAGATACAGAACAGTTTCATTAATCATCTGTGAACTCAGATCTGCGCCGGTTTCTACGTTAGATAAATGAGGGCCACCAACACTTTAAAACACATCAAAACAAGGTCAGATTCACAGGTGAGACCACATTTTGTCCATTACCTTGGGAATTTAGTTTGATAATATTTTCATGAATGATAAAGCCATTTTTGTTGAGTAGCACTTGAATCAGCGAGTGTCGATCTACCCTGGACTATTTTCTATCAACAGCAGTGCCTAAGGCTCCAACTTTTGTTTGCTTTAAATCTCTTTCAACATTCAAAGATACAGCGCTACCTGCTGAGTTCAGAGAGCCAAACACACTGTGAGCATCAGACAGTCTCTTTAAAGATTATGTTTCGAGCTTTATTTTGACTACATGTAGGTAGGTGAAGAGAAAACACAGACAGTAAAGGACTGGGACCAGAAAGGCATTAAGCTGTTTGTGTGTTTGTCTAAACTAGGAGTAAATGGCCTTCATCATGAGGGAGATCTACCTTCAACCAGGCTGCAACAATTTTCATTTCTCAAAGCCAGTCCCACTCTGCCACTTCATCTTTTTTCTCATCAGACCTTTATAACATGTTAGTGAAAATACAATGATTATATATTTGATTTTCGGGTTTCAGGCCTCTGAGGGTAAAAGTCAATCATGGGCAGTGGGCACTTTTCATGGCTCTTTTAAAGAGGCCTAATGTTCTGTTTCATAGTAAATTCTCAAGTCGAGAGGTTTAGGTCAGTAACTCATTCTCTCTCTGAGTTTAAAGAGTATCAATAGCATACTTAAATGTGGTTTCGACCACAGAGCAGCAATGAGACAGCTCTAATCAATGCAACAAATTACCTGCTATTAGCCACTGGCCGGGGCTCTGCATCTTTCCCCCCTCTTGTTTGAGTGCGGTCTTTGATCATGCGGGATGCATGGAGCGTTTTTAACATCAATGTGCTATATCTCTGCCTAACAATACAGTAATTAATGGCATCATCACTTTCTACAAATGAGACCAGTGTATACAGTGAGTATAGTTTCTGTCTTGTGCCAGTGGTATTGTTAGCACTGGGTTGCAGTGACGGCAGGGTAAGTAGGCAGATATTCCTCCCTGCAGCAAAGCTTTCCTGCGATATCCTGAGGCGTTCCCAAGCCAGATGAGATATAAAGTCTCTCCAGCATGTTCTGGGTCTAACAGGGATCTCATATAAGTTGGAAGCACCTGGAAAACCTCAAAAGGAGGATGTCAAAGAGAGTCCTGATCTCATGCTTGTATCACCTAAACCAGCCAATTTTTTTAGAAGAAGTAACAGCTCCTTCCAGCCACCCTATGGAATAAACCAACCTATTTCAGTTATTACTCAAATTAAGAAGTGAGGGTTAGAGTATAGATCTACTGGTGTATTGAGACCTTTGTTCAGCTCCTTTGTCACCACAATCGACCGGTACAGCACCAGCACTGCTGCTAACACCACACCAATCCGCCTGTCCACCTCACACTCCATTTTACCTCCACTCGTGAACAAAACCCTGAAATAATTAAGGTAGAGAAGCAGCTCACTCCCAACCCAGAGGAAGCAATCCACTGTTTTCCAGAAGAGGAACGTGGCCTTGGACACAGACTTGGAGGTGCTTACTCTCAATCTGCCCAATTCACACTCAAATACAAACTGAAGGCTTCGTCAGACTGTGGCCTTCAGCACAGTCTGATGAAGCAAACAGAAATGCATCATCTGCAAAGAGGTCCTCAAACAGGATACTCTCCTCCTCCCCTCCTCCTCCTCCTCCTCCTCTTCCTCTCTTAATGTGTCTTGAGATCCTATTCATGAACACCACAAAAGGAATTGTGATAAGGGACAGGTGTAATGGAGGCCAACGTCCTCTGAAAACGTTTTTTACTTCCTGTCAAGAACACGGACACAGTTCTCAGTTTTATGAGCAACAGATTGCTCATGGTATCAGCTCTGGTACCCCAAAGATCCTAAGCCTTCTCCAAGACCACAAAACACATGTAGACTGGATGGACAAACTCCCATGACCCCTCTATTAACCGTATAAGGGTCCATTGTACTGTAACCTCATAACTGCCATTATATTCTATTATGAAATAGATGTTGCTGCATTGCCAACCTGTAGTCATTTCTGGAATGTTTGTCATTCTTATTTCCTGCTTTGCTAAATATTTTTTCATCAGCATCGGCTTGCTGCACCATCTGACAACTTCTGTCTTCGGCTGTTACATGTTACAGATAGAGGCGGATAAATGGTGGAGGCCAAACCATGAAAGAACTGTACCTTTTTTAAATGAAAGGAAGAGCTGACAGCTACATGCCAGGCTGTATTAAAGACCAAAAAAATCTTTTCATGGTGTTGACATCACTGAATTTCCCTGGCATATATAATTATCAATGAGTTTCTAATGAGAAAAGACAGCATTCGTGTACCAGCTTAAGACCACAAGCTGGATGCAGAAGAGAAAGTTCGAAACCAACAAGTGTCACTTGAGAATTTCAGTCGGAGACACTTCTATCAAAGAACTGACTATTTATAATACGTGGTTGTGCGGTTATATTTGGCTGACGAGGCTCGGTTCCTTGAGTGAGCTCTCAACGATACTGATGAATAGACGCATACTTGGATAAAAGCACAGCACATAAGGAGGAAGTTGGGGCGATGGAGGGAGCTGTGGCAGTATTTGTTGCGAGTGTCAGGCTTTAATGACCTCTCTGTACACCTGCAGGAATACTAATGGATGTCAGTGGTCAGCTAATAGCCGACCACCTGGAGAACGAGACAGTGATTGTGAGGCATGACTCAAACAGCCGATGCCAGTCAGCCACTGTGAAATGAAAGAAACAGTCTAAACAAACACTATGCTTCATGGCTGAAAAAGAAGAATTTATTCAGCTACCCTTATCCTCTCTCAAATGTTGGAGATTTCTGTAGTCTGCTGGGATGGAAGTTGATGTGGGAGGCAAGGATCATATGCAAAACTGCTTTTTTTTTTTAAGAAGTGAGGGTGACAGCAGGATCTGTGAGTGTGCAGGAAAATACCACCCTCTAGACCAACTCAACCGAAAACTCCTGATACATATTTGATTAAAAGAAAAACTGTCTTCTTTCTGCATTTATGATGGGAGGCCTGCGAGCAAAAAACAAACAAGTCAACTAAAGACCTGAGGTGACTGGAGTGCTGGTTGAAGCAGCCGAGAAGTTCCTGGAGGAGCTGAAGGTTGTCGAGGGAGATCTGAAGGCATTAGCGAGGATGTCAGTCAGGATGCAAATGAGTTTAAGACAATAAAATAGTGGGGGTATGTTATATATTTTGCTGCTAACAGGCGAGTAATGAAATTATTTGCTGGAGTGGAGGGAGGAGAGAGAGGAATGAAACATGTGATAATGCAGATGGTAAAAAAGGAATAGAAGAATAAAGCTCAGAGAGATGTGAGGACATACAGCTGATTAAATATCAGCAGAGCACAAGAGGTTAAGAGCTAAACATTATTAAATGTGTTGGAGGGTGTGAAAGGTCAGTGGTGAAAGCATGGCTGGTCAAAGAAAGGTATTAAAATGTGATAGAATATGAAGACATTTTTAACACGTACAATAGAGAAAAGTAAAATAATTTCACAAGTTGATATAGGTAATATTCTGTACGTGTGAAATGGAGAATAACGTTTTAAGGGACCCAAATCTGTGATTAATTAAGATAACCTAGATCCAAACATGTACATTTTGCTGGACAGACTGCGTGGGTCAATGAGACGCTGACAGAAAATCATTCTGTAATGAATTACCTTCACAATGGGATGCTTTAAAGACTAGATGTAGTGTTAAATGTTAAGGGAAAACATGCAGTTTTTCTATTTTAAAACCAGGAAAGCCTGTCACATACCCAGGCCGGCAGCAGCCAATTAAATTGGCAGCTTTAGCGTTTAAGTTCATGGAGAGGATGGTGAATGTTCACAAGCTGGAGAGGCAAGTGATTATATATGGTTTGACTTCTCTGCCAGTGAGCGCTGAAACATGTAGGAGGCAGTAAGGACTAAAAGCAGACGGATGTGAGAGTGGAAAACTCAACTATACCGCTGCTATACGACCATCAATACGTTACACATTGGCCTCAGTTTGCACACAGAAACGGGGAGTAAACAAGGGAAAGGCACAGCAAGTGAAGATGTGGAGAAGTGGGGGTTGAGCGAGGTGGAGAAAGGTCACACAGCATCCTCACCCTACATTACAACATGGCTCTCACCAAAACCTAAAAATCCTAAAACAGATCTACCAGTACAGGAAAAAGATAGCGAAGCATGACTGCGGAAAGCCAAATGATGACGAGGTTTTGGGAAGCGGACAGGACAGCAGGGTGCCACACCTGCAGATTTTCACAGATAGATTTGTACTGCATGTGATTATTCAGGAGAGGTTGTCAGTTTTTTTCAGCGGAGCAAGACGAGCAACGCCACAGCAGGTGTTTCCTTCAGCCGACACGCTCTCAGTGCTGCTCCGGGTGGGATGATCTTTGGTCAAGCCTAAAATTGTTGGAGAGCTTTTAGTGGGATTGTACTGGATGATCTAGAGAGTGCTTTGGCAGTTACAGAGGTTCAACAACAAGCAGGTGGATTTGAACGCTGCTTTAGAGGGTAGAAGCACAGAGGGAACAAGAAAGAGATACGGCAAGAGGAGACCGAGAGTGTGGTGTGTCATTACCTCAGCCATGATTAGGTCATTAAGACTGCTCAACACCTCATTCTTAAAACTGTCTCTTCTCTCAAGATTTTGGAGCCTGGCTGCAGGAAGGTTTATAATAAATTGGATTTTTCGTATGTGATTCTGAATATACTGTTCAGTATATCTTATGTGAAAGTAGTTTCCTCACATGATGATCTAAATGCAGCTAGAGCCTTTTTCACAATACCAGGAATTAAACAGGGAAATACTGAATGTAGTTTTCATTTCAAATCTAAATACAGAGAGTCTAAAAATACTAAATTACATGCTCGCCATGGCAGTTTTTTCTTAATTATTGAAAACAAACACCTTCACAGTTATATTCTTAATCTTTTCATTACAAAAAAATATGTGGCTCTTGTCCAGAAGGTAGATTAGGATATATATTACTTTACCTAAAGTCAATAAACATACATAGCTCTCAAGATTGACTGACCATAAATTCTTAACCCTACATTTTTTAAAACCTTTCCATTAATCTTACCTTATATGTTACCTATAAGATAAGATAAAACTTTATTAATCCCAAAGAAAATTCTTGTGCCAGAGACTGCTCAAAATTACACGAGAATTAAAAACAAGAAACAATATAGTAATAAATGTAAAGTGTGTGAGATGCAAATGCTAGATAAAATGCAAATGCAAAGATAAATTAGTACAATGAATTAATTAAGATGTAAAGATAGTAATGCACATGATATTGAACTGTAAGAAAATAGAAACAATGATTCAGGATTCAGAAGGTGTAGTATTCAGTTCAAACTGTTGGTGGCAGTGATGCGCCGGTGGAGGTGGAGGTGCAGCCTGCGGCGAAGATACACGAAGAAGAAAAACCAGTATATTAGAAAATTAATGCCCCGGATTGCACCTTACAGGCAAAACTCCCCATAACTGATTGAGCAATAAATTGAAGCTGCATAATGAGCAGCCTCACATCTTATCTATGACTGTGACTGCGACCTCAACTTTCATTTTACTGATAAAATTTTATATTATACAGCCTGGAAGAAAAGTGCTCCTGAAAGGTTACGCTGAGGGCAAAATTACAACACGTACATGTTTTTTTCACGCGTGTTGTTGGTGACAGACAGACAGACAAAACGTGGACGGTGTGTTTCGCTTTCTGTGCCTGGTGCTCATTAAACCCCGCTGAAAGTCCGACAGTCAGACATTTGGAGTTATAATATTCATATTAATATAAAATAGGGCAAAGTGCGGAGACAGAAGGAGACTCAGGCGGCTGTAAAATGACTGAACAGTCCTCACTGCTGCTGCGTAAACAGTTGGCAGGTAAGACGGCTAACTGTGTGTGTGTGTGTGTGTGTGTGTGTGTGTAAATCTGTGTGTTTAACCACGTTTGACAACAAAGTGTGAGTGCACGTGTGTGTGTGTGTGTGTGTGTGTGTGTGTGTGGACGGACAGCTGTTCAGAGAGGACGTGACTCAGGCCAGCTGCTGTTGCACAATAAGTGACTTACAAAATCAGCACACACACACACACACATGCAACATATTCGTCATCTGATTGCATGCACTAACTGTCTGTGTATGATGATGAGGATGATGATGATGAAGGAAGGGGTGTTGAAATACTCTGTTGCATTCATATTCACAAGTATGAGCATGCAAATACACATAACTGTTACATATCAGGATAAAATATATATGCAGTTAAACATGCAGTTAAAAATTGTGTCACACAAGACACCCAGAGACAAAGTGCAAAAGAAACTCAGCACAAATAATGAATATACAAATGCATTTACAGTCAGTCATTAGCATGGAAACCTAAAAACAGCCTGAATTTGAATAAGGGACAGGTGTGAAGTGTAAGAAATGAGTCATTTGAGTTGATAAAAGACAGCTGCAAACAACAAAAAAGTCTTCAGTTGTGACTTTAAAATGATTTCAATATTTAGTTTAGTATCATAGTTTATTGTAGTTTTTACTGAACACTAAGCAGACCTGATCCCAGACCACCTGAAAGGTCTGGATGGTTTATATGTTATATTATTGGATGATGATGATTGATGCAGTCATGTGTTCATCACTTTAATGTTGCAGCTGGTAAAAGTGGAGCTCATTTTATTTTACTTACTGCTGGGGGCTTTGCCTGTAATTATACATCAAGATTTAGTTGATTATAGTATTTTTTTATTATTTTTTATTTGTCCTTTAGAGAGAGTATTTATGTCACACAGTCCTAAAATGAAGCTTAGAGGTGCTAATATTACAGTACAAGAACAGTACAAGTACAGATACTTTTCTAAACATGCTTCAACCAACTTTGATATATTTTTTTATTTGTAAGAGAGCATTTATGTTGCACAGTTCAAATGTAAAGCTGAAATAGAACAGAAAGTTTTCTACTTGCTGCACCTTGATGGATTTTATTTGACTATTTTACTTATTTGAGAGAATATTTACTTTGATTTATTTTTGCAAAATGTACTTTTTTTAGTTAAATAAGACACAGCCATCATCTGTTAATTTAACCAGCTTTATTTTTAAAAAAGAAAACGAAATTTGTTTGTGCTGTACCAAAAACACCAAATACTGAACTAAGATTTTTGTGTCCTGTCACACCTTTAGTTGATAAATATAATCAATATATTTTGTATATTCTATCATCTAAATCTAAAAAGTAAGTTGGAACTGAAGCTGACAGACAGATGTCCCTCTGAAATGTAGTGAAGTAAAAGTATAAAATGGAAGTACTCAAGCAAAGTTCAAGTACCTTTAGATTTTATTAAAGTTCAGTACTTTCCACCTCTGTTTATGTGTGATTTTAATTTGTTTTAAGATACATCTGATTAATTGTAGCTTCAAATTTCAGAGCTCAACAAGAACCCTGTTGAAGGTTTCTCTGCAGGCCTCGTAGACGACGATGACATCTATCAGTGGGAAGTGGTCGTCATCGGGCCTCAAGACACGTTATTGTGAGTGAAATCATTTACAGGAGAACTTGTAGCTGAGCTGTATGTTCACCCGCAGTCTGTCATATGTTAACACACCGACCCTCTCTTTTATTTACAGCGAAGGAGGTTTCTTCAAGGCCACTTTAACCTTCCCCCGGGACTATCCTTTGAGGCCCCCCAAGATGAAGTTCATCACAGAAATCTGGCATCCAAACGGTAACAACTTCATTCCCAGGCCACCTTACCTCTAATTCATTCATTCATCTCTGAGAAAGTATAAAGAATCTGTTGTTTTTTTGTTTCTAGTTGGTGTGAAAACACATTTTAATTGGCGAGAAAGGCTGAAACACTCACTCAGATGTTGTTTTTTTTATTGCAAAAAGGTTAATGTTATTTTAAAATGTGTAAGATCAGATTATGTTAATCAGCATCAGCAATCACATAAATACATTTTTGCCTCTTTTCAGGGGAACATCTTAAGAAACTGGAGAGTAGTGTAAATTTCTGTCTTTCCATTTTAATAAACTGAAACCAGCAGCAACTGTTTCCTGCAGAATAATCAGATTTTCAGTGATGAAACGTATTAGACTTTTCCCATTTTCCAACAAGTGCAGAGCCACAGTGTAGTATCTGATCACGTGTCAGTCATCTCCGCGCTTTCCTCTCCCAGTGGCAAAAAATGGCGACGTCTGCATCTCCATCCTGCACGAGCCCGGCGAAGACAAGTACGGCTACGAGAAGCCCGAGGAGCGCTGGCTGCCCATCCACACAGTGGAGACCATCATGATCAGCGTCATCTCCATGTTGGCCGACCCCAACGGAGACTCTCCCGCTAATGTGGATGCAGCTGTGAGTGCCCACATTCGCTGTCTCACATTTTTCACCAGAGATACACAGACCTAATTTAAAGTATTTGAATAAACACACAGTCAGTAAAAATGTTTGGACATGGAGAATGAAATTCTATAGAGGTACAAAAAAAAAATTGACTGTTCAAAGTTACAGCAGTTTTGTATTTTCTTATGGAAGTGGATGAAAAAAGACGAGACTCTGTCAAGCCCAAATTGAGTCTCAGAGCTTATCAGTTTATTCAGAAAGGAAAAAAAGCTGTAGTTCAAACTCAAATCTAAAATGAGGGAAATATCTTATCAGTCAGCTGTCCTGTAAACTTTCTGTGTCAAGTTGTATTGTCAAGAAAGACGAGAGGAAGAAAGTGTTACGCTCGTGATAAGATCTGATTGTTGATGAGTTTTTTTGTCTAACATCCTGCAGAAAGAGTGGCGGGAGGATCCAACGGGAGTTTTCAAGAAAAAGGTGGCTCGGTGTGTGCGGAAGAGTCAGGAGATGGCTTTCGACTAAGGCCTCGCAGCAGCCGTCGTGAGTACGATCACCTGCGACGTCACCTGTGCTGCTCATGTCGTCTTTCCTTTGCGAAACTACGCAAGTGTGATGTTAACGCAAAATTTACCAACCCGAGGTGTTCATTTTGTTTCAGGTTGGATCTGACATCTGGTTCCACTTTAAGTTGGCTAGACGACCGCAGGGCACAACTTTATCGACACCAACTCGCCACCCAAAGACGAAAGACTCACAGAAATGCAATTATACACCCACATTTCTAATTAGTGTCTTGCAGTTTGAGAGTTTATTATTTATGAATATGTCTGAATGGCAGCGACGTTCAAGCTGCCAAAAGTTCCTGTTTACTTTTCACACACAAGACGAGACACTATTTTCGGCCACGCAAGTTTGTTTTGTACGAACTCACTAGATCTGTAGAACGACCCTCTGATAACCGCCCCATTTTTTAGTTAAAGTTAGTTTACTTTATATTTACCTATTTATTTAGACTGTTTTAAGATGCTTTTTGTCTGTTCTGGAGGTTTTTATTTTTATTTTCAACCTGCCGTACTGAGCCATCCGGTCTATAGTTATTTCACCAATTATGCAATTTTGGAGCATCATTAAAGAAGATGGAAACGCAGACAGTGGCTTCCCTTTCCCTGCGCACACACACACACACCCCCCGAAGTGTCCTGCAGAGAAAGTGCTCCTCGTTTTCCCACAGTAGAGGGGGGGGGGGGAGAGGAGGGGAAGGAGACTTCTCATTCAACACTTCAACTTGCCTTAACTTTTGACTGCCAGCGAAGGAAACCGACCTTCAACAAGGACTACACACACCTGAAGGCTTCATTTGAATCCAGGTAAACTGGTGTGGACAAACCAAAGAGAAAACGCCAAGATTTATTTTTAAGGATGCTACAAAAATTTTTTTTATTAACCAGTGTAAATATACAATCACCTCCCCACAGGAGAGGTAGAGTGGTCGATTCTGTACTGTAGCACTTCAAACGGGCCTTTTTCACACGAGACTTTCTGACACGTTACTGTAGGAAAGGCGTTTTGAACTTTTTGCCCTGTTGGAGATTTTACTCGTAACTCCTGTGCGTTTCCTACCATCAGTCAAAATGTTTGTTAAAAATTAAAAAAACACCCACAAAATGATCAGATCAAGTGACTTAATGGAGCTAAACAAGGAGAATAATAGCATTTTTTATGCTTACTGTGGACATCAGTTGATGAATAATAGGTATGAGATTGCTGCCACTTTAAGTCAGTGAATGTTATATTGTGACGATAAATAAACCTCGTTGTGGACATTGTTGAGTGAAATGTCTCCGTCCTTCCACTTTACAGCTTGTTCTCCATCTTTAACAATCAAAAGTGTCTACGGCTCCCTGGGACTAACGTTTCCGATCAATAGGTAATCACGAGTCGTTAAATTTGCACCTTGTTTCGAGTCCGATATGAACAAAAACACAAGACCCCCGTTTTTTTTCCTATCTCCGTGATTGCTTTATTGAATTAAGCACCAGCTCAATATGGTCGACGTCCAGACAAGAGAAGACACATCTTTAAACTGAAAGAGTATAAAAGCACAAAAGCAGAACCCCCTCCCTTCCCCTCCCCCTCACTCAAAGAAAAATCCAACCGTCCATCTCGCAGGTGTAGAATAGAAACCGAGGACCCTGAGTGGTTCACTGTCCGGGAGCTGACAGACTTTTGTTCATGAACTGCCTCTTGACGAAGCACACCCACCACTGAAAGACACAGAAAAGAAAAATGCACTCAAATTCCTGAAGCAAGAAAACTTGGCAGTGAAATTTACATTTACAACTCAGTATGCTGATGTACAATAAATGGATATAGTGGACATTAATGTTTCTGATTGAGAAAAATCTGTAGAGAGACCTTTGTGAAAGAGCTGGACAAAGTGTTGTTTCACATTACAATTCAACAGCCGTGTGTGCAGTTAACTCAGCCATTATATTTTGAATAAAGGTCACATAAACCCTGATAATTTCATTTAAAAACCCCTGGAAATGTGAGCCGCTATCGCCAACTTTTGTTTTGAAAGCGGTTCATAATTGATCAGGGTCGCCAGTTAGCTGGTGTGCCATGCGTGTAAAAGCCCATCGCAGTGTTATTTTCGGAGATGCTGCGACTCACCTTGCTGGGTTTGTCTGTCTGGGGGTCAAACACACGGTCACATAGCCTCAGGCCGGTCTCCTGGCGGATCTGTTGCAGGTACGCCCTCATGGTCTCTGGAAAAAGGCAGCACAGCCGGCGTTATAATCCACAGCCACAAACAGCGTTAACTACTGTTTGACTACGAGGAGAGCCGCGCCGAGGCTTGAACATTTCACTCATTATATGAGCTCTCTCATTTAAAATGTTCTTTAGTCAGTGTTTAACATTCACATGTAAAATGGGGGGAAAAAACAACAGTTGGGATAATTCTGATCTGATTCACTGCAAAGCCATCGTGATTAAACGCTCACTTCCACATCGACACTGGTGCTGAATCTGCGTAAGAGCGAGGCTGAGGGGACGCCAGGACGAGCGTGAAACAGCACTTCCAGCCTCAGATCTTTAAGCCTGATGAGGCTCTGGTCAGCAGTGCTATTTCTGGCCTGATATTACTTCATGCTGGGAATTAAGATGAAATATGAGACAGGTCCAACGAAACTGGCGCCAATTCAGAGAGCAGGCTGGAGAAACAGCCCTCAGTGGTTCGGCAGAAAAGAGGCGAGCTGTCCAGCCAAGCTTTTAGTTTTCTGACTCTTCTTGGTAAACCTCTGTCAGACTAAAGTCCGTGGTCTCGGTTCTCACCTTCCTCCTGCTTGTTTGTAGGTTTCACATACATGGCGTTGAGAGGGAAGCCAGGCTCTCCGGGAATGGGGAAGTTAGTGATGCCCAGCGTGTACATCTCCTTCTCCCCCTGGCTCCTGGAGCTGCACTGTAAAGAGCGACAACAATGCAAAAAAAAAAGTTCAGATCGTCTGCTGCACCGGGGCCAGTTTAAACAGGCTGATTCGTCCTTCATGTGTGAGGAAAACCAATCCTACTTACCATTTAATGACTCCCTAAAAAACATTCTTTTTTTAATTGTTGCTGCATATGTTAAGTTAAACCGTAAACGTCCACCGCTGTGAACTCTGTACGTTAAGAAATATGACATTCACCTTCTGTAACCTCTTTAGACATTCGGAAATGTAGAGCGTGACATAGATCAGCGTCCTGTCCGCCTCGTTCTGAAAGAAACACAACACACACACATTACTGGCTGGAATTAGACTGAAAAAATGTGCATTAAATGTTGTAATGTACAGCTTCAGCCACGTCTGAACAGTAAAAGGTCGCATAGTTTAAATCCTGAGCAACTGTGCAGAGCTGAGGGGAACGTGAAGAAGCAAGCTGGGGCATGTTGAAGGAACAAAACGTCCATCAGCCTCAAGACAGAGAGAGGCAGAGAAAACGCAAACAGGAACAGGCACAGTTGTGATGTACATACTTCTACCCCTCACATAAATATCTTAACCGTCAAAAGAAGATTTCTTTCTGCGACTGATTTGTTGTGTGTGATAAAAGCAAAAGCAGTAAATGACTCACCTTGATTTCATAGTTCTTAAAGAAAACGTTGGCCTTGAAGTAATAGATCGCCTCATCAATGATGTCTGAATCTATACCTGAAACAAAAAAAAGGTGGGTGTCAGTTCAATTTGTTCTTTTATTTTAGTGTATTTTAGTGTCTAACGTCACTCATTTCCTCTTTTGGTCAGCTGCGTTTCTTTTTTATGACATGATGAAGCTCCATGTTTGATTTGTGACAGTCAGCTCCAACCAACAAATACAGTTATACAGTGGTGGAAAGTTACCAAGTATATTTACTCGAATAGTTTCCAAAGTTTCTTAAATATTAGGAGTATTTTAATTTTCTGCAGCTCTCTACTTCCACTACATCACTACAGGTTCAAATAAATACAACATTTATCTGATAACTCCAGTAACTTTACAGATTCAGATTAATAATACAGACAAATGTCAAAGACAAATAAATGATGATGTGTTCTTATAGGTTAGAATAAGACGAGAATACACGTCATCCTGAGGTGGGTTATTCTTTTGCACTTTTAGTCAAGTAACATTTTGAGTGCAGGGCTTTTACTTTTAAAAGTATAAAATAAGACAATCCTTTATTAATCCCTCAGTGAGGAAATTTGCAGTGTTAAGGTGTAAGTAAGAAAAAAGAAACTACAGAAAAACAATAAAGACTACTAATTTACATGTTGTCAGTACTCAGATGTGCATTTGTACACTATAGTTGTTATTTATTTTATATCTGATGTTGCCACTTTTACTTCAGTTAAAGCTTTGAGTACTTTGAACAACAATTATCATCTCCACTTCTTAATAACTTGGAAAGAGTCATTCTGCTCAGTGAATGATTTCATCTTCTCTCTTCAGACACTGAACCACAGTGTCAACAGACACGAATGAAGAAGTTGACGCTCTCTTCAGGCCATATAAGGAAATGAGTCTGACACACACACCAGGAACTGAGCAGCCTGAAACCTCTGCAAGAAACTATTAAAATCCTTCATGGAAAAACTCTTTGTGGAGAGTTTTTAAGAAGTCTGTTATGGTCCTGACTGTAACAAGTGCTCACTTTGTGATGAACAAACTGAAATAACAACACTTATTTGATAAATGAACATTTGCTCGAGTCTTCTGGGTGGATTTGCGCGACTGGTTATTTCCTAAATTTGACAAATTCTCTGAGCTAACAAAAGAAAATGTGAGTTTTGGTTCGTATTTTAAAAGATGGAGCGCGTTGTTCAACTATCAACATATTTACTTTTATTGCAAAATTGTTTTTCATCATTACCACCAATGAACTCTCTACATTTTCCATAAAGGAGCTTTGTCATCATTTCTCATCACTTACTGGTGAAGAGAAATACTCTGAAACATCATTAAGAAAGTTATTTATTCATATTTTCTTCTGTCATCTGGTCTCATGTATGATCGTGAACTTGAACAGAGGGGGTTAATGGGGGGTGGCACTTACCATCTCCTCTGGCTGGTCCTTTAAACTGAGTTTTGAGGGGCAGCAGAGCCATATTCCCCACCAGCCTGGTCTCTGGGATCATCAGATTCGAGTGATAAGCCTTAAAAAAAGAACAAAATATATTAAAATTACAGAGAGAAGAGGGTGCTGTCAGATGTTCCCTAGCTAGGTGCATTTCTACAACATCTCTAAGGAGCTACCACGATGCTAAATTACACATTTTTTACATGCTCAGCCAAGAGGAAGCTGCAGAAAAGCTGCAAAAAAAATCATTTTTTCTGATTTCTAACATGCAAACATGCGAACAGCTAACGTCTCCACAGCTGGCTAACGCCGCCTCGGAGGCCTCTGATCCTCATTAAGCTTCAAATGCGGGTTTTTTATCCTCCACACAAACACAGACGAAGCTCCTGCAGGTTGTTAATCGTGTAGGATTCACTCACCGGCATGGTGACGGGCTAAATTTGAGTCCAGCAGCTCAGAAAGAGAGAAATACGAACACCTTCGGTCCTCCGCTTCCGCCTGTCCCACCCGAAACCAAACAGGAAGTGACACCGTGTCGTGCGACGTTTCTGCCACCAGGTGGCGCCAAAACTACACTGACGCCTCAAACAGGAAGTGTACACACGCACTTCTTCTTCTTCTTCTTCTTCTTTTTAATCCCTTCTTCTTTGGTTTTCAATGGCGGTTAGTAAACCAGTTTACAAGCGCATCACCGCCACCTACTGGACTGGAGATTGGAGCAGTAATAGCAGAAACTAAACATAACCAAACAAACCAAATAATAATAATAATAATAATAAATAGTTACAATAAATAAACTAAACTCACTCTATTATTCCTGTTATTCTTAAGTAAGTTAAGTAGGATTTTTACTGCATCTCTTTCGTTGCATTTTGTTCGCCTCCCCGCTCTATTTATTCTTATTACAGTATTTTAGAAATCCAAACATGCCCTTTCTCTCTCCCCTCCACACACACTCAGTTACATCTTTGATGATGTGTGGATCCACTATTTCTTACTCCTCTGTCTGGCTGTTTTTCCTTCCCTCCACACACTCAGTCACATCTTTAATCTCAAGCTCCACTCTCTGATCATCGCCCTTCTTTCCTCTTCAGACTTTCTGTTTGTAATCAGGACATACCTTCTCCTTTTCAGCCAATTGGAGGTTTGAATAGGTTAAAAAGTGTTACTCAGGTTGCTGTGACCAATTCTTATTTTACTCATGAATACTTGTCTTTATACTTATCTTCCACTTCTCGCTCCCCGTACTTTACTTTGTTTTGTGTTCCACTCTCCCAATAAATACTGTCACCATTGTTTGATCACTTCCCTCCAATTTCCCTGCTTTCTCCCTCCAATTCTGACAGCTTGATATTGATTTATAGATTTCCTCTCTTGACCACTTCATTTGCTGACTTGTTTTCATTTCCCAGGATTCCTGAGTGTGCTGGTACATAAACACGTCTGACTAACCTCGCCTTAGCACAGAGCATTTTTGTATACGAGGTCTTGATGGTGTCTGGCTGATGTGATGCTTGACAGTGTGTTGTATATCTTTGTGTAGCATTTTAATTACAAAAATATAGCATTAATAAAATTCATTCACTAACAACTTTTTACACTTCGATGTTGTCCTGATATACTGAAACACGAGCAGGTGGAGTCACACGTTTCATCCAAACAACACGTGACGTCATCTTCAGAGTCTCCAAAGACTCGTACTGCTCTCAATTAGTCTATTGTGATTCTTCATCAGCCCCAAATGAATTCATTTTTCCAAGTCTCTTATTAATTCACTCCGCTGCTCAGCTGTCCACTTGGCCTTGAAAAAACTCATCGTAATTTACGTTGGAAGGTTCTTCTTCAGTCTCCTGCAGAAAAGGAAAAGACGGCAATAACAACAAATTAATAAAATGAAAATAATAATAATATTGTTGAATTATGTTCTTTCTTCACCTTTGGCTCCTTAAACTCCAGATCCTCTCCGTACTGTATCGAGAAGTCGATGTGTTGCAGCACTATGTTGATACCTTCTTCATCAGAGCGGTCAAAAGGCAGGAACCTCACCATACTGTAGTCGTCGATCTGAACACAGACAGAGAGACTGTGTCATTAAAAAAAAAAAATCTAAATTCTGAACCAGAATGAAATGCAGTAGCAAGTGAAGGACTTCATGTACCAAACCGCAGATGGCTTGAGTCAGCTTCTTGAACTTCTTGCTTCTGATGGTATCTGAATTATCTTCCATCATCGTGTACATGTCTGGGTCCAGATATCTTGTGAAAAGAAAGCAGAGTTCAATGAATCCTGTAGTGATGTGTTAGACAGCGTTCTCCACCACCATCATCATCATCAAAGCACCAAATGAGGGAATATCTTTTGGAAGAATGGTGTTCATCCCTTCAGGAGAATCAATGCCAAGGAGACCTGAAGCTGCTCAGGAGGAACGTGGTGCACCAACATCTTACTAATACACTTTATCAGGGTTTTTTTCCTTTAATTTGTCACCTGTCTGAATCTTTAGTAAGACAACTTTAAAATTTCCCTTCAGTCACAATAAATCTTCATTTATTTGGCTCTTAGCATGAACATTAAAAGGAATCACTGCTGCAGCTGAACACACATGACACTGCTGCACTGTCATATGAAACTTACTTTTCAATTTCCTTCTTCGCTTTGGGACTGAGCAGGTCCATTTTTGTCATGATGTTCACTTGAGGAATCTCTAACGACACCATGGCACTCAGGGCGGCCATGACTCCGGAGATGAACTGCAGTTAGAGAAGAGGGTAGGTGTGAGACTTACTTTCATTACTGCATCATTACAACAGCACAGTTATGACACGATAAGAGGTTCAGACACTACGCCTTTTCCAAAGTCAAGTTCAAGTACTTTTCAAGCATTTTCAAGCATCTTACAGAGGATGGTAAATTGTGGTAAATATGGCTATGTGGTAAATTAAAGTCTACTCAAATAAATTAGGCTCTCTATGACTTATATTATCTCAAACTTTTGAGTTGGATGGTGATTTATTATATAAATGCAATTAGAATTTCAAACCTTGAAATCACCACATTAAACTGTAAACATTTTCCAGCACCTGTACAATTTCTGTTAAAACAGATGAAGATAATGGGGAGATTTGTCCGTTACCTTAAAAGACTCCACCATGAACTGGGAGTCGACCAGAAAGACTCCACACACCCGAAACTCCCACTGCTGGAGCTGCTCCACCAGCTGTCTCATTACAGGGAGGTGTGTGTAAAGTTCAATCTGACCTGCAGAAAAGCAAGACGTTTGTCAAAGCTTTGTTAGAGCTGAAATAAATAGAACCAACACAGTGATTTGTGACAATAATATCATCAATACCATGGCAGATCTCATCTAAGTATCTCTTGTTCACTTGTTTTCTTCCTTAAATGAATTCATGCTCTTCTCCAGTTTTAACGCTTAATTTTTCCTTTTAATAATGATGTTACAGTCAAGGTGTTTACCTGGGCAGTCGAACAGTATGTAGTCATCCTCCACATGGCCCAGGCTTTCCTCCAGCCAGTCGAAGTTGTTGGCAAAGTACTCCATGCAGAAGACCAGGCCCCCGTTAGGGCCGAATCTTAGAGAGGCGTCCTCCATCACGTCATCCACCTGGATGAGCTCACGGATGTCTGAGAACACAGAAACAATGTTGTGAACAACAAAATACAACTTACTGGAAGAAAACTGGATGTAACAGCAAATATCAGCATGTGATTCAGAACATTTACTTCATCAGCATTTTAGCTCTCTCTCTGCAGAAAGAATCACTTTATTTATTAATATACTACATTACTACACTCAATTAATAAACCAGCTCTTCATGTTTTTGTGTTTTTCTTTGATATACATTTTAGGGTGTATGGACTTCTACAGTTTTTGTGTTGTTAACATTACTACACCCTTGTGTAGTGTGTTGTTATACTGTATGTGAACCAACCCACCTATACCTGTACCTTACAAAAAAAATATTTTTAAATTTGACCTAAAACACTCTCTCTCACTCTACGGAAACTCATTTTGACCAGTGTGAAGGAAAAAAAAAGGAATTATTATAACTGAAAATAATGAGTTGGTATCTCAAAAAATGACTTGCTCATCGTGAAATAAAGAACTAATATCATAGAATAATAAGTCAGTATTTCAAAATACATTATTATTACTTTAACTTATTTTCTCAAAATAATAAAGTAGTGACTTGGTATCTCCAAAAAATGAATAACTTTCTCTATACTTTGACCAACTTATTTTGAAATGAGTCAGAATCTCAAGCTAATGATACAAATACTATATTATATTAAGATAATTAGTTTAAAAAATGTTCCACTATTTTAAGATACTAACTCTTTTTTTACTTAGTATTTCAAAATAACGAGAAGCTTTTAAAAACATAATGACTTGTTTAATGAGTTGGCAACTTTAAAAAATGAGTTAGTATAAACATAGTTTTAAACTGTCCCAAAATATGAAATCGTCAAAATAATGATTTAAAATAATGATTTAGTATTAAGAAATAATGTGAAACTGCCTCAGATAATGACTTACTTATCTGAAAATAACTTCTCAGAGCCTAAGTTGTTATTATAAGATACACAGGTGAAAGTTGATATTTTGAGAAAGTGTTTCATGATAATAACTTCCAGGATCTTTTTTCTTTCGGCAGGTCTTTAATCAGCCTGTGTGATGAGGTGCAGTGCAGCAGATCCGCTCACCTGCCATCACAGGATAGTCAAAGTGTTCAGCCGCTGGGTCCAGATTGACCACCTGCACAGACCGGTTCAGACCCTCCGAGTGCTGCAGCATGGTGGAGCAGTATGTGCTCTGAAACGGGACGGACAGACACACAGACACATGACAGTCTTTACTCCATGTTCATGTGGACAGCCTCATGTCTGAGCTCAGCGCTGCATCCGGGCACTTTCACTCGGTTTTATCACAATAACGTGAATAAACGTGCTCTCACCTTCCCGCTGCCTGCAGGGCCCATCACCAGCTGAGCGTACCGGGGCATCCTGCTCCGATGTTCGGCCGCCGGAGGACAGAGGAGGCCCTTAAAGAGAGACTGAGAGCTGCATGTCCGTCATGGACCGGAGGACTGCACACTTCTTCTGTGGTAACAGACAGAGCGCGGAGAAGCCTCACTGCCGCCACCTACTGACACCTGCTGGTAGAATAATGGAACTACACAGACTACTGCAGAGATAGATAGATAGATAGATAGATAGATAGATAGATAGATAGATAGATAGATAGATAGATAGATAGATAGATAGATAGATAGATAGATAGATAGATAGATAGATAGATAGATAATCAGTGTGTTCATTTATCTATCTTGTTTGTTTGCTTGTTTGCTTTCTTATAATATTATGGCTATTACAACTTTATCCAATATGTTATTGTTGTTGTTGTTATTATAATTTATTTTTTCTATATATTTTTTTTTCGTAGTACATATGTACTTTTATATTTCTTTATACTTGTACATAGTAGTTTAATTTGTATTTTTGCCTTGTGAGGCTGTTGTTCTTGGTTTTAACTGTATTTCTGTGTATGTACAGTGAGAACATTTAAAAACTGGAGTGAAATTCCTCATATGTGCACATACATGATCAGTAAAGCTGATTCTGATTGATGCTGTCTCCAAAAGTGATGTTAATATTAAATGAATGATCACAATACAGGCCTTTCTAATGAAGTATATTAATATATTTTAAGGGAAATTAACAATGTAATTTAGTTAAGAAAAAAAGTTACGTTAAAGTTAAGTAAGAAAAGACTGGAGTCAAGACAACAGTAATGTGTTAATAAACCTGATCAATGAAGTTGATTGTGATTCTCATATATGTTTTTCTTTAATGTTAATTTTGAGAAATGACCCCATTACAGGGTTTTCTACAGATGTGTAATAATTTTATTTTATACACACATTATACAATATCATATTTTATTTTAATAATTAAATTAAGGATTAAATTAAATAAGGAAAAAATGTAAAATTCCTTGTATGTGTTAAAAAAAGTGAACAATAAAGCTGATTCTGGTTTTTATATATTTGATTTGATTTGTTCTCCCTCCGGACAGCAGGTGGCGGTGTGCATATTCAAAGTCTTTTATTGGGCTGTAAAAGAAGTCATAAGACGGAAAATAAGGCGAAGAAGAAGAAAGAGGCAGGAAAAGGAAGAAGGAGGGAAAAAACAGCAGCAACAACAAAGTGACACCTGAGCAGCTGCAGCATGTCCAGCTGAAATTCACGCAGTTTGTTCTCCAGAGAGGAATTTAAACTTAAGTGTACATCTGAAATCTGCCGCAGAGACTGAAGGTGTGAATGGAGAGCTCACAGCGAGCCTGCAGAGAAAAGGTGCTCCTCTGACCGACAGGTGAGCTCAGCGTCACCTCAGTCACTGTAACACAGACAGGTAGGAGGTTATTAGACTTTACAGACACACCTGCAGAGAGGGAGGCGAGCTGTGCAGCCAGGAGAGATGATGATGGCCTGCTGGAGCTCGGATTTACCTTTCCAGAGAGAGGAGAGCCTCCAGTCAGCTAGATGTTCATAAATGTTATAATATATATTATAAAGCTTTATTAAAGAGTTAAGAGTGAACAGAGGGTGCACAGAGTCTGCTGGAGCTGTCAGGTGTAAACAACAACAAAAAAGGTCTTCCTGATGATAACTTTATTTATACAGCACCTTTCATGACTTAGATAAATTAAATGAATCACTTCTTTTCCATTTTCCTGTTGTAGAATCAGATATTTTATATTTGCAGATTGTAGAATGAGATATTTTATAATATAACATAATATAATATAATATGTAGGTTATTTGCATATTGCACATCTGCAAATAATCGGCGTATTATCTTTGCACATTGCAAATATTCTTTTCTTTTTAACTGACTCAAAATGCTGTCAAGTTTTGCATATTTTTTAGCCAATATTTTGCACATTCCTACATAAATCTGTCATTCTTTCATTATATCGTTATATTATACATATAGTCTGTGTCTTTATTTCCTAATATTTTATTGTCTTTTTTTTATTTAAGCTATACTTCCTTCCATTTTATTTTATTTAATTTAAGAATAGTCATAACATGAAAACTGAAATTGAACCTACTACTAAGAAACATAACTAAGTAACTAAACATAAATAACATCGCAATTAAAAGCTTGTAATGATTCAAAATGTTAATAATGTTAATGGTAACAGGGGCACAATGATCTCTCTTTTGTGTTTTAGTGTTGAAGGCTATGAGTGTGGGTGATGGAGGATAATCAATGTGGGGACGTGGACTACCTGATCCAAGATGAGGACACCCTCATTGAGGGGGTCAGCAACCAGGTCCTTTTTGTTGTTGTGCTCAGTGTCACCTTCCTTGCCGGCCTCCTCACTCTGCTATGCAGGTAAGCAGCGAACTCAAACTTGGATTATTTTGACAGAATTGCTCTAACTTTTGAAGAAGCTTTTTTAAAAAGATATTTTAAATAACATAAAAGAAATTGTGATTAATACAGTTATGGGACCATTTGGTGACATTGTTCTAAAGATCAGTTACTAAAAATGTTTGACCTTAAATTGTCGGTTTTCATAGCTTTATGTGCTGCTACACTCAGAAGTCTCAGCTCAGGAGTACCATGGCATCTAATTTCTGTCTTTTTGACCACGCAGGCAAGAGGAGCAGAACATTCATCCCGAGAATCAGGAGCACGTTCGAGCTGTCCGACAGCAGCTCCAAACAGAGCAGGTACAACTTCAGATGTTACAGAAAATATGAGACAACAACAGAAAATGCATAAAATCTATCTGAATTGTTTGAATTAAATACACATAGTTTAAGAATCATGTTCTAACTTAGAGGCTATTATCTGTTCAGTGCATTATCTGAACCTGTATCTTATGTGTATCTTATAACAATGAAGCTAGCTTTCTAATTCATTCTTACACTTAGTTTTGAAATGCCTTATGTAATATTTAGACAAGAAAGTCATAGAAAGCTGGGGAAGTAAGATAAAACGTGTATGTTGCTCAACAACCACAGGAAGTTGCAAAAGGGAGATGGGTCCTAAAATTAGCCATGAACAAATTCTACATAATTCAAATAAGACTTTACTCCATTAGTACATTTTTCAGGTAGGAAATAAGGAAATACCCTGTCTGGTTTCACAGATCGATGATTGATTTGAGCCTTTCATACATTTGGTTAATTTCTTTATTTCCACCAGAAGATCAGTTTGGTCTGTGATTACTCTTTAATTAAAATTTAGATTAGATTTGACATGTATGTATTTGATTTCTTTCTGTCAGGATGAAAACAGTCAGGCGGAGGCCCGGCAGCAGTATTACACGGACATGTCCTGTCCCGTGTGTTTACAGCAGGCTGTTTTGCCCGTAGAAACAAACTGTGGACACCTTTTCTGTGGTAAGACTGTCGCACAGATTCTCATAAGCAAAGCCAAACTGTTACATCATTAGAAAGGGTGAAGATGTTACTGCTGGAGACATATTTACCCTTTTAGGTAAAAAATAGTCACTTCTTGAAGATGTTTTTTTTTAGCTATACACTGTTAGTATATACTGATATGGCTTAGCTTTAGATAACACACAGAGATCAGATTTTATAGAGATTTCAGCTGGAAAATTCAAATCAATCAAAGCATTTTTTTTTATTTGTACTTACAGTGTGCTGTGTTCATGTCTTTTTCCCTCACAGGCTCCTGCATTATAGCCTACTGGAGGTATGGCACCTGGCTGGGAGCTATTAACTGCCCCATCTGCAGACAAATGGTGAGACTTAATAATAAATGTCAGATGTAGTTAACCCAAGCTTTTATTATTCCATTTTTTTCCATGGTAGATCTGCAGTTAGCTGTTAGCATTGCTCATGTCTGAATGTTGAGGTAAATGTTAAAATCTCATTTGTTAAGACTCATGCTGATGTTTGTGTTTGAAATACCTATAGGTATCTAATTGTTGTTGTTACTGGGGTGAATGATATTTGTGTCATTGTTGGTGATTGTTGGTGATTTTATTCATACATCAGTGTGGTCACGTATTGAGTTCCTTTTCTTTCTCCCTTGCCCAGGTAACGTTACTCTTCCCACTATTTCATGAGCACGCCGGCCCTCAGAGGGTCCAGGATGGCGAGGCCGAACCTCAGCTGATATTAAGAGACATTAACGATTACAACCGCAGATTCTCAGGCCAGCCGAGATCTGTGAGTATACTACAGCCACATACATAATAATACATTTTCATTCTTCTGTTACAGACATTATTAAAATATGTTTAAAGCTCTATCAGTTAGTATTTCCCTCCAAACTGTGAACACTCTGTTTCACTGCTGGTAAAAGATAAAAGTATGCAGATCAGACACTGCCTTGTGCACTGCATTATAATTCAGTGGATTATATTTAGAACAGACCTTCTCATAAAATTTTCTCCCGTCTGTCCCCTCAGTATATGGACAGGCTGCGAGATGTGCCCACCCTGCTCCGTCACGCCTTCAGGGAGATGTTTTCCGTGGGCGGCCTCTTCTGGATGTTCAGGATCCGGATCCTCCTCTGCCTCGTCGGCGCACTCACCTACCTGGCATCGCCGCTCGACATCCTCCCCGAGGCGCTTTTCGGTCTCCTGGGATTCATGGACGATTTCTTTGTAATCCTGCTGCTCTTTGTCTACATCTCCATCATGTACAGAGAGGTGGTTACGCAGAGACTGAATGGCTAGAATGGCGCTCGCTCATGAAATAAAAAACAGAGGCTTCAGCTCGCTTGGGAAGAGTGAACATAATATTTGAGGTGTAATGACTGAATAAAGGTTCAAAGGACTGTTAGTTCTGGTTCTCTTGGTTTACTTTTCAAGCCTCTCAAGGATGCTGGAGAGGGGTTAAAAATGATTTATGAATCTCTGGATGTTTCTCTCTGTATATAAAATAAAAGGTTGATTGAGTTTGAACAACAGCACAGCGTGAGGACGGCAGCGTAGTGATGTGATGCTGTAAATACCTTCTTTAAACCACGGAAGTCTTTGTGCTTCATTCAGGCAGTTGAAGGACACCTCTAAGTGAATGACTAGCGTCACTACAAGCCAATTCAAAGACAGCGTTGCCAAAAGAAATAATTTGGTCAGTGTGCGTATCATATAATAGAAACGAGTGTGTAATATATATAATGTGATTTTGAATGTACAGTATTGGCTGATTTATATGCATCCAGATTGTTGACTGTCAGCCAAATTTGTGTTTCTTCTGTACCAATGTAAGTAACCCGTGACTATGCATAATCACACTGACTTGAAAAACACAGCTTCTCCAGCTCGTGTGCACACCACTGGATCATTTTACCTCCGGCAGTTTACATTTATTAATCAAATGTATTTAAATGTGGTTTAAATGTATTTAAATGTGGACTTCTCGGGTGCGAAGCAAAGGGCAACCCGGCTGTGGCCATAAGACCTTCTCAACCGGCAGATCTTAATTCAAGAAACTGGAGGAGTAATCCCTAAATCGTAAAGACAAGACTGACCAAAGGTGTCGCAGACTGACGATGGGTCATGTTGAATGTAACTTGGAGAGTTGGATGTTTGTCTCCTGTGCAGATCTCGCAGTCATCGGGCGAACAGCTCCATGTGCACAACACGACGCTTTACAAATCCTTCATTTCAAATCTGTAAATGATTTAAAACATTAAATCAATATTAGAAAATGAAGTTATGTACCGTATTTGATTCAGGTGGGGGTTTTTGTTTGTTTGTTTGCAAAGAGTATATATAGAGAACTAATGATTTCTTGAAAATTTTCTTGAAATGAAGTGAAATGTGAGATGCTCTGTTAAGAACTTTGCACAGTAAAGATTCAGTTCTCAACTAATTTTGACTCGAGACCTTTATACTTTTTTGTTTATTTGTTTATCAGAGGAGGAAATAAATAGCAAAAGATGAATGGAGACAATCATCAAGAGTAGATATAATATCTTAAATTTGTAGAAATATTTTGTCTCTGTTCCTGTTAAGCTTTTCCTGGAACCCTAAAATATGTCAGCGGGGGTCCCGACCTTCAGGCTGAAAATGGCCTCTTCAGGGCGGTAGCTGAAACTATATCCAGGCCATTTGCTTTCTTGGGGCTCTTATTTGCTGAGCCAGCAGTGGCCTTCACGTTCATGAATAGAAAAGTCAGGAGGAGGAGGAGGAAGGGGGAGTTGAAGCTCGTGGTGAATCAACAGCCAACTGTAAAACTGTTTGTTTGACAGCTTCGGATCACCTTTGGGGATGTGTCACGTTGAGGTGTGGCACATGCCGAGCGGCGTCATACCTGCTCACCGTCTTTACTCATCAGCATCTCCTCCGGTTTGTCTCAGGGGCTTTAGAGCAGCCTCCACCCTTTTTGTTTTTCGACAGCCAAACTGAAGCCGATGAAAGCGGCATGTGTTGTAAATGATATTCTTACAGCTGAGAACCGGTTTGGTGAGAGTCCTATCTGGGAGGGAAATTACTGAAGCTGCTGCAAGGAAAAGTCAGTGTCAGTCAGAATTTCCTAAATGTGATCTGTGCAGTTGGGAAACACACCACCGGTGATTAATGACAACGTCCACAAGAAAATACATTTTGTACACGTGTGATATGATGATAGGATTATACATCTGTGTGCTCATCAAAGCTCACACCTACACCTATAAAAAAAAAATCCTGAGTTGGCAGAAGTGAGTCAGCCGAGCACTATCCCAAACCTGACTCTGACACTGATGTTGTTCATTGGAGGGGTTAGACAAGAGAGCCATTCATACTTTAAATTGCCTCCATTTAGACTGAAAATCACAGAGTGTTACTGAGTACAACTTTTTCCTAAATTTTCCACTCCATATTGTGGGCATGACATTATCAGTCAGGCTTCAACCACAGGAGCTTTCCTTGTGTGAATTTGTTTCCTGTCTCCAGTAAGTAACTTTAACCTTAAATGCTGATCTTTAGATAACAGTTACAAACTGCTGATTAACGATCGAGTTGGGCCCCGAGTCCTCTGCATGACAATGAGTTTGTGTTTATTTTTTTCTGGTATCAGTTGTTTATTGTAAACTGTAGATCACCCACCACGTAGGCAACTCCACAATAAATCAAACATAACTACATAAATAAAGGATACAAAAAAGGGAAAATAAGGACAATTAATAGTACTATGAAAAGCTCCCCCAAAAAACACAAAAACAAACAAACACAGTGACGACAGAGGACATAAGCAACATGACATGACAGTACAAGGTGGTTATTTGTGAGATTAAAAATCTGTTAATATGCACAATAAAACTGAGGGTCAAGAGGGGGGCCAACAGCTGATTTTCTCCAACCCCCCCCCTCAGCAGGTTAATCCGGCCCTGCACCACTGTGTGTTTTTTTCCCTTGCAGCTCTTGAAAGTGTCTGTTATTGCCATATTTGTCTTTCTGTGATATCCATGTTGCACAGGAAGAATAAAATAAAATAAAATAAAATAAAATAAAATAATAAATAAATAAATTGTGGGAGTTTTCCTTTACATGCAGACTCCGCCCCTCCCGGCTCCTCCTCCGGCAGACGCCGGTGCTGGCGAAGCAGCGAACCCGACGGAGCGCCCTCCGGAGTGCATGAAGCCGACCGCTAACTTCAGGCTCTGTTCGCCCCGCAAAGTCGCTCCCAGATAGGTCACAATGAGCACATCGGAGTCCCTGGATCGCATGGAGCTCTGCGAAAGCCTCTTGACATGGGTAGGTGGTGACATGGGAAGTTTTTCGGCTCGTTTTTTACCCTCCCCCGCTGACCAGCTCCCGTTAGCACACAGAGCTAGCTCGGTATGCTAACAGGCTGCCGTTTGGTTTACGTGTGCAGGCCAGCTGTTGGCTGCGTGGAGCTGCGGCTGTTTTTGTCTCCTGTTTTCTACAATCCGGGGGCTGTCACGGCAGTCTGAGCTGAGGACAGGCCGGTGTTTTATCCGGCTCCACTCTCCTGATGATAAAGATAATACTAATGAGACAGCAGACGTGTTGGCCTCGCTGTGTTTCATCATCTGGATTGAGTTTGTGTCATCACAGATTCCTGTCATTGTTGTCTTCTCATGTCTGCTTTCCCTTCCTCATTCCTCCTGTTAAAGAAAAGAGGGATTTGGGTTCCTAAAATTAGTCTAGTGAGAGGCTGAAAATGGATATCTACGTGTGTAATGATGCATCAAACCGCATGTTTATATTGTGGAAGTGCAGCATTGACTGTATATACTGTTTATATAGCTTTATTTAGTATATAACGACTCTCTCTATATATCTTTATGCAGTGTAGCATAGACTGTATATAAAGACTGTATGTCTTCCATATAAGTAATTATAATATTACACATATTGTCTTTATTTTCTTTTGTTTTCTTTTTATACAACTGTCTACTTTATCATATAGTATTTTTTATAATTAATCTATACTTGCTTTCACCCTTTTATTTTTCTACTTATGATGTTTATATATTAAGATGCAAGATACAATACAAGCAAGAAGTGACAATAAACCTGATTCTGTATATATCTTTATGTTAAGTGCATTTATCTGGCTGGAGCAGGGAGATATTTTCAGTTTGGTTAATATTCATGTTTTTAGTTTTGTTATAGAAGCAGTGATTGTTCAATCAGAATCAGGTTTAATGCCAGGTCTTCATATGGGGAAACATAAGAGTGAAAGCAAGTCAGAGGTATAAATGACAATAAAATAGATAATTTTATAAAGTAGACAGTAGCATAAAAAATATGATAAAATAGAGATTAAGACAATAAGTCCGATATGACTGTTATTTAAATAAAAATTCTGTACAAATTGAGCAGGAATTTGCAGAAAGGTTTTCCATGGATGAGCAAAAATTCACAGTATTTCTGAAGTGGAAATTTTCATTTTCCGCCGTGCAACAATGTGTTTGATAAAAAGTAAATAATGAACGTGTTTAAGTATACAAAAAAGTCCAAAATCTGTTAACTGTAGACCTTTAGACGGGGAAAGAGCAGCGACTGAGTGATTACAGGTGTAAACAGAATTGTGAAAGGATGAGCGGTGATAGAGGTGTGCAGGAGTGTTTGCACACTGTTGGTGTAAATGTCAGCGGTGTGTTGTGGAAACACGCGTGTGCCGCTGCTCACAGAGGTTAGTTAGCCGGCCTGCCTCTGCACAGTCATGTGCTTCCTTACATGTCACGCAATCAAGCTCGAAATCAGTTTGTGGATTCTCTTTTGTGAAATTGAGAAGTAGGCCTGTCCGAGCTTGACTGTTTTCATGTGAACATTTACAAAAAAGAAATTAATTTACAGCAAAATTAAACAATGAGAACAGAAACTTTTAAGTTCTTGCATCGTGAATTGAAGTGAAAACCTCTTTGAATGAAATGAAAAGGACAAGTTTATACTGATTTATTTGGTACAAAATGTTTTCAAAAACACGGTCAGGTCAGTTCATCTCTCCTCCATGACTGTCGCCTCCTCCTCTCGTTATCGCGGCTCGGTTTGTGTGTGATGACTCAGTGACCTTTTCTTCGTGTTTTTAGTAATGATGTGGCCGGCAGACATTCCTCACATACTTGTTAACTGTGAAGTCACAACGCTACGTGTGACTGATTGTTACTTAAACACACGAGACTGTAAATCTCACCGTTCTCAGTGACTACAAACAAATAAATAAGCACATTTATTTTTATTTTTTAGGGGTTGCAGTCAAGGTGGCATACCTGTAAAGTACAACATATTCTGCTGGAAAAAAGAGTTTATCTTCTGTCAGACGTTTATCTGCTGTCAGACGTTTTTAAAATCTGGTGGCTCATTCCTCGTGTGTTTGATACGATAATGAGATTCAAGTGATAAAATTATCTCATGACACTATAGTTTGTACAGTTTTACACTCTTACATCTTTGTGCATATATTATTTTAATTATTCTACAAGAAAATGATTGATTTCAGTTGAGCAGAGCTAAATTTAGTGACACAAGCTTTGTTGTAATTACAGTTATCAATACCTGTCCTTCTGGCACATTTCATCACATGTACTAATAAATGTGATTTGTCATTTCCTGCACATGTGCTCTGTAGCTTTAAGAATGACCTGGATTACATGCATGTTGCTAAAACAACAAGGTGCATTGGCTTTGTTGTTTGCAGCACGTATCATTGTACTTCATCAGGCTCCACATGCACGTTCGATGTTACCGTCAGAGTTGTGCGAGGTTGGCATGCTCCTCTCCACTTCTCTTTTTGGCGGAAACACGCAATTAACCCGAAAAGCTGCTCCGTGCGACGCAGCCTCATGTGGACTTTCTTCGGTGCATCCTCTTCGCTTTCATTATGCGTTCATGTGAATGTTTCTGCAGCTCCCTGTTTAGTCCCCGTCATGTGACACGTGCCTTTTCCACAGCTGGCCTGCCTCGTTTCCCAACTGTTTCCACAAAGCCGTAGGTGTGGATTTCCTTTTTAATCCTCAGTCTGCCTTGTCTCAGTTGTGTGTGTCCATGCTTGACTTGGTTTACTTCAGCAAGAATTTTCAAGAATATGATTGTTGGTTATTATTTTCTTTTTACAGATTGAGGTCTGTGTTTTTTTCTCAAAACATACTCGTGTATAAAAGATTAGAAATTCAGTTTTGCAGCAAATTTCTAGTGTTTGTTTTCTGTTTTGTTGTCCCTTTGTGTGCCGCCAGGAAAATGTTGTCACTCCAGCAGTAATAAGCATGTGACTCAGACTAAGGGTATTATGGGAAATGCACCTTTTTGTGGAGCAGTTTCTGTCCTTTGGCTCCACTGAAGAAACGTTTTAACGATCTCATACACCATCAGACATGCTCACTTTCAATGTGTTAATTACAGTGCACAGTTCCTGTTGTAATCCAAACTGTCTCTTTTGAATTTCTTTCCGTTAAACTCATCTGGACTCTGTTATCCGCCCTTTTAGCTGACTGATATGGACGATGTGATCAAACAGGCTGATTGTACTTTGACAGGAAACACAGAACATGAGCTTGTTAAACTTCAACCCCAAAATGCTTCACATCACATGAAGCTTTGTTTCCTGATTAATTTGTTTTCAGTCATTGTTTTGCTGCACACACACACACACACACACACACACACACACACACACACTGTATGGTCGACTCTAACAGGGGCTTGAGATATTGCACAGAGAAATGACATTACAGTGAAGTTAAAAGGTCTGAAGTACCGAAGTAATAATTGTGCAAATACTACTTTAGAAGAGTTGACAGAAAACTCAATATTATTTTAAATGACTGCAATTTACAGCTGTTTTTCAGATGGAAATTAAAGTTTAAAGGGAAATTTTAATGCCTAGTAGCTTTGAGCTGTTAAATCTGTTTTGTTCAGTAAGAAAGGGAATATAGAAAATATCATTCCCATTGATGTAGGAGTGATTGTTGACCTCCTTTTTACTCCGCAGCCTGCGCTTCGAGGGTTCAGCATTTAATACATCGTATATTATATCATAATAAGCTGATTTGGGAGGTGATCCTGATAATGTAAGGGATATGGTTTTAGCCCAGAGCGATGAGTCAAGAGCTGTCATGTTACGCTTGAAATCAACAAAGTGTGCTCGGCTCACATCCTTTCACGCAGTCGACCTTTAGCCTGGAAACAACAGCTCACGGCTTAAACACAGCAAAACGAAACTGTTTACTGCACCGTTTCCACAAAGAGACAAAGGTTTTAGGAGTTTGAATACAGGAAATATTTATGTATTGATTTTTGTACAAGTAATATTCCTATTTGTATTTTGATTGGGCGTTAGGAGAATCAGAAGTCAATAATAGGTTTGATCTGTGACTCATAAACTCTTATTAATCATCACCATCATTTATCTGTAGAAAGCTGCGGGCAGGTATTCATTTTGCGTATCTGCTGACGTGTGTTTCGAAGCCTTTGAAGGTCACCTGTGTGTTTTGTGGCGGATAACCTTCACCGGATTTAGAACAACAGGTGTGTATTCAGCCATTTCCACCATGGCGCTAGTCTTGTTTCATTTTATTTGAGCAAAATGTTACAGGAGAAAAGAGACATTTCTTTCTGCATTACCCCACCCTGTGAAACGTCTAATTTTGCCCTCCAAAAGTGCTGCTTGTGTTAATAACATGTCACAGCACACCCCTTCTCCATCCACTGTAATAAAGTACTGTCTGATAGGATCTAAACGCAGCTTCCCTTCCCTACAAGATGCAGTGTAAATAAATGTAATTTGGCAGTGCTGTTCAGCTGGGCTCATAGATAGTGGAGTGGATGCTGTGAGTAATTGAAGCGGGTAAGTGTTTCTCTCACTGGTAATAGGCGTTATGTAATCGGGGGTATTGTTTGGGATCTGCTCTGTTGGCTCTGAGCCAGCGCTTAGCTTCAGCTGACAGACTAGATGTTCGACTGATCCACAGAAAAAAATCTGTCTCATTGGCGCTTGGCCGCCGGAAAACCCCGGAGAATAGTTAGGAACCAAGATGATAATAAAGGCGTTCTGAGATCAGATGTAAGAGGGTGTCATCTGCTTGACAAGACATTTAAAAGCTGTCACACATGCGGTGACGAAGTAGGAAGATTTGAGGGAAAATTTGGAGTTGATCTAAACTACATTTGGATGTTTTAAGGATATGTTTTACACTTCAATTCCAGCTGTGACTGAATTCGAAGTAAAATAACAGCTTAAAACCACAAAAAAAACATTGAGGTTGTCTTAATTTATCACGTGATGGTGTGGATGTTATTTTGAGTGTCATGTTGTCCTTGTACCACATGAAGTTTCTCCTCTCCTGTGTCCAGTGTCCAGTGTCTTCTTGTTTACTGATGTCTATCCCAGCTTATAGGTGATAATACAGGGCTCTTAGATTTCAGTGGCTTCATAAAAATGCTGCTTAATGTCCCAGGTGTTTTGATTACTGTGCTAAGACATTGTGGTAGCTCAGTAGTTGGAGGAGATGTTGCTGTTCTTGCATCATGTTTATTTTAAGGAAATATTCATCCAGGATCTAACCTGTGACTCTCAAACTGTTTGGTCAGTCTGTTGTATCTCTTGCCTTCTGCTGTTGCTGAATTTGTGTGCTGCACGTTGAGCCACGTAATGAAAAGCGAGAGCGACGGATCGTCATTCTCTTCCTGTCAGTTTTCCAACATTCCTGCTCTCACTTTCCCCCCTCTTCCCTTCGGCCCAGTGAGCGTTGGCATGTTGAGCATTCACTTCTATCTGGACAGCAGACAGCCGGTAGAGGAAGAAGAATGTAAGGGATGGAAAGAGAACAAAGCCACGGCCGAGCGAGGCAGGAAGGAAAAAAAGATCTGAGAAAAGTGATCGAGGTGATGTAAGAGAAACTGAGGGATGATGACAGGTCGAGTTGAACGTTTGAACGTTTGCAGGGGAAGTAAGCGAGCTGACTGTTCTTACACTGGCTGTCAGAGAGCGACTGCAAAGAGACGCCATTAAAATTCCACTTTACAGAGACTTTTGAGTGGAAATATGCTGAAAGTACCAAATGGTGGAGGAAGAGAAAGAGTCTTAGTAAATAAGTCTCCTGATCATCAGCAAACATCAGGACAATATTTAATATATCACAGGTGGAGCTGAGCTTGTCATGTAAAGTGAATGAAGTAAATGAACTGTTAACTCTCTACTCAATGTGTGTGTTATGTGTGTGTTTTTCTTTGTGTAGATCCAGACGTTTGGAGTGGAGGCTCCATGCAAGACGGTCGAGGACTTAACGAGCGGCGTCGTCATGGCCCAAGCACTACAGAAAATGTAAGTTTTCATTCTTCAGGTTGGTTAATTAGAAAATGCATTATTTGTGATTGGCTGCATTTCCCTTTTTCCTGTGCAAAGTGAATTATACATTATTGTAATATACCAGAAGGTCTTGGCAGTGTTAAGGAAACATTTGGACTCTCGCTCCATCACTGCAAACTGCTTCTGTCTCATTCACTTCCCTAAACTTACAGATTCGGAAGATGCTGCTGATTTTTAGCCCTCTGAAAAACTTCCTGTGCTTTACACATGTACAAATACACACTTCAGATAAACGTTTTCATCCCTATTCTCTTGTCTGTCTGAATTTTCTAGAGATGTAGTGTATTTCAATGATGCTTGGATTAGCAGAATCAAACCAGAAGTTGGGGACAACTGGAGGTTAAAGGTGAGTTTGAGTTCTTCTTTGTGTTATTAGTAGGTAGCAGGCATGCATGACATAGCAGGTTTAACTAAATAATGTCCAGAAATAATGCAGAAACATTAGTGCTGTATGTTTTTGCATTTATTTGATACTTGCTAAGTGAAGATCAGTAATGTGTCTTTATGTGAGCCACCTGCAGTATCCTGGTAGCTTGTGTTAGCTGTACTAGTATTTCAAATTTTCTTGGAATACGTCTACATAAGTTCTCTCTTCTTTCAGGTCAGCAACCTCAAGAAAATTCTTAAAGGTATCCTGGACTATAACCAGGAGGTAAGAAAAATCTGCTGTATTCATTTTGAGAAACTGAGACTGTCTGCTGCTATTTAGATTCTTATTAAAAACTTTAAATCCCTCTCCCTCTCCAGATCCTCGGCCAGCACATTAACGACTTCACGTTACCAGATGTTAACCTTATCGGAGAGCACTCCGACGCAGCAGAACTCGGGAGGATGCTGCAACTCATCCTGGGCTGTGCTGTCAACTGTGAACAGAAACAAGGTGTGCATTTAATCTGATATTGTAAAACAATGTTCTGATGTATCACTCGGCATCCCATCACTTTATCTGTTTCTCTGCGTTTTCTAGAATACATCCAGACCATAATGATGATGGAGGAGTCGGTGCAGCATGTTGTCATGACAGCCATCCAAGAGGTGAGCCTATAATTGATTCATACTGAGACTATGGTTTCATTACTCAGATTTTAAACAGAAAAGGGGTTGTCTGTGTGATTTGGGTGTAACATTCAGCCTTATCTAAGGTAAGTGTTTGATTCACTGAATTTCTGTGTGTTTCTGCAGCTGATGAGCAAAGAGACTCCAGTGATGGGAGGAAACGACTCGTATGTGGATCTAGATAGACAGGTATGGAGACTTTATTGAAACTCTTTGTGGTGCTTTTTTCATATTTTTCTCTTGCCATCAGATTGGTTTGACATTTCATAAGGAACACCATATTTATTGCAGTCTTTACGTCTTTAATACTGTATGTAAGCATTTAAAAGTTTTGTTTTTTTAAGTTTAAATGTAGCTTGCCTGAATTAAACAGACTTTTAAGGTACAATTTTATTAGTTCACATGTTAAACTCATTAAAATCAAACACACACACTATGTAATAGCCGATGAAACCTACAAACCGATGTCATGACACACTATACTCACTATAAAACACGACCCAGATCTCCCTCTCAGCTTATGTCTCACCCTCCCTGTTTTTGACCACATACCTATAAAACAGCCCGGGTCTGTGGGAGAGCGAACTTCAGCAAAATCGCTGAGCCGCTCTGCCGTCATTACTGTGAAAACAAACTCAAAATCTCAATTTTATTCATTATATTTGCCCAGCCTTTGATCCTCCAAAATGTAAATATTCTTTCATCTCATCCAAGTGGGAAGTAAATTGGTGTGGAAATTATGAAAACTGCGTGATTTTTATTAGTTGTGTCTGTCTGTCCTCAGCTGAAGAAGACGGCGGAGGAGCTCAATGACGCTCTGGCTACCAAGGAAGAGATCGCACAGAGGTGTCGTGAGCTTGACATGCAGGTTGGTTTCACACGGTTGTAAATCTGCTCTGTGTTTTAGGCTATTTGATGCTGGTTTTGTACATTAAAGCAAAGTATGCAGCTCATGTTAGCACCAGTAAAACCACCTGTGGCTGTGGTGAAGTAGAGGTAGGTTAGTCATTACAGCGGCACACTTTTAAGAGGTCAGTGTGTAAATACTTAACATCAAAGTGGATAAGAATATTATTTGTGGCCAATATTTGAGTACCAGAGTATTTGCTCCGTGTATTCATGGTATAGGAATTTTCATGGAAAGTGTTAAAGAAATATCAATCAAATGTCAATCAGTTGGCTGTTGAGTGTTGTGATTATAATATATATAATTAATGATATTTAAAACTGAAATTACTGAAATTACTTATTAATTATTAAATCTTAAGGGAATTCAAGGGTTAATTATTCAAATGATATTTTGGTTTATATACAGCAACTGTACAGTTTGCAGTAGTTAGAGAAAGGGTTATTAGTAGTTAAAAGTTAATTAAGTTGGATATATTAACTATAGATATGTAGTATTCCCACATCCAGGCAGTTAAACTTTTTCCTCTTGCTTTTTCTGCTATTTTGTATTTAACTGATTGTGTCATACTTTATATTTTAAAGCTCTTTGGGTAGACTTTAAAAGCAGCTCCATTTTCTGCATAATCTTACTTAAATTACACCACATCAAAACAGGTGATTCTGTTGTGACTTATGGACTTTCCCCATACTTACTTAATAATTTACCTTATAAGACTTCTTCTATATCTATCTTCACAGCTGTTGATCATAACACATAACAACATATTTCTTTTCCGTTTCTGCTGTTGACAGACTACTGATGATGTTGTTGCAGAGAAACAGAGCTGTGATTTAAAGGGTTACCTGCTCTCCTGTTGTGTGTCCTCTTATTTCCTGACTATTTCGATACTGTGTGCCTTGCTTTAAAGGCCCTCCATGTCCAAGAGGAGCGTGATAGACTGAGGTTAGAGTTTAATGAGCTAGAAGAGAGGGTAAATCCAAACTTTCTTTTTTCTTTTCTGTCTCTTTCTTTCCATCATGGCGTGTTTGGTGTGTCTAATAGTCCTGGATTTTTTTTTTCAGTCTGCTTGCACCAGCATCCCCCTTTTGGAAATCCAGATTCCCCTTCTCCTAATTATGTGTGCGCATGTGTGTGTACACGTTTGCGCACAAGTGTTTTTGTGCACACGTATACACGTGGTCCTCTGGGGGGCACACCAGCCACAACCGCAGTTTTGTGTGGGTGTGTCAGCTGCCACCCCTTCACTAATAACCCTCTGCTTTTTCCCTCGGTGTGTTTCATGCTTCCCCACAGCAACAGTAGACAGTAAGCTTGGTATTTGGACCCATTAGGGACTCATGTCTTTGCAGAACTGTCAAATCTATGTCAAATATTTACACATACTGTATCTTATTCATATGTGATGATGCTATTTTTGATTGTTTTCACTTCTGGATGAAAAAGAAAAAGAATCAGTCAGCAAACAATCAGCAGCACCAGTTTGTGCATTGTAAATTTCTACGTGTAGGAATAAAGTGTGTTTTTTAGGAAACGCTTTGCTTATTTAAGAATGAATAAAGCTCGATCACATCTTTAATGTGATATAAAGGCGTGTTGCAATGAGGCAGATTTCAACGGTTTTCCCAGAGTGCTTCAACATAACAGTGCTACCAACATTTAAGTGGCATACGTTTTACACACAGGAGTGTTAAACAACATTTACAGTAACATTATAATACACACATCAGACTAAATGGATTCTGCAGGTGTACTAACAGAAGTAAACTCAGACAGAGAAGATATTTAGATAAGATCCCTTTTGCTTAAAGTTGCTATTAAGTTTTGTGGATATCACAAAGTTCAGGTTGATGGTAACTTTCCTCAAAAAGTCAGAGAGCCTAATGACATTTGTTTTAATCTCACTGACTTTCTTATTGAAATATGATCAGTTCTTATATTTGTTGAAGTTTATCGTGGCAGATTTAAAAAGTACAGAACAGCTTCTGCTTTGCTTTGTGTGGAGTTTGACACCCCGTCTATCACATCGAGAAGGCCACATCAAACCTCATGTAGCCCTCTTTGTGATGTTGGAGTGTGTTGGTTGGCCCTGTTAAAGTGTGTTTGGTGTGTGCCTGCTTTCTTACCAATGCAGATATTATGAATTTAACCTTTTTGGACTGAATGCTGTAAAGGAAATGTATTTAAGTAGCTTGAGAGAAGTTTTTAATTATCATTGTCCTTCTAACTTGTTTCCCTTCTCTGCCTCTGTTCTCTCTATCTTAACATCCTTTCTATCCATCACCTCTTGTGCTGCCTTTTATCCCTCTCTCCTACATGTCATCTCCTTTTTTTGCCCTTTCCCCTATTTACCACATTTCCTGTTTTCCCAAACCATTTCTTCTTTCTACCTTTTTTTTGCTCTTTTTTTCGCCCTCCTCCCTCCCACAGGTGGCGGCCCTGCAAGAGGAGAAGAGCAGTTTGCTAGCAGAAAACCAGGTCCTGATGGAGAGACTCAACCAGTCGGACTCCATAGAGGATATAAACAGCCCCGCCGGACGCAGACATCTCCAGCTGCAGACACAACTGGAGCAACTACAGGAAGAAACTTTCAGGTGTGCTATTAAAAAAAAACAGAGAGAGAGAGTTGAATTGATTGAAGCTGATGTCAAAAATCCTCAGATCTGAAAGGTGATTGTTCTTCTTCAGGTTGGAGGCGGCAAAAGACGACTACCGGATCCGCTGCGAAGAACTTGAAAAGGAGCTGCTGGATGTAAAGTCACAGAATGAAGAGCTTGCGTCACTGGCCAACGAAGCCCAGACCCTCAAAGACGAGATGGACGTCCTCAGGTAAGATAGAGATGCACAGCTGTGTCTCTCAACGCGCTGAGATTACCTGAGTAAAGCAAACTACACAAAACACTAAACAAGAGGGGGATTTTGATAATTGTTCATAGCAATCTCCTGAATCCCCAGAAAATAGTGTGAGCATTCACTGTCCTACAGATAATGTGTGTTTTGCGTTTATTTAGCTTTTAGAACCCGTGAGAGGCAAGTAATAAGTACACCAAAGGCATGATGGGAGTGTAAAATGAGTGAGAAAAACAGGAGATGACACAAGACTAATATTGTTTTGTTGAACCGCTATCCTGTTATTTCAGACTTCTGTTGTTTCAGGTGTGTTGCTACACAAACAGAGCCCCCCTCCTCCTTTTTCTTCTAAACGTAACATTGCGAAATAAAAGTGCATGATGTTTTCCTCACAGACATTCATCAGATAAAGTGTCAAAACTGGAGGGCACAGTGGAACACTACAAGAAGAAACTGGAGGACATGGGACTCCTCAGGAGACAGGTACACAGTCACTCACACACAACGGACGGACAGACTGACATCATGTGTGTCCGTGTTAGACGGCACAAATGAAGCTCACATATCTGTCGCTGTTTTCCAGAATAAACTTTTGGAGGAGAAGAACACAGTGTTGATGCAGACCAACGTCAGTTTGGAAGAAGAGCTGCGAAAGGCGAACGCCACCAAGGGTCAGCTGGAGACGTACAAGAGACAGGTGCCCGTCCAACACACGCAGTAATCCTTATTTACATGTCCGCTGTTTGGGACTGGAGGAACAGTACTCTCCCCCACATTTTTGTGTATTTTAAGAGATAAAGTCTTCTCATTAACTTTCCTTCTCTGCACAGGTGGTTGAACTTCAGAACCGACTGTCAGAAGAGTCTAAAAAGGCTGACAAGATGGAGTTTGAGTACAAACGCGTCAAAGAGAAAGTGGACTCTCTACAAAAAGAAAAAGACGTGTGTGCAATTTAATTTATTAATATTTGGGCTGGTGTGATGAGCCAACAGTTTTCTTTTTATTCTGCAAAAGATAAATGTTTTGTAGATGAATCAGATGTATTAAAACCAAAGAGTACCTAACTTTGTAATTTAGGGTTTTGTTCTACAAGTAAGAAGAAAGTAAGTCTAAAGTCTTTAAATAATGTTCGGATGCTGCAGTTTTAAAATGTTGCTGTCTCTACTTGATTGACAGTTGGACTCTGTTGCCACACTGGGATCTTACCTTCAGACCCTGCATTGTTTCTCTCTGTCGTGTTTTGTCTGTGTATTTCTTCAAACATTTCCTCTCCCTTTTTTAGCGGATGCGGACGGAGAGAGACTCTCTGAAGGAGACTATCGAGGAACTCCACTGCGTCCAAGCTCAGGAAGGACAGCTTACATCAGGTAAAATGAAGAACTGTCAAGCAATACAACTTATTATGTTATTACGTATTAAATACTATCTACAGTCTTCGTGGTCAAGCCTAAATTGTCGGGCCTACCCTGCATTAACGGTGCTACGCTCTGGTTTCAGGTTTGTTCCCACTGGCCAGTAACGACGGCTCTGATTCGCTGGCTGCTGAGATCACCACCCCAGAGATTCGGTAAGACTTTCCAGTTTCATGTTTTGTTTCACTTTGGTGATTTAAAAAAAGACAAAGTAGTGACAGAGCAGTTAACTTGCTTTACAGAAAGAGAAATGTCACATCAACATATCAAAAAGAAGATTTGAGTTTGTGTATTGTCATTCAAAAGAAACTTATTTCAAAGTACTTTGTTCCAGTGTGTACAGTATGGCTGCAGAGCTGTTGTTCATCCTGTAGCCAGATGGTTTCTCTCTGCTGTTTTATGGTAGATGAGTCTGGCCTAAAAAGAGCTGTCTCTGTAGTGAGTTATGTAATAGTCTTGTGAGTTACATCAGCCCGACTGCTGCTTTCCAAGAGGGCTGGCTTTTCTGCTGACAGCGTACTATGCCTTTTGAGCCCTGAAAATTTTGGGATTTACTTTGAAATCCTGATCCCTTTTAGAAGTTACTAAAAAAAACATTCGGTCTGAGCTATTCTTCACCCTGTAGAGAGAGAGTAAGGAAACTTATTGTGGTCTGAGGTGATGTCATATCCTGCATGATGTTGCAATACGGACGTTTCATGTGAGATATCTAAAAAGGAGAACTGTGTGAATTGGTGGTGATTCACGCGTGTTGGTTGTCAAAAACTTTTGCCAGATCCAACCTGTTGCTTTTATAAGCAGCATCTGGGATCGATTTGTTCCCGCCGGTGTTGTCTGAACTATAAAACAGCCTGAACAACAGCTGGAAATGTAGGAAGTAGGAATCAGAAGAAATCCGCTTTGTGTTGATGTCATATTTTACCCAATAAGCTGTACTGGAACCTCTTCTTACGTCTTCCTCTGCCTTCCCCGACCTAACCTTTGCCAGCCGGCAGCTGTGAGTCCGTCTGGAAACATTTAGTCCGTTCTCCAGTTGGAAAGGAATCAGCAGCCACACCCTGAAAGAAAAAAAAAACAGGACTCGAGAGACAGACGGTGCTCAACACTGTCAAATCTGTTCAGTCTTATCTGTTCAGTAGATGGAATGAAAAGTGAAAGTTCATAAAAACAAATAAAAACATCTGAAACAATCATGACAGATTAACGTCCTGCCTGTTTATCAGAAACCTCCTGCTCAGTCTGCTCAGTATCTACAGTATCTCTAAAGCTCTCTGCACGTCTTTCTAGTACAAAGAGACATGGAGACTCTTTGTACTGAGCTAATTTTTCTTCTTTTTCTTTCATTCTTCTTTTACAATGCAGAGAAGATAAATAAGTCTTTGTGTGAACTAACTTAGTGTAGAGAAGAGGACAACACTGCTCAGCTGTAACACACACAATAATGTATTCTCTCTGGTTATTTCTTTATATTCAGCCATGATAATATGATGAGTGAATGACGTATTGGTGTAAATGTTTGTGAGTACATGTGTACAACAGCCAACATGTTTCAACAGTGCGTGATCTGTTTTTTGATGTTGACGCTTAATCCAACGTGTTTTCACAGAGAACACCTGATCCGTCTTCAGCACGAGAACAAGATGTTGAAGCTGGCCCAGGAGGGATCGGACAACGAGAAGATCGCACTGTTGCAGAGTCTGCTGGAGGACGCCAACAGAAGGAAAAACGAACTGGAGACGGAGAACAGGTCAGATCACATTTGCCTCAGAAAAACACAGTTCAGTTTTATATTTGTGCTCAATATCTTGTTGAAATGTAATGAGAACAGCAAAGAAAATATATTACCACCTAGAATATTTTGTTCTGCTCTTGCAGTCTGAAAGCACTTTCAGTGTGGGCAGATTGCATTTCCCTCTGTTGGAACGAGGATCAATCTCCCATTTATTCTCCCCACAAAGATTTTCTTTGTCTCTGCTGGAATTTAGCCAGAAGTCTGCCTCTTTCTGATGTTTTATCTGCCTCTGTGTAACTTTCAGTTTGGTTATCGCTGTGTTTAAAACGGTGTCTTTTGTGCTTTTTGTCCAGGTTAATCAATCAGCGCCTGATGGAGGAGCAGAGTCAGGTGGAGGAGCTTCAGAAGAATCTGCAGGAACAGGGATCCAAAGCAGACGATGTGAGTTCCTGAAACGTTTGGTCTGTTTCGTTTGTGTGTAACTCTGATACTAGTTAAAATGTCTGCAACAACCATGGAAGTCAAATTCCCATCATGCCACACTCGATGAATAAAGACTACACGAGACTGCAGTGCACCGCTCATCCTGAGGCCTCCAGAGTTTGATAATTCATTTTAAAAAGTCACTCGTAAAAATGAAAACTGCTTTACAAAACGTCTCATCCGTGTAGAAAACAGCTGAAACTAACTCTTAGTTGTAACTAACTCTTCCTAACAAAAGCATTTCTAACACTCATTGTATCCACCATCTTGTTTTTATGTTTGTGTGTGTGTGTTTTTAGTCAAATATATATTTTTTTATGGCTACAAGCTTTGTGTGTTGAAGATGTTTGAATCCCTTTTAGGATCAGACTAATATAAAATCAGCAACGTAAACTCCTCCTGGTTTGTATTAACATATTTAACTTTAACTTTAATTGCTTTTTTTTGTTCCTTGTCTCCTTTAAACTAGTTCCTAGTAGAGGGCAACTGGTATTTAGGAGGAGGAGGTTTGGAGCATCTCCAGAGAAGGTTTTATATGTGAGAGAGAGTTTGCATGCATGTTTAACGCCATCTTGAATGAGCTGCTTATATTTCTTTACTACATAATTAATCACAATCTAAAATACGTTTCATTTTCTTTCTTTTGTGGGGTTTGTGGGTCTGTTCTTGCCAGCTTGTGCAGATTTTGCATCCCATCAGCAGCATTATTGGTCTGTCTTTAACAATCTGTCTTTTCACTCAAGATGAACAGAATACCAGTTTTCAGTATTTTATCAGACACGGTACGTTTTATAGAAACAAGTACACACTAAGCAGAGACTGGACCTTTCTGTTCAAGTGAGGTCACTTCTAGTCATTCGGGTAAGGAGCTGGTGTGTCAGACGTCAGGTGCAAAGATGGGAAAGACATCTTGACAGATTATCACAGGGATGTAAAACCATCCACGTGATTCTTGCCAATCAGTAAAATGCGTTTTCTTTTTTAAATAATGCTCCCATTGTCAGACTATAGTAAGTATTGTGATTGCTGCAAGTTTCCTCTTTTAGACTTTTAGTTTTTGGACTATCTAGAAAAATGTGTGACAACTCAGAAAGTAATAAATGTGCATTTTATAAAAAAGGCATGATATAATGCCACCGTTATGTTATAGACATCACTTTTTTTAGAATAAAATAACAACTCCAAAATTCAGGATTGTTTGTTCACAAATTGAATTGAAGCTTGTCCAGGAATACTGGACTTTTAGCAATATACTGAGCGTTTTACTGCCTTTTTGTGCATTTGTTACTCTGAGTTGCTGCACACAAATAATGATGACTTTATTTCAAGGTAGCTGTCTGGACTCTGGTCTCAGGTCTGATTTCCCTGTTAGAAATAGATTCATCTTTAATCAGTCCTCCCTTTACATGTAGATTTTTTCCTCCCTGTAGAAACTCTCCTCGTTCCTTCATGCCTCCTGATTTGTAGTTTAATCTGCAGATTTCGGCTTTCTCGTGATTTTGCTTCACACGTGTGCAGTGATACTCCACTGAATACGGGATAAAAAAAAACATAAAAATTTAAGAAGTGAATTACAACACTTCTTTAATTGTAAATATCATCGTGATTATCCAGCCTGTAAAATTATGTTAAAATATTTTCT
This sequence comes from Scortum barcoo, assembly GCA_023238725.1. NCBI lineage: Eukaryota > Metazoa > Chordata > Actinopteri > Centrarchiformes > Terapontidae > Scortum > Scortum barcoo. Next base: position 20,348,252 of record CM041545.1, read on the forward strand.
TCTTCTTCTTTTTGTAATGTGGTATAATGCCATTATGAAAACATTATCTGTTGTGAAATGTGCTGGATTTTGTTGTATTGTGGTGCCTTTTAAATACAACACACAATAAATGCATTTAGTATATTTGTGTGAACATTTAGAGAGCTAGTATAGCACACAAAGGTTCCTGCAGGTAAATGATGTTATAATAAGCTTTTATTTGTCTCTTTTTAGTCGTCTATTCTGAAGAAGAAATATGAAGAGCACATGTAAGTTATCGTCGAACAGACCCATAAATGTGTTTTGCTACATGAAATATTAGACAAAACTAGCTCTAAAAAGTGTTTTTACATTGGTTCTTTGTCACTTCATCAGGGAGAAACTACAAGAGCTGAACAACGAGTTGCTGAAGAAGAATTCCTTCATCGATGAAATGGAGCCTAAATACAACGCCAGCTGTGAGTCTGTTGACCTTCACACTTTCTTACATCATCATTTTTTAAAATGATTTAATGTGTGTAGTTGTGGTACGGATACCACATTATAGCACAGAGACATAAAATGCATCACTCAGAGTCAAGGGCAGCTAAAGTGAGCTCAAACAAACCAAAAAAAACTTGTTTTTCTGCCTCTCAGCCCAACGAGTGGAGGAGCTGGAAGAAGCCTTGAAGAAGAAAGATGAAGACATGAAACAGATGGAGGAGAGATATAAGAAGTACCTGGAGAAAGCCAAGAGTGTGAGTAGAGTTTCATTATTAACAACAGTGACCCTCGCTGTTTGTGTGTGGGACGGCAAGAAAATGCATGTGACGTGATCGGATGTGTCCTCTCCAGGTGATCCGGACCCTGGACCCCAAGCAGAACCAGGGTTCAGGTCCAGAGGTTCAGGCCCTGAAGAACCAGCTGCAGGAGAAGGAAAGGATGTTGCACTCGTTGGAGGTACTCAAGTGGCCTATAAACAACCACTGACTGCAAAATAAAGCCTTTTAAAATGTGTGAAAGTGATGTAGTGTAGCTTAAAAAAGTACTGGCATTGTTTAATTCATCTGTGGTTTTATGTTTCCTCCAAACAGAAAGAGATGGACAAGACAAAAGGCCAGAGAGATTACGAGGAGAAGCTGATTGTGTCAGCCTGGTACAATATGGTAAGGAGGATCTCTACCGCCTGAAACCAGTGTTGACTGATTTTTATACTAGTTTACATGGCTACGGTTTAAGGCCAAGAGGAGGAAAAATACACTAGAAGTCACTAAAATCCGTAATATTAGAGACATAAGATCAGTCAATGAAAAGACAATTTATTAAAGTTTCATTCATTTTTCATGCAAAGTGTGAAACATTTGATGGTTCTGGCTTCTAAAATGTGAGAATTTCCCACTTTTTTTCAGCTTATATTGAATTTAATATGTTTAGATTGAGATCCATGTGCACAGTGATGTGTGATACTTTCCCCATTTTTTTCTGATGTTTTATTGACCGACTGATGAATGGAATAATCAAGAACCATGAGATGAAGTGATGATGAAAATAATTATTTGCAGCCCTTAAATAAAACATACGTCGCCTGAAGCAGTGAAAAACAATGGCTTACCGGGAGAGTGCTGTAAAACAATTATCCAGATTGCTCCCGGGTGTTTTTATGAGTGAATTTTCATACTTTTGATGTTTTGTAATGCACCTTTTTAGTGACGGCAAACCAGTTTTAGAAGTTCGCATCATTCTCAAATCCTGCATGAAGCCATTTTAACCACCAGATGGCAGCATATTCTTTTCTATAAGCCTGATGAAAATGTTTGCTCTGTTACACATTTGATCTATAGCTGGCGTTAATGTTCATAATATTGTGTTTGAGTTCATTTTCCTTCTCGTGCATCAACATTAGTGGGCTGCCGGTAGCTGATTCTCTGCTGACTGTGTGTTAGAACAGCACAGTGCTCCTGCATGAGCTCGTGACCATTACCAACACTTCCTCTGTGCCTCATCCCCAGGGTATGTCTCTGCAGAAGAAGGCGGCTGAAGACAGACTCGCCAACACCGGCTCCGGTCAGTCCTTCCTGGCCCGGCAGAGACAAGCCACCAGCACACGCCGCTCCTACCCGGGCCACGTCCAGCCAGCTACCGCAAGGTAGATGGAAGCAGGGCATAGAAATACAGCGACAAACTACCTTACAGATCCCCTGAACTTACATACGGTAGATGTGCCTTTTTTCAAGGCACTCTATTGCCATTCATTTCTAATGGACGTTTTTATTTCCCTGCATTCTGCCTATTGATTTTCTTTTTGTTTTTTCCTCTTGATCAGATCCACGAGGTAGAGCTGCCAGGCAAGGTTGTCCAAATCTTGCACCACTTTTTTTTTTTTCCTTTTTCCTGACTAAGCATATTTTACTCCTGACTCCTGTGATGCCAGGCTTCTCCCCCTTTTCACACCCCGGCGTATTTAATAGGGTCTGACTAATCACTCCAAACATGCCTTCCCCATCTCCTACCCCACCACTCAACCACTGACCCTCCTCAACCTGTCCTCTGTGGCAAACATTTGCCAGGCAGGTAATCTGGACCCCGAGGCAGAGAACAACCTCATCTTCTTCTTTTTTTCTGTTTGGAGAAGCCGCTCTGCCTGTTCATGCAGTATTTATGCACATCTCTACCTGTGATAGCGTTTGAGGCTCATCTTTGTGTTTTTTGTTTTTTTTTTTGTCAGATTTTCTGTCCTGCGTTGTCTGTTAACTCTTACGATGTAGCTTTAAGCAGGTAACAGCGATTTCCATTGACGTGTTTGACTTGTATTTTTTTCCCAAATGGAGATTCCTCCACGTCATTTTGCGTCCTGATCTGTGAATTTTGATCAGTATGGAGCAACAAAGACACAGGAGGGTGTACAGTCATCGCATGTAAATGTTCCATTTGCCTGCTAAATGGTCTGAATGATCTCTAATAGGACTACATGATTTGGGGGAAAAAAAACAGCTGGTAACAGTACAGCAATAATTGTGAGTGGTAATTTCCCCCGAGAGGAGAAAAGCAAAGTGACTGCATCAGCCGTTGAAGTTGTTTCACATCCACAGATAGGTGGGTTGCTGTAAAGATGGGTGTGTTTGTCTTCTGTCTAAAGGAGCCGCTGTCGAACAAACTTGGAAAAGGACATCAGTTCAGAGTTTTAGCTTTACCAGCATTTACCAGGTTGTCTCAGACGACACACAACGTGCCATAGTGTTTCATTTAAATGTACTTACCACGGGATTTGGTCAAAATTAGCATCACAACACTGCAGCCTTCCCCCCTGACCTCACACCGAAAGAAATGGGCTCAAGGAAAATGTGGTCGTGAGATAGCCGCTGAATTTTAAGATCAGAAGATCAGTTTAGATATCGTGTTGGTATCCACTGATTACTCTCACAGTAAAAAGGTCTAAATGGTGTGTTAAAAGCACTACACAGTACTGCCCATGTCACTTTAAACATGAACAGGTGTGCTTGTTGCAGCTGTTCCTCCTCTCTTTAACCCATTCTGTTCACATTGTCATTGTTTTGAAGGCACATCATGAGCGATCCTTTCTTAGCATGATGGACCTTTAAATTAACCCCGTTTGTTTGCTATACATGTTGTCAAACCCAGGCCAGGATTTCAGGCTGATGCATCCACTCCCCGCCGTCTGACCATTCTGTCTCTCTTTCTCCTCCCTCAACAGCAATGTCACTGCATGACCGCCACACTGGTGAAGTGGCCGAGCCCCGCCCGGCCCGGCCCGTCTCTCTCTGGCGAGGCCGAGGCACGTGATGCATGAACTTCCTGCTTGCCTACTGTTTGCATGACATTTTCCGTTGCCTCGAGCCTGCAAATAACCAACCACAGCTCCACCACCACCGGCGAGCGGCGGCGGCAGCATGAGCACTAACAACCCTCTGCAGCGTCATGCATTGTAACCTCCAGACAGGCCCGAGGAGGGGAGCGGGGGAAAAAAGAAAACCCCTCACCCTCCTCTCGCTGCCATTAATTAAACTCCTCCCCACCTTCTTACTCCTTGTGTTCTTCCTGCTCTTTGTTATCCTCTCCATTCTCCTCCATCTTTCCCCCCCTTTCTTCCTCGCTCTTAATGGACACTCCTGCTCGTGCTTCCACATCACCAAGTCTTTAGGCTTATGCTTGGACCAAGTCTGTAACAGTTCGACTTATGTGACAAACACCGAGCACATCGAGGGGGCAGAAAATCGCAGCGCAGCCTCTGTCAGTAAAGCAGTCGGTTCATTAACAGGCCGCCTCTGTAGTGCTTCTGTGTAATGTGACGTCGGCCAGTCGCTTCAGGATACCTCAATGACATTGCATACTTTCACATATCTGTTTTTTATTCACGTGGTCGGAGGAGAGTCGGCAGGAGTGTGAGAGAAAGAATCGAGAGGTGTAGCCTGCAATCAGTCTGTATCCATAAAAAAAAAAAAAAAACGCAAGGAGTCCGCTCCCCTTTGACACTTCTGGGTGTTTATCTTCTGCCGTGGTTCTGCCCAGCCTCTCCTCAGTCAGTGTGTTGGGAGCATTTCTTAGAAGTGGTTTTTACCCCAAGTATTAGTGAGTACAACAAGTTTTTTGGACTACAGGAGAGCTTACGGGGCATTACTGTGCCGCCCTGTAGGCTTTTTGGACAGTTTGCAGTAGGAGCATAGGATGCCACAATTAGTGTTTTTAAATGAATAACATTGTTACTGATATGCTTTTTCTTCAGGAAAAAAAGCCCTCATTAAGCTTACTTACAATTTGTCTTTAGATGGGAATTTAAAGTCAGCGAAGCGTCTGTTTCTCGATGAAATGCACATTTAGTGTTCATCAGTTTTGTGTTTCTGATGCTGGCTGCATTGAAGTTTGACTGAGTATCTCAAGTAGCAAAATAACCTCCAGTCTAAACTGAGCCAAAAGCCTGTTTAATATATTTTACCATAAAACACGAAAGCTGATTTTATTAATTTCCTGAAGCAATATTCAGAAGATAAGAACACAAAACTGTACGTTAGCTCACGCAGGCTAGTGTGCAGAACATTTATTTTGTTGGACTGAAAGGGCCGACCATTTTTAAAATGTAGAAAGGGCACCGCAGCAATGTGATCCGACCCCCCGTCACACCTGGAAGTTCATAGTGATCCTGCATTTATTTCATTTGTTAGTGCAACGTAATGAAACATTTATTGGTAAAAATGTTTTAGCATTAATAGTTAATGGAAGACATTGACTACTTTAACATGCAGAATTAATAACTTTACAAAGGACACGAGTCAAACCAGATATCTGTAACATATCTGTAATTTGTGTTTCTGTAAGTCAAACTGTACATTTTGTGTAGCTTTTTTAAATAAATGTCTTATTTGCATTTTATTTTAGGAGCTTATTAAAAATCTGTTGACAAAAAAGGGGCAACAAAGACTACTAAAAAGAATAACCTGGACCTAATGATGTATGCACATTATGGGCATAAGTGCATACATTTATTTAAACGAGAGATGGTTGAATCCTCCATTTTAGTGCCCTTGTTTAAAATATGATATTTATTTTAAAAAATAAGAAAGAAACAGGACCAGCTGCACTTTACAGGAGTTAAGACAGCAAGGCCAGTTTTATTGTGTTGATTGAAAAGAGGAAAAAAAAGTCTTGAGATGAACTTTAATCTCATCCATGTGATAAATTTCTAAAATTTCTTGTATTGTTTAAGTGGGCTTAATGAAGGCTTTTCATCTGTGTTTTTTTTTTTTTTTTTTTAAACCTATTTTACTCATAATTGTTATATTGTGTAACCCTGGTTTAATTCATGCCGTGCATTTTAATCTTATAGGCTTATTTATTCTTTTGCCGCTTGTACAGCAGTGTTGTTACTTTTTTAAAAAAATATTAGTAGTATTATTATATCACCACTTATACTGTTACAATGGATGTGGACTTTCCATGCGACATCAAAATACTGTTAAAGACTTGTCTTATGCAACAAAAGGACGAGATGGTTTCATGTAGTGCAGTGTTTGTCTCCATCTGATGACACGAAGGTTTTTATCATCATTATTATTATTAACAGTGTCAGCTCCAGTTAGTGTAAAATGGAGAGAACAGTGCAAGGTTATATTTTACCTCCAGGTTTTTCAGAAAGAGAGGAGTTTCTTAGAAAATGATTGCGCTAAGGAACGTGTTAGCGGCGTGATAGTTCACCGAGTCGTTGGTCACAGGATTTACTGTGACCCTACGAAACGATTGTAAATCTTTACAGCGATTTTAGCGACGGCGAACACGTTTGAGGAAAAGGCTCGTTAGCTGTCGGGCATACATGTGTAATAACATAAAAAAAAAGGACAAATCAGATTCAACATTTCCACAAACATTTGCATTTGCAGTATAAAGTCACTTTCAAAGTAAAGTTTCTATCTGTTTTGTAATCCACTCGGCGTTAACATCATCAGTTTGAGCTGTAAGTTATATTAAAAAAAAAACTCTTTCAGCCGTCCAATCCCCCCATCGGTCACTGGTCTGGTAAAGAAATCTGTATATAATAGAAGACGTCCACATTGTGGTTGGCCTATTTAAATTTCTATGGGGGGATGCTGGGGAAACATTCTTGTCGTTATTTAATATCTCTCGAAGAGAAAGCATATAATGTTATAACCCCTTTTACCTCCATCAGGTCAGCCCACTGTACTCTGCTTATATGTGTCTGTGTACATACTTAATATTACTGGCAGATAATGAGATACTGTGGGGAATAATTACAGTGCTCTAACAAATAAAACTGACCTCAGAAACCAGCTAGTTTGGACCATCTTCAGACCTTTATTAATGCTCATTTCTTGACATCTTCATGTGCAAAAACCCCAAATCTGTCCTTCATACTCACATTTAAGAACAAAATACTGACTGTGTTGCAGTAATCTTTACAAAAACTCGGTAATTAGTGTGTCGCTCACATGCCGAAGCTAAAGCGAGCGTGTTCCCCAGTGTTACTCGGCTGCTAATTGCACCGTGGGTAAGAGAGAGGAAACGAACAACACGAGGCCATTCAACAGGTCAGAACCGATCACTACGTGTGCAGTGTTTGCTGTATTTTTTTACTCATTGGAAAACCTTTCTTTACATATTGAAGTAGCAAATAACCTTCCATTTGCCAAGTTTTATATCGCTTGTATACAAACACACTATGTACATACTTTATGTGACAGTGGTAGACTGGCCATTTGAGAGTGAAAGCTCGTGTCTAGTTAGATGGATTTCATAGAGCATCTGTCCACTGAGGACCTATTGATGAAAATGTGCTTCCTACACTGCAAAACTTGGAAATGACATTGTAAATAAAGCTTGTATAAAACAGACTGCTTGTCTGTTTGCTGATTTTTTTTATTTATTTTTTTTAATTAAGGTGGACACAAACTAATACTGGACTGAATGAACACGACCTCAAATGCGCCTTCCTGAAGGGGCAAATTAGTTTTGGTTTATTTAATTAAAGCTGCTAAAATTGACATTTACACAATGGCAGTGTGACAATGAAAAGGGGATCCCTCACAGTGATGAACCTACGTGTAATTTTCAACTTAATCTGCTGCTCCCCTCGGCTTTACGGAGCTTCATAATGAGTTTCAGCTCTTTGTTTAGCTAACCAGCCCGTTGCCCCAGAGGTAATCATTACTTTCTGTGAAAGATAATAACCGCAGGCAGATAAAAGAAAAAAAAAACTTTATCTAAAGCTGCCTCTTCCTGTTTTCAAATGAAAACAAAGATCAGATACTCTTCATTCACTCTGGCTACTCTGATAGTGTCATTTAAAGCATAAAGCTCTAAAAAGCCCCCAAACTCCACCCGCTCAGCATCAAGTGGACACAGCTGCAAACGTAACCGGTGCATTTGTCTGCGCCTTCAAGAGTTGGTGGAGACCAAAAACTGAGCCAAAACAAGAGATATGACACTGAGCTCGGATTCATCAGGTGGATGCCAACAAGACTAATTGATAACTTGTTTTCTGCTGCCCCCAATTGGCTGAAAGCTGCAGGTTTAAAGCCTTACTGACCCTGATCCAGGTCACCAAACAGAGCTATTTAAATTTAAATTCAGATCCCCTAAATGAAGTAACACTTGAGCAGGTTTCAGGGGGGAAAAACTTGATGGGCGGATAATGATCATCCTCAAAAAATATGTCATGCACAAAAAAACAAATTCATGCAGTTAATCTGAACATTTTGATCAGCTGCTTCATGAAATCCCCACCAGCAGTGCGTCTTTGCTTTCATTATATCATTAGACATGGAGGGAAAATGATGGAGGAGCTGATTCATATCAGAATTCATATAATTCTCTCACCCATAAAGCAGAATTGGTCTTAACAGCTTTCCTCAGCCGCCATCCAATCTTTGATCTTCGTGTTATAACCACTCTCCCCTAACGCAGTGCTGCTCTGTGGAGCGTGGAGCAGTCAGACCTTCAGTATCTCTTGTGAAAACGGAGCCTGGAAGCCCCCCGAGGCGGGAGACGCAGGAGCTTCCCTCGTATCGATGTCTCATCTTTTCATTCCTGAGAGCTTCGTTTTCTCTCTCTCTCTCTCTGCAGCCGCTCAGCCTCTGGGTGCTTCCTCCTGACATCTCGTGGCAGAAGTCCAGAGTCAATAAAAATACACCTCTCGTTTCTCGCTCACCTGGGCCCGTGTGTTGATATCACTTTCCACACCGGGGGGTCAAGTCATTTATGTTGATGGTTTAATTCATAGTAAGGTCCTGACAGTAAGCTCTCATTAATATTGGCTTTGTTTTATTTGACTGTTAGTTTGATATTTTAAAGAGGATTATTCTGTTGCACAATTGCACGTTTGTTCATCCTGCTGCAGAGATTTGAGGATTACCGAGCATCGTGGCGGCTCTGATGGGCCGGTGATGTAAAGATGAAGTACAGCAGCGTTCGGGCAAATTGATCATGTATTTAGTTTTATTTTGATTTATTAAAGCCGGTCAAACTTGTGGACAACATCAAGATAGAAGTAAAGATGAAGAAAAAGTCTCCAGAGCCAGTTCAGTAGTAGTTTAAAGTGTTCATATAATGTAGGATTTGCAAAACTCTCACCTCCCACTCTGACTCTCCATTTTGTCATCGGGGAAAGTCGGTGTGAAAGTGTAATAACAGCGCAGGCAGACGGTGAGTCATGGACGTCATCAGGCAGGGCGGTCCAGACAAAAGCCCCCCGATTCTTCCACTGTTATTCGAAACATGACGGCACAACGTCTCATTCATTATCCCCGTTACGGTCAGACAGTCTCTCAAGAGTAATGCAGAGATGAATTCATCTTAAAAGAAAACTTCATGCATGTAATTTACCTTTTGAGATGCACTGTGAGAAATTTGACAAAACTTCTTCGCTTTATGTGGCTCTTATGTTGGCTTTTGAGTCTCTCTCTTTGTTCTGAATCACACAAAAATCCTTGTGAATGAAATTAAGAAAAGTTTGACTCCTTTGTCAGCTGTTGTGTAGGTGCAAAGATTTTACGTTACATCCATATTTACAGAACTCTTGTTGCTGCTACCGGCAAACGCCGCCAGAGTGGGAACATTGTTTTTAATATCCAAAGAAAATGTTGTCATTGATCCCAGATGTTTTTTTTCTTTTTTTGTTCCTCAATATTGAAGTAATTACAGGATCATTCCAGCGGGAGGAAAATCAGAGCAAACGAGAGCTGTCCTTTCCCTAATGAAGGAGCCTGTTATTATTTCTTCATAACTTAGCGTTTGGCTGACAATATGGGCCTTATGACATTTTCAATTTACATTTCAATCAGACTGCTGGTGGAAGGAGGGGGGTGGGGGGTGTTAGAGGCCTGATAACACAAGGCCGTCATTGATGCACACGCTCCAACACACACACACACACTGTCAGACAGATCACCTGGTGTTTCAGCACTGGCGGATACCTGACCTCAGATTTTAACACGCACGTGCCAAAAAGACACACACCTTTCCAACACACACGTTCGGGCAACCCGTGTGCTTTTGCGTGATCATTTCTGGTGCGACTTCAATGAGGCGCAGGTAAGAAGAACACAGAGGAAACCAGTACCTCGAGCTTGGCCTGTTGACATGGAGAGTAAAAAAAGAGAAAGCAGGGCGGCTCTTTGGGCCGCGCTGACCCCTGCCAGCGAGGAGAGGTCTAAGGGGAGCAGTTTGACTGACAGCCGCTGCGTATAGGAGGCAGCGCTTCATAACACACAGGCCGAGCAGGGATGTTTTTTTCCACACATGGATCTCTTGGTGTTAAAACTATTCTCCTTCAGCAAAAGGTCAGCGAGGTCACCAGAGAGAAAAAATACCTGTCTCACACAAAGGTGGACATTTTCAGCCGGACAGTCGGGCCTCTGATGTGCTGATATGTTCGAGCTCAGAGTCAATAACTGAAGAATGATAACAAGAATCTGGACAGTGCTTCTTTTCTCACATCCAACCTTTTTTTTACTTTTTACCCTACTGTCCTCCAGACCAACAGAGACCTTACCTGTCAGTTATGATATACTTGAATTCATTTTGTTATTCGCATATTCACATTCATATACACAGCAACCCTCAGCAGATAGTTTTGTGTCCCTCTGGGTGGGCAATATCTCCAAAAGTCAAGGATTTGTCTGTTTTGAAACAGCTGTTGATGCTGCACGGATGAAGTTATGAATGCTTACACTTTTATTTTATTGGATGAAGTGTTAATTGGCGTGGCAGCTCATTAAAAGGCCAATGCCTGACGAGCAGCAGCATGGAGGGATTGCACAACATGGGACATCCCGAATCTGTATATTACGCTGATCAACAGAAACATGTTCCTTTTCAGGCACGGTCATGAAAAATATGCACTTCTCAGGATGCGAAACATTCAGGAATAAGCAGCTGCGTAGATAAAAGTCCAAATAAGAAGCAAAATCAAACATCTGTGCTGTTGTTAGTGGAGCAGACTCAACAATAATATTACAATAAGATTAAATTCACCCCCATTAATTACAACATGGTGGTAAATTCAACTACTCCGCTGATCTACAGGTGGTGGTAATAATGTGCCAAGAAATGCTTCTATTAGCAGGTAAATGTGGATGTAAGCGGCTTTCAAAATGATCGGCTTTGCAAAAGTTTTATAAGGAGGGAAGCCTAAATGTGATCCACATGCTTGTCAGGCCTCAAGGAGACGCAGTTGGTGAGAAATACTGAATATAAGCACGCACAGAGCACCCTAAATTCACAGATATCGATCCTCACTTATAGGAAAGTCTAAGTGTATTTCATATGGCGAGGCGTTCCAGAGGTAAGGTTGGCCTTGATTGCAAATGTTTTATCGATGCATGGAAAAGCAGAAAAAAACTACCAGCGGATGGTTTTTCACTGCCGAGAGTCTGTACATTTTTGACGTTTAGCAACACATTCCAGTTGGTTTGACTTGGGCTCAGGACTGCGAGGTATTTTCTGCATGTGTGAGGACCTCGTAAGCTGAAGGCTACAGCGAAAGACGGGATAGCTGCCATAACCTCCCATATCCACGTCTTTATCTCATTTACTGCGCGGGGCATCTGGGTTTATTATTATCATGAGCAGATGCCCATGAGGAGCCCGATGCGTGCACGATATGATGTGTAAACGCAGATGTATGATTAACTAAATGAATCGATTATTTTATTATCTCTGCTGTGGAATTTTTCCCTGTTTCATATTTAGCATTTCCAGGTGGTTCATCAATATTTAACAAGCTTCATAAATCGGGTGCATGTGGGCGCTCAACGTATCACACGCACAACTCATTAAGTTCAGGTGCGGCAGATAGTGTTCATGTTTAAACACACACACAGAGGCAGAGCAGAAAAACCACCGGACCGGAGGGATGAACGTCTGAGTGATCTCTACGCTGCTTGAGCCGGAGTGAGTCACACTGGGTGCCCTGACCACTAAATCAAAGAGCTGTTTGAACAGCTGCATTCCTTCACACCCCTTCATTCTCCCTCTCTTGCTGTGCAGTAATACTAATTCTGGTTTTTGCTGCTTAACCCCCCTCCTTCCTGCTCTCCTTTCCCTCTCCCCTGTCATGTTCTGCTGTGACGGAGATCGAGCCTAATGGAAAAAGAGCGCCGAGGTGAGGTCAGCCATCCTGTGGCTGCAGACAGGTGTCCATTAGAGGCCTGGTCGCAGAGAGATGAGACAGAGAGACTCTGTGCGGCTGATTTATGAAGCCACGCCACGCCAAATGAGTCACCGCGTAGCTTCCATTTTTATTTTTCACACTCCAAAGTTGCTGTGCTACGCGGAGGGGCTATTCGTTTGCTCTGACAGCCACGATAATTGCAATCATACGGACAGACCCGTGCACGGAAACATTTCCTTTGATTTGATCTGAACTTTTCCAAAGTTTTTTTTGGTCAGCAGAAAGGGGGAAGTGTGATGGCTGCTGACTGAAGCACTAGTAATAAAGTTTATATCACTTAATATTTATGACAGTTATGTGATAGTCAATCACATTTTACTTTATTCTTATGAGGAGTTGCATGAAAGGACCTTCATTTAATCTTTGTGTGCGTAGACTGAACATTTAGAGGCGTTTCTTACTGTTCTTACTGTAATTTTACTGTGTTTCTGAGCATTTAAGAGAAGTGCCAAAACCCTGACATTTGTCCCGATGAAGATTTGGTGAGATAAAAGATGAATAGATACTGAAATTCGAGACTCCTTCACGATCGGTAAATGATGACAGTACAGCCAAATCTCTGTGTACTTTAGCACATTTATAACATAATATCCTTGAAGAAAATGAAGAAAAATGTCATTTAATTAATCATTTTAGTGTAAGATTAATAACTCCTGTGACTGTGACCCTCAACAAACTGAATTCCTGAATTCCAGTTTCTTTTCAAAGAAAGATGAGCTTTAACGAAGGAAGATGTTTCCATGGCTGCCGTACAACTGGAATTACAAAGCACATGCAAAGAGCCAGGAACACTTTTATGGATATATCTGTGACTAACTTAATCATTTATGAATATAAAATTTCAAATGTGCCTCGGTATCTTGTCATTTTTTTTTTTCGATTGTGCATTGAACCTGAAGGAATGTGGTGCAGAAGAGGTGATAAATTCACGACGAGGAAAAGCATTGATATTTGAAAAGAAGAGCGTGGAAACACACGTGCAGCAGTCACGTTCAAGAGTCAAGATCAATATCAGAGCTGGACGACTTCTGCTTCGACTTCGGCTTCAGTTTTTGCGAAGTTGAGAGAAATGTTGTTTCTGAGCACGCCGGAGCCTCTGGCAGCGAACGGTAACTGAGACATCAGTTTGAGCATGTCGTGGTGAAAACTAATGATGTGAAAACACTCGCACAGCAGAGAGGGAGAGTCTCCTCGTGAAGGGCTGGACGTGGAAGGTGGAGCTGGAATGATAATGGTAGGAAAGATAATTATTATTTTTCTCCACCTAAAGCTGGCTGGTAGCAATAAACAACTCGCGATCACCTCTTGACCTAAATCGGAGACGGGCCTTGGGAAAGAAAACGGGGATGAATTTCACATTTTAATCGGATTTTGTGCTCAGAAAATGGAAATGAAGCAAACTGAACATGTTTCATGCGATTGTTTCTGGTATGTTTGTGATTTTATGCCAAACTTACCGATGAACCAAGAAATCTAAACCCGCCCTGGAACAGATCGTGAAGCTGCACATGTAACAACTCAGTACGTTTTTTAAAAAATACGATTCTTTTCTTTAACAGCACCTTTTAACATAATCACATTTGAAATAAAATAATAAATGCTAATGTCATTATTGATCAAAAGGTCTAAAACTGTGTCTTTAAATATAAAAAAATGTCTTTGTTTGCTTTTTAAATCAAAGTAGTTGGAGAACCGTACCATTTTCTGCTGTTTCTAATCGACATGTAATCAAATTTAGTGCAATGACAAAGTCAATTTTGATCCAATAAAAGTTGATTTGGCGATAATTAAACTTCAAAAAGATCCTTAAGGACAGTTGTAATATTGCTAACATCTTAACTGCTATTTCTTCCATTGTTCATTACAAATAATGTTGAACTATTTAATAAAACGCTCCCCGAAATTAACACCTACAGCAGTTGGCGTTTAAATTAGCCTGTTTTTCTTATGAGTTCCTTATTTTATGTTGTAATTTCCATTTTTGGACTTTTGGATAAAATTACTTACATGAAAATTCTATTATTTTATCAGAAATGTCCTTGGATTCAAATAAAATAAATCTGAGACATTCATTTTTCTAATAAAGTGAGGAGAAACAGGACAGTGGAGGTTTGGGGGGGTTGATAATTGAGGACATGAGCTGGGGGGAGCAGACCTTTGGATCTTGTATACGTGGTATGTGAGCCTGCCCGCAGAGCCGCCAGGACACCCTGAATTCCAGTAAAGGCTTTTTTTTTTGAACACCATTTGTTGCTTTGATGCTGTGACTAAGGGCTCAGTCACACAACCACTTCCATCACAACTGACCGTGCAGTCATGCCTCTCTCCGGGCCCGGGTGTCATTTGGTGTTAATATCATGTTTTGTTTGTTTTTTTAAATCTGAAACTGTGGATGTTTACGAGAACCGGATAACTGAATGTGCCGTGAATATCAAAAACAGCAATCATGTGGTCCGCATCCCTGCTAAAAGTGGGAGGTCGGTGTGCAGAAGTGGAGCTATCTGGAAGGTTTGTTTGCTTGTGTTGGGAAGTCACAGATTAGAATAGATAGGATTACTGTAAAGCGGCGCAAAAACACCCGTCAGATCATCGGCGTATAGTCACGGTCAGATAATCGTGTCACACAAAGATGGCTGACATAATTATGTACTGTACATATTTTCTTTTTTCATCATTAAAAAGGTCTAATCTCCTTCCAACAAAACCTCTGGAAACATTTCTTTTGCTCCTAATTGCCTCTTGTGATGTAGTGATGCTGTTAAAATAACTTTGGTAATCCAGCTCAGCGTTTTATAACCGCCGCAGCGTCTCTGACTCCTCCGCTCAGAAACGGGAAATTTGAAGAAACTCCCTTTTTACTGAGATTACAAAGACCCAGATTTGTCTGTTTAACACATTTCACATGCCAATAAAATGTCTGAGTCACTGCTGTGGTTGTGAGAAATTAAGAAAACTTACCTGACCTTCATCATGTTTTTCTGTAATGGACACCGTCTTTTTGCACAGTCTTTATATTTAAAGGCATGCACAAGACGATTCAAAGTCCAGAGGGGAATAAATCTCTTTAATCTGTATCAGTGAAACAGTCGAAGTCAACAGAAACTGTGCCGGAGTCCCTGTTTGGACAGATGACAGATAGCAGCGTCTTTTCACGTTATCTGATGGCAAACAGAGAGCCAGCCGTCCTCTGTGTCTCCCGTCTGCTCCAGTCTGGTCCCTGCAGGTAAGAGTGAAATGACCTCTGACCTCTGACTTTAAGCCAGGCCTGTGTTTCTGCCTCTGTTTGAAACTTGACAAATGACAAATAGCACGTGGGCAGTGACAGAATCACTTTCAGACAAACATGGACATTGCTTCAGTGTATATTTGATGCCTCCTGTTATAATAGACAAATTTAATATTGTGTATATATTACATATTTCAGAGACTAATTTTCTTGGGGATAAATGGTGCAGAAATAACGCACATTCATGTTTGCAGTTAGATGTTAGGTTGGTTGTTGGTTCCTTTTATTATCAAAATTGTGTGTGCAGAAGGAGGTTAAGCCATTGAGGTGGGGACTGTTTAAACTCTGCGAGGATCTGCATCCATGGAAGTGAAGATAAGCAGAAGACGTCTGCAGACAGAAAGATTCTCAGACATCCTGCAGTGTGTTTTTTGAGGTTATTTAAGTGCAGTCTCTCCCCTTTTATGAGACAGGGACCAAGGAAACATCAATACATCAATTTATCCAGAAACAAGTGAAAAGAGAAAGGCTGGATAACATGCAAAAATGTTGTTTTATGGCTCTTGATTGCTAGATATAACACATGAATAATAGATGAAGAGAAAATATGCGTTACAGTCACTAGAATTTAAAACAGTCTGACTTTGGTGCCCCGCGAGAGTCTGAAGGACTGAAAGCAGAGAGAGTGTGTGGCTGAATGCAAAACACAAATCAAAGTTAGACGAGAACATAAACGCTATTTTCATATCTGTGCATTAAATATGAAGCTGCAGGCAGCAACAGGTTAGCTGAGCATAAAGAGAGAAACAATAACATGAACAACAATGGAAACAGTGTGAAAAAAATGAGCTCCTCTAAAGCTCATTATTAACTTAAGTCTGTATATTAATATTTCCAGCAAGTGATCATAACGTAAGAATAACAGTAAATGTTGCAATAAAAAGAAAGATAGAAATAATTAAATATAAATATCAAATAAGGATAACTGTACAGATGCAACAGATGAATGTTTCTGTGCAACTTTGGACAATTTCCTCATTTCACAACTGCAGTTTTCTTGACTCATTTCTGACCCGATGACCTCCACCAACCCACACAGACGGTCATACTGCTGCACGCACACACACATCAGCATGCAGAATTGCAGATTCAAATGCCAGGTCTTCTCAATCAGAGTTTAATGTGCTGTGAAGGAAGTAGACCATGGTCGATATGACTGACCATCTGTAAATGGACTGAGTCATGTGAAGTCAAACTGTTACTGGAAGGCTTCTCTTCTCTTCTCTTCTCTTCTCTTCTCTTCTCTTCTCTTCTCTTCTCTTCTCTTCTCTTCTCTTGTGTAAAATGTAAAATGAACGGATACATCTGTCCAGCAGTCTGCTTACTGAAAGTCATGTTTTTTGGGATTATGGAAACTTCAGGAATGTGTAAACCGAAGTGTGCACGCAGACATACAAACTATAAACTATAGAAGGAAATCTGGAAGCACTTTCCGGATTATTTATTGCCATTTCTGCTTTTCCACTTTTGCTGTAAATTCAATTGATGAGAAATCACAGTTGTGTTAAGACGTCATTAAAAAATAGTGATGATAAAATAAGTGGTTCCCCGAGAGACGGGCGGACTCGTGCAGCTCACCTGACGGGATCAAATGTGTCCACCTCCCAGTCTTTATAAAGTGAAACATATGTGCTCATTTCCATATTGTGAAACCCTTTTGAAGATTTCTCTAAAGAGGCAGAATCAGATGTTTGCTCGCGGACCCTCAGAAGACCCCACTTCTGTTTGATCTCCGCAAACAGAGCCACTTTAAAGTGGAAATGTACAGATGTGCTGCAGTATCAGTATTGACAGGGGTCAACGAGGGTCCACCACCGGCTTCACACAGATTCCCTTTCATAAAATAATAGAGCTGCATTCAAACGCAGGAAGGAAAAAGGTTACGGATCACTCTTAATTTCAATAGTTTCTTTTTTCTCAATATTATTGTTTTGTATGATCTGAAGATATGTTTTTTTCTAAATAAAAGGCAGACAAATGAAGAATTAAACTTCACAAGCAAGAAAAAGACATTTTATGACTGTTGTATCCATCTGCGGCTTTAAACCCTAATTTTACCTTTAGTTTAAGACTAATTAACTTTAACTTTAACTTCACTATAAAAGAAAAAACTTAACTGAAAGAGTATCACTTGACCCCCGGACTCTCCTCAACCCTCATTTAGTTTTAGTGAAGAACGAAATGTGGTTTTGTTTTGCTGCCATGAATCATAATAAATGATGAAAAAATGGTCAACTGGTCTCACGTCTGACATGTGTGATGCTGCACAGAGCTGAAGAGGACGATGCGTGTCGGATGATTATTTATATAGAAAAGCCTCTGTTGGTGGGAGAGATACTGGAAATAAAGAACAGGTGTGTGTGTGTGTGTGGCTGCACACAGATGCTTCTCTGCAAATCACACAGGCCTTTTCAGACATTAAAGAGGAAGCAGCTGCAGGTGTTCTCTCTTTTTTTTTTACCTTTATACGGATGCATCACATAAACAAACTTAGATAGCATGCAAACACACACACACACACAGATCACCAAGTCCTCCTTCATCCTTTTCACTCTAGTTTTGCCCCTTTCAGCGTGATCAGGCAGCAGCTTGGACACATTAACTTGAGACAGATGTGTATTTGGATGATTGACATTTTCTTCATTACTCTGACAGCAACAGGATTTCCTGGTGTCTCACTGAAGGAATACCTCTATTAAAAACACACACATGATCATATCTAATATATCCTACTTGCAACAGTTATTTCCGCTTTAATCAGGTGCTCTCCACCTGTTTCCAGTCCAGATATGACACAGAGTGTGAACAGAGAAGAACTTAATTTGAACTGAATTGAATAAAAAGTGATGTTTTGGTCGAACGAGCCACTCGCTTTCAGATTGGGGGATGTTGGAGAGAGTCACTCATGTATAAGTGCGTCTCCTGTTTGTGTTTCAGAGTCAGGAAATCCAAAAACATCTTAGAATGACACGAACAAATGTGGTGTAGTGTTGTCAAAGCTCAGATAAGTTACAGTTTTAAAGTTGCACAGAATGACTAGATAGAGCAGAGAACTGCACAGCCGGTAGGAACAGATGTCTCCACTAGGAGGAGCTTTAACAGAGTCACATTACAGTCATGAGTCCAGATTATCCTCATGTGGACAGAGATGCTGTAGAACTGGCCCATAAATGTTTATATAGTTTTAATTTAGATTAAATGTATATTCTACATATCTCTCTCTGATTCCACCACAAATTCAAACAAGGTAAGTGGTGTCTTCAGGTTATCAGCAAAAACACTGATTAAATAGTCTAAAAACTAATATCATTTTCAGTGTTCGCATCTTGTCGTGTCAGACAGTCGGGCCTCTTTGTGAGTTTTGCAGCCTGTTTTTTAACTCAATTGACAACCAACTAAAAATGAAGTCCTGAAGTCGCTTTTTGCTTCAGATAGAGCCTTTCTTTTTTACTCAAACACCAATGTGTGTTCACTCGCTGACCCCATGTGAACCAGGACTTTGACTGTCCAGAGTCACAGCACATAGATCCAGATCAGGATGAGCCAGAAGACTCCACCTGCTTCACCTGCGTTTATCAAAAGTTATAGAGAAGATGAAGAAGTTATGTCACCTCATTTGGACCGACCTTCCATAGAGAACTTACAAGGTCTACTTTTGGAGTTAAATGCATTTTGTTTCATTCATTATTGAGTCATGCACCAGAGATCAGCACCCAGTGACAAAAATGAATCAATAATCAATGATCACACATTATCATCAGAATACCTTATCCTCCCCCATGATATATAGTATGTTTAACAGCTATTAGACAGTAAAACAAAAGTATTTATAGGCCATGTGGACACAGTAAGAATGATTGTTATTCCCATGGCAGCGTGATCAGGCTCTGTGAGGATAAAATCACAACATTATTGATCGTCTCATGGACCAGGCTCTGTGTTTACAGTCTGCAGGGCTTCACAACAAGACGCACTTCCAGGGTTTCTGTGCCTGCGCAGGGACGCGGCTCAGAGTAACGAGCTGTTATTGCAGGTTTTTCTCATGTTAATGCCTCCGGTTTGTCAGGCATTAACTAGCAGGGCATGATAATCTATCCGCGGGATCTCCACTGGTACCCTTGATTGCCTCTAGGCCTCCTGCAGGGTGGTGGTGGAGGGGAGTGTGGGGGGCAACAAGAGACCTCATCAGTCTGAAGCTGCAAGTAGAGAAAGGTAACGATACTGTGAGGTGAAATCATAGCTGTGATTAGCCTGTCTGTCAGTGCAAATGTTTAAACTAGAGTCTTGTCTTCTTCTTCTTCGTCTTTTTCTGTTCTTCCAGTTGCACCTCTTAAAGGTGCTGATGGTCTGCTGCCCCCCCCACACACACACACACATCTTGTTTATTGACATGAAGGATGTGAATGGAGACTTTACATGTAGTGGACAGGGTGACGTTTAATCAGATTAGTATGAGTGTGCGTGTGTGAGAGAGAGAGAGAGAGAAAGAGAGAGAGGAGGGGGCTACAGATTGAGGGAGGGTATGTATGCAGGCCGACCTGGGGGATGATGCTCACACACACACACACACACGTCGTGGTGAGAGAGAGAGAGAGAGAGAGGGGCTGACTAACAGTGGAGACTTGGCAGGCGGACGGATCAGTGTGCGTAAAAGTTTTGGAGCTTTAAGACTCGGAGAGGTGCAGCTCACTTTTACTTCACTTCACTTCTCTTCACACCAGACTCACATCCAACCAACCAAACCCGAAGGAGGAGAAGAATCCGGATTAGTTTCCTCCAGGTGCGTTGACCTGTCGCCTCTCCAAACTTTTTTTTGGGATAAACTTTGCGCACACTTTGCAGAGCGGATTTTTGGGGGGAGAAAGAGGCGATGCAGAGCAGGAGGAGGTGCGGACAGCGCAGCGTGTGACCGGCACTCAGAGGGGTGATGTGACCCTGCGTAACCCCCCTCCCTCCACCCCAGACCACCACCACCACCTCTCCAAACACGGCGGCGCGTCCACAGTCCGGGATCCAGCCGGCCATGTCTCTGCCCGGCGGCGCGTCGGATGCTCGTCGGCTCGACCTCACGACGGAGCCGGGGCCGCGGGATTAGCCGGGACCTGGTCCATGCAGTCTGCAGCTGCACCACTCTCTCTCTCTTTTTTCTTGGAGAAGGAGCCACGATGCGGGGCAGTGTGGGCGCACTCATCCAGTCCTGTCTGCTCCTCCTGGTCCGGGCAGACCAGTGGAGGCTGAAGGACTCCACCAGCTGCGAGCTCAACAGGAAAGTAAGTCACCAGGAAAGGAAAAAAGCTTTCATCTTAAGTGTTAAAAGTAAATATATAGTTGTTAAATGCACTTTAATGTCTTATCTGGGACTCTGGAAGCTGCCACACGTGCTTTTATTTTGTAGGAAAGTGTCTGTAAAGGAGCCCTGAAGTGGCATTTCTACTGTTTGACACCTTTTTCTTCATCATTTCACAAAATTTACTCCAACTTCAAACAGATGCATCTCTTTATTGGCTGATATTTACACCTGTTTCACACTTTTTAATGATGAAGGGTTTTATACTGGTCAGATCAACCCTATCCATGACATCTTTCATGAGTTATCTGTTTTTTTTTTTTTTACTTTTATTTAACTTTTTAGTCCATAAAATGTGAAGAAACTATTTGGAAATTACATCAGTTGTCTTCAAATTACATTTTTTTCTAACCACCAGTTCAAAACCCCAAAATTTTAATTAATAATCATATTATAACTTAATAATTATCTAAAAACTGATTCCAGAGAATACAGTTATACAGATGTTAATTATTCATTTTCTTTTTTTGTGTATTGGCTTTGAGTAACATGCAGGTCGTCACACACTGTCCACAGAGGTTTGTGTATTTGGGAAAATACCATCAATTCAAGACTCATTCTGTCCTTTAGTGTTGTATTTTCTTAACCTCCCTTTCATTGGTTGCCTTAATCTCCCTCTGTGTTTAACTTCTCTCACACAGACCACCAAAAAACATTGAGCTCACAGTCTGACAGTCGCTGACGTGCGTATTGCTTGGTTGGCACTCGGCTCCTAAGTGGCCTGTTAATAAGTCATTATCAGTCTGTTAGCGGCCCGTCTAATAAACAGCCCCTTGCAGACAGACTGCTGCTTTTTGCTGCTTGGTGTCAGACAGGCCCGGCGTTGGTTCATGTAAGGTAAAGCATGAAGCGACGTTTGACTTGTTCTTGCGAATCCACCACTCTTCTGTCTGTCAGTTTGTGGATTTCTCTTCCTTTTATATGCCCGTCACTTGGTTCTGACTTGCTTATATTCAGACTGAAATTCGTTTGTTTGCAAAAAATGAAGCAACAACCATTCGAATAATCACATATGGCATGGCAAACATTCACTGGTCCCAACTTCACAAATGAGGAGATCTGCTGCTTCTCAGTGTTTTACATCATAATGAGTCAAATGTTTTTGGGTCTAAAACTGTTGCTGACTAAGAAAACAAGCGATTTCTAGAAAACCTGTCGGGTCCTATAAACTTCTGATGGGTCTTTTAACCTAGCATAATCAACAGATTAATCAATAATGAACATAATCATTTTTTTACAGCCCATCTAATCTTGTTCTCTCTCACCAGCAAACTGACCTAAACTCCTTCCTGTGGACGATCAAGCGGGACCCTCCCTCGTATTTCTATGGTACGATCCACGTCCCCTACACGCGTGTTTGGGACTTCATCCCTGAAAACTCCAAGCAGGCCTTCCAGGACAGCAACATCGTGTACTTCGAGCTGGACCTGACAGACCCGTACACCATATCAGCCCTGACCAGCTGCCAGCTGCTGCCTCAGGGCGAGAACCTGCAGGATGTCCTGCCCAGGGACATCTATCGGAGACTTAAAAGACACCTCGAGTACGTGAAGCTCATGATGCCCTCGTGGATGACGCCGGATCAGAGAGGGAAGGGACTCTACGCGGACTACCTCTTCAACGCCATCGCCGGGAACTGGGAGAGGAAGCGCCCCGTTTGGGTGATGCTGATGGTGAATTCGTTAACTGAGGCAGATATAAAGACGAGAGGGGTGCCGGTGCTGGACTTGTACCTGGCCCAGGAGGCGGAGAGGATGAGGAAGAGGACGGGCGCCGTCGAGAAGGTGGAGGAGCAGTGCCATCCGCTCAACGGGCTCAACTTCTCCCAGGTGAGTTTCAAACTGCACCTATTGACGTTCAAGCTTCGGGTTTGCCTGTTTTTTCTCTTTGCATCATCTTTGCAATGCTTAAAATCTTCTCTGTGTTTCCATAACACCTTCTAGAAAGATTTCAGAAAACAGGAAGTCAGAAATACTTATGGCTGTTTTTTCTTGCAACTTGCTGTAGATGTTTGAGGTGCACAGGCTCTAAAAAATGGAAAAGCTATTCATTTTCATGTGGTTATGCATGAAGCTCAGAGGTTGAAGTCACTGATCATATAGTTCAGTTCACTTCAAAGAGTCTCTGTCTTATGGCTGAGATGGAAACCTCTCAGTCACCAAGGAGCAAAGCTGCTGTAAGCTAATGGTGTATTCAGTAAAATGGTGATTTGGTGTGGTATTTAAGTTTCGAATGTTGTCAAAGATGTGTTCATACTAACTAAGTACTGAAGGCCTCCAGTAAAACTATCACTCTTAAGCATGCTACTTCCTGCATGTGTTTCACAATAAACCCATTTTATTGTAGGCTTTTACTGTGAAACTCCAAGTTCTGACAGTGACATTTGACATTTAGTGAGCCAGTGTGAGCTAATATTTACTTTTTCTTGAACTTGACAAGCTTTGAATGAAATATATTTAATACGTGTTTTAATAAAGCTCGATGAGAAGAAAGAGGACTGATCTTACATCTTATGAACAACAAAGTTTTGGCTGTTAAAATCTGCTAAAATCCCCTTTAGGAGCAACATTGTTTGTTTTTTTGAGAAAAAAAAATGAAGTATTTTGGTGAAGACACGGAAGTATTTAATCCTGTGCAGGTGAAGCCTTCGCCGTGTGGACAAACAAAGGGTGGCGAGTGTGTCACCGGCTCGTTGTTTATCGCAGCAAATACGCTCTGTTTGTGAGGTCTGTGTCTGTACACAACACCAACACTGCTGCAGTGGAAAGTGTGTGTGTGTGTGTTACACATAGCAGGCAGGCTGAATGTTATGGTGTGTTTGTCATTAAGAGGCTGAACACAATTTTCTGAACCTGAGGCTATAATTAGGAAGCCACAAGGATCGTTGGTGTGTGAATGTCTCCATCTTTGAGAAGTGATGTGTAGCCCCACGCGTGTTCGTTTGTTTACACATATCTTAATCACTTCCACGCTGGGAGGGTGATCGATTTTACAGACTTCTGCTATCAGACTGAAACTTTTGGTAAAAGTGGAAGAAAATATGGCTTAGTGCATCCCTATTTTGTTCCACAGAGCAACACATCCTTGTTTTCTGAACCGCAAGTACTTCCTCTTTCTGAACGCTACATCCAGTCAAATGATTCGTAACGCAGCTGGTCGGTTTCCCCGTCGTTTCAATAAACTCAATGTCAGATCTACTTTGCCGAAGAGGGCTCACACCTTTTGAAATACGCCAGCTCAAGAGACTGCGATGTGTACTCCCGATGACAAAGAGCAGGCGCGTAGATTCAGATTCACTATTTATTTTACAAAAGGGGCCTGTAGTTTTATCTTTTCCTCTTTTTTTCCCGAAGCTGCTCTGAAGGGGAGAAAGGTGCGGTGTTAACAATCAGCTGTGCAAACATTTGGCCGTGCTCCGCCACCTTTTTGTTATTAAAAAAAAAAAAAGGATCCTAATGACTCAAGTCTGAAATCACAAGAAAAGAAAAAAGAGGCACCTTGTTCCTCAGACCAGCTCACTTAAGTCCCCCCCGTCTGCCTGTCTGTCTGTCTCTCCGTGCCCCCTCCGTAATCCCCTCTGCATTACAAACATCTCTCAAAGGCAGCAGTCGCTATGAAATCATGTCGCGTATTATTGAGGAATTTCTGCTAATGCTGGTCAGGAGCTAAGGGGATTACACTTGACCACTTACCCTAACACCCAGAAGCTTAAAGTGTTGTTATTTTAAAGCAGGTTTTACTTGACGGCCCCCTCAGACTCAAAAGTCTCGGCCCAAACCACCCAGCTCCGCTTTTTATTAGCATTTTCGCAGCTGTGGAGGAAAAATGGGGGACGTCAATTATCATGCAGCATATATAAATAGTTAAAATGGCCGATGATCACTTGTTTGCATAGGCAGTTAAATGGAATAAATGTCCAATAGTAATATTTATGTCCTGGAAGAAGATGGAAGATTTTTTAAGATGATTAAATTCAGCTTGAGCCATAACAATGATTTGTCGGATCCTCATTATGGCTCATCTTTGCCAAATTATGATTTTGTGTTATTTCACAGCATTTGTAGTGCTGTTCTTTGGCCGTCAGCAGAAATATTACACCGGTCGACCTTCTCCCGATCAGCGTTCTCTGGTTAGTTTGCAAATAATGACGTTTTTTATCAGAAGAAAAGGCAGGAGATGTTGTTAAACTTCTCCAAAACCTCTGCAAAAGGGATGACTCGAGCGTCTGACCTTTACATGTCTGGCCAGAGTTTCCTTCATTGGTTTCTTTCCTTCTTAGATTCATGCTTGAAGCGAAGGTTAACAGGAATCCTGATGGTGATGATGATCTATATGATTCTGTTTGTAGTATAGCATCGTACTCCAACTTTTTCTGTCATGTAGACACGGGGATGGAGAAAGAAAGTGGGTTGCTGAAATTGGGTTTGTCAACAGTGCCACGAAAAGAGAGAAAACCTCCCATCATCACAGCTTTCATCGAATTAGGCCCACAGAGCCTCCAGAACAATGAATCCCAGTGTCCCAGAAACGACCCCGACCCCGACGCTGCACCAACACAGCGCACAGCTTGGCACTCCATAATTTCCACACTCGGCTGCAATCTAATCAACAGCAGCTCGACGGACGCCTTAATGCCGCTGGCTTGAAGCAGCCCGCGTAATATTTCAGTAAACTTTTTTTTTCCTTTCACAGTTTTGCAGCGTAGTTGAAAAGGGCAATTCCATTTAAAGCCTTTTAGCTGGCTGTGAGATGTCCAGATAGAGCGTGATGAGTGAGATACACGGCGGAGAAACAATGCCGCCGCCTCGGCCGCCATTCTTGACTGAAAGCACTGTTTAATCAGGCCGCAGCTCGAGAACCATATTTACGGTCTGTAATAGTCTCTGTAATGTTTTCACTGGCCATTTACATCTGGCATGAAGCGGACCTTAAAGGAAAAGGGAGAGGCAAATGGAAAATGAAATATTTCATGTTTCATCTTTGTTAAAGGAAACCGCAGAACAACATCCTACCTGCTTACTTACGTTCAATAGTTCAGATATTGACATGTGGTTATGACAGAAATAAATTTTTGTGGATTTCTGACCAGAGCGGATGCAGAAACACATCCCCTGTGTGCAGCTGATTGGAGGAACGTGCCCTTTTACTGATTTCCATGCTGGAAAATCACGGTGGCTTTTCTGGAATCCCAAAATCTAGTTCTGAAGAAGTTTGAGGTGAGAACAGGCCTCGCGATCACGCTTCATTTAACCTCTGCGGAGTTTTCGAGAGGTGCTGAATCACACCACCATCTGCTGTCTCGAGCCAGGCTGCTCTTAATCTCGCTGAGGCGCCGGAGAAAGTGAAAGTGGAGGAGTTAGAGCCACCGAGGCTGCGAGTCCAGCATGTCAAATACACTTCGGCTCCATTCAGACTCCTGGAGAAAAATTTTGTCCAGCTTCTGATTATCAAGAAGTCCGTTCGGCGTCTGACCTGAGATTCTTCTTTCTCATGAGCACCTGATTGTGATTCATCAGGCTGTTTCATTTTTCCTCAGAAGGTTTTCCCTTTTCCTAACATTGTGACACGAAGCTCTGAACAATTACTGCAAAGCAAACACCTGCTGAGTGAATCTGACCCGTCACATTGCATTACATCGCTCATTCAATACGTGGCCTTCACTATTTTTGAAGCACAATAAGTTTAATATTATGTTTAATAAATGTGCAATAATTTCCTCCTATGCAGATATCTGTTTCTTTTTGTCATTATAGTGTCTATTAAAGAGAAGTGCCTGTAAAATATATAAAATATCTTTATAAATATTTTATAAATATTCAGTGTGTTCACCTTCATATCGATTCTTCAGATGCATTCATAGAAAGATTAGCTCTGGTTCCTTTTAAATGCTCAGTTCTGGCTTTGGACAGCTGTTTTAAAGTGCTTAACATCTACAAGATTTAGATTATAAGATAACTTAATGCATTTTAAAAACAGGGCGGCTTTTTATCTCATCTCACAACCGATGTGTCCATTTTTGAGTTTGCCTGCCATTATAAATTAAGCCCATTGAGCTCATTATTTTCAAAACACAATGAATTATACTTTCTTTACCCAGCTCTCTAATCTGGCCAAGCATGACTGCTCTTATTCTTGCACGGCGCCCCTCGTCTTTTGAAGAGCGGGCTCGGCCTTGCCCATTACACTAAGTGAGTGAGCTTGTTGAGGACAACAATGGTCGCATGAAGGCCGGCTTTCTCTGTCACTGTTGTTGGAAACCCGCGGGACATTCCACACCTCAGTGGAGCAGACCTGCTAATGAAAGTCTTGTTTCTTTCCTCCCATCACTGGGAGTAATGGTGCATGGAGAGGGCGATGAATGCAGGTCTCAGTGTACGTCTCTGAGAACGGGGCAGGAATGTTTGAAGCCCATTTGGTTCATTCATGACGAGGAGGGACTGGAACAAGGAGGGCCGAGATGCAGACTAAGATCAGTGGAGGAGCCATTAAGGGAGGAAGGCGTGACTCGGGCTCCATTAAAGGTATCATGACGTTACCACTGTTTGACAACCTTGTAACTTCGCTTGCAGTGGTTTCTTTTCACTTGAAGTGACGGGCCGCGGGGTCTCTGGATCTGCTGGGTTTCCACGAGGCGAAGGTCTGATGAAATCCAAACAAAACCCGCTTTTATAACCCGAGTGTAGTGCAGAGTCGTCAGCCTGAAAATAAAGTTGTTTTCTCATTTTAACGGAGCCGTTTCAGTCCCTCTTACATTACGGAGGAGAAACATATATGAGAAAGATATTTCAGTAAGAAAAACCAAACACAACTTCTGCCCCACCTGAATCTGAGCAGGAACCAAACTCAGTAGATATTTTAACCCAATTATCATCTGTTCCATCTGTAATTTAGACATTTCCATACCGGATTTCAGAAAAACAATCCTCCTTAAATGTGGATAAGGATATCAAAGAGATTGGCTTCATCCTTCTTCACTTCAAATCTCCTTACATAACGGGTTTTGGGATTAAAGGGTTTAGTTACTGTTTATTTTTAACAGATCATCTCGAATCATTGGTCCAGAAGTTCTCTCTGCACACAAGGAGCGAAGTTTGTTCTCTGTCCTTTCTTGGTTAGTGGACTTAACGTTAACACTGAATGCATCAAAGTACAGTTTGGTCTTGAGATGTCTCGTATCGTAAATGAGATTTGAGTGCTCACTCGCCACCAAAACGCACTGTCAGAGAGAGCATCTCAAAACTCCCACACCCCGCGTCGTCCCGATCCAAACGAATGCTAAGTGTGCCGGTGATTCAGATTATATGAAAAGTGAAGCTGGACAGTATAATGGCCGTCCTCATTTTCCAGCCCGGTTTGGGCAACGCTTTGAGAAAACTGCCACTGATTTTCAGAGTTTGCCCACAGAGGAAAATCTGTCTCAATCCCGTCGGTAATGAGATGAGATGGCAAAATGAGAAAGATGATGATAATGATGATGAGTTGGGCTGGGAATTCTTCGGAAATCTTAAGATTTGATTCAAGTTGTAATTAACTTCAGAGTTGATTCTTGTTTCAAAACCTGATTCTGGATTGAATACACAGAAAGGAGTGCACTCTTTTCAGGCTCTTACTGCCCAGAGATGCATGAACATGAAACACAGCCGGCAGCCAACTGATGATGATGAAGGAAGCTAAGCAAACAGGAAAATACAAAGAAAAGTGTGAGACTGCAGCTTTTTTAATATAAAAAGTTTAAAAAGTTCTTCTGTTTGGATGAAGATAATGAAATAAAACGTCTAATTTACTGACCAAGGTCAATGTTTTTCACAAAAACTGAAGTTGGACTGTGGCTGTGAGTTTTGTAAATTGCTGAGGTGAGAGTTGGTGAGCTGGTTTTGTTTGTCAGTGCTGGAGTTTGGTGCACCGCTCCCCTAACGTTAGCTGGTTTTTGAGTGATGGACGCACACATAATCCACAAAACACCTCACCACTGTCATGATGCAAAGATAATTATTAAGTTATTAAATCAAAAATGTGCCCAAAACACTTGCCTGTGCACATCGTTTCTAGCATGACTCTTAAATAGTTATACTCAAAATAGTTCATTTTGGGAAAGTCTTTCATTGCCTGTATGATAAATATAAATCTGCTGCTGAGATTAGCACAAAAACTGGAAACAAAGCTCTATGATTAACATGTGAAATGGTAAAAATGATATTGCATTTGTTTAATCTGTGCAAAAATCTGTAGAATGGGTAAAAATGTCAATATGTGGTTTTACAGGGGGGTTTGAGCGGGACTATTTTTTTGGCCAGGTTACTTTCCGTAGTCATTCCTATAGGATTTCTCTGGATGTTTCTCCCTGTTTCCAGGATTTTTTGCTGTCTCTGAGCTGTAGTTTTATATTTAATGTACATATATAAACTAAGAGTGGTATCAATCTTCCTATTTAATTCTTGGCAAGAAAGAAAATAACTGTTTCCCAAAATGTCACTGTTTCATAAAAAAACCCCTCTGAATGAATAGTTTTGGTCGCTGCACATACTGGCTGTATGTGTGTGTGTGTAACAGAGAGAGAGAACATATGCTGGCGCGATGACAGTATTACACAGTGATACACGGGCAGCAAATGTGATTAAATCTCATTGGTCCCGTCGCAAAGAACCACAGCTATCCGGCCAATTGATTCAGCGATCACCAGAAAACGGCCTGCAGTGATGAAACGTATACGTGAACTCACATGGGCGGACGCGGCCAAGGAAACGACAAGAACAGGCATGAATCTTAACCTGCGCTCGAATTTATTAAACTCATTAAGGCATCTCGAGTTTAATTCTCTGCCAGACGATTGTCCCGGCTTAAAGAATATTCATTTGTTATTTCCAGAAATGATGAATCGTGTGGACGTTTTTAAACAAGTGATGAAAGAGTTATTCCAAGTAAATGTCATCGCATGAGATATAACAGGAAACAGGCAATGTAATTTTGTCAAACCAGAAAAAAAATTTGCGCAGAGAGACAGATTATAGTGAAATATGTTAACATACACTTAAACACACACCCCCACTCGAAGATAAATAAACCCACAAGCGGCTCACTTTTTGCAATAAAGCTGCAAATTTATTCTCACTCATATTGGAGGAGGAGGTTTGTATTATTTGCGCTCAACGGTGGATGATGTTACTTAACATGAAAAGTATGTTTGTTTCATAAATGTTGTCCCCAAAACAGTTTGCAGCTGATGATTTTACTTCGCTGCACTTTGATCAATGGGAGTAAACTTCCCATGTTTAGTTGCAGCGCGTATGTGTATTTGTCCGTGTAATTGCTTGCATCTGTTTATTGTTGTTTGTGTCTGTGTTTATATGAAGGTTTTGTGCCCACATGTGCGTTTCTGCGCATGTTTGCAAGAGTTGATGTTTGTGTATGAATGAGTATGTGTGTGTACAGCTCTGTGCTTGAATTTCCAACGTGTCCTCACGGCTTCCTTTGAGTCGCTGGTTTCATGTGGCACTGAGGTGCTTGATTTCCTCCCCGCTGTTGACCAAACACTTCCATATTAGATGTCTGACATTCCCTCAGACATTATCTGTCCATCTGTCTGGATACGTGACACCGGAGGCGAAGACGCAGAGCTCCTCTCACCTTCAAAACAGCTTTTGATTGACAGAAATCGGAGCGTAACGTCTGTCAACAAGTCATCTTGAAGAAAAGCTACTGAACAAAGAAGTCATCAGTGTGATGAGTTTGTTAATCTGAACATTTTGGCCTCTTTAAGACACAACAAAGACCCTTCAACAGTCTCTTTTCATGTAATTATGAGCTAATCCCCTCTTTGCTGCTGTCATATAAAGGTAGTATAATTGCGTACATTTTCCATGCGTGTGTAAGTCCATCCCTTTGCAACGTCTTGTTTTTTTGATTGAAAGCGGATCGGATGCAGCTGGATGGTGCTGACCCCATGCCAAGAAAAAGAGCTCAGATCCTTGAAAGCATATACAGTAATACACTCCAGCGCAGGAGAGCCTGACTTCTGGAGACCGCTGCAGGCTTTTCCTGGTCGTGTAATGCAGGCTTCTGCAGCTCAAAGGGGGATTTAATAGCTTGTCTCTCCGACTTAAGACCGAGTCATGAAAGCCTGCGCAGGCTGAAGAGCTTCGTAGCACGTTAACGTCTGATACCTCCAAATAATCTGCTGCGCCTGTTGCTTAATTCTTATTAGTGTCATTTATCTGCTCTTTTGGAAGGACATAAAAACCTGCATATTGAGGCCTTAACAGCCATTTTGCAGTAAATAACATTGGCGTCTTCACATAATTTTACATGCATATATTTATTTATACATGGACCTGTCTAATCATCATACCCAGTTAATATTTTGCATCAGATACTGTGTCAATTGTTTTTAATGTGCATTACTGTAAATGCTCAGTGTGTTAAAGTAGCCTGATTGTGATCACACAAAATGAAACTCCCAGT
Organism: Scortum barcoo; assembly: GCA_023238725.1. NCBI lineage: Eukaryota > Metazoa > Chordata > Actinopteri > Centrarchiformes > Terapontidae > Scortum > Scortum barcoo. The sequence continues at coordinate 20,379,497 of CM041545.1, forward strand.
AACGCTTCGGTCAGCCAAGTGGCTCCAAGGTAACACTCGAGCCGTGCACAATTACAATTACAATTAATTAATCAATGACTCGATCTGCTCCAAAGATGAATGTATAATAACTCAAGTAAAACGAGTAAAAAAAAACCCTGAATGTAATTGCAGATGAAATAACAGATTTCTCTGCCACTGCTGTGTTTTAGCAGGCGGTTTTCCATCTGCCGTTCCAGCATGTGATTGTGAAACCTCGCAGACGGCAAACAGCCCAGGGAAAAAACGCCGGGCTGCGTTTGTGATTCTGCTATCTCGCCGCCTTAATTTAAGTAAGAAAAGCTCGGCATCTACAAATGTACTTAACGCTCACTAACAGCGGCCTTCCCCTATTTAAAGCTAATGTAAGTTATACGTAAGGGCCATTAGTCATTACGATGCTAATTTTAATTTGTTTGCTGCCCATCATTCCCTCTATTGTTGTGCAAGTTAAGATTATTCTGCAGGCTTAATGTGGCCAAGACCCCAGTGTCATTGTTATGACTAAGCTCCGACCAATCAGCACAAAATTAGCATGTGGCTGATATAAATTAAGCACACACATGCTCTTTTTAGGGAGAAAGTACTTACATTAGTTCCTTTGTATAACACAACTTGTATTTGCATAAATAATAAATATATGTTAAGCTACAGTATCATCATCCAGCAGTAGGGTTGTTTTAATCAACAGCCTCTGCGTCAGGTCAGCAGATGTCTCCTGTTACGTCCAAACGCTGCAGATTTGAGTTAAAACTGCCACTCAAAACGCTTGTAAAACATCTTGTGTGGAGTTCACATTGTTTTAACACGTCTTAACCAACACAAGGCAGAGCTTATAGTGATGTTTGATGTGAAGTTCGGGCTGTACTGTGGGAAATCTCATGCTATGATTTCCATTTTTTTAACATGAATGACACAGATTCTATCCATTTTTACATTAATGCAATACTTTCTTGAGCTTTTAATCTCAAAGTTGTTAATTAAACTTACATATAACTTCAGTATTTACTCGACTGATGGCTTATTTAGCATTTTCTGGGATGCTTTTGTGTGGACGAAGTGTTAAAGGCTCTCACAGCAATGGGACACTTTGACCTAAAACTCCTGTTTTTCTGTAACAGTGGATTTGGACCGTACCGTTGCATTAGAACAATGCAGAGGTGTTACCCATGCGTGAAAAGAAACGTGTGGCTGCATGCTATCAGACAAAAGGTGGCTGCGGATATGATGGCTATCAGATAAGAGTAATGATCTTCTCGACGTGCGGATACACATCAGCAGTTAAAAAGCTTAATGCCTCCATTCACAGTCTGATGTTAAGTGAATCAGACGACTGTGATCTTATCTCCTCTGCTGCAGCGACCTCCGAGCAGACGTGCATCAGACAACTTCAACTTACTTTCACGTAGTCAGCCTTTAATTTCAGTTTTAATTAAAATGCAAAGAAATGGCAATAACAACGGTACTTTTTTAAGACAGAGGTTTAGCTTTCAAATAAGTGTCAACGCCACAGTAAACGCTGGTCTGCTCACGCTTTCTCTGCACTGGCCAGGTCTGCAGCGGGTCTGAATTCAATCAAGCTTCTCCACCGCCGGCAGGTAGAAATGAGCCAAACCTGGCTGGAAGTCTGCCGAGCAAACGCGAAGCCAGAGCTGTCCAAAAGCTCCAGCACAGAGGATTAATGGTTTCTGTTTAGAGTTTAGTTTAGAGTGTCACCTGGATTTGTGGAAAAGTTTTGTGCAAAAAGCAGCCACTTTGTCATTTGGGATTATTTTATTAAATGAGAATTCAAGCATTAATTTTTCTGCTATTACCTTTGAGGTAGCTGTATATTTGCAAAAAAATGTGATGTGAAAAATATCATAGTAATGTAAAAATTCTATGAAACGTATGGAAAAGCGTGTCCACAGTAAAACAAGTCTGATTCCACATAAATACAGAGATGCTAATAAAACATATTTAAGAGTTGAGCTGCAGTCAGAGGGACCACATCTTTTTTTTTTTTAGCTGACCTGACCATGAATCCACTTGTGTCTCTCTGGCTCCTCTCCACATTTTTGGTGGCTTGAGTGGAATTTCACAGGTGAGCACCACACAGGAGGGTTTTGTGAGGCTTGGCCGCTCTCCACAAGACGCGCTGACCAGACCAGATTTGGACTCAAATCGCAAATATATCTTGACACTGTTACATCGATTCGCACATACAGGGAGGAAAGTAAAAACGGGTTGTCTCGAACGTCAGTGGGAATGTCTGCCAGCTGAGTGGATTTTTCTACCAATACTGCGAAGTCGCTCTCTGACATTCATGTGATTGCTTGTCTGCAACTTGTCGAGTTAGTGCTTAACATTTTTTTCTCAAGCATGGAAAACAAAATTTTGGGGTGCAAGCAAAAGTGACTGCAAACTTTGACACACAAATTTACTCTGTTGACTAATAGCAACCCATCATGACAGCGCTGACCTTTAAGGGGACGGAGGCCCGGAGAGTGCAAAATAGAAGAAGCTATCGTGGCTGATTTGCATCGGTTGTCCTGGATGTGGACGTGTAGTGCATCGTGGTGGACAGTTTTCCTGCCTGGTGCTCATCATTGTACCAGATGCTCCACAACTGTTGGATTTTCAGGCTGATGTTGTGTTATCTTCCTGGCAGATGATAATTTAGTGATCAGCTTTTTTACTTCACTATCCACTAACTGATAAATTAATCGAAGTAAGTGTTGAATATCATCATACATCCATTTTGCACAGAATGGAGGCTAATCTAAGACTGACTGATCTTTTCCTGAACTCTGTATCAGAGAACAGATATGAGTGTACCCGTATTTGCCACCTTTGCAAAACAGTAGTATTAATTTGTGGTTTTAATGTTACACAGTCCACACACTGTTTTCCCTCCAGCGTGTGAAAAACTGGTGAAAACAGCCAGTAGTCATCGTACTTCCAGATAAGATCTTCTTGGTGGAAGGCATTTCATTTTGATTAATAGTTGTTGCTTCTTGGATGAGTGACAGATATTGGTCTGAACACAACTGGAAATGTGATGGTCCGCTGCTCCGACTTGTTTTGCGTCCGTAAAGGAGAGAAAGGGGAGAGATGTTGTATAAACCTGTGGTGTGTGGTTGTGTTTCAGTGCGTGGTGTATTTCTGCCTGCCTGTCCGTCCTCTCTCTGCTACCGCATGTGTGTGCGTTTGTATGGTAAGTTTCCTGTGAAGCAAGGAGAAAATAAAGTTCAGAGACACTTATATTTCTTTTGTTGCACACTACACATATACACACCATGTTACACTACATGAAACATGCAAAAAAGGTTTCAAAAAGAAAATTACTGCTATTAAAACACACTGCTGGCACAATGAAATCATGAAAACCAAACAGCTTGAATCAGTATCTGCAGAGATAAAAGTGATGATGGTGCAGGAACACACACATGCACACTTACAAACACAGATACACACTCGAGAGCACATGGAGGTGTGTATGTAAGCTGTTACATGCACACATGCTTTTAAGCACTCATGCAAACGTCCACACACATCAGACCAGCACATACATAAACATGTGTATCAGATTCCTCCCACCACCCAGAGTCAGTCCCGGGCTCTGGATGAAGCTTTTCTTTTTTTTTTCTACCCAGAGACTGTTTGTGTTTTGGGGGTTTTGTCTGCCTGCGGTGGCTGAGATCATAAAACCTGTGAGGGCTTCACAGCAACGCCACTGTTTGGCCTCCCGGCTCATTTCACCGCTCCGCGTGTCGGCCCTCTATGGGTTTTGATCCCTTTACGAAAGGTTTTGACAGCCTCGGTGTGACTTTCATTGCTTTGGACGCCATTCTGGGTATGGCTTTTTAGCCACGTTAGCAATGTTGGTCCCAAATTTAATGATCTCATCACCTTTTTGATGGATTGGTACAAAATGTGATGCAGACATTCGTTGCCCCCAGAGGATAAATAATAATAAATTTGATGAGCTTACTTGACCTGTAGTGCCATTTTAAGGTTGAAACTTTGTCCCCTACTTTGATTCATGCCTAAATACTTTTTGTTAGGAAGCAAACACACTAAACCAAACTGATGCACACTGTAAAACACTGCTGCCAACAAGAGACTCTTAATCCTGTAACTCACTGAAAACCTGAGTGATCTTACCTGTCCAGGGTCACATGGGGCGCTCTAAAACTTTCATTTTCCCGTTGATGCAATCACATTTATTGTCATGGAGGTCAGTCATACGAAGTGTAACGCTAATCAGCAGGAATGTTCAGCTATAAAAGAGCTCAGGACAGTCGGCACTTTGATACCTGAGTTTTCAGTGCAACTCTGGACAACGAAAAAAAGAAGCTGAATCGGCCTAAACTGCAGCTGCATCACTCATAAAAACAGCATGATCCGTCTCTTTTGAAAAGCAAAACAGAGACTTTTAAGAGCTTTAAAGTAATCAAGGGATTAAACAATAAAAGTCAGATAATTAACTGACACAATAAGTGTTTATTTTTTAAAAATCCTTTATACATACTTTAAACAGGAATTGCGAAACCTTCTCTTGTTACAGCTTCTCTGATGTGAGATTTTGCTGCTTTTATATCCTTTTAAATCAAATATCTTTAGGTTTTGCAGGGTTGTTGGTTGGAAAAAATATATAAATGTGATTGATCAGTTCAAAATTAGGAATCGTTTCATGGGCAAATATGTTGAATGAAGTTTTACTGAGCATGTGTCACCATAGAGACACTACAGATACGAATCCATTGGTTTGAATCCCACAGGACTTTGCAGCTGTGTCCCCAAATCGTGATCTAAAATCAGACGCAAACCACTTTCTGTCCCCTCTATCTCCGTGTGTGTCTTTCCCTCGCCGCCTCTCTTCCCACAGCTCTTCTTCCCCCGATCTAAAATTGGCTCCTCGTAGCGCTTCGCGTCTTTACGACAGTCGCTATTTTAGTCCGTAACCTCACATGACAGCGGCGAACGCAAAAGGGACACTTTCCTGAAAACCGAACTCCCAACACATTTGGGATGTTTGGATGTTTTTCATTGTTCGCTGGCTGTTTATAAGTCTGTGGTTGTGATGCTGTGGGCCGCGGCGAACGTCTGCACAACAACAACAACAACCATCTCAATCTTCCCTCTGTCTCTCTCTCGCTGTCTGTCCACCTTTGTCTCTTCATTGCTTTGTCATTTTTCCTTTTCTTCTCTCTCTCTTTCCTCCCACTGTCTGTCTTCTGTTTATCTCCCACAATCCCCTTTGTCTCCTTTATTGATCAGTCTTTTGCCACAACAGACAGATGAATTTCTCAGATGGTTTGGACGCTAGGTCCTGTTTTCCATGACATAGACCCGCTCTGTGTGTGTGTGTGAGTGAGGTTTACCGGCGATGGCGCTAAAGGTCGAGGTCGATCACGTCGAGCTCTGAGTCTGTATTTTTCTGCGTAGAACGAGACGATTGATGCAAGCTGACGGAAAGTGTTGACATGCATATTAATGTGAATGTGCTGGTGTGTGTGCTGGTGCGTGTGTGTGCGCGCGGCCTGTTCAGACGGGTCTGCCAGCGGTGCTCCGGTTCTGGTTCTGAGTCCCTCGCCAGCGGTTTAAGGGAACTGCAGATACTCGTAAATAGCGCTGTGTGGGTTTTTGATTCCCGCTGTCTCTCTATCGGACTTCTGCAGAGTCAAAAGTTGGCGATTTCTTCCCGTCGCTGCTGTCTGCTGCTTTTATCGTCCGCTGCCGAGAACACGTTGTCTGAACAATCATCCTGCACCGCGGGAGATTTGGTGGGTTTAAACCGAAGGGCGGCGTTCTGTAAAAGAGCTGTGTCAATTTAAAAACAGGTCTTCAGATGAGTTATAACCCTGAAACCTTGTTGTGGCATCGTGCTGTGAGTCCTGAGCTGCAGCTGCACCATCAAATCAACCTAAAACATTTACTACTTCAACAAACATTATGTAATAAAAAGCTACCAGTGCAAATGCATTGGATTTATGCTTTAATTCGAATAGTTCAACACCTTTCAAACTTCCAAGCATGTCCACAAAAACCACACATTTCCTACATGTGAACTTTTCTTAAGCACGTAAGTTTTTAGCTTGCTGCCATTTTCAACTAATTCAAAGGCGTTTCAAATGTTTTTATCAACTTATCAATTCTGAAAATGCTACAAACATCTCCTACACACAGGGCTTTTAATTTGAAGACACATGTCCAAACTGTTGACTGCTAAAGCAAGTGTTTTTCACCAGCTCAATAAAATGGAAATTAAGTAAAAGGAACAAAATCTGGGTTGGGAAAATGGAGTGGTAGGGAAAAACATCTTAAAAATATTAGAAGAATGAAGTTCAATTCTCTGTTGTACTAAACAGGCCAGAAAAGAGTGAGCATTTCGCTGTCAAAGCAACCTGTTTTATAAGAACATTTTTATTTTTTCCATCAAAATATCTTTTTTCTTGAAATCTCAGAGGTTTTTCTTCTAACAGCAGCTCTAATACTCACAGTAGGAAGTCCTTTAGTGACCTGAACAGTCTTGATGAGGTTGGAGAGGTCGAACTGTGTGACATCACCAGAAGTTGTGTGTACATGTATGTCTATATGTGTGTGTATGTGCGTGTGTTTGTGCTTCGTCCTGTCCTGCATTATGAAGCGAAACAAAAGAGTTTAAGTTGGCTGCTGAGGGATTGAAATAGAGTCTCTAACTCTATATTTTTGTCTGTTTATGGGAGTTTGTGTGACCAAAACAATAGAAAACTGATGAGTCAACAAACTGAGGTTAACGTACAGTAAAGTGATATCGGTAAAGTGATATGATTGATACTGTTGATACTTTACATTAAAACAGGAAATCTTGAATGTAGTTACTCTTCTCTGTTTTCATGATAACACACAATGTGAGCCCCCTGGATGGTCAGTGTGTGTGTGTGTGTGTCCACGCTAAGTGCTCGCAGCTGCATTGGTCTGAATCTCTGCGTGAAACAGCTCGGTGGTGTTGTTCTTGACTTGCGCTGTCCTGAAGATTAACTGTGCTCCCTCCAGCCGACAGACAAGTCGCAGAGATTGATGGATGTTTTCCTTGCGGCCTCGCCGTGTTTTCGAGACCCGCGTGTTGTTTCTCAGCGCGCTGATGGACTGAGTGCTGCTCTGTGGGGCTGCGTGTGTGTGTGTTAGTGTGTGTGTGAAAGAGAGAAAGGAAGAGTGACAGACAGAGGCAGGGGAGTGTATGAACAGTAGATGTATTAGGTTTGCCAAATCTCACAAACACCTCTCTCCTGTGTGGTCAGAGAGTGTGTGATTACAGGTGCCACCATAGTGTGTGTGTGTGTGTGTGTGTGTGTGTTTTAGGATTATTTTCATACTTACATAACAATGAGGGAATTCAGTTTTGCATGCTGTGAGGCTTAAAACAGTCACATTTTTATGCTTTTTTTTTCGATCTATGATCAGCTGATTCTTTTTACTGAGAGTTGTTTTAGAAGTGGACGAAGCTTAAATATAGTATTTGAAAGTCTATTGAATCACAGTAATCAAATCAAAATGTCCAGAAATTCAATTTACTATGATGTGAAACAGCAAATCCTCCCTTTTTAGAAGCTGGAAACATCACATAATTGATTATTGGACCTGATGGAAATTCATTTATTCATTCAGCTGGCTAATCAAAGACTGTGGATGAACTTTTTGTTTCGCACAATTTTCATTCATTTTATCATCCAGTGTTTTCTCACGATAGATGTGAACAAGTATTGTATGTGTGTGTGTGTGTGTGTGTGTGTGTGTGTGTGTTGGGACTCATGTACAGCTTGTTCAGGGCGAAGTGAAGCAGGATAGAGTGGGGGGTTTGAGAAGTTGACATTTCAATCACCACAATCCCCTGTGCACACACACACACACACACACACACACACACACTCTCTCTCTCTCTCTCTCTCTCTCTCTCTCTCTCACTCACACACACACACATCTCTCTCTCTCTCTCACACTCACACACACACACACACACACACACACACAGACCTCCAGCCATTTGGTTTGAGTCTGATTCCTTGTGACAGCCTAAATATTTGGCTGCGTCCGGGCACCAAGGTAAATGCACCCCACAAGAATGTTTTTACAGGGCGAGAGAGGGAGAGAGAGGAGGAGAGGAGAGAGAGAGAGAGAGAGAGAGAGCTTTGGACAGAGATAAAGAGAGAGAAACAGAGAGCACATGGAAAGAAAGAAAGAAAAAGAGAAAGAGAAGGAGAACTGTATCCTCGGCTTCACAGAAATATAACGTGTGTGTCGGCCGGCCGTCGTTGTGATCCAAGTGGATCAAATGTTCATCATAAGAGTTTAAAAAGTTTGATAAATTCTCACCAAACTGTCATTTTTCATGTGATGAGAGTATTTTCTATCATTGCAAACTGATTATCTTTGGGATTTGGACTTTAGATCAGCTGAAACAAGCAATATAAAGAGGTCACGGCGGGATATGTCGACGCCAATTTCTTAAACAGATTGAAATATTTGCTGAATTATCAGGACCGACAGATGAAAATATTCAGTGGCTGCAGCTTCATGTCAGTGCCATTGTAAAGCTGACTGTCCATTTAAACATGTTCTCTCCAATGAAAACTTTTTTTTTCATGGAGAGAGAAACTTTCTGTTTGCACACAGATTTCAGCTGTCTGGCTCCGTGAGAGAGTTTTTCATGTCAGCATTCATTGATTGAACTGCTCGAGATCAAAAGGAACGGGGTATATATTGGTTATACCGAAGGATGGATTTTCCTTTCAAAAAAAGACGGGGAAAACCAATTTTTGGTCATCATTATTGTCAAGGAAGGCCCGGGGATTTTTTCCCTGTGTGGTTTGGCAAAGAGACTCGCATCTTCCCTTTTGTCTTTTTCTCACTGCGTTGGAAATGTAGGCCCCATATTTCCTCGCTTTTTCTGTCTCAGATTGGAAAATTATTGAAGCTACCATCAAAGGTCTGCTCTGTGCTGCAGTAATCCATAATGATGAGACATTTAAACACACATAGACACACGTTCATGTACACACAAACACACTGAAAAATAATCTTGTACAGGTGTATACACACTTACATGCACGAAAGACACACACACACACACGCAGAGAGGAGGTCATGAGTGACCCGAGGAATGCAGAGGTCAAATCTTTAAAGACCTGGCTGATAGAGGGGATGTATAGGATCAAAGGGGAGGGAGAGATGGATGGAGGGAGGAGAGGGAGGGAGGGAATGTACAGGATCAAAGGGGAGAGAAAGGGAGGACTGAAATGATGGGAGGATGAATGGAGGAGTGAGAGTGTTGGGAGGGGGGAGAAAAGAGTGAAAATGTTATCAAAGGGAGGTGGAAGGAGGGAGAGAAAAAGGGGGAGGCAGATGTAGGATAGAGAGATGAAATGTAAAAACAATATAGATAAGTTAAAGTGGCAGGTGTGTGTGTGTTTTCAGTCTGAAAGTAAAAGTGTGCAATGGTGAAAGATTTATGTGCGTGCAGATGTGTGTGTGTGTGAACGGGGAGTGTCAAGTGAATACCTGCTGAAGGAGGCTGTGAGCATTTTTTTTTTTTTTTTGCAGCTGCAGTACCCATTAGCCGCTCTCCACGGCCGTTTCTTTATGAATGCGGATAAATGTGAAAATAAATCTTTCTAAATCCCCCCCTGGCCACAAGAAGCAGCATTTTCCACCATCGAAAAGAAGTTTTTGGACTCGCAGAAACATTCATGATGTGGGAAACTCTAATCACTGGATTGTTAAAGAAATAAAGAAACCTTTAAAAAACTAAAAAAGTCGAATGATCTTCTGCTTCACTTATGTTAACTGAATTTTGAACTTTAAACCACTTGTTGGCTTCAAATGTGATGTTGGAGCTCTCTTCCTTGAGATGATGGCTGCTGTAGCTTTCCAACGCTCACACAATGTCATGGTGACAGAAAAAAACTGTCAAAATGCATCAGCATATCGACAGAAACCACTTGTGCAGCATAATCAGTGTCTCCACTGTTTATCTGCACTGCAAACCAGAGCTCACCACAGCTGCTGTCCTCAGATACTCAGAAGAAAATTAATTTAAGAAATAGCAGAGCAGCCACAAGGAAGCATGTTAGCGGCCACCAGCAGGTGTAGCTTTTAATGTGATTTTGCACCTACGTGTGCAGTTTTCTGATAATGTGAACAGCGACAAAATCAGCTCATTTGTCAGAAGTGGCCGTCCTCCCCACGACGCTCCGACGCAGACGGTGGCAGCAGTACCCGATTCTGTTGTCTGCTGGCTGCCATTAAATTAAACCAAGAGGAGGAAGGCGAGATTAGGTTCTGGGTAATGAAACTCATCTCTTGTTTTTGTGCTGATCAAAATGTGGCGGCCACACAGAGTAATGAAAACCGTCAGGCACCGAAGATTGGACGCCAGATTGGTAATCTTATTCTCCAGGTAGCTCAGGAAGCTGCTGATTTAAATATTCTACACAATTTTATTCAGGTAATTATCCATTTGAGACCTATGCTGTTAAAAAAATCAGACGCCTTTTCTGGAGGATTAAAATGAAGGACGTGTTACTTCCTGCAGCTCCAACGAAACAGTGCAGTTAAATAAGCAGGTGTTGCTGTGTAAGTCTCAGTGTCACTGCTCTGTAAAACCCTGGCAGTCTTCCTGATAGGTCTTGTTTTAGGGCTGACTGCTCCGACTAACGTTTCACCGATAACATCGCTCATAAGTTACCCAGAATCCCTATCTATGTCTGTCTGCCTCACCACTCTGTCTTTGCCCTCCTCCTCCTCCTCCTCTGAGATTTCACTGATAAACATCAGAACTGAGAGTCCATTCCTCTCGTCATCCCTTTCTCCTTCTTTCCCTCTTTCTTTATCGGTTCTGCTGATTTCTGGTGGAAATCATAGACTGCTCTTCTCTCCCTCTCCTACCCCTCTGTGTGTGTGTGGTAGAGAGAGAGAGAGAGTTGTGTTACTCTGATAGCATCAGGGAGGCAGGAGGAAACAGAGGAGCTGTTGGAAGTCTTCATTTGTACTTGGGAGATGGCCAAAGCTCATTGAATTGGCTGCAAGTGCTGTGTGTGTGTGTGTGTGTGTGTGTGTGCGTGGCGGTCTGAGCACATGGTTAGTCAAGAGCGTGGACAAGCTACTTTTGAAATGCTTGTTTCAACCCGGAGACATGATTTTCTGGAAAACAAAGAAAGCACGGAGAGAAAGATGCCTGCATGCCGGCACACACATGCTCCTCTTTAGTTTCTTATCAAAATTCAATTGGAAATGAAGTTGCTGAAACGCCGCCAGCGCGTACGATCAGAATAACATCAATTAGCTGTAGGCTTTACCATACAAGGAGTTTATCTCGCTGTTTACAAGCTGCTCACATCGCACCAGATTCGTGCAGTGACAGGACCTCACATACAGTTTACATACATTTATACACACACTAAATGTGTTGCTGACACGTTGTTGCTCAGATTAAATACTCCCAAGTTTTCTTATCTGCGCCTGTTATGTCTGTGGCGTGAAAGATGAAATATGCTGGAGGTGGAGCTGAAGTGTGAGAGCAGTCAGATGTCGGCCTCTCTCCTCAGAAAGCCTGTCAGATGACGCAAACTAATTTGAAGTAAATAAGAATTAGAAGTAAAACCAAATTTCATCCCCCTGTTGCCATTTATGGGACAATCTGTGACTAATTTCAATAAGAAACCAACAGGTGACTCCTCAAATTTGTTGTCGTGTAGAGGATAATGTCATGATATCATGTGTGTTGTGGCCTGATGGTGCGAAAATGATCGCCAGCAATCATTTTATCATATTTGACAGTTAAAGACAGAGGTGTGTCAGACTTTCTCTGCCCTCTCTCCCCTGGTTCGACAGCTTTTAAAGTGTGCTCCTTGATGCTGATGTGTGATGTTGCTGCTGTTAAGGGCATTCGCCCGTGTGCCTCACGCCAGCTGTGATTGGTCGGGGTTCAACGCGCGGTTTGCTGGGTAGCTCGGCCAAGAGAATATTATGCAGTCTGATTCCAGCTTTAGTTTCACTTCATAAAGGTGGCAAATAGCCCTTTTTACATCTTTGGTGTAGCTTCGGAAATAAAACTACAGCGTGATTCATCATTCAAAGACATTCACCAGTTTTTTTTCTGAAGAGAACAACAATGGCTTTGTTTCAATGAGCCTTCAGTGGAAGACTTTAAACAGTCCATTGTGCTTTCAGGCGTATGTAAATTCATCATTAAAGATTGAATATTCACTGTTGTCTCTTGTTCAAAGGGTGTTTTTCACCGTGCTGCATCATTGCTGTGTGATGTTGGTGCTCGTGTTCAGTGTGTAGTCTGCTTCTTTGGAAGTGTGTGAAACAGGTTGAAATATCTGACTTCTAATGGCTGCTGGAAAGTTGCTATTTGGCAGTTTTTCTGCTCAGTTTAAAACCAAATTTTCTTTATTGTTCTTCAAAATGTTTTTTTTTTTTATGACTGCTGCAAAGTGAGATACCATTTCATAAATGCAATTAATGCCACCTCTCCTCAGAGACACTCTACCTTCAGCACACTTGCCACTTTTCTTTCAAATCCTACGCTGAGCTCCAGAGCGAGGGCGGCTAGAAGTTTTTTCAGCCGCGCCGCCGAGCACTTCAAATCTCCACATGTGGGAATCCGACTGTGATGATGTTTGCTCTGGATGCACACACCCACCCTACTCCATCTCAACAAGAGGGGGGCCATTTCCATGACAAAGGACAATTATTGACTTTCATTGGCACCGCTTGCTTTGATATCAGCAAGGGGTGTGTCTGTGTGTCTGTGTGTGTGCGTGCTGGAGGGGCGGGATGGGGTGGAGAGGGGGGGGGGTCAGCAGGTGGAGAAGAAGAAGAAGAAGAAGAAGAAGAAGAAGAAACAGGGGGACCTGATGAAAGGGGCCGAGTGGGAAAATGCACCCACTGACCCACAGTGCACTAACAGAAGAGGAGGATCACAGCGGAAAGAAAGAAATCATTCATCAAAGTTTTCTTCTTTCTTCCTTTCTTTCTGTTCTCTCGTCTTGCTCCTGTTTTCTGCATCCTTCCTCGCTCTCTCACTCGCGTTTTCTATCTCCTTCCTTCCTTAAATGCCCCCTCCCTTTCTTTTTTACTCTCTTTCTTTTTATCTGGCTATGACCGATCCTCCCCCCTCCTCCTCTCTCTCTCTCTCTCTCTCTCTCTCTCTCTCCCTCTTTCTCTCTCTCCTCCTCCTCCTCCTCCTCCCCTTCACAGCCATAATTTAAGGGGCTGAAAGGCACGGTGAGCGGAGAAAGAGGAGAAGAGAGAGAGCTGAGAAAAAGGGGAGACCCTGCAGATGAGGGCCTTCCTTCACGGACGTGGCACAGATGTGAGGGTGTTTTTTGTGAAATGAGTCGGGGAGGGGCGGCGATAGGCTAATTTGCGCGGCATAAAGACGGGGCCCTTTTCATATGCAGAGCGCCACTTTGATGCGCGGCCGATGAAAGCTGGAGGGAGCGCGGAGGAGAGGAGAAGAGAGGGTGATGGAGGGGCTCTTTGTCCCCTGACAAGAAGGCATCTGCTCCACGCTCGCCCTCCTCCTCTCCTGCTCTCCACCTCTCCTCTGCCGCACCGAGGCTCCCACAATGGGCCGGCCCGGAGAGAAAAGTGTCATCAGAGCACCTTAGAAAACAGAGCATGGAAAAAAAAACAGCCGCTTGGGTCGGCCTGGTTGGCGTACGGGTATGCATCAATACAGAATTCATTTGACAAAGATCTGAGGGTACTCACGCACACACACAAACACACACACGGACATATATGCCTGCACGCTGAATTGTAAAAACATGCAGACATACTGTAGACACATTTACATAGCTCCACAGCTGACAAAACACATCTTCACTCTGACTGATTGTTCCCATTGAGAAACAAATAAACCATGGAAACTTTCCTCCTTTATGGGAATCAACATCAATGGCCTGAAGGGTGAAAGGTGTGTGTGTGTGTGTGTATGGTGAAGAGATCAGAGGGAGACCGTATGCTGAGGTGAACGGCGGCGGTTTGTTTATGTGTGTGTGTGTCTCAGTCTTGGTGTGTGTAGGCTGTAAGGACCTTCAGTGTGTGTGTGTTTATGTGCATTTTGTGTGCATGTATGCATATGTGTGTCCTTGCGGCGCTGATCACAGGCAGCGGGCTCACCAGGGCCCTCTCACCAAACACTGGCCGATTTCACGCCTGCACAATAGCCGAATCTCCGCGGCAGAGCAGAGGCTGTTTTGGCAGCTTCAACTCGAACTGTCTCCTTTGCTGTAAAAGTTCAGTAAATCTAAACCTTTTACTCAGTTAACTGCCTATTTGGGTTTGAAAATGACGCAAGTTTCTTTTGATTTTCTGATTTTACCAACAGTTTCTTGTCTAATCCTTACATATGCACTTGTGTGTTGTCTCGTGTGGTACGTGTGATATAAATGACTTGTAGCCATGTTAGCAGGATGCTATCAGACAGATTAAGATTAAATTTTATAGTAAAAGTCATGGTCTCCAGAGGATAAATGCTACTCTGGTCATCCTCTTACCTTTAGTCTAGCGTCGCCAGCAGGTCGAGGTTTTCACACATCTTAAAAACATCTAGATCTATCGAGGACTGGCACTAAAATTTGTACAGGTGTTCGTGGTCCCCAGAGGATGTATCTGAGTGACTTTGGTGACCCCCTGACCTTTCCTGTAGCACCACCATATGGTTCACATTTGTGGTTTTGAGTGAAATGTCATCACAACTATCGGATGGACTGGAATGAAACTTTGCACAAACATTCATGCCACCCCTCAGGATGAATCCTAATAACACTGTTCATACTTCAACTTTTATCCACCATCATCAGGTCAAACATAAACTTCATCCAACTGCAAAACTAATGATATTCACCCCAGCTTCAGCTCTTGTGAGGCTCTACATTGCTGGTTTTGTTTGGATTTGTCTGCATGGCCAATTATAAAGATGTGCAACACAGGAAACAAATCTTCTACCTCTGTTTTAAACTGATTGAGTAATTGATTATAAAGGAAGTTCTTCAAGTGACCATTTAAGAGTTGCAGATCTGAACAGCTGAGCAAAGCCGTGCATTATTAATCATGTAGACTGATGTGTTTTACAGTCTACTCATCATTAGGTATTAGGTATTTGTTGCATCAATGCTATCAAGTCAGATTCTTCTACATTTACTTGCTCTTGCCAAGTCAACTATGATCTTCAGGGTACAAATGAGTCGATCAATAACTGGTCGTTGTTGTCTCGTTCTAGGTGATTTTTGCTCTGAACCAGACGTTACTGCAGCAGGAGTCTTTAAGGGCTGGAAGCCTGCAGGTCCCGTACACCACAGAGGACCTGATCAGGCACTACAACTGTGGAGACCTCAACTCTATCATCTTCAATCACGACACCTCGCAGGTCAGTTATCTCTATCTTATCTTCTCTTATGAGATCTTATCAGTGGATTTTAACTACTTTCACTCCAGTTAATAAGCTAGGAGTCATTTTGACCTCTTGGCCTTTTGGAGTGTCCCGGTGACACGACCCTTGACCCTTTACCTTCACCCCCTTAACCCTCTGACCGACCTTTTATCCCCCATGCCGACTCCTGCGCCCTCCCTTTGCCCCTCCCTTTGCCACTTTCTCTATACTATTGCCAATTTACTTCTTCTGCTCTTTGCTCTGCTTTTCTTTGTCCCTCTTTATTTGCCATTCTGCATCTTGGTCAGTCCAGATTTTAACCTTTCATTTCATTTTTATGATTCTTTTTCTAAATATTGTAATTTGCAGATAAAGTGGAACAAAGCTTTTTAGAATTTCGCCTTTTTTCTTTCACAAAATCTGAATGGAAGCTCCGGCAAAGACAAAACAAAAGAAATCTCCTCTCCCTTTTTCCCCTTTTCACCTTCATGGCTCAATCAAACTATCACCCCCCCGCCTCCTTAGGTCCCTAACTTCAATAACGTGACGTTGCCACCCAGCGAGCAGGTGACCGCCCAGGAAATAGACAGCTACTTTCGACAGGAGCTCATCTACAAGAGGAATGAGAGGATGGGGAAGAGGGTCAAGGCGCTGCTGGAGGAGCACCCTGACAAGAGCTTCTTCTTCGCCTTTGGAGCAGGTTGGTGTCAAACGCACGCTTTAACGTGAGACGAGATAAACATTTCTGCGATATTAAAGCGTCGACTCCGCAAATGGCCCAGTAAAATCCAGGTCTTTATCAGCCCCCCGCTCATCAAAGCACTCAGCGAGATTACTTTCATCCCCACGACAAAATTCCTCTTTTTGTCAGGAGAGCACTTCTGCAGAGGAGGCAGAAGGCATCTTAGTCTGAGCAGCTTAACAAACTCGCGTAGAGCATGAGAAAACAAAGACGACTTAAGAGAGCGGGGATGGAAAACCTGAGAGGTGGAACTTCGCTAATTAGCTTTTTTTCTTTCTAATCTCTAGGGCAACTTTCAGATATAAAAATATATGATATATATGTTTCAGTGTAACATAATACATTTCCATCATCTTTCTTTTCTTTACTGGATGTGACAAATGTTCTTTCTTTTGTGAATTTTGTCTCAGGACACTTCTCTCACCTACTTTTTTATCTTGTCATTTGTCCTGCAACTGATGACTAAACTAACCTCGACCAGACTAAACCGTTGAACTGCTGCTTTATCAGCTTACTGTCCAAATAAAACAGAGTTTAGTCAGGTCTTCCTCTGAAGCGGAGGCTCAATAAAACGTCCTTTTATCAGTTCGGGACTGATCAGAAACAGACGTGTGGCCTGTTCGAGCCTCATCACAGAGTTTCCATCTGGTCAGCACTTTGAATTCCTTTATAAGTTTGCTGCAAGCTCATAAGTAGCAGCCGTCTGATAAGAGAGTTGACTTAAAACAGGGAGGATAAAGAGACCAGATAACAGCAGAGGAGACTCCACCACTTAACTCTGTGTGTGTGTTCATGTTTCATGGCTGGACAATGTGTATCTAAGGCAGAGGGTCTTTGTCCTTTGGGTGTCACGTTGGTCTGTTTGGCCTCTGGTTGTTTAATCACAGCATTGTTCGCACCTAATAAAGAAGACAAGGCGTTTTCCTAATCATTTACTCAGGCGCGGTTTTCAGTCCAGATAAAGTCAGTTCGTTTGTGAGTCACGCCAAAATGTTTGACCCTCCTCACACGAGACAACGACGTGGATCACACATCAAAAATATAACAAGACGTCATTTAATTTACTTCATTTTCAAGTAATAAGTTTCTGCTCCGAATAACAGAAGAAACCATAAAAATGCACCACGATCATAACGAATGCTAATTATAAATGATATCTGCAGGTAAATCACTGTTAATTATTGTGTCCAGATGCCTTTAGACTTTCTAGCAGGGAATCTGTAACAGGAAATAAGCGTTCAGTAAAACTACTTTTCACATTTTATCATTTTTAAGCATGCAACTTTTTATTTTTATTATAGATTAATCTCATTATTATATTCTCTATTAATTGGCTGATAATTTTATCTGTACAATGTCAATAAATTGGGAAAAATGCTTGTTGTAAGTTCTGAGAAGGTGAGATTCAGATTCCTTCATGTATTATATTCAGATACGACACAGAAAAGCAAAAGTTGCGGCAGAGAAGCTGAAAACAATGTTTGGTGTTTTTTCTCTAAAAATAACTAAAATGATGAATCCACTATCAAAATAAACTCACTAATAAACTAACTTAACAGAAGTAGTTATTTTTAATTTATTAATTAATTTGTATTTAACTAATTAAAGTGGAAATGTTCACAAATGAATTTGAATCAAACTTTATTTCTCAAACTTAAAAACCTGAAAAGCAAACTTCTTCACATTATACAGTGAACTAAAGAAAGTGAGAGGAGCGAAGAAACCAAAAGTTAATCATATTTAAAGAAAATGTCAACATAAGTCACATCGTCAGATATAAAAATAGATAAAAAAACATGTTAAAATGATCGTTTAATGTAAATGAACCACAGCTAAGAGCTTGGATTAAAAGGCCCTTTCTGGTTGCAGTTCACCACACTTATAAATGGCACTATAAGCCAAATAACTCGATTTATCACCGTCGAAACCATAAAAGCTTTTATGATATTTTTACAGTGACGGGCAGATACACTTTGGAAAGAATCTCTTATTGCCCAGAATTTGATTTAGTTCATTACGGGATGTGTACGGAGGAGGAGGAGGATCAAATTTTAGTCCCATCAATTTCATGTCAGATTTTCCTCGTGATGACATCGTCAGAAAAACGTCCTCGTCCAAAGTTTCTTCGGTCACTTAGAGGCAGAAAAGCAGCGAACTCGAGCAGAGAGAGAGTGAGAGGGAGGGAGGCCTTCACAGTCTGTTGGTCTCCGAGCTGGCAGGAAACAGCTGAGGAAAAGCAGACACACACACACACACACACTCCAACCCTAACAAGGAGTAGGAGTACATTTCACGGCGGGTCCCTAAGGAGGTGCCTTTACAAGGGCTTAGGTCTAAAAAGGTGTGTGCCTCTGTGTGTATTTGTGTATGTGTGCATGTGTTGTGTGTGTGTGTGTGTGTGTGTGTGTGTGTGAGCTGGTGAGTGAAAGTGATACGGGAAATCAGCCCAGAAGCACCGGTCTCAGACATACGGAGGGCAGGTTGGGTCGGCGTGTACAAGGAACAGGGATGGGGCACATTAGGGTGTACTCACACACACACACACACACACAGTCCCCAGCCCCCAAGACAGACCTGGATAAAAATGTGTCCTTAATTATCCTGGAGGGGTCAGAGGACACACACACACACACATAGACACACTCACATACACACCACAATGGAGCCCATTATGTCAGCATGCTGAGCTTCGCCGGTACGATCAGGTGTGAGACGAGTCTTATCGGCGACCATCTCACATCTGTGAATCTTCACAAAAAGACAGCTAATAATTTACCGAACTGTCAGTGTGACGAGTTGCAGCGACCGGGAAAGAATTGGAGCTTTAAAAACGCACCGCCGCGCGATTTAGATAAATTACGATCACTCGAAATCCACGCAGGCCCGACTTCGTATCGGATTCGGAGGAATTAGTTTTGTGCTTTTTGAGAGAGCGACTGCATATTTAACATACCTCTCTTCCCGAGTAATGATCCCATTAGCCTGCAGGGGTTGGCCCGCAGATTCCTGACTGACCTATGTGGAAAATTGTTGAGGGTTTTTTTTCATTTTTCCCCCCATAATAAGCTTTATTGCCACAACAAGTTAACAAAACAGTTTATACATGATAATTTATTCCCTGTCAAATCGCCCGGTTGGATGCAGATTGTGCTGTGCCAAAGGAAACCTAAGATATCACGAGAGTTAAGCATTAAAGTGTTGGCCTCACTCGCGCTTGTTTGTCAGGATTGATGACGGAAAGTAAAAAAAAAAAGTTCACTGCAGCAACCTTTAATCCGATAACTCTGTCGAGCTTTTCTGCAAGACGATGACGACCCTGCATCACTGATCATTTTTTTTAATCAAATATATTTTTATGTGCGTTGCTGCTGCTGTAAAACAAAATGCTTCTGGAGGATCATCAAGGTTGATCTACAGCTGAAGAACTTCATAATATCACGTGAAGCTGAAATGTTATAAAACTGAAAGAAGATGAACTCCAGTGTGTGAAAAGCAAAACGGTAGTGAAAGAAAAAAGCTCCTCATTGTTGTCTGCGTCTCTCTGGGGAAGAAATATTTAGTGATTCTTTGGGGTTTTTGAAAATTGTTTATGGAGAAAGCATTAATGGTTGACAGTCACACACTGCCAAACCAGAGCTAGCGTTTTCTAACCCTAAATGATTTCTCATGTGCTTAAAACACAAAAACACACACACGGCCTTCACTGAGGGATGATCTTCAATTTTTTTCATAGTATGTGAAAGTCTGGTTGGCATATCCTGATATTCCATGAAGACGACGACTGAAGATCTTTGTCTGTCGGGTTTGTTGAGGTATTATAAGATAAAAAGTCCGGGGATGTCCACAGACACACTGGAAAAAGTCTTCAAAGTCTTAAAACTACTCGGCATCATGCTCCAAGGCCTCGTCTAGAGAACTTCTTTCTCAACAATGCCAAGATGCTCGTTCTTTGATTTTGTCCAGACTCACCAGAAGGAGGCCTGTGACAAAATTTTGCACGCTGCGAGGGGAAACGTTGTTTTTCCAGCGGAGAGAGTCGTGGTCAGGCGGGCAGCGGTCAAACAAACAGCAGCGGTCACCGGTCCACCCAGAGAGAACACACACACACACACACACACACACACACACATCTTTCTCTCCTCTCTGCACACTCACTCTCTGTCTTTACCTCCACGACTCGACCCTCCTCGGACGTTTGCATCCAGACGTGAGTGAGGAGAAAGAAAAGAAAACGATGAGAGCGTCTCATTTGTGTCGGCACACGCTCAGGACGACCACCCAGGAGTTTGTTTGATGTTACGGGGACGTTGTGAGGTGATTTATGGAAGAAGAGAAAGACTTCACAAAGGGCCTTATCGTTTTTCCTGATTTTTTTTGGACTAGCTTTCAGCCTCTTTGTGCTAAATTAAACAAAAAAAAACGGGGTCAGTAGGGTAACTGAACGATTGCCTCAGCCTTACTGACATCCACGTCCAAAAAGTCGTGAATGAAAAAAGGCTGCGATGACAGCTTTGGAATTAGGCGAGCTTTCAGTGATTTGCTTATTTTTGTTAAGCAACATTACTCCAAAGCATGCTCACTGGCTGGAGGAGTATTTTTGACAGATAAAATTTGCCAGTTCTTACACTCTGTCAGGAAGCGTTTAAATCTCAGCGAGCCTGCAGTATTTTCCTACGAGTAACTTAGGTAGAAGTTAACGTAAAGGTCTGTAGTTGAGGGTGGAAATATCCAGTCAACTAAACCACCGCCCGTCTCACCCTGCTTCGAGTTCGGGGTATTGTCATGCCTCGCTATGCTTTACTGTACTGTAAGTAAATACCTCCTCGAAATTTGTCTTTTCCCCCCCATCTGTTTGCCTGAAATACCACGGCCATCACTCAGCGTAAATGATGATGTTGAAAAAGCGCCATATGTTTCAGACAGGCATATGGAAGCGGTTATTGCTCCGCTTCGTAGGTACAGTAACCCAATCCATGTATACAATATGAACCCGTGTTCCCTGCCATACCCTGGCACTCGTGACTTTAATAAAATGATGTGTTTACATATCTGTGATGGCTGAGGGCTCCGTTTCTGCCGGCTCGCACTAATTCCCGCCTTTTGCTTTTTTTCCAGGCTGAACTCGAACGCGTCCATGTTTCAGTCTCGGCCCCCGAGCTGCTTAGCACATCATGATTCCCCCCTCAAACTCGGCTCCAAAACCACAAATTTAAATATTTGTGGCGGTGTAATTGCCAGTGTGGTTGACAGGCTCTAACGGTTACTGTACTTTGAAATGTTTGACTCTTTTCACAGACAATTAAGGTCTGCCTTTGGATCTCCTGCTATTTAGGTTGGTAGGGCCGCGCTAAAGTGAATACCCCTCGGTTAGTGAGCTGTTTAGTGGGGTGGGTAAGGCTCTAATAAATGGATGGCTTGGCCCGTGAGCTGCGGCTCATGACAGAGGTTGACATGAACTCATAACTCACACGGAGCACCTTGACTTGTCAGTATGTGGGCAGCTGTCGGTACTGGAGCAGGGAAGTAGTCACTTAATACACCACTGCAGTGTAAGAGTCAGAGGTAAATGTGTAATAGTAAAGAGGGAGTATAACGTAATGAGGGTTAAAGCTGGTTTTTGATTTAGCATTTGGTCTGATCTGTTAAAAAGAAAATATACAAAAAAGAACAAAAATAGCAGTTTTTCATGTTTTCATTTACTCTGTCATACTGTGAATGAGCTTTGAGTTGTATGATATAATAAATGTGTGGTGCACTGCTGCAGATTGATTAAAAGTAAAATATATAAAAACTACACTTTACAGTGCAATAAATTAAATTTTCTCAGTGATCCTGCAAAAAACATTTACGTCATGCTGCGCCACCAAACGTTTTTTCATTAAAAACCCACAGAACTTTATTTTGAAATCTGGAGATCTCAAAGTTTCTAAAGGTACCAAATGTGTCTAAAATGATGCATAAAATGATCATTTTAGGCGCATACACCAAATAATACATGATGCATACATGACATAGCTTCAATAAAGAGTTGAAAAAAAGTCAGTGTGGAATAAGATCATTTTAACCTTATTTAGCAAGCCGACTTTTGAGAATTCAGGGAATTTGAAAAAACATTAAATAAAATATAAACTGTTTTAACTACCCCAGTGTGTGTAATATTTTACACTCCAGATTTTCGAGCTGATTCACTGGACGTTCCCCTTTCAAATTCTGTCCTAAATCCTCAGGCCAACCCTTACACAGACCTGGCCCAGATCCCTCCAGTGTGTTTTCACACCGAGCGCCGCATCGCTGCGGTCGCTGCCCTCTTTTGCTTTTTTTTTTTCCCCTTCCCCAGATGGTGTGAAAGTCAAAAACGTGGTGCTTTTTCACGGCACCTCACCCTCATAAACAGCCAGTTTACAACTGTTTGGGGCAGTCGCTGACATGAGTACGCACTTTTATGTCACACAGCACCATTAAAACCCCAGACCAGACCCACCGCACGCTCGGCAGGGGCGAAAAACGTCTGCCAAACCTGGATTAAGTCTCGGTTTAGGTTTGAATGACACCTTTATGCTCCAAGTTTTTTTTTAAAAAGAGTTTTCAGTATTAAAGTTACATCTTGTTGGATTAATTTCTCCAACAAAACAGTCAATGGTCGCTTAACAATTTTGAAAGGCTGACAAAACAGCGATAAAGGACTGCAGCCAAACAAACCTGAGTAGTTTTAATAAGGAAGTCAGTGAATAATTGATTAAATATATTCATACAAACTCAAATACACTGAGTTTCCTGTGTCTGCTTCACAATAAAAGCCCCACTTTGTGCTTCTAATATGAACTACTAGTAATAGACAATGTTTGGTTTCTATTTGGAGAGTGAAACTAAACAGTGAGGATGAGATCAGTCACTCTGAATTACATACATGCACCGTTTTCCTCTGAATGCATCGTGCATGTGAAGGCCACATGAATCCAGCGGGAGCCACTAACAATGAAATCTGTTTTATAAAAAGGTAAATGCATTCATAATGTTTAGAAATTTTGTGTTTTGATAAAAAATACTGCTTAAAATGAACAAATGACAGATTTAATTATGGTTTGTATTTCTTGATCAAATGTATGAAAATACATTATCGTCATATTATCGTCAGTCTCTTGTTAGTAAATTTAGCGACAGTTCATTTATCTGTATCTGTGCTATAAAATACAGCCAACCCTGACAGATGTAAGAGCATGATGACAGTGTGTTTCTCTTGTATTTTATATGACACACTGACTTACTAACCACCTGTCACTGTTTGCCGTCTGTCCGTGTCCTGATCTTCTTCCTCCTCTGAAGTGTGCGATGTTAACTCGCGTATTTACAGTCCAAACATAACCCGGATAAACACGATGAAACGTCGTGTTGACATGTCGGGAGTGTCTGCGGCCGATCATCTGGTACATCTCTTGTCTCTTCTTAAATGGGAGGATAAACCTGTCAGCCACTGCGAATAACTAACCGTCCTCTAAAGCCGCTGAGTGAAAAGCGGCCTAAACATATACATTTTGTTGCAATCATCGGGTCAAAGGCCCCAGTCTCTGCACTTGAAAGACATATTTCATAGAGCCCACACTTCTCTCTCGGTCGCAGCGGGGGGAACGCCTGTCACAACAGCTCGTCGTGATTTATTGAGAGAGTTGAACTCCTCACTTCTGACCCCATTCAAACCAAGCAGTATTTCCTTATGCACCTGGAACGGGCTCTTTAACATGCCTGCCCAGGGGCTAAACTTTCATTTGGAGCAGAAGTAGCTCGCTCCTATATGAAAGAGAAAGGAAAATTATACACGTAGCCGTCCATTGCCAGCGAGCGAGCAGCGTGTCTATTGATGATTCGGAGGGGGAATTGCTATGAAGGAGCTGTCCCTTTTCATTTCGGGGGCTAAAACATAAAGGAGAGCAACACGCTGCCCAGAGGGGACGAAGATATGAAGAGACAGAGGAAAACATGACTTGTGTGATTTGTGGCTTCCACTCTCTCTCTCTCCCCCTCCTCCCTCTCTCGTTGAGTTATTGAATACTTTTTTGTTTCGCTGAAGTATGAATGAGCCTGTGTTAGCGGGATGTACGCTGCGCATGAGCGTCGTCACGTAAGCTGCCCGAGTGCACGTTTTTATACTCAAGTTAGCTTCATTCATATGTAATCTTTACATTTGGCATTGTGGTGAAAGTGCACCATCTTCTTCTGATTCAGCAACAACCAAATAATCTCCTGGATTCAACACCGGTTCAGTTTTAATAAAATCATGTTGAAATTGCTGTAGTGGGTTTTATAACTCCTGTTTTATGTCACTGAAGGTCTGGAGGAAAAGAGAATAAGAGAGAGAGAGAGACTGTAAAAACACGACTTTCTGTTTTCGTTGAGGCTGTTTCAGATACTTTTAGTAAGTGCAGATGTAAAAGTTGGCCATGTTTCGTCGTGAGGCTGAAGCTATTTGCAGCGGGGAGCGCAGGAGGCTTTCTGGAAAACTGAGCCCGCAGCTCCATCCACAGTACACTCTGGTTAACCAGTTAGTCGGGGATAGAGGTGATTAAGGGTGGAATGGGATGAGCAGATGGTAATTGATTGAGAGAGACAAACACAGTGTTGCAGTAATGAAATCTGGGAGAAAAAGGCAAAACAAAACTGTGACGTAGGGGGAGATAGATTAAGATAAGGCAGCCAGAGACAGAGCTTGTGTGAATTTACAGGCCTCTACGGTGGATCTGCTCTTAGTTATAACCTAGACCTAAATCACAGATGATACGCAGGCCTCATTTGACATCTACAAGATCTCCTGGAGATTACTCAAACCAAATAGGCACAAAATTGCACTCTGAGCCACATGTTTTAGATGGAAGCTCTGTGAGAAAACATCTGAGAAAAACTACGATGTGGAATGCTTTTTAAAAAGCGAGCGGGGCATCCGACTCCCCTTGGTATCCCTCGTTTTTCTGGACTGAGACAGTTGAAAGGCTGAGCAGAGACTCGCAGCAGGATGCGAGACTGGCAGCGATACGTGTGTGTTTTTTTTTTTTTAGAGGAAGCAGGCTTGAGGCCGCATCATGCAAACTGCAGGAATACGTTTTGGCAAAT
Organism: Scortum barcoo; assembly: GCA_023238725.1. Taxonomy (NCBI): domain Eukaryota; kingdom Metazoa; phylum Chordata; class Actinopteri; order Centrarchiformes; family Terapontidae; genus Scortum; species Scortum barcoo. The sequence goes on from CM041545.1 coordinate 20,404,765, forward strand.
TTGGATGAGCAAAAGCACAAAAAAAAATCTTGAAAAAGAAGTACTGTTATAGCTTCAGAACTCCTGCTGTTTGAATGAATGATTGTGATCAAGCCTCCTTTGCACGGCAGCCTGCGTTTGATTTAAAGTAGAACATGGCTGCTTGTGTTGTCTGCTAGAAACCAAGCTCCAGTTCCTTTCTCAGATCACGTCGGATGGTTTGGTCTGTGAACAATGTAAAACTTTCTGCTCCTCTTTCTTCGAATAATGGCTTTATTGCTGCCACTCTCATCCTTTTTTGAATCAGCGGCTCGTCCTTCAGCTGCGCAGTACGTGAAGCCTCGTTCAGTCAGTATGGCCAGTCTCAGGGGTTTACAGTCAAGTCTCCAGGTCAAGTAGGAGAAAGTGCTCACATTTCGCTGTTTTTTTATTTTCACATCACAATAGATCACTCATCACTCAGATTGTTTTATTTCTGATGTAAAATCATCCTGTAATTTTGTGTAACACTGAATTCAGAGTGTGGTATTGTACTCTTTATTCCATTTTGACATGTTAAGTGACGATGCAAATAAGGATTTTACACACAAGCTATATGATGCTTTTATTTTATACTTTCTTGATCAACATTTAAACCTTTTTTTAGCTAACCTGAGGTCAGGTGGACAGGTTTTTCCCCTTAAAGAGCTTCTAAAATCTCCTTTCACTCTCTATCATAGTGAGATTATAGAGTATTTAGAAGTAAAAAGAGACATTCAGTGGCAGGGTCATTCGGCGTTGGCACCGCTCTGGTTTACTTTGTCAAAACTGCTCACTTTTACACAGTTTTCTCACTTTGATCACTCTCTCAGGCGACCGCAGCGAACGAAGCTGGTGTGTGCTTGGGCGCCCTTAATTTCTTATAGGCGGCGAGAGCGAGGCCAAGGGCCGCGCGGAGACGGAGTGCAGTGTAGAGACTATTGCAGCCTGACAGATGTAATCCCTAACACGGCTCCAAAGTGCTGCACGCCACCACAAAGTTTGAGTGAGGGTTTATTTAAAAACAACCTCACACCACAGGCCTCTTATGTGCTCTGTTCCTCATTTATTCTCCGCATAAATTCAAAGCCGAAGTCGCTCAGCACGATCCCGGCGAGCCTTGTGCAGACAATTTAGCCGGTTTACTTTAATGATAAACACGGCGAAACATGAATCAAATAAAAGAAAAGGGCTCGGGGCGAGACAAAGTAATTAGGACATGGGCATGTTTAATGATCCATCCTTTAAATTTTCAGACGCGGACGTAAAGCCGTGGTAAATTTGTACGTTTGGTGTGCAATTTTGCTCATCAACCTTTCTTTGTAAGCCAAACAAACCAGCTACCATCCATAATAAATGTCATGTAGGTGCTTTTTAACAGAACATCAGTCTTAAACGTTTGTGTGGGGCGGTGACTTTAGTCCCAAAAACCTTCAGATGTGTCCGCTGTGGGATAATAAATGAGCTCAGATAAGAGACCGGTTGTCCTGATATGTGAACGTTACAGATGAGGTGAAAGTGAAGGAAGCCACATTTCCTCCGGTACAGAAGGAACTACTGTATGTTTGAACGTTTTTTTGATATAGGATTTTTTTAGAGATGGGGAGCTCACATCTTGCTTACATCTTTATCATTAAGCCGTGGTTTAGCTCTGAATAATGAAAATAGTCAGATATAAAAAAAAAAAAAAAAGGCTGGAAAACCTGCATGCCAAACTGATATACCACTTCAAGCGGCTCCGGCTCCGCTCCTGTTTTGTGCTGCAGACTTTACACGGGCACCACGTCAAGACACAGTCCACGAAGCCTCAGCAGAGAAGATTCCTAAAGTGAGGGCCTTACAGGATGCTCTGATCCTCGGCTATCACAGTCTGGCATCTGACAACTTAACATTCCTGCGTTGTTTTGCGTGCCCTTTCCTTTTGTCTCTATTCCCGCTTTTCATCCCGCCTTAAACTCGGCACTTGACATCAGCGTTCGTCTCTGCTCCTTGGATTGTCTTGTTTTTTTTGTCTCTGCATCTGATTGTCTCTCAGCTTCGCTCGTTTTCATTGGCCTGTGTCTGCTTGTGAAACTTCGATCGATATCAATTTTGCATTAAAGGGGTCGGCCTTTCGAATCCACCCCGTCTCCAAGCCGTGCGTGTCAGCACGGCCAAGCGAAATAGAAAGAGAAATGTTTTGGTGGTGGTCAAGATGTTAGCATTCTTTGGCCCGACTTGAGAGAGTCTCGTTTCATGGGACGGAGGTGTGTTTGTGCCGTGGGCTCGCTGTTTTGTGTTTTTCAAATTCACACAGCCATATCACAGCTGTCTTTTATCACGGCTCTCTCACATCGCTGGCATCTTACATTCAGAAACATATCCTGGAGGAATCTGAACAGAAAAGCTCTCCCAATCTTAGTATAAGTTGTCAAGTATGTCTTCAGTATTGATCGTGCATTTCAAGAGACTCCAACAGCGACTTTGGTGAAATGCATTTTACCTACACATCACACCTGATTATCCATAACAAGTGACATCAATTTTAAAGACAAAATTCATCATGTTTTTTGGCAATTTCTGAGAAACGATGCAGCATTTGATCAGTTTTTCTGTTTCTTCAATTTTAATATGATATATAGAATAAATATAAAGCAGCTGAATCACCATTTCTTTAACACAGCTTCAATAAAACTCACAGTATCTTAGATAAAGACAGATACGCCAGAACAAATTTGTGAATGAATTGCACAAACATAAGATTTACCTCTGAAGAGTCATCTGTGAATGCAGTGAGCATATTTTATTTGCAGTAATATAACTTTATGTTGAGACAAGCTTTGGTCATACACAGATCATGTGGGTGCGGGTCTTAAAAAACTCAACCTGTTATGAGAGCCAGTCTGCAAAAATATATACTGGAACCTGTGATGTTTTCTAATAACCCCCTATCTGACCTGCTCACCACTAATAAGCTGACAATAACAAGTACGCACATGTTCACACAGTGTCTTATTCATGTTGTACACCACAAATAAAAATGCTTTTTGAAAGGAAATATTGAGATTTTGAGATAAAATCCCTTCACATGTAAATAAGCTGTATTATATTATTTTTTCACACATTGTATAAATAGGGAAACCTTGAACTTCTATAATAATATGTTAATAAAATACCACCATGAGGGGTAAGAACAGTTTGAAATGTGACATAAATTAATGCACAAAAAGTTAGTGAAAATGAACCATAATGACCCTGGACTGCAGAAAACTCATCAAAACTCAAAACTCGAGCGACCCTGAGTTGGTTGGTCCATTCAAACATAATGACATATTATTATATATTATTATGACAGCAGATTGCGATGACATTTCATGCAGGTATTCGGAGGATAACCCTGTCTTTATATCTGGTGTTCCCCAGCAGATACTCTAAGTGCTTTTCATCCAGGATCTTGTGAAGGTAGATTTACATTTTTCATTAAGTTTGACGTAGTCGCGAAGGAAATTATGACATCACCTTCAGAAACACAGGCTGTACAGTAGGTCATTAACAACGGAGCAGCAGAAGCACTGAAACAACATGTGGAGGTTTAGTTTGGCTCAGTCGGTGGTTTCACCCTTAAACTGGACCCCTCTGCTTCCACGACAAAAATCTGTTTTTTCTTTCATATACTCACACAGATAAGTGGGCTGAATCACATGTAGATGTAGCCTACTTTTGTTTTTTAAGTGTACCATTTATTTTTATGGGATAGATTACTCTAGAGGGAGAATTGAGAGATGCAGCAGATTGGAGCTAAAATTTAATATGCCGTAGATTTTGGACTGGTTTGAACCAATGACAGTGCAGGATTTCTTTTCCCTCCTGTGACTCAGACTGAATTTGTGGGCTTGTACGCAGACACTTCTAACCAAACATATCTCGGTTTTGGCTACCGACTATCTCTCCTATGCTATTATATCATCCTTATCCTTATCCTGCAGGGAGACTGGATCAAAATGACAACATATAGTTGCAACAACATCACACTAAATTGATTCCAGGCGAAAACATTCGTTTTTTTTAAAGAGTTTTTCCGCGGCCTATCCAGTGGCAAAGACTCTTGGTGCCTGCTCGGATGAATATTGTACATTAAGAGGCTCCTTGCAGCACCGCATCTTGGCTCCGTGACATAAATTATGAAAGTTTCACTTAAAAAAACATTAACTGCTGCTGTCCAGTAATTGAATTGTGGTTGAGATTGCTTTACATAAAACACTCAGCGCTGCTTTTCTGTCGCCTTCGAACGTTTTTCTCCATGCAGGGATGCTGATGTCGGACATTTGTTGGGAAGCGCCACTTTGGTCCAGACTGAAATATCTCATCAATTATTTGATGGATTGCCATTAAATTGTGTACAGACGTCCACGATCCCCTGTGGATGAATCTTACTGACATTAGTGATCCGCTGACTTTTCCTTTAACGCTGCCAGGAGATTAAAATGCTTATTTCTGATAAATAAAATGTCACCATTGGATTGATTGCAACTAAACTTGGTACGAGAGCATGAATCCTGCTGAATTAAATGATCCCTACGCTTATCAGAGTTTTCATGTATCTAATGAAACATCTCGACATCTACCTGATGGATTATCAGAGAAACGTTTGCATAGACATTCATGGTTCCCAGATGACTTTGGTGATCCACTGGACTTTCCATCTATCACCATCATCAAGTCAAAATTTTCATTCGTCCAATACTTTTATTTGTTGCCTAATACCTGCAAAATACCTGCAAAACTAACAATAATTCCCATCAGCCTCAACTGTAGTTTGTCATTCGTGCTAATTAGTAAATGTGAACATGCTTAACGACTATAAGATGGTGAACATTATACATGCTAAACATCAGCATGTTTGAATTGTCACTGTGATTATATTAACTTGCTGACGTTAGCATTTAGCACAAACCACCCCCGTGCATAAATTCAGCCTCACAGAGCATGCGGCTGGATAAATACTTCTGGTCATCTACTTTTCTACAGATTAATAAAACAAACCCAATTAAAATGTCCAAAATAAAACAGTATGTTCAACATGGATATTTTATATTACCACAAACTCTTAAAGACTGATGAGGTAAGGACTGATTGACTCACATACAATGCTCCCACATGTAATTATTCTCAGCTATCTCGACAGGTTTTAATTATATTGTCTGTGTTTTGAGACGACTGCCAACAGCGTCCTGTTCTTTTCAAACAAATTGCACTTGACTGGTAATAGATGAGGCTTTTTATTTGATACACGGAGGACTCGACTGTCCGTCAGAGACATAAAACAGGATGATTTAACCGGAGAAGAAGTGCTATGTAAGCAGAGCAGTGTTTCCAGACACTTGATATGTGTGTTAATGCAGAGCTGGCATTGTTTGCAAAACACCAGCATGACTGTGTGATCTTCACGCCAGCGGATAACCAATAATTTTCCTCTTATTTGTCTTTGACGTGACTGTCACTTTTATGGACGTCTGTGTCTCCTTGACTGTTGAGGACGCCGAGGTTTCCTTCGTTAGTTAGCAGCTCTGTGGGCCAAAACAGTGATTTTTTTCCAGTAAAACCTTCTGGCTGCTTAGCACTTCCGATGTCCTAGAAACGTCAAATCCTAAAATTCAGTCTATTATTTAGTTTTGACAATAGTTTGAATAGCTTGACTTCCCTCTTTTCTGCCTGCGTGTGCTGTAATTTATGCACGATTGATGTCCCCTAAAACCACAGCGGTGTCAAATATCTACACATGAATAGAAAGCCTTAAACAAAATTGGCCGGTCGCGAGGTATATTTAAGCCAAATGTTTGTGGCTTTGTGTCACTTGCAATAAATGTTACTTCCAGGAAGTGACAGACTGAAACACATCATCATGCAGACTAAAGAAAGCAGCGTACACCTCACTGTCCTCCTCTTCAATAAAAGGCCTCATTCAGCTCTCAGCTATAGTGATTATGTGCCGCCGGGCCCAGCTGACTCGCAGGAAATACGTGTACACAAACAGCGAGCGGCGGCCGTTCGGGGCAGGACGGCCTCGGCGCTGCCTGTGGCGTTTGTTTATCCAACGTGCTGTAATGTTATGAGAACGGCTGCTCGGGTCCTGGTCGCAAGTTGTAATGTAAATATTAATGCACATGGAAAAGGAACGCTATTTAAGGCTTACCATATGTTGTAATAATTTGAGCTGCTGATTGTGGAGACAAATGTCTTTTTAAGGATGTGGTTCTCGTGCGGCGTTGCTCTGACTGGGTACAGGTGTGCAGGAAGATTTCATGCAAATTAAATCTGCTTTCGGAAAAGATACGACTCCATTTTTGATTTTCCATTTAGTATGTATGGAAACAATAATACAATGTTCCTCATGCTGATTACAGACGAGACTAATGAGTGTAACTGGAATAAGTGAAATTATTTCAATATAATAAAAGACATCAATATGTTCTCTCCAGGTACATCGTGTAATAAAGGGATAAAGATTGAGGACGTGAATGCTGGCTTTTGATGTAAATTCGGTGTTTGTACAGCTAGCGGTCCCGCATCATGCTGCAATGACTTAAACTACAAGAACACTGACTTATTTTATTACAGAATATTTATTCCCAACTCAAAATGCTAACTCATCTATTACCAAACTGAGCCACCTGATCATTAGGCGCTGTTAATGGACTGTTAGGAAAAGCTGTCACATCATAGAAATGTCCAGTAAGCTCATAAAAACTCTGTACGTCTCTATAACCACGACATGAGCTGATCTGCGACCCTCTAACCTGAGCGGGCCCTTGCAGGAGCGTCGCTGCACGTGAATGAGAGCTTTCAGGTCGCTGGCCGCTCTTTATCTCTACCATCTCCCCTCTCTCGGCGCTGCTGGAGCGACACACAATCAGCATATTGTGCATTGACGTACATATTCTTGGCCTGTCTCGTAGATTTAAAACGTATGAAATTGGCCTGAATAAATAATCTGTGGAAATGCATGTCAGACGCCACAGATGTCACTCCAGAAGTGTGCGTCTTAAACTCTCCCTAATACGAGCTGCAGGCCTGTTTCTTATGGAGGGGAACTTAAAGGAGCACTGAAGTGACACATTTTGGGAAGCTGTGATAATCCCCAGATCAAAACTAGAGTTCATTTATCGACGTGACACAGCAGAGAGTAAAATTATACTCAGAAAGAAGAAAAAAAGTGCTCAGTGCCGGGGAACAAAGAAATGTTTTGCCGTGAGACAGCCAAAAACCGGAAAAACTGATTGTGATTGTGCGAGTCAACGCTAACAAAGCCGTGCGATGGAAACATCTGCGAAACCAGCGTGGCAGAACAGAACTTAATACGGCACAGAGGAGGGCGATAATGTTTATGTGTCAGCTCCACGGCATTTTTACAGTTATCATGTGTGTTTGCTTTTGAAGCAAATATGGAAGTATTAAAGCAGAAAAGTGAATATGGAAGTAGTTTTGCTGTGTGCGCTGAGTCACTGTCAGTCCCAGAGCTCTGAAAAACGTCCTCTCTGACCCAGAGGATGATGCTGACGCTCGCTGTGGCGCAGTGGAAATTTTGTCTTTGGCAAAGGATGCACAGGTGTGTCCTCACTGCCAAGCCTTTTAGTGTCTTCTCGCCCCAGTTGAGAACTTGAAAGCAGCTATAACATTTAGATTTACATAATTTCTTTACAGCGTTAGGACACAAGAGACTGAGACATGTAGGTATCTCCGGAAACTAATATTTCTATTTACATCATCAGAGTATTTTGCAGAGAAACTAGGATAAAAGGGATAAAAATTTGGAAAAACATGCATGTGTGTATGCTAATTATCAAGTTCAGACATTGTTTGTGATGTTGGAATGTAGAAAACAAATCATTTAAATGCACACACTGCATTTTGGGCTTTATCTACATTATCAAGATCAGGACTTCATCAGCATGAGAAATTAAGTTTCTGTCCTTTTTCCTTAATGTTGTCTGCACACTCGCCTTTCTATCTCTCTTTCCTGCTGTTGTATTGCTCTGTACCTGTTATAAGCAGTACGAGAGAGAAGCTGAGAGAGGTAGTTGTCACAAATCACTGGCGTATTCAGGCCTCAGAGAGTCCACGCCTGTTGCCAAAGCCTACATCATACATGAGGCCTGCTTTCAGGAAAACACAGACCTTCTAAAACATCATTTTTCTGCTCCTACGTTCTGCCTCTTTCCGGGGAAATCAATCATTTTTAATCAAAGATGTCTGAATTTTGTTTTTGTTTGTAATTCCACGACCTTGGTCGGGCCTTTTTTATGGTTAAGTATGAAACATTTTCCTGTTAAGTTGGACTTCAAGGTCTGCAGAATGGTGTTTGCTTAACCATCACATTTCAATCAAAACTTTAATAAGAGTAGTATCTTCTTACTTTATAAGAAAAGTATCTTCCATCTTTTTATTATGTTGTTCTGGCTGCTTCAAAATTGAGAGAAAATCTGCTATAAAGAAGAATTTTGGTGTTTTTATAAAGCTTGATTTCACAAAAAAAGCTTCTTCTCATTGTTAATTTTGTGGTTTAGGGTTTCTTTCCTCAAATAATCAAACAGCACACAGAAATGTCACAGAGAAACACAGTGAAGCCTTTCAGGGACATGTCAGAATTGATGGTTTTGTGTGTGTGTGTGTGTGTGTGTGCCCCTTTGAAGTTTTGCAGCCCGCCCACCCCTCTGCGGCCCTACATTGTACCGAACAGCTCCATTTGTCCCACCTTAATCCCCTGACGTAAACTCACATAAATCAGTCGTTTCTAAACGTGGGCAGGCCTGGAAAAACTCTGTCTCTCCGTCTCGCTCTGGCCTCCAGCTCCCACGATGAATTGAAGGGCTGCTGGGTATTCACTTAACCGACCACCTGTATTGATAATGATTTCAGGTCAGAGCAAGAAGGTCTCTTTTGCGCTGTAGCTCTTGTTTATTTTGAGAGGTGCCCTAATTAGGTAAAGTTTGAGAAATGATGACGTAGAAGTTCATGTTTTTCCACTTAAACAGGCCAGAAACAGCAGACAGAAGGTAAAAAGCTCACACAAGTCTTGTCACTTTTTTAAAAGATCCATCAGTCTTCATTCTTGCGGCAAAGCAGATGAAATTCACTCACATTTACAGAGAGAAAAAAGGTTATTTAGTTGTGTTAGACCATTAGACCAGATCAAATGTTGACACAGCCCCCCCCTCAGCTCTTTTCTGTGGCGGGGATACTTGTTAGTCGTAGAGATGGGGCAGCATCGTGGTGTGTCCAGGCCTGGTCTCTCTCTCCATCGATGGCTCTGGGCCAGATTAAAGTGCCGGGGCTCATTGTTTACACGGCTTGGTGGTGCCACGGCTGAGCAGCCCCAAACAATGCCCCCCTCCCCACCGCTCCCCCCGTCAGGGCCGGAGGGGAAAAATGGAGACCTCTTGACATGGCAACCTGAAGCCTCAATGCCCCCACTTCAGGCAGCGAGAGAGAGGGTCAGAGGGAGGGAAGAGGGGAAGAGAGGAAGTCAGAGATAAGGGATAATGGAGAGATGAAAATGGAAGGAGGCAGATATGAAAGGGGGAGGAAGATTGATTGAGGATAGAGGGAGACAGAGATAGAGAGAGATAGGGAGGTGGACGGAAAATGGCACAAAAGATGGAGGTGAAGAAGAGAGAGATGGAGAGGCAGTGATGAATGAAAAGGGGGAAACATGAGGTGTAAAAGTAAGAGAGAAGTCGAAGCACATCCTTTATTCACGCTGATCAAAATCTCCAATATGCTGATTTTTCAGCAAGGAAATAGTTTAATATTTTAGGAAATAACCTCATTTGTCTGAGCTCATGTCTATGTGTTAAATATGAAGCTGTAGCAGTGAGGCAATTAGCGTAGCTTAGCATAAAGGCTGAAAGCAGAGGGAAACATGTAGCCTGCCCAAAGTGTGTGTCATTGCACAGGACAGCCTCTCTTCTCTGCAATCTCCATCACTTTTCTTCTGTTATTTTATTTTTATGTTAAATGTTGCTTGCAGTAGCTCATGGTTAGCATTCAGAAGTAGAGGTCATCACTTTTCCTTTTTTTTTTTTCAGGTCACTTTCTGGGCAACAATACAGTCATTGATGTGCTTCGTCGCCAGGGATACGAGGTGGAGCACACCCCTGCTGGGCAGCCCATAAACAGGTAAGTTTACTGCTGAAACGCCCATGCCATAAACACACACACACACACACACACACCTACACACACACACACACACCTGTGTGATTTAACATGGCAGCACACTGTAAATTTGACTAATCCCCCTAATATCATACAAGGTTAGAATTTTACAAAATGAATCCAATTTATCCACCTGAACTCAAATAAGTCTTTCGTATAATTTTACTGTTTTTCCACCTCATGACTTAAACTTAAGTTCATATTTTTATGTAAAAAGTAGGAGAAATATCTAAGAGAGAAGAGAAAACAAAAGAAAGAAAATAGCAGAGAGAGCAAGAAATACAGAGATGATGAATAAAGAATGGGGCTGAAAATATTATGTTTCGCCATCGTTGTTGCACATTATGATTTCTTCCGAAAACACGAGTCTGTAAAAGTTGAAGGCCCATATTTTATCACTTAAATGGGTGTAAGGTTTCATGTCCTGGCCACATTATACGGGGCAACCGCTGCCTTACCGCCCTGACAGGAATATATATTTCTCTCAACTTTTTCACTGACTGGATGTCAAATGGGAAATCGTTTTCCAAGTAAGCACAACTCCGTCGTTGGTCTGTGTTCATTTGCAGACCCAAAACAGATGTTCGAGTCCTGCTTCCTTGTGAGAAATGTGTTGTCTGCAAATAATGAAAAACTGCACTCGGTAGTTATCCACTGAGTGATTTTCCTTTTTTTCCCCTCCAAACGTCCTTAAACATGAGTATATTTGTTTTATCGCCTCGTTCTGAAATGAGTTTTATGATAGTACTATTGTCACTGCAGAGTTCACTTCTTTTGTTATTTACTGGTAATGAACCACTAATTTACTGATCCTATAAGAGGCTGTTTTGCTGTTGAAGCTGATGATCATAGAAAAGAAAAGAAATGTATGTAAGCAGTAATTCTTAAAAAATATATATGTTTTGCATTGTCTGTGCTGGACTGAATAACTACATACAATTTAAATTATTCGCTGTTGTCAGAAGAATTTGAAATATAATTTGTGACTACAAACCTGCAGAACTTTTGAGCTTTTTGTGAGAGGAAGCCCGACAGACCGAGCTGCAGTTTTGTGTGTAACAGTGGAGTCAGGGAGTGCTGTGCGGTGGTGGGATAGCTGCGGGGATCTCTTAGTTTTTGGAAAATAATATGTGCCGTGATGCCTCTTATTCAACGGGGCGCTCTCTCTCTCTCTTCCTGTTTTTTTTCTTTCTGCTGTTTCTTCTTCTGTGTAGATTGTACTGCAGATAAATCTGACTAAATCCCCAGCAGCCACCAGAGAAGTGTTGTTGAAAAGGCCGACCTAAGCGGAGCTCATACCTCCTGCTGTGAAGCATGTAGTGCAGTCTACCATGGCACACAGCGCGGGTGGTTATCGCGCTGCAGATCTGTGTCCCTGCATGTGTGTGTGTGTGTAAATGACTTTCACACATGGGCTCTGTGTGTTTGATGCAGGATTATGAGCCTGTGATGAACCTGCATGCGACCCAGTCACACTGCACCGCTGCTGTCGTGGGTTAATCCCATGAAATCCACCGTTCATGCACACTGTATCTCCAAACGTATCTGCTAAACTGCAGCATCAAACCAGAGCTTTTATAAGTATGTTTGATAAGCATATTAAAAGATATAAGTGAGTGTGTGTATGCATGGTGATTATTAAAGATAGTAACTGACCCGGTTAGAGATGGCCAGCAGCTCATCAGGAGCAAGGAGTGTTTTTAATCAAGTCTCGGTTTTACTCTCATACTTCCCATCCCACTGCTTTAATTGTTTGTTTTTCTCTAGAAAATCTCGAATATGTTCTTTATTAGACTGCACATTAGTTCTTGGAAGGGCCAGAGCATCCTGTCCTTACAAATACAGGGATTCCTCCTCCCCTCTCTTCTCGTGGTTTCACTCGTCCTTTCCAGGCTGGATGTGACACATCCACTTTGTCGGGGTCACATCAGACAAATACTACTCACTCACTGCAGCTCTGAAAATGTACTGCAGCTATTGTCGAACGAGCATACCATGGGCCCACATTCAAATTTAGCTCACTCACTGTGCACCAAAGAAAACAAGAATTGGTGGGACAACAAAATGAAATTACGAAATCAGAAAGTCTTTGCTGAATTCACAAAAACTTAAAGAACCATCTTACCCTAAAATAAGTGATAATATAAGTTGGGAAAGACAAAAAAAAACTTATACCTCCATCTTTCAAACGTATCTTATGCTCCTGTGTCGTGCACCTTCTAGGAGGTCGTCATCCAGGCCTGCCTCGTCAGAGTCGGAGGAGCACCGCGATGACTCCCCTCTCCTGGAGCCTTTCCTCCACGAGCTCCCCCACAAGGAGGAGGATCAGGGGCGTTCCCTGGAGGAGGATCTGCTGCCCCACATGCTCCTGCCGCCGGATAGCCTGGAGCTCCTGGAGAAAGCCGAGAGGAGGATGCTGAAAAAAAAGAGGAGGAACAAGCAGAAGAAGCAGCGGCACCGGCATTTTAACGACCTCTGGGTTCGCATCGAGGAGAGGTAAGAAGATGGGGAGGGGGATGAAGTAATGAGCGTACACGGGGGCTTGTTTTTTTTATATACATCTGTCATCAATTACCGATGTGTCTCCTTTGCTGTGAAAAAAGGATGAGGAGACAAAAAGTCCCCCCGTGAGGACAAAAGAAAAGAGTATAACGGTGAAAAGAAGAAAGCGCAGAGAGGTTGTGAAAACTGGAAATGTGTAAGGCAGTCTTTCCACTTGTCTATAGAATAAAACTGACACACTTCCCGGTGTGGCGCCGCAGGCTCAAACAGCCACCATATCACATCACCATACTCATCATGCAGTCTGCAGACACTTCAGCACATACACACAAACACACACACACACACACACATGCACTGCACTGCAGCGTGGTATGAGTCCAGACTAGTTTTCTAGCTGGTATAAGTGTCTCGGATGTGGAAAATAGCAGCCTGGGAATTCCTACTAAGTTTTGGTCTCACGGTAGCTCCAGGCGGGGACTAACCGGACAACAAAACAAGCTCACCTTTCAGACAAAAAAGGGGGGACACGCTGCACAAGGTGTGGTCTGCTGTGTTGAAACTCCTCTCAGTTTGTTGTAAGGGCAAACTGTTTTGTTTTCATAGATATGATCGTGCGTGTGGGCCGGAAGCAAAAAAAAAAAAACAACTTCATTTGACCCTCCGTTCATTTTCTGCACCTTCTTATCCTGTTCAGAGTTTGAGACTATCTCGGCATGCAGGCAAGAGGCTTTTGTCTATCGCAAGAACAATATAAAGCCCAACAACCACGTAAACTCACTTTAAAGCTTCCAGTTCACCTGACTTTGGAAACCGGAGCGTAAACAAGATGAACATACAGAAATCACACAAAAAGACATTTACCCTTTATTTAAACATATATATGTTTCTGTGTAGCTATATATTCCCAAAGCTGTGTCATTTTGCCTCCTAATCAAAACAAATCAAACATGATTTTTATCTGTGCATCATATTTTTTTATCTGTGTCCTGAACGAGCATATCTAACGAGCATCATATCACGCTGCAGCCAACAACCCTTCCAGGCTCTTAATTTGTGTGGAGCATAGAGCGTGTTTGCTGTGACTCGTATTAACATCATGCAGTCGGAGACTTGGACTGTTTACGCAGGAAGGTAAACCCCCGGTCCTCTCGTAGCCACAGGCCTCTGTTACGCATGTCGTCTCAGAACAATATTTGAAATCTGTGGTTCACATTTCCTACGATGTCTCCACGTGTCTCTGAAACCAGCAGCAGGTGCGCCCCCTCTCGAGCTTTTTCACTTTGCTCCGTGTTGATGTTACTTTACCCAGCTAATCCTCTTCCTAAATACGTGACCTTACGTCGGGTTGAACTTTCCTCTGGGCGCTGCAGTTTACTCCCACAGTCGCGTGAATGGAAAAATCTCAGCTGTTCATGGGTGTGAACATGTTGATCTCTTTCAGTCTGACAGATTTGCATCCACTTATACGTCCTATATCAGCACATGAACACTGCAGAACACAGTACAGTATATGTGTGAGCTCAGCCATCTCCAGCATCTTGATTGCTGACAGAAAATCATTTTAGAGCCATTTTGCAGAATACAGTCATTGTTTCACAGTCTGTGATGCTGTAAGACCCCCTGAACAGAGTCCTGCACCAAGTGTGGGCGGACCACATGTGAAAGGAAAAGAAGAAATGAGAGAAAGAAGTCTAATTTTTTACCTGGTTAGTCCACAATATGCCAGTGACATCAGGTCCTGAATGCAGTTGCAACTTTACACTAACAGGTTTGGTTTAGAAATGAATGAAACAGTGAAAAAAAAAGAAAAGCTGGTCCCATGTATGATTCTGCTTTTAACATGCAGTGGTTTTTACCTCCATGTTAACATGCGTTTTTCCACATACAGTATACACTATTCCAAATTACCGCTGGGAAGAAAAATCCAGCTGTGCAGCGTCTGTTCTCCGCAGGAACAGGAGGGGTTTGTGACTGTTATGTCTGCAGAAATGTTTTCTCTCTTTCTGAGAGGCCGCGCATTTTGAACGGAGAGGAAACAGACTGTTTGTGTACACATGTTAGAAAGTGTGCACGGTGCAGGTTCTGTGTATATTTTAACGTCTGTAAAGGTGGCCGAGTGAGAAAGGAAGTGAGGGAGGGGGGACAGAAAAGACAGAAGCAACTACAACGTCTGTCGTGTTTGATGCTGGCCTGCAGGGCATTGTGTCACACCTGAGTTCACCCTCAAACTTAAATAAACCTACTTCATAAAAAACACCTAATATTTTCTCTGAACATTTAAATTTCTGCCTCAATAATTTACAGGAATTTTCTAAAAAACGTTAGAGTGCAGTTATCTCCAAACGGAGGCAGATTTATGCACGATAACTCTCTTTTGTTTGCAGAAAAAGTCAGAATGAAAACTGAGACATGATTTAATTTGAACCTTTGTTGAAATGCTAGACTTGTTTTCATTGTTTTTATGTTGACATTTGTTTAAAAAAAAAAAATCCTTCCCACTAAAACATAAATCTAGTAAAACAGAAACACTATCTTGCAATCACATTTCTTTTAATATCGGATTTTATAACGCTGTGTCAAATTGCTCTCGCAGCCCTCTGGTACCCGGGAGATCCCGACTTCAGGAACTTGTGTGTGTGTTTGTTTTGCCTGGCCCTGTCCCAGCCAAAACCACACGAGAGCTGCAGCCCCGCCATCAAACGGGAGAGCAGAAATGATTTAATTGCCAGACTTGTTTAGAGAAAGGACAGATAAAGAGAGAAATAGATATGGCCAAAATATACAATATTGGGAGGGGAAGAAAAGAGAAAAGTGGAGGCTGAGCGAGTAGTTGGTTTACGGCCACGAGCTGATCAATGAGCCCAACGCCCAGGAGGTTTGTGTTTGTAAAATCTCTCCTGATTGGTCAGTGCTGTAGTAAGGAATTCCTTTGTCGAGAAATGTTCCTTTGTAGACTTCACTATCATTAATATTTCCGCTGTTTTCCTCCTGCAGGCTGCATATTTTCTCTGGCAATTGTGGATGATTTTGAGGGGGGGTGTGGAGAGAGTTCTTCTGTTCTGATCACTACATGATTTTCCTTTCAGTCCCAAAAGAGCAGTACGGAGGCTTAGCAGGGCGAAGATGGCGAGGCCGTTAACTGTAACTGCAGAATATGGAAAAGTTTTTTTGACTCGAGCTCAGAAAATGGTCACACATATCTTTTTTGGACTTCTGAAACATAAAGAAAGCAAAATGCCAGTTTTGCAATAAAACTCACAATCAATCACTTATATGGCTTTAACATTAAATATCCGTGTGTAAATATGCAACAATAAAACTTAAAGATGAGAAAAAAACTCAGCTAATCTGTTCCATGAGGACTGTATTTGTGTGATTTGATTAGATTTGATTGACAACCTGAGCAAACAACTCCTCGGCTGTTTCTAAATGTTGAAATATGTGATTTTATTTAATTTTTATACCTTTTATTCAGTCTAATCTAATTTCCTCTTTTCTCTCTGCAGCACTACGGCCCAGTCTCCGCCTCCCCCGCTGGTTCGCATCATCAACGGTTACATCACGGTGCAGCCGCCCGACAGAGTCCACAACCACTACAACTACCACCACATATCTTCGGCGCCGACCACCTCCTCCTCTTTGCTCATCCTCCTCTGCACGCTGCTCGCAGTGCGGACGTGGACCGCGCTCCTCTGGTAGAGCACGAAGTGGGACCGAACGTATGAACTCTCACACGCGGCGGCTGCAGTTCATGTAAAGCGAGGTCCGATCAGGAGAGTGCGGTGACTCTCAGAGACTGTTAAAAATTAAAAAAAGCGTGGAGAAAGGATGTGAAAGTACACTCCGCGGATGTTAGCTCGGATAAAAGCTGCCGGGATCGAATGGTAAATCACGTCAACAGAGCGTGTCTCTTACAAATCGAGGCCTCGATGAGCATGTGAGTTCATACGACGTCAAGGTTTCAGGAGGTTTCAATTATTACACACAAGTATTACTGGACACCTCGCCAACGTCACATAACATGTCACTTCCTTTATGGATTAGTGTTAGGACAGACGCTTGTCGTTCAGCACCTCTGAGGATACGAGATCTCAAAGTGTTCAGTGAGCGAACAGCGTCGTGGTCGTCGCTGAATATCAAATACCTTCGACAACTGGAACCATTAGTCCCACGTGTGTGTGTGTGTGTGTGTGTGTGTGTGTTGTGTGAGTGAGACAAACAAAGTCTATCAGCTCTTAAACCTCCCGGCCTTGTAAACAGAGGTGTTCCTTTTTAATTTATTCTTCCATTTTAGAAGAATTCAATGTTGCATAAAAAGCCTACTGTGGGTGGGGGAGTGGGGATAATTGTACATATTGTTTCTAAATATTATAGATGTATTTTAGAAAAAAAAAGAAAATTATCAAAAGTTTTGTCGTTGTTTATATAAATATATAAATAGATATGCAGTATATTTTTGAAAAGAAAATCAGGAACTAACCACCATAGCCCGCGTCACGCGTCTCGCTGAAATGAAAGTTTCAGGAGGGACGTATGATTGTATTATTGTACTTTATGTATCAGTGTTATCACTTGCTTCGCTGTCTGCTGAAAGGATTCGCATCATGTGTGTTTCTTTTCACAGAGACATTCGTTTAATTTATTTAACAACTAGGTACATTTTCTGTAGGTCATATGAAACATTCCCATGTTTTTTTTGTTTTTATATATATATATATATATATATATATATATATATATATATATATATATTTTTTTTTTTTTTTTTTTTGCAGTCACTACAATGTCCAAATATGTTATTTCAAATGTATGCCTTAAAATGCATATGATGGTCATAATAATTCAGTTTTAATTACAGGACGCTGATCGACCGCACGCAGCATGGTGCTTTTGGTCTTCCACATTTCACTTATGGCATGATTGTAATAGTATTTCCATGACAACAATAAAATATTTATCTAGACTAAAATACTTGGCTGCAAAGCAAATCAGTGGGACCTGCCCTTCACATTCATTTGAATAAAATGTTTGTTTTTATTTGTATAAAAATGTTCATTGGCTTGCGTTGCTGTTTACCATGGCATCTTTTTTCATACTACCACTGGGTGTCGCCAAAGTGGGAAGTTTCAAATTGTAAACATGGAAAGTGGCTTTAAAGCTGCTATAATCAATATTTCCATATTAAAAATGGATCAAATGATTATGTCTAATGTGAAAAGCATGTAAAAGTTTCTGGTGAACACAGAAAAACAGTTAAATAACCAGATATATATTTTTTAGGGGGTTGGTGGAGACCAAAACGAGCTAAAAGGTGAGTGATGAGTGACTTACATTCATCAGGTGGACACAAAACGACTTAAAGTAAATGTTGCTCCGAGTCTACTGAGTGTGTAGATAAGCAACTGTTTGTGAACACGTTCACCGTATAAACTACGTGGTGATAACATCATCATGAGTCGTGTTTACAGAGGCCTGAAACACTAAAGATGATTGCTGCTTTAAACTTTTGGCCAAGGATTTGCAAAGAACGTCCTCATCCTCAGTTATATTGTATTTGAAAAAAAAAACAACACAGCATCACTGTTGGCGCTGCACATGGTACCAACATGGCAGGAGATGTAAAACATTAAAAGATGCCCTATTAAATAGAAAGTACGTGTATTTTCAGCTGTAAAGTTTATTTGGAGTACACGTTTACATTAGAGAAGATTAAACGCCTCACATAAAGATGAACTAAGGCATTTTAAGACACATTACTTATTAAAGTGTGTGTCAGTAGTTTGGTATCACAACAGCATCAAACAAATGGTGTTATCTGGATATCCTGAACAAATGTGTGGGTGGGTATACACTCACACACATTAACACACACATTGCCGTCCTGCCCTGACCCAGGGTTCACGTCGTGTTTACGTGAGGTTAATGTGCTATGATAAGGCCGCTATTAGAGGCCTGTTTGATGTGCGCACGTGGTGGTCGGCCGAAAACAAGGCGGCGCGCGGCGGCGATCCTGCAGGACGCAAACAGGAAACCGGCGCTGAAAGAGCCCTCAGATGTCCAGGAAATGAGAGTTAATTGATTTGTTATATCAACAGGAAAAGAAAGCTAATTGACTTGTTAGTTTGCGCTTTGATTTGGGAGCGCCCGTGTGCTAGGAGAGGTCAGAGAGGTCTGCGTATGACCGATGAGCACGAGCAATGTGGAGACAGGAAACACAAGACTGATCGGTATAAATGGGGTGTGAGGTATGATAGTTGCATGGTTTGATCCACAAAATACTTCCTAATATGTTTCATTTCCTGCATTACAACATTGAACGCTGCTGATGTACCTCGAAATCCAGGATATATTCAGTGTTTTGTTGTTTTTTTTTCACCTTTTAATACTTTTCTGCACCGGTTGATTGGTAATTTGGTGAAAGGAATTCTGGGAAATTAAGTCAAAATCACTAAATGAGTTTGACGGTGAAAGTCAGTGTGGCACAACGCTAAATTACTTCACATGAGCATGAAAAACCACAATTGACTGATCATTTAACACAAGCAGCATCTGGATTTTCCCTCTTTGAATTATTTACGTCCATACCTCCTGACATTTGATGAATCAGATAGCATTTGTAATCCGTCTTCTCTCTCTGAACATGTGCCACATCTGCAAGCTTCATTTTGTGATTGTGCACTAGAAAGAAAGTATGCAGAGGAAAAACAGACTTCATAACTAAATAAGTCATAACTGCAGCCGATTGCAGGCTGCACGAAAAAAACCACTCCGGGTAACAGAAAACTGTAAAAACAACAGGCCTTGCAAGTCACTCAGTCAATCTATAAGAGAATAAACAAACAAAGGTGCAGGTCGCTCCTCTAATTGCCTCCCGTTGAGTGCTTTCGCCGACAGATGTTACGGCTCATTTGCTATCAGAAACATTGCACAAAAAAAACTCAGTGTGAATTCCTCAAAGTCAAACTGAGTGCCGCATGAGCTAATTGCGGACGAGTCGAAATGGTTTCAAGACCTGAAACCGAGACCGGGATCCAGAACCAAGACACGATAGATGAGTCCAATTTGAGTCGTATTATTTTTGGTGCTCTCTTACCTTCCTAGCCGTGTGTAGTTCAAGCATGTAATAACATAACGTGTGCTGATAACAGGTGAGTCTAATTTCAGGCTCCAGCCCAACAATTCAAACATGACAGACATGAATTAGCTGGAGGATAATATTTCAACCAGAATCACTTGGACCAACATCACCTTTGCATTAGAAACACATGAAAACATACTCACACGAACTATTGTAATTAAAGCATCGTCTGCAGAAATCTGACATTCAAATCTATTTTTTCTTTTAGCATCTGTTATTTCAGTAGCTGGTCCATTTCTTGCCCTCATCACAGCGTCATTCATCAGTAGTATGAAATAAATATGCTCTTGACAGACATGTATTTCTTCAAAACACAATCAAATAAGAAAATGGCTCTTATAGAAACACGTCGCACCGGACTGGAGGTGGGGTCGCCATACTGGACAAAGTAAACCTGCAGGAATTGAAAGCAGATGTCCACGCAGACGTCTGTTTCCTGTGGAGCGTGAGTAAAAAAAGACGTGGCACTGAAAATCTTATGTAGTTTATGTCCACTTAACAATCCTGGGAAAAAAAAAAACTGGAATCGTCAGTTATTTATTGGCCGAAGTCCTCATTAAAAATATCAGGTCCCTTGTGAAGCATCGGAAAGTTGCCCCTTGTGATGCCCAACTGCATTTAATGAAAGGCAGAGCTGGTGGGCTGCAGAGTGACTGATTTGGTTCATGGTTTCCTATTTTAAAAAGACGACAGAAAGAAAAAAACATTAGCATTTCATCCAAATCTAGTTGCATTTTTTAGGACATGCATGCAAATTTCTATCATTGATCCATGGAAGCATCCATGCACCCGATCATGCTTTCATCCAGCCTCGTATGCGGCCTCCGTCTGTACATTTTAAGGTCAAATCTCTTCCCCATTGTTAAAACAAGCCCAGTGTGCTTTTGTTTATCTGCGACATCGCTGGTCAATCCCTCACAGTCTTGCACAAATAAGCCTGTGTGTGGATCAGGTCTCACTGTGGCCATCATTACTACATCAGTCTGAGAGTCATAGCAGAGTGTTAACTGAGAGCCACGGCAGTAAGTGCTCTGTTGACTGACTCCTCTGTATATTTACAGAGTAAATCTACTTGGGGTTATACATAATATGTTATCAGTGCAGGTTAGAGCTCTGACCACCAGGAGCTTGTTTAGTTTAAACAAAAGGATTTCTCCGTAGGAGAAAGTGTTATGTTTTGTCGAGCGGTTACATCTTTGATTGATGGATTGTTTAACGTGGAGAATTGAAAATAAAGAAAAAAAAATAGTTAAAGCAAATTCCCAGAAACATTTTAGGAAAAAAAATCCAACATTGTTGAACTTTAAATATAAAAAAAAAAACACAGAAAAGAAACTAATCTCACTCCTCACAGTTGCAGACCCGTTGAGTGGGCTTAAACAATGACTTGATTGTCAATATTGTTCGGTGTCTCAATCGATAAATCTTTTGATTGACTAACTGCACTAAATCAGAAACCAACCTGACATAAAAAAGGTAACAACACCACCTGTTTGTGCTTAGGTTTGGTAAATAGATGTAAATAACTTTCAGGATTTCTCACCAAGGACACTTTGACATGTGGACTGAAAGAATGAACCACTGACCTTTTAATTAATGGATGAAAAATAAATAAAGACCTACAATTGAATGAACTATCTCTATATCAGAGTTGTTTTGAGTTCAATACTTGTGTGCTATCTTACTTTAGTTTTTCACCTTCACCTGTCTTTTTCACAGCAGACATTTTGACGTAGGAAAAGCACAGGTGTCGATAATAAATTCAATGATAGCTGTCTTTCATGTCTTCAGATTGAGGGTCCTGTCCCACAGTGACGGCACACCTGAACAGAAGAGAGCTAAAATGGATGTTTTTAGTAACACCTGAGCTTTTCCTGCTGTGACCTCCAAGAAAGTGACGCTCCCAGGACCCTTCTTTAAATCTTTTGATGATAAAAAGGGTTGGGTATCTTACTTTAAAATGTGCATTTTCCAAAAACACCTGCAGAAATGGTGAATTATCAGCTTGTTTTCTATTCTGTTGGCAGAAGAAGAAGCATCATAAAGTCTGTACAGCGCAAAAGTCAGGCTTGCATTAGGCTAAAAGAAATACTTTTGTTTAGTAAGAGTCATTTACCACATATTGTATAGTGTGACATGTTTAGTTTGTGCAACGTTGGTGAAACAAGGGACAACAAGGGGGCAGGATTTTGTTCTTTAAAGAGACAAATTCCCAAATTCAAACAGTGTCAGGCCTCTTTAACTTTTTATCTTACCACAGAAGGGTATATGATAAGTATAAAACTAGTATGGTTTTGGGCTCCAGTATAAGTTGAAATATATTTTTTCTCTGAGAAAAGTCGAAGACAGACAGGTCTCTCCTCTCGGTGCTCACATGAAACATCAAAGCAGCCGTGTAATTAAACTTCGTACACTTGAAAAGAGTTTGAGTCGGAGTTTTGGAGCAGAAACATTGTTTATGTGTCTCAGCGCCTCGTGGGGTCGGCCCGTCTGTGATTGTCAGCTCATAAACAAATGAACCATTTGTGTGCTGGCGCTGCACGACGGGGTGTCACTCAGTCACGGCCCGGGTCAATGGATCCCATTCACGGGAACCTTTTTTTTTTTTTTAGGGTGTGTTATTGATAGAAGGAAGCCCACACTGGGAGCTCCAACTTAGAGTCATAACACACGCACACACACACATCACACCACCGTAGCACACATGCAGGAGGGTAACACACATCATCTGAATGTTAACACAGTCCAACTGGACCAGACGGGTTCTGAGTGGGTTTGGTTCATATCCATTTTCACCCTCAATGTACTCTAAGTGGAGCTAAGTTACCCCCCTCAGAGGTTCTCAGATTCAGCATCAGGAATGTGTGCTCGGGGTCAACACAGTCACAGGGAGAGAGAGAGCCGGAGCTAAAAGGTCGAGACGACTGAACGCAGAGGAGTCGGCCTCTCTCCTCTCTCCAGATATCTGCGAGCGCTCTCATGTTTTTGGATGCAGTCTCTGGTACATTGTTGTTCTTTTACATTATATTTGTAGCAGCAGTTGCAGGTCGTTTTGGCTCCAGAGTTTGTGTTGTCACTGCAAATACTGGCCGATATCAGTCTGTGCAATGTGTGTTAAAGAAAGACAATGACACATTAATCTTCTTCGACATGAAAAGATTCATTTTAAGACTTAAAACAAACCCTGACTCAGTTTGACTCACTCACTGGGGGTTTGCTGCCTCCTCCTTACAGACTCCAAAAGCAAATGTTAGTAATTTTAAGCTAGATACTGTTGCATAACATTAATCTTTAAGCCTTTTTCTATAAATTGTGCACTACAATTAAACATGAACTATTTTCCTGCAACTTCCACCTGCAGCCACAGTTTCCCCTGTTCAGCAAAAGTTACATAAATTTGCTTTAAACCTCCTTTGTACAAGTTCTGCAGGATTCAGAAACTTTCATGGTTTCAATTCTTTATTTGCAACTTACATCCCCAGTGTATCAGTTTAGTGTCAACAATTATTTTAATGTTGTTTTATTAGTTCAGCACCATCTTTGGACAGCACTGTCTGCATCACAAACATAAATACTAAACCCCAACAGCTACAGAACAGAATATGTTTGAAATGAAAAGATCAAATTATGTTCAGTATTTTGTTCTATTATCTTGAAATATTTACTGTCACAAATACTTAATTAGACTGTAAACAATGAAGATATTTCACAGATGACTGGTATTTAAGTGTGCAGATTCAAATGTTTGTACTGTGGATAAATAGTTAAAGTGGCACAACCTTCAGTATTAAAGCTTTTCTGCTTGGCTGAGATAAAAAGATTCAACATGCAAATACTCTCAATATCAATGAGAAAATACGAGAAAATATATGTTAAATAAAAAATATGGTAATGGCAGACGGAGTTGTGTGCTTTCATGTTAATCACTGCTATAATATTGTGTGCAATGCTTCTCCCTGGTGGTAATCCGAGGTACTGTGTTTCTCCATCAGCTACCGCCTCCAAATCCAGATGATTCCTCCTGATTCAGCCCATCAGGCAGGTCTCATGTCTGATCTTGTGTTATGTATGTATATATATATATTTTTATCTCTGCACAGATTATGACGTCTGAGGAGCTGCCGCATGCTTCTGGGTAACAGCTGTCACAGATCCTGGACCGCAGCCAGTGCTCCGGCCCGGATTACGTCACGACCAGGAGGGATGGAGGAGGAGGAGGAGAGAAAATACATTTACTGTACGAGGCATTTTTATGACCCCAATGAAAAGAGTCCTACATGTTAAAGAATAATGGCAACTGAATAATAAAGTTAAATTGGTCAGTAAATTTGGGTGCCTGCAAGCTATCACAAAGCTTAGTTACTATGGTGCTTTTTCTCTGGAGTTATCTTGCATTTTACACCCTATTATGTTGTTAATTTTGTGGTGTATTTTACCTTTATTGTTACCACAAGAGGCAATTAGTTTTACTGCAAATGTTAAAAAAACGAAGAAAAGGTTTAATAATAATATCTGGAACGAAACAAATGTCATCTGGAAAGAAACTGCAGGTGTCAGACAAATGAAGAGCAGGAGAAATACTATATTTACCTCTGCGATGGCGTAAAAATACTATTATTTACCTCTGCGATGGAGTAAAAATACTATATTTACCTCTGATGGAGTAAAAATACTATATTTACCTCTGATATAATGGAGTAAAAGTATATACGGATGACTTTCTTCTTCACATATTTGTCTTACTATAGAGCTGCTGTAACAAGTGAATTCCCTAATGTGGGATTAATAAAGTTTTTAAAGTTAATCTTATAAAGGAGTGTAAAATGGAAAAAGTGAAGTAGTATCTGTACCTTGAATTTGCATTTACATACAGTACTTATTTACATTCCACTAGTGCACAACACGTACAAACATTAAGATGTGATTTTAGATGAATTACAGCACTTTTAACAGTTTAAATAAACCCTACAAACAGTTAACAAAGGTTGAAAACAAAGCGAGGATGCTGGAGGTCAGAGCTCCACAGAGGCTGCAGAAGAGACACTGATGTTTTTCACCGCCTGGAAAAACAACCAGAGGAGAACGTCTGACATGTTGTGTTGAGGAGATGGACGGATACACACCAGGCTGGGCTCTCTGCTGTTTAAACAGACATGCTGCTCTGCTCAACTTCGGTGAAATCTTTGTATTTTTAGGAAGTTAGCAGCTGGAAAAAAGAACTGAGTCACCTGTTTTTGTCGAATTTACGTTTTATTTTTAATACAGCCGAGATCACGCTCTTTCTTTTCTGACAGGACGTGGTGTGAAAGTCAACAGAAAGGTGCCAATAAACTAAAGTACTGACTTACTTATTTGTAATTGCCTTCCATTTTTTTCCCCATCTTCACTCGGACTTTTAACGTCAGCGCTCGAGGAGAGCATCGTTTGAAGTCAGAGCACAGATCTGTGGCTGTTTTAACATTGAAAACTTAAAAAACGCTGCTTATTTCCCACACTCTTTAAAAATGTTCTCTTTTCAGGCCCCATGCTGACATCATAAGGAGATATTTATATATTTTTATTGCAGCCAGATTGAAGTTAAAAAATAATCTTTCAGCTATCTTCTGTCTAATATTGGAAAATTCTGTACTGTGTCAGTCCAATATACAAAATCAGCTGTTTGCATATAACACCTATATATATATATATATTTATGTATGCATTTATATGATTTTATATGAATTATGCATACTTTTATTGCATAAAACCCCAAAATTCAGGTTGTTTGATTCAGGTGATAGTGACGCTTTATGGTAAAGAAAGCAACTTATTTCAGCAGATTTGCTCGTAGTTAATAAGTCCTCTCTTTGGACAGATCTATTTTAGTAACTAGTGGGTGGATTTATTCCTGGTGGCAAAAGGGAAATGGGCACTTATTACCAAGATGAAGAACTGCATGCACTAACGTGACATCCTACAGATTATGTGGCCTTTAGAGGTCTATAATGCTGGAGAGATGTGAGATAAATCTATGACCCCACTACAGCTGGGGATGAATGCATTAACATATATTATCTATTCTGCACGATGTTTTATGGCCCCACAGAGCACTGAGCATTTCGGTATAATTTTTGTTGCAAATGATGCAATCAAATTATGCATCATTTTGCTGCATAAAACCCAAAGACCCACTTGAATCTGGAAAAGTGCACTTTAAATTATATTATTACAGGTAGTTACATGCATTTGACTGGAGCAGCTGAAAGAAGTGGATTTATGTTATTAGATTCATCTTTGCTGTTCATGCTAGGACAAGTCAAAATGATGAAAAAAATAACATTTGAATGGCTTTACTGAGTTTATTACAATTTATTGTAAGTTGGAAAAATAAGAAATTGGCTTTCTTCTAATGAGAAATACAAGCTTTTTTCTGTATTAGAAGCACCTTCTAAAGCACTAAAAAGAAAAAGTTAAACAAGATATAAACATTTCAGCACCTGTATAGTGATCTTTAACACTTTGGCACTATAAATATTTAGAGAAATATCCTACAGTTAATGGACTCAGGGTATTAGACCATAAAAGATATATAACATGTGAAATTGAGTTTCTGATGAGTCCCATGTGAGGTCGTGGACAAACAACATCAGTATAAGTTTGGATGGTGCAGCACAGTAGGTACAGGTGTGTTTTATATTCAGTTGACTCGTCTTAAGTGCTTGTATTTGTCTTACTTATCTCCCGTCTCAGATCTACTTCAGATGCAGTCATTTTCTGTCGCTGCATCAGAATCATTAAATGTTAATCTTTTCTTTGAAGAGGACACTGAAGTCATTTTACATTATGTACTGTGAATTCTAGCTTTCAGTAAGTATAATGCTTCAGAGGGCGAAAATTAGGTAGAAATTTCAAGGAAATTACTGTAACCTTGAGGAAAGGAAATTGTTTTAACAAAAAAAAAGCCTTCAGCGACTTGGCCTGTTTCTGTAGAGGGATCATTAGAGCTCATAAGACCCTTCATCGAGACCCTGAGTAGAATTGACAAGGAGGAGAGAAGTTTGCACAACTCCACTGCAAAGACGTCCATATTGTCCCTGTTTTTAGGAGGATTAAGACAGACACACCAGTCTCCTTTGGTAAAGAGACCATATTCATCCCTAAACCAGACACTAATACAATAGCCGAGGCTACCTTGCGTTCCTCTGACGTTTTCACTGTACTGTAAGTCTCAATTTGTATTCATCCACTTACCCTGTTGTCATTTGCCTGATGCATGACTGGAAAGTAAACCATACGAGTATTCATGTAAACAGAGCACATTTTCAATCACTTGAAGAGCTTAAGATGCATAAGGATTTGTACCGTTTTTTAAAACCTGCAGAAAGGATTTCGATTTGTGCCCGAGATGTGAGATGATTGGCTTTTACAGAATGCATCAGAGGAAAGAGTGGAAATAGATTTGAGAATTGTAAACGTCAGAAAACTTCATCTTAATGTCTGATTTTGTTTCAGATGTCAGTATATCCGTTTCCTGTGTCCCCTTCTCATTTCCCTCCTCGTCCCTCCCACCACTTGGCTACCTGTCGCCATCCTCGGCATCGATGCTGCGGTGGTGTTTTTAAATGAGCATCTATTAAAATGCCATTATAAGATATGGGGAGTGATGTTGCTCCTGGCGGGAGTTTATTGGAGAGTATATGTAAGCTCCCACACACAGACCACCTCATTAACCTGGTGGATATTTACGGCCCTGCGGCACAGAGGCACGGGCGGGGATTGAGGCCTCGCTCGTCTTAATAGCGTCTCAGCTGATAAGACTGACTGCGCTCCCGTCCATATTCGCACTTTTAATGGGGCGCACTCTACCGTTAACGACCTCTGCCGAGCCTGGTGGGGTGGCTGCTTTTTGTTCAAAACTCCTGAGCATAAACAGCCAGGTGGGAATTTACCTGCCGTCCTTCAAGGGCGCCTCAGACTCTGCGACCGACTGCTGCAGGCTTCAGGTCACTGATTGAAACCAAGCTGGAGGATTCTGGGATATGCGACAGTCGTCACTTGGCTGATGCAAAAAAAGTACAAAGAGGTTTGAGCCAAAAAGAAATGATCTGATTTAAATGGAGGAAAAATGGTCACAGGACAAACCACAGTGGGATGATGCACTTTGCTATTCCTGTTATTAATTAAAACTTTTAATTATACACAAGATGTGTGCCTGTTTTTTACACCTGCAGTTGGTTGTTGGTTTTCCTCATCGAATAGTTCGTCTTTGGGGTAAAACTGCCACACTGCTTGTGTGTCATTCTTTTACTCCTTTGTGCCAGTCACTGAATCCACTTTGAATCTATCTATCTGGGCATTGAAAAGTTGATAAATCACACATCTTCATTCATTCATTCATTCATCTTCTAAACCTGCTTATCCTGAGCACACACAGGGTCGCAGGGGTGCTGGAGCCTGTCCCAGCTATCTTGGGCGAGAGGCAGGGGTACATCCCTGGACTGGACGCCAGTCAGTCGCAATCACACATCTTATTATTATATATTTATTTCTAGTGCTTCTGACACTAACCCTAGTGTGGGTGTCTATATTTAATTTCTTATTTTTCTCTTATATCTTGTGATATCACACTAAGTCTATTTATATGAAAAGTTTTTGATAGTTCTGAATATTTGACACGTTATCTGTAATGACCCTTGCTCCGCCTTGTTAAACCCTCGTTATCCCACTGAGGTTTTGTCGTTGTGCACACAGTAAAATCACAAACTTCGGCTGCAGTAACATCACCATCACCGTGCAGGAGCTTTCTGCCGGCGTGTCAGAGTTATAAATTGAGTTTACACCGAGTGGGGGGGAGGTGGATGCTGTAAGATGGTTGAAGTAAAACATTTCTGTGAGCCTAAAGTTGCTCAGAAGACAGCATGGGAGATGTATCACTGTCATTTATCATATTTTGAGCCAACTTAATTTTCTACACAACATATATATCTATAATATAAGCTTTAGATTAGCAATATTGTGCACAGAAGAACAGGAGCTCAGCACTTTACATTTATTACTAAAATAAAATAACTTTTATGTGACAATTATGTGGTAATTTCTGCAAATTAATTCAAATATATTGATTAAGAAACCTTTTTTTTTTTTCTGTTGAACACTATGCACAGTTTTAGTCAACGTCCACCACCTCCCCGTGTGTCAAAAGCATGAGAATAATCATTTGGATAAGTGCTTTATTTCAAACTCCAGTCTCTCTTTGGACACGTCAGACAAATAATCATTAAGCCTGCTACATTTCACTAAGTGTCGTGATGTGATGGGATGGGATAAACAAAGCGCCTCGTCTGAAGGTGGCGTTTTCCCACTGATCCTCCGTTGTCCTTCAGCTGAGTGCGACACTGTTCATTAAATTGTCCGTCACTCCGGATAACGGCGTGTTTTGTGACTCGGATTGTGGAGCGAAGGAGCACAGCATGCCAGAGAAAGCTGCCTGTCGCACAAGGATCAAGCGTTAAAATCCTCTGCCGTGTAGCCTTCCTGGAGGCTTTTTTTGAACGACGGATGGCAGCCCCTTCTGAAATTCCTAAACGTTCTCTCCACCTCTCAAATGTTAGCATGAAAGTCTCTCCGAGTTTCCCGTCTCCTCACCTCAGGTTCTTTCCGACCACCTAGAGATAACATTATTGAATATAAAACACCCAAGACCAGCTCCTCGCTCTGCCAAGATCAATTTCAAGTCAGGGGCTGCGGAAAAAAGTCATGAAAAACTCTGAAATGAAACTGTGAAATATCACCCTCCTGAAACGTCTAAAGGAATGGGATTCATTTAGGCATAAGTTTGTTAAGGAACTGTCAAAAGCTAGATTTTAAATGAGTTTTCAGTGGGGCGAAGCTCTAATCGTCACTTACAGAATCTGCTGTTAGATGAATTAACATAAAAACTTGATCTCTGCAGTAAATCTCAATGTAGAAATGGTTGATTACGCTGTTACAGTGTAAAAAATAAAAGCATCTCAGCAACATGTTATGTTGGCCAGAGCCTCCAAAGCAGTGCTAGAGGGCAAATTAATAGTTACTGTGTTTACCTGCCTGTCAGACATTGGCCTGTTGAGACAGCAATTAAAATGAAGCGAGGCTTTTCTTTAGAGTCTGGCTTACATCTCCCTGCACGGCCTCTCAGTGAAACATTACTGAGACAGACATTCAAACAACAAAAATATATATCACTGTGATTGTTTGGGAGGTGGATGCGTGCAGGTATTTGTCATTCTGGAGTGCATTTCAACTCCAAAAAGAAGAGCGTAACACTGAAGGGTGCCACGGTTTCCTGCCACCTTTCCTGCAGGCTTTTGGAGTGACTCTCCCCTCTCAGCTGCTCTCTCCCGTCGCAGCTTTTCACACTAATTTCAACTAAAAGCATCTCTTTTAAAAAGAGGCATCCGGGGCTCTCATCAGACCAGGCCACGGTTTTGTTACCTGGCTTAATAAGCTGCCTGCGCCGCTCTACGTAAATGGCCAGTGATTGCATCTCGCACATTCATTCGGCACAAAAGAAAATTGTTCTTTTTCTGCGATTTCACTTCGGTTTTACACGGACAGGACAGGAGGGGACGCGTTCCAAATTTCGGTTCTTTTGTCCGTCCATGGCTCGCCATGAACAGATCTCATCATGTTTTCATAGACATCCAAATATCATGTTGAGGGAATTTTTCAACTCAATGCAGAGCAGCAATTTAAAAGTCCCAAATGACTTTATGGCTGCCAAAACGAACCCAGAGGAGGCTCGCAAACAGTGAGATGTGACCCACCCGGTGCCAAGGCTGCAGAAAACTATGAAAACTATGATTTATTTTGAAGCAACAACAACTGTAGCCTAAATGAAATGTATTTATACAAAAAAAGGGATATTTTTCCAGACTTTCAAGGTTAACACTCAATATGAAGAACTAATTTTATAGCAGCAGACCAATGAGATCATTAAAAATGTGCACAAAAAGAGCGACCTGTGGATTTATCTATTTGTACTTACTCTATTAAGTCTCATTTTCTATTTGCTTGACGGAGCACGGAGGATTTGAGCCCTTACCCTCACCTTGGCTCCGGAGACCTAAGCATGGTGATAATTTTAAGAGGATGGGGAATAAAACCTCGGAGGTTGTTCTGACCTGAAAATCTCATTAAAAAGCAACTCTATATCAGCTGTGAAATATTCAGCACATCTTGGACAGCGTATAGTCTCAAAAATAAAAAAAAAGAGCCAAGGATAATCCAATCAATCAAAAGGATTCATTTTTAATAGCTTGATCATTTGCTGCATATCCACACAGGCTCGAGCACATCTTTTATTAGGGCTGATCTCGCCCCAGCTCGAAGGCTCCTCCGGAGGCTGAGATAACTGACACTGACAGGGCAGAGCCGGAGCAGATGAACCTCATCGACTCCTGGAAGCATCGCTGATCACGGGCGTGACAGCGCTCAGAGAGGGAGGACGGAGACTGACACCAGGACAGGAGATATCCGAGCTGTGTGTCAGAGCTGATACATATACTGCCCATGAAACAGGCATGGCTACCTCTGTACCTCTTAGAAGACCACAGTGATGCATGACAGAGAAGAGACATGCTTTGATTTCGGCAAGTCAAGTCGTGGGAGGATGAAGTTTTTAGAAAAGTTATATTGGAGGCTGTCAGCTAGTTGAAATATTTGAACACTAGATGGCAGTTTGACACAGAAGAGTATTGTTTCCTGCCAGCCCCTGTAGCAGAGCTGACATTCATTTAGTGACAATCACTGTAATTGCCGTTGTTTGGTGATGCTGATTGAAGCCGTGTTTACCTCCCTCTAGGTTCTTATCAGGTTTTGATTGTCCTAAGCCTCATTCGATTTCCAGATCTACGTCTGGAATATTAAACTTAGCTCAGTTTGTGTTTGTTTGTGTGTTTGTGTATGTGTAAAGGGGGAATTTAGGCCACCAGACAGATGTCGGTTTTGAAATGCAAAGGACGTGAACGCCGCGCAACAACGATGTGACGTTCACCTGTGCTTCAAGGTGAGAAGTTAAACCAGATTTTCAGCAGGCGTTGGGTTACTTTAAGTTTGTTGGTCTTTAAGTTAGTTGGTGGCATGTGAGCTATACAAAGAAAAACAGGACAAGACAAAGTACAAGACAAACCCACTTTGGAGTAACTTGGTATTTATCTGATGATTTATCCATTTCAGTCTCACACACAAAAGCAGTTAGCAGGAACCGTAGCTGCATTGGGCTGCTATTGACCCCCCCCCCCTCCCTGTGCATTGTGTATTTTACCTTGTTGCCCCCAAGTTTTCATTAAATCCAGAGCTCAGACTAAAAGTAGCAGCTTCATTATGTTTTTCTTAGATCCTCAGAGATAAACCAGCTGCAATGCCTCTCTCAGATAATTAAATGGCACCATGTGTGCACAGTATGAACTAAAATAATACAAATGTGGACTTGGATGTAACATGACTCGGTAAAACTGGCTGGTGTTGTACTTTAATGGAACACATTCAAATGACGTGAACTTGGACACTGTTGCCCTCTTTGACTGATTGGTAATCCAGCCTTGATGAAGACTTCTTCAGGGATGCATTCATAACATACAGCGTGGTTAACGAACACATTTTGTGCAAAGGGGAGCAGGCCTCTCCTCCAGTGATTTGTTTTTTACCCTGCAAATATAATGAGAATCTGTCACAGTAATCACATGCTTTTTGGCTCTAACTAACACTGTCCCCGGTCTGTTCTGAACTTCCAGCGCAATTATCCAACAGACCCTTCAGAATAACCGTAACAAGGTACGGTACAAGGGTTTTGGGCTGAGCTGAAACTGGAAAATTAAAAACACTTTGAGAACAGCCTGACTTTTAATATACCCTCATTGTAAACTCTGATAATGGAAACCGTAATGGCACATCGGGAAGGTCCCCCTGAAGGGACAGTGGCGCCTGGACAACATAACAAAGAAGTGATTTCTGCCTTTGTCTATCAGCGCTGGTGTGGATGTATTTCATTAGAGGGGAAATTGCTAACAATTCAAAATATTATGAGTTTTAGGCCTTCGTAGGAATGACAGCGCTCGCTGAGAGCGCACGCTTGTTCCAGTCAACAAGTCCAGATGTGAGTTTTCATTTGAGCCTGTTGAGAATAAGCACAGGAGTAAATGAAAAGTAAAATGGCTTGTTTGCAAAAAATAGATTAGTGTGGAGAGAGAGCATTAATATGCAGATCACGATGCAGATAATGCAGACTTTAAACTGCCAAAACAGAATATTATTGTCTCTACCTCTCATTGTCATTGCTGAAAAATGCTGTCCAGTGTCTGATACCGACTGTTTTTATTTTCCTTTCTGTCCCCTGCTTTTTAATTGGCTCACCATCTTCTGCCAATGTGCCCTTTTTATTTTTGCCCATTGTTGTTGTGTTATCTGATTCTCCGCCGTCCTCTTCTTGTCCTTGGCATTTTCTCTCAGTCTTGCAGATATTTGGGTGCAATTTCTTGAAAAATGGATGCCGTGTAGGTGTTATGTAATTGGCGTCCATACCTTTTGATGCTTAACTCTTTTCCAGCAGCTCTCTAAGAACAGTGCAATATATCAACTTCTTTTTTCCAGAAGAAAAATACACTCTGAAGCCTGTAAGATGCCTGCAGAGAAATATAAATTCTGATATCCTTAGGAAAATCTCTATAATACTTTAAGGTTTAGAGCCTTCAGAGTAACTCTTTGACTAGCTTATATCTCTACCTGCCATGCCATCCTCCCTCCCTCAGGTCTCAGGGTGATCATAGCCTACTGTTAATCTTCATTTTATGCCGTCATGTGTCATTTTCTGCAACTATAATCACCCCTTTGTCTGATTGTCTATTATTTTCATCTCGGCTTTTCTCATCTTGCATTCATTTTGCTCTCAGCTGTTTCCTGCCGTCACGCTCGGCGAGCACATCGAGACAACCACATCTTCATTTTCTCTTCATTCTAGAGAAGAAGAGACAAAAAAAAAGACAGAAAAGAGAAACAAAAACAGAAGAAAAAACAAAACACAGAGGAGAAAAGGTAACTGATATGTGAGCTTATAACAGATCTCTTGCAGGTGTGGAGGATGGAGGAGGTGGATAAAGAGGGCGAGACATGTTTCTGTGTTAGGTCCTGTTGGTGGCAGTGTTGATGCTTACAAATCTGTGAGGAGGAGCTGTACTTTGGTGAACCCTTACCACACACACACACACACATCCTCTCTGACAAATGATAAGGACAACAGTGCAGCCCAAGGCCGGATGGGGGGAGGGAGGGGGTTTAAGCCGAATTTGATTTGGGGGTTTGGAAACCTTTTTATTTCATGGTTATGAATCCACAATTCACAAAATGGATTTGTTGCTGTAATATCCAATAAAATGCGCAGTAAGTAATGTTATGTTCTGTTTTAGGGGAGATAAATAAAAAAAGATATCTAATGTAAGTTTTGCTGATCAGATCAGAATTCAAAGATTTTATTTGAATGGAGTCTGATCTGCAGTTTACTTCACCTGCACTCACCGTCATCATTATTATGTCTTCAGATATTCAGGACAGTGTCAAAACATCCCTCCCAGCACACACACAAACAATCTTACAATATCTGCTCCTTCATTTTTCATGCTGTGTGGTGGACTGACCATCTGGACTGATTGGAGTTTTCCCGTTGGGCCGGTCACCCTGTGTGGGTCTGCAGCCGGTCTAGCAACAAGGATAAGAACAAATTAAATTTTCTTTTTTTAAAAAAAAAAAAAGCCCTGTGCTGTTCAGTCCTGCTGTAGACTGTCTGTTCAACTCCATCCAGGTGTGTGTGTGTGTGTGTGTGTGTGCGTGTGTGTGGAGAGGAGCTATAAAAACATCACATATCATAAGTCTGCCTTTCTCTCTCTGCCAGCTTCACCTTCTGCCGCCGCTCACACACCAAACTGATGTTGATGGACTGATGGCGTGAGCTGAGACAGAGTCAGCCATGCAAGTTTCTGGAACTGTTTGGAAATACCTGAATTACAAGCTCAAATGCACAAGGAGCATGCACACACACACCCACACACACACAAATACAAAAAAGGGTAAATATCAGGACTTCCATTATCGGTTTATCCTGCTGCAGTTACTTACTTGAATGTCTATAAAGTGCATAAGTAGGAGCACATTTAATTACCAAACTTTTCTTAATCTTTGCTCTCAAGACACTCTATTCTGATTGTCACAGTGTCGCCCCAATTTAAAACTGTAATAATAAAGGGCCAGTCATCTGTAAAGAAATGAACATTTTGACCTCATGACGGCACTTTATGGATAGTCGAGGATCACCAAAAGCCATGACATTGAATTTTCAGTTGTTGAGATATTTCAGTCTGGACCAAAAAACACTTATGCAGATATTTGTTTTCCCTTCTCACCTGATGACTTCCAGATTTGGAAGTCATAAGCAGTCTTAAGGCACCTCAGACCAAAAGAACATATTATAATAAGCCTAACACATATTTGGGAGACAGGTTTGGAAGAAGCAACAATAAAATGAGTCATACCCACCCAGGAGTCTGTTGGTAATGATTTATAGTACTTATCCTTCAATGTGTTTTTAACACCTGGTTATACCTGTTCAATTTGTTTTTTGCACCTGCAAAAAACATCCAACACTTCAATTTATGAACATTATTTCCAAAAGAATATGTAACGCCTTAGAAACACCTAAGGAGCTCATCTGTGCAAAACACAGAGGACATCACAGGGTTTCCCTTTGATGATAGACAGAACTTATATTAAAAGTCATTAGAAGAAGCAACAGTTGAGGGCAACATAAAACAAACTGGCATTACCGTCCTGTTTCTTGGCCTGGAGCTGTTTACCGGCTGAACAGCAAAATAGAATTAATAAAGCATCTTGTACCTCTTCCAAGACTAAACCCATAAGTAAACACAATTTGAATGCAAATTCTTTGGCTGGTTACCACCGACTAATCAGCAACAATTCCAACATCCTGTTAACTCCGCTATACCGATGCAATGTCTATTACTTTGCATGTAATGGTGCTCTGATTTATTATGTGATTTAAGTGTTTTTTTTCCCTTTTATGTATGTTTCTTAATGTGTTTTTTGTGCTTTACGTATTGAACAGGTGCCTAAAGGCGAAGCTTAAATATCGGGACAACAGAAAATCAGACTTCAAAGCGAGCTGGCTCGGGCTCTTGCCTTTCAGGACCACGTCTGGATCCAAGTACTCAACTCAGACATTTAAATGAGCTGGCATGAAAGCAAGCCTGATATACCCACACACAGACACACACACACATACGCCATTTTGTCTGCAATATTTAAAGGACACACACACACCACACGACGGCAAGTAGCCACACACATCTTGCTTATTGTACTTTTTGTGGTGAGTGTCATTAGTGACCGAAGCAGGCGCTGATTCGCAGCGGCAAACTGATGCTAATACAGAAGTCAAGCCAATTAGCTGACTGTCTTGATTACAATTTTCTAATGAACGTTCAAAATGATGTTGTCAAGCTCTTCCTGGCCGAGCTGTTTGTGTTTCTATTATGTTCGCTTTAATGAGCTATGAATAGACAGCGCTTTGGTCTTTATTTCACCAGAGAGTCTCTCAGGCTGGATTGCGTAAAAATTAATTTATTATGAAAGCGCAAGTCTCTCGGAGGATTGCCTGGAAGAGAGACTCAAAACAATGCAAACCACAGTCATATACACAGAGCGAGGAACTGCGTCAGGAAAGGGCTAAATAATCAGACTGCAGAGCCAGCGGGGGGGTGGGGGGGGGGGGGGTGTTTCAAATTGTGATAGGAAAAATGTTGCAGAAGCAGTGTTATGCAATCGTTCAACAGCTTGTCAAGTTTAATTGGTCTGCAGATAGACGCCGTTCCACATGTTGCATCCAGGGAGTCTTTCAGATTTAATGACATCAAATATTATTATTATTACAGAGGAGGCATGCTGCATCAGAGAGCTAATGAAGGAATCACCTGACTTCAATGTAAAATCCACAGAGAATCATTAATGCTGTTCAGATTTGTGTGTGTATGCACAGCATGTAGTCATGTTTGTATATTCCTCAAGAGCTCCTTGTGAGACACTTTAAAGCCACATGTTTTAAAGTGCTTTCGGTGAGAAGAGAGAAAAAAATGGATCCTGCAGAGTATTCGCACATTAACTGAACACAACATTAAAGATGGTGGAGTTGTATTTTTTATGACACTGGATATATTCAAGTCTGATATTCACTTTCCTTTCAGCTCTATATACAATATATAAAGTGTGCACGGACCAGTCTTCATGGAGGTGGACATGTAGCTGGAGAGGTGCCAGTTCACCTCCTGAGCACTGCCGAAGGTGCCCTTGAGCAAGGCACCGAACCCCAAACCTGCTTAGGGGCGCTTCTCTAAGAGGGCAGCCCCCTCACTCTGGCATCACTCTGTGCATGTGTGTGTATTCCTATATGTAAAAATGTAAAGAAATAACAACAGAGTGTAAATGTAAATTTCTCCATGAGGGACTAATAAAGGGTCTTCTTCTTCTTCTTCTTCTTCTTCTTCTAAAGCACATTGTGTACTTTAAACTGTAAACACACCACTTATATGTGAGTGGATGGCCACTCCTGCTGTATTGAATATATCTGAACACATTTACCACTTATCCACTTAGTTTGGTTGTTTTAATGTGTCTGTGGAGTGCAAAAGTCTTTCTCTCTGAAAGACCTTTAAGGGGTTTATAGCGCAGTCCTTTTTTTCCCCCCTTTTTTTTTTAACATCACTAGTCCTGTCACCATGGCGACGGGACTGTTTAGAGATCTGGGACTTGTTCAGTGTCGTGTTTTAACTGTGGCATCATAGTCATGCTAATGTTGAAGCTCATGTTGATGATGAGATGACAAGCCCGTCCTCTTCTATTCTTTTCTCTTCTCTCCATCCTCTCCCCCCCCCCTCTCCCCCGGTCGTGCACGTAAAGTCAAGCCTTGTGTGTACACGTGTCTTCACTCCACTTCAAAATCAGTGGCCACAGTTGTCACCCTTCAAAATCTACAGTGAAAACCCAGAAAGAGCTTCTAATGCAAATATTCATTCTTTTGAGAGGCAAATCAACCAGCACAGAAAACAGGATCTGTGTCTCTAAGAGAGGGGTTGTTTTTTTTTTTTTGGTGACAGACAGGATTATATCTTGTTATTTTGAAATAAAGTCAGAAGAAAGAAAACTGTAAAACCCACCATCAGGACAAAATGACAAAATAATTGCAGCTTTGTCGGCGTTGACCACTGCAATTGTCCAGATTGGCCTCTCGCTTCTTCGGGAGCCGTGCTTGCAAAATTAAGCTACATTACCTCTGTTGAGTTATTAAAGGACAATAGTGCAGAGAAAGTGAACTGGCCCCACTTGTCTTCTTAAGAGTCCTACATCTCTTTAAAATTTTTATTATCCAATTTACTACACAGTAATGCTGGCTCCGCTGGGGTTGCTGCTGAAATAGTAGAGCACAGATAAGTTACAGAGAAAATCTTGGCAGGAAATTATTTCCAGCCCTGAAAAGTAAAATAGGCAAAACTTTCTTCGTCTGCAGGGAGGTAAAATATGTGTAAAAAGTTAATACAGAGTCTTGTGATGTAAATTTAATATACTACAGCTCTTCGGTGTGCGTATTACAATAATGCTGCTTAGCCGTGGCTGGTTGGAGATTTCATAAAGTAAATAGAAGGCAACAGGTTCAGAGAATTTGCAGACCTGATTAAGTGTTTCCGATCAAGACCTCCTCTGTGGGCTCTGATATTGACTGACTGTGTAATAGCTTGCACAAACTCCTAATCACACAGCGTGTATACAACCGAGGAGGGCTCAGAAGCATTTACATATTTGACAGACTGAAGGCAAGTTAAGCAGGCTTTTGTGTTTTCTTTGATATTCTTGGCTGACTCTCGGCTTGGGGCTGACTATACCGACCTTCATCAGCTCTGCAGGAAACAATAGGCTATAAGCAATGACAGCAGCCATCCAGTCCACACTGCTGTTATTCTGGGGGAGCATAATCACAGAGTGTGAACTCTATTTCATGAAAGCTGCTCTCTCACTGACTTTTCCATTCGCTGCACATCTCATCTGTCTCTCACACACACGCGCATGTTTCCTCGTTTCTATCCACCAGTACCTGTGTTGTTGGCTCCATGCAGCTCAGTGTGGAAAGGCCGGGAAATCTATTGCAGAGAGTCTGAATTATAAGGAGCATGAGCGAAAGCGCAAGAAGAAATGATGGAGAAGGAAATTTGAGAAAAATAAAGATTGTCCATCCATGTGCTGAGTGCTCAGTGAACGTATCTATTTCTTCAAACTATTTCCTTCTGTATAACATAATGATGTTATATATGAGTCATGGAGCATCTAAAGTTCACCAGGGCAGATGTAAATTGTGTCTGGCTGTATTAAGTTACGATCTCATTTCAATATTGCTGGAATGATTAACTTGATTATTAAAAAATCTTTATATCTGGCACCCATATTAGTCCCTATATTGACGAGTCCACAATATAACTACTGTTATACAGCTCCACCAACCAACTGCAATGTATTCAAGGTTATTAACTATCTGCAGAGACACCTGCAGCATTAAAGTACAGGCTGACATTTTTCACTTCTGTTAAAACAACATTTACATGCTCATATTTAAACTGAAATGGCTTTTCTTGTTTTAATAATTCTTCAAGGTCATTAAAAGATTACTATCAATGGAAGAAATGGGAGAAAAATATCCACAGTTCTCGTTCCACAGAATATATAATATTATATAAAATTTAAAAGTTACAGTCTTTTCAGTATAAAATAAAAATCCCTTTGTTTTTCCCATAAAGTGTTTCTATCCTGAGTTGTGGGGATATTTACCAGAAGAGACACACAGATTTTCTTTTTTTTTTTTTTTTTTTTTTTTTTCACTTTAAGAGGGGGAGCTACAGGCGAGCGTGCAGCCCCCCCTGCACCTCCAAACTGAAAATATGTTTCTGCCTCTGTGAAGGTTGACCACCCAGGACCCTGTTGAACAAACAGATGGGCTCTTCAGAAGAAGTGGAGGATGCAGAGAAGCTCATCTGAACCTACTCCAAACCTGCCTGTGTTCGCCCACGCAAACTGGAGTCAATGGAGTCACATTTGACAGCGTACACAGTGAAACATCACTTTGTGCTCCTTGATATCATGATGCCTTTTTTTAAACACGCAAGAGGCTCGGCTCTATGGCAACGCCGGCCTCTCAGACGTTAATGGTGCCCAGAGGATGCATCCTACTGACTTTTGAGTTCATGTTTTATTTGCCATCTATTATCAGACAGGCTATAATCATGGTGAGACATGTGGCTGCTCCTTCAGTAATAAAAATAAGTGTAAAATAGAATAAAGAATAAAATAAGTAATAAATAATAATGTTAATAACAATAGTGGCTTTGAATAATAAGTAATTAAGAAGTCTTAGGGCAGTTCTTAGGCAGTGTCCTCATTAGGATCCACGTGGCCTGAGGGTGGAAGCTCGTCTTGTAGACTCTCTCCACGCTGGCCTGGTATATTTGGTGCCTTATTCTCGACCACAGCAGGAAAAATCAACCAGGCAGTAGCTGTTCATGGCGATGCCCTCGTGGATGGAGCTCGGCATGGCCTCCAGCCAGATGTTCATAGCCAAAAACACAACGTCGTCCTCCCGGTTGGATGTAGCTGTCTCGTACTCCAGGATTTAGCTCGGTGAAATAAAGGATGTTACAGTTCCTGATATCCCATTGGAAACTGATGCGGGCACGTGGGCTGTCCAGTTTATTATCCGCCGTCTGTACATTGGGAAGCAGGATGCTTGGCAGAGAGTATCCATGCGGCCGGTGTTTAATCCCTCCATGTTTGCCTCTGTGTTTCCTCCCATCACCGTCCAGCACCAATCACAAAAAAGCATCAATACTCATAGAGAAATGTAAAAAAAAAGCATAAATTTAACAAAGAGGCAACAGATCTATCAGATAGACTGGCACAAAATATAGCTGATAAATGATAAATCCAAATGGTTCAAGGTTGAAACTTGTGGTTTTAACCAAAATGACCAAAAAAATATTGAATAAATTGCCATGAAAGTTGGCACACATATCGGTGTTCCTCTGTTTTATCCAACACTTTGATTTATAGAGTACATATATATATATATATATATATATATATATATATATATATATATATATATATATATATATATATATATATACGATATACGCATACAAAATCATTCCCATCAGCCTCATCAAATGTTATCTCTTAAACATCAGCATGCTAACATTGTCATTTGAAGCATGTTAGCATTTAGTATTATTACAGCCACACAGAGCTGCAGGCCTTATTAAGTATTATTGAATTAAAATCCCTTTAATGCCACGTTAGCATATCCCACTAACGACGTGAAACAGCTAATTCATACAGCATCTATTTGTGCTAAGGGCTGTGACACATCTACATGCCTCAAACTAGCAGCCAATACCTACAGCAGAGAAAGTGAAATTTAAAATGCAAAATGTATAGCCCTCGTACGCGCTGGAGCAAATCAAATTAGCGTTTTGAGTCATGATGGGTGAGGGAAATTCCAACAAGCTTATCTCTCTGCTGATATAATTTCCAAAAGAGCAGATGCTGGATGACTATGCACTTTCCTCTTCACTTTGAAAAGCATAAATAACTGAGCAGAGGAGTAACTAAGCGGGGAGCAGAGACCGGGCGGACTGCGTCGCTCCTCACAGATGGCTGTCTGATTCGGCCGCGGTGATGGAAGACACGCTGTCATTTTACGTTTTGTGTTTATCATCATTAGGTGAATTGACAAGGCCCAAGCTTTTTTTGTCTCTTTTTTTTGGCTCCCAAAGGCAAACAATATTCACTGACTTTTGGCAGATGTGCTTCGTTTGCCCCTCAGTCTGCTTGTCATGTGAGCAGATACACAACAGATTCATTAGAAGCTGCTAAAATGTCACGAGTTATAGAGTATATATGAGTATATGATATGATATGAAAAAAAAAAGAAAGAAGAGAAGTGCAAAAGAGCAAAAGGAGAACTTTGCCACAAAGTCTTAGCTAAACTCTTCAACTGTAAAACAGCAGCCTCCTCTTTTCATGCCTCTCCGGAGGATTTTTTATCTCTGCCATGAAGAGAAACTCTCTAATGTCAGCAACGGAGATAAATACCGTTATTATCAAAGACCCTCGTTGCTCCCCTTTACTTCCCTGCAGCGCAGAGGTGTGCTTCCTCCGCCACTGTCAACATTTGGACGTTTGATGAATTTGATGCTTTTAAAACCAGCTATTGGTCAGGTTTATAATTTCCATCTACATACTCTGGGGACTCTCACATAACACTGTATGTAGGCTGTCAGAATGAAAACTTACATGCAGGTGACAATATTAAGAGAAAGTTCAGCCGTGTGAAACTGTTTGATAAGCATTTGAAATATTATTTATATTACTGCCAGCATATGTTAAATAAACTTTCCACCCTTTCCTTTTTAGGCCATGGGGAGGTAATCACTATGAAATGTCTTGGTGTACTGTATATTCATTTTTTTATGTGGAAACCATCAGTATCATACAAAGAAGCGATGCACACAGCTGGAAAGGTAATTATGGGTTAATTTTAGTGAAAGTAGTTATACTGAGAGGACTCAACTGTATCATGGAAGTTGAAGCATCATCGTAATACCTCGTAAGAACATTGCATTTATTAATGAGAAACCACCGCCTTCATGTTTTATCCCTATACTCACATGCACTTGTTGCATTCACTATAGCATCAGCATTACTTGGTTAAATATTTTATGTTTCTTATAATTAGTATGGAGGCAATCAAAGTAAAGTGCTGCAAGTTTTATTGCAAGGTACATGCATGCCTGTTCTTACCAGGATTAATTAATTAATTATGATTAATTAATCATAACCATCAAATCACACAGTGAAACTGACAGATATTGTCTATACAACA
The DNA here is from genome assembly GCA_023238725.1 of Scortum barcoo. NCBI lineage: Eukaryota > Metazoa > Chordata > Actinopteri > Centrarchiformes > Terapontidae > Scortum > Scortum barcoo. The sequence goes on from CM041545.1 coordinate 20,447,601, forward strand.
AGTTGTTGGACTCTGTGTTCATACAAATCCCAATATATTTCTGTTTTATGCATTTAAAGCCATTATTGCTGTAAATGCACCTTAAATGCACATTTATTGTTCCTAACTAATGTCCTAATGAAGGGCTATGAGACAAAGTGCAGTGTTCAGAACAGAGAGTTGCTAAAATGGTCAGAAACAACAAAAAAACATTGTTCAATAATCTCTCCTTTGAGAAACTGCTGAGTTATTCTGCTATATGTAGTCTCTTTCTCTCCATCTTCTTTATCTGTCCCTCTGCTCTCCTGCCTCGCTTGGTGTACTTGTTGTTCATCCCTCTTGTCTCTTTATTTTTGCACATCATTCACCCAATACATTTGGCTTCAGTGTTGACATTTCGTCGACTCTCTGCTTTACAGTCCTTTTGGATGTTCTTGGTTGTAAGTCTTCTCGTCATCTTCCCCCTTCTCTTCTTCATCTCCCCTCTGTGTGTCAGATGAGAGAGTAATTAGTTTGTTCTTTGTACTCAGACTTTTGCCAGACTGAGGATTATGTTAATTACTGTGCCACATTTGACACTAACGACTACAAGAAACAAAATGCACATGCTTGTACATCTGCACATGCAAAAAGAAAAATGTCCTAACAGATGTAAAGATATAATACTACACCAATAGAAGCCCTGCAGCCAAACAGAGTGACTTTAGAGAACAATGCAGGAAGCATCTTAAGTGAAATAACTAAATATCTTCGCACTGATGGGCGAGCTGCAGAAGTTGGAGTGTTTGTTTGCTGAAACTTCTGTTTACCACTTCTCCGTGTCTCCGTTGCCAAAAGCCCCTCTCTCACAGGGTCACTAATGCAACTGCTGGAGCTGCTCTATACTTTCCATTTCACAGAAGGCAAGTGTTTACCCAGTGTTTACAACCCCTTCTACCCACCTATCTCCTCTCTCTTATTCTCTCCCCATCTCCTCTTTATTTTTGTCTTTGTTCCCTCTGTCACTCCGTCAGCCGTCTCACCAATAAGGCAGTGGCTGTCATCCCCCCGGTTCGCCGTGTGCAAGGTGGCGTGTGTTTGGTGAGTGTTTAGTGTCACCTATCATCGTCCCTGTCACCGCCGTCTCCTCTGCTCTCGCGGCGCTCCATATCCAGGTGGGGAAATTCATATCAACACGCTCAGATCTGTTTGTGATTGGCTGCCGCTACGCAGCAACACACACACAAACACGCAGGAAGAGAAAACACAAAATACGCAGGAAGAGAATTTAGATAAATAAAAAAAGTGGCGGTCCCGTTCTGAATCATCCCATGACTTTCTACTTCATAAACCTATCACCTAGAAGATTGAAAAGGACTCTGTCTCCTGGGGACTCATTTTCATCATCATCATCCTCTCTGCGACCCCGAGAGAGAGACAGAGAGAGAGAGTTGGAATATATTTTACAGTCTGCAGCTGTCATGTAGATGCAGAGCAACCACCACCGACAACCCGCGAGAGGTTGTGATAAACCAAGAATAATACAAATCTACTAAAACCATCATCATGGCTTAATAATTCCACCCCAGCTCTGCAACAGAAAAAATTACGCTGCTTTCATCTCCCAACCACTCTCTTTCAAATTGCAATTTTTGCTCTATTCACATGATTGCACCCAGCCAGTGCTCTACGCTTGCTCCTCTTTCTCGAGTTGTTTTTTTCTTCATGTGAAAGTCATGTTTTTGGATTTGTTTTTCATGGCACGGGAAATTTGTGATATTGTGAGGCTACAAACAGGTGAATAATTTTTTAAGGGGGCCACCATCCGCCTGTGCAAACCACTCGACAATCAACGATGCCAGTTCGCAGTGAGCAAACAAGCAAATACTGTTTTATCTGTGCAAATATTTGCAGCGTATTCATAATGCCCTCATCTATTTTCATCAGCAGACAGATGGATGTATCCAATGGGAGCATCCCCCTGCCCCTACACCACTAACCAACACACCCCCATGTACACAGGACATCATAAAATGTTTTATTAGGGAGGACTGACTGGCTTTGGGGTTTTTTATTTTCAGCAGCACAGACGCTAATGAATGATTATAGAAATATTATGGGAATTATTGCAACTAGGGAATGGAGAGGGGGATGGCAGGTTAACAATGGGGAAGCATTTTGACCATTTTGCTAACAATAGGGATGGTATTTGTCCTTGTCCCTATGGTAAGATGTCTAAAATCAGTGATATTCACATGGAATCATCTAGTGAAGGACAAGCTAGTTAAAAGTGAGACATGATTTTATAAACAGTGTAGTAATATATCCCACTACAGAGTCTCTGATAAACATAGTATTTAAGAAGCTCAAAGTTTTAAGGCTGCAGCTTGTAGAGTTGTTATTATGGATTTAATTGCGAGATGTTGCACCCCTTCTTCTTTGAGGCCTCATCTCAGCCTTTTTTACAACTAGTGGTTCCTTCAGAAGGGTCCATTTTTGTCAGATCCTCAGACTGGTCACACATGAAAGGAAACAACTGAATAAATGAGGCCTCGCCGAATGGTTTTATGTGTATAAAAATGATTGGGTTGAGTCATCACATCTCAACCCAAGTGAACATTTAAGACATGAAAAACACCAGATGAAGGGATATCTTTTGGTGTGCATCCCTCCAGTGGTGTTAGAGAGACTTACAGAGCAATAAAAGCTGAAAGTTGGTAGTGGCCCAACGCCTTACAGTACTAACAGACTTTGTGTTGGCTTTTGCTTTAGTTTGTCACCTGTATGTATATTGCTTGTGGCTTCCATCACTGAAAAGCAAGGCCTTTTATTAAACTACTATACTGATGACATTCAGTTCTATATTACAGTAAAATATTCTCTGTAGCTTCACATTTTTTAGGATTCAAAGTAATTAAAATGGACTATTTAGATCCTACAGCTCCATCCCTGTAAAAAGAAAAGAAAAGAACAAAATATCTAATAATATCACTTTTATTTGTGGAAATAAAAAGCTTGTTGTAGAAAAATAGATTTCAGATTTTAGATTTTTTTTTTTTTAGATTTAGGTTGTTATACAGTTCTGTTCTTTTCAGACTTTCACACTTAGAAGGCTACTGCTTTAAATCACTATTACATAGCCATTCAGTGATTTCACCATGTGACGGACGTGTAACCAAGAGAAGTTGAAATGTTTTTTCAGTAACACCTCTGTTGCCCTCTGAATGATAAATGTTTTATAATAGCTGTCACCCTTTTAGAAACTGCTGCTGCACATCTTACCATTTTCATTTTGTTCTGCTCTAAATGTCCTTTTTTTCCTGAAAGTGGTGCTTTCTTCTGTTCAGCGTTATTTGTGATGCTCAGCCAAAGCGACTTTAGTTCAATTAATTGTCAATTAATGTTTGCTTATATTACCTGTTTTGCATTCCTACATGGTGAAAAAGTGTCCCATGTTCTTTATAATGTATTTAGGTGTTTTGATGGCGTTTCACTTTCATGGTGAGGATCCAGCATGATAAGGAACCACTACTACTGTACATGCAAACTTATGGAAGGGGATATTTATCCATGAGCTTCAGATATCTTGCATAGGTCTAAAGTGCTGGTTGAGGGGAATCTTGGAGAAAATCCTCTGCAACTATTGCAGGTGACAAATAGTGTAGAAGGTTCCTGCGTCACCATCCTCAGCTGCTACCAGTGGCAAAGTACCAAAAATGGTTTATGGTATTTTTCAAAATATTTTACAAAGATAACACAAAAGCAACCTTGAAGGGAAGTTTGATGCTGCATTTGCATGTAAATGTAGTCATTGGTTTGCAGTTTTGCACCATTAGAAGCTACTGTTTGCACTCCTTGTCCAACATGACTGATGTTAAGCTATTATTATTACACTATTTGACTTTTGCAAACGTTTACAAAGCCATGTTATTAGTCTGTATAGATGGAATACTTTTATGTAAATTACTTTTAAAAAGTCTAATCAGTTGTGAATATGGGCTGCAGAATGCTGGAAAAACACACATTTCTCTGCAGGGTTTGAAAGGCAGAGGTACTGAGGTATAAAATTGGCAGGTATGTGGGAGTTTTGATCAAATGGGATCTCCTGTAAGATGATGCATTGAGGCTTGCCACTCCACTTAATCTAAAATGACAGCACCGCCTTTCATCAGTTCGTCACACATGTACACTCATCTGCACGGCACACACACACCCAAAACACTTGCTCACAAACAGCCAAATACACCCTCTGTAGAAGGTTATTGCAGATGCCATTTCAAATTATGCGTAATTACTAAGAGCTTATCTGTCACCTTCACCTGAAAAAATACCTTGTTGTTTGCCCTCCTCTTTATAATTTGACTTAACACACACGGATACAGATTGACGTTATCTGCTGCCTGTGAAGCCACTTCAACAGGCGGCTAATGTTTAATAAAGAAAGCACAGAATATTCAGACTTTAAGCCATTTAAATTTCTCCAGCTGAACCAGAGATGGACGTCGCAATGAACGTTCACTCAGGATTTACCCAGAGTCCATCGCTCCTCCCCGTGCTGGTAAACAGCAAACTGCAAGCAGAGAGACGAAGTTCAGTCGCCTGCTCAACTGTGAAATAGACTTCAAATTGCACTTAATAACTGCATAATGAGTTCAATGTGTTCTATACAAGGCCTCTACAATCATATTAAATTAATTAAAGTTTTAATTACCAAATCACTGTGGGGTATTTGTATGCTAAAAAGGACTGAGAAGTTTTGATCCTAGACTGTTTTAGGCCGCATATAAAACTTTTTTTTTTCATTTCCATAAATTACTGACATATTCTAACTAATAGGATAGCACTCTATTTAAGGCTGCAAAATAATACAATTTTAATTCTTTTATCATCATGCTCTATGGTTGTATCACTCTGTATTAATCTTTGGGTGTTTAGCCAATTTTAATCCTAGGATTTAATCAAGATCCCGTTACCCTGGAACTTTACTATCTGGCCTATCTGGAATTATTTTTTAGCTAAAATTTTGTCCAGTGATGTAGTAAAAGGAAGTAAGACTAAATTGTCGACTATTTTTGTAAAGCCTTGGCAGATAGAACATTTATTCAGAACAGAAAATCCCGTTGCAGAATTACAAGGTTCTGCACAAGGATATACGAGGATTACAAAGCTGTGTCTGAAATCACTCCCAGTTCTACATAATACACTACATTTAACATCTGCCATTTTAGTTGTGTGAGTGTAAATCTATCCACTATGTGATATCCTTAAAAATTATATAAAGGAATGAAAAAAGTCCATTTCAGTTGTGTGACTCAATAATAGTCGATTATGAAAAATAATGATAAGCATTGTCTTGAAGATGTTCATTTGAATAAATGTTTCTCTCTAACGCAGAGTGAGGTAACACAACGGTGATTGAGCCCATGGGCCACTAAAGAAAGCATGCAACAAGCCCTGCAACTACCAAGGCTTTCAACATAACACTCACTTTTTAACTCATCTTTGTCCGACACAGCATACCGTTTTTTCCAATCAAGCAGAAAAGTTGGATGATTTCAGATGATTAAACTTAAACTGAGGTCCCAAAACATACCTGCAGTTACAGCTTTTCACCACAGGTGCCGCAAATGACAACAAAAAGAAAATCTTTAATATTATGCCTTTAAGTAAACTATTGAGTTATATAGGCAAAAGTGAAGGAGTGAACGTGAAAGTGATGTTGACACAACCTAAAATCAGCTGCTCAAGAAAAACACATTTTAAAACATGACATCTGCAACAGTAATCTAAGAGATGCACTGAAAAGACAAACCTAAAGGAGACAACAGTAAACATAGGTTGGCTGAAAGCGATCCATCCACGAGAGATTACACGTCTTTCAGTCCTTTGAGATGCTAAAATGTTTGAATCTGCCTCCATACGCGGCTTTAAAAAGTCGCTTCATCGCTGTTGCAGAGTGACAGGTTTGTTTTATACTGAGGTTGCATCTGGAGATTCAAATCAGCCTCCGCAGACCGTGACCCCTCAGCGCATCACGCCCACCTCATCACACGACTCCCCTGAACACACATCTCAGTTATTCAACGCATTCAAACAATGATGCAGTGCTGGTAATGAAATTCATTACTTAAGAGCATGCCTGTTCTCCTTTTCTCTTATTATTGTTCCTGGAATCTACTTGCAGTCTCTCCTTATACTCACCTTGTATTAGAACAGTCTTCCCGCGAAGGTTGTGAAATTGCCTTTTCTTGTCTCAGGTTATTTGCCACCTCCTCAGTCCCTGGTACACTTTTGATTTACAGATGTTGCTGTCATGAAGGTGCAACGTGCAACAGGAAACACAAGGAATGCCATTAAAGGGAGAGATGGAAATGAAAAACATGTTTTTGTTCTGCAGGGATATTGACCTGTGAATGCACTTTTATACATAATTAAATTGTCTCTCCTTTTATAAATCTGATTGATGGTATGTGCTCAGAGACTTTTCACAATGTGGAACAGTGCTGTCGAGTTAACGTGTACAATCAGAGCAGAAACTTATTATCAGCTACAATGAAGAACCATGAAATAGTCTTGCTTCATTGGCTTTTCAATACAACATTCACAATAAAAATCTTTAGGTATGGAATAAGAAGAGCGAGGCTGCAGGGTTGCATTGTCGTACATGTGCTTTATAGAGTGTCAAAGTTCATTTATGACCTTTGAAAAGAGAAGTTTTTCTGCAGCTTTCAGTCCCATGTCACAGCTCACTGTCATGGAAGTAGCACAGTTGTTATCCAAGTAGGTAATTTCATTTACATGATAACAAGCGAGCATACTTCTGCCTTTCAAAGATGCTCTCTGGTCTCTTTGCCCAAAGCTGCCGTTGGTAGGATTGATAAGAGGGTGGACTCACCTTGAATATTTGAACAAGTGCAACGTCCACGTCCTCTCCCTCCCTCTACAGTGTGCTCCAACCTGCCTCCCAATCCCCTTTCCTCCAGAGTAACTGGGTCTAATTCTTTCTTTAAAGCTTCCCTTTTTCACAGGTCTTCTTCCATTTACTTGCCTTTGTAAGGTAAATTGTTGTGGACATTTCTGCTTGATTACAGCTATTTATCTGTGTATTTGGTCGTCGCTGTGTGTAATTACACATTTGGTTTCTGTTTCTCTGATTTTTTTTTTTTTACAGTAGTCTATTTTCATCAAGTCTTTATTATTGTCCAACAAGACAACCTGATGTTCTCTTTCACCCGTTTGCGAGTTTATTTCTGAACAATCTCTCTTTTTCGGAAACTTCTTGAGGACTAAGTATGTACAGAAAGTGAGGATGCATTAATGTTGTAATAATACTGTATTGTCTGTTACCAGCACATGTTATCCATTCATATTCCAGAAAAAAAAATCTTGCATGTGGGCTGATCTAGAGGAGGGTCAGAGCTGAGTTTTTGTCCCGGTACGTCCACGCTGAGGGAGACCTGAATGTCTGTGCCAATGTAGACCAACAGACTGACATCAGCAGTCAAAAACATCAGATATCACAGAGGATGGCTGTTGCAGGCGTTTGACTGTCCCCCAGCATTCACATAAATGCATCTTTCTTCTGCTGTGCACTGCTAAGTGATACAACTCTCCCTTGCAGATTAATCAGAGATAAGTAATCTCCTCCTCTCTCTTCTGGGCTTTGATAGATGACTTTAATGTTAGTGAGTAATGTGTTGACTGTGCCAGACACTAATAGATGAGATCATTTAAACGGGCCAGACCTCCGATTGATCAGATCAAAACTTTGCTAGCGAGAAATTCTTAAATGTGTATATTTATTTATCGTCATATCAAGTCACTGTCAGAAAAAAAGTTATGTTGGAAGTTTTCTGAAGAAACTTGCTGTTTGGCCACTTGTGTCTCCCCACTACCAGTGACTAATGAGGCCCCCGATGTACGAGGATTAATGGAAGAGAAACAATGGCCTCTCTACTTCGTCGTGGGACCATGAGTGTAATAATTACCTCAATGTCAGTTAACAGTTTCAATTCAACTCCAGCATCTACTCCCTCTGGGAGCAGGCTTCGTTAGAATACAAAGTGGGAAAGGTGCGACTTTCTCCTCAGATGCAGTGATGATTTCTGTGAAAAGCAAAACAAATGCTGAAATGTCAAAAGTGCATCCTAAAATGAATGACTGAACAAAATATATTATGTGTTGAACCCAGGTTACAAAGAGAGCAATACATAGTCACAAATAGCAATTGAAATGATAAATAGAAATAAATAATTAATGGAAAAAAATAATCTTTTTAAAGACATGTTAAAATTAAAAAGTTAAAAAAGGTTTGACAAGCCCTTTTAGTTGAATTTAAAAAAGAGCCAGGATATTTATACATCTAACTTAGATGAAACAATGGAAAGACAAACCAAGATGTTTTTTTTATGTGTTGTTTTGACAGTGTTTTTGTCACATTGAATGAGGTGTGTTTTGCTGATGAACTAAAAAGATAATTAAACCTGGAAGGAAGACATGAGTTTATGAGTTTATGTTATGTTATGTGCAAAATCAGTAACCAAGTAGATAAAAGAGCCAATAAAATAGGGAAAAAGTGCAACTACTGCCATTTTGAGTTAAGTTTTCTGGAGTTAAACAGAGTGAAACAGAATATTTGTTTTGTTAAAGCAGCTCTGTGGATCTTTTCTTGTTGTGGTGATTTTGGCGGTCCCCCTGTGGACAAAGGCGGTAGTGTTTCAAATAATTTAAAACCATCCAGAACAAACCCCAGCACTGTTTAGTCTGACGTCACAAATAAATCCAACAGGCACTAAGAATAAGTATTATTACAAATAAAAACAGCCAGTGTTCCCACTGTTGGTCTTGTTTGCTTACATAGGTCATACAGAGGGATTTTTATTAAACTGAGACTGTTTCTTAATCAGTTCAAATCTCCACAGAGCTGGTTTAAGTTTTAAAAGAACTGCAGATAAAAAGACTGTATTTTCTGTGTGGCCAATCGCGCGGTCCAGATTTTTTACTCCAGCGGGAGACTTTTCCAGAAGATTGGACGTGAAGTCTGATTCTTCATCTGTGAGTGTGGCGGTGGGAGACCAGATGGCTGAGCTCACCCAAGTACCTACAGTGATTGGAGAGAAATCCCAGCCACTGGATCACTCACATATGGTTTGACTTAGTGATATTCTGCTTCGCTGCTGTTACAGCAGGACCGTGGACTTTTCCACAGACTCAGATTTAAGCTACTTGAACAACTGAAGCACTACTGAAACTAAAGGAATATCCTCCTCAGCTGTAAGATTGTGACATGTAATGGAGTTAAACTGCAAATACTGGTTGATTTTTATACTGTAAAAGGTCAATTTGCACATAAAAGGAATCTTAAAGGGGTCTTACCTGTACCTGTAAACATGAAAAATGTCATTTAGTAATAAATATAGCTGGAATTGATGGGTTTAACATGCTAATTAATGCATTTGAGTAAAATACGGGCCAGTGTTAAAACTGTTCATATATTTGTATTGTCAAGTCTAAACTTTAATTGTTTGTTTGTAATGAGCATGTTGCTTGTGGCTTCGTCATCCTTGTTGTTGTTTTGGGAGGATTTTCATAGTACTATTATTTGTGCTTATTGTGTTATTTCCCTTTTTGTTTGTTTAGTAATGGTTGTATCACTGGTCATTACTGCATTTATTGTATTTTTATCCTTCTTCCTGTTGTCTTCTGAGTGGAGTTTCCTACATGCTGGGTGTACTACAGTTTTTGTTTGCTTTATCTAAATGAACAACTGATCACAAACTAAAATAACCGACCACATTGTTTCTCATTTGCCTCCAAGTGCGCCAGAGTTCGGAGTTGTTCAGATTCCACTACAGGCAAGAACTTATTATTCTCTCACTCGTCTCACTTTTTACATATGTAAAAGTCAAACTAGTTTCACGATGGAAGCGAAGTCCTCAGGTTCACGTTCTTTGTTGTGCTCTGTAGTTTGAAGCCAGGGTAAATTCACATTTCTCTTTGGTTCCTATCGCTGCTGTGCTGAGGCATTAGCAGTATGAAAGGTACTACTGTGATGATTTGCTTCTCTGTGTGTACTTAAAAGGCCCCTTGTGAACGCTGAAGATGAAGTAAGTTTTAAGACAGAACATCCATAACAGAGAGTTATGTTTTTTTACAGCAAGAAATCAATTACTTGTGCTATGGGCAAAATTTAATGTATGACTGGGAGGTGTTGTAAGTCTTTGAGCGTGTACTCTGAAGTGATTCATTAAAGCGGTTCCCCTGCTCGGGGGGCTGATTGGTGAGCAGTTTAACTGTCAACAAACTGCGCGTGAACATGTTTTTTTTAAATATGCAAGAACTTTAATGTGCCAAATTATTTCCAGCCAACTGAATTAAAGTTAAGAATCAGGAGGTAGATTTTTTTTTTTTTTTTTGCTTGTGTTTGAACAACCTGCTACTTACCCTCTCTGAGGTGCTGTAATTCAGGCGTCATAAAGTTGATCAATCAGTTCTCGGCGATCCTCAAGGTGTCGTTCGGGAGGTGCAGGGGTGTCGTTGCGGCTGCTGAGAGCCATATGGGCCCTTTATGCTCGTAATGAGTACAGTTCACATCCTTGGCGTCGAGTCAAATTCAAAGTGACTGCTGGTTTCCAAAAAGGATCTCCAATATCTGGAGAGTGTGTCGCTCGCTGACATTAGGGTGGCATTTTCGCCTCTCTGCAAATGAGGATGACGTACTTCTGGCCTGACTGAACTGTGACCTTGATAGAGTGCGACACAGTTGGGATAAGACGAGCTCCTCGAAATCTCGAGAGCTTTTAGAAATGTTACGCTGTACCCTTCAGATGAGGTGAAACACTTTCCTGAGTGGAGGAGTCTTATTTATGAAGAGCGAGCAGTATTTTATGGCATTTATCATCTAATAAAACTACTGTAAGGCTGTGAATTCAACAAATCAATTATACTGCTTTGATTAAATCTGAGTCACAAAGATTTAATGATTATTCTTTCTGCTGTTCTCCTATTTTAACAGGCTTTGGAGGTGAGATTAAGGCCACAGCACTCATCATGTTGCCATGATACAAACCCACAGTAAGATAAAAACTAATGACTGTCAAAGGTGGATTTGTTAAAAACAAAACTCAGCACTGGTATTACCCAATTTATGTGTCTCTGTGGAGGTTTTCTGTGTGTTGCGCTGCAGATGACAGGAATTGAATTCTAATCATTGGATTTAACCTGTCACAACGTCAGCATCAGCACAACACCAGGTGGACGTCTCGCATATTGTTAGGCCGTGCCATTGCATTTATTTCTAATATATATCTGAAGTAATTTTATTTAAATTCAGTCAGTGGTAGAGGGCAACGCTTGCAGTGATCACAAAATAGATTTCTGCCAATTGCAAAGGAGATGATTGATGTTTGCCTGCTCACAAAATATACTAAAAATTGATGTTTTTTGCACCTTAAAAAAGTAAGAAACGGAGGCTTTCTTTAACTTTTGCCATGTTGTTTTCACTATAACAGTTTCCACCACGTAGAATAAAAACAAAAGCAACAGAGCTCCTACAAAAAGGCTCTGCAACACCCTGACGCAGAGGTAGAAATCCATCTTAAAAGGTAACAGCAATAATACAAGTCTTTGTGATTTCTTTTTGGATATAATTACGAACTTTACCTGGGGCGTGCTGTTGAAGGAGTGCGACCATCTGTTAGTTAGTTAGAATAACTAACTAACTCAAGTTTCAGAAACACTTAGTAAAGCTGACTTTGTGATATCCAGAGAAGTTTAAAGAGAGCTTTGCCCTGCAGCAAGGGGAAAGCTATCCTCTGCTTTCTCTTAAATTAGATTGCGCCGCTGCCAACTGCCCACTTGTTTATTTGTGTTTACCATAGCCTTTGGTGCTGCGCTTGGTGCCAGCCGCAGTAAACAAAACATATCCGCCGAGAAGGATATCTGTTAATGAGCAGGCTACTCATCTAGATCTCTTTGAGTCATCAGCTTTTTGTCCTCTTCTGTGGAGTAAAGACTTTTTGCTGTAGTTTTAGAATAGATAGTGTCTTCTCTGTTTAAAACCTGTGTGGGCAAACAGGGGATGTAAAATGTGTGTGCATATGTTTGCCCATCTGTCATCAGTCATGTACTATCACTGTTTATGTCCGAGGACAGATTCATGCTCAGATGCAACATCTCACCTCTCTCACTCCCAGAAACGAAACATAATGTGTCTGAGACGAAGCTGTTTGACGTTTTTATGTGCTTCTGTGCTGTTTCCAGCAAAAACAGAGCAGCTTATTGCACAGAACGAAATAAAAGAAAACAGCTCGATGCTTGATGTAATTTCACTGCAGGCTGAAGCGGAATTATACTCTGTGACTGATATACAAGTGATGCTCACATATGTAAGAAATACAGGCTGGACTCCTTTAAGTGTGTGTGTGAGTACAAAGCTCCTGTTTCCTGTGGCATTTAAAAACTCCAGACCAATTTGTACCTGTCTGTTCTTGTTTTGTTGACTCTGCAGTGTTTTAATCCTGCTATTAAGAGTTCAGCGGTTTTAATGGCAGTTGCTTCATTAACTGCTGCAAACTTGCAATCTAAGAATGCCTGCCTCCCATTTAAGCTGCCACAGTCTGCCGTTACAAGACACGACTGCAGACACCGCGAGCCAGTGAGAATTCAGACACAAAAAGTACGAAGGTCTAACTGCTGATCTTGCTCCTGCGCCGTTCTTCAAGATGAGTTTGAAGCATTGCAAAAGAAGAACAGTGAAATAACTTGTGATTGAATAATTTAAACATCTCATGACAGTGCAGTGAAAGTCTGAGGGACTGCTGCTGTCAAAGAAATAAAAGTATGTTTTAAAATTATTTTTCATAGTTCCTTGATAAAATCTTTGTGCATTGCAGATCACCCATCCTGGCATTAATTACCTAGCTTCTGACAGTGATGCAGAGGACGCAGCAGAGGAATATTTTTGCATAGTTTTGTGTGAGTTGTTTGGCCAAACTCTGCACCAGAGCTGAGGGTGGTTGAATGGCACATGAAAGCAGCAAGAAGCGAAAGCAAAGGAGTGCAAAGAGAAAGCAAAAAAAGTGAAGGCGTTTTAGACTTGGTCAGTTGACAAAGCTGAAATCTGAGCTCTGATTTAAGAGAGAATTATTTCCTCTGGGCCGGTGAGTCATGTGCACTTGTTCTGCACAGGAAGTTAAAATATAACAGCTCATTCATTTTTTAGCATGCTCGTGCTAAGTTTGATTATGCTGCTTTTTTGTCATGCGGCTTTTTCAGCCTGTGAGTCCCTGTTAGCATAATATGTTTTTTTTACATTGCTTACTCATTATATCCTTGAAATCATGTGACACTGCCTGATTTCCCAAAAGAGGTACACAGCCAAAAAAACTTATTTTATTTTGTATATCAGCATAGTTGATTTACAATATAAGGGTCTAAAATCATTCTGGATTCAAGGTTTCACCATAAATGAGTGCTCTGTGTTCTGTGTGATGCATTTATGACTCTCATTGAAACTGCTGATTTATAGACCAAGTGTGGAATAAAATCTTTTGACTCTCAAATGCACACACAGAGTGAGAGCCCGACTAACATCTCAGCTGAGTAAACCTTTAAAACGCCGGGCTGAAAGGATGAAAAGAGAGGCTTCTGCTCCCGTCTCTGGGGGTTGTGATAATGCATTTTTAAAAAGAGGCTGCAGTTTGAAGAGGAAATAATAATTTGTCCTATCAAACAAAACTTTGTGATGAAAAGAAAATGGGGTGGGAGTCGCTGATGCGCTTGCTTAAATGTTGCAGTAATTCAATTAAGGGCTCTACTTGGTATTTTTTGGAGCGTTATTAAATATTGTCAGTATATAGAACCACATGTAATTGCCCCTGCTTGACAAATCTGTCTTTAATACCTAAATTAGAAATAGACCAGCAGATATTTTCCTGTGTGCCCACATATTCAGGTGAATAACCTTAATTCAGCTCAGTCCCATCAGATATAATTATTCACAAAGGAAGAGTTTCATACCTTCAGTAGAAGAATAGTTTTTTAGCAAATGGAGGAAAATTTTGTCTTATCCGTCTCCTTATTTTAAAATGTCATTCTCTCTGAAATGTTTTCAGACAGTTAAAATAGTGCAAAGCTTCCCACCAGCTCAGAGACCTCTGCAGGGAGATGTTTGGATCCTTTCTTCGCATGCATGTTGCTCTAACAGCAGGAGGCTGAATAAAATCTAACTAACGAACTCGTCCTCACTTACCTCCCATCCATCAGTTTCTGTGCAGAAAGTAACAAACACCAGGTCTGGGTTCACAACAGAGACAACTAAACATAATCTCACATGCAAAGACATGCACGCTTTGTTATACATGTATTTTAAGTCATATACACATTTTTGAAAGCTCAAGGTGCATGTGGACACAAACATGAAGCATGTGAGCACAGAAACAAAGATAAATGCAAGAAAATGGAATAAAAATGGTGAGGAAAAACAACGTGAAAGAAGACTTGCAGTGGAGAAATGAAAGGCAGAGAGACAAGATGGTCAAAAAATAAAGTTTACCTTCATCTAGTCTCTGATCCTTGTTAATCAAGGGATTTTGAAAACTACTCAGCCTCTATTAGCAGTGTAATGTGTTGACTGATCCTTGACATGATAGTATAGCTCACCGTGATATTGTGAGTTTCAAAGACACCAGTGTGTAAAAACGTTCGATAAATCTCCATCACCGGTACCCTCTTCTTACTTACCTACTTCTTCATTTCCTGAGCCGCTGTCATCAAGCCTCTACAGTATCAAAGAAAAAGCGGGACCATCATGTTACTGTGAGTTAATATAAAAAACTTTTTCACTGTCAGTATTTATTTATGGTAACAGTGAAACAGTAGTGCCACCATGAGGCCAATCAGGAAAGCACAACATTGCCTGCTATCACTTGAAAACAATGTTTATTGTCATTTGTGACATTTTGACACCAGAAGATTGCAGAACAACAGATAATTACTTTGAGGAATCCCTGAGAGGAGAGCGCTTACTGAATCAAATTAGTGAATTAGAGAGGCTGTAATTGCCAAAGACCTGTTTTTTTCTTCAGATTTGTCACACTCTCCCCCACCCCACCTCCCCAAACCTCCTCCTGTCCACCACCTGCCCCACAGTAACCCCTCCCCCTCCAGCTCCAGCCACCTGACCTGCTCACCTGTTTCCACCTCCCCTTGTCAGCTCTCCAGGACTCATCTGGCCCATTTCCCCTCACTCTTTGCCAGTTGCGAACCTCTGATACCCTCAGCCCTGTCACTTAAAACCTGCCTGATCCTCTGCCTGCTCCACATTTCACTGACTACTCAGAAAAGCTGACACCTCACAGTGGGATTTCCCCACTATAATGGCTAAATTGAATGAGGATGAAACAAATAATATTTTCCCTGCATTCAAAATGAGTCTTTAAGATTGGAAAGGCCATCATAATTTTGCATTACTGTAATCTTTAGCTTCGGATGTGCTCACATGTGAGGTTTGAAGTTTGCTGATACTCTCGCTGAAGCTTGGATGAGTCACCGCAACTGCACAACTAAATCACCGTATGGCTGTAAAGGCAACGCGCACACAGCTCCCATTTTTACAGCAGCAAGCTTTGATGCATACTATATTACATCCCCTGCAATTGATTATTCACCTCTGATTCGCCACAGACATTCATTAGCTCGTATTATATATGGCTTTATATATGTGTCCTACTACCATATTCTTTGGGGTTTTAATTACCAATGAATATGTAATTGCTGCATGTTACATAATTAATAAGGTGATACTGTGTCCTTGCTTTGGGATTTATTAGTCCCTTGGAGCGCCGCGGTTAACTGTTAATGTCTACTGTATTAACAGTGTCTACTGTATTAATGTGGTGCTGCAAAGGTAGGAGTCCACTGGTGGTGAACTCTTATCTTTATCATTTTTAAAGGTTTTATTTACAACTAATGGGTGGGACAATTGTGATGCACAAAGTCTTTTCGAAACATATAATGCAATCCATCAGCAAGAAAGCAATTACACTTGTACACACATGGGAAGATCGTCAAGACCAACAGTTGATTAATCAAACCATTCCTACACTTTTATATGTATTTTATGTAAATGTGGTGACCTGATGTTAAACCGACATCACTCTAAGTATACCATGATTATATTAAAAGGTGAATATTTAGTGTATGAATTCTTATTATCCTTTCTTATCTTTGAATTTCAGAGAATCTGTTGTAAGAAATAACTCTCATGTAGTTTTTTTCCTACTTCCTAACAATCTGTTGCTTCAAAATAAACTATATAGATTTTGTCTAGACATCTCAGCGTGCTTGGTTTCACCTCTCTAAAGGTTTGTCGGCGTCCTTGGTCGACTGTGTCTGCAGAGTTACTGTAGATGGGTTATGTGCAGGCTTTTTGGCCTCACAATCCAAATAAAGAGGGACAAAATCAATCTAGCTAATGTAATGTAATAAAGCTGACATGCCGTACAGAAAATGTTAGTTTGGTTCAGCCGGAGTGCACAAGTCTTTGAAGGTTTGGCGCTTGAAGAGGAGTGAATACGCTCTGAGGCTTGTTTTCTCTCTCAGGGATGTGCTCGTGGCGCTGACGGTGCTTGGACATGTGCTGGAATAGCATGAGAGCTTGTTCTTCCCCTCAGTGTTTCTGGCTCAGCTTTAATAGTAAGGTTTGAGGGAATTGAAAGCAGCATGAGATGAGCCGCTCCTCATCTCTGGCAAAAAAAAAAAAAAAAAAAGTCTCATCAGAATTGGACCTTCTGTGTTTCTGGCCTTTGAATAGTCTTGGGGATAAATTAGCTTTTGAATTGGCTGATGAGGAAGTAAATGGCCAAAGATGCACCATTCAGAACAGTCTATTTAAACATTCAAAACTTTTTTTGTCATTTGATTTAAACAATGTGGCCTCGTTTTTTCATTTAACTTGGTATCACTTTCTATATTTGCATTTTATTAATCAAACATCACTAAAGCCCTGAGATTTTGGGCCTCTACATGATCCACCTGCAATACAAATTGTTCACCTATATAGCTATACCTATGTACAATATACAAAACAATGTGCAATATACAAAATAATGTTTTAAAGTTTTGCTGAGCTGGTATTTGTTCTCGGCCTTTCTGTGAACATCTTGTGGTTGTGTACTTTATTCTGAAGTTGTGTGTCCTGTTGATTGCTAAAAATGTGGCGGCTCATCTCAAAGAGTTTATCCCTAAAGAATAAACTTGTACAACAACCTACAGTTTAAAAAATAAAAGTCTCAAAAGTCTCAAAAGTCTCTGACTCTGCCTCCAGGGTGCACGAATGTCTGCACAAACTTTCATGTAACTCCATCCAGTCGTGTTTGAGATATTTCTCTTTAGACCAGCAGTGCTAGCGTGTCTAAAAATACTCTTAAACGATGACTGATCTTAAACAAAGTCCAACTGAGCAGGTGAAATTAACTTTCCCAGCATCGAGAATGATATTCGAGATCTACCTCGACCTTTACAACTTTTCCCTTTGTATCGCATTAAATAACCCACCTACTGTGGCACGCAGCGCCGCATTATTGATGTGGCCTGACTGAGGCGCTGCATAGGATTTAATCCCCACTTGACTGGCAAAATGGAAACTGCTTAGAGTTTTTTTTTTTTTTTTACACCTGCAGATCACACATGCTCTTGTCAAATTAAATCACACTTTTCATTTCCAACTCGAGTCAAGTCTTCCCAGCTTAAGTCCCTGCCGGACCACAGCATTTAATTACACTCAATTACTGAGTACTCAAGCGTGTAAGAAAGTGCCGTCGACTATCTATCACTGACCTTGACTCGCTCACTCACTCCTGACCCGTCTGTCTGCCTCTGTCATCGTGTTGTAACTCACATTGTAATTGAAGCATATGTTTCTGTCGCTAAGTAATAATATTATACAATATTAATGGGTCAAGTACAATGTTTATACTGCAAATTGTATTTGCTAACATACTGATGCTTAGCATTGTCGCCATAGTTTAATATTTGAAAGGAATAGTGACAAATTCTTTTTAAAAAATGTAAGTCTGCTGTTGTCAGTACTGCAAACATGCACAGGTATGTTAAATAATGTTGCACAAAAGTGAGTATGAAATTGAGAGTATGTGATCATTTTATAAATTAACTTTCAGCAGATGATTCTTCATTTGTTTCTTCTTTATGTTCGAAAGAGTCTTGATGTAAAAGTAAAACACACAGACCATTAAATGCCATTGAGTGCAACCTTTGTCTACTTACTGGTGACTATTTTTGATTTTAAAATGTTTTTGCTGCTAGCAAGCAGACAGCAGGCGTTGACCATTTCCAAAGCAGCTGCAGAGCAGGATCAGACTCCCATTGGCTGCAGGGCGAAACAGGAAGTAAGAATACTAAATACAGATTGGTGCCAAATTAAAAGAATGAACAATATCAGGTGTATTAGTAAAGTGTTTGGCCACCACAAACCGCCAAGACAGCCTCACTGCTCCTTCGCAGAGACTCTCAGGGACTCTCCAAAAGTCCCACTCATGTGACATCGTGGTGAGATCTGCCATATGACTCACATCATTTTCACACTGATCAAACCAGTGTGCCACTAATTTATTCAGGTTTTTCCCCTTTTTGCTCTTTGTTGCCGTTCCCTGCCTGTCCACCAGATGCCCTCAGACTTTCTCTCCTGACCTGATCGCTTAACTCACCACATCCAGCCTCCCTCTTAACCTGCAGTAACCCCCTCCCATCATTTCCTGTCACCTGACCATCCCCGCCCACCTGCTCACCTGTGTCATATCCCCCAATCACCCTGTCAGTATTTACACCAGCCAATTTTGCAACCTGAACCCTTTAACCTTTACCCAGAAATCTGGAACATGTTCATGATATTTATGAAGCACAATGAATTAGTAGTTTCTTTGAATGATTTCAAGTGTATAAAAAAATGATAAGAGAAATATCTGGGTGTGTGTGTGTTCATGTTCCCATGTACTTTATTTCCTATGGTGCATCCACAACAACACTCCCCGGAGCCTCGCCATTATTACTCCTGCGTCCAACATGCCTTTTGTCCAAACACTGAATTATTCACAGTGCCGATGGATGCACAGCTGGCCTACTCTGCTTTTTATTGTTTTAACTCTGTTTCTGCAGACGAGAGAGACCACAGGCGAGCTGCAACACAGAGTTCATCTGTCACTTAAAGTCAACACACTCTCTCTCTGCAGCTCTGGCTCCTTTCATCCTGAATATCTCAGGTTTGATGTAGAGGATTTATCCCCCCCCAAAAAATGAAGCTTCTTTATTTTCTTCCTTTTTGAACTCGGGATGTTTGCTCCCATATGCTCCCATACGCGTGAACAAAGCTGTATTTGCATGAATGCACCGGAATGAAACTCATTTTCATTTCAATTCCACTCCCTTTGCTGACAAAATATAACTCTAATTCTGCTCATTGTGGGATTTACTGATAAGTTTAAGATACCCTCATGCTGTATGTTGGTCAGTAAATAAACCTGGAGGAAGCAGTTTAGAGTGAGTGCAGTGAAAGAAATAAAGACGAGAGAAAGAGACAGTGGAAAAGTGTGAAAAGTGAGACAGAGGGAGAGAGTCCTGAGAGAATGGGAGACGGTTTGAAGAGGCAAATACCCACAGTTGGTAGCAGGAGGTGGGAGGATAAACAACAAAGAGAATCTTTCCTTGGCAGCTATGGGAGAGAGCAAAAGTAAAAAAAAATACAGAGAAATAGAGTCTAGGATCCAGCTGAGTGTTTAAGCACGGAGAAGAGGGAGGAAGCAGGGTGAGAATAAATATAATATGCCCCGTATCACTCTGTCTCGCTGCACCATCTTTTCTCTGTTGTGGTGGCGGCACAAGGGGAGGCAGGGGAGGGGTGGAGAGGCCGCCTGTGGTTGAGCGGTTGGTCGGGGAAAATCTGTATCACTTGTGAGCCTACAGCAACGATTTCCCAGATAATGCTCAGTATCATCTCCACGTGTGTGTGCTGTATGTTTTGTAATAGTATACGAGTGTTTTCCTGGTTGTTCTCATGTGCCTCTGAGATTTCCAATAACTGCGTCATTGGGCTCCTAATGAAACATGCCGCTTCGCACTGTTATCTCTTCATGCTTGGTCGACAATACGCCTTGGATTAAAAAAAGAAATGCAATGTCCTTCCTGCTCAGTCATCCTGTATTAATATCTGGAAAATACAGCTTAAAAGTGGCAAAAAATAACATGGAAATAATTACTTTTACCCCAAGTAAATAATAATAATAATAATAATCACTGTAGAGCTCATTTTCATTCACTTTTGTATAAAATGAATTAAACCTAATACTTCAAAAATGAACAGTCGCGTGTGAGAATGAACCAAAAGTATCTGAAACACACTAAAGTTGAATGAGTTGGGATTAAAGCTGCATGTGTCTTAAGTTTTTTTCCTCTGGAAACACAGCCCAGAGTCACTGTCTGTAAGCAGTTTATTTTGATGCAAATTTCAACATACAACGCCTTTTTTTTTTCTTCCACAAAATATTCCCTTCTTATCAAATGTACACACATGCACAAAATTATTCATATATTCAGGCTTTCATATCTCGCGCCCACATGCAAAGACAGTCGCGCGCACACACCAGCACCCTTGCAATTATGTGCTCTATCATGTGTTACAGCTCGGCTCTGTGGGGGGAAAGAGTAGAAGAATAAAACTAGATGGATTCAGTGAACGAAAGTTGTTGTTTTATTTTGTTTTCTTTTTTATAAAAGGCGGCAAAATACAAACAAAAAGTGGCCCGAGGCTGCTGCTTAAATCATACAATTAGCCAAAGAAGACTCCTAACTCAGAGTTTGATTCAAAATAAAAGTGAAAAAACCCACACACAGAATAAAAACTGCTAATAAATCCTCACCTGTCGCACCTACTCTCACCTGTCTAAACCTGAAAACATGTGAAGCAGCTTTTCTAAAAATATTGCATGTGTAGTTTGCCTGAAAAGCTGTGAATATAAAGAGAGAATAAATGAGTTGAGTAGATGACTGGGTGCTTCTCGAAAGAGGGTTTCCAGGACAGCAGCGAGGAAGTGAGATGGGCAGCGTCAGGATCTTAGACAAGGGAGACATTAACGCACTTTCAGTGGTTGCTGCATCACTGATCATCACCGTGACTTTGAAATTTAAGGATAAAGAAATCTGTGACATTATAAAAAGTGTTCTACTTTATCTTCTCTTCTAATTGATTTATGACATAAAGCTAGTCTAAGCTATCTATATTCCCAAAATGAGGGAGGAGGAAATGATTTGTACATTTCCTGAGGCAACAACAATGTTTATTTTGCTTTTTAGAGGCAAAACACGCTCAACAAGCAAATATCATGGCTGAACAAACAAAAAAACTTTGTGCACCACAAAAACTACACCACTGTACGATTTTAAAAAATAGATTTTGATTAATTGCTCACAGGAAGGCCAGGATCTTAAAAAAAAGGGAGAATGAAAGCCTCCGAGCCTGAAGTAGAAAGAAAATCCAAGTTGACTTTCTGAAAATGAAAAGCACTGAGAGGGAGCTGAAGAAAACATGCAAATGTGCTGCTTTTTTTCTTCTGGGATAGCAGCTCTCATTACCACCTATTAGCCCCAGTCTACATTAAACAACCTCCCTCATTATTTTGGGCCACTGCCTTAATTAAGTTGTAGCTTGTGAGATCTATTGCCGAACGCTAACATGGGTCTCGAGCTAACTTTACTGTAAACAGTCTCTGTTTGAAGATATATCATTATCATGGGTGAGTTTTTTTTTAACGCAGATCTACCGTGGCGGCTTTGTTCTGAATCTGTATAATCTGTCATTTACTCTGTGATGGATATAATCTTTGGCTGATGTTACAAATGCTGGAAAAAAGCAGCAGCAGCAGGTCATGTTTGCTTTTAAGTGGGGTTTTATGGTATTTTTTTTTCTTACTGGGTGTGTGGGTGGTTTCCTCACCTGCAGCACAGCGACGGTGTGCACAACTGTTGCGTCGCCATCTTTCGCGAAGAGGTTTTAATAGGCAATCTCAGAATCTCACCGTCTGCGTGGGTGTAAATATGTTTACGTTTGTTTTAATATGCAGGAGAAAAACCTGCAGGACTGTACCGGAGAACATACAGCTCTATATGTGTGTGTGTGTGTGTGTGTGTGTGTGTGTGTGTGTGCATACCCATTTGTGTGGGCAATGCCACCCAGCATCACCTCACTTTGTGACTGAGGATTAATGAGGTGTGTTTATCTGTCTGCACCCTGCACACCACAGCCTCGGGTTTCCCTAATCAGGGTTCAGGTGTGGTTTTCTCCGCCGCCCAGCTGCAGAATGCTGAGGAGGTTTGGTCACCGTGCATCAGTGTGTCTGTAAATGCACACCGTTCCCTTGTCTCCCATTGATCTGCTGGTTTTTTTTTGTTTTTTTGGGATGTAATGCTAAATGTTATCAGCTAAATGTTCACACAGAGCAGCTTTATCTAAAGTCGGCTGCGACACAACAAGAAGGTGGAGCTAATTAAAAATAATGAGCTATGTACAGTTTCCTGGTCAAATCTGTTATTGATATTATGAATTGAATGAACGCATTGATTCAGAAAGTCACTATAACATACTGGTCAGCTCCTACAGACATCTGAACTCGTTGCAGTAGAAAACACACGGCTGTCACTAATAACATGATGCAGATGGCTCCTCTTTAAGTGAAATATGAACACCTGAATGTAAAAGAGCAACCTGTGATCAACACGTCTATCATCTAAAGATAAGGACGTGGAGGGATATTAATAGACTGGTTTGCCACTCAGCAGGTGATGATGTGTTTGAACGCTGAATAAAACACATGATGCAAAGTTTCTAAGGTTTCCATCTGTGTTTAAATGGTGCGTTATGGAATATCTGATTGAGCCGTTTTCGCAGCATTTTGACTCGTCGTGACGGGCGAAGCACAGGTGTTGTTCGTAACATTAACGATGACAGCGAGCCCATGTGTGCAATGATCACAGGACCCTTCAAATCGATGCATTAGCCATCACCTGTGCTTGTATCTGTGTGCATTTTCACGGTGTGTACGAGTGTGTACGCCTCACCTCAGTTATTATCCATGGACGCAGCAGCACAGCCACGGTTACTAGTTAGTTTTCTCTCTTTGTGCGAATGTGTAATTGGAATTACAGTTATTGTGAAAGTGCAAAAGGTTGCTGACACCGAAGCTGCTTTAATACAGAGAAGAGGTGCAGCACAGTGGAGTCGAACTAATAAGCAGATCAGTTCTGTAACTACATGAAAAGTTCTCTTTATATATATATATATATACAGTAAAATGTCTCATCTGCTGGAGAAAAACTAAGCAGACAGCAAACAGAGAGAGCTACAGTGACGAGCTTTAGTGTTGTCATGCACCAATAAAAGAAGTGATTCAGTTTGTGGAGTATAAATGTCATTTGACATGACTCACGCAAGAGAAATATTAATTTTGGTGCCTTGGCGTGTTCACAAAATGTTACAACAATTAACTGACCCTGAGTCGGCTCCCTGTGTAATTCATGACTCTCTAACATGACTCATATCTTTTCCTTCAAATCTGATATCTTTTTAACTGCTCTCTGAACTGTGTCCAAAATGAAAGAAAGTGATCAAAGTAAATGTCTTTTAGATTAAATAGAGACTTTTTAAAAAACTCTAGTAAAAAGATACACTAAAATCTAAAAGTAAAAGATAAAAAGTACACTGCGCTTAAAGTCCACAAAACACGGTGAACACGGTGCACGGGGAGTTCAAGTCACCTCTGTGCTTTCATTTTAATTTAATGAAAAAAGAATGAAAATATTGGATGAGTCACTTTATAAATGAAAAAGAAAAAAGGAGAAAATGTCTAGACCAATTTTTTCTTATTGCTGTCGCTGTACATTTTTATGAGCTGTTATGCTCTAACATTTGTTAATAAAAATCATACATAGTATTTGTCAGAGTAATTCAAAGTTTTTCACCTCAAATCTGACCGAATCTGCAGAATATATTTAATGAAACATCAAGGATTGTTTTTATAATGAAAATCAACTACTGGTGAATTAGCAGCAGTACAAAAAGTAGAAGGAATAATGAATCCAGCAGCATTTTTTTACTGAATTTACTGAATATTCATATTCATCACATTTACTGAATGAGTTTAGATGTGCAACCTATGTTGTAATGGACTTTGTTACAAACCAGCAAGATCATTTTAACGTATTTTTTCATTTTAATGTATATTTAAATATACTTATATAAGGTTGTGCATGTGCAATCAGTCAGCATGTCCAGAGGTCTTTCTAAGAACATAGCAGATTTAATTATGTAGGTGTATTTGTTCAGCATATGACATGAAATCAAACTGGAAATTGCAAAACCCGGCTAACGGGGCTAACAGTGTCAGTGTGTAAGATCAAAAAGAGGTGTTTCCTCGTGTGTTATTTTCCTGTAATGGTTTGTCTCCTTTGACACTGAGCCACCACGCATGGATTAAACCAGCTAATAAATAAATAACATGTTCCCAATGTGATGAAAATTTCAGCGGCCTTGAAGGGAAAAACTGACGAAATTACACCCTAAATGTCATTTAACACAGATTCTGTAATTGCGTTCCCACTGTTTCATCCAGGCTCGCTCTGTGGTCCAAAACAGTGTGAGCTCGTCTCCCAAGTGATGCTGTAAGGAGGATGCTGAATCACTGTTAATTAAATAACGTAAATGAAAAAAAAAATATATATATACATGACCCAGAGGCTTACTGAAGGGTAAAATCAGAAGAAAAGAGTTGCTGAATTTGTTATATAATTAGGAGATCATGTGGAGGTTCAGAAAAGATTCATGCATTTGATTTATTTTCTGTTCTTTCGTGGTTATTATCTGATATTTCCTTTTACATACATATGTATATATATATTTATATATATATATATATATATATATACATATATATATATATATATGTCATACACATATTCTACCTGACATTTGTACCTGACAGAAACCAGCCATGCAGTGTGAAAGTGAATAAGAGAGCTGGGTAATCTCTGCTGTGGGTGAGAAGCACAGCTGAGCTCACCAGGAGCTGATCTGGAGGAGGGTCAGCATTATTTTCTGCAACTCTACCGGCTCCTCTCTAATTAATGTTGTAAATTAACAGTCGTCGGTGTATTAGCGGTGGCTGCATTGTGGTGATGGCAGTGGCGTTACAGCAGGGTCAGATTAAGACCCGTGGGCCCCCGAATGTTTCATGTTAAAGGACATTGGATTGAAATTAGTGTGCACAGTAATGACATGAGCACAATGTGAAATAACATCTTATCTTCTGAGGGCAACTATAGGAGACTGTTTTATTTATTCATTTGTTTTTTTGTTTGTTTTAATGTGGTGGGTGCTCTGTACTGTGGGATTACCACTAGTAACTAACAGTACTTTCAGCTTGGGTTGGAGAACGAAGAAAAAAAAAAGAAAAGAGGTGGGTGGAGCAGAAAAGTTTGGTTAAAAGCGAGAGCTTAAGTCTGCACCGCTGTGTTTGTATAAGTGAGAACGGAGGCTCAAGGGAGCACAACTATTATGAGCACCAGGAGGAAATGAGAAGTGGTAGTATGCAATAAAAAGTGCTCAAAGGGGGAGAAATTGAATTTTGCTGTTATGCAGTAAAGCTGCTCTGTACTAACTCACTTGGAGCAGATTTATCCAAATCTCCTTTTTTTATTCATATCCACCAACAGAGTGCAGTGAGAGTGTGTCACAGTGAAATTATCTCATGCAGTGCATAGCATTGCCTACAACTCTGTCTCTGAGGGATTACATTTATATACCACTAATTTTTGGGCCAAAGACGCTTGAGGGAGACTTATTTGCCAGCTGGATTATGTGTGGTGGCAATGTTTTCAAGTGTAGGAAGTCCAGCGTTTCTCTGCTGCACACGAGTTGTCTGGGTGGATGGTAGGCTTGCAACGGTTGCACGTCAAATATGATGGTTCCTATTGACAGAGCCAGAATATTTCCTTAAACTTACCTGAGAGCTTTGAGAAACATAACCATAAAAAGTGGTAAACACAAATGAAATATGCTGTTGTATTATTATAGTGAAGATTTTGCATGCATCAGGGACATTTTGTGTGAATATTTTGCAACTTGCCTGATCCTTTCAACACACTCCTGCATTGTGTTGCTAAGAAACATAACTAAAAATATACTATGCTGTTACAAATCACAAATGTAATTTCTATGAGACATGCATTCATACATAAAAATCACTACTGCAGATTCTGCAATGTCAAAGTTGGGAACTTGTTACATATCTGTGAAAAAAAAGCACTTAATATCACAGATGAAGCTATTATAAGATCACTTATTCCTCTAAGTGATTCCACTGTGTAACCTCTTAACTTTAGTGTGTCTTTCAAAATAATAAAGACAGAGCGAAACAGTTTGAGTATCTGTTCATCTCCAGCCTTGTTAAATCGGAGCCGCGTCGCTTTAATGTGCTTTTTAAGGCCATTCGAGTAGCAACGGGGCAATTAAGATGAAATTCTAATGATAAGTCTGCTCACTTTACAGCTGATCCTTTCAGCGTTATACTGACACAGCAAAAAAAGATGGTGCATTGTTAAACATATTCACATTTGGCTCCCCTAAGGCGAGCGGCTCTGCACAAACTGTTTAGGTAAGAGACCGGGATAATTCCTGAACTCCTGGCACTCTCTTCTGAGCTCGCTGCCTGCCCCGCCGAGAGTCTCATATAAAAAAGGGGAGGGAGCTGTTTTTGCTGTCCCACATCAACTGGCCTACTTGATGGGGATACAAAGGCGGAGAGGAAAAGAAGGAAGAGGAGGGATGAATATCGCTCTGGGATTCGCGCTGAATAGGGAGGAGGATTGTTGCTAACTCCTACGAAATCTCTCCTCGTTGTCGTCTCATGCTGAATTGAGGGATTCACACAGAATCGAGCGACAGATGTGAAAGAATAGATAATAAAGTGAAACAAAACTGCTATTTAATTTTAACACAATGTCCATTTGTCTTTTTTTTTTTTTTCAACAGGCCCAAGCCAGGTTGATGTCTCGCCAAACCCCCGTACAAACCTAAAAAGATAGAACATGGTGTGCTCTAAATTTTAACCAGCGAACTGATAATGATTGCGTGTGAACATTGTCTTTGTGTTAACATTTTTATGAGGTTTAAAGTTAGGCAGGCTCAGTCTGGTTCGAACTAGTTCCCGTCTTCTTCCTTCTTCTGCCTCGCCGAGCTCAAAGCCTGTTTTAAGGAGAATATGAACGAAACACAGCCCAATTAGAAAGCGACGGAGCCAAAATGAAGGTTGGTTTTGAAGAGAAGTAAAAATAAAGTGTAATCCACTGGCAATGAATCATGAGAGAGCGTGACAGCGTGCGACGGCGTGAGCGTGTTTGTGGTAAAAATACAAAGAAGAAAGTCGAGAGCGTCTGTTTCTTCACAAGATTTTATCCAAAAGCGTGTCGACTGCGCGAGGCGAGGTGCTACACATCCAGCGTATGTTGCTCCAGCTTCATTAAAGCAATTTATTGAATGACCAGAAAAACAGAGAAACCTGCGTGATGTAACATGATGCAATAATGTGCAATGAACTAAATTACTGGCTTTTGTTTCAGTTTGTCTCGCCTCAGTTCTTGGGCATCTTTCCAGCCCATCCTTCGCAGTGTGTTGTATTGTTCTGCAACATTTTACACCCCAGAGCAGAAATATTTAGCATACAAAACATTACTATATACTCTTCACAGTCCATATAAAACTAGAAATTACAGCCACAGAAACTATGATAAACTTTGAGATTATTACCAATATTTAACCCTGTCAGTGAGAACATTTGATTTTTCCTTTAAAATGTTTACCGTGCTAATGTTTGCCATCTTTTTTTTTTTCAACACATGTTACGGCCTCTGCAGGGGGGGGGGATGCATCACGGGTCCTCTCCCTCCTCTTGCTGATGCGGTCCGCAGACGCTCCGGTCTCCTGTTCCCAGGATTGGTCGAGGGTGGACCCAACCTGGTTTCCACCTCCTTCCCTCGTGGTGGACGTCATCGATCCAGCCAGCCAATCCGCTGGTAGCCGGGGAGTTTTGAAAAGGACTGCTCCTCCTGTCTGCACCCGGCGCGGCTGTGCTGTGCTGTTAGAGCTCAGCTTGCCATTGAGGCGCCGTGAATTGGCTTTGTGTGTGTAAGATTGTATCTTATGTGATGAATTGTGATGTACCTGCAGAAGTGTACTAGGTAGCTTTCCGGGTGATCTTGTGGTTGTGTTATCACTCGTGTTTTCTGTTCCTTTTGTTTTGTTTTGTTATTTGGCTGTTGGCCACAGTTGCCCTTATTTTGGTGACTTGTGGTTTTTGTTCTTATTTTGGTATACTTATGAAGTCTTATTAGCTTGCTCTGTGAGTTTCTGTTAGAGTGGGATTTTCTTTTCTTTTTGAGTGATTGTCCGGCAATCCCCTCCGCCGTTTTCTTGTGATGTTTTTTTATGATCAGGAGGGGGCTACTAACAAATAAACGGCCTTATATCTGCCCGCTACACCGGCTTATGTTTCTCCCTTCACCCTAGACTTCTTAGGGACGTAACAACACAACATAACTTGTATGACTTGACAATCATTTTTTCTCTTTGACATACTGCCCTGGAACAGCTGACGTCATTTGATCGATGACCTTGAGGAGCTAACCACAGGTTTCACAAGCAGAGTTCACTCTTTACTTTATTCTGATTCTGTGAAGAGTCGAGCCACAACAGGCTTTTTTTTTCATTTATGCAACCTCACTCCCCAACACCAGTAAACAAACTTTGATGAGTAAAATGAATTCCCCTTTAAGTTACAGTATTGAGCCTCCAGTGTCTGCCTTGGTGGAGAAGGCGGATAGTTCCCAAAATGTCGAACTATTCCTATACTATTAAATGTCAAAGAAACCTAGAAATATCTTCAAAGCGTATCCACGTATCTCAAAGTCAAACACACCCACATTAAGCCTAAGTGTCACTTTTTATTTTGCAGTGCATCTACACAGACGTACATGTGTGCACCTGACTGAAAGCAACAAAAGCTAGCGGTATTGTTGTCCCACGTAACATCAGACATAGATGAGAAAGATCACTGAGTGCACAACCTGATGAGATTAATATAAATGAATGTATTTCAGTCTGCGTGAGCACCTCAGGATCAAAACGTAGCACTCTTGGGCTTCTCTCTAACCGAACAGAGACCCACAACAACCTTTTAATTTTCGCTCTCACAGTAACTTGACACTGATTTCGATGCACGTTGTGAGTGCGTATCACTAATTCATGCCCACGAGGTAAGAACATAAATGACTCATGACACCGACAGGGCTTTGTAGAATCGCCCAACAGTGAACTGGCACTTTCATGAGGGTCAGTTTATAACAAGGTGATGAAAAATGGGGGCAAACGAGGGGGCGGTCGGATTGTGGACCTGTGGCAGTCCCGGTTAAAGAGCAGAGAGGCACATCTGCACGAGTGCAAAGTTTGTTGTCTGTGTGTGCAGGATAAATGTCAGTCCCTCCTGCTCTCCTCTTCACTCTAGCTTTGTGCATTTAATTTCAGGAGGCAGCTGACAGCCAATTATCCGCTCAGTCGTGCAGACAACACGTTGGACTTCAGCCTAGGAATGGTAAAAAAATGAGAAACCAGCAACTCCGTTCACAAACCGGCTTCTCTCTAATCTCACGGAGGGGATGTCAGGCACCAAAATCAGACTTGAGCACCCAGTCCAGCTCTCCATGAGGATACTCGACACGGGGGTGAGAAGTCCAGTTAAAGTAGGTCTTCGTGCTGTTGCGTAAAGGACAGGCGTTGTTGTTGGCGTTCGTCTTTGGACAGATGGTCTCGCCTCATTTAAAGTTGCTGGAAATTGTGGACTCCGCGGGAATCCAAAAGGCCTCTGGAAGTCAACGCCACAGTTTTTGCATTTTCTTTTTATCCTTTTGCGTGGTCAGCTCCAAGCGGTTGGCAGCGCGTCATGAGCTTCGATGGTCCTCCTCTCTCCCAGGCACGGGGAGTTTGTCATATTGGAGGCCAACCACAGTGGCGTCCGGTGATGGAAAAGTTTGACCGCCACGTGTCCGTAGGTACACTTACTGGCATACGGAGCAGAGTGGATGAGCACACCAGTGCTTTGAGTAAACCAGGGAGAGACCGGGCACAAATAAATAGCTTTCAATCTGTCGTGATATCAGCTACCTCCTGCAGACCGAAGGGAGATATTCAGCTGGGATAGCTTTTTTTTTTCCTGCAGAGCACTTCTAGTGTCCGCTGAGCCAGAGGCTTGTCAGACAAAAAATGAGCGGCGGCACAAAGGGCAGCACGAAGCATTTTAAGCCTGTAAAATTTGGCCACTTCCAGGACTGTTTGTTTGCTATCAAATTTCTCTCTTTGTCATGCGGAGGGACATGAGGAGATCTTTCAGGCTGCGAGTACTCGAGCGACAAAAAGGGATAATGTGTATTTGTGCCTAGCCGGGCGCAGCAGGCGAGAGGGCGAGAAAGGAAAGGCAAAAATGACAAATGCTTCTGCGGGATTTTCTCCTCAGACGCACGGCCGTAATTAACCAGACGCAGAGCGTAACGCACACACACACTTGACCCCGTGTGGTTGGTCTTGCACCGCTGGGTGGGTTGTTATGTCGTTATGCCAAATCTCTGCCTGGATGTCACACGCTGAGCGTTCATGGAAATGGTCTCATTGTTAAACAGCCCAGTTTGTAGGTAATTATTTTAAGGGGATTTATAAGAATAAAAACAAGTACCATAAATATACAGGACCAAATGTTGCTCATTTAGATGTTCAGAGAAATATTTTGTTGTTTGAAAAGGATATAATAAGGAGAAGATGCTAAAAAGTGATTATCCCAGAGTCTGAATCAAGTTGGTATAATCTAATCTTCACATTTTGACATTTAGGGCTCACGCTGTGAAGGATTAAACGCAGCATTTGGCTCCCAGGCAGGTAGTCTTAAATTGGAAAACCAGCTGTCCAAGATATGTCAGATCATACAAAGTAATGATAATAACTGAAATGTAAGCAGGCGTGCTCACTTTCAGGTTTGTCCACCCTGGTAAACTTTTTTTTTCCACACTGGTTTGGCTCTGCCGCTCCACAGCGTATCCCCTCCTCATCGCTCTTTATCTAGCATTTCTGCCACTGCAGGGCTCACAGCAGCTCACGTGAGAGGAGACTTGGCACATGACAGGCGGCAGAGATGCTCCAACCGCGGGCCTGAATCCTGTCGTGGCGCTCTCTGAGTATCACATCGCATTTGAATAGACACAATGCTGCCCGTGTCTAAACCTCCTGATTATAAATGAATTTGAAACTCTTTCCATATTTTACCCCCTAGGTGAAAAGTTTCCTCTCATCTGCCTGCATTGTTCTAGTCCAATGCGTCTCACCACTCTCGCTCGGCTCCGTTTCAGTAAATGGGTGCTAACCGCCCCGGCTTTGGAGACTCCGGCGTTTATCCACGGCAGTTCCACAGGCTAGATTATGAATTAGTCGGGGAGCTCAGGAGGAAAACAACAACATAATTAGGGAACTCCATCACCACATTGTGCATGTCGTAATAAGGAATTTGTTTCTTTCTGCATCCCAGTGAGACACACATAATCTGCGCGCACATTTTCAAGCCAAAGAGCAGGAGGGAGAGTGTACGAGCTGTTAGGCTGTGTGAGAAAGGGGGTGTTGAAAATATGTTTACTCAGCTAAATTTGCTGCCATCTTTGGTATGCAGGACGGCCTTTTGCCCAGAAAGTGTTGAGCTGAATGTTAATAATGTGAAGCAAGCACTGCACTTGTCTGAGATGGCGGTTTCTGCTGTATACAAGACAGTTCAGGGTACCTCTGTCTTTGGCTATTTAACGCCTCCTGAGACGTTACATTTTTTACATTTTGAACAGCTGAATAACAGAGTAGGGATTTCTGGCACAGCTTCACATATCTCCAAGTTTTGATGGAGAGGTCAAAAGTCCAGCAACACTTAGTAGTATAAATTACAACTTTATTGTGAGGTCAGTGCGTTTTAAGCTTCTGACCTTGGAATAGTTTAATATGTTGAATTAAAGAATAAAAAAGTCCACTTTGCATATGGTGCAAAATACTCAAGTGTCCTATGCGGTTGACGCCCCTCTTCCCAATTACTATAAATCTGAAATTTCATTTATTTGTACAACACAAAACTTAAAAGCATGTGTTAGAAATCTAACGTCGCTCTAACAGTATAAATGTACAGCCCATTAAATAACTGGGCCCATCCAACGCTGAAATGAGGTCCATCGAATTTGGCAAATTAATAGCATGTAAAAAATAAAAACCCACTGCATTGTAGATCTTTGATTTAAACGCAGATTTCTCTGTTTCTTTTATTACAGCAAGATTATATTATTTTCAAACATGCATAACATTGCAGAATTATCAGCTTAGCTCTGGCCTCTGCACTTCATTTTCCATCGTTCTTTGAAGAGGAATTCATGGAATAAAAAAGACATTATCTCTCGTTCTACTACATCAATTCAAGCTCTCCACTGTGACTCAATAATAATATGACCGTGCAGTGTTAAATTGGTTGTAGGGGTGTTTCAACCCTTAGGAGCTTTGGGCTAGCCCCGTGACTGACTGGCCGTCCAGTCCAGGGTGTACCCTTCTACGCCTCTCGCTCAAGATAGCTGAGATAGGCTCCAAAGCACCCCTGAGACCCTGTGTGTCAGGATAAAGCGGGAATAGAAAATGGATGGATGGATGGAGCCTTGGGCTATTTTGATTTTGCCTTCAAAAAATGTTTACTGTGCCGATGTTTGGTTTCTATTTTTCAGCGCTACATAGCCTTTATGACCTGCCAATTTTTTTTTCACGTTGACGTACTGTACCAGAACAACTGACGTCATCTGATCTCAATGGCTTGTTCGGGGACCTGAAAGGGTTAAAGGAACAAAAATAAATAAATGCTCAAACAAACAAACATACTTACCACACACTACCGCAGAAGAACCTGGCCTCTGCCCTCAGTCGACTATTCCTGGAAAACCTTCCCCGCCCCCAATTCCTCCCACTGCCCCCTCATCAGCCTCATGAAGCGAACGTAATTACACACTGTCTGGATACTGGTCATTATAATCACCACCATCACTGAACACATTAAGTTGCATCGCTCATGAGGAACACATCTCTTCATCTCTCGGGCCCAGAGTCTGTGTCTCTTGCTGATGGATTAGCGGCGTAGATCCCAAGAACCGACGGTGGCTGGTCAGACTTATCCGCCGCCATCTCTGAGGGCCCCCCCTTCCTCCCAGAGCAGATGACAGGCGACAACCATCATTCATGACCGGAGAGGTCGGAGGGAATACTCGGGTCTAGTCTACAGCATTCAGACGCGCTCGGTAATCACTCACCCCGTAATGCACTGGGAGTACCTACAGTGATGAATAGTCATCATCTCCCTCACTCCCTCACTTTGTTTCACTCTCTTTCATCCTGATACTCTCATTCTCTCAGCCTCACACTTTCTCATTTACTCTGCATCGCTTCCATTTGTCGCTCGCGTTTCTTTTCTTTGCTTCCCCCCTCGACCCCGCTCTCTCAGGCTCGACTTTAATGTCTTGACCTGCCAGACGCCGGCCGACTCTCCGCTGCTGAAAGCTCTTACTCCGGTAATAGTCCGTGTTGACAGCTTCCAAAACAATGCCGCCTGATGGAAATTTAAATTCCATAAACAATTTTCCCCCACAGATGCAGCAGCGTGGTGAGAAAGATTTCACTTCAGAGAGCGCGATCGTATACAGTATTCTATACATGCTTCGAATCAGAAACTCTGTGGTCGCCCTCATCTCTTATTCCCACTACAGCACCCTCTGCTCGGAGATACATGTTGATATTTTACGATCAGATTTATGTTGTAAGAAACGGGACAGAGAATCAATAAAAAAAAGTTCACCCACTCTGCTTTAATTAGAGACGGACCCTTTATTTTGCTTGCAGAGTCCCCATTCACAAACAGAGAGCAGTTGGCTTTCTATATGAACCCTGCAGCCTGAACACTGTGAATGCAATCTATAAAATGGGCAGATTGAGCAGAGCAGTGCTGGGTCAGTTCTTTAGAGCACAGTTTAAAAGTCACCGGACTAAGATTGGGGTGTAATGGCCATTGTTCGATGTATCTTGGCCCAAATTCAGCCTTTTTCCTCACTTAAGTAGTGACAAGGATGGTTAATGTTACAAATAATACGCATTTGTTTCGGGACATTACACACTTTGGATCCAAAACATGGCTTAAATGTGTTAATTTGACCGCCGCCAGTTCATCAACTGAAGGGGGACAAACCACATTGATAAAACAGCCTGGTAGACTTAAGAATTAAATTAAAAGAGTTAAGTCGAGTGCCAATGTTGAGAGGATGCACCTTTTCCCCAACACGCAGTGCAGTCCAGTTAGTTACACATGAGAACCGTTATTTTTCTGTTTCTATTTGCAAAGGTTGTGGATTGTACTCTCAACTCTTTCTTGCCACTTTCTCCAGTGAGGAAACAGAATATTCCCAGTTTGCATTTAACACTTCTTCATCACTGCAGCATATTTTCATGTAAGAGAGCCAGTAAAAAACAAATGAAACAGTCAAAGTCTTCATATTGACATTCAAAATGATTGATTCATCCGTAGAGTAAAACACAAGAAAGCATTCCACCTTAAAAGGTGCTTTTTAAAAACCTTCAATGGCACAAGGAATTAAATGATTTTTATCTCCAGTCTACAGCTGTCTTACGGTAGCTAGGAAAGATAAAAAAGGCTTTGTTGCCTTTTTTATCTTTTCCTAGCATCCTTTAATTTTTTTTAGAAACTTCTGCAGCTTTTCCTCAGCAGCTTCACCTTCTCGGTAAGTACATGAAATCATGCTTAATGCTTAATGTTATGTGGATGACATGACTATAAACATCATGTAACAACCCCATCTACATTTAAGAGTACTGTCTTAGGTGGAAACACTACTGGATACAAAAGTGTTTACTGGCAATGTGACTTGTGGAAAAACCCAAATTGCTGATCTTATGATGCATGATATTAATATGTATAATATATAACAAGTGAACTTTAGCAGGCTGGTTTTGAGACTCAGGCAAACTGTGTCCTCCCGGTCTTATCCCTGAGCTCATTCGATTGGCTGCCAGCATCATATCGAACAAACAGATGTGAAAAAAGGCATCGCTCTATATTGCCCTATAACTAAGCTCCATCAACAAACAACCAAAAAATACTGCAGGAGGACATGAGCCCCAAAAGAATAGTTAAATCCTCACCTGCTGCGGCAGAGGGAGGTCCTGTAGCCTTCACAACGGGAGCCACAAAACAAGCGCTGTTACCTACTTTTTCTCCAGTTTGGTTCAATTTAAGGGATGTATGAGCTGCTCGCCGGTAGGAATATTGATGCACTGACCTTAGCTCCGGCAGTCCCACAAGTAAGTCTGCAGCTTGTTAGACAAAATGAGTGGCAGCAAACAGACTGAGGAACCAATAAAAGCTTAAACACACACACAAAAAAAAGTTTCAACAGAATATAAAATCATTTTTTTTTGAGGTAGAGTAAATTTGCCTGTGATTTAAGTAGAAATAAAAGTAGGTAAAACACACAGCAGATGCCTTACCTGTGTATGTTTCATGGTAGCATTAGAGGAAAGAGTTAATTCAAGGTCAAAACACTGTTTTCATTTAGCTCTGCTCCATTTGAATTTAGCTCCTCTTGCATTACAGTATGTCATGAAACAGACCATCATGCATGTTTTTTATGATTTTGAACTTGAGATGAAATCAGGTTTATCTGCATGTGTCAGTGATGATATCAAAACAGGGAAGAACAAAAAAAAATTAAAGTGTTGATTCAGAGGCTTCAGAGAGAGAGAGATGAAAACAGCAATAATTATTCCTGTCTTCACTTTCATCCTCATCTGTCAGATTATTTGCACTTGAAAAAAATCACAAACGCACACACTTTAAGAGTGACCAGCATTTTTTAAGTCTATTTCTTCACTTTTGCTTTCCTGTATGCAACAGAGGGAGGCAGAGAGATTGGAAGAAAAAAAAAAAAAACTAGGCCACAGACAGACGGGACAACCACTGAGCAGGAACTGATGTTAGACACAGCAGAATGAGTCTGACAGGACACAAATGCCTAGTAAGGATGGAAAAAGCCAAGAGGGCTAGCAGCCTTTTATACATATTTTTATGAGTCATACGAGATAAAAACCCCTCTGGGCTGTGAGGCTCTGTTAAATAGATCTAAAGCTCTATCTGTCTGCTACTTTCCCCACCATTTTGGGGAGGCGCTGCTTTATTTCCAATGTGAGACCCAAAGAGCCGCTTAAACAGATTATTGCATTTTGCATTTTGCAAGCTGCGCTGATCAGATTGGTCATGGATCAGGGGGCAGACGGGTTTAGGCAGAAATAGATATTGCATAGCTTCTGGCTTCCCAGCCTTATTACAAACCATTAAAAGGCGTTTTGCACTCTTTCTTCTTAATGTCATTTCCTTTTCCCCAGAGAGGAGTCTTGTTTTTGCTAAATGGAGCTACAATCACAGGCCCAGTGCTTCCCTAATGAAAAGTAAATGGAAGGTAGACAAATGAGAAAGCATTGACATTGACAACACGAGAAAGACAGTTGATCTGTATCAACATCACGACTTCATTTATTTATTCGTCGAGGCTGATGGAAATCACACAACGCTGCTGGTGTATTGGAATCAATAATTAAATGACCAAGACTGGACCAAGTGTTTATTTATGACATTAGAGCGATTTCATCTTGTCTCTGTAAAGCCGGGTAAAGACCTACAATTCACTGAATGCAAATGATGTTGTTTATTAGAAGAAAATGTTTTTCAATTAAGCAAAAATGGAATGAGGGCTTTATTTATTTATTTTTTAAATTTAGAGATAATGAAACAGAATCATCTGTCTTTGCGTTTTTTACATCTAAGACAAAGATGTGTATTTTCCATCAAAGAGAGTCTTTGTCTACCGTGCAGCAACAACCTTGAACTAAACATTCAAGATGGTGGAGACAAATATGATTAAACATGCTTCTATCTAATTTATCAATCCTGACTGCAAATTCTCTCTGGCATCAAGTGGTG
Source organism: Scortum barcoo (assembly GCA_023238725.1). Taxonomy (NCBI): domain Eukaryota; kingdom Metazoa; phylum Chordata; class Actinopteri; order Centrarchiformes; family Terapontidae; genus Scortum; species Scortum barcoo. The sequence goes on from CM041545.1 coordinate 20,484,767, forward strand.
ATGTCTTTCAGTGCAACAGGAATAAAACAAAGTGCCAAAATAAAAAGTGCCCAAAGCATCAGTTGTGGTCCTTGATAATCAAAGAATAATTCCTTTTGTACCAAACAAGAAAGAGCAAGAAATCCATTGAACTACCCTGAATGACGGACTCCTGAGTGAAAACATCCACTCAATGTAACTACCAAAAATCATTTGTTAATGGTAAAATAGCTCGGTTAAGATATTGGTTTTCTAATCTCCGGGGTTGCACCAGCCCTGCAAGGGGTAAAGCCTGTGACTGATGAGAGTGCAGGAGCTTGCTCAGATTTACACGACCACATTGATATGGGGACGCTTGATTAAGATGGTTTTCGGGGCCCGGGGCTCGGAGGCATGATCTGTGGGAGACGTGCCACGAGTGGTTGGTAGAGTCCAGCGGATGCACTTGAAGGAATTAAAAAAAAAAAAAAAGGCAGTGTAGGCTATAGCAATTATAGAAATGATTCCCGGCAAGTGAGGAAAAGGGGGCACTGGCGAGATGTCCGTCACATTTTAAAAGCCTTTGCGCTCAGCCTCATCTGTGCAGGAACAATGATTTAGGGACGGCTCGCTTTTTTAGCTCCAGTCAATCAGCTAAAAAGCTCAAGTGGCTGCGGAGAGCTCCCAGTGTTGCCTGCGCCACGTTTTCATGTGTATGTAATCCTATTTAATCATTTGCTGAGCTTGCCACTTTCTCTTCAGCTTACAGCATTGGTAAATACGGTAAATGCCTCGAAATGCACCGTAGTAATTACATACATTGATTTTTCCCTCCAGTTATTGTCTTGGTTTACGTTTCCTCAGCTGATTCGAGTGTCCAAGGACAGAGAAAGTTGTGTGCTGTGCAGACTGAGCTTTTTGAGGCGATCTGTGATTTGTGATACTGGTCTATAGAAATAAAAAAAAACAAAAAAAACATACTTGATTAAATTCTTTGCTCAGACTCAGTGGGAAGTCTGTCTGTTGAGGCAAAAAGATAACACTTTTCATTTTCTGTTTTTCAAGTGTTACAATGGAATACTTCAGTAGTCAAGAAGCAAAATGAAAGTCGGTGTTTGCAGCAGAGAAAATGACTGTTTGGTAATCAAAATGATGACGCTGCATCAGCTTTGATTTCCACAGTGTGTGCAGGCTCGTGGGCTGACCGGCTTAGTTCGCTCAAATACAATAAAATACAATACAATAAAATACAATACAACAGAGTTAGAGCGTGCTTTCTCTCGCTCGTCTCTTCTAATTTACAGACAGCACTAACTTGTGTTTTGATCTCTAACGGTGTACTCTTTGGAACAGCTGTCTGAAAGGAAAGACGTCACCGCACTTGGCCACACAACTTGGCGCCGTGTTATTACTTTAATTATGATGGACAGTCAATCAGATGACAGACAGATATTGATCTCAGGCACATCGCGCCACGGCGTCATCTGATTTAATTCATCTTTATTTCAGGCAGCCACAGAGCCGGAGCCTTCACAGTTCGCAAATTTGGTGGCTGTAAAACCACGAGAGAGCGACTGTATTTTCACCTCTTTGTTAGTTAGTTTTTGTTTGTTTGTTTTTTTTCCTTGTTTCCTGATCTTGGGACATTTCTTTCAATGTTCAGTGAAAATATAAGTCCAATGTTAGATGGATTCACAAGTATACACATTTAAACTCTTTATTAAGCTTTAAAAAACAATAAAAATGACACAATCCATACTCTGTAAAGAGTAAAAACTATATATTATCAGCCTTTACTCTCTTGACATTGACATATCTAACATTCCTGTCTTTAAAGAGCCACTTCACAAGTTTTTTGTTTGTGGGAATGGCACTGGGAAGAATACCCGCTTGATGTTAATGGTAATTATATGGTGAGATAATTAGAGCATACGTGCATGACTCACCGCGGTTTCCATTCGCCCATTAAAGCAGCTCCTGTGTGAATGCGACTCTACTTCTGCCTTTGTGAAGTGAAAACCAATTCATGTTTGTAAGAGCGAGGACATGTCCTCGAATACACACAACTAGAACTTTATTTCACTGTTGTGCGTAACTATAGAAGCACAAGAAGGAGTGTGTGTGTGTCTAGGTATAACAGCTGTATAACTGAACTGTATGTCAAGTTCGGTATAATTGAAACCATTCATGATGTAGCTACTTCCAGTCACAGTGTGTTAAATGGAAAAGTGACTGCATTTTTAATATCTTCACTGCATATAAAGCCCACAATGACTGACATTCCCATCAGGCGATGCAGAGCCCATTACCACCACACCTTCCACGAGGACATACGACACCGTGCAACTCTCCTTTGCTACTGAAAAAATTGGGGAAAAAAAAGTACTGCCTTTGTATTTAAATACCTTGAATGTCAGAGGAAAGAGGAGTGGGATATTGTAAGTCAGTGAACTGTAAATCTGAAAGTTTATCTTTTGCCTGGAGGAAAACATGAGAATTAAGCAGTAAGACAGGAGATGGAGTTCTATCTGCGTACAGCCGATGACTTTTCACAGCTCACCGCGGGAAGTGCAGACTGGAATACGGTCGCCTTATCCTCCCTCTCCGATAAGCTTTGGGTCTATATGGTGCAACATTTAATTAAAGGGGGGATGCTGCCTCTCTGAGAGTGCCATGATCAGAGGAAAAAAAAAAAGTTCAACTTGGTTTCAGCGCCAGAGCTGCCAGGCTGGTCCGGTCACACACCTCGGCTGCTAATTTGGCAGCCTCGCTCCGTGTCGGGTCGATGCGACGTGAGTGGCAGGTGGGATCTGAGAATTTGGCGAGCAGAGAGTAAGTAGGCAGGCAGCGTGTTTGAGTGTCTGTTTCCGTCCCAATTAGCCAAACTGGTGATTGCTTTGTAAAAGAAGGGAAGGGACGGAAAATGAGCAAAGCTGCATTTCATCAACCGTGATAACAACAACAGCAGCAAACAAACCGGCAGCAAATGAGAAAGTGAAAGTGAACGTTTCAGGCAGGAGCTGATTAGATTTTCACACCTTTAAAAGATGCAGTTGAAGACAATGTTAAATTATTGTTGGCTTGGGATTAGATGGATGGACGTGGCTCCTTTCTCTGTAAACCGATGCTAATGACAATAAAACATACTTCTATTTACCCAGCATCATTGTGAAAAATCTGTGTATTAAATTACCAAGATTATTAAACTGCATACGAGGCCTGAACAAATTAGGCCCAGTGATGAAGTTAAAAGCGTTTGTTCACTTTGGCTGTGATCGCAATGCAACGGGGAGAAAAACACGACTTATTATGGAGATCCCGTAGGCAGCTCTGCCCTTTTTAATTGCAATGCAGGCATCCCTTATTTAGTGCGATGATTGTGCCTTACATTTCAGCAATCAGTCATTCTACACTTCTATGCTACACAATGAAAGGACTTTGTGTAAATTATTCCGACTGCGTTACACATCGAGCTCCATCCCAAAAACCCACCCTCATTATTCTCATTCTGACTGCCTATTTATTTCCCATGCAAAGAAATACTAAGAGAAGAAGAATAAAAAAAAAAAAATGAGGGCCTCAATAGAGCTGAGCATCTGGAAACTTTAGTGCTCTCTATACCTCATGCAACCCATGGCACCCTCCGTCTCCATCTGTCTGCTTCCCCTCCTCAAAGCCTCTTTTTCTGTCCTAGTTCAGTGACTTAATATGTCAGGGATATTGCGCTAAGTCAGGCTGCTGGCTTATGTAAAATACATTCAATACAAGTTAATAAAACTTCTCTCTTCTGCACGACAGCCTTCCCTTTTTACTACACCTACATAGATTTTTTTTTAACACTTTCATTGGGCAGAGAGGGAAACGTCCTTGCAAAACGGTCCATTTATGTGAAGGTTAGCGAGTCCTGTACGTATGAAGGTGCAGTTCAGCAGGTCGGCGCGGATAGCTTAAGTAACTGCTCACAGCATGCACATGCAACAGGAGGGAACGTGTGAAAGGACGAATTTCTCTTGCCTTGAGCGTATTGATAAATGTCTCCTGACCAGTCTGAGGTACTGTCAAGGATACCTGCTGTGCCAGGAACCTGATGAGTGGCTTTTTAAAATCAAATTTAAAAAAGTAAGGTTGAGGGTTCATTTTTTGGTAAAACATGAAAAATGGCTGACATTGTAAGTGCAGTCCACATGGGACGCACTTTGTAACAATGACGCTGGAACAACAGCGGCTCCCTTTCTCCGGAGCTAAAGTGAATGAGTTTGACTTCCAGATCTCATCCAATCACTTTGCGGGTGGAGTGTGGGCGCGCGGATACATTTTGATTACAGCGGCGAGTCAGAGGTCATCCTGCAGGTTGATCATCGCATGTGGCCATTAAGGGGCTTAAAAGCTTTGCTGCATGATAAACATCATCAACGTCTACTGTCTTTGAGTGCTCTTCATCCGAATGCAGCACCATCCTTTCAAGCACTCTGACTTAGCTTTTTTTTAATTATGTGTGCTTTTTAAGAATGTGTGAAGTCTGAAATGCCAGATGCTGATCGAAAAACCAACAGCGGGTACAAAATGATGAAATATGCTTCCCCTAATACTTGTGTGGAAACGGCGTGTCACTGACAAAGTCAATTTAGTCGATGTTAATGGCAAAATTCCTGAACAAACAAGAGCCAGCTCGTTGGAAATTGGATGCCGCTTAAATGCCAGTCATCCAATGTGTAATTTACTTTGACAATACTTAAACGTTTGTGTAATCTAAAGTTAAAAGGTAGACACATCTCATCCATGTGGAGACAGTTCAGACAGAGAAATGACTTTTAATCAAACTCAACTTTTCCCTACTTTCATGCATCTTTTTCATTTCAGCCTTGATTGAGGTAGTGGAGGTATGGATTCAGACTAATTGCTATTGTTTGCAGATGCCTATGCTCAGAGCCACACCACGCTTAATCACCACAAATTGCTCCTGTCAGTTCCCTTTCATATACCTCTCCTTATGTGTGATCAATCTTGCAGAAGGAAAGAGCTCAATCTGATGCAGAGACAATGGATCACAAAAGTTGCAGGCAAGAAGTATCATGCTTTCTCTCCAGACAAATCAATATCAAACCCCCCAAACGACGCATCCAAGTGCCGCAGCCGAACGAGCTGGTGCGAGTCGCTGGTTGAATTTGTGGAACTTTCAGTCATCCAGATTGTTCATGGTGGTTCAATTTTGCCTTCATTAAAGCTCAGAGCCATTTCACATGTCCTATAAAATCTAATCAGCTGTACCACAAGCCAAAGCCCTCAGCAGTATATTTTACTTTAGTCAAAACAATTGCAGCCGGTGGCGTTTCATGCTCCATTCTGCGTTTCAGAGAATGTGAAAATGGTCGCGGAAACAAACAAAAACAACAGCACACTACCTCCAATCAAACAGGCAAATTTATGCATGGGTTGGAAGTCGTAGCCTTCCTGATTATTTTACAACACAAACTCTCGCCTTGGCTCTGTTACCATCCTGCAGCTGCTAATGGTGAATCAGCCGCTGAGCTATCTGAGCCCCCGAGAGCATCCATTATACCTGAGTGCCGCTCGCATCGATTTTAGCGGTGGGATGACCTTACTGGTCTTTGGGTTTGGTCCACGCTGAGGCCATTCTCAATTGTTTCCAGTCTGAATTGGGAGCCTGCCGGTGTGGAGCCCAGGGGAGTCATTTTTGGCGCTGAATTCGGCAAAAAATAATAATGCACCTGCGGGTCTAAAGTTTAATTTTCTGGATTTTTGATCCATTCACAGTGACCCTGTGGCATCATGACAGGGACATAAATCACCGGGACAGAGTGAGCAGCGGCCGTAACAATCCCCAGATGTAACCCAGTAGGTGTCAATAATTTCTGACTTCCACAGATGCAGAACTGACTGAAAGTGGATTGGTTGCAGCGATAGCAGCGCCTCAGGGAGGGTTTACTCACTTTACGTCCTACCAAATAAAATGTGAGCAATTGATACACGTGTATGCACAGTAATACGCATAAGGACCAAAAGTGAAGGACCAAAGATGAAGAAATATTTCAGTAAATTGCTTCAATTAGCAACAATTATCATTGTTGTGACAGCACTGTAATTTTCTCATCATATTCTCTGCAAAATAAGCTATAAATGAAAAATAATAACATCATTATATAGACAGAATACCTGTGCAAATACATCTACATTACATATAATAACTACTGAATATTCTTACTGTTATCAGCACTCAGACTGAATTAGAGTGGTTGCCTCTGACGAATAAAAAATAAGCTATTTATCCTTCGAAACTAAAAAAAAGTTCAGCAAAAAGAAGAAAAAAAAACATTCTTGTGTGTGTTTTTTTTTTAAAGGATACAAGAAAATGATTTCTGACAGCAATGATCAAAAATAAAACATCCCACAAACGACCGCCTCGGTAATAGAGGATGTATTTTGAACCATTGAATTCACAGGTTTCTATTGTTCATTGACAACGTATTTCCTGTGTCGATGTCGATTACTCACTCAAACACCCACATTCTTCCCCAGCAGGACTCATAAATTCAGACTGGCATTTGACCTGTGGCAATTTCTCAAAGAAGTTTGTTTGTTTACCTTCTTCCTCCTTCCCGGCTCGGTGAGGTTGAGAGGATTTTAATTTGTTGAGCTATCGACAGTGGCTGCTCGCCGCTGAGACTATAGGATATCGATACCAGTCACAGTCAACAAAACGACGGAGAGAGGCTCGTACTGTGGGGTCGGAGATGATTTTGTCAAATTGGCAGAGAGACACTGTAATGAGTCTTTGCTAAATACGCTGGGTGACGCTTTACTTTCAGCGCTTTTAGCATTTTATGAGCAGGACACAACATTTAACAATGCAAAGAGATAGCAGAGATTATTTATATACCGCTTTTCACAGACGTTCATAGACATTACACAACATGCAAAGAAGAAAGCATAGGAGACATACATTAAATGCAGACCTGGTGCACACAGGTTGGTTGAACACCTGCCTGAAGGAGATAACTGCCCTTTGTAATAATCTACAGAATCAGCAGGTGGTTTAGACGCCTCAGAAGTTCGATCACCACGAGTCCCGAGGTGACTGCGTGGCACAGACAGCAGATTTAGCATGTTCGACCCGAGGGAGCTGCTAGTCGATGAGCCAAGGGGAAGTCCCTGGAGCCGGGCAAGGATTTTTAACCAGATCCTATAGGCAAAGGGAGATCTGAGGTGCAGGGGTGATGTGAGACCGTCTGTCTGTTTGATCCAGCGAGTATCGTCCTGCAGCGGATTGCCTGCAGACGATCAAGGGCAGCTATACAAAGCGAGGAGAGCAGTGTGTCAGTAGTGAGGGCAGGATGAGATAAAGGCATGTAAGCGCATCTGTGGTTCAGCAGTTCAAACTACAGATCTTGGCCTACAAATGTTCTTTACATTGAAAAAAACAAGACATATAGTGCTTATTAATGTACAGTATTAGTTCAAGTTTAAGTTTAAGAAATGCATTAATAAACACTTGTGGCAGATTAATAGCACTGTAAACCATATATATATATATATATATATATATATATATATATATATATATATACTGTTTCTAATAAATATCTAAACTTTACCTTATCTAAATAAGGGGACTTAAAGTAAAGTGTCACCTTTAAAATTAAAATCAAATTGGATGGTGAAAAATAATTTGATACTGTCAACCACTGACTTGCAATACCTCCAACTTCCCCCTTGCATTTTGACTTAAATTAAATGCCTGCAAACCAATGATGTGTTATTTACTGTCTGAATAAGTGGAAAATGTGCAACCCAGCTAGTTATAAAATTGGGATACAAGATAGTTTTTTTTTTTTTTTTTTAATTAATAGGCCTGAACAGTTGCAGTAATCTAATCATGCTGTGATTTCCACGCAAGCAGCCATCTATCATTCGTCGCAGGACGGCTAATAATGTGACATTATCGGTGTGCATCACTTGATTGGTGTGCAGAGTCGCTCACCAAATAATAATATATATTTTGAAGTTTTGGCAGCGGCAGCAGCAGAATAATTGCTTAATCACATAAACACATCATTTTAAAGTAAAATTGACTTAAGTAAAGTAGTGATGTTATTGCACATCACCAAGATTAAAACTCCAGTCACCTGAAGCTTTGGCACCTGATGTTAATATTTGTGCAAGATTAGGAGCTTATTTTGGGATTTTTTTTTTGTTTATTTCTGGAGACAATATGCTGCAGTGTACAACAGGCTAACTCAATATGCATGTTCCTCTGTACGTTGGAATCAATCCAGATGTAGATTTCTGCCAAGTCTGTAGAAAATGCCTTTTATCCGGTGCTGCTGCTGCTTTGGAATAATGTTCAATCATAAACTCCCATCTGCCAGCTCTGCTCCCTGACAAGCCCCTCAGTGCTCTTGTGCAGCCTCCTCGCCCATGATCTACAACTTAAATGTCTGCCGGAGCGTCCCGGCCATTAACAACTTCAGAGCTCCGTCGCTGGAATCAATAATGCATCATGTTTTGCTTTACCAACTCCTCCGCAGCTCATTACAAAACAACTTTAAGGGAAGCGGGTTCACGATTAAACTGCGAGACAAGGCAGATGGATGGATGAAACGGAGGAGATAAAGAATGGCAAAAAATAATCTGAGTCGCCTGAAGAGGTTATTCCTGCAGGGAAAAGTGAGACTTAGGTGCAGCATTACAAGATCCCCGTCCTGGTTTGTCCTGCTGCTAAACCTCAAACCATTATATGTTACATAACCGTTATATGAATCGCCCGCTAAGCAGCTCCTTTCACATCTCTGCAAAGTATTTTCCATCGCTGCTTGACATAAAAAAAAAAAGCTTTGTTCAGAAGCAGAATTTGGTATTTGGTAAGAATCTGTGACGGTTCATCCTTTCACAGCAGCGCAATCCCACACCTACAGTAATATTTGTAATATTTCTTTGTGTTTATTTCTTGAGAAAGAGTGCTGATCGCTGCACTGCTGGACCTGGGTCACACACCTTCACCTCAGGAGGTGTGCGGGTTCATTTCTCTAATCAGGATGTTCTTTTTTTTTGATCACTTGGAAGAATAACCTCGTTAACAATGTTGATACTGTTATTTATGCATATTCATTTGTTTAGCTATCACTTTAACTATTTCACCTATTCATACATCCATTGCAAACATTTATCAATCACTGTGGCAACATGTGGTGAACTCTATCAATACTATTTTTGCACCATCGACAGTATTGCATGTATTCCATTGTATATCACTGTTTAGATATATATTTTATTTTAATTGTATGATTTATATTTCAGGTCTCTATTTTATTTTATTACTCTGGTACTATTATTAATTTTTACTTTTATACCTATTTTTTGCTTGTGAGTATTTTCGAGTATTGTTTTTAGGGACCCTGAGACTTTGTTGTGAATGTGACGATAAATTCTTGAATCTTAAATCTCGCCTTTAGTTAAGATAATTGGCTGAGCTTTCCTTGTACCTCCAGCGTTATAGATTATACGCGTGCTGTGGTGCTTCTCACTGTCACACATAGATGGAAATGAGCCGTCATTAGCGTCATTAGTTTCATCACTGCCTTCTTGCTGTGACAAGCCACAATATCTGCTCTGTTAAAGGTCTACATAGACAGTTTTCTATTAATTACCATTATTACATTCACCTGCTGGGACTACTTTACCTGACCTTGTTAGAAATGTTACACACTGATGAGGCCTGAGGCAGAAATGCTCTTGCACTTTAATGAAGTCCAGCGTCAATTCAGTGCTATTTTACGTCTCCTTTCTCTCTCTCTCTTTTTTTTTTTTTTTAAGGGAGTGCGCTGCCTACCTCTTTTATAAGATTTTTTGGTTGAGAACTCATCAAAGACTTTTATTCAGCGAGGCGCACTTCCATCTCTGCCACTTGTGAATATATTCACGCTTTATGTAAAATATTCAGGGTGCATCTGAAGCCAGATGGTATGCAACAAGGCTCAGCGACTGTTTATTTACAGAAAAACTGAATGCTGATGGCAAATTACTCCAAATACTGATCGATCTCTGTGAAATGTTGTGCGTCATACACTTTCTTTTTTGCCTCAGCTTCAAGGTCACGAGACAGGTGCTGTTCAAAGTGATTCTCATTATCAAAATCCATTACTTTCACATTTTACACCTCCACACTGATTTATGAGAAAGAACATGAAACGGTTTTGCGTCTCGTGGCTCAACACTTGTGTGGCACAAATGACACGGAGATAAAGAAACAATTACATTTTGTTTCTAACTTCTGCGTTTCATGAATTATTAAATGTGGAGCAGCAGTCACTCAGCGGTCAGGGACGAGAAGACAGCGCTCAGAGGAGAGTCACCTCAAAAAAAAATAGAAAATGAATTGGAGTTCTGCTCCTAATGAAATGCTTGCTCAGAGAGGGAATGAAGGACGGGAGGTGGAAGTGGCTGAAACGAAATTGAGTGTGTGACGCGGCGTGAGGAGGTTGATGCATTGGATCCACTTTTCCTTCGTCCTCCGCTCCATTTTCCCCCGCACGGGTGTAACGTGCATGAAATTAACATACAGTAGTCTGTAGGGCAAAGGTCCAACACCAAATCCTCTGTGTGTGAAAGATAGAGGAACTCTTTGAGGAGGACGACAAAGGGGGCAGGAGAGGACATCGTTCAAACCAACTCAAAACTTTAACTATACTACACACTGTGCACTTTTATACCTTTTTATTGTGAGCCTATGACCAAAATTTAACCACACTTTCATATAAAGACTTTCAAAAATCTTCTGATACTTGAACTAACAACTAATGTAATTAAATATGAGTATTGTGCTCTGATTCTAAACACTAAATCTGAGGGTTTTTATGGAATAAATGATGGATTGATCCTTACAAAACTATCATTTAAGTTTGAAAGTCATTTAAAAACAACAACTAGATAAGTCAAATCCCATTTTTACAATAAAAGACAGCGTTTATTTTCATTATACAAAGAACATTTTCTGTTGGCTTCTCCTACTAAACTCATAGCAGTGGTACAGAAAGGTCTAAGTTTTTATTTAATCATCTATGATCCCATTGAAAAGTTTCATTTACAGGGCAGACCTGGCCATGGAGGTGTAATGTGGTTAAAGACGGATCAGCACTGCAATATACTGTATATGATACAAAATAAGCAGAATAAAGACAAAGATGTGTCAATAACAAGTCAGTTACATTCGATGAAAAAGTTCCCTTAATATCTAATTATACAGTAGCCTAACTCTTTTGCCATTCGCACAAATAAATATACTGTATATTGCTTTGCCAGACTCCAACAAAAAAACTTTGCAGAAACTTTGCAGTAATTGCAGAAACTTTTGAAGAAGAAATCAGCAGAGGGCCAAATGCTTCATTTTTAAACTAACTGGAGGCTATAAGCAACAGCGAAACTCACGTAAATCAACAGAATACGTGTAATTATATCATCTGACGTCAGTGCATGTAAACATGTTAGCTGTCCTGATGTCCAACCCCGCGGTTTTGTGTAACGCGTCAACACTCGAATCGGAAGCAATTCGTCCATATTAAACTGACAAGTGGGAACAAAAAGTGAACTTCCCCTCCTTTCACTCACACTGGGCGTATCATCTCTGTCTGTCCACGATGATGGCGAACATCTGGTGTCATTTGTGTTTCAGCTGTGAGCCTTATTCAGACCCGACTCATGCTGGATGTTCCTGCCTGCAGCCTGACACCGTTTCTCCTCGTCTTTGCACACAATTATTCATGTCGTTTAGGTTTTGGCGAAGCTGTGGGATGCATCTTAGACGTCACACAGATTTCTTTTTTAAATAGACATTATCAAATCTGTGTCCAGCTGGCGTTGGCTGGATGTACACTTTCAGTTTTGTAAGTGTGATTAGATGTCTGTCAGTGACTTTTTTCCCCATTTTATTTAATTTCTGCTGTGATTTATGTGACGTAACAGTCAGACACTTACTAATCAAATATTAAAATGACCAAATCTGTTTGAAGTAGAAGTTTTAATGCTGAAGGGAAAGAGTAAGAGCAGGCATCTCACCCCACATTGGTTTTTAGAGTTTTTCCACACAGCAAAAATAGATCGACATAAAGGGTTTTTCTCCTTTCATTTTATGAGAATCCACACGAGGTCATTTTATTCCATTAAAATGCCAATGTTATTATATTATTTAAACAGTTTTATTAAATTTAAAATTAATGATGACATCTAGATTGCATAAACATATTTAATGTATTCTTTTGAGTCATTCAAATGTAAATAATAGGCCTTGTTGAACTTGTGGAGAAGCGCGATACCTGCAAATGAATCAAAATGAAAATCCAAAGAAGTGAATCTGCTTGTTTGAATTGCTTTCTGGATGAATGGCTAATTTTTTAATCCCAAGAAATGTATAAAACTGCACACACAGATAATACACTGTAATACACTCAGATGATGAGCGGCTCTGATTAATTTTGCTCAACAACGCATTCGAGATGCTCAAATGTCACAAACACTCGGCGCGTGACGGCAGCGTAAAGTCTCTCAAAGCGACTGCAGGGCCAAAATGTCTCCGTCTGAAAGTGTTTCTGCCAGTTCACGCTAAATCTGGTTGCATTTATGCATGTGACCTGACCCAGCCGGGATGCCAGTGCTGACTGGATAAAGAACGGCGAGCTGGTTGAGCCTGATCTGGTAGATCAGCGGCAAAGCAGATCCCATATCAATCTCTGAGGCTATTTCACCCCCAAAGCTCGAAAGTGCAGGGCACAAGAAGCCAGAAGCCAATCAGCCATTTTATCCACCTCCAGGGGTGTGTTCCTCTGAACTTTCACTGACCTTTTAAAACTACGATTTGATTGGAGGTCAGGGGCCTTTTGGGCAGGTAGTCTCTAATGGGCTCATTTTCTCCCCTCCTCGTGGTGACATTTCAGGTTTTCACATGTCTGTCTCTCTGCCCCCACACTGACTGTTGCCATCTCTTGTCCCCTGCTGAGAAAAAAACATTCGCAGCCTCTGAAATTCAACCTCACTGTGAAGTGCTGGGATGTCGTCCTCTGCGATTATTGAATTATTTCTTTGCATTTTGCTGTATTTACAGAGACCTTTGACAGTAAAGTACAAAATATATATCTAATAAAAGAGGCAGAACTGAGAGGAGAGAGAAAGTGAGTGCTGAATAAAATAAATGACAGGACAAATGAGTCATATCACCAGTTAACAAAGCAGCAGCCCACACATCAGTGAAGACATGTGTTGTCTATGACTGTAATTAGCTGAAGAATACGTTGTATATCTGACAGGATATCCACCCATGTCTGTCTGATTAGCTTGTACCGCGGTGGCTTTCAAGTAAAATAGTTTCTTTCTGTGATGCTTACAGGTTCTCTGTTACTAAATAATGTATTTTTAAACATTCTTGCTGCTGAAATGCTTTTTTAAATCAATGGGACTGGTAGTGAAACCACTAAATAAAAATTTCCACCATCCCTCATGTGTTAGAGACTATCATTTGTCAGCGGCCGTTTGCCATCTCTTGTTGTCCAATTGTGTACCTGGCAGGCAGCAACAGGACCGACCGGTGCCAAGAGGAGGCGCTTGGCCAGACACATCCTCGACTGAGGGTGATAATGCAGCACATATGGTGGCAGAGAGGACGGGCGCCATTGATGGCTGAAGAAGCTGCATCAGCTGTATCACTTGGCTCTGATCAAACCGAATTTTTAACGTTTGTGAAAACCCCAATCAGAGAACAGACCGGCGCTAATTCATTGGCCTGAAGCGATCCACCAAGAAAGACAGAGGAACCACGATGAAAGATGTTTTTTATTTTTTTTTCCCCGTCTGCGCTCCACTTTTATGGCTGAAACACTTTCTTCAACAACATCACACTCCGAATCCCACGTCGTTCCTCTCTGTTTCTCATTTTTCATTCTCGTGCCATTGCTTTAACTTTCATTTATATTTCTTTTTATGGGCGCGGGCTATATTAGATTTCTGACCAATTATCCGCCTGCACTTGCTCTAAATTTTGGTGTTTATCGCCCGTCCAATTAGTGGCCGAGAACAGAGTGAATCCCAAAAAAGGAGAAAAAGGTTCAAGTATGAGTAGTAATGAGTTGGTTGGTGGAGAAAAAAAAAAGTTCAAGTATTTCTGAGTTAAATACTTAGTGATTAGTTTTTTGAAAATATTTCTGAAAGGATTTTGTGTGCAAGATTTTTATATAGATTTTTATTTTTTATATAAAATGTGTTATTTTTAGACGGTCAACTTAACAAATCAACTATTAAAATAAGATAATCCTTAATTAAATAATTAATTTATTTAATTAATTAAATTTTGCAGCAGCAAAATTAAAAAGTACACCAGCAAAACGACACAGCGAGCAAAAGGTAAGTAAGTAAATCATTTACAAATCTTGCACAGCCTCAGTAGTTGAAAGTTACATCTTTTCTGCAAACTATAAAATTTCACAGTATCCCACGTTGTGCTGTGTTAATAAAATCCCCTCAGACACAAGCAAACATCAGGTTTTCAACCACAAATCTTGTATTGTGTGCGCTGCAGTCCCGCCGCTTTGCCCGAGTCTTATCAAAAAACACAGTTGGCAGCAGCCCAGCGTTGAAATTAGCTCGAACAGGTCGGGCCCAGCAGTCACACCGAAACCAGAAAGGCCCTCAGGAGAGCAGTCGCTCACAGACGAGCTCGGCATTGTGCAAAATCTTCACCAATTTCCTTTCTGTCAGCAGCCCAAACAGCGATCCTCTCAGTACGGACAATGGCCAGAGCTTCTTTCTCTCTGCTGCTCCAAATAAACCTTTCTGATACGTTTTGGTTTAGAAATGAATCGCTCGCCGTGTTTGTGATTCTGCAGATTTACGATTCTCTTTTGTCGCCGAACTTTCCGATAACTTTGTCAAACTTAATGTTGTTTCTTCTAATTGATGGAAATAATTGACAGGCTCAAAACAGAGCAAAAGAGCGGCAGGGAAAGATCAATACTGTGGCCTTCTTCACTCTGGAGCTGTAATCATGCTTTTTCCTCACTGTTGGGTCCACGCATACACAGGCTCTCTCCTAGATCCACATCAACGCCAATCAATTGTAAGCATGAGACTGAAGATTTAGAGGTCAGTGCCACTTGGACAGCTCAGGTGGCAGTGAGGGAAGAAATATTTTGATCTTTTGAGCAACAATTTTCAAACATAAAAGCTTCAACATCATGAATAGAAAGAAAATTTGAAAGTTGTGGGCAACGTCGACCACTTTCAGCATTCAAAACAATTAACAACAGTTATTGTAATGCAGAAATACTTTGCAGATACATAAATAATATAAATAATCGCACAAATAAATGCATTCTGAAGTTTTGCTGTTTAGCTGCAGATATTTCACATACTTAAGGATAAAAGGGTCAGCTAAAGATGGACTAACACAGGAAGTTCAGGGGAAAACACAAGCAGTTGGTTTCTGCTGGCAGCAAAGCCCTCTTAAATGTGAAAAATAAAATATTATAACTCTCTGAACAGGACTTGCGGGAGCTCAGTTTTTTCCCCCTCACATAATTCCCACAGGATCAGAGACGATTTGTCGCACTAAAATCTGACACTAAAAGAGTCTCAGCCACGGTCGTATTTCTGTGCGAGCGGCGTTAAAGACCTCTGTGCACCTCCCTTTCATACACTCTTGTCTGTCATCTCCACTTTCCTCTGCTCCCTTTATTTTCATTTTATGTCCTCTCTCTCTCTCTCTCTTTCCCTCTCTCTCATGAATTCGCCGGATCACACAGCCGATATCCTCCCAGCAGCCCCGTTATCAGGACATTTTCAATGGTGTGGTTGAAAATAGAAAGAGGTGGTTGGCAGGCTGCCTCGCTGTTGTCACCTTTGGGTTACAGATAAAAATTCCTGCAGCGGCCCATGTGACCATCAAAATGAAAGAGGGAGACTTTGAGCGCTTTATTTTATTGACTTTATACCAGAGTAATACCAAAGATTACTGATCTTATTCTGAGTCGAGCCAACTTTTTACCAAAAGACAGAAACTCCTACACGAGTGCTTTTTTCCGCCTCTGATGGAATCACACAAAACTGATTTCTCAAGCTGTCTGCATAAAGCTTTTTCGTCTGCTTGTTAAGAAGTATTTTGTAATCAGTTAATGTAATGTAAATACTTGTTTTGTGGCGCTGCAGCAGAGTAAGTGTAAGCATAAAATACGGCTTCTTTTCAAATCATTCGCTCTTTTGTCTTCTTTTTGTCTCTCTGCACTCACGACGCATAAGAGCTGCATGTTTGCCCTCCTAAACTTTTTCAGATCTGGAGTTTAGCAGTGTGTTAGATATCAGTGTGAATGGAAGTTTGAAAAAAAAAGATGCTGGCGAAGCTTTGGAGCAAAAAGACGCTGTAAAAGTCTTCTACAAGATGTTGCGTACTTGTCACTTTCTCAAATATAAAGAATCTCCACCTCCCACTGCACAATCTGAGTAATTGTCCTCTGAAGTGTTTTCATTACTTCAGGGCTTTTGAATACTATAGAGATCCATTTTGAATGCTCGTGGCTGAAATTAATGGAATTTTTTTGGATCCTGTTTGCCCTCATCCCGTTCTTCAAACTGGAGATTTAATTTAGAGTGTGCTGCTGAATTTTAAGCACTGTGTTTAAGTAACACTTAAACATTCATACAGTCAGTCGGTGGATGTGTTAACGGTCTGACACACAGATTACATACATTACCAAAGCTTAGAAAATGAAATTTATCCAACACAGATAAGATCAGTTATGCAAAGAGTGATTCATTCTCCCATAAAAAAAAAAAAATCATTATGCAGCTAATATTGCCAATTAATTCCTCTCATTACATCAATAGGAAATTTGGAAGAAAGTCAAATAAAACATATTTTCTTCACTTTTTCAAAGGAGCAGTACAATATTGTCCATTTCTTTGCTTCTGTAGTGGAAAAATCAGCCCAGCCTGGCAGATCTGCATCTGTCAGCAGTGTGAGCGTTCGGTGGTGAAACCCTGTCGGAGGGAGGACGGGAAAAGAAGCTTGTCAACCACAATAACACACCGTCATCAACAAAAATCACACGTTTAATTGCATGTTTGCGTCCTGCAGTTTGAGGAGACACTTTGAGGAGAATTAAAACAGAGCTGCGTCTCTGTCACACACCATAAAGCTGCTTCTTTTTTTAATACCGCACAGATTGAGTTCAAACTTTGTGCTCCATGTAATTGCCCAACTTTTTTTTGTGAGTTTTTTGTCTTTCATTCAGTAGCAAAACTTCAGGAAGGATTGAAATCAGTGGTTCGCTAATGGAGAGTAGGAAAAGTGACGAAGAAGCTCCAGCGTGTGGGGTATTTGTGCCGCCCATGTTAAATTTATTATTATTATTATTATTAAACTGCTTTTAATTAAGTTGTGTTTTAATAACTGGAAGTCGTCCCAGTGCCAGAATGTAATTATCGTTGTTTTAATGAGAAACAAACCAACATGCCAGACACCGCTGATAGTGGAGGCATTCATTACAGCCGACATAATAAAGTGAAAGCACCACCAAGTTTTGTTTTTTTTTCCTTAAATAATTGCACTTTTTGTTGCTTGATGGATAAAATGGCATTACGAGAGAAAAAGTTAGGTATAAAAAAGTCACGTAATCACTAGTGCAGGACAGAGGACTCGGTTCGCTATCGTTCACGGAGGCAACATCACCGTCGCCGACATGCAGGAAAGCTGAAGAGTGGATGGGAGGAATAAGATCAGTGAGAGGAAAGGATGATGCATCTTTCAAGCCAGAAGATAGCCGCCTGCCAAAGCCTGATCTCCATCTCTTTTTCTCTCAGGGGGTCAATTCAAAGCTTTTCCCTCCTAGAAACTGAACTTTTTTTTTTCAGTCCACATTCAGCGCCACGTCCCTGGAGACTTGGATGCTGACACTATTCCCAGGTGTCTTGGCTGAGCAAAAAGCTTATTGGAGAGCATGATTTCTCGAGGTGTGCCAATTGTTTTCTTTTTTCTGCTCACAGGTTTTGAAAAACGCAAGCCTTTTTTTTTTTTTTTTTTTTCACTCTGTCACACTCTCAATCATGGCAGATTAACGCAGATTGAGATGTCTTTCTTTTAGTTCACATTCTCCAAGTGGCTGATGAAGAATATCCGTGTCACCGCCTTGAGAAAATATGTGCAAATTTAACGTGACTCTTAAAAAATGAATTTGATATCTCTCAGAATCGGCGGCGGAGATGGAATATTTATTTTGACGTCGAGATTTTTTTTTGTTTTTTGTCAGGTTTTATTTGTGTTTGAGAGCTGTGCGCTGTTGGCTTTCTGAATACATCAGTGATCATTATCAGATAATATCATCGTGAAAGTCCTTTATCTCTTTGCTCTTCAGACAAAAAAAGAGCATCTTCAAATTGAGCTTTTTTGCTAAGTTGTATAAAAATACAGTTAAACAAGCTTTCCATCCTGTGACGCACAAAGAAAATTAAATCTGACATGCAGAGTACTTATGAGAATAGTATTTAAAGGAACAATCAGTAATATTTTAATGCTTCATTGCACCATAGCATCAGCAGTTTATTTTTTTTTCAGGTACTTTTCCACTTTGTTTTGGCAGGAATACCCCACAGTCACAATCACTGACAGAATAATTTAAAAATCCCAGAATTAAATCAGTTCAAACGCGTAAAAAGAAAACGTAGAAACACAGCAACATGTTCGCTGCTCCGCTCGTCGATGGGATTCGCCGGCGTGTATCCCCCTCAGGTTAATACATTCATATAGCTTTGAAGAATTTGTTTACTCAAGAGATCAAAAACTGTTCTTGACCTTGACTTATTTTCTTGTGTATCAAACCAAGTTTCTATTTCTTACTTCTACTTTTTTTCTTTTTCTTTTTTTTTTTTTTTTTTTTTTTACAAGTTTTACCATCTGACAGGCATCTATAAGCTCGTCCAGCTCACTCAGTCTTTAGGAGCAGAAGACGGGAATTTGCATGAACAATCAGGATGAGCTACGACATGCTGAGCTTCCCCCGCCGTCATCCGAGCCCTTCCGTCCCTTTCTGGACTTCAGGGTGCTTCCTAAAGTCTGCTGGTTGCAAAGGTGGGATTTCCTCTGATAATAAGACATGAAAATAACACATGACAACAAATCTAATCCACGTCCGCTGACCTCCAACTCGTTCTCAAAACTTCACTTCTCCAAACAGAAACACCCACCATCTGCAAACTTCTGGGTTGTGAGGTTTCAGCTTTATTTCTTAGCTGATGTGTCCTGAAGGCTTCATTTTAAGGACTTTATGGCAGAAGTTCTGTATCTTTAGCTCCTTTTTTGGTGTCTTTAACGTTGGCTGCATTGGGCCAACTGGGCGTGACCTCCTGCTGTCGACTCGTCCAGTCGTCTTTTTTTCAGTGGAAAACCTTGTGAATCAAAGACTTGCCAGTACGGTTAGCATCACCTTTTAGCAGAAACTGTGCATGGACAACGTTACTTCCGGCTGTCCCTTTTTTAAGGTTTGTCTTGTGATAAGCTGTGTTACATCATTAGAAAGTAAAACTCTAAAATGAACAAATATTGAATAAAAATTTCTTGATGAGGTTGTTATCAAAGAAAAAAGAAACCTTGTTGAGAAAACATACAGTTGGAGGCATATTGGTAAAAGTTTAAAGTATACGGTGAAATAGGAGGTCATCTAATAAACTCAGAAGAGCTTTTTATACCTCAGACTGTTTTTATTGATATTACAATTTGGTACATTGACTTTCTTGCGTACACAGCGTCACGTACAGTCAAACTTTCTGGATTGTTTTCTTGCATAAGGCATGAGCAGAGCTCTTCCACATTCCCAGACTCATTGTCAGTGATGAGTTGTTTTAAACTCAATCATCCATTTTGTATTTTCAGGCTAATCATCAAGAGTTTCTGTAGACACCACCTGCAAAATGCATGAGCCTGCCTTCAGAAAAAACTCTGGATGTGAATTGTAAGTGGATTTCTTTGCATTCTGGTGGTGTGTGGCTCTCGTTGTTTATTGTAAAATTGGAGCCACGCTGCGGATGCATTTATCCATGACACCCAGTTGGCTTTTGGTGCCAAAAAACGATTCAGAACAAATTATGATACGCTGCACAAGAATTAAACACCCGATTCGGCACACATACTCAAATTAGCTTCAGTGGCAGTTCTGAAATATTTACACTTGCTGAATAAAGAGAGTGATTCCAATCAGAATTAGAGTAATGCCAATGTAACGAAACAGGGGCACATTTACTCAACAAAAAAGATAAACTAAATTACATGGTATGTTACAATCTCTGTAAATTACAGCACTGGAGGGAAGTATCATCCCCCCCCCGGAGTTATTGTTTTAATGCCAGGTGTCGCCCAACAATTGTTCAATAGAAAAATCAATTGAATGTCATGAAAGAAAAGTAAGAATACCTCCCAACATCTCACAATCTTTCCATTAAAAGGCAAAATAATTAACACTGAACTTCTCTGATCTGTTTTATCAGGTTCAATTTAAGGCTCCCTGAGAAAGAAGAAGAACTACAGATGTGGCTCTAAACAGCTATAAATCTTTATTTTGACCTAAAGCTTTAGAAAAGACACATTTTGCTCAGCCTTTCTTTTTAAACACGGCACACTGTGACACGGAGAGCTTTTACAAGCAGGTGCAAAAGATTGATTTTAGCTCCGTTAACACCGAGTACAACATTTGACATCATTTACCATGCAATGTTAATGGACTGCCTTCAGCGATGAGCTGCAGTTCAGCTCCGGGTTTCATGAGTCTGCAGAGGAAGGTGAGAAATTGCTTGTTTGACATAAACACATCGGGCTCGGTCACGACTTCGACGACCCCCTCGTATGTTCCCTTTTTTCTTGCATCGGCATTCGCAGAGGGCAAACGTGTTGTACTCCTCTCGTTCTGCAACGACATGCATGACCCAAATTCCATTTGCCTCGCTGACCTGACTGCTGGGTGCTGCATCTAAAAGCAGACATGAAATGCACCCGGGGTCTCCACGCAGGTGTACACGACGCAAAGGCTGTAACCCTGCAGGATTTATGAAGGCGACTGTTGGGCAGCAGGTAGAGAGAGAAGTGGAGTCTTCACTCTGGCAAATATATCTTCTTTTTTTTAAATCCATCCTCTCCTTTCTAAAGGTTAGATATATTTCATTGCAGATGAGTAAAAATTCAACTTTTATTTATCCTCCTCACATCTAGAAAAGGTCATCCATGCCGTTGGTCGATCTGGTCGATCAAGTTCAGACGTCCGACAGCAGCTGCAGATTGCAATTTTTTATTTCCGGCTTTTTTCATCTCCTGATTTGTAAGCTCGGACCCGAAATTCAGAGGACACCTTTAAAGCAACACCATATGACTTTTTGCTTCTCTAACTCGAGAATAACAGTGCTCAAGGATTCAGGGATTTATAGCATATGTGGCTAATCTTAATTAATGTTAGCAAACTTTAGGAATATTGTGAGTAGATAAATATAGCTACTGTTTAATTAAAGCTAACTGACTTTATAAATTTTGCATCTAGCATCATTTTAGCATAGCTATGTCTCTGTGAGAGATCTATGGCCACAGGAGTCACTATTAAGTAAAGTTACATAAGCTTACTTACTTTAAGGACTGCCCTCTAAGAAACTTGTTCTTAAAACACACTTTTATGGTTCACAATTACATAATTATGATTAATTATTAAAATATTAGTAATTGTATTACAATTAACAGTTGTTATTGTTGTATATCTGAAACGCTGTTGACAATACTGTTCAATAATTTAAATTTAAACTGTATGATGTGCTTATAACTTCATCATAATGTGTAATAAACAGTCAGCATTTATTCTTAGTATGTATTTATATACTGATCATATATGCTGCTTGTGATGGGGAGGGTTAAATTAATACCTGTGATACTTCTTCTCTTCTCCAGGTGAGTCACTGTTGTTATGATTAAAATGATAAGTAGAAGTTAGTGTTATAATATTAATGTTATTCATTTTAATATCATTTGTAAATATAGAAAGAAATGACTAAATAGGGATTGCAGTGTGTTGCAGTTCAAAGGGATTTGACTTTCTGGAGGAAAATAAAACAGTTTCTCTGAGAAAACTCATTGCTATGCTCCCGCTGTGCAGCTCACAGGGTAATGCACAGCTATGACGTCTGACAATTCATTGGAAAATTCATTCACACTAAAAATAAAGTTCAAAGCACCCCCCCTCCCCCCTCCCCAATATAAACATCCTCCCTGCCTCCTCGCTGCTGCGTCGCTTTACTTGATGCTTGTCTTGCGAGTGATGACGGATGCTTGAAGTCAATACCTCATGTGGATCAACATTTTTAAATACAGATGCTGTGGAAATGCAGTTTAGTCAATTATGTTCTCCAGGAATCTGTAAACAGCCTTGTTGCTCTCTTCACTGCAGTAAATTGGCTGAGATGATTATTTCTTACTACTCTTTTTAATGTCCTGAAAAGCTTTTGGAAAGCACTGAGGATTTATATTTTTTTGCAGGAGGCTTCAATCGCTGACATTTCCCATGAATATTACGGGGCTGTCTCGCAGGTCTCTCAGTTTTATTGCGTGTCTGAAAATGTGTTTATTTACCACGGCAGACCTTGTTCTGCGCACTTGTAAAATCGACACCACATTGACACTCAGTGGCTGCCTCTTCCTCTTTTTTTTTTTTTTTTACCTCTTTCATCTTCATCACATCCTCCTCCCCCTTCCCGTGGAGGTGTCCTCAATGATTTCCAGCCGCCCCTCCTCTCCTCCTGTGACTCCGCCGCCGTCTAACCAAGTGAATTATGGGCAAATTTAGAAGGCTGGTTAACATGGGAGTCAGGATCTGGGCTCGCTTAAAGACCCAGCGCATATAATTAATCAAAATTAACATCAGTTATAACTTCGTGGCACCGCCCTAAATTGCAGGACTTAATTGCTCCTACTGTCACACACACACACACACACTTTGGCACTTTTCCAATTCAGGAACAAAGATGATATGAAATGGGG
The DNA here is from genome assembly GCA_023238725.1 of Scortum barcoo. Taxonomy (NCBI): domain Eukaryota; kingdom Metazoa; phylum Chordata; class Actinopteri; order Centrarchiformes; family Terapontidae; genus Scortum; species Scortum barcoo. The sequence goes on from CM041545.1 coordinate 20,507,778, forward strand.
GTATTTGTTAGACTGGAACTTATAAACTTCTTTGTAAGGCCATCACTGACATTATGAGAGTCTCTTGCGAAATGTCAAACGCTGTTCCAGTGTTTACTCTCCAATGAAAACTTGAGGCTTCCTGTACATTTTTTATTTTCTATCTCAGATAAAAAGCAACACCTCGTTATATTCAATATCTGCTCTCTTTGAACTACGAAGATGAGGCTTTGCGTAACTTGCATTAAGTGTCTGCACTAAAGTGATAAGGATGCAGAAGTTTGTTTATTTTCTCTCGGCTTCACCCTCGCCGCGTAATGTTGATGTAACTTTTCAATCAGCGGCGTCAGTCTTCCTCCTTCCTCACGCCATTAACATTTTTATTTGACATTTTTATAAACTAGCGCTTCTATCACATTGACGCAATCCCCGCTGAGTCAGTTTCCGAACACGCACATCTATTTCAAGTGGCACTGAAGAAAACCTTTTTTCTCCACATTTGAGACGTGACGGCGGAAATGTTCAGGTGTCAGACAGAATCTCACATTAATCGTTACGCTAATGGCATTTTTCAAAATATATTTTCTGTTACGTTGCGTTTTCGGCTGATATTGCCACTTTAAGGTTTGGCATAAGGTGTGATTTTTTTTAAGTTGACAGGATTTCACTTATTTATGAAATATCTCAACAACTGCTGTGGGGATTGCAGAGAAATTTGATTCAGACGTCCTTCTTCTTGATGATTTTATATTTTTTTATATTTTATTTAATAATCATTCATCCATCCACATCAGATCAAAACATTAATATGTCCAATACTTTGATTTATGACCAAGTACATTAAAACCTAATGACATTTCCATCAGCCTCAGCTGTGCTTTGTGTTGTATGCCATTAGCAAACACCCTGAAATAAGGTGATAAAGTGACAACAAGGACTGATTACTGATTTCTTAAGCATCTGCATATTAGTGATTAGGGGTTAAGGTTACCTAGCTCCATAGAATTTCTGGTCTGTTTAAAGATGGCAAACACAACTCTAAATACCAATCATAATGCTTAAATAATCTGACAGAGGAGGGACTTTTTAAGAAAATTTGAGCCCGCATGTGGCAGCACACAGCACACAGAGCAAAGACCAATAAAACTGACATAAAACGGATATAATGAAAGAGGAAATGCACCTCCGAGGCTCCATGATGAGATTAACTCTTAGTCTTAAGGAGGTATTGTCTCCATTAGATGACACGATAACAGAGTCAGTGATGGAGTGGTACATCTATTATTCATTTATCAAGAGAATGAGCTCCTTGCTCTTGTCATACAATAGCTGGCTATTTATGGAAATATTACACCTGTTGGGCCGATGGTTTAAACAGACACACGTAGAAACGACGTCATGATTTTGCCTCTCTGTTGGACAAACTGAAATTTTGATTTGACAAGGGATCATAAAGTAACTTCAATTCATCATAAGTGTGGGAAGTAAGTAAAAATCATGAAAAATATACCATTTATAGATATGCACTGCTTTAGTTATGCATTATCACTCTTGTTTTTAGTATACAGTGGAGAAGAAGACAGGAAATATGAGGAGAAAAAATAACAAGTGATGATTTTTGAAGGGGAAATTTCACAGACTAACCTCAAACACTGCAGTCTACAATATTTACACTCAAAATGTACTTTTTTTCTTTATTGCACTGCTCGCTAAACAAGCACTTGCTCTCTTCTCTTTTGGTCTTTGATCCTCACTTAACTTACACAAGCAGACGCCTCCAATGTCCTGCCCTTCCTGTCCTGTTTCACAGCTTTCTAATTTCCAAACGCCGTTAAGGTGCTCCGGCAAAGTGCTGCTGTTATAAAAACCTTTTTTATTACGTAGCCATTGATAGCAAATGCAGGCTGCGTAAACTGAAATGTTCTGAAAGGGAAACCAGCAGTTGCTTTCATACACTGAAAGCAACGCGTGAACTGTGAACCATTTTAACCCCAACTGACAGTTGATCACTTAAGGAAAAGTGCTTACTACCCAGACTAAAGAACTTCAGACCAATAATGGCGCAATCCAAGAGCACCCAAGGTCGTCAGGACTAAGAGTGAGCAGTCGTTTTCTTCTTTTGTGGTGTTAAACGGTGTTAGCGAACTGTTAAGGTTACCATGAGGTAACAGTGCTGCCCACAACAGTCCCTTGTGTAAAAATCTTTTATATAAGGGATCCCCAAAAGAGGCAGGTGGGGTAAAGTGATCAGACAACTACCAGAGCTTTGTGGAGTTGAGAGAGGAATTGTTGGTTCAGCAAAGTGAATTAATCAGGTACGTGCACGCGGCAGCCGAGACATTTATGACCCAACTTTATAAAAACATATCGTCAAAAGCAGAAGCCTAATGCAGTCTTATTGGCCCAACAAAGCGTCTTTTCATGGCTGCTGATCAGAGGTCTATGAGGACGGTGATATTTATGTCCTCGTTAAGACATCCTGGCTGCAGAGTGCAGACAGCAGATATCCAGTAAATCTCTCTTCCTCTCGCTCTTCAGCCAGATTTCTGTTCTTTCACTTGCTTCCCTAATTCAGCAGTAGTTGCACAAAAGTCAATTATTTATTGAAAGGACGTGTGAAGAAAGGCTTTCTGAATTTCTTTAAATGAATTACTTTTCGGGTCTTCGGTCCCCTGTATAGGCTAACATCTTTGCGTGCTTCGTTTGTGATTGGTGCTGGCTAAACCACAGCTGTCCTTATTCTGACCTCAAGCAGACTGAAGGTTCAAAATTCAAAACTTTATTTGTCACATGCACAACAATTACATAAAGAAGTCCTTGGCAATGAAATGGGTCACAGACTCCCTCTAACAATGCTCAAAAACTGTGAAATACAATAAAAACTAAAGTAATTGAATAAAATATGGACATACAGTATAAATCATAACATTAAAATAAAATATATAACTAACTAATGGTTGGATGTTATATGTTTTGCTTGTGTCACTGTATTGCATGCAGGCTAAGCATATATATAATCTTTTAAATGTGGAAAAAAAGGTGAATGGGTATGAAAATAACTTTTTCCTACCTGGCTAAGGTGGCTGAATATAAGTCTGATATCAAGCAGGACAAAATAGGGAAACTTTAATCCAGATATGGCCATTTTTTACAATACATAGCAGGGGTGTACAACATAGGGAAAATATCATGATAGTAAACATAATTTTTTAACACTTGAGTGTGTAAAATACCTTTACTCTGCAAACAGAAGACAAATGTTAGCCATTGATCTACATTATGTATCAGATCTGATTATTGGTGTTTCTTTACTGATTGAATGTTTTGCTTTAAAAGCCTAAATCAGCAACTTTTGGGGAACTATTTGGAGGTGAGAGCAGACTCCAGTCTTGTGTTTTTTGGCGGCTGGGCAACACACACTTTTGTTTACACGTGCGCCTCGAAAGCACACATCATACAAACCTGACATTTGCCGGCAGATTGATTTCCTCCGCCGTCTTGCTTTTTGAAAGGTGAAGTGATTCTTCTAACTCTCTAAATCATCCCATCTCTTTTTCTGATCACCTCTCTTTGCCAAGTCAATCAGTCGGCCTCTCTCTCTCTCTCTCTCTTCCCATTTTGTATTCTCTCCAGTGGCGGTGAAGATCCCAGAGGCAGACGGCTGGAGATGAGGAGTTCTTGTGCAGTAATAGCCTATTACAAGTCATTTCTCATACAGTGTCACTGCTTCTCGGCTAGTCCTGTCACTCAGTCGCTCTGTGAATGAAGCCACGTAATCAGCAGAAAATGGCCAATTGTACAGTGAGACACCGAAAGCCAGACACATAAAACACACATAAACACACACTCGCAAGTCATCGACAAACACGCACACACACACAAACCATCTTGTCTGCTCAATTTGGGATTTCATTTAATCTGTTTCATCAGCCTCACCAAGAAAACACAAATAAATCATTATTCTTTGCTAAATGTAAGCAACACCGGTTATTCTAGTTCCCCAGAAAAGTCCTGGATACAGGAGTTTAACATTTAGTGAGTTCAGTAATACAAACCTTTTACACTTTCTTAGAGTATAATATCTAAAAAAAAAAAAAAGAGAGAGAGTATTTATCGAAAGCCTCCATCACATTTATATTCTTATTAATCATTCAGCTGTTTTCCCCTTTTGCAAATGGAAAAAAAGCAACATAATCAAGGCTTACACAGATTTGTTTAATTTAATATTGAAACCTCATCTCCACTCTCTTTACTCCTGTTGCTCTTTCTCTCTGACTTCCCACTCACTCGATCCGCCTCGTTTTTATTTCTTCATATTTATTCCCTTTGTTTCTCTCACTGCATGACTCCACCTCCACAACTCTCCTCTTCCTCCTCCTCCCCTGTGCACTTTAGATGTAATTGAACTCTCATCAACACTCAGTTAAGTTCATTGTTAATAAATAATTCACATATTTTTAATGGGTGACATCCTCTGGTTTCAATTAAATCTCCACTGCCTCTTTTCTCAGGGGACCAAGGGAAACAAACAAATGCAACTATTTCAAATGTTTACATTTCTACAAATCAAGCGCGCCGGACCCCTTATAAATATATTCAGCAGAGCCTCCGGGCCACTACAGCATCACACTTACTCGGCTCTTTAAAGATTTACTGGTGATAATTGCTGTCATGTAGAGTGGGATCGAAAAAAAAAATAGCTCCAACGGCAGAGCAGAAATCAACATAACAGAAAAATTGCATCGCCCGTTTCAAATTAACACTACAGAAAACTATCACCTAGCTTAAATGAACATCACAAAACCCATTATCAAAACCAACAGAGGATCAAAAAATTCAACTCGGCAGAAGTCATTGCATTTGAATTTAATTTCCTTCCAAGCCCTGCCTTTTTTTTACCCATGATGCCTGTTATTAAATACACAGCAGACTGTCATTACAGCCATATCACTGAAGGTACATTGCGAGGCTTTATTAAACTTCCCTCCATACTCTCCTCTCAGGTGCATTTTTCTATACAAATTGAAATCTGCTGTAGTGCAACCCCATTCAATTATGATGAATAATTGCCTCTCGCTTTCAAAGTTTCAAAGGCAGATGAACTACAGTACAGTGACGACAGTGCCCAAGATATGAGTTGACACTCACTTTTCCTACTGACAATCTTTTTTTGTCACAGGTGACCCAAGAGCAAATGCAGATGTGTCTATTAGCTCAAAGATTATCTGCACTTAAATGTTGAGCATTTATGGCCATTTTCACACTAAGACAGTTAAAAAGACATACTCTCCCCTCCGTTTCGACTATCCATTCGTTTTCCAAAACTTTTAAAAAATGGCTATTTTATACCCAAAGCAATGATTTTAACAATTTAATCACTTTGATCACTCGCTTTGAGCAAAACAACCAATTACAGTATACATGTATTTATCATCATGATGTCAGATGATGTGATAAATGGTGCAGCACTGAAGGGATTTTTGTTAAAACTCTATCAGCTTTAATCAAATCACTTTATTTTTAATGTTTTTCGATTCCCTGATAACATATAAAATATGTTACTGAGAAAAACTCATTTATGCGTCTGGGAAATAGGAGTTGCAACCAGCTGAGACCGAGTTCAGTAACCAGATAATGGTTTTAATTTACAGAAAAAAACAAAGATAGAGAAGGCATTTCAGTGTGGGTGGAGAACTTTTTGAAAATTACCTGAAAACCTGAGTGTGAGTGTGTGTTAGCTCTACCAATGCTGTGAACTGTGTTTTCACACTGGCCTGTCTTGTGGAGGTCATCCGAAGGTGAAATGAAACAAAGCAAAAAGAAAAAAAATTGCCACGTGTTGCTCAGAGATTTTGCCTGTTTTTGAAGTCTGCATTTATACCAGACACTCAACAAATACATCAGCTGTGTGGACGTTTTAGTTTTAGCAGCAGGTCCTTCTGCTATATTCCTGCAGTCTCTCGCGTTTTCTCACCTTTCTTTATTTTTATGAAGTGGAGTCATAAAACCTTGGGATGAGCCCAGATTTTTCGTTTGAGTCATTTTCAACTTGTGTGGAGAAGTCTTTGTCTTATTTCAAACCTGCTACCATCCACTCAGATCTTTCCACTGACGTTTGTACTGCACTGAATCAAAAATTTGCCCTGTTTGAGCAGCGTTGTTGGCCACCTCTAAGGGGGCACCAACGTTGAAAATGTTCAGATTCTAACAACCTTCTTACTTCTGAGTTTATGTGAACAAAAGCACCCCAATGGAAATGCTGCAGAAAAGTATATTGAGCAATAATTTGGTCATGAGAGGTCACGAGCTCTGGTTTCTTTTCTCTGTTTTCCTGCCGACAGTTGCCGTGCTCTGGCTTTGTAGGGCAGAATTGCCCAGTAGATTCATTTTTGACAGTTTTTGAGGAGCTTTACAATGTTATTCATGAATTCAAATCCCATTCTGCTGCAGTATTTATTTGCCGCCATGTAAAACTTCATTATTAATACACCTGCTTGACATTTCTGTGTAGCCATTTTGCTGTCGATGATTATAATCACGCATGACAGAAAGGGCAGGAAGGTCAAACTGGCAGACTGCTGCTGGAAATGAATCAGCGATTGTCAAGTGCATCTTTTTTGTGGACTAGAGGACAAAATGTAATTCTGACACTCCCTTTGCCCTATAATTAAAAAAAGTAATAGCACTGCATTTTGAATGGAACTCACAACCAATCATAATATGTTAAAAGGATTTATGGGAGGATTAATGTGGCATTGTGAGAATCTTTAATAGTATGTGGCTTTCATTTGGTGTCAGTTAATGTATTTTCCTGTAATGATGCTATTTTTAAAGATGGCATTATTCCATCATAGGGCTCTTAGCAGTGAATGTAAATCATATTTCCACATATTTATGGGTTATGCTCTTCTCTCTGTTTTATACTTCATTTTGCCTGCAGAATATTCTCTTTCAAGTTTTCTAATATTATTGCATGTGGAGATTTGGGTCCTGTTTGAAATACTGAGACATTATCCTGAACTATGAAGTTGAAATTTATCGCCTAAGACTCTTGACTTGCATCCATGTTGTTGCCACGACAACCTTGTTTTCTGAGGCCAGCAGTAGCTACACCTTCAATGTGGATTTGTTCTGTGTGACATGGGACAGACAATTTGCCTCAGATCCCATCCCATTGTGCTCGTAGCTGAATTGGAAAAAGGTTGACGACAAATTGATTGCAACCTTCATGAGACCGTCTTACCCTGACTGGCGCTGTTTGGTTTTTGTGGAGGCAGCTATTGCAAAGATAAGACGAGCCCCAGAGGTGACACAGACTTTTCAGTGGTGTTACCAACAATCTTTGCATTACCAGCTACCTCAAAGTGCTGAATTGTATTCACAGCTGCAGCCTATTGGGCAAAAAAGCTAATAATCCCAATGCATTCAGTCCCTTACAATTAAAAAGGGAATGTGTGAGGAAGAAACCAAAAGACGGGTGATAAAGCAAGCACACAGATTGTTCAGTTTATTTCACCGGTATACCAAAATACTAATGTTGTTTATCAAGAAAAAAAGCTTTAACAATAATCCACTTGTGGTAAAACAGAGCAGAACTTAAGCTTCTCAGAAAAAGATCAACAGGTGTCAACAGAGTCCACTTGAAAGAGCAGATGTAAAAAAACCCAACGTGAGAGTTGCATTTTCTGCTGTGGTCATTTTCAAACTCCCCGAGATCATAGACAATGGCAGCTGACCGGCCAGGCTTTGAAACACAATTTCTCATTCACACCTCTCTGTCTTTTCCATCTCCCCTTTTCCTCCGCTGTTATCTCTCTGTCTATTCCGAGGTTTCACTACCGCTGTGCGTGCAACCTCTAATCTCTTCATCTCCTCTTCTTCACCGGCAGAACAATGTGTCCTGACAGTCGACAAGACTCTGTCCTCCCAGGGGCATAAACAGCTGTGACTGGTAACCTGATTAAGAGGTCCAAGATAGCATGTGGAGATTGAAAGAGTTAGGGAGAGAGGAAGAGAGAGAGAGAGAGAGAGAAAGAGATTGGAACAATAGAAAGAAAAGATAACAGCTAGAATGATAAATGACCAGCAGCACTGGCCTTTGGGAGCTCCAGACTGACATTGTCTCTTGGTACACATGCATAAAAGTACACATGTAGCTAATGAGTGACAGTATTACCTTCAAAGTCGTGCACTGAGCTGCAACAAAAATGCCTCCACGGTCGACTTTTTATGAGACGAGCTGGCCTGGAATTGGTGTTTCGGGGGTGTAAGTAATGTAGTGTGATGTGCTTTATGACTGCGTGGTGTGCAAGCACGCATTAGAGCTTCTGGCCGCGTGTTTCAGACAGCGTGGTACTGTACGTAACTTTAAGGTCACAACGGTCTTCTGGTTGTGCTCCTTGTTTCATCTTCTTTCCTCTCAATTCTCCGCCTGTCTTTGTGGCTCCCTCAGAGATTTAGCACAATCTCTCCTCGCCCTGCTTTTCATCCCCTTTTCAGATCCAGGCTTTATTGCATCCTCGAGTGTTTATTAGTTTATTAGAGACCTTGAGAAAAGATGGAGGTGGTAGACCAGTTGGAATGAAAGATAAATCCTCTTCATTTCAGAGTCATGGAGCCCCGTCGATGTAGCATTTTAATTTCTTAAGAGACAAATCAAAGCCTCGTGTCAGACAGCAACACATATCCATTAATATGCGTAACAGATGCTGCAGATTTCAAATGTATTAAGTCTTTCATGAAACAAGTATTTGCCCTTTATTTGCTGCCATCAGACACTGATGACATGCTCTTCATCAGATCAAGTCTCAACACAAGAATCTGTCCCAGCTCAGGGTGGGTTGGTGCTCCATTGGATTTCCCCATGCCCCTTAATTTGGAGTCAGTTGATTTTTAATTAAGACAATGGTATATAAAAATGCTGAATGTGACAAAAATCTATGTTGACAGTTGATAAAAAATACACACTAAGCCCTCAGCTCAATTATTTGAATTTTCACCAGAACTAGATTCACGAGATTCAATATTTAGTTGGTATATTGCCCCAATCATAGCTCAGAACAATTGGCTTCTAAGAAACACAGCAAGTGTTTCTTCTGGCACCCTGCCCGTGTAAAAAGAGAAAAGACGGTAAGATTTCCTCCACAGATCCAAAAAATAAAAATATTATAAGTAGTTATAGGGCGAACAGAGCTTTAAAAGGGGGCTCATTTAAAGGAGTTTTCTAAGATGACAGACTTCATGAAGAAATCAATACATGAAGAGTATAAGGCCAAGCTTGAAAGTTTCAATTAATATAGAGCTTGCTCATATGGCACTCGCAGAGTTTGGCCTTTAAAATTTTACTGACATGTCACTCGTGTAAAAAGGGCTAATACTGTCAAAAAGTCTGCCATACATGGACTAAATATTTTCCAGTGCAATACTATAACTATGTCAGAGATTTGATGTCAAAGGGCTCATCAGTAATTATAACAATGTGCCAACTGTCTTGTCCAGTCTTTAGATCCTTTTGTGGTACATTCATAGATGCAGTTTATCTATACAGATATATAAGATGACAACCATTGTCCTTATGTGTGGGAAAGCCACATAGTTTTTTAGTCTTTCATATTAATAAAACATTTTTTCAGATAAAGAGAAAAACATATCACATCTTCAAAGTTTCAGAATTTTGGTAATCCTCAAGGCCCCGTCTTGGACCCTCTTATTGTTTTCTCTTTCTTTGCTCCTACCTGATAAATAGTTAGAAATGATAATGTCACCCTCCACACTTATGCTGATGACACCCAGCTTTATCTTTAAGTCCTACCAAATCAAATTTTCTGGACCATAATGAGAATTATCTAGTACACATTGAGTATTGAATGACACAGAACTTAAAAGAGCTTAATAATCATAAAGCTCAAAATAATAATTTACATACATCACATTTTGGCCTTAAAATGTTGTAGAAAATGGTATTCATTCTCAAGGTAGTCATGAAAAGAGTAATGTAAGGACTACTACCAAAATTTGCATATATTTTTTTTCAGCTAAGAAGTATTTAAATCAGGATTGTAAAAGAGTTATTTATGCTTTTATCATCTCTGGACAAGACTTAAGATCCCTGTATTGTCTCAGCAAAATGATAAACTGCTTCAAAATATAGCAGCTGGACTAAAACAAGGAAAATACATCACATTCATAGTATTTTGACTCAATGATTTGGCCTCTTCACATATTTCTGAATTATTAGTATTTATAGCTCTGTACTCAAAGGTGCGTACTACACTAATGTTCACGGTCAAATTTAAAGATGGCGTTTTCCAACTTTTTGGTATTACCTTTTGGTGTGATCATCATTGTCCATAAAATCTTGGCAAAGTCTAAAAAAAAAACTCACCGTTATTCAACAGCCCTGGAGCTATTTAATGCTCTGTAAGCTTTAGAATAATTTATTCAATTAATATTAATGTTCTAGTATGATTTGTTACTGTTTCTTGAATCCTTTCCTGGTACAATTATTTTTACATTTAATTCCCCAATGGTCTGTGTTTTGTTTTCTCTTTATCAAAGCAATTTCTGAAGAGGAACGCAGAGTAACATGCTTAGAGATAACCTGTTTGTGAATAGTACCAAATGCTATTGCTTGTTTTTCACAATTAAAAACATACCTTGGGAATTAACTGTTGCTTCTTGTCCCTCCATTTAAAAATAACCAGTAAAGCTGTGCCAGACTTTGCTGGCACAGAACACCACCATGCATTTCACATTCCAAAATCGGTCCTCTGAAGTGTAAAATCATGACCGACCACTTCAGTCGTGGAAGGGATTTTAACACTTTTATAGTTTGCTTGATGGTAGGCCCGACAGTTACATACCAGCCAAAAGGTAAATTAGAAATTAGCCTATGCTAATTATTTTCTTGTGTTTGCAGGTGATCTCCCTGGATGCTTTTGTCCAAACCTATGTCTTTGGCCATTGTTTTGCCTCAGCTTTGTTCTCTGTGTGCCAGTTCAGCTCTGCTTTTTCCAGATCCAGGCCTTCTTGTAAGCCAACAGGATCCTGTGAGGGCAAAATGAGGCAGTGCTGGCTTTCCTGTGTTGTGTTGCACTGAGTCTGGAGACAATAAAATCCTACTGTAAGGGCCTATGGTATAAGGGTTCTGTCTTTTCTTGTAATATCCCATTGTATTAGTTGGTTGGTGTTGGTGCAGTTTGGCGGTATTGCCTTATTAGAGCAAGAAGCAATAGTGGAGCAGGATTATGCCACGCCCAGGTGGAAACTGTTCCAATGCTCCATTTGTCCAAACCATATAGTTCTCTTTTTATACTGTAGTTAGGAACTTTGTGGTCTATACATACAAGATACAAGCAATTATTAAAAGCAACCACCTTCTTCAGTATAGCTGTACTGGAATTATTCCGAAAGATCCCAACACTAACAAAAACTTTTAAAAAGGTGTTGGACACAAATAAATATGTCAAAAAGCAAAATAGTGCATTGCCACTTACCATAGATGGATAAGCTGCATAAACACCAAAGCAACTGCAGTCCACAAACACAAGTACTAAAGCACAGCCAGCCTATTTATTTCATTGTGCACACACCGTTCGCTGCTATGAAGTACTACGTTTTTCTTACTTTTTCTTTTGGGGTGTTATAGTCATTAGCCAGCCATCAGTCAGTAATCACCATAACTGTGTTAAACTCATCAATTTGGACACCATTCTGTGTGACTTATACTCTACAATTTCTTCAATTATACGCTCTTGATACACCTTTTTAGCTTGTTCATTGTTAATATGATAATATGACTAATCCACTCAGCCTGTCTTGTCCCAGTCATAGAGTTGATTTTCAACAGACACTTTCAAAAGTACCTGCACACTTAAGAAGGTGGTAACCAGTGGATGATCCACCATGATCAGAGCCAGAGAGCCAGACCTCACTTGCATCTGTTGTTGGAATTACATTAGATGTGTTCAGTTTGCGTCATTAGCATGCTTCCTGAGTGGTGCATTAAACAGCTGATTGGAGCTTATGTTACTTCTGGATGCCACCTCTGAAAAAATGAATGGGTCATTGGGATGGAAGATCCCACAGTTCTGGTCAAGGATCTGCAGTTTTTCCCATTTTTCCTTCATTTTTTAGATGGCTAATTCCTCATATTCAACTGTCCTAGTTGTTGCTTCTTTGTTAGTCCTGGAACAGTGTGTATTCATCAATGCACATGGAGTCACCAGCTGCTTTCACTTTCACTATTCCACCTTTTCCCTGGCCACCCTACTGTTCTGCTGTGTTGGGTTAAGATGTCTGGTATGTAAGGTTTTGCAATGCTATTAATAACTTTATATCTGAGTAGTTAAAGTCACCTTATCACCCACAGATCCCACTGCCCTCCACAAAGGCGCCGCAATCAACCAGAAGGAGACGCCACTGAAGCGACAATGATCTCGTATGATCATTCACGCCTTGACATGACCTCACACCTTCTTCCCGTCCTGTCAGCACTGGCAGTTGTGTTTAAGGGAGCTGCTGCCCATCTTCACTTTTGTAGCTTTCAATAAATTAAACTGGCAATGTGAAGCAGCACCTGCACTCATTTTAGATTTTATAGACTGCGAGGTTGCTGATGTTCTATGTTTTTCTCTGGACAGTGAGTTACAACACTCAGTGAGTTTATTGTCATCTGAGCAGCATTCAGAGAGTTGTGTGCACAGTAAAGTCCTCCTCAATCTGCCCCAGGTTCAACCTCTCCACTCATTTTCAGTGCACAATATAACCTATCAACTCAACCTCTCTGTCCCACTTTACACCTCAGAGTTTTCTAAATGAGCTGAATGGGCTGAATGATCTCTGCAGTGACAATGTGACCGGGATTATTGTTTGAAACAGCAGAGATGCCTCACACACCTAACTGATAGAAAAAGTTCTTAAGTAAATGCAGAAGTCACTGCTGGAGGATCATCATGACGCTATTAGCATGTGTCATTTAGCCAGATCCAGCATGCATCATTGTGGGTGTGCTTTGGGTCACCTTATCATTTTAAAATAAAATAAAGCAAATCAAAATCACACCCCATAATTTTATTTCACTCAATGTTATGTAAGATCCAAAGAGTGTGGTATTTTTTTGCATGATTGTATCTTTATGATAACTGTGTAGTAAATATCTGTTGCTGAGAATGGAAAAACTGCTTGGCATTAAAGGGTCTGCATTAAACTGGTTCAGATCATACTTATCAGATCGGTCTCAGTTTGTCCATATTAATAATGAATCCTCTGTGCATACTAAAGTCTGTCATGGAGTTCCACAAGGTTCAGTGCTAGGTCCAATTCTGTTTATTTTGTATATGCTGCCCCTTGGCAATATCATCAGGAGGCACTCCATAGATTTCCATTGTTATGCTGATGACACCCAATTATATTTATCAATGGAGCCAGACAAAACTGATCAGCTCCTGAAACTCCAGGCCTGCCTTAAAGATATAAAGGCTTGGATGACCAGAAATTTCCTGCTGTTGAACTCAGATAAAACTGAAGTGATCCTATTAGGTCCGAAAACACCTGAGGAACACGTTTTCTCCTAAGATAGCCTTGCTGGATGGCATTAACTGGGCCTCCAGCACCACTGTAAGGAACCTCAGTGTTTTATTTGATCAGGATATGTCCTTCGACACCCATATTAAGCATATTTCAAGGTCTGCCTTCTACCACCTGCGCAACATCGCAAAAATTCAGGCACTTTTTGTCCCAAAGCGATGCTGAAAAATTAGTCCATGCATTTGTCTCTTCCAGGCTGGATTATTGTAATTCACTTTTATCAGGCTGCCCAAACAAGTCGTTAAAGACTCTACAGCTGGTCCAGAATGAATGCCGCTGCTCGGGTGCTGACTAAAACCAGGAAAAGAGACCATATTACTCCAGTGCTGGCTTCTCTGCATTGGCTTCCTGTAAAATTTAGAGTGGATTTTAAAATCCTACTCCTCACATATAAGGCTCTACATGGTCTGGCACCATCATATCTTAATGAACTTGATAACTCCTTATCATCCAACTAGAGTGCTGCGCTCCCAAAACGCAGGCTTACTTGTAGTTCCCAGGGTTTCCAGAAGTAGTCTAGGGGGCAGAGCCTTCAGCTATCAGGCCCCTGTTCTCTGGAACCAGCTCCCAGTCTGGGTCCGAGAGGCAGACACAGTGTCAGTGTTTAAGAATAGACTTAAAACCTTCCTTTTTGATAAAGCTTATAGTTAGGGTGGGCACAGGCTCGCCCTTAGTTATGCTGCTATAGGCTTAGACTGCCGGGGGGCTCCCTATGATGCATCGGGCACCTCTCCCTCTTCCTCTGTCTCTGCTTCCTCTTTCTCTGCTTCCTCTTCCTCTTTCCTTTGCTTCCTCTACTCTTATTATGGTAGTAGTGCAAACTGGAGTCACCTTATAAACTGGTAAAAGTGGCTAAAGTGGTTAAACTTGGTTAAAGTAGTTAAAGTGGTTAAATTGGTTAAATTGGTTAAAGTGTTAAAGCGGTTAATGTGAATACTCTTATGTCCTGTAAAGTGCATGTTACTGCTGTAGCGGAGCCCCGGTCCTCTTTGTTCTCTCCACTGATTCTGGTTGTGGTCCATCTGTCTGAGGTTCACTGGCCTGGTGGGGACATGATCTGTGTCTGTGTTGTGGAGAGAAGGTCGAGTGGCCAGAGCTCCATATGAGGACATCTAGGGATGCACCTGGACTCACGGACTCATTTCCATTACTTGTGATACCTCATACGTGGACTAAACCCATGAACTCAGCATGTATAATTCCCTATATGATTGATGATGATGTTCTCTGTACATGTGGCATCTATTGCACGTCTGTCCGTCCCAGGGAGAGGGATCCCTCATCTGTGGCTCTTCCTCAGGTTTCTTCTTTTTCCCATAAAGGGTTTTTTGAAGTTTTTCCTGACTCCGGTTCGAGGGTCTAAGGACAGAGGGTGTCACAACTGTACAGATTGTAAAGCCCTCCGAGGCAAACGATGTTTGTAATTTTGGGCTCTAAATAAATAGATTTTGAATTTGAATTTGAATATGGCTCCTTGAAATTTGTTGTTGAAGGTTTTTATGCAATTAATTTTTTTTTTTTAAATCACTGGAATTTGTGGTCTTGGAATCAGGTTGCATAGAAAGAGTGAATCCCCAGCAGATTCAATATAGATTCTGAAATACCTTTATGTTTTTGAAACGTCTGATAAAACACAGAAAATAAATTAAAAAAGAGGAGGGCAGGCAGCTGAAAAGACTTCACAACGGTGCAACAAAGTCACTAAAACAGGCTGTGAGAGGAGAACAAAGCGGCATTTGCAGCATCTCAAACTCAAAACAGGTGCATTAACCATCTGCAAAAGACTGATTGAATATCAGCTCAGTAAATATGAAAAATCAGAAGCGCATCATATTCTGGACCTGCTCCAAAACAATCCACCAACAGTTTCAACTCATCACACAAACACCAAACCGTTAAAAAGACCTGCACATCCTGCACACAGCCTTCCCCATCCGGCAGGTGTTTTTGCTGCCTCAGATGGAGAATTTATTTGTTGGAGGGTTTGTTTCAGAGGCTGTCTGTCTTCTGAAGCTGAGCCTTTGTCCTCTCCTGCCCTTTACTGACACCCACTGAAACAATGTCAACAACTGTGCACTTTAAAGAACTACAGTAAAGCACTGTGACATGGGCACGATTTTTGCTTTTCCACACATATCGCTAAAGGATTAAAGGTGCTGGCATTTTAGTATAGATTTCCCCCTGAGAATTAAAATCTAAATGATGATCCAATTCTACATTACATACTAGCTGATTAAATTAACCATACTATGTTAGAATGAATGCTTAATACATCTGATTTATGAGTGTGTTTTTGATGAACACTATTGTCTTGCATTGCAATGCACAAGGAAGCAGAGCAAAATTGTCAGTATTTGTTCATCCTGTCCGTAATTTATAAACTTTGCAACCCACAGAGGCAAGTTTGTCTTTAATATTCAGGTAATGATTGCATTTTTTATTTGTCTGTTTCTCAGAGTACGAAAAGGAAGTCTGTCATCTCCCACTGCTCCAGATTGAAGGCCTGTCACAAGAAAGTCAAATTGAACAGCTTTTGAAATCCATTTTGTGTGTAAAATCTGATAATTATCCATCCATGTCAGCAGTTCCTTGAGTCTGACAGGCGATGATTTTGCAGTGAATAACTTCATCCGGACACATCTATCAATCTATTATGTGTTATTTTTGATGACACTCATGCTGTCTCATCTTGAAACAAAAAAGTGAAACTGTTTGAGCTCCTTTTGCATAAGTATTGACTTTACTTGGATCTTTTTCAATCTCCCTGAAAGAAAGTTAACCATGTTTTAATGTTGATGCTGTTGCAGTTTTCAAGCAAATACACTTAACATCCCCTCAGGGGAGGAAGGACATCAATACTGCTGGATATAACCCACCACTGACTTGCAGCCCATTGACAGGTGATGGTTTGGATGTGCTTTCACTCAAGTATTTCTAACTTTCTAAAACTGAGCTCTCCAGTTAGGCAACCACAAAAAAAATCAGGCCAACAAGTCTTGACACCTTCCCATTTTTTGCAGAAACAGAGACATGAAAGTTTAGCCAGCCACATGTCCCGATCTTTGTTCAACAGCATTTTAAGTGCCAACAAACATCCTGTACTTCATGTGCCAACCTTTATAAAAACAACCTGTGCCATATGAAACAGCTTATGACAACACAACAAAGTTTTAGCAATACTGAACAAACACATTCAGTGAGATAAATTCAACACGAGTTGAAAAGAAGTGCTGGCAAACGCTTCTGCCGCTCTATTAACTACTCACTGGTGGTGACAGTCGTTATGTGCCCATCTCCACAGAGAATCAGAGCTTTTTGGGGAAACAGTACCACCTCACAAAGTGAAAATGTCAGGATTTCAATTTCAGAAAGCCACACAGATGGCTATTTTTGATCAACCACAGCATGGATTTGGTGGAAAAGGCTCTGTTTTTAGAAATAATCCAAGAAGCAGCAAGGATTCTGCTGGAAGAACTAATGCAGTTTAATTAAAAAAAAAAAAAACAATACTACCAATAATTAATAATACCAAAAAGTTGGAGCATAAGGAGGAGGGTGCCATGGTGGAGGAGGCATCATGGAGGAGGCATGAGCGAATCAGCAGGGTAGGAGTGATGAAAATGATTTGGGTGTTACTAGTCTGCTGTGACCCAAACAGCTGGTGAATGATTGTGAAGTCTGAATGAAGCAGCTGTTGCTCATCTGGATTAACCCTGTATGCTTACTCTCTTACTCTTCATTTACATGCAGCCAAATGTTAGTTCAGCTATGTTCTTAAAACTGGAGTGAACCGTAAGCTGATGCTCCGTGGACCACTGTATTTATCAAAAACTGCCACTGCAAGATGGCTGATGTGGATGGCCTGTAATTATATGGGAATATTGCTGGTTACTCATGGAAACATGCTGTTAATATGGCTCATATGGATTTGCTTGAGTGGCATTTGAAGTGCACTCTTCCCGTGAGACTTCGCTGGAGTGCAACGCTTCAGGCTCTGCGTCTAATGTGTTTCAGGCAGTGGTGTGCAGACCGAGAGATAAAAACTCCTCCAGATTTTGTTTAGTGGTTCACGGCTTTCAGAAGTCATAGTTCAGTTGGGACGAAGACGGATGTATAGAGATTCTGAAAAACTGATGCCCCTTCGACTTATTTTTCTTTCAATAAAACAAACTCCTACATAAGTGGAATCGAACACAATGAACTGAGTGAATTATTCATCGCTAAACGTTCCAGTTTATTCATTTCATTACTCCGTAACATCGCTGCTTCTGAACATTAAAGCCCAGTCAAGGACACATTAACATTTTACCACCTACAAGTCTTAAATGTGTTATTTTATTCCAAAATGAACTGTAATTGCTTCTCTCTGGAGCAAACCTCTGACTCTGTGAGCTGCCACCAGCCCTCGTAGCAGAGGGAGTTACATGCTATTAGGTAATGTTAATAAGATGCTTATTTTGTCTTCTGGCTCCCCAAGGGAGGTGAGCCCAGCGGGTGCAGCTCTCCAACTGTGCCTCACACTATTGCCCCTACTTTTCCCTCCTTTTTCCAATTACCGTGACCGGGGTGTGTGTTTACATTTTACCATCAAGTATAGATTGGCAGGGGTTATGGGATTTAGAAGTTGTGCAGAGGGGGTTAAAGGGTTTAGATGTAGCGCAGAGCGTAGCGTTAGCAGCGTTGGTTTATACAAGGCTGCCAGTGACATGAATATTTAGAAATGTATCTGTGAGCATTCATTTGAGAAAGGCACGGGCGGGAGCATCTGTGTCCCAATGAAGGGGCTTTTCCTGTGAAGCAGAGTGAAGAGATGGCTCTTGAAAAATTCTATGGAAATCAAAGACCCGGCTCCTCGGATCGGCTGCAAGTTCAGCTATGATATAAGAGAGGGGGAGGGGGATTTTTTTCAAAGGTTGGCACCTTGAAAGATTGAAAGACAGATTAAGAAATGATAACTCATTATCCACCTCCTTTGAACTCATCACAATCTTTCATTTGGACATTGATTTGACACCTGGATGCCTTTTCAACCTGCAGATACACTAATTCCAGACAACCAACTCCTCATGTGAAAGAAGGAAAATTTCTGGCTACAATTGTACATTTACTGAAGAGATTTATTTCATATACCAGTGATATAATATCACTCGCTTTTTGTCTTCAGTTCTGTAAAAATAAACAAAAATCACGTCTTTGTGAAGCCTATAATATTCAGTTTCTGTTGACATTATGAGAGGGATTTGTTGATTCAGCTCTAGATGCTGCACTTTGTAGCTCTGTGGAACTATCATGCATTATATAGAGCGATGTTGGCGATGTTTGTGTGTTTACAAGTATCCCGATATTTACCAGTCATATCACACAGTCACATAACTGACAATATAGCATCGCTTCTTTTTTCCAAGAGCCGGTCTGACCCAGTTTTTGAACCAACTCAGGCATTCATTTATAAATGTTTGATAATGCCAGCAGAAAATGTGCATTGTTGTTGTACTGTCAGTTATGTAAAGACATGTTCCAGTGCCGACGAGCAGCAATAATCAACACAGACTTGACAAGGAAAGCAGAATAGCTGGAAACTACAAAACAATGCATCACCAACGTCCACAACTCTCTTTCTGCAAAAACAGACAACCCATGCTGCACACATTTCCCCGGGCCTCCGTTTCTTTGTTCCTTTTTTAGCACAGATGAGTGCACACACAATCGATGACTGCTTTCAACCGCTGTTCAATCTAAAGCTCGATTTTTGCACACTCGAGTGAAAGTCATCTTTCCATTTTGTATTCATGAGGTTGTGAGATATCTTGATCCTTTAATTGCAGATATCAGGTGACACCACAAAACATATGTCGTTCTGATAATTAAGTTTTACACTCTTGTAATGTGATGTCGTAGTGAAGCGATGATGTAACACAACCTGCTTGTTGAAACACTTTCTTTTACAGGCGCTCAGTAAAGAGATGCTGCAGAGGAGCTTTTGACAGGGCAGGTGTTTGATTCCCTGTTGATGCATCGCGGTTGGCATAGTGACCCTCCGTCAGCGGGGTGCCAGGAAACTCACCCATATGTGGGACCTGCACGGAGGCTCCCACTGTCCTCCGCTGTGGCTCGAAGGCAGACCTTTTCATCAGCTGACAACCTTCATTTTTCTCGTACGGCCTTGAGCCATCTTCCTGCTCACTCGAAGGAACCAGCGAAGTGACTTTCCCACAATCCATAGGCAGCCTACTGGCCACATTTCTGCTCAGACGTAGAAACAGCGTCTATCAGGGCAGCTAGTAAGAGCATGGTTGTAGGCATCACACATTTTTGCAAAACATTTTCAAGCAGTTTTTGCTCATCATGGCTGTAAATAATTTGGTTTCCTCTCTGTATCTCCATATTTGTTCAAATATTTTTAAAAAATGTTCCAAATTATAAAAAAAAGTAGTAGCCAGAAGCTGGTCTAACTATACGTTGGACAGGCTGAATGTGTGTGTAAACGAAAGCTTGTCCACACAACCTTTCTCGATGAGGAACGGCAGGATTGAAATGTCAGAAACATCGGCGAGGCTGTTCCCATGGCAACAGAATAACACTTGGCATACAAACATA
Organism: Scortum barcoo; assembly: GCA_023238725.1. Lineage (NCBI taxonomy): Eukaryota > Metazoa > Chordata > Actinopteri > Centrarchiformes > Terapontidae > Scortum > Scortum barcoo. The sequence goes on from CM041545.1 coordinate 20,527,941, forward strand.
TGCCGGCGAGTGAGCCCTGACACACAGATGTGCATGTGCTATGAAACGTCACGTGTACAGTTGCACTTTATGAGAGTTAAGTGAGTCACACTGGGCGACACAGTTATCACGTAATCGCGCCCACGATGAAATGCAGCGTTATAAAGTTTAGAAGCAGACAAAGGTTAAATACATCTTTCATATATAAGTCCCGTTCATGATCTGGGGGACTGAACATTCATTCCTTCCACATCTGATTTCCCTGGTTTGTTCATTCTGGTCACAGCATACCTGTTTATGGCGTTCAAGCCCCGGCTCTCCAGCTGTATTTACATATACAACAGCTTCGGCAGTCAAACAGGGTCACATTACTGTCAGAAAAGGGAAATTGGCTCATTCAATTTTCAGATTATGCACAGTCACTCCAGCTGCTTCTGTTCTTAACCAAGATGGTGTACTGTGATCCCCACATAAAACCTATGAGCATTTTGAAAATAAGGAAAATATTGCTGAATTCAATGAAAGTCTTTTTTTGTGTTTTTCGACATATGTGGATTCAAAACGCATGTTAAATACAACTTTATACATTTAGCATCATGGTCAGCTCCATTTAAACACGGTATGTTCAGCACCCGGGACAGCGACAGGTTACAGGATGAGCCTCGGCATTAAAGGAGAAATCCTGTCAAAATGTTCCACTTCACGGGGTCGTGCACCTTGACATACTCGGCACTGGTTCTCCAATTACCCACCTAGAGGCTTTAACTACCTCTGCCTGTAAGGGCCAAATCTCTTTGGTCGCGTGAAGGCCAACACTAACACTGTGCAGACCAGGCAGCCTGATGGAGGACTCTGCATCAGTGGGCGAGAGCTTTGTTAATCAGCCAAATGAGCAAAGAGATGGGAGCTCTGCGCGGGGTCAGTAACCAACACCTCACTTACAAAAGTCTCTTAAACCACTGCAGGTCATGCAGCAGCAAAATCCCTTCAGTTCAGATCAGTACTGGCTGATTTTATCTTTTTCTCGTGTCTTATACCTGGTTCAGACTTTTTTTTGTCTGTATGCTGTGACAGAATTCTTGCCTCGACTTGGCCGAGAAACATGACAGACTACACCTCCATCAGGAAGGGGGTGCAAGAAGACGATCTCCTGGAGTGAGAATGTAAACCAACATGGCGTCTGAAGCTGTGCACATGTTGCTGGCTGTCTTGCAAAAGCTTAAAACGAAGACCAACTTTGACTTTTCCTCTCTTTCACAGCATCAGCATAATTTCTCTTTCACTTTGTCACTGTTCCGTTGTGGTCTCCTGTTGATCAGCATCATGGAAAACAGACTGTGATTGGTCGTAAAACATCCTGACATGCTCATCTTTCTGTCGGGGCGTCATGAGGCATCCCAGATGTGGCACCGGTTGTCCTTTGTTATGGTACTGCACGTGGGATACAATGATCAATTATCATGGCCTCTTTTTACGTCCTTACATCTGTCAGGTCATTATCAGGTTGTTATTGTGTCGTCTGAACCCGACATTAGACAATTAAAAGTGAATGTCCCAGCTTAAGAACAAAAGTAAAGTAAGGTGAGTCTCACCCTTGACTGTGGACTGGTATTTTCCTAATAATTGGTAGTTACAGTTTGTCTCCATGTCCTTTTATTCTACTGTGAGCACAACAGAACAATGAAGATGGTGTCATTTCCTCTGTGGCTGCTGCAGTCCTCTACACAAACATTCAGCATCTATATCAATACACATGGGACATCTGTTTTTCTACTCCTCTTTATTCAAGATTTTGAAACCTACTTGTAATGGAGTATTTTGAGACTACTGTATTGGTACTTTTACTTAAAATGTGACTATTAATGTTGTTGTTATTTTTAATCAATAAATGAGCAAATGGGAGATATAAAGATGGAAAGTCCTGCTTGCCAAAAGGTGTAGGATTGCAGTGTCCTTAAAACGAAGCAATTTGATCAGAGAGCTGCTTCAGAAATAATAAATCTCGCTCACCTCTCTCTCATTTTTTTATCACAGGTGTGCTTACAGTTCGCTCTGCAAACACTCTGACTGCTGCTCACATACGGGCAGTGAAGACACGAGAAGAGAGAGAGGGTCACAGAGAAGAAAAATGACAGGCCACGAGAAAAATAAAAACAGACAAATAGGATGAATTGTGAGACAACACAAACAGAAAGAGACAGAATGGAGCTGTTGTGTTGTGATAAATCAAGAAAACTATAACTATTAGATATATACTTCATACACACTGCAAATACTCTTAACTAGAAATTACACTCAGCTCTGTTCATGTGATGTTCAGTCCTTTAATACTTTAAAATACATCTTTATGACAGTGTTGCTGTGTGCGGCGTTGTATGTCTTGAGGGCTTATAGAAGTTTATACAAGTTAAAACAAAATCTGTGTATTTATTTTTGGCATGGTTACAGGCACTTTTTTCAAGTTTAATAATACATTACTTCCAACAAGTAACCAAAATAAGCTGAATATAATTTTAATCATACAATATCTGTGGTTGTACAGATGTGTTTCATATATTTTCTAATGTCTGGAGTTTGCATCTTCAGCAGTTTTTTTTTAGCAAAGGATAACGGGGGTTGTTTGTGAGCGCATATGTGCGCTTCATAAATATTTCACGACGGCAACAAAACTGTACAACAGAAAGTAAAGCAGTACATCATTAAACCGCGTCGTATCTTTTGGACTTCTTGTTTTTCCTGCCAAACAAACGAGGAATAGGTAGCTGTATGTTATATTTCCATAATTCATGGCGAGATTGAGCTATTCATGAGACTTAATTATACCATCAAAACAAATTAAAATTCTGCTCCTCGTCTCCAGTAATGAGAGGTGTGCCTTCCAAAAGTGCCTTATTGACGACAGAAGGAACAAATTGACTCGTGAATCAGTTTCTGGGGGGGAGGGGCTGCTGCTGTGTCTCGCTGCAGGGCAGATAGTAGAAATACAAGAGGAAAGAACAGGACGACAGGTGCAACGAACACGGCACAAGAGATTCCTGTTTTCATCCACACAAAACACTGTTAAAATGAAAGACAACATGTGATTTCAGCATACAGGCCCCTACATGGTAAGTCCAACATCTTTAGAGGGTCTTTATGAAGTCTGGAGCTTAACACAGGATATCTCTTGAATCCTAATCTTTACCGAAATCCACCATTCTGCTCCCTGATCGCCAAAACGACCCGAGTAAAGCTGCAGGAAAACATCACAAAACATGTCTGGAAACACTTCCTCTCCCTGCCCTCTATCTGGACCATCTATCAGATCTCAGACTTATTGTATGTCAGACGCGGCACGCTTAATCATCATCTGCTAGTCTTGTTTTCTCCGTGCCATTCTGACAAATGAGAAACGGAAAGCTTGCTTTATTCCAGGTGATTAATTCGGCTATTGCCTCTAATGGTAGGCTCAGGTTTTGCTGACTGATTGACTCCCCTGCAGGCGGCGGCGAGTACAGTATTTCCCCTGTTTGCTCGCTTGCTATGTTTGTGTGCTTCACCTCTTAACAGCTTATCAGGGAAGCTAAAACAAACCTAGACATTAATGGGGGTGACTTTATGGAAGTTTGGAGCGGGACATAAAACAAAGTGCAAATATAAATCTATTTAAAAAAAGGTAAAAAACTGGTTCTAAATAAGTATATGGAAGAGGAAGTGTGTTAAATGGGATTTATATTGATGTTTAGGTAATGAATATATATTATACATTTTTATGGATATTGCTACATACTGTTGGCAACAATATAAATATATATAAACCAGGATGAGCAAAAAGGGGTGGGAATAACAAAAAAAAGTGTATACTTCTTCCAGCCCCTTTTTTCAAACTTGTATGTATACGATGATCTGATGTTACTTCTATTTGGTTTGTTTGTTTTTTTGTTGTTTTTCTTTATTTATATTATAGACAAGTTCGAAATAAATTCAATTCAATTCATTTCAATGGCACCTTCATGTGGACAAAGAAATGAAATATCTCAGCGATTTGAGTGTCCAAAATGTCAATTCAGTGCTAATTGGTGAGGTATCGCTTTTTTAAGCATGCAGCAAATAGCACGTGTACGATCTCTACTGATGATGAGCGGAAATTTAGCTGCTGCCTCCCCCCCGTCCTCTGCAGCCCCGAGCAGATGCTGCATCTGTTGCCTGTGGGTCCAGACGGAGCCTGGGGGGATCCCACAAACACTGTTATTTTTCCCCCCACTCCTCTCCTTCTTCTCTAACCTCCTTCTCTCCTCCAACCTTTCCCAGCCCAGGTGGACTTTTGAATGATATTCTCATTACTGCGTGACACCTCGCAGCATCCTGCACCAAACCACTCGAGTGATCATTTCTCACAAACTGGCAGAGGGAAGGAAAAAGAGAAGAAAGAGGAGAAGGAGAAATGAGTAGAGATTGAGGGTTAATCCTTTTCATATATTTAACATTGGTGCTTATCAGAGCCGATTGAGCGGGAGTGAAAAACATTGTGACCGCTTTCACAAGCAAACAGGAAACAATCAAATGTCCTTCCACTTCATGTAATTTAAAAAGTTTAACTAAGTTATTTAAAGTTATTGAATCTACCAGTTTTTCACATTTTCAAGCATATTTAAAGGCGTGAAGCTTGAATGCAGTTTGGTTTTCATCTAACAGTCTGAACCAAAACACACTGTGTGCAGTGAAGCTTAAAAAAACATGTTGAATGCATTTTCTACCTCACCCAACGTTTGCCAAGCCTTTTTTATTGTCTTGAAACTTGCCCGTTTACATCAGCTTGCAGTTGCATTCTTCTCCTTATATTGGCAAGTTAAAACCTTTTTTCCAAGTCATTACTAGCTGTTGACAAGAAATCCCACCTCAGAAGTCAAATGAAATATGTACCACAAGAATCCTTCACCACTATTTGGTGATGGTAAAGGTATCACACTTTTCCACTGCCAACATGCCAGGAAAAGCAGTAATGGGCCAACAGAAGCAGAGACGAAGGAGATTTGTTGTGAGTAAACAATGCAGGTTTGAAATTTTGTCTTATGGAGGGAAATGCATTCATCACAACTGTCAACTGTCATGTTAAAAGAGCCAGCCAAACGTCCCTCAATCAATCAAAATCCAATTACCAATATATTGTTTAATGCATGTGACTGATGGACAAACGTGAACGGACACAGTAAATGGATGAAGACGGATTGATCCCCAATAACGGAGTATGTTTGCTTAACCGACTGGGCTTTGAAAGAAACACATGGTGCAATAAATTATCCAGACAACAAGCTCTAATTTGCTCTCAAGGATGAAAACAAAAAGAAGTGGATGGGAGATAAGGACACACCGCAGCATTCTGGGCATACAGAGCAATTGACTTCCAGTTGATTGGCTCTGAGCAGGGACCTCATTACATCTCATATATGATCAATTTGCAAAAGTACATTGCAGCCATGTCGCCATTTAGAATCTTTTACACTTAGGTACAAAGTGAGCTCTCAGGCCTGTCACGGGGAGTTGAACCAAAGTGGTAAATTAATTCTTTGGCTAAATATTCCCTACAGCAGCTGTGCAGAGACACCATATGCTGGCTGCTTTATACAAACAGTGTAATGGACTGTGTGTGCAAGACAATAAATCATTTTCTGTGACACTTTCAACAGGTAGCTATCTGGAGTTGTTTGCGGGGGAGGCAGGTTGCTTCTCCCAGTCTTTGTGTGTCCTCAGAGAAAGTATAATTCTTTTTTTTTTTTTTTTTTTGCTGAAAAAACTTTTTTTACTCATTGCTTTTGAAGAAATCTAGCTGTTCGACACTGTCAGGTTGTCCACATGCAGAAATTACAACTATTAAACCAATGTACTGCACATTTTTGACCAAAAATCAATCACTTCTGCATCTTTTGTGTCATCTGAAAAGGACATTTCATGCTATTGATTAGTCAGTGGAAAAATAAAGAAAATACCCTCTAGTTTTCCAAGGCCTTTAATGCATCACACCATACATGTCAAAACTATTAATGACTCTGGTTGCTTTCCCACTCACTTTGTAACCACCACAGTAACCTCTTCTTATGTATGTTGATTAAGACGTAAACTGAGTGACTTATTCTTGGAGAAGCCCAGTATTTGAAATATGCCACCGTCCTGCCCTCTGCCGCTCCCTCTGTCAAAAACTGTCAGGCCGCCGTTCCATTAGACTCTAACCAGGCCACGATGAAGAATGAGCCCTTTGCAGTGCACTGACCACAGCCCAGTCTGTGCTGCTGAATTGTCCTATTTATCATTTGCTCGGGAGAAAGACTCACAGTTTTCAGTGATTTCCCCCCTAAGAAATACTTAGTCACATCTGAAAAGCAGCAAATTTCTCCCAGTATCTGTCCCAGTCTGGTGATCATCTTTTGACTTCTCTCTGTCTGTCATTTTCTTTTTGCATTAAAGACTTTTTTTGCAGAAGAAGCAGAGGCAGAAAGTTTCTTTTCCTTTCTTGATCTCTTTCCACTACCTTGGTTTCTGTTTCTGTCTTTGAAACGTATGCTACTGTGGGATGAAAACCAATTATTTCCCGTTATTTATGATGTATTGCAGGGGTAATTATTTGCAACAATCAATACATGTTAGCAATAACTCAGAGTGTAAAGAGGAGGCCCTCTAAAGCATAGATGAAGGCTGAACAATTCTCAGAGCCATCCATAATGTTCGGCCCGTGTATCACTTGTCTTCTGGACTTCATTAAAAAAATCTGCATATGAATGCAGCGCTGTTGAGCAGTTTGAAAGTTATGGATGTTACTTTAAGACCTGAAGACCTACTGCTACACAATGACTGCAAAACTTCCACAGCCAAACAAACCATAACCATCTTATATATGGGAATCTACATTACATGCATTATGATGAAACATGCTGTTAAAAAAGTACCTTCTTAAATGCTAACACTAGCAGGTTAGCATGCTCACAATGACAACACACTGATGTTTAGCAGGTATAATGTGTACCAGCTTAGTTTAGAGGGTTTGCATGCAAGTACAGCTGAGGCTGATGGGAATGAAAGTGTAGTTTTCCAGGTATGTGGTCAGAAATTTAAGTATCAGACAGATTGAAATTTTGATCTTATTAGGCTGAAGGAAAAGTCAGAAGCTCGCCAAAGTAATTAGGCTTCATTAATGAATGTTTGTACAAAATTATACACATATCCGTCTTGTAGATGTTGAATGTTGGTCAGGATAAGTGCAGGCTTTAATGCAAGCTGACGGCACCACATGAAAAGTCGGAGAATCAGCAGGCTTCATCGTCTAAAATTGTGAATGTTGACGCACAGTAAACATTCAGTAATATATCCGATATTTGTTGAGACATTTCAGTTTGATCAAAGTGGTGGACTGACATGATAACACTGACATTAGGATGACTAAAAGTGACTTCCTTCCAACTTTAATTCAAACTGGTGTAAAGTTTTCCTCTGCCGCCTGCTCTGTGATCCGTGCCAGCCGAGGTGTTTGGCGGCCACAGATACTTCCTGTGATCGAATATCTTGGACCTGCAGCTCGGCAAGCGAAATGCCAAGTGTGGGGTTCACGGAGTCATCCGTATACTCTGAGACAGTGGTCAGGATAAGATGGGCTTTTCTCCACACTAATGTAATCCTGCTGAGAGGTGCTGTCACACAGCATCTCAATTATTCATGGGAAAAGGCCACAGGGAAAGGTCAATTTGCTGAGAGAACGCTGCTATTGATTATTGAAATGTTACCTTTAAATAGTTAATACAATAATAAGTTTTGATCAGTCCTAAAATAAAACTTTAAAGTTCATGTTGTGATCTGCTGTCTAGTGTGATTTAGGGAGATCTGTTTACGTAGATTAAGCTGACATATCTGATTGACTCTGGCTGTGGAGACCGGATAACTGATGGTGCTCAAAGGCAGAATTGCTGAAGGAAATGATCGTTCTTTTGATTTTAGTGTGTAATTTCATTCTTTTGAGCAAATTCGACATTGTGGGACAAAAATCATTAGCATTACTTGAGAGTCCCGGCTCAAACCAAACGGCTGCTGCTTTCCATAAGTTAATTGAAGTGCAAATATTAGTGGGTAAAAAAAACAACTGGGTGACAGTACCATTGTGGGTTCTGAGCCCCCGGGTCTCAACAATTACCTGATTCTTTACTGAGGGTGAACAGGTCTGAGCACCTAATTGGGAGGCAGGAGCTTCATCAGTTTATTAACATTTTTCAGCAAAAATAACTGAATAAAAAGCTCCACTGAAAGCTGGGGGAAAGTTAGTGATGAAGGATGGAAACGTGGAGAAAAGAGGCAAACACACGAGAAAAGTTTAAAGTTAAATGAACAAATGGTCCAATGTAGGAACAGTCTGATACAAGGCATAACATACAAGGCGAATCACAGCCCTGTAAATCAAATAAACACACGAACACATGTTCCCTTCAAGCCACATTTACCTAATCACAACAGAGATCACACACTGAACATATTAAAGTGACCTAATTTATACCCATATCCATTTCTTATCACTGGAAAATGGTGTCAGTGTCACGGCAGCGGCTGAATAACGGTATGTAATTCTGTAATAATGCTGCATACATGTCAAAGGTATATATTTATGGAGGGATTTGTATATGATTGGATTTACTTTATAAGCATGCACACATTAAAAACAATACTCACAAAGCTGAGGAAGATATCGATTCACCCTCCCAACAATCTTCTCGTCCCTCCGTGTTTTTCATCCTCTCATTATGTGGGAGTTTGTGTCTACGCGCACGTACGCTCGCTTGAATTTTCTGTGCGTTTTTATGAGCGCCGTGAATCACGGGGAGACAAATCGTAAGCACCTTGACGACGGCGCCTTGGTGGCTAATAAAAGCTAAAATCTGTCTTAGGTGAGACTTAATCACGGCATTAATCACTCAGATATTGTGAACAAAGCAGATAAACAGCCCTAAAGGTGCCTCGCTCAAAATATCTCATCTATGCCATTCTCACCCAAAAAAATCCTGATGGATTAGCAGGGGCCTCATTTGAGAGGAGCCATAAATATTCATAAATTAATTTCATACTTTGTTTAACCCCACCTGGAAGGGCTGTCTCTGTGTGAAATAATGATAAGAGCCCAGGGGTCCCATTAAGCCTCAGACTAATCCCGATAAATCCACTTGCCTCCGCCGTGTGATCCAACTTGACTTGTCTCGCTCCTAAATAAAAGTGACAGCTGAGGGATCGAGACATTTGTCCTCGTCAGCTCACGTCCTGTCCAACGTGTCACTCAGGGAGGGGATCGCCTGGATTGATTGCACGAACCTCGACGTGACGAGCACACGAGACATGTCTGTTCCCTTCTCGATGTGTAGTATGGCCTGAAGCAGGTGATAAAGAGGGTCAAAGGGTCGTGAGCATCATTTTAAAGGTGGAGAAGAGCTGACTGAGCTCTCAGGCATCCGATACGGTCACTGTATGAGTAAAAAAATCCACGCTTAGCAGAAAAAAATTCACTCGATGTGCTTGCTGGAGGCACTTTGCTGCAACAGTAAATTCAATTTGCGTATACAACCTTTTTATGCAAAGCTTTAAATTTTTTTCCTTTTTTTCCCTGTCACCCTTGTGAAGTTTGACATGTTGTGCCAAGCATAACAAGAAAAAAAAAAAAAAACAAAGCGTCTAAATGTGGAGAGATTTGCATTTTTCATTCATGCTGCCACGCAGTCGCTTGATGCAAAAAGGTTATGGATCTCACTGTGGGGAATTGGAAGATTTATATTATTCTCCGCGGAGCCGAATCTATCTAATATGACAGTTTAATCCTCTCAGAGAACTATTCAACGAGATCAAAGGATGCACTGAGAAGCATTTAAAGTTTTCTTCGTGTTGCTGCTGCAGTCTAATGCCCTAATTCTGAGAGCTGATTACTGAGGCATCTCCTCGATTAGGTTGTAAAATGTTACCCAGGAGACATTAATACTATTGTTTCGATGTATTCTTCAGCAGTATTAAGTATTAAACATTTTCTCTAATTCTCCAAACTCGGGTCATGCATAAATATCTATTTGAGATGACAACTAATATCACAATAAATTATTTAAACTAGTTTAAGTGATGAACCTGTGTTTTATAAGAAATACTGAATACAGATGGCAGAATAATAAAAATGCGGACAGTGCAGTGATCTTTTGACTGGGTCATTTGAGGGATATATAGACCTGTAAAGAAAAATTTTAAAGGCTTTTTTATTACCAGCCCTCAGTGTTGACTCTGCTTGTTACTGAGACTGCAGAGAGAAAGCACTTGAAATCTCACCTTAATGGCTCCATTTGAAAGGCACCGTGGGGTCACAGTGTTAGTGCACTTAATATGATCGTAGATTGTTCTTCTGTCGTTAGCTGACTACAAGCTGGTGTCGTGAATTTTAACTATTCTGCTGATATTTCACCGTACCCTGTTTAGGGTTCGCATTAGTTAGCACAACAGCTAAATGAAGGTGATATGAAAGTCACAGCTAGTTAAAGGCTAAAGCGAAGAGACAGCCTCCAATAAACCAACAGCAGCTGATGGCAACTTTTTTGAAGGCAACATAAGGGTTTTTTTTTGTTTTGTTTTGCAGAGTTTTGAACGATGTTAGCATTTCGCCTGCTGCAGTGCAAACACAGCTGGCGAGTGGACGCATGAATAGGAGGCAATTGTCAAGCATTTTTACTCCTCATTAACGCTAGCTTCCTACATGCAGTCCGTCCTTATGTACCTGCAAGTATGTCTTTCACTGTGGATGTGCTCTCACTGTATGAATATTTATGCACGGGTAGTATTTTATCTCTATGTGCTGTAATTTGTGCTCAACAATGCAGCACACTGTTGTCTTGTTTTATTTCTGTTAACACTGATATACCCAAATATATGTATTACATGTTGTAATTAGTGCCTGGCAGTATAGAAAAATAATGTCTTTCATGACATTTCTACTAACTAATAAATATTTCTACTAGCTATAATATGTCATTTAAAATCTGTTTCAATAACTTTTTAATCGTAATGTTATATTTTTGTTTTAGAGAAACTATATCCACAGACTTAAGATGATAAATGGTCTTTTGGCTATCTCTGGTGCACTCACAGCAGTCTTTATTAATGTGCACCAGCCTTGCTAAATAAACCAATAAATGAAAAAAAAAAAAAAAAAACCTTAACTGTCGTCGCACCACCTTCAGAGCAGTCTGTCTTTGCAAAGGATGCAATAAATCAGTGAAATCTGTTTGTCTCAATTCACTGAGTCTAATAATATAAGCTAAGATGTGCACCACTGCAATAAAATGCCGATAAAATATTACAAAAACATCCAATCCTCCTGCCACCAAATTATCAGGCATTTTATTCAAACCTTGACCGGTGAGCTGTGAACATCTGGCCTTCTTCGCAAGTCCGCACATGCTGATACGAGTGCAAAGAGGGAGGCCGAGGGAGCGAGGCATGAATCACCCTCATAAATGGAACAAGTGTGAGGTTGGGGGGAGGGGGGGGGCTTTGTTACCTCGCTTAACATCTGCCCATCAGCATCCAAGTGGCTCTCTCGCCCTCGTGGTTGGCTCTCCGGCCATCTGTGAATCTAACCCTTCATGGTCTTTAATCAACACCTGGTGATTAACAATGCATCATTACAAGGCGTACAAAGGAAGGAAGCGCAGCATAACCTGCGTACAGGCCGCTGTGAGCAACACTTTAAACATGCATATAACACCTGTAGTGATTAGAACAAATCTGTGTTAGTCCATCCATCCATCCATCCATCTTCTATACCTGCTTTATCCTGACACACAGGGTCACAGGGGGTTGCTGGAGCCTATCTCAGCTATCATTGGGCGAGAGGCGGGGTACACCCTGGACTGGATACCAGTCAGTCACAGGGCCTGCGTTAGTCCGTGGTTTCAAAACTGTCAACAGTGAGTTCATTTATAATGAGTTGTATGACTTACATACTAACCACGTAAGTCTACTTTTATAAATGCGCACATGGAGCATATTACTGACAGCCTCAGTACTTCATACTCTAAAAACATTACTTTCACTACTTTTCATATGCAAAGCCTTCTCAGCTCTTTTTGAGGAGTTTGAAGAAAACCAACTGGACTTGCTTGAGGTTCTTGAAGACGTCTCGCCTCTCATCCAAAAGGGCTCTTCAGAGCTGAAGAAATGTCATGGTGGACATCGATTTGCTCTACTTCAGAACTGAAGAAGCCTTCAGATGAGAGGTGAAACGTCTTCAGGAACCTCAAGGAAGTCCAGCTGATTTTCTTCAAACTCTCAGAAATGACCATGACCTGGATGATTGAGATTCTTCACAGACCTTCTAAACTCTGCTCTCCTACGCCAATTACCTTGAATTATCATATATTTTATTTTGTTTCAGTGCATTTTTGATGCCGCTTTGTGTCTATGAGTGAATCTTGTGTATTAATGTGGAACCTGAATCATCTAGCAGTCAAGAGCCACAAGAATAACCCATATTTCCGCATTTTATGCTTGTTATACTAGTGGAAATATTCAACAAACTTCAATTAACTTCACTAAGATCCAGAATGTGTTTGTACAAGATGCACAAATGTTTCCTTGCTCCTCCTCTCACTCTCTGCCCTACTTTTTTCACCCTTTGCGTCTCTAAACCTATTGACAAATTTTAACAAAACACAGTGGTAAATAATGGAGGGCAGAGATAAAAGCTTTATGGGAAGAGATACAAAAGCGAGTGTGCTTCATCTCCTTTGGGTGACTGTAACACACCAGCTCAGCTCAGCCGTGCACTTCATTAGGCTGAATTAGCTACTCACATTTTCTGTAATGTATAATCTGACATTAGACAGAACTATGGTTTGTGTAAATGTCCTAATTACAGTATATTCATCTAATTTTGCTTCATTATTATTCATCCACCACGTGATTAGAGGTTATGTTAATGCAAAAGATATATACTTCTCAAACCTGCTCTAATTTCTACAGCTTCACCAAATATTTAAAAAACATTTGTCAGTTTTGATGTCTTTAATGCTTCTTGAAAAATCACTTTTTTATGTTTTAAGCTTTTGTTGGACCAAAACTGGCTCAAAAACAGGTCAGTTGAAATGAAGGGGGGGGAACTCTTCTGTTCACTTTCACAGTAACTTACACCAGAAAATCTTTTAAAACTCATAATTTGGCTGATGTCGCCAGTGATATTATCGCTCTGTGTGCTGAAGTGGTTGTCTAAACAAGAGAAAAACATTAAAGTGCTCTCCCTCCCACATTTTTCACTTTTTATACTCGCACTGGCTGTGAAAATGTGATGCGGGGTGGTGACCTAGACGAGGAAAGTGCATAATTCAGTAGAACGAGCTGTCTTCGTTGTCGCCGGTAAGCTTTCTGAAGCGTTATCACAACAAATTAAAAGCCTTTATGGAAATGTGACCGTTCCTTTACGTTAGCCGGTGACAAGCTTAGTATGCTGCTGTGGGCCTGCCGCTCCATTCGGACGGCTGACCTGCGTTCACCTTGTGTAAGCGCATCTCACAGTCACTTAAACAACAGAGCAGAATGGAGAGTGAAAGATTTCAATCAATAGTTAATTAAAAATGTATTTTTTTTTTTCTTTCTATTTCAAAATAGGCCAGTTAGTGGGTGTCTGTAATGAATCTCTGAATCTCCGAGCATCGTGTAATTCCTACTAAGCTCTGAACATAAATTTACATTTTAATGATCATAATAATGTGCTTCACTCTCAGTCATTAATGACAATTATTCTTGGGTGTTTTTAAAATAATTGTGACATGCGTAGACAGTACATGCCTTTAAGTTCACGTACGTTCACCCGGGTTAAGTGTGATTGTTATTCATGTGAGCACTTATTCAAACCTCTCCTCCCTCATATTTCTCTTTTTGGCTGCTCGGGTCAGATACTGTTGGTGGTAAAAATAAGTTACAACAAAAATATTTGGAGGCAAGAGAAAACAGTAAGTCCATCAAAATCATTTTGAGAAACAGCTTCACAGAAGTCCTCTACGGGATGCAATTTATTCCCAAATATTTCTGGCTCCATTGCATTCTTCAGAGAAAACAGTGGACAGTAACTGCTTCAGTTCTGCCATCTGTCCTGGCAGATTTGTGGAAGAGATTATTGGTACAGAGGCATGCTTGGAAAGGACCAGAGCAGAACTAGGAAGGCTTGAAAAATGTTTTCCGCTAGTGAACTTAGTTTACCTGCGTGCAAATATAACTGGAAATAAAACTTTATGGCTAACTCCAAATCAAAGACGCAGCTAAATTACAATCTAAATGAATGCAGACTTTTTCCTTCTCCACGCCCACCTCTGCTGCAAGAAGCAACCTTCATTTTAAATGTATAAAAATCTACTGAAGACTGTCATCTGCTTTGAAGGTCACTATTTCTCAATATACCCCTTTCTTCTAAAACAGTACAGGCTGATTAGCCCTCTCTTCACTGCACCACCATACCCACCCACATCTTTTCTCTATCAGGATGGAGGAGTAACCTCTCTCATCTAAGAACCGGGTGCCTCACCATGGAGGTGGCAGCAAACCTAAAAATAGACTGAGACTCATAACTTTAAAAGAAGGTCATCAACAATTTCAAGACTCAAAAAAAGGAGGATTGTCTCTTTGTATTTCTTTTCTTTTTTTGATAAGTACAAGTTGTTAAAAGCAGATATTGCAATATTACTTCACCCAAGCGTGTTTCACATTTCTGCATGTTGATACAGAATAAGAACTGACGTGAGCTGACGTCATGCTGCCTGGAAGACAGAAAAAACATTTTCTCCAGTTAAAACCACTCACACAGTGCATATCCAATGATGTATTGGCTCTTCATGTACATATGTACCTGTATTACACATAAACTGTCGCCCCCCTCCCAAAAAATGCTATACATAATGAGCCTGTTTCACAATTTTAATACGACACGTTTTGAAGTGTTATCAACATTCATTACACTTAATCTAATGACAACTTGGATATATTACCATGAATATTTTTATCCTGTTTGGTTGTCCTCTCTGGGTTAGGGTTAGGGTTTGAAAAAATCGTATAAAAATCTAAAACTACTGTGCAATCAGAGCATTTAATGAAGAATACAAGATGTGTAGTAACATGAAAAACAATAGAAACTATGCAGTGCTGGAGGAAGTATTCTTAAGTATTAAATAAAAGTACTAATGCCACACAGTAAGAAAACTCTCTGAAGTAAAACTTCTGTGTCCTCTGGCTGCTGATCCACCTGCACACCTGAAAACGATCCACTCATCAGGCTCTTGCAGTATTTATACCCTGACTCTTCACTTCTTTCTTTGCCAGATCATTCATTTTATCTCTGTGGTAACATACTCAGGCCAGCCTTGAATCTTGTTTGACGGATTCCTTGTGCTCACCAGAAAGAAAGAAATGTTTGTTTAACCTTTTGCCACCTGTGTCTCAGGTCTGTTCCCACCTGTGTATCCTGCCTGCTCTCTTTGGTTTGCCTCCAGTCTGCTCTACTCCACATATCCGCCCAACAGACCGCCTCCTCTGGATTGTTTTTTCACCTTTTTCAATAAAACCTTTTTGGAGCTTTCACCTGTTCCTGTTTGTTCTCTCAACTACCTCATCACAAGGTGGAGCTCATTTTCAACTATTTTGTATTTTCAGACAGCAACCAATGATTCTTTTCATTCTGGATGAATCTGCTGATTCTTTTCTCCATTAATCCATTGATTGATTGATTGTTTGATTTGTAAAAAGAGTGAAAATAGTGAGAAATGCTGTCACAGTGACCCAAAGTGACACCTTCACAGTGCTTGTTGTGTCAAACCAACCATCCAAACCTCCACATTATTCACATTCATTAAATGCAGTGTAGTTAAGAAGTATGAATATTTTTCTTTTAAGTGTAATTCTGCAGCAGAAGTATCATCAACCCTTACAGCATCCGGTCATGCGGATGTGATCAGGTGACCTCAGTTGTTGCACTACAGTATGTCAAACTATAAAAATAATTCTCAGGTCATAAAGGTTATGTTGTGCTGAAAAAAAGATAACATTTTTAATGGCAAAATCAAGTACTCACAAAAAAAGTTCCCAAGTCTCCTAAGGGTTTACAATTATAATAAAATAATAATAATATAATGAAAATACAAAAGACTAATAAAAGTATAGAGCCAAGTTTTGACTTATTGGAAATATAGCACTCGCTTTCAAAGTTAAAAAACAGGATATGAATTTCTTCCCACTTTAAACCCAAAGCTTCATTTACATAATGTTTATGTAACACTTCATCTGACCCTCAGCTTTTTTGCAAAAACATTATCTGTCTAAGTTATGCAGTTCCTTTAAAAAATATATTGTTTTTGACTCTTGATCACAGGAGCTGAGAATGGCTTGCTTGCAATTTTAATGCCATTATCTTGAGAAAACGAGCTTTGTTATCAGTAGTTGACAAGATAATCAACAACTTATTACCAAAAGGTATGTGGTTTTCTCTTATGACTTTTAATGTGTGTTTATTTCCAGTTAGTAGGATGAGTTTAATAATGTCTTCATTATTTCTATATAATATATATAACGGCTTTATTTGAGCAGCTGCTGGCTGAAGCAGAGAGATGGATCAACCTCTCATCTTTGGAGACTATGAAAACCAGATTGTCTGCTCCAATGAAGAAACTGCAGCAAAGCAAACTCCACATTTAGGCCTTAATTATTGATCAGTTATGGATCCTCCCTGACAGTCATCACAGTGATCTTGAAGGTTGAAATCAGCTGTGCTCAAATGAACCACACACTCATTTTGGAGTTCAACATAAATATCTCCTTATCCCCAGTAAACCAGCTTTGCTATCTTAATAACACGACATGACTAACTCGTGTTATCGAGAAAAAGCGGAGTTAAAAAAATAAACAAATATGGCTGTTCTCGGCGTCCGTAGATTTGACCCTTAGCTCTTTTGTGCAAATTTTATTTTTGTTTAAGTTGTGCAATTCCCTTTAAAAACTCATTGATTATGACTCCAGGTGTCTCTCGTGCTCCTGATAAACAGGTGACCGTGTTTAAATCACTCTGATGTGACTCCAGCTCATTTGCAGCAGCTGAACAGTGTCAGCTTCATTCACCAACAGCACTTTCGACAAAAGTAAAAAATAAAATACACCGTAAAAAATGCGTATTTTTTGCATTACATGTGCTTTTGAACAAAAACACATAATAACACAAAATACACACAAAATAAAACAATTTAATAAGTGTTGATATTTAACATAAAAGTTGAATTGATAAAGAGACAAACTGCCGTAAAGTGCGGCGTGGACAGTCGTGCTGCATTTACGTAAACGCTCTTCAATATGGCGGCCAACAGCGCGTAGAAACAGTGTTTTTCTTTTGGTCGGCCTAAACATTTTAGGATTATCTGAGCACTTTGGAGCGACTGTGAGCGATCGGGCTTGCCCAGAAGCACCCCAGAGAAGACCCCGTGTGTGCAGGGGAGAGTCACCGGGGACATGTACCGTCGCGGGGGGCCCGCCAAGGAGCACAACGCCGCGGGGAAGAAGCAGGAGGCGGCGCGGAGCGACAGTGAGAAGTACGCGGACCTGCTGGTGTTCGGATATGCCTGCAAACTGTTCCGAGACGACGAAAGGGCGCTTTACCACGAACACGGAAAGCACCTTATCCCATGGATGGGGGACAAGAGCATCATGATTGATAGGTCGGTTGAGCAAACGTAGACCGAAACATTATGCAATAACCATCTGTCCCCTGTGTCACACATGCAAAGGGACCTCTTGGGAGTTTTGTCTTGCAGAAGCTTGGAAATCCGTGCAACTGTCGACGAGAGTGGCTCTTGCTTGTTTATTTTTTTGGATGTTCTGAACTGATATGAAAAAAATGCGATCTGAGTTTTCTAGATTAGTTGCATGCGAGATGCAAACTCCCTGCCAGCGTGAGCCATGTAGGCTTTAAGTAAATATAGAGTCTGTGCTGGCTGATCGATACATGCATTTGATCGATCAGACACACCGTATACAGCTGCTGCAGTGTAATGCAACATCATTGGGGGCTGGATAAGTTTAATTCACACACTGGATAGTGATTAAACACAACATCCATGAAGATTAAGCCACTTTTCCCTCATTGTCGACTCATCTGTCGATCAGTTTCTCGATTAATCGATTAGTTGTTAACGCAAAGTGTCAGAAAGTGTTGATCACAGTTTCCCAAAGCAGAAGGTGATGTCCCATATTGTCCCCAACACCAAATATATTCAGTTTGGTGGACTAAAGAAATAAAAAAATTTCACATTTGAGAAGACGAAACTAGAGAAGTTAAACTTTTCTTAAATAAACCAATCCAGAACAATGAATTGATCATCAAACTAGTTGGTGATTATTTTAAAAGTTGATTAATCAAACAATCGTTGCAGCCCTGATGAAGATATGTGATAGTTTTTAGTTCTTTGGTCCAGAAAATGTCAGAAAATGTTCATCGAAGCCTAAACAGACGTCCTTAAATGTTTTGTTTTGCCCACAACACCTCAGACATTCAGCTGTTATAGAGGATGAAAGAAATCAGAAAATTTTCAAATGTGAGAAGCTGAAATTAAAAATGTACACTTTTTCTTAAAACTAGACTCAAAATAATGAATCTATCATCTAAAAAGTTGGTTGCCGATTAGTTTAATAGTTGAATAATCAACTAATCATTGCAGCGTTAATAAAGATATGATTTATTGCAGCACTGTGTTAGTTAAGTATATTCATGTTTGAGAAGCCAAAATGAAAAAAATGTGGACACCTTTCTGTTAAAAAAAAAAAAAAAAAAAAACTACTCAAAATGATTATCAAAATAGTTGGCAGTTAATGTAATAGTTGACAACTAATTGATGAATCGAATAATCGTTGCAGCCCTAATGGAAATATGATTTACTGCAGAGTTGTGTTAGACTGCATTAGTTTGTGTTGTGTAAATTTCACAACTTTTGCGATTACACAAACTGGCTTTTAGGCGGGCTTTGCATCTTGGCATGTTGGGAGGAATTCCTCTGGAAACTTTTACTCTGGCAGACTTACATATATAGTTGGAATAAAAATGGATTCTGACACAGAGGATGCGTCATCCTTTCTGTCCCTCTCAAAATTGAGTTTTGCCATAAATACACAATGTGCACACAAAGAATATCGACCTGGGATTTTATTATGTGTTCGCTGATATCCACAAGGCCAGAGCAAATTCTAACCAAGACTCAAGTCACTGCAGCTGAGGTGATTCAAAATGTCACAGTGTCAAACAGTGGGGGGTTCGACTGACTAACAAAAGGTTTAAGGTGCTTTTAGCCTCTCTGCAAAATGTTGCTGCAGGCGATGGTTTAACGTTTATTGCCTCCTACATGCAGGACGCGTGATTATTTGATCTAACCCTCAAACAGTGCATCTATTCTTTTTGAATCTCTTTCATCTGCAGTGGCCCAACTTGTGTTTCATTTGTACAGCCTTTGTATGTGTGTCTTTATCACATAACCCGGTTCTTTCCCCAGCAAGGTAGGCTAAGGGGTCCCGCCAAACCCCGAATGCCAACCACAGCACCCCATTACTTTGTCTTCATGAAGAAACTGCAACTGAGAAGTGGCGTAGAGGGACGAACCCTGGAAAATGTCGTCCATTTGGGTTCTTACGGATAGGTATTTATGTGCTCGGGTTTGTGTGAATGTAACTTTCTTTGCAGATGTAGACGTAATGATGAGTGTTACAGGGGGGAATTGAACCCTGTAAGGTAAGAGGCGAGCTGTTTTGTTTTTTCTTTCTTTCGTTTTTTTATTTTATTTTGTTTTAGGGTTGTTGGTTTGTAAGACTTGACCAGGAAGAAAATAGCAGCAGAGAGCTTGCGATGTATCTTAAGAGAAGCCGAAGGACTTAATTAGGGCATTATTGTGTTGTCAGTATTTTGAGAAGTATTCACAGCTTCTAGTATTTTACAAGTATACTCCCTAATGACAGACATGCAGAGGTAGCTCATTTTTGATGTTGTAAATTTTTGGGTCTTAGGTCTCCCTTGGTAAGTAGGTCCATGTTGTGTAAAAAAAACAAACAAAAGGTTCACTTCCTCTTCTCTAATCCTGCTATCATCCAACAGATATGATGGGCGTGGTCACTTACATGACCTTTCAGAGTATGACAGCGGGTCATGGAACACGTCCTACCAGCTGTCGGAAGAAGAGGACAGGATCGAGGCGCTGTGCGATGAGGAGAGGTACCTGGCTCTGCACACTGACCTGCTGGAAGAGGAGGCGCGACAAGGTGGGTGGGGCTGCATGAATGAATGAATGAATGAATCTGCCCTCATTGGCTGGATAATGCTGAAGTAAATATCTGCCATTAATAATTTCGAACGACTCGTTGTCTTTCAAGCTCAATAAAAGCAGATGATGTAGTAATCCTATTGGAAGTTTTTGGGGAACCCATCAATCATCAGTCATTACCATCACTCATCCTATTGACCTGTTGGAGTAATGAGCCAAAGCAAAGTCCTGACCAGCCTTTAAAACAAGACAAGAGATGACTTCATCACCCACATACATGCTGTGTAACTTGTTGTACTAAAGTTAGAAATTCAAGTGTACAATGTTTGACTAATTATTAGCCATTCAAATAAACATAAGCTATGAGAATGTGATTTAAATCTTGTTAAATTCCTCCAACATGTTTGTCTATTTTCATTTTAGTTTATCATTTCAGATAATAAACATATGTCGCTTATATATTAGTATTCATCAGCAGTAGTCCTAATGCTTGTATTTCCTGGCAGATACTGGCGATAACTTTGACACTTTGTACTGTTGATTCATTCTTCATTCCTTATAACTGATGTGTCATTTCACTCCCTCAAATCATAGCTTCAGCTCTTGTCAGCGCTGTGTTGTTTTCGAGTTGAAACGATCACTCTCTTCTCAGGCAGTGTTTGAATTAGTGTCCAGAAATGTTTTCATCTCGGGCCATATCTCTCCAAGAGTCTGACACCGAGGCTAATGCTACAAGACTGTCTGGATAAACAGAAAAGTGGAAACAATTTTTGTGTGCTTTAATCTAAACTTCTAAACAAAATCTGGAGGTTTTTTTTTTTTTCTCTAAGACAAATCTTCAACAGAGGTACATCCACTTCAGCTTTCCAGCTTTTCGTCTCTTCAGAAAAAAGAGACTCTTTGACTCTGAGCTCGAGAGCTGCCATTTCTATGGAAATGACTTTCGACTGTAGGATACTTGCATCTCGGCCCTTTTACGTTGTAATGAAACGGGCTGTTTTGATGACAAAGCACCCTTCTGAAAGACGGACTTAATGACTGTAATTGAATTAATAAGCCACAGTTTTAAGTGAAATATGGTGTCTTGTGCCCAAACTGACAGGACAGAATGAGTCAGCTAATGATTTGTGTCACACACGCACTTACACACTCGCAGCAGAGGGTTCATCCCCCAGGCTGCTTTGCCCTTGAATTTGGAGGCCTCACCCCATTCGCTCAGGCTATTACCCATCTGTCCACTGAAGGGATAGCATGAAAGCATTAGAAATATTGATAGTTTTAGTGGGAATTTTGCCCTTGCTTTTTTAAATAAAGAGATAGTTTGCCATGAATTTCAATAGAAAATGGTTGGTGTCTGGAGCTAAGTAACTATGTATATTTGTCCAGCAACCAGTGAGTAGTTCTCTCCATCGTTTCTATTGATCGCTGTGCCATGCATGCAATAATTTAAAGTAGACTCTCTCAGTCACATGCACTCTGTAATATTTATGGCATCAATAACATCATTTAATATCGGTATATGGTCATCAGTTATAATTAAAGAGAGTTATTGGAAATTTTGAAAGACTAGAAGAAGTATCCGGGGTTCTTAAAGGTTCAATGTGAAATCATATCACAAATCAATGTGCGCAGCCGCTCAAGATTTTGCCGTTATGAAATGCTACATGTCAGATGGATCGGTTAAACTGGATTCTGTGGATTCTGACGTATTCAGGTACAGACCAAAACAACCACTTCTTTTCAAGGATCTCAGCCCCCCAGTGACAAACAAACTCTGGAGCTGTCGGAACACAATTCGACTTTGACTGCAGGGCGCACTGTGCAAGTTTGAGTTAAATGGCTCCTGTAACGAGGTACGATTTGCTTGTGCACAGCAATTACGTGGAGCAGTCGCTGGCAATGAAATTCTTCTAACAATGCTCAGAAAATATTTTGGTATTCTGGTATGAATCAAGGTCTGGTGTGTATGAGCAACACAGTACGCTGCCCTCTCAGTATCTGAGCAGAGAGGACATTCTTTCTGAGGATCGCTCTTTACTTTACCTTCTTGCTCTCACCTCACATCAAACCAATGAGAAGAGTGAAGGTTCTCACTGGGGTTTTGCTTTTTGTTTCCTTTGTTCTTCTCTGTGTGGAAATAGACTGAACCAAGGGGAAAACACATGTTCACCAGTACATCCCCTGATCTGATTCAGACCAGAACACAAAAACTGTATGTTTAAAAATGTCATCAAGCTTTTGGTACCAACTTGCGATGCCACCTTATTTGACATTATTCTTAATAGGCTGATATTAATAGCTGTCTGTAGCTACATTAAAATAAAAAGTCAGTCAGTTTGTATAGTCTGATTTAAAATGATCATCAACATTGTTATATGTTTTCTTGTCCTTAACAGAGGAGGAGTATAAACGTCTGAGTGAAGCTCTGGCCGATGAAGGCTCCTACAACGCGGTGGCCTTCAAATACAGCGCCGACTACTATGACCCCTCCCAGCCCACTGAGGAGGAGGACGCCAGGAAGGAACCTGGTGAGAACTTGGATCACTCACAGACACATTTAATGAGTCAGATAGTTAGCCGGTCACTCTCAGATACACATTGAGATGATTAGACAGTTGTGATAAAACCAAGACAGCAAAATTTACAATACACACTGCAAAGAACAGGAACTTTGCAAAGGAGAATTGCAAAGTCATGTTTTGACCACAGGACCTTTCAGAGGCTGAGGAACCTTTTGGAGGAGCTCAGTGCTTTTCCACTACAGGGACCAGAGTCTTAAAAAGTCCCTGCTTGGCATGGGGTGTAATTTTCAAAAGTACAGGAATCTTTGGGGGTGGGCTTTGCAGCGCTGAACATTTCTGATTGGTCGAGTATTCCCATCATTTTATTTCAGATGCCATTTTTAAAAACCTGCATCTTCAAACAAACTCTATTTAGGGTTTGTTTTTGTCTGAAATCGACGTGGAGCAATAGCAAAGTCCAGGCCTTGCTGAGTATTTATGCTGAGAAGGAAACCCAGCGTGCAAAAATGACGTGTAAAAACAGCCGTCGCTTTCTCATACGTCAGCAGATTTGTCTAATCTTACTGGGCCTTTAGACCACGGTGGAAATACAGTCAATAAAGAAACCAGGAAGCTTATTAGCTGCTTGAAAAAGATTCCTGATACAAAAAGTTCCAGATACTTTGGGTTAAAATGTGGCTTATATGTAATGTGATCTTGCTATTTTCCTGCTCCCACATTGTGGCTACCAAAGTAATGGCCTGCTTTAAAATCAGGGATCTTTGATGTACCTTATGTGTCCTTGACATTTTTGTGTTTGGATATTGCAAAGTTTTTTAGCCCCTGGACTTAGTAGACTGCTGCAGTCTGCTGTCGAGAACACAGCACGTCCGTCTAATCCATTTTGTCCTTTTTTAACTATTCTAATCCAAGCCACCATCTGCAGATACTCACCCTCCAGGGGGTCGCCGAAGTTGAGTTTCTGCCCACAGAGCACAAAGTGAACGTGTCAAACATATTTGAAAAGTTTTTCTTTAATTCAGTATGACGCAATGATGTCATATTACCAAATAACAGTTATAAGTATTTGTGTCACCCCACCCCACCTCTTATTTGACACCCTGTGGCTGCAAATTTTAGCCATGGGTGGAAGGAGGCTTGACATTTATACCGCTAATAACCTGTGAATACCAGTGTCAATTTAGGTTGTCATTCAGCCCCATATGACTTCACACACACACGCACACACTCCTGCATCTTTAAATATTTGATGGAGAGATTGCTGGAAGCACTTTGTCCCAGCCAGTTGCCTGACAGTTAAGCAGCCTAGATGCCTCTCTCTGGGGAGGATTGTAGAGCTGAGCCAAGAGTACTAGTACGTCTGCTGCTGATGCCAGTAGAGTTTGTCTTTTGGGAATAAGTCAATAGGGGTCATGTCACACTGGCCGTTAACATTTTCAACCGAATCCAGTTGAATTCCTGCTACGTTTTTTTTTTTTTTTTTTTTTTTTTTTTCCATAGTCAGGTTTTTCTTTCCCTTCTTTAAAGTCCCAAATACAAGAAATCATGAATGTCCCCAACCTCAATGCAAATTTTAAAGCCTCAAAAAGAGAGTGTTTGGGCTGACAGATACAGAGAGACACAATAACAATATTAATCACTTCATTGTCACTATTATTAGCCCCCGAGAGAGCCGTAATCGCCAAAAGGTTAATTGCAGTATAATTTCTTATCAGTTATCTGTCTAAACATGACAAATCCGGGTCTTATTGTTAACCTTTCTGTAAAACCCCGCACTAATTGTTACCCAGTCATTTCACCACACTCCCATTCATATCATCTCCTGTCAAAATAAGGAACTTCATTTAAATGTGCAGTATATCTATTAGCTGAGTTTATTTAAATTCACCCATCTCCATGGAAATATCCAGATTCCACATGATTCTGCTTATTTGGGACTTTTGGTTTTCTATTCAGCTGTGTAAGCAAACTGCCTTCTTCTCTCTGTGTAGAGAAACAGTTTGTCTCTTGGTCAGGGGATAAATGGAAATGATGCTTCACTGCCTTTTTTAAAAGTGAAAGTATGTCCGAGTTGATGGAAAAGCTGTAAAATGTGATAACCATTGGTTTTTACATAATAATTAGCAGAAGTATCCAAGTAGAAGACAGTCAACCACGATGATGATCCCGTTATATTACTGATGTGATGATTAACAGCATGTATTCTTTCAAAATTTGGGGCACTGTTTGGAAGGCCATTATAAGATATGTTATCATTAAATTATGTTGATGTTGAAATGAGCTGAGATGTGACATAAGATGAGCTTCAAGTCCTGGCTAACGCAAAAAAAAACACACATTCACACATTTTGCATGACAAGCTAAGTGAAATCTGTAGGAATGGTGCTGCAGAAGCTGTTTTTTTTCCCCCCATTGATGATATGTCTTAAATTAAGGGGTGCGATTCCTTCATCACTTTGCAATGTTTTACTGTGATGTATTTGTA
This sequence comes from Scortum barcoo, assembly GCA_023238725.1. Classification (NCBI taxonomy): domain Eukaryota; kingdom Metazoa; phylum Chordata; class Actinopteri; order Centrarchiformes; family Terapontidae; genus Scortum; species Scortum barcoo. The sequence continues at coordinate 20,553,236 of CM041545.1, forward strand.
TAGTGGAGCCTGTGGTTCACTCACTTTTAAAATGTGTTTGGATCTCAGAAATACTGCTCAACTGGAGATAATATATTCAGCGGGGTATATTTACTTTTTGTTACAAATGACTAAAAGGAGTTAATCTCATTTTTTTTTATCCTAATATCTCTTCACATGCACAGAAGAGGCAGAGCCCGAGGAGAGCGAGGAACCGTTCGTTGCCCCCCCAGGGCTCGCTATCCCTCCTGATGTGGAGCTGGTGAGTATTTAACATCCGGCTGGCTTACTGATGTTGATGTGACTCTGCTCTGCCTCTCATGCACAGTAAACACAACATCCTAACATGCAGACAGACAGTGGGTTTACACAGAAACAGGGACATCTCTATACTATAATGTAATTAAAACAAGAACCGCCAGGGATCTTTGTATTCCTTAAAAACGGATAGAATTTACCCGTGTGCTCATTTCTAGTACAAGAAAATGTACTCTGTCGTCATATTGAGGCGTTGTGTTCACAAAGTTCATAAAATAAGTTTAATCATCTCCTGTAAATCCATATACCTTTGTCTCAGTCCATTTTTCTATTTTTTTTATTTTGAAACGAAAAATAGGGCTTTTTTTCCTCCTTTTTTTTTTTTTTGTTTTTTTTTTGTTTTTTTAAATTTCCTTTTCTGAAACGCAGCCTATGTCTATGAATAAGCACAGAATAATTTACTGAGCACTATAAAAGATGTTTAATCCTGTCCTCTGCATAGCGGGTCTCTTTAGGGTCAAGCCACTAATGGACCAGTCATCATAGTTTATTTTTATGGGTAAATTTTACCTGGGGGTGGTTTTAATCTGGATTTGTCTTGACTACAGTGCAATACCACACAGTTTAAGGTATTTTATTAAAACATAGTTTTTTATATTTGAAAAACAGCCACGGGTAAATTTCACCCGTTGGCGGTTCTTGTGTTAAATACGAGTCCACAGATTCTGATGTCACTGTCAGTCATTCGTATTGGTAACTTGTGGCACATCAATAGTTCAGTCGATCACCACTGATTGCCTCCTACTGATCGCTCCTGATCTATGAGCTGGTTGGTTTAGATGTTAGATCAGTAGCATGATCCCAGGTCCCAACACGTCCCACCTCATGATTAATTTAGTTATCGGATGACATTCTAATCAATAGCTGTTTACCGCGTAAAACAGGGTCTCTTTGTCTTTCCTCATGAAATGAAATATTTGTCATATAAGTGTATTTACTTCTTTTAATGATGTTGGCACACCTCTGCTCCAAAACAATGCTTCACATTGACAGAAGAATCAGTTATATCAACAGGCACCAAACAAATAAAAAATGCATCGCTGCTGCTTTGTTGTATCTGCTGTTTTTATGTCAGACCGTCGTCTTCCCTCACTACCAACACCCGTCCACAAGCCCTCAGTGATCCCCTTTAGCCGCCACTTTCTCATGCATGAGGAGAAAGATGAGCTTTAATGGTGGCATGGACTGTGTGCATATTCAGTACATGTCATGCTGGGAATAAAACAACCAAAACACCCCTGTGCAAACATCGGCATATTCCTCTCTTGGAATAAATTTCAGTGCGGTGTATTTCTCATTATTATTTATTGTTTTTGGATTTTTCATTTTGTTTGACAGAGAGCGACAGGCAGCTTGAGGAAAGAGCTTCGTCTAAATCCAGAATCTAACCAGGACGTTGATGCAGCTCCAAAATACGAGAGTGCAAACATCAATAGTTTTAATGCTGTTTGCAGTCTAGAAATAGTTTATCATCTTTATGGCTTTTAAACTAATATTATAATAGCATTTGCTTTTACTAAATAAAGTTGTAAAGATAGCTGAAAGTGGTTATATATATATATATATATATATATATATATATATATATATATATAGAGAGAGTAGAAAGGATGACATATGCATGAGATAACAAATAACACACTGCTCGTTATACTTTCAGGGTGCTGGCCTGCTTTATGACTTTTACTTTGGGTCCTTGGCGTGGGAGCGTTGTAGATGCGACGGAGGATCCCTTTCTTGTGCATATCACGTTGACATAAAATAAGCATTGCCCGGTCCCCATTTTACCTAATGGATAAGTTCTTAAATCTCTCTCTCTCCGCCTGTCTCTGTGAAATAAAATCCTGGTTCACTTCCAATTTCCTAAAATTGAACAGCAATAAAACCGAAATCCTCCTTACTTGGCACCAAATCCACCCTCTCGAAAGTTGACAGTTTTTCCCTCACTATTGACAACACCTCTGTTTTCCCCTCCCCCCAGGTTAAGAGTCTGGGTGTCTTCCTCGACAGCACATTATCCTTCAACTCACACATCAATAATATCACCCGCTCAGCCTATTTCCATTTGCGCAATATTAACCGCCTTCGCCCCTCCCTCACCCCCCGCACCACCTCTATTCTTGTGCACAGCCTTGTCACCTCCCGCCTGGATTACTGTAACTCTCTACTTTTTGGTCTTCCACAAAAATCTCTCCATAAACTTCAAATGGTCCAGAACGCCGCTGCCCGCATCATCACCCGAACTCCATCCTACCATCACATTACACCCATTCTGCAGGAACTCCACTGGCTCCCAATTAAATATAGAATAGAATATAAGATTCTCCTCTACACATATAAATCTATTCACAACCTCGCCCCCTCTTACCTCTCGGACCTTCTCCACGTAGTTACCCCATCCCGATGTCTTCGATCCTCCTCCTCAATCCATCTTACTGTCCCTCCTGCCCGCCTCAGCACCATGGGAAGTAGAGCTTTCAGTTGCTCTGCTCCCCAGCTCTGGAACACACTTCCTCCTGATCTCCGCAACACTGACTCCCTTCCCACCTTTATGTCCAAACTCAAAACTCATCTCTTTTAAAATAGCATACTCACTGTAACCTTGTTCTCCATTACTCCCTCACCTCTCTATCTTTTCTGTGATGTTTTTTTTTTTTTAAATTGTGTTGTTTACTCTTTTACTTTGTTGTTTTTATTCTAAACTTTTAGTGCTGTTAATTCATTTATTGTACAGTGTCCTTGGGTGCTCTGAAAGGCGCTTTAAATAAAATGTATTATTATTATTATTATTATTAAATCGAAGTGTGAAAGGCCCTTGTATGTCAAAAAGTCCTTGGCAGCTTAGAACACAATAATGGTCTGTTAGTGTTGGACACTGGCATCTTTTTGGCCAGAGGCTTGAAAGGTAGTATTTATTATGACTTTCATCTTGATGAGATATGTGTGGTATTTTGGAGATTGCTGCCCTTCCCCTTACTCTCTTGGTAATGACAATGATTAATCATTGAAAGCACACAAGGGGAACAATAATGAATGAATAATGGACTGTTTCTTGTTCCACTGATCCTGCCCCATGTGGATCTTAAGAATTAATGTCGTCACAGTGAACACAAGAGTGCCTGGCATGAAAGTGCTTCAGAGACAAACTGGCTGGTGTCCTTGGTATGAAGAGGCCATTCATAAACTCTGGGTTGCATCTTGAACAGGGTTCACAGGGGTGCTTGAAATCCTTGAAAATGCTTGAATTTTTAATTCAAGCTTGGTGCTTGGATTTTGACATTTTTAATAAAATGTTTAAAACTGCTTGAAATCCTAATAACATTAATAAGAAAAATAAATGTGACTATATGAGCTCTTTATGAGGGATTAATTTATTTGCGTATAATTTACAGCAGTTCTGAGGTGCTGGAAAAGCTTTGAAATGCTTCCAAAGGGCTTGAATTTACTCAGATTTATCTGCAGTACTGATTTATTTTTCACTAATTTGGGTTGGACTTCCAGAGTGAAATGTTTCCTGTTTTTGCATATTTTTACAAAACTTTTTTCTGAGGCCATTAAATGGATCATTTAGTTCGTGCCTGGATTAAATAAACTCACTTTAAATGAGGTTTTATTTTCTTGACTTCTTTTCAGCCAGCGACCATCAAGACTCATAACATCATCGAAAGGACGGCCAACTTTGTGTGTCAGCAGGGGGCTCAGTTTGAGATAGTCCTGAAAGCTAAGCAGGCCGGTAACTCCCAGTTTGACTTTCTCCGTTTTGACCATTACTTGAACCCTTATTACAAACACATCCTGCGGGCCATGAAGGAAGGTCGATACAACCTTGTCTCCGCCGGAAAGCAGGAGCAGTCGCAGGGTGAGTTATAGAAAGCAGCCTCTGAATCTGAATGTGTTCTGTCCTCGCACGGACATTAAATTTGCAGAGTCCCGATGTGTTGTGTCATTTAATCAATGCTGAAATATGTTAGCAAACCAAGAAACATTAACATTCTGCATTAGTTATACTGTTAAACATTTGTTCACATATATTTTTATTCAGTACTTTTTCTTTTTTGTTTTTTCTTTCTTGCTATAGATACCCACTCTGATGATTCAGACGACGATGGGGATGGAAGTTACCTCCATCCCAGCCTGTTCGCCCCGAAAAAGTGCTCTCGTCTGGAGGAGCTGGTGAAGGTAAAGCAAACAGAGTCAAGGTTACACATTGCTGAGCTTTCCATGTTCAATACAGTTGCAACACTATCCTGTGAAAATCATGCATCTCCAAAATGTCTCGTTTCAGCTTGATGAGCTAAGAAGAACATAAACATTTGTCATTGAGATGTTTTTTTCCTGGTAGTCTGTAACATATGTAATTTAAGAAATAGGAGAGTCAGACTAAAAACATCCTCTACATCCACTTAATTACCATGTCAGGAAAGTATGTGGCAGCTCTAAGCGGCAGACAATGCCTGCCTCGTGAATTACATTTACATCCCGTTACCACTTCCCATGTCTGTTATTGCATTTGCTAATAACTATATTCTGCTTCCCCCTGTCTTGATGCTGTTGAAGTCTTTTGTTAGCACTTTCATGTGCCTCGTCTGTACAGCCATTAGTCTTTGACAGAGCAGCAAGTATTGAAGAATTCCCTTTAATGAAACATAATGAGTTGCTTTTAGTAGCAAGCTGTCGAACAGTTGCCCCACATCAAGAGGGATTTTCAAATCTAATTTTCTGCTAATGATTAATTATTTATATTTTATTGGGGTAACTCTTATATTCTGTGGATCTCTCATACTGCAAGGATATTATACAGCTTAAGGTTACTTACAGATATATGCTTAAATATTGCACAGCAGTTCTGACTTTATAGAGGTTTGAATATTTGGTGTATGCGGTGTATTATTACTGTAAAATTCTTCTGCCTCCCATAATACTCATTTCGTGTGATCTCAGTAAAAAAATACATAAAGGTGTGATTGACTGCTTTCATCAGACTGACCTTATTCCTCCGCAGCCTCTAAAAGTAATGGACCCGGACCACCCTCTGGCAGCGCTCGTACGAAAGGCCAAGCAGGAAAGAAATGGCACCGCCACCAACCCGGAGGAAGTGACGGACCCGGCTGCATCCAGCACACCGGCGCAGTACAGTGCTGACCGTGAGTGTAGATTCCCTTTTTTCCTCTGAGAACAAAAAGACAACACATCTGAAGGTTATAGAGACTCTGGTCGTCTTCATTTTGTTGTATCTTTCCTTCATTTCTCTTTTTTTCTCTCTCCGTGAAGTACGTTTGCTCTTTTGTCTGCCGCTGAGCACAGGAATGGTTTCATTTGTAAAAACCTATAAAACCTCTCTGCCCTACAGTGCAGGTATTAAAACTGCATTATTTCTTGACACCACAGAAAACTGGCATTTGACTTCCTCCTTTTGGACCGTTTTCTGCTGATACTGTTCTGCCGAAGCTGCTCGTTCAGTACAGCTCTCCACTATTAACGCTGACGATGGTTTATAATTGATGTGAAGGCATTTTCAACGCCTTTCAGGGAAACAATATTGAGCTTTGAGGTGTACCACGGCGGACCAGACCTCCATGAAAACCAGAGGAGTTGATGTGAACCAGTTCTCAGGTCCAAACTCTGTAGACCACCTGGGTTCTGTCTTAATTCTTAAATAGACGTGTCCTTGCATTGTGCAAAACTGTACTTAGACCTGAGAAGATTTTATAAAAAGAGCAACACACAGAACATCTCTGGTATGACATTAAAGGGATAATCAGAGCTTAAAGCATACCCAGCATTCAGGAATTGCACTTTCACATGCTTTGACAAATGCCAAACTTATAGCAAACTAAATATATAAAACATAACACAAAGCCAAGGTGAATCTTATCCACAGCTCTAAAACAATACGTTCTCCCAGTAAAAGGTTTTGATCTTTAAAAGTGAGTTTAAATGGTAATATAAAACGCTGAAGTGTGTGAGTCACACTGTGTACGATGGCTATTCTGTCTCGCTTGGAGTCACGAAAGTCACATTTTCACATCCACACATGCATTTTAAAGGTCTATTCAAAATTACATGGCAGGTCTTTTGGACGCTCGCCATATTTAACTGCGCTCATTTTCCCCCTCACATAATCTTCAGTTCAAGTGCACCTGAACATGACAAAGAGATTGACATTTTGAGAATGAATGAAATAAAGCACTTTATTTGCCTCCTGTACATACTGTTTGAAAGGCTAAATGCATATCCATCCATGATGAGTCACATCCATCCCCACTCCGTTATTCATCCCACTGCCACTTAAGTCATAAAAAAATGTGTATCATCCCCTGAAAGAGTTGCGAAATAAACCCATGGTCACTGGCCCTGCTAACCCGTGACTGCTTACGTGTCCATTACTGCAATTTATTTATCCCTGAGACAGTTGACGAGGGTGTCCTTTGACCCAGTCGTTGCTGCAGAAGCAGGACCACTGATGTCGGTAAATTGGCTGTGGATGACCTAGCTGCTTAAAGCTGTTAAACTGCATTGTTGCTCAAAAAGGCGGCTGTTAATTTGCCATGAAGCTGTGCTATGCTGAGTGTGAATAATAAGTTGCTCCATTACGGATTTTCTGCTGGATTGTCTCATTTAGTGTAGCGTATGTGATGCTAAAGATCGAAAAATAAGAGCTTCTACAAAAACTTAACTCCCTCATTTGGTGTTTTGATGTTGGTGGAGGGTTGGGTTGAGATGTGGACTCTTTTAATTCCTGACTCTGATATATCTCTATATTACATCTCATCATCTATCTCTCCAACCAACCATTCAGCTAAATTTCCTTTTTGGCCCTCCACTAACACATCTTAAATCTCAACTGTAACACATGTCAAGTTTGTGAATGAAAGCTCCTGCGTTGGTTTTCCATTTTCCTGACTAGAGAAAATTGGATGTGTCTTTTAAAGTCAACCAGCTCAATGACTAATGTGTTAATATCATGCTGCCTCCACTTTGACATCGACCACTTATTCTGTCCCTTCCTTTTATTGCCCCCTGTCTCTTTTTAGTAACTTCAAACCCTGCTGATAAGGGAAGTGACCCTTTTTTTCCCACAGAGGTCACATGTTGAGTTATATTCTTATATTAAACATAACATTAAAAAAAGACAGCTCAGTAAATAAAACCACCACAACACAATGCAATTCTCAGCAGCAGAAGGCTGCATATAAGCATATAATGAGCCCCTCTACACCATTTTACTCCTGAGATCTGACCACAACAACCACCACGCCGCTGTGCCGCTGTCCAGGGGCCAATTTGAGTGCAGCCGCTTACATTTTGTTTACACCCTTAATTTTGATGCACTCAAACAGCAAATCTTAAAGCAAACTCATATTTAATTAGCTTAATTGACTCAGATTTCATTTTGTTCTTTAGTTGTCACGTAAAAAAATGCCTTCTTTCGTACAAAAACTTCCCACAAACACTCACATTTATATTTACTATTTAAAGAAACTAACTGCGGTTTGGGGTTCGGCTTAGTACATCAAAAGATTGTCGGAAAAGTGGCTGCGGCCATAAAGGGCTATATCTGTGTCCAGCTTTTCTATTTTTCTTGCCTTGAAAAAGTAGTTTCTCCACAGTGACTGAGCACAAATGTGAGATTTCTGTTATTTATAGGCTCACTAAACAAGACTACTTTTGACAGTTTCCATTTCCAGTGGCAGATGACTTTTCCCTGACCTGCCGACATTCTCCACCAAGGTTGACACTGAAAGACTGCCATGTCAAGGCTCTCGTTATGTCTGCTATCTACCGTTTTGAACGCGCCATAATTTCACATAAAACCTAAACAATTCTTTTTCTTTGCACTTCCCACTTTTCAACAAGAGCAAACACCTGCACTGTAAAGCACTGCAGCACAAAAGCAGTGGCCTTTTAAGGTGAGAGTGAATGATCTGCTGTAGCAGTGTCAACAAAAGCTGGACGTTACGAGCCCGTTATTTATCGCACGGCTGTGGAAATGGATGATATTGTGTTGTGCGGTTTGTGTCCACATGAAGTAACAGTAAATGTGAGTCAGTGAAGCATTTCAGGAAAGGTATTTTATGTAATAGTTTCCTCCTGGTTTCTTTACAGCGAATGCAGCCGCGATGTACTACGGGTACTACATGCTTCCTGATGGGACGTTCTGCCTGGCCCCGCCTCCCCCGGGGATAGACGCCAGCTCCTACTACAACACTGTGCCCTCAGCTGTCATGGCCCCACCTACGTCTTCTGGAGCTTTGCCTAATCTGGGAACCGCAGCCACCACTCCTGAAACTATCACCTCTGCACCACCAGCTTCAGCCCCCCCCCAGGTCACCAGCACTCCTGCTGCTCCTGCTGTTTTACCAGAAACCAGGTAGGATTTTCTCATTTAGCTTTAGTGGCCTTGTTTTTGATATACAGTTTTCTCCAAAACTGTTACTACATTAAATCGAGATGTGGAAGTACATTTACTCGAATACTGTGCTAAAGTACAATTTTGTCATTTACACTCCTATTCCAATGCATATTTAAACCAGTGTAGGATATGTATATGTTCTGTACTTTTACTTAAGTATCATTTGAATACTTATACTTACAAATGAAGTATTTTTAAAACTGGGTTTCATAATATTTCTGTACTTTTACTTAAGAAACATTTAGAATTCTTATACTTGCACATGGAGTATATTTCAGTGAAATTTGGAACGTGTTTGCTTCGAGAAAGTATTTTTAAATCAGGGTATGAAAACACTTATGTACTTTAACTTGTGTACCATTTTAAATACTTTTACTTACAAGTGGAGTATTTTTAAAACAGTGTCCTGTATTGAAACAGCAAATTTATTGGAAAACCTGATCAAGATTATTATTTTTCAAGGTTTTAACTAAAAAAGGTTAATTATTTTTTCAGGTAAAGGTTAAAGAAATAAAACTGTGTAATCTGAGAGAGCAGTTAGACCCAGGAAAGAACAGATCACGCCTGTTTTTAACACCTTAAATATTTCTCTCAGTTTAACAACTTTAATCCTCTTCAACCCTATAAAAACAGTTCGAGAGCCGAAGCTCAAGTTTCCACACAAGCAGCACCCGCCATCATCCCCCCACCGCCCGACGTCCAGCCGGTCATCGACAAGCTGGCCGAGTACGTCGCTAGGAACGGTCTCAAGTTTGAGGCCAGCGTCCGTGCCAAGAACGATCCGCGGTAAGTGTTCTTACAAGAAATAAATCTGTCGCTCCGGTCAGGTCTTGGTTTTAGTAACTCTTTATCAGTACCTTTCCCTTCAGATAGTGCAGAACCTCTTCATCATCCTCTGACTCATCTTTTTACGAGTGCTCTTCTTATACAGTATATGTTCCTCCCTCTGTGTGCTGTAGGTTTGACTTTCTGCAGTCTTGGAACCAGTACAACACTTATTACGAGTTTAAGAAGAATTATTTCATGCAGAAAGAAGGAAGAGGCTTTCCAGAGGTATTATAAATTTTCTCTGTGTGTTTTTCTTTGTATGTACCCCCCTTTCAGTCTTGTTAATCATTCTTGGCTGCATCCTGACACCTTTGGGCAAACTTATACTGTATCAAACACATTCGAGTGACATAAATACCACCACCACATTACCGTGGAAGTTGTTAACAGGAACTCGCGGTTCTTAGTTAATGAATTGCTAAGGTTATGGTAACCATACTGCCACGTTTTTAATCACAGCCTCCGCAGAATCATAAATTATAAAAACTCCTATATGAAGCTCTAAATAGCTTTGCCAAGTGGTGCATTAGGAACAACACTGCTGTCATGGATACCAGTGAAGAGGAGTTTTACAAAGCTGGTTGAGTACATTTTCAAAGAGAGAGGCCAGTGTAAAGGGGGTTGTATCAGTCAAGGAAAAAAAAAGACCAAATAAGAATTCAGCCATTACAATCCACAGAAGTAAAATCGCATGCACGGCTGAATTAAATAAGAAAAATCTCTGCGTGCACAACGGGATTTTGTCTGGGGACCAACAAGCATGTAGATAATCAACACGAGTGTGTAGCTGTAGTTAGGGAAGGGCTGGGGACGAAGGTCTAATGAAAAATCAAACCCCAAAAGAGTATTAAAATTACCAGAGTTAATTTAGACTTTTCTAGACAAACACTTTCTTTATGTTTCCTCATAACAGACGGCAAAAATAATCAAGACTTTATTCATTTCCTCTCAATATTACATTCTGTTCATTATTTCTTTATTGTATTATCTTAATTTGGTTTCTCAGTATTCAAAGATAGTAGTTCCTGTGTTATTACTTCACCCTGACAGGTGACCTTCACACCTGTCTACAGCCTCTCTGTTTGCCACAGCTGTTACATAATTCGATTAACAGCGTCCACAACCAAAGTTTAGACGTGGGAAAAGTACTCACCGCGCTTACAGTCAACCTTGAAATTAACTGCTTTTTGTCGCCGATAAGCTACGACCTGCCGTGCTAAAATTAGAGGCGTCCTCGCCCGGCATAATGAAACGAAGGATGAGAGTGACACGGAGAACAGCGAGGAGATGAATTAGAGCTTTGTCAAAAGGTAGATCCAGCCCTCTTACTGGGCACCAGAGCAATGCAATAAAAAAAACAAAAAAAACATCCGTCTTGATAACATCCAGTCTCGTTTACCACCTTCAAGACTTTTAAGGGTTGAAATTCTGCCTGTGTGGTCCAGTAATTCCAAATTATTCTCAGTACAGTCTCCCTTGCTTCAGGAATTTTATGCACTTGAATTTCAATATCGTGAAACGAGACAGACTGCATCACTGTTAAAACCTTGTTCTTGAAACAAATTGATGGGTCGACTGCCCGTTTGCAGACTTTCCGCTCGTCGTTGTTTCGCTTGTCCGGCTTTTCCAGTGTCGCCGGGCTTCTCCACCTCTTCCCTAACACCATCCGCGCTCTCGCATCCAAACTGAAAATCCAATCGTAGCCTATCAGGACCTTAATGAGGCATCCCACACAATTAGCGGCAGTGCCAATAGTCATGTAGGACTTCAACTGGCTCTTCTGGCCGGCCTTGCTGTATGCCGTATTGTGTTAACCAGGAACTGTTGCTAACAGATTGCTAGCGGTTAGGCAAGGGAAGATTGTTTTCTGGGAAACATCCTCCTTGACCTTAAGTTGACCCCGAATGTTCTTCATCATTTTGGGGTGAAGTAATTTATATTTTCTTCTGTTTGTGCTCAGTAAGTTGTAGTATTTTCTCTTCCCTTGAGGTTGGGTTCAGTCTTTTTTTGTCATCTATGTTCATATAACTCTCTAACAAAAGAAATGAAATGATATTTTCAACTCTGTCTCAGGTCGATACTCACACGCCCATCCACATTGATCTGTTTTTTTGGTCACAGTACTCTACATGATGGACCTGAGAAGATGAGGCTCCATCAGTGTTTTGGTGCAAAATTCAATGTGTTTACGTTGACACTGTTTCCTCGCTGAGCTTTGGTGGAGGCCTAATAACACAACAAGGGCATTTTATACTAGAAAGACTAGAAAGAATATAAGATACCCACTTCATTTGACAGCTCTGACTGCTCAAGCCTCATATTAATGTCAGCAAAACTCAATCGAGTCTCGATCTCTCACATTGAAATTACATTTGTTCGGCATCCCTTCAAAGTCAAGAGAGAGAGGAGGGACAATGATAGCAGCCAAAACCTGTTTGAATGCACATATGAGCACATGAGTATTGTGTATATATAAAAATGGATTCTCCAAAAGGGGCCACTAATTTAACTTCTGAATGGACACAAGGACAAAAGATTCATTATATATTTTCCTTTGACTGGTGATAAATCTTACATACCTGCTCAGAGTTAAAGCAGTTATGAGCTCAACTCATTCAAGGCACAGTTTTCCTGCCAAGGTTTCTTAAAAATCTGATCTCATCACACTGTTCGAGATTAATGGACTATGGATATTTGTAATGTTGGTTTCAAGATTTAATATAACTCGTATTTTCTGCTCACTGTTAAAGCAGAAAGTCGGCAACGTTTGAGAAACCAGCAATAGAAAGCGAGATTTTGAAAATATCCATCAGGCCAAAACGTCCTGACCAAAACAGGAGAGTGCCGAGTGATTCGACAGGCTCGTTACAGATGGCCACAGATGCAGGATTTTGTTTTTTGTCACAGCGTCTGTTTTATTGATTGCTGTCGGGATGTAAAGAGATTTTCAACAAATGCCTCTAAAATAAACTGTCAGCCCGAGCTTTAACCATTTTAACACTTCACTTACTGAGGGCAAACTTCACCTTCTTGTGTTTTTCAATGAGTGTTTTTCACATCACATCGCTGAACTTTGGCACTCAGTCGTGTCGTATATTCAGAGTATAATTTCACAGGAGCCCCATAAATCCATCAGCCCTCTCAGACAAGAGAATTACATGTGACATAAACAGTCAAATATTTGGGTGGGTGGGTGGATAGACGTTCTCACGAGACGTAGAGACATGCATGTTTATACTCAGATGCAGTATTTTTTTTTTTTTTTAGTCTGCTTCGTGTCAGAATGAGAAAGCAGAGTGCGAGGAGCGAGAGAGAAAGTTCTGTAAAGACCCATTCGTCTTCTCCCGAATCAAATCAATTATCTTGTCGGAGTGCAGAGGAGTGTGGTCCATTATGACACAGCAGAGGCTGCTCCAACAAGCAGCTGTTTGGCTTTTCTATCAAGAAACCTGTCTCGTGTTTGTGATTGGTGCTGCGGGTAATGGGATGCACATATCGCTTCTTTCAGTCGGCGCCATTATTTATAGTTTCATAGTTAATGAAAAAAGCGAGCGAGTCTAAAAATCAGTCAAAGCAGACAGCAGCAGAATATGGGGCTGCTGCCGCTTTATCAGTAAAATCTTCAGATTGTGGCACTTTTTGGAGAGGATGAATACAACTTATCTTAAAATTTGCATTTTTTTTAAATAGCCCAAATCCTCAAAAGACTACCTGCATCCTGTTTTGAGAGCTCTGCCCATAGAAAGTCACTGATTTGTGTTTGTTATGAAGAGATACTCCACCCAAATCCTCACTCTCAAGTATCAAACACTTTCTTTTAAAAGTTACATAAAAGTCTGGTATCTAATAGAAAATTGAAATCCCACTTAAAACATGTATTTTTGTTCGCATTGAGAAGTCATCATGTGGCTTGAACAGCTTCAAAAAAGAGGAGCCAGTATCCAATCAAAAAAAATAAAATAATGATGTAAAAGTTATGGGGATGTTATGACAGGAGAAGAGACGAGTGGACGTGATGTTCATTCAAGTTAAATCTCAAGACAATTGAATTTGGGCAGAGCAGATTTCATCCCCTCTGCTGTCAGATTATCCCCAGTTCAGTCAATTTAACATAGAAAGTACAATTTCTATTTTTGTCAGGACATGTCAAGATAATCCGACAGCTTTTTTTTTTGCAGTGAATTGATTAAATTCTTATAAACAAAGCGTGAGGATGATGTTTATTGTTGGATGTGTTTTTGGATTGAGCTGACTATTAACGTGGGTGCGACTGAAGGCGCATTTTTCTTTTTTATTTATTTTTTTATCAAATCTGTGCAATGAAACAAAGCAGAAATGCCATCCACAGCAGTATAATTCAGTTCAGGAGGGGACAAATATGTGTCTTTTTACATATTTTGTTTGCAGCAAATGCTTTTAAAATTCTTCTGAACTGCCACGTGTCAAAGCGTTACAGCCACACACGTCAATCGGGGTATCTGCAGATACGGGCTAAACTAAAGGTGTGTGTGAGCACGATCAAGTCCAAACCAAGGTCCTACCAGAATGGTTTAGAGTGAGTTTCCTCCTTCTTCATCCCCTGTGAGCTTTGATTTTTTTATTTTTTAAGGAGGGTTTTATTCTCTGGGACCTCTGTAAAGTGCTTTGACTGTTGAAAGCACCGTTCAATTACAGCAGAATAGTAGGAAGCTGCCTTTGAAGCATTCTTCAAACATGGTAAAACGTGCCTCACGAGGTTATTTTTTTTAATTTATTTTTTTTTCCTCTTGTGGCATTGGCTTCATCACCACTCTTCCCTTTTTATTCCATCAGCAGTTTATATTTGGGATAGCGGCTAAGAGTCCACAGGTATTACAGAGGGTTTCAGGTTATCTGGCCCGCACACGCAGGCCAGCTAAAAGGGCGTTTTGAAGGTACTTTAATGATTTGAGGAGTGACAGACCATACAGCAGGACATTACAGAGCCATTTAAAGGCGTTTAAAGTTATTCCTAATAGACTGCAAGATAAATTAACAGCAGAGAAAGGAGAGAGCAAACAAATATTAACTAATGAACAGATGTGCACAGGCCCGTTCAGAGAAATAATGAGATTATTTACATGATGACATGATTTGCCACCTCTCTAAACCGTATGCATTAATAAAAGATTAGAAATTTTAGCATTGCTACTGCATCAGCAAGACTCTTTTTATATTTTTCATAAGAACCAGGCGAGTTTAAATTAATGTTTGCATAGATTTTATGTCAAAAGCACCCGAAAGTTATTTTTCCTGCTGCAGAAAGACTCTTCATAGAGGTTAACAATAAAGACGTGTCCTGTTGGAGCTAGAAAATTCTTCTAAAAAATGAGAGAATCCAAAAAGCTGCTGATAATTCACTTAAAAAAATTAATATATTGTTAAATTACAGTCCCTGTCCTGATTATTTAATTTTCAATCAGTGCACGGCCACTTTCTTGTTTAAGTGTAGTGATTCTTTGATTTTAGGGGGGGAAAAAACAGATTCACAGAGCGAGTGGTGTGTTTTTCCAGTCAGGTTTAAGAGCAGTTTGTGTTGATGTGGGAGTGAAGAGGAGTCCTGTCAGTCATGCGTTGCACAGCCAAACCTGAAACATAAACAGAAAAAGAGGCAAAAATGTCGGCTTTTCTTTGAGAGACGACTGCGGCACCCAATTTAATCTTTTCCATAATCTGCTGGGTTTTTTATCTTACACTCAATTTCTGTGCACTGACAGTAGTAAAACATTTTTTTTTATCTCATAAGATTTGCTCAATTATAAAGAGCCTTGTGTTCGTGTTAATGGTCCACTGACCTTTTCTATTTCTTCTCAGCACCTCCACATGCTTCCACATTACGTTAATGTAAATGTACTTGAAGTTCTCCATTAGGTCACAGCTGCTAGTTCCCGTTCTCTGCTCTTTGATTCCCCTTCAGCAACACTTACTGTTACACAGCAGGGAGGCATAAAACCTTAACTAAAAGGGGAAAAAAGAACCCTTCAGATGAGTAATTGCAATAATTAAATGCAGTTATAGTTTGGAAGAGGAGTGATTCATTCTAGCATTTCAGATCCATTCACCGTTTTCAGTGTTTTCTCTCTTTGTTTTGTTTTGTTTTGTTTGTGTCTTACAAACTAAATGACAGGCAGAAAGACAAGCAAGCTCCTCTGGATATTTCTTTTGAAGACTTTTCTGACATCAACTTTTTTTGCACGTATTACTGCTGCACTTCCAACCCACCATGAAGGCACATCATGTAAAAATGAACGAGAGCAGGTTTTCTTGGAGTCTCATTTTCAGCACCATCTGTCTCTTGTCAAAAATCCTACCGGTTCACACATAAGGTGGGAACACTGTAGAAAAACACAGTCAAGTTTAGATGATATGTAAAAAAAATGTGTAGCCTCTTTTAAGCAGTGTATGCTGGAATTAAAAAGTTGATTCAGTTCATAAGTTCGAAGGATATATATTCTCCCTTTTCTCTTTTTCTTCATTAAGAGTGAGGCGGGAGGTGATAAGCTTCAATCAGACTCGTCGGCCAAGGACTCCAAGCTGACAAAAGGTAGGACATTATCAGCTTATCAGCTACGACTCTCAGTTCCTCTCCTTTAGTCCATTCATTCAGTAAATTAGATACGGAGCCTTTTGGTAGACGTGTCTCTATGAGAGTATACATCCACACGCTTACTCATGTGTGTGTGTAAATGTGTTGTATGTTTGTGTTTACGCAAAGCTGCCCATGAGTCTGTCGGGATTTACGCTCGCAATTTCATTCGGTGATTTCAGGCTGGAAATGTCTTTTTCAGAGATGAAAGAGTCACGCCGATGGGATGGGACCCATAAACATGCACATATATGCAAATCAAGGCACGCGTTTACACAGACTATTGGGAGGCAACAGGTCATGGAAAAACATGGAACAACTAGTCAAAGTAGTGCACAAGTAAAAAATACAGACATCCACAATAATGATCAAGGTCCTTTATTGATTACTTTTAGTGCTTTAGTGTTTTATTACTTAATACGGTCCAAATATCTTTGTTTTTTTTTTGGAACTTTCATGCCAATAAAGCCCCTCTGAACTGTAGTGAATTTAATATTAAGGGTATTTCTTTAGGGAATGAGGCATTCATGTCAACTCCTTAATCTACAAGAGCAGCAACATTTGATTTGCAAAACAGAAATCAATATGACACACCACTGCTGTTTAATATGTAAACAGCTGCTTTGTGATCAGCTCTCTCTCTCTCTATTTTCTTTTCCACATTGTATTCTGAGTCTCATCTTGTTTGTTTGCCTGTGTTTATTTCTGTCTCACTTTATAAACTTGTGTTTCCTTTGACATCCATCATTTGTTTTCTCTCTCTCTCTCCGTCGCTCTGTCAATCCTTCCTCCAGCCTCTTCCTTTCGTCCTTGGTAATGAAGTGCTAATGTCTAATTGCTTTAGTCGGAAGCATTTTTCATTTTATCCAGAATCTGTCAAAGGATCATGATGCACTTGAACATAAAGGTCTTCCCCCCCCATCTTAAATTGTATAAATCTAATTTATTTTTCTGTCTTTGTGCCGTTACAGCTTCTTTTGCCCCCATCTGTTTTGCCATCAGGGCAAAGGAAAACGACATGCTGCCGCTGGAGAAGAACAGAGTTCGACTGGACGATGATTCTGACGAAGACAAGGTCTCGTTCAGCTCGGTTTATTCATGTCCACGTATATTTAGGGTCAGATTTGTTATGGATGGAAAAAGTGATCCTTGAAAATGTATTTCCAGTACTCTGAAATTAGAAATGTAATTAGCGTACATGTTTGCTTGAAGTTCAAGGAGGACGAGGGGCTGGAAGCGGTGATGGGCGGGGCGGAGATGGTCGACAAGGAACCTCTTCCTGTCAGTGCACCGGAGGAGAAGAGACCTTCACTCAGTTTGGAGGAGCTGGAGGCAAAACAAGGTAGCATTAATTAAACCACTATCATAAAACAATATTTCTCCTGCACTAACAGAGACACAAATGTTATTAGCTGGCAATAATACAGACAACAATAACATTTCATCGTAAGGAAAAGTAGAAAGGAAAAGTATCACCTTCAAATTGAAGATATCATGCTTCAAATTTAATCTGACGAGGTTTAGACTCTTATTTTCCGTTTCTGAGTGTCAGTCCCTTCATTCAGACGACCTCATTCTGCCTGCGTGATTGACAGGATGTTAATAAACCACCTGATTATGGTTATGAAAGAGCTTCGTTTTTTTCCCCCTCAGCTCCAGTCCTGTTTAATGTGGGTGTGCTTAATTCTTTGTCTCAGCGTCAGCATATAAGTACGGGTACATACAGGACACCTCTGTCACACCCACCGGCATCCTGTTGCTTTATGGGAGGTTTGAAATGGAAGGAAAAACAAGAGGGGGAAGAAAGGAGATGAATAAATCTGTCGAGTCTCAATTATAAATTCTCTCAACGGGGTGCACCCTGCAGTAAGAGACGAGCCGTGTTGTACAGCAAACAGCAGCCATATATCTCTCCAAAGGCCCAATGGAGATGTATCCTCTCTATATTTGTCCCTTTTTTTTGTTCAGTCATACTTGTAGAATATTACATGCCGGCTCTCCTCAGTCTTTCCTAAACTAAAGTCATGCATCAGCAACTACAGGCACATTCATTTACGTCAGAATTCATACACGCTCAAAACATCTTCCCTGTCCTGCAGGAGGTTCACAGTCCGCCTGCTCTGATCAGGATTTTTAGTACATCTAGCATGTAAAATAACAAATTTAACTAATCTAATAAGCTCTCAACCGTTTTTACAAAGATATTCTGGATTGAGAAAACGTTTGCATCATACATGTAGCTAGTTTTATTTTCAAGGTAAGAGTGACTTCTCTGAAATATTCATATATTCTTATGTATCGCTGGATATTCATTTCAAAAGTAATGGGCTTTTTCGCTGGAAGCTGTTATTAAGTTTATTCACTGCATCTTTTTATACTTTTACTCCCTCAAAAATTTGCAATTGCACCCTTTTAGCCTCAAGAAATAAAACCGCTTTGCTCTGCGTGCGATCGCAAAGCAGCTGAAATATAAAAATAATATTCCAAACACAACTTCTCACATCTGTCAAACAAAGCTGACAACCAGAAGTAGTTGTGATTATCAATAATCCATTTCATCAGACTTATTAACTAAACACTCTAGTGTATGATATCAAAGGTTCATCCTCTCACAAAATAACCATCTTTGTTGATTAGTACGAACGACATATTGTCGTTGTATTTCAGTATTGTAGTTTTTGACTGTGCTCTTTTCACTAATTTTAGATGGATGGGACTCAGTTGTAAAAAGGTGATGTCACATCCTTTCATGCATTAGTCGTTATTTACCGTCAGATTTAAATGTGATGGCAGTTGTGGGTTTGTTTACTTACTGTTAATCAAATGTGATCAAACCTCACCCACACAGTCCCGATGAGGCAGATAAGCTGACTTGTTGAGAGTTACGGAGAATTAACGTTAAACTTTGGATGTTAAGTCATGACTATTTAATATTATAGAGGAAAAACTTTAGATTTAAGTCTTCAGAGGCTTTACAGTATATTAAATGGGAGATAATTAGAACAATTAGTAACTGGATGGAAAGTTATGATTCAGTCTTGAGGACACTGGAAATAATCTACACAAAGGAATCACCTTTCATGCCCTAAAATCTGTTTTAACACAAAGAAATAAAAGTGGGCAACGCTGGCTAAAGTAAGCAATTATTTGCAGCAATTAGCTTTTTTTTTTCGTTATTTATGCTGCAGATTTGAAAGAGGCTTCTCCAATGATTGAGTGATTAAATTGTTCAGAAGAGAGTAAGCTGTAATGGCTTTGCTCAGTGAATGTCTATCACCGTGCTCGTGCTTGAAGTAATTATATTTCCCACAATACTTAACCATACTGTGTTCTGATGCGATGGCGTGAGGGTGCAGACAAACGATTGAGGTGCCAGTCGTCTTGTCAGTCACTCAGCAAAATGCCTTTAAGGACGCTGATTTCAGCATTTCATTACATCTCGAAGGACAGAGCAGAAGTGTGGTAATCTCCGTTGTACAAGAAAGACGGCTGCACAATAGAGCCCGGAAAGATGGACGGACAGACAGTTAAGACAAATGTGCTACTTTTCAGCATCAAGGGGGCTGACAGGTCCTGTTTAGGCTCAGTGGAACAGCTTCAGTGTAATGTTCTCTCTGTGAATCCGACAGACGGCCCAGAGAAAGAGGCTGGGAAAGCCTAATAAATAGCTGAGTGAATTGGCTTTGCTGTGTGGCAAAGTGGCTGTCAGTCAGCAGGCCTAACTTGATCAGATAGCAGGAGATTCAGTGGCAGACAGCACAACGTTAATCTGTATTGATGGGCTGGAAAAAAAGCCACACACACTAAATGCGCTTTCCAGTGATAAGTACATGAATCGTTTAGGTTGCTGCAAACATTTCCCACTGGATGTGCATGTTTAATAGTGGTGGGAGAAGACCTAAAATACCGCTATGCTTTAAACCAATGTGGAAACTGTATACAGAACTTCTCACATTATATATACTTTATATACACTTATGCTTTCTTTGAGGGACTCGCAGAGACTTACAGACTTTTATTTTCTCTGCCATCTTTATCCATATAGTTATACTTAATAGTTTCATAATAAAAGACTATCAAATGACAATGTGAAAACAGTTTAAAAGTGTCGCTCGTAGCAATGAACAGGTTATCATCAGCTGAATCTGCTGTTTCAACACAATGCAGCTGTTTTGGTTCACTCCTGACGCTCATATTTCATCGTTTGCTGCAACAACAGGAAGATATTTTAAGTAAAATAAAAGCTACTATATACTACCAACTCAGCAGCAACAACAGATAGACACAGGTAGAGACTAGCCAGTGAACATAGTGGAGAATTTAGCTGCTAAAAAGCCAGATGTGTCCATTCAAGAGGCTGGTGGAGACCAAAAATGGAGCTAAAAAAGGCAGAGATTATTGGACTTTTATCAGCAAAACGCAACTTTAAAGGAGTGATAATGTTGCTCTGTGTCTGTTAGATGTGCAAGTAAGCAACTGTTTTGCTAATAAGCTCACCATATCAACTTAGAGACATTAATATGTTGAAGTAACAGCTTGTTTCTGTTGCCTCCAAGTGGTTTAAAAATGTTGAACTAGTTATTTAATTATCAGTATGTCAGTTAATGTTTTCCTTTTCTGATCAGTTGTTTAACCCTCTGAGACCCAAGCTTTTTTTCGGTGTACATTTTTAATTTATGCCAGCTATTTTGGATTAGCAGGACTAAATAATAAATAAGATAAGATAAATAATCTTTGTACGGGAAATGAAGTATCATGGTGCAGAAAGGCAAAAGTATAATGTCCTCATATGCGGATGCAGGGTCTCAGGAGGTTAATTGTTTAATCTTTTGTTAAGCTGAAACTGGAGAATGATGGTCAATCAACTCACCAGGAAATGTCAGTCTTCTCTGCAATTTTCAAATAATTATTTTATTATTAGTTAATAATTATTATTAGTTATTGTGTAATGCTGCTGCTACACGGTAATTTCCCAGCTTCAATAAATAAATAACAAAATCAATAAAGTAAAGTATATCTATCTATCTATCTAAAGTAATATGGATATTTTTTTATAATGCTTAAATTTAGTCTTTGCATACAGTGGTGAGACTCAGCAGGGCAGAGCTGTTTGTTGTGTCACTGTCAGCAGCACAGATGGATTCTGCTTCACCTGGCTATTGTTCAGACTTTACTCAAATATGATCTGCCTCGGCAGCATGCCTATTTTTACTCCTGAAGAAATAACAGTAGCCCCAGCGGTTGCATAACTTAAACTTAAACTTGTTTTCCACAAGCATTTGTTTTAGACTTCACTGTCTTGTCTTGTTTTCTCTGTCTCACTCATCCTGTTGCTCTCTGTGCCCCCCATCTCATTCTTGTGCTCTCCTTACCTATCTATCCTCTCCCCGTCTCCGTCACTTCATCTCCTTTCCTCATCTCTCAAAACCATGCACATTTCCCAACCCTCTTTTCGCTCAGACGTCTGTCTCCTCTCCTCTTCTCCACCCACACGTTCCCTCCTACTTTGCTTTTTTCCGTAAAAACCTTGAATTGCATGAAATTACCTTTCACCAGTCGGGCCTTATTGTTCAGAGAGGGAACTTTGTCAATCCACAGCGGTTGGAAACTCAGAAAATTACCAGACATCACCTTAGTTAGATGTGACAGTAAGAGTGGAAAATTACTTATAACATCCTTTCTTTCGTGTCTGTCTTTAACTTTTCGTCCTGTCTGTCTCTCTGGATATTTTTTTTTATTTCATACTCTCCCATGTTTTGCTCCTTATATTCCCCCTCTGTATCTTTGCTCCTTTTTTTAAAAATTATTTCTCTTCCAAAGACCATTCATTTGTGGTCAGGAAAAAGCTGACTAAGTAAAAATCAGAGCTCTGTCCCCCCTTTTTTTTTCTACAGCCTTTTCAATCATTTCTCCTCCCTCACAGAAGTTTAGCAGAGGCGTATCTAGCTGCAGTAAAACAAAAAAAAGGACTGTTTTTACCCTCTCATCTCTTTGCCCTTAGCCAAGCAGAAACTGGAGGATCGTCTCGCGGCTGCAGCCAGGGAGAAGCTGGCCCAGGCATCTAAGGAGTCCAAGGAGAAACAGCTACAGGCGGAGAGGAAGAGGAAGGCAGCGCTCTTCCTACAGACCCTCCGCGGCCCCTTTGCTGGGGAGCCTGAGGCCAAGAGAGCCGAGTTAGACTCATCTGCACAGCTGGAGGTATGTAAACGTTGGTGAAGGTGGGTCTGTGTTTGTCATGTGTTTTATGCGTCTGTATGTTTTTTAAACTAGAAGCTTTTTTTTGTTGGAGGTTGAACCCACATCACCCCCGATTAAATCCCAAGTGGTTAAACAAGTCCTGAGTCCTACTGAAGTATAATTTCAGATCACGTGTTGGAACAGGCACGTAAATTATGTTGCATTATCTCAAGAGCTGAAAAATGGAAATGAGACGCAGTTAGTGAAGTGCTGGTCCCCCACGTGCCTCCAGAAAAGCTTCAGGTCTCCTTGGTGTTGATTCTCCAAGTGTTGTGAACTCTCCTGGAGGGATGAACACCATTCTTCCAAAAGATATTCTCCTCATTTGGTGTTTTGATGATGATGATGGTGGTGGAGAGCGCTGTCTAACGACAACAACTTTGGGTTGATTTGTAGTGACCCCTCACTCTAAGGGGACAAGTGGACCCATACCATGCCAGATAAATGCCCCCTTCCACAGCATAACAGAGCCACCTGACCCCCCCAATGTAGGGGGCAAAGACTCAGGTTTTCCCTTAAATTTGTGGCCGGTCTGTATGTCCTTGTTAAGACCAAATTTTTGCATTAATTTAGAATACAGACATCTGTTAGAGAGAGAAATCATTCAGGTGTTAATTGCATGGATGTTGTATTTATGAATCGCAGCACAGCACGTCACTGACTGTGAAGGTCACAGCATATGATTCACATTTTTAAGTTGCTGTCAAAATACAAATAGTAATAGTCAGCGAGGTTGGAGGAAGAGCTGTATTTCCAAGCTCCAACATGTTTGTTCCATTCACATTCAATAACTGATTTGTTAAATGTATTCAGATATTACTTCCTTTGCTTGCCTGTTTTCCTCAATATGCAGAGGCATGTAATCTTACAGTTTTTTAGCCCAGTCTGAATACTTTGAACTGACGCGCATACAGACGTCACAGACTTATCAGCCCACCTTGACATTTCCACCAGAAAATAATTCATCACTGTGTGCTGTTTCATTTCCATGCAGAGAGATTTCTGTACAGCTACATTCGCCAAATCATAAAATCCTTGAATCTAAACAACATAACTGTCTAAGCTGAAAATTAAGTAAAACATCACACTCATTAATACGCTGATGGAAGTGGATAAATGAGCAGAAACAATTTGTTATTACACTTGAAAAATGATGCGTGCCACAGCAAATTATCAAAGCCCACACCGGCAAGAACTATCCTCCCCAAGGTCAGTGACTATTTCTGTTTTTGCTAGTTTTTTCTTTTTCAGCCTCTTATTCTGTTGAATACTTAGGTCATAGTGGAGCTTCAGTAAATAGAAAATCACATTTACTCCAGCCAACTCTGTCCCAAAGCATCCTCAATCTTTACATCTAAATAGGATTTTCACACGTTGAAATCAGATGGCATCCTGCGTCTCCCATTCTGTGATGATTCATTATTGATCATGTGCGAAGGAAGTCACAGGTACGTACAGTTGATATAATCTGCCGTATCGATCGCGTGTGGCTGTATTGACGGCAGTTTTCAGTTTATGCAACCGTGCAATAATAGATTAAGCTGAGGGAGTATCTTCGCGTACATCTGTCGTATGTGAGCATTGGGAAACGCGTTGCGCATTTAAAGGTCCCGTATGTACAGCTGAATCTGTGAATCTTAACTCGGCAGCAGGCTCAGCTCCGACTGCTCTAATCAGTCATTTCTTAAAAAAAAAAAAAAAGAGGTGGGATTTGTATGCCGAATGACTGGTGATGTACACTTTTAATCAAACACTGACAGACAGTCTTTCTCAGGATGTAAGAAGCATTTTTTGATATC
Organism: Scortum barcoo; assembly: GCA_023238725.1. Classification (NCBI taxonomy): domain Eukaryota; kingdom Metazoa; phylum Chordata; class Actinopteri; order Centrarchiformes; family Terapontidae; genus Scortum; species Scortum barcoo. The sequence goes on from CM041545.1 coordinate 20,577,414, forward strand.
ACTGTTTTTGCTATGCAGGGTTTTTTTTATGATTTTATTCCTCAAAAAATGGGTTTGTTCATTGTGTGTTCATAACGCCTTCATATTGTATGGTGTCAGTTACTGCATTTTTCTGTCCAACACACCTGTGAACTTAGTCAGGCTAAGTAAACATTTCATAAGACAGAAGGGGAAGACATTTTTTATTCTCATGGGGTTTTAAGTGATTAAACTAGTTCCCACTGAAAGATGTATTTTATATTAGTATTTCAGTATATTTTAGTAAATTGGTTCAGTAATTATCCATTCCAGTAATTAACAAGAAAATGCCATGAAATAATCGTACCACACAGTTATGAAATCAGCACATGCTCAGTACACTTGTGTGTTGTTTTGTGCATTTATTGAGATCCATGACATTATTGGAAAGACATCTGAAGATGTAGAATAGCTGCAAAATCACTTGCAAATTTGTAGTATCACTACAGAAGAGTAAGAGGTGGAATAATTAACAAGTGTGGCTCCTACTAAAGAAAGATAGCAATTCATTAATAGAAAACTACCTTTTTCTGAGCCACCAACGTCCCCGCTCTCTGTTTTGATGACCCAAAGATAATGCAGGATCACTCTTTTTAAAATTTTCCTTTTAAGTTTCGGTTTCAGTGCCGCAATAACGCAAATTTTAAAAGCCATTTGTCTTTCGACATAGACACAAAAGACAACAAGAACACTTTATAGTGTAAATAAGGCTTGTTGGTGGTCATTTGATGTGTAGATTGCCTGTCCATTTGATGGATGTTGCATGTCAGCTCCTCATGTGAACCCAACTGATGCGTGGTGAACTGGCCTGGTGCCTGCCAAACCAGGTGGCAGTGGGCAGGCTGCTGTCACCATTGTGCCAGCTCCGTCGCTTTTCTCCAGATGTTCTGCGACTTCTGCAGTGGCCATCGGAGCAAACAAACCCTCAAGGAACCTCCAACTTCCAGGTCAATGGCCTCTAATGAATTAATGGATGTCGTAGTGAGATATATGGTCAGTAAGAGATTTTTGAACTTGGGTTGGTTGGGCTCAGTCCACAAAGTTCTGTATGTAAAAATTATTTCAGCATAATCAACATTTGTCCAAAAACACTCGACTGTCCACTGTTTTTTTTTTTTTTTTTTTAAAAAAAAAAATGGATGGATCATGGAAATGAACAGTGAGATGGACAGTGACATTAAAGGATATAAGCAATCACTTTGAGCAGTGTTGTTGTAACGGCTGAAAATTGTGCCATCTGTCGCCTTATAAAATCAGAATCAAATTTATCGCTGTCGGGATGCTTTTCTCTGTGGCAGTTCAAAACGAAGAGATGACACCAAGTTGTATTCAAGACTCTTTACGTATTCACGAGCTCGGGTCTTCCATAGCATGCAGTATGGCATAAGACAAAGAAGTATGTGTGTACAATGTCTGGCACCCATATAAGTATATCCACGAGTCCATGATGTACCTAGGAGACGGTCGAAGAGAAAAACATGCTAACAATCGCCAAGAACATACAAGGAGTTTGTCTTGATATGCTGGTGCAAAAATATATGAACATAGTAAATGGAAAAGTGTAAATTAAATATAAATTGGACAACATGTGACTTTTGGTATCAGAAATGTGGAGTTAGAGGTTTACAAGTTGCATTTTAAAATTGAAGACTTGTAAAACTGCATCAGGTTGAGATATGAGGAGCTCAAAGGGAAAAAGTCAGGTGATTGTGTTTTTTTTTTTTTTTTAAGGAAGGTAATGAGCTTTCTGCTATCAGAGGGCACAAGGGGGAACAGGATCAATGCTGTAGTCAGATAAATAGGACCGTGCAAGCCCGTGTAATGGTTTGTTCATTAGAGGAAGAACTTTGAAGAACGAGTGTTACCTGAATTTTGAGCGAGTGAAGGGAGATCAGATTTAAGGTGATTATAACTTGTGGTTGTGGCGAATATTCTGGCGTCAGCGTTTTCTGAGTTTGCGCTGTATTTTTTCTGGAAGACTTGGAAGCGGTACAGTATGTTGGGGACAGATGTGAACGCTGATGCCGTGTCTTTGTCTGGTTGGCTGACTTGGATGTGTTGATGTAAGCGCTCTGTGTTTCCCACAGTGCTCAGCCTGTTGTTGATGCGACAGCACTGAAGTAGCAGGAGTAAGCTGTCACGAGTAAACACAACCCGCTGAATAGGCTTTACACACTTGGCCTCTTTGCTTTTTGTAAGAGACTGTTTTAGTGATGGGATTCTGTAACTTTGCTGTTTCTCGGTACGTTTTGGCTCATCGTAATATGGCGAAGGTGGTACTGTTAACTCCCTGCTGGGTTTCCCACAAATCAACAGTGTGTCAGTTTGGCATTCTTACAGGGGAATATTACTGATTTTACACATTAAAGTCTGTTTACAGGTGTTGGGGATTACAACTGCATATTTAGAGAAAAAAACTTATAAAAACATATAAATCCTTTTGTGGCTCCAGAGGGAGCTGAACAAAATCTGGTAAATCGTGCTGTCACTTGACTCAGCCCTAGTTGGGGCTGAAAACTACAAGTTTGAAAATGGGAAAAAAATAAATAAATAAAGCTTAGCAGACCTCATGTGGCACACTCCTCATCTCTGCTTGAGATTAGTAGCTCAAGCGTCATTATCGGCATAACATACTAAGATCTCTGAACAAACTGACGGCATTTGAGTTGCATTGTGGGTGATGAAGATGGCAGGTTTTGACAAGGAAGAAAAATACATCCCTATTTCTCCTGCATTGATTTGATTTTCTTTGTCCATCCAGAGTACAGTACTAAACGTATGGAGCACTTGTGGAGTTGTCAGTCAGACCCATTGATTGAGATGGATGATGTGTCTTCACTTCCTCCCATCGTACAAAAGACTTTGCCCAGTAGTAATCGAGGAAGAAAGTGACTCAATCATTAATCAGTTATTAGAGACTGTTAGCTAATGATCACCTGTTAAACTTAAAGTTAAATTTCCTGGACGTTCGAAATCTACATTCAGTTTGTTTAAAGATGTCTACAGGTGCCTCTGCGACTACTGAATTGCTACCAGTGCTATTTAACACCAAACTTGTCAGAAAAATTAACACTTGGAGAAACATCAGCGTGATAAGAATGACCTAAAATGACAGAAATCATCTTTGGGAACTTAGATTTTTTTTTTGTTTGTCCCGTCTGCTAAAGTGGAAAGGGCAAGACTCATGACCTGTACTGCAACCAGCCACCAGGGGGCGATCCAGATGTTTTGGCTTCACTTTTAGTGAGGTGCCATTTCTCCATCTTTATATACACTTAGTTAACTTTAATGTAAATGTGTCTTACAGGCTCCTTTACCACAGTTACATAACAAGCAATGAATTTTAAAGCAATAATACAATAGAGTAAAATTGTTCTCAGTTATCTCACAGGCTGCCATCAGTGATCAATTTCAAAACTTATTTTGCCGTTGAAGCCTTAATTAATGAGCATTGTGAGCATGAGGGAGGCTCGCCCACCTCTCACAGTGAATCTCCTCATACATTTTCTCATCAGTTCCCTTATTAATTAGATGGAGACTTCTGCTACATAGTCCATTTTAAAACGTACAAGCACAGAATAACAAAATTTAATTTACGACTTTTGATTATATGCCGTATATAAACAGAAAATATAGAAGGAGTGTTGGTCTGATTATTATTTAGTCTGTATGAGCTGTTTTTGTTTGTTGGAGTAATCCGACATGAGAAGCGTCTCCTTAACAATGTAAAATCGTCCCATTTGCAGCGTTTCATAGTTAAACTGAGTTTATCTTCTTTGAGCATGGGAGATAATTAAGTGATGCATTTAATTCTGTGGTTTTAGTCAAGCCTAAATAAATGCGCTTAATCTCTCTGTGTGCATTACATTTCCTCGTGTAGTTTTTATCTTAATATGGAGGTAATTCAATTCAGAGAGATACAGAAATGTTACGAAAACTAACCTAGCGAGATTGTTGACCTGACTTTTAAGACTCCTCTATTTCCTCAGTTTTCCATCATTTCTCCTCTCCTCTTCTTCTTCAGGACTCTAACTTTTTATTGTTACTCCTCTCGCCGGCCAAACTTCGGTATCTCGCTAGCACAGGTGTGAGAGGGCAGACGTTTCCTCGGCCTGGTGTCGGGATAAGCTCTCCCACGTGTCAGTCCGAATGTTAAAGCAAACATCGCTCCCTAACATTTCATTATCTCTGTCTTAGCTCAGACACCAGATAGCGTGCAAACAGAGGGGTGTAATAAATATTCCTCCTCTGTTCTTCCCCATCTGCTTTTGATACTTATTGATTGTCTTCTGTCAGAAGCACTTTTCTCTTTTTTATTTTTTTCCGTCCTGCCTTTGCTTCTTTGCCTCATTTGCCTCCCGCTTTCATCTTCTTTCGTCATGATCCTCTCCCTCTCCATTTCTTTGCGTCCCTCCCGCTCTGTCGTTTTACGCTCCACCCATTTCTTTGAACATTTTAGCAGATGGGGGGTGGATAGAAGCGGTGTGATTGAATTGAAGTGATTGAAGTCACGGCGCACATTCATTTCCCTTTTTGCCACTCATGTTCATTACTTATCATCACTCGGGCAGTCGTATCATTCTTGTTAGCATATAAAATATGCCATTTGATGTCTTTCTTTGTCCCAAAGACCTTAAAGTACCATGAATGCGTACATATTTAACATGGGTCAGCCCGGGAGCAATCAAAGACCTGACCCCGTGAGATAAAAATCTGACCCTGGGAAGATTTATCGTCACGTTTAATCCACTGATGGACTGGAGCCGTCTCTTTCAGTGTGAAAGCAGCTCCAGGCCAATTTAATATGAAGAGACAGACCCACATTGGAGTAATTAGAGGGACTTTGCAGCTGACAGTTGTAACTCAGTGTGTACCCAGAGGGCTGCACTGCCTTGTGTAACCTACATCATTTAATCAGCTGAGTAAGGATTTTCTTTTTTTCTCTTGTTTTTTTAGTCAGTCAGCCAGTCATGACCCCATGCTCCTTTTAGTGCACATATCATTATTTATAGTACCTAAATCTCCTGATGTTGTAGCTACATCCACACTACTCTACACTGAGAAGAAATCATGCACATATAATTATTTTTCATATTTTATCCCAGTGAATGTTTTTATCAAGGTATGTCAGTTTGCTTGTAGACTCATTGCACTCATATCGAGCACACTGATTATTTCTAAAACCATCCGAGGCATATTATTCTGTAACGCTGACAAGAACGGACACGTGGCTGTTGCATAAATAAATCTCTCATCTGCATACGCAGCCAGCGTTGTGCCTCACCGGCATTTCTGTAAGTGAACAGGCCCGCTGTATTGATTGTCCGCAGATGTTCAGAGATATCAAGCGTTCGGGAATTCATTCAGTGTGCCTAACATCGAAGAGGGAAAATAACTATTAACATAATCAGTACATTGGTTGTTTTGTTTTTACCTTCAAACCGATTCAAATGAGAAGGTCCAGCATCTGAATGTGTCTGTTTAAGAAGCTGTCTTCACTGATATTTTTGCCCTCTGTCCTCTCCTGCGTTTTTGTCTCTAGATGCAAGAGGCCCTCTCTATTCTGTCTGAAACGGTGCCTCCCCAAGCGTCCTCTGCGGCGCCTGTATATCCTCAGGATCAAAGACCCGTCACGGAGACCCAAGGAGCCCATCGCAGCAGGGAGGCCCCGTCCTCCTCGTCCTCCTACACTACCTCCAGGGGATCAGCCAGAGACAGAGAGACAGAGACAGAGAGAGGGATAGAGATAGAGATAGAGACAGAGACAGAGATAGAGACAGAGACAGAGATAGAGACAGAGACAGAGATAGAAACAGGGACAGAGACAGAGACAGGAACAAAGGAAGGGACAAAGACAAGAAGAAGAAAAAACACAAGAGGAGGTCAAGATCGAGGTCTAAGTCCAAAACCAGACACTCCCTTCCCAGTGCCTACAGGAGATCCCGCAGGTCCCGGTAAGACACCTGAAGACATTCAAAACATCAGGGGGATCTCTGAGTGTAAAGCTTGATTAAAGGCGCTGTGATTTCATTATATAATGATTTGAAATGCAGCTCAAGTTTTGATTTACATATTTTTTTCTCACTGTGTTATTGTGGAGGAAGAATATCTTTGCTGGTGGTTGCTATAGACACGACACCTTTTAAGGAACACTTTAAATGTTTTTTATTGTTTTGTTGTGTTTTTATTGTTTTTACGCTGCCTCGCTGCAGAACAGTAAAGATCTGAGCTGAACTGAACTGAGTTTATGCAGCGCAAACGTTCAAGAGATTTGGTAAAATCTTTACAGGTTTTTGTTTTTATTGTGGATTATAAGATTGTCACTTCATATTACCCTTTTAAAAAAGGTTAACAATAGTTATTATATATATTATAATAACTATTATAGTTATTATTGCATTTTTAATCTATCATGACCCGACTTATAACGACTTATCTTAAAAGAGGAATAAAAAAAAAAGTGGAATGCATTAATGAAATGGTAAAAGAGAGAGAGTAAAGATAGTAAAATAATGTGTGTGTGAGAATGGACAAAGGATTGAGAGGAAGTGATCAAAGGTAGGAGGCTGAGCTGCAGAGTTTGTGTCGTTTATCTGTCAGGCTAAAGAGACAAACGCTGAGCAGACGGCAGGCTGACATCAGCAGCTGTCCTTTCCTCTCTGGCTTTGCTTTTAGAAAAGGGATGTAACTTCCATGTCCAACACCGGCTGTGTAAATAATGTTCATGCTCTGCATACCAGCCAGTGGGAGACAATGAAACCTTTATGGAAAGAAATCCAAGAAATCTCTTATATTATTCATAAATATTTAATACTGTTTTCTTTTTCAGGCTAGTTTAGAAAAACTATGAAATATTGAGAGTCCATGTGATATCATGTTTATGAAAGTATGTGTTTTTATCCTGTGGCCCAGTTGTACAGTATTTAATCTTTAACAGCCTTAATGTAAACTGTGCCACATTCAGGTCTTCAAATAATCTAAAGGAATAACTGGAAACCTTGTTCAAACCCTCATTGGGTATTCTTGCTTTTAAGTTCCTTGAAAAACAACCCCGATTGCTTGCTTGATTTCCTTCCCTTGCCTCTTACCGCCGTCATTGTCTTAGCGCACTCGTTTCACCCTCTTCTATTCGTGGTCTTCATTTCAAATTCATCAGCTCATCTGCCAAGCTCCGTCCTCTGTAATTGAATGGCTTCCTCCCCCTCACCACCACCAGCCCCTTCGTCTTACACTTTCTTTGTTCTCCTGTCTGGCCAGATCCCGCTCACACTCTCCGGGGAGAAGGGACAAGAGGGGCCCCTCGACGGAGAGGAGACGTGACGACAGGGAGCGGGAGCGCCATCATCCCAGCAGCAGCTCCGGTCTGCCCAGGAGGCATTCGAGATCCAGGTAAAGAAACAGCAGGTGTCATCAGTCTGCGGTGAGAGGAAGAGTCACAGGTCTCCTCACGCAGCTGTGTCGTGTGTGTTTGTGGATTTTTACACTGAAAACAATGATTATGACACCTGCCGAGGCAGAGAAGAGCACAAAATACTACAATAAGTAAGCCTTAAATGTTTGTGTGTTTATTTAGTTTTCACTAAAACAATGAGAAACCTTGATTTGCTTAACTTGTACGTGTTTGTATGTCTGCTACACATCAAAACAGTGTTTTAGATTGTGACTTAGATGTAAGAAAGACTTTTATCCCCAAATAATAATTGATCGAAACTGCAAAGGACAGTTTCCGCTTTGATGAAAATAAAGTGGTGCTTTTTTAAAATACACATGATGCAAAGTTTTCCACGCCCTTGATATATCGTGCTTTCTGCTGTGTTACTGCCTGAATCTGAAATGTTTTAGTTCCTTCAGTTTCCTTCTCTTTTTTCCACCTCCCAGGTCCCCTCCTGACAAAAGGAGGAGCTCTTTGTCAGCCTCAGGACAGACACAGCCTGCGGGTTCGTCCCTGTCCCCGTATTCTTCGCCCGGCAGAGTTTTGTCCCCGTCAGCGAGCCCCGCCTCCAGCCTGACCCACTCCAGGTGACCCCTCCACACGCCTGTCTGTCAACCAGCTGAGCGTTAAGATTACTTTTCCCCGGGGTGTAACTGAAAGTGTCCTCAGTAAAGAAACCAAGTTTGTGGGAGGACAACTGAGAAGATTTATTTGATTTACAATCATTTCCTCCAGGCCTGTGAAGTTTCTTCCTCTCAAAATGAATCGTATTGTTTAGTACTTTAGCAGCCAGACATTATAGCAACCAAATCATGGAGGTAACATTAGCTTAATTGGCTTGGTAGCTAAGACTAAAAAAAAAACAAAAAAAATCCACCTGTGACATCGGGGGCTGGCAAAATCGAAAGTCATGGTTAAAAATGAGAAGCCTAGATTTCTTAAGGCACTGCTTTCCCATCCAGAATTCAATTCAGTGAGTCCGAGCATCAATTTATGTTGCCTTGTCATTTTTATCCGTATGTAGTGTGCTGTCATTATAAGCGGCGATATAATCCAAAAGATGTGTCCAAAACAACTTTAATACCAGCTTTATGAATATGAATCTCTCGTGGGTTGCGCAAAGCTTGAGCCTTGTCGGAGGAACTGTAAATCCAGTACGGACAGAAGAGACTTGAGGCATTATATCTAAAGAGCCAATGATATGATGGTTTGGAGCCGATATCTTTCAGCCTCGACATCTCATGGCACAAAGCCATCCACTGCAGGGGACACAATCTCCTCTGATGTCTTCTCGTTGGTGGTTTGCCGTTTTTAAAATGTTTCCAACGAAGAAACTATTAAAACTGCATGCATTAACTTTTATATAAATGCTGGAGGGCAAAATGTCGGGCTTCGTGGTCTCACAGCTGAATCACCTCCCAGTCTGTCCTCAAACAAGAAGTACGCCCACTGTGTGACGGGAGCTAAAGTAGGGTAAGCCATTTACAGCACCACACCACAAAAAACACTCTTTTGTGATGCTGTCCAAACATGAGTTTAGTTTACTGAGGTAGATTTGATGTTATTTTTTGAGACACATTTTCAAGAAAGGAGCTGAGTGTAGAGAGTTTTTGTAGAGTGTGGTCAGGGAACAGAGGAGGTAACGAGTAGCTCGTCATCAGTGCAGCAGAGAACGGTTAACTCTCTCGCAGGTGGGTGATGGAAAGGAGTGCCGAAATGTTTCAAATCTGCACACATGTTGACGCAATTAGCTTCTCAATAGTAAAATCAATATGTAGATGCCTGAATATCGCTGATGTGTCATGCATTAGCTCAGATCTGCAAAGATGAGGAGCACACGGTTATAGTCTGAGCTTTTTTTTTTTTTTTTTTTTTTTTTTTTTTTTGATATAACAATACAACATTTGGACACAAAGCACATCAGAGTGAAGAGGAGGCAGTGGAGGTGTTGATGTTAAAATGCTCACAGCTGTCTGTTATAAGGTGGACATGATGTGGACGTGACTTATGTTTAGGCAATGTCATTTTCACAGCATGTATAAAAATATTAATATGTTATAAGAATATCATAGAAACTATCAAAGTTTTAAAGAAACATCATAAAACCAACACTGATCCATTTGTCAGAACATTCATTGAAAACAAGATAAGCTAGTTCACTCATTTAATCCACATCGTTTCAGTATTCCAGCTTTGTTCATTCACGTAATGATGTGCCATTTTTTACCTTATTTAGTTTGGCCAACATATTCCAGACTGCATGATATTTCACTATATAGAAAAAGGGAGTGCTGCAGCAGTTTATGAACAACTGGACTCTGAGTTTCCTGTGTGTGGGCGCACAAACTCCTTTGCTTCAGCGGAGTCAGAGCAGTGAGCACAGTGATGAATGCCTGCAGGCGACAGAGAGCGTAACCACGTGGACAGCGGAGGTTTGGAAAGAATGTGATATGAATCTTTTTAAATTACATTCACAAGTAAATGAAGTTAGTAGGGCGGCGGGAGGTTGGAAAAGATCCCTCAAAAAGTATGTAAAAGTCAGTAAATAAAACGTCAGTCGCTGCCTCTTATTAAAAGCTCTATCTATAACTGTGAGCTTCAACCTCATCTTTCCACATCATGTCATGCGTTAGCTTTTGTGATTCACTTACATATACCACAGAAACAGAAACACCTCCAGGTCAAACCAGGAATTTTCTATCTTTCAGCCATTATTCCCACCACCCAATGCTCACTAATCGCCATGTGTACGAGCCCTCACACTCTAAGAGGGAAATAACTCTGAACACAAGCACATGATGTGAAAGAGGCTGGATTGGCATTTTTACATGTTAAGAAATAATATAATGGTATAGAAAATAACATATGTTGCAGATAAATGATATACTGAATCCTACCTCTGTTTACCCACTACTCTCAATCAATACTGTGATATGCATTTACTGATCAGTGGTTCAAGGAAATGTTAAGCTAACAAAAGCTGCAAGTCTTGTAGTGAATCTGTGGTTCAGTGTAACTTGAATAACTGACGTTTCCCCCGAAACATTTTTAAATGATGACATGTTGTGTGCTGTGTTTTTTCTTAAGCCTGTGATTTTCACAAACCACCATTTCATGCTTTTTAAAAGCGTTGCTTTAGTCAAAAAAACCTCCAACCTCACTGGTGTGTCAGCAAGGTGATGCCCTTTAAGGTATTTCTTTTATTCTTTTGCTGTTGGTTGGTGGTGTGGAGTAAATGGTGTGTTTTTTTTTTTGTTTGTTTTTTTTTTTGTTTTTCTCTGAGCATAGTTATTAGAGAAACCACAAAAACCGAACCAAAACCAAGAGTTTGACTTATTCTTTTTCAAGATTTTAGTCATCAGAAATCCCGAAGGCTGCACAGGTGGATCACCAATAAACTGTGTGTATGAAAGGAGCTGGTTTCTGTCAGTTTGGGTTTTGCAGTTTATTTTCTACGAGGGACAGAACTAGAGCAGTGCACCGTAATAATCCCAAGTTATGTCCGTAAAGATGTGTAACACCGAGGACTCAAACAGAATTGTGCTATTGTCCCAAATTGTCCCAGTTTTTCTGCGAACTGAAGCCTTAAAACTCCACAACATCAGCAGCAGTCTGTTCTGCAGTTTCTTGTCACCTGTTGTGTTCAATCAACTTGACGTGCATGACTTTTTTTCTATTTTAAAAATCCCTTGATAAATTATGAAGTCGAGACAGTGGGGAGATTAAAAGCTTTGGACAGAGCCGTGAAGTTGAATCCGAGGCCTCCGATTTTGGCACTTTCGCTGTTTGTCTGCGTGATTATTTACTCGGCTGCGTTTGACGTTGCTGATGTGATGTTTTTGGCTCAGGGTGGGTATGTGTGTGTGTTTTTTTACGGTTCCTCTTCTACCTCTCTGTCTTTCTTCTCTTCCCTTCTATGGCCCGCGATGCTCGTCCAACTTTAAACATTTCAGAAGATATGAATATTGTATAGCCCTCCTGTTAACATGATTGGTTTTCTCCTCTCTCTCTTCCCTTTGTCTCTCTCTCTCTCCATCTCTTCTCTCTACAGGAGTGGTTCTCTGGAGAAAGACAAGGCAGTGTCCTCATCCATAGTATCCTCCGTTCAGTCCAAAATAACTCAGGTATTGTTCTTTTGCTTTTATCCCAAATATGTCCTCCACTGAACTTTGCAGCAGCCTCCCAAATACAAGTACAGAGTGTTGTTCTGTGTTTCCATCATCCAGACAGGAAGGACTGAGAGGGCTGTTGGTTTTCTAAAATAAAAATATAACCTAGTTTTTTACTAGGACCTTATTGGGAAACATTACTTGAATTAATGCTTTATTTTATCTACTGTATGTTTGTACAACACTTAGTTTAGATTGAGTTCGATCAGCTGATGTTTTTGTTTTTGGTATTTTCTGACGTCAGCGCCCTCATAAACCGCTGTTATTTTAACACGCTAACAAAAAGTTTGCGTGCTACAGCTGTGGCTCACCCTGGCTGAAATTGCACCCCCATCGGCTGCACTCCTTCTGGGAGCGTAGCCAAAAATCTGGTAAGAGGAGAGGCTAAATATCGGGTGATGCCAGCTGAGCGGCAGGCGATCGTGGAGGCCTTGGCGAGCAAAACATAAAAAAAATATGTGAGTGAATATTGGACTAACATTCAAACGAACAATAATGTTACTTTCCTACTGTTGGATGTGGAAATCTGGAGTTTGCTACGAAGTTCACCAACTTAAAAATGATCATGGGTCAAAGTTGTGTTCAGGAATCAGTTATTGCACTTTTAACAAAATCATCATTAATCAAAGCTTTTGACTGGATGACTATTATTAAAGGCTCACAGAAACCAAGGTCTCCTGTTGAGTGTTAAAGACGGCTAAGACATGTCCATCGATTAAAATTACAGCAATCACACACTATGGGCTCTACATGCAGCCTTTTTCTCAGAAATTTCTAAGGTAGACTTTAAATGTAACGCTTACTTGCTTACTTGCTTTTTTTTCTGACGCAGTTGGACGTTTTGTCGAGGAGGCACAGAAGTGAAACACCGCAGCCATCCTGTAATTTTCGACGTTTCATTTTGTGAACATTGCACTCATGCTCGGTTGTTTAACACGCCATTCAAAAGCGAGGGCCATTAATATGCCGCAATAACCGCCTTCCACTCCTCCGGGAAGGCTGTCCTCCAGATTTTTACTTTAACTATGGAACATCATGTTCCTCATTTGGGTGTGAGAGCTCACGATAAAACAGGAATAAGGTGTCTGAATAAGTGGCACACAGGCATTAGTGGCAGTATAACCTCACACACACACCTCACAGATGATTTCTGACCTCAGTACACACTCTCCCCACTCCATCCTGTTTAAAATTGTAATGTCCAATTTGCAGCTGCTGTCATGCTGCTTTCAGAAATGCACCTTAATCAGATGCATGCACACGCACCAGTCCTGGGAAAAAAAGTCGTATGATTCATGAAAAGCTACAAACTGGTTGAACGATTGGAGGTGAAGATGTACTAGATCATTTAAAATCAGTCTGTTGTAAAATGAGCAAATAGGCTGCAAAGACATCAGTTCTTCTGTTAGCCGCGAGCTGATCTTCCCACCATTTAGACAAAACGTCACACGCTGCTCTCTCCTCCAGCAACGAAGAGCAACATTGCGATGTGCTCTTCATTTACTTTAATTTCAACTGCTGTGGAAACTTCCCTTGAGACAAATCTCAATATCATTCACCCGATAATTTCGAGACATTTCCGGAACTATCTTGAGAAATATATATCATGTGCTTCCCTGCATTTTCAGCCCAGATTGCCATCTTTGATTAATAATCCTGAAACATCAGTCATTTCACATTGACCTGTCACTGCATTGCATGAAGTGATGCAATATTTTGATGTATTGATTCTCACGCAATCAGTGTGTAACTAAGTGTGTCAAACACGGAGAGAAGTGTGTATGTGGAGACAGTAAATGTGGACTGTAAATGTGGACTGTAGCTTCTCGGGAGTAAATAATTCAGCAGCTAAAGTATAAAACATACGGCGCAGGGACAGTTATGTTGGCTGCACTGAATGTAGAGAGGCTGCAGTGTAGTCCAGAACAGGAGAAGCGCCGGGACTCAAGCTAATGGAGGTCAATAGAGTGTGAATGGAGAGGCAACACAAGCTATTCTGTGAACACGCCAGTACATCAACACAGGACTTGGAAGCAACAATGAGAGATTGCCTCAGAACAAGCGGCCGGATTCGCCAAAGACGCAAAAAAACCCCACTTCTCACGTCGCTGCTTCTCCCTCGTCAACAACAACAACGACAACAACATCTTATTTTATTCTCGGCGTGTCAGACAAACAAACACTATTTCTTCTTCTTGCCGTCATCTCAACTTGTGAAAAAACACGCCGTTCGCCGCTGTTGCAACATGCACACATTCGCAACCACTAACTACTTATACCCCATCTGTGATGTTTTACAAACACTTGCTGAATAATTCAGCGCATCCTCATCTGGCTAATGGTCTCTTCTTCCCTGAGGGTGCCTGGTTGCTATTCGCCTCATCCCGTCTCTCATTTTGCTCCTGTTTGTCTTTTGTTTCGTCGTTCGTCTTTCCCCTGTCCTGTACATTTGCCGTGCTGGACGCACTGTGCACTCTCAGAGTAGCTTTTAGACCAGCGTTGGGTCTTTTTTTAACACCATTTTTGTGAATTTATTTTAGATCTGTAGCGTTGTATGCGCTCTTTTCTTTCCTCTTTGAAAGTTCAGACTAATCTTACTTGTTTTTGACAGATAAAGGGGAAAAGTTGAGGAGAACTTATTCCAGGCGAGTGTGTCTGAGATGGAGAGGAAAGATGTTGCATTGCTCCCTCAAGATGCTCCCAACAGTGTATTGTAGTTTTATTATTTAGCAGCAGTGTGAGTATGTTTTGAAATTTGTGATCTTTCATCGATTTTGTCAATGTCTTTCAAGGATGTGTGTTTAGTATTTTGAAAGTCTTGTAATCTGAGGCTGCTTACTTTACAAACCCCCCAAATTCAAAGTGTGTTTCAGTCGAACTTCTGAAGTGTATGTTTGGGAGTCAGAACAAACGATTTATAAGAAAAGCGAAGCAATAAGTAAAGCCAATAAAGACGAAGGCAGACACAGCAGAGGAGTAACTGCTGCGTCTGCTCACAGCGCTGCCAAATAAACTCTCATTGGTTTAATAAATAAGTCTGTCAATAAGTCAATCATAATCTGAGCGACTGATCTGATCTCATGCTATGCACATGCAGGAACGGCAGCCTCTAACACTAATAATGAAAACTCCCCAACAGAGAGGAAATTACAGAATAAAAATCTGAAAAAATACCAACCATAAATAGTATCTAGAAAATTATTTTACCCAATTTAATTGCAGCATCACTTTTAAAATTTCATGATTATAATAAAATGCCATATCCTCTTTAAGTAACCACACTGCAGATTTAAAGAGAAAATGGTTGTAAAGTACTCAAATCTGCAGAGGAGGATCAGGTGGACGTCCTGTTGCACTCAGTAAGACATTCCCCTTGAATTAATGACTTAATATGAAAATACTTCAATTACAGGACCTCGGCGGGTAAAACTCACTTCATCAGATTAAATCTGCCACCGCTGGCTTGCGTGTGGAGTTTCGATGTTTCTCACTCAGTTTGGATTATTAAACTGTTTTCAAACCTAA
The DNA here is from genome assembly GCA_023238725.1 of Scortum barcoo. NCBI lineage: Eukaryota > Metazoa > Chordata > Actinopteri > Centrarchiformes > Terapontidae > Scortum > Scortum barcoo. The sequence continues at coordinate 20,592,558 of CM041545.1, forward strand.
TACTGTATTTATGTTTTATATGTCAGGCGATATGATGAATATTTAGGTTAACGTGTGTATTCTCTGCTGAAAAGAAAGTTTTTGTAAGTGGGCTTCATCCTCTTTCAGTGTTACGTAACCACTGTGTGTGTGTGTGTGATGATCTATTAATGTTGTTCAGCTTCTCCAAGAAACTTACTACAATTGTCGTGCAAGCAACTTTCCACTCAGTTGATAAGTCGGAGCGTTGTTTGTTTGTTGTGTGTGTTTTATGTGTGTGTGTGTGTGTGTATTTAGATACACCAGGGTTTTGAGAGAAACAGCCTTATGAGTGATTTGATATGACAGCTCCTTCCCTCTGTGATTACAGCTGTTAATTTGTCTCATCTGTCAGGAGAGCTCAGGGGTGGATATTTGTCCATGCGTGGAAAAATCACTCTTGAGATGCAAATTAACACTTCCTGTTTGGCATTGCAAAAACGTTGCCCCAAAGTTATACCTGAACTAAAAAAAGAATTAAGCTCACAACTTCCTAGAATATACTTTTTATTTATTTTTTTCTTCTTTTTGCATCTGCAACTTCCTGCAAATTTTATTTATTTTTCCTATCATTGAGCTAATACATTCACTGTTGGCTGACTGAGCCGGTCAACTGCTAAATTTGAAGATTAGGTGTCTGTTAGGAGTGTAATTGTTCGCCTGTTCAACTGGAACTGTTTGGTACAGGATGTTCGGTTCGGTGTGCGACTTCCTCTGTTCAGAGACCCAAACATTTACTTTTTTAAAAACAGTCTGTGTCACGACTCGCACATTTGGAAGAGAGATTTGAGTTTTACCTGGAAAGTTTTGGCAGTGCATTGCTCCAAAGTGTGTTTTTCAGAAAGATATGCGTCAATGCTGGATTTAATCATGTGGTTAAGCGCCTTCATGTGTGTGCATGTCGATCAGTGTGTTGTGCTGCCCTGTAAAAGCCAACACAACCTGCAGCTGTTCATGAAATAAGGTCAGAGTCTGTCGAAAGAGCATTATTGGCATTTGTGTTATTTATTATTTCTTACTGGCAGCACGCCTGTATTTGAGTTATTCACCTGTCACAGTAAAATTATGGACAGTGAGTGACTGTCAGGTGCTTCTCAGTTGTCAGTTTTTCAAAAAATTAATGACAAAAATGGTGTTTTCTACTTTTTCTCTCCTGTTCCGACGATGTACTGAATTGTGACCCCAAAAATGACGCAAATACCGAACCATGATTTCTGTGTATCATCACATCTCTTGTGACTGAAGACTAAAGGAGTTTTGCAGGCGAGGTAATGCGTCGAAGGATATTATTCTCTATTTAAATGCGTTATAGGTTTAAATATTCATCAAGGAATTCCTGACGGCTCGAGAGCAGAAAGCACGCTCCAAAACGAGCCTTAACATGCGACAGTATGTCAGCGTACACGCGCGTTGGCAGCAGTGAAAACAGCTGGGTTTCCTGGGAGAACCAGAGGGACGCGACCATACAGACAGCAAACCAGAGGTAAAATAAAACAAAACAATGAGCCGAAAGCATCTGAAGGCTGCGGAGTTTATTCCCGCAAGAACGGCTTTACTCGCAGCTCTTTCGCACTACAGGGAGTCATTTAAATTATTAATAACAGGAATAGCTGTAACACACTGGGAATATAAAGTGTCGCTGTTCTTTCATTCTCTAATCCCATTTGTCAATCACTTCAAAAATAAGATCTGCTTTTCTGAAAATACTTTGAATGCAACACATCAGTGCACAGCTCGGGTTGTTTATTCTGGATCAACTGAACTTATATCAGCTTCTTATTGGAGTTGGAGCGAGATCAATAGGTGGGTTTAAGTTGAAGTAAAACAGCGACTAAAGAATGTATTGGAAATGACTTGATTTGGATTTGGACCGAACGACACAAACAAACCGGCCTTCGCGTGTTCATAGTTATTGTCTGAGATCGCGCTTCAAGTTAATCCAGATGCATTAAACACTCTCTCTCTCGCTCTCTCTCTCGCTCTCTCGTCTTTTTTCAGGATCTGATGGCCAAAGTGCGAGCCATGCTTGCCACCTCCAAGACCTTCCAACCTCCCAATTCCTAAAAGGTTCACGGCTTTCCACTTGCCACTACAACCTCGACCACTCAGCGACTCATTCGGCCTGGATCTGTCTCGTCTCCTCCGCGTTTACCCGTTATTTTATTATTTCATCTTCATTTGAGCAGCACATTAAGAGTGACGTTGAAGGCGTTCGTTGAGCTGGAATATCCAGGAGAAAGCTCACCAGCCGGGAGAAGACGTCAGCACATGACACGTTTTTGGTTCAAGAAGAATCAAATGTGGAAATGATCCGTGTGTTTATTCTGCGTCCGGTTTAGAAACACTCACCCTCGTGGCGACAGTCAGTCTTTGCAGCATCACCCCCAAAAGCTGCTGGAGGTCTCTGTTCTCTCCTTCTGTGAAGGAAGGTTCTGTTGTTTTGATCACTTCAAATCTCTCATCTACTCTCCTCTGCTGTCATTTCCTCCCTCCAGCTGTCTTCTCTCTCTGGCACCTCACTCATCTACTCTAGAGGCCATTTTAATTTTCCCCCTCTGTCCCTCAGCTCTAGTGTGTGGCCTTCTATTTCTGTTCCTGGTTTGTACTGTAATTAATTTAATGCAGAACAACTTTGTAATCCAGACTGTCAATAAAGTTTCAGCTATGATTTACTCACGGTCACGGCTCCATTTGGATTTGTTATTGTGCACAAAACACAAGTTGTAAAGTCAATTAAGGCGCACTTTTCTGGATCATGAACTTGAGTCCAGTCTCACCCCCCTTTTCACCGTCCTTCATTTGAGGTACACTGATAACACGTTTACTGCCTCCAAACCTTCACCCCCATCGACTGTATTAAGTTTAGTGTTACAGCAGCATCGAAGATAAACCCGACAAACATGACTGTCGATGGGCTGATATCCTTCAAACCACACTTGTGACTCAGTGTGCCGATAAAGCAGGGTACAGAAATTGTTAGTCTCCTGGCACAAAGGATTAAATGTTCGGAAAGATGACCCTTTTGAGGTCGTGCAGATGTTTTAAAACTAATCAATACGATGTGCAAATCAATTCTGAAAGGACACTCATCACAACATCATCCAACATTGGACACATTTCACCTTGAGTATTGTGAAGTACGAGTTCTTCTGGTTGGTTTAAAAGAAATATAAGTGAAGAAAGCAGCCAGTGAACAGCGGTGCATCATCATCATAAGGTTAGATTACCCAGGAGGAGGCATGATAAGAGAGAATATTTAGTCTGAACGCACAAACTCGAAGCACATCATGTTCAGAAGACTGTGGTACTTTTAGAGAAGTGTTCTGATTGTGGTGCCGAGACAACAAACTCTTCACTGTCTGAAAGTCTGCTTGTAGGTTGTTTGCTGCAGAATACAGAGCGTGAACACAACACTTCTTAAATTTCCCTAAAACTCCCTAAAAACAGTGCTCAAAATTATTTACAAGAACCCACTCAAGCAAAAAAAAAAGATAAAAAACTAAAAATAAATTATAGTAAGAGTTATAAAATAAAATATAAACCTAAAATATAAATTATACAACTAAAATATAAATTTTACAGCAGACTTTTATTTATTTATTTTCATGTGCAATACTCATTACTGCTTTTACTTGATATATATTTATTTATTATATGTACACTACAGGCCAAAAGGAACAATGTGAATCCCCCCCTGTGGAACTAATAAAGGCTATCTTGAATCTTTAATCTCGAATATACAAAAGAATGCAGGTAACCGTATTGGCAGTAGATGTGCAAAAACATTAAGGTGCAAGAATTGTAGTGATGGTGCTGTGAAGAAGACTTCAAAAGTCTTATTGCCTGCCCGAATATAGTTAAAAAGCTCCTTTAATTGTTTGTCCCAAGGAAAGTCAGCGCCCTCCTGCCCTGAATACTTTCTGCAGATGCAACATCAAAAGCATCCCAACTGCTCCAAATCAAACCTCGCCCCCATCCTCTGCAGCGATGCTCAGTTCTCCCCTTCACCGTGAGAGAAACTACAGCAATATTAGCACCTGCACCAACGAAGTGAAGAGCTGCCTCGAGCCAACAGAGTGCTGAACATCTCCTCCCCACCGACAAACAAACAGCTGACACAAACACAGTCGGCTGCTGTATTTTTATTTTTTTTTACTCTGGTGAGCTAAAAATTCATTATTACATGAACATGTGAGCACATACAGCACCTGAACTCTTTTCCACTGACAACAGCTTAAAGTTTGCTTCATTTTATGAGTGAGACATGAGCACTACAAAAACACCCCAAACACAGCAAAATAATAAAATCCAGACACCTCCACTCATGTCTATTTGGACATAAGTGATGATTGACAGGCATTATTTGTGAATACATGGTCTTTTAGGGAAATCCTACTTCCTAACGTCATCACCAAACAGCTAGAAAACTGTAGCTGTAAACAGTTTAATTACTGAGTTAAAGCCTGCTGTGGCTCAGGAGGTAGAGCTGCTCCACAAGTACTTGTTGCTCTGTGTGTGTGTGTGTGTGTGTGAGCATTAGATTAGATTGCATGGCAGCCTCTGAAATCAGTGCATGAGTGGGCCGTATGAGTTTAATCACGCCAACATTTCGTCCTTTTCCACCTGATTTAATGTCTTTTATGCGAGAGGGCCACAAGCTGCAAACACACACTGACCTTTATCAAATTAGCAAAACTCTCAAAAAGTTGTTTTCCAACAATTTAGACACTTTAACCGGTCGTCTTCTGAATTTTGGCCCCCGTCACAGCGCTGGATGTCGATTCTGGTAAAACGTCTGATTTTAGTGCTGTGCTATCCAAAGAGAGCTAGACAGAGTGGAAAATTGGGTTGGATTGCTTTTCTCTTTTATTCTAAGTATAGTCATACTTTTTTTTGAGAATATGTCAGAGAGGTGATTCAGCTCAGTGGGAGGAGAAGTCTGGAGTTAGATTGCATGATACGTCTGTTGGACAAAATAACAGAAAATGAAAGTGTTTTCTTTGTACAACTCCACTAGAAGCTTTCTTTGTTTTTCATTTGAGAAAATAACAAAACTCACCCTGGCACACTTTACCTGCTATTAATCAAATATATATAATTTATACAAAGCAGTTGTTCATATAAATGATTAAAGTGAAACTGTCACTCCTTTTGGAAACCAATACAACTCTGCGCTGGTTGATGGGAGCAGTAGTTTTTAATCATATTAGTATTTTATGAGGTCTGCAGCAACAGTTTTTACCATTCACTAATTCAAAGCAATGCAATATGGAGTGAAATCTGGAGTGGAGATATTAAAAGCTTTTACTTATTTCTCTGTGGATGAGAAGGCAAAGATTTAGTCCTAATCAGCTAAATCAAAATTAAGTTGTCAACACTTGCAACTAAAAATTTTAATTGGGAGAAATGGATAAGAAGGAAATCGCTACTCTAATGGGACCATTTATCTAATTATTTAACAGATTTGATTTATTTTTATAATAAATTGCATCATTTGCTGTCTCAGGGAAAAAAAAAAAAAACACTTTGCATCGTCCAGACAGAAAATGTTTGTATCCAAAAAAAAAAAAAAGGAAAGAAAATAAAGAGTTCAAATCATTTACAGCAACATTAATTGAATCCATTAGACAGATGAAGCTCACAGTGCGACATTTTAACGCCACTGTGATGCTTAAAATACATCTGCTCATCACTGTGGTTAAGACCAAAACTCTCACACACACACTGCAAACACACTTTTTCAGTCACACACACGGACTCACATTGGAAGTACCAAAGAGTGGATGAAGAAACTCCCACCAGGCTAAAACTTTCATTTCAAGGCCCCTCACTTTGCTTTTCTTCCCGTGCGTCTGCAGGGGGATGGAGCTGAACATTTTTACCGAAAAGGTCAAAACAACATACTCCGTCGAAGGCCAACAACACTCTTACATTTGCCAGCTCCTTCTTCTTTGTACCGCGGTTGTTGAAAGGTTCTTTATCGATTTCACGCCGGACTGCCAGGTAACTGCAGAGCTGCGCTGAAGTATCCGAGTAAAGTCTCAAGTCACTGAAACGTGTCCGAGTCATCGACTGAAGCATGTCGGCGAGGTTTGAGTCACAGGTAGGTCCTTGGGGGCGAGTCGCAGGTCAGCTTTAAGGCCTTTCATGCAAACATGAAAGGTCCCAGAATAAATGATAAAAAACACGTATGGGGTAAACCCATAAGTGGCTACACATCTTGAGAATAATACAACATTTTATTAGAATAAAAACTGCTAAATGTACATAAAACTTGTAAAAGCTACTAAAATGAGCTTCTCCAACACTTGTAAAGCAAGCACTGCGAAAACATGCTGACTATAAGACAAGAGAAAACTATTAAGGGTTTCGATTTGGTTCATCAGTTTTCTTAATGTGGCGACACTCTCAGATAATGTGTGTCTTTGTATGGTGGCTTGATCACCCCTGAACAACAAAAAAAAAATGTGGAGGTTGTTTTTAAAGCACTACAAAGAACCTTTAGCCCAAAGCCTCAAAGGCTGCTTTGTACCAAGTTCTTAAAAGGATTTCATAAGCAGGTGTCCTCCGCCAGCTGTCATAAACAAAACACCTGCTTCAACATCTCTGATTACGGAGCGGCGAGATTTGCAGCATCCTTAAAAGTTTCGGCGGCGAAGATGCAGCATCGGTTTCCTGCTGTGTGATAATTAATGTGGCTTGTCTCATATTCTTCATCCCGCTTAATGAAGCGTTCTTTGGCAGGCTAAGATGTTCGATGGAAAGACGTTTCTTTAAAAGGTTACCGCGTGACATCACCATAAAGAGACGCTTCTGTTTAACTAATTTTTTTAATGCATTATCGCAGATGGATAATTTTTAGCACATTTGGGCAAAAAGGCCATGAATAATACAAAGACTCTGATCATTCCCGGTGCAATATACAGATGAAAAGACATCAATTGTATTCTTAAATATTTTACAGAAATGAAAAACAGCTCTATGAATAACAAAAAGGAGAACATAAATAATCTGTGATCCATTATTGGATTTATTCATCAGCTGAAGTCAGTGTCTGAAGTTAGTGGAGTCTCGGGAAGTAGACGCACTAATGGAGAATCTGCATTGTCTTGCTTTTACGTGAACTGCAGATATAAAAATAACAACAATAAAGATTTTCCACGAATGTCTCATGCCTGAATTACGTGACACGATGACAAGAACTCGCCTGGGACTCCCCGCCACCGGTGGAAACGATGAAGCACCTTGCACGTTGAGTTTTATCTTGACTGGATGTCACGCAACATGGACGTGTTTCTCCACTTAATTAAACACTCGTAACGGAAAGCCGGCGCCGCTTTAAAAATGAATCCATCTTTCTTTGCCCTGCTGCACAGATCTGCTTGACGAGAAAGGGGGGGAGGGGGGGGGTGAACTGATAAATAAAATAAAGCACATCCTTTGGCCTTTTTCCCCCCTTCCTATCAAGCGGGTGTCTTGCCTTGATACTGTCAAAGCGACACACGGGTCAGAAAATCCAGCAAGCGGTTCATCTGGCCAATCCAGCGTGTGTGAGAAAACACTTTTTTAAAAAATTATTTCTGCTCTTTATCTGACTGTACAGCTGCAGTGGGTTTGATAAGGCGGGCGACTGATGCCTTATGCAGCATTTTCCACGAGTAATTGTGCGCTACCACTGAGGAATAGATAAGTACGAGTCAAACAGAGTCTAGTGAGAAAGATTTATACGGGGGATGAGCCTGTAACCCCTTATTACCAAAGCAGATACTCTTCTACTCCTTCTAAGCATGCATGAAGTTTGTGTGAGATTGAGAAAAATGCTGAAGAGACAGAGGTAGAGTATATATATCTTAATATGCAGCACACAAACAAGGTAACCCCTGCCTCTATTCCCCTATTCAGGAGATTAAGTGTCATTTTTAGCTCAATTTGGCCGCTATAATTGGAGCGTACAGCAGAGATTATGCGAACGGACAGCTTCTTATTTTCCCTCGGTGGCCACAAAACACACGACACGATCCACAGATTTGTTTTTAAGAGACACGCAGCAGAATTGAACTTTTGATGAAAACTCAGGTAAACATCAAGGTGGTTGTCTCTGTCGTTTTTGAGTTTGCTGCTGAAACATGAGCTAAACTGCAGTTGCACTGATTTCTTTCACATCTTCAAAAGACAATAAGAAACTTCTGAAAGCTTTTAGACCCACAGAAGAAGTGTAAAATAGTGTATACTTTATTCTTATTACAAAAAAAAACAACAAAAAGAGTCATGAATGCCGCCGCCTCCATCTTGCCTGTTCATATCAATGGTGACTATAATAACCACAAGGCCCCAGCCAAACATTAAATCACAATTTTATATGTAATCAAATCGAGCTCATCACATCTGCACTGATTGATTCCAGACTAAATTGCTGCCTGGCATTTGCAATTTCATTAACTCATACTGGCAGAGAGAGATTTTGTGTGTGTGTGTGTGTGTGCAGAGTGGAGAGAGAGAGCGTGGCGATGGCGGGGCAGGGCAAAGTGACTTGGGGAAGTAGTTAGAGAGAAACATGAGGGCAGGGGAGTGATTTGTTTGTTTTAACGGGACCTGAACGCATCGTAATTCAGCGAGACGTCTGAGGGGACGGCGGGGGGGAATAAAGGGAGGCTGCGGCGGAGAAGAGTCATTCCCTTCCAAAGTGCAATTTGAGGTTTATTAAAAATATTAATGTTGTATATTAATGACTTTATGGGCTAACGTTAAGATGATTCAGGCCTCAGTGTTTGAGTCGAGCTCGTGCTGCAGGAGTTGACTGATTTAACCGAAGCGGCGCAGGGTTTGACGTGATCCACCTCATGAGTCCCCGGGACGATGGCTACTTGATGTTTCATCCTGAAGAGAAATACCTCCGTGCTGACCGCCAAGTTGCAGGACCGGCTCGCACGTGGAGCGAGGAGGACTCGGGGGCACCTTGGCCTCAGAGCCAGACAGAGACACAGCGGTCTAATTAAGACATGTGGCACGAAGAAAAAGAGCAGACTGGCAGAGGTCCCGGCGGTAAACAGAGTCTGGGATGAGACAGATGTACAGATGTCCTCGGTGTCTATCTATCTATCTATCTATCTCTATCTATCTATCTATCTATCTATCTATCTATCTATCTATCTATCTATCTATCTATCTATCTATCCATCTATCCATCTATCATGTTTTATAATCCTCTGTCTTATATGCTCTCTTTACCAGCGGCAGGACTGAGAGGGTGAGACTTCTTTTAGATTCCTCTCCGCCTTGTTGCCACTGGTCTTAATTAAAGCACTACGTCTCTGTCTGGGAGAAAGGTGCCCTCGGTCTTCACTTCGTGTCGGTGCTGCAGCTGCTGGCTCCAAGTCCGTCCCACTCGCGGTGAAAACGGAGGAGCACGGTCCCGCTTCATGGTCCCCGCCGTCAGACCCAGTTAATGTGTTTACCGTCCTTGATGCTCTTCACGCGTTCAGGACAGGCTGAGCCCAGAGAGACGTCTTATTTAACGCGACCTGCTGCAATGTTTCGTCATCAGGAGGGTTCATTAAAACTCCACTTAACTACCAAACTGACCAATGGTATTTAAAAAAGAAAAGGAAGTGTGGAAGACATACAACAACAAAAAAAAACCTTTGGTGCCACAGGTGTGTCCAGGAAATATATTTCTGAAATCTGATTGGCCCCCAGTGGCATCTCTTAAATCACCTCTTCAAAACTTCAAATCTCCCAACATGTCTTATCTGTGTTATTATTATGAGGTGTGTTTATCTGTATTGCTGGGTGTGTTTTTCCTTCTTATTCATGTGTTTTCTTTAAGTTTTTGATTTAATTTTCCTCAGTCCTATAATGTTTTAGTCCTGTCTAAACCATGTAAAGCACTGTAACTCTGTTTTGCTGTACAAATAAAGTTTATTATTGTAATTATTATCATTATTGACTGTCACCCCATTAACTGAAACATTGATTGACTTTCTAAACAGCCTTTTTTTGTTGTATTCTAGATAAAAAGTGTTGCACAGTTTTGTCAGTGCATTTCTTTCTTTTGCAAACAGCTGACTTTTGGAGGAATAATTTCTTTTTGAAGAATAAAGTATGGAAGCTTTGCATGACATTTGTTCAGTGCCAATCTGTTATGTTGTGGCCGGTAGGTCTGTTTATCTTTTTAACTTTAATTTAACTTTCTTAAAGACAGGATTGTAAGAGGCACATGTCAGTGCTTCTCTTGCACCACCTCGTTTAAGAAAGTGGACGTGCCGTGAGTTTTTTGTCGTCTACAGTACCTGCTCTTATACATGGCTTTACACAAACCATCATGCTTTGCAGCAGCAGCAGGCATGCATTTATCAGAACTTATTGTGGTCATTTTTATGCTTGCATATAATTTTGGTATCCACTGAGTTTGAAGTTTTGGTGTCTGGTCTAATTTCTGAGCCTGTCACTTTCTTTCACTTTTGGTTTATAGTTTTCTCACCACTCTCTCTCTTTTGTGTGCTGTCTCTCTATTTTTCTTCACTCTATTTATCTTACACTCACTCATTGTTGTAGCAGTTCTTATTTGTGTCATGAATGAGGGATGAGCACGGACATAAAGATAACACCTGAACCAAAACATGCATTATTTTCTCAACATGCACGTCCACCTGCGGACAAACTGCAGGTACTCGTGCTGGTCGTGTGTTCCCCCACGTTCTCTGGCATCCATCAGTTCTGCTGTCAAAGTATAAATTACTATTGACACGGTGATATAGAACATGGCTTCAGATAAAGTACCTCATAACAGGTTTTTGGCCTGAACCAGTCACCTGCGTCCATTCAGACATAAATAATCTATGCCCATGTCTGTGTTGTCTTTATGTCGTCGCATTTTCCTGTCTGGTACCTGCTGCCTGTGAGAAATCTTTTTTTTATGATTTGATTTTGATGTCCAGCTCACCTGCTGCTGTTTCTTTGATTTTGGCTTGTCTGGCCAACTCCAGCTGTGAAGCCTGTATGACCGACTGAACTGCTTTTAAATCTATCTGTCTGCTCTCCATTGGTGTCTATATTTGGGTAAATTAAAGTCAAAAGAAAAGTGAAATCCAAAAGATGTGGTTGACCAGTGTCACAGATTCTGAGCTGTAACCTTTAAAAGTACTTTTTTACATTGCAAAGTTTATTTTAAAAATGAAAAAACAAAAAAAGCCGCCATGTTAACACGACTCCCAGAATCAAAAATAACATCATGATAATGGCACTACACAGTCTGCACACAGGGGCTTTTAATACTTGGCTTTTTAGGTTGATGTGTTGTGCCGCTCATTCATTATCTTTTGCCTTGTTATCACTAAAAGAGAGAGCCCCAAAAATCATTGCACCACAAGTGGCGAAGCATTTCTTGATGTCCCTCTGAATCTCCGTTCAGATCTTCTTCTCCGAGAGTTTCGGTGCATTATGCAATATTACACATTCACCACACCTGACTGCTGCCAGGACTGCACCTCTGTGGAGGCTGTTGAAAGAGAAGTGTTCTGGAGTAAATGGTGGTTTGTTGTGATGGATTGGGACTGCATTCTGCTTTCCCCAGCCAGTTTTTTCTGGCCCACTGCTGCTGCCAGAGTTTAGCTTTGCTTTGGGACCCAAAAGAAAAAGGCCCATTACCCAGCCTGTGCCTTCAGTCCGAACCACAGATCTGTGGTACTGCACACTATTCATGTCTCTGCGATTATCCTAAAAAGAAAGAAATTTGTCAAATAAGATTCAAAATTTGCAGCATATGAGCTCATTTGTTTGTTTTATGTTTGTTTTATGTGCGACATTACATTGATGACTTTGTATTGTATTTGTCAGAAATCACTTACCCAAACATGAAGCAGCACGGACCTTAATGTAGATGATATATTTGTCCTAGCAACCGTACATAAAACAGTACAACACATCCCTGACTCCCTGCAACAACAACAACAACAACAGGATAACATCTCCTGAGATCTTTCATAGTCAGAAGCTATTTTTATCTTTGTATAGGGGATTTGGAGGATTGCCATTCTTGATTGTTTGTTGTAATTACTATAACTTGAATCCTGCGTTATCATGTGATCTAATCTACAGTTAGCAGCTATTGTTCGAGTGACAGTTATCATTACTACTCTCTTGTCTGTCTTCCCACCCAAAAGTCACCTGGATTATGCTACTACTACCTCAAATGAGTGAAATAATCTCCCCCAGGTGTCGAGATGTGGTGAATGTGAAGGCCTCAGCGTATCATTCACATCATTTTCATCCCCTTCCCCTAAAAATGTTCTTTGGATGGATTTGCAGTGACCCCTCCCTCTGAAGGGGACAAGTCAGCTCGGCCATTTGTGGAGAATACGGTGACTCATGTAACCATATATTTTTTTTTTTCACATCTCCACAGATGACTGCCTGGTTGGTTTTTGCACAGCTGAACTCTGAGATGTGCACTCATCTTCTGTAATGAGGGCTTTATGCACCGAAGCCCCACTTTAATATCCCTCTCTGGGTGATTGTTGTGATCTGACAGACTGTTCTTGCTGACACGGTCGGATCGCACTGACAGTCCGACGTCACCTGAGGAAGAGTAGCTGCAGTGTTTTTCCTTACATATCCCACTGATTCATAAATATCACAACTCAGACGTCATTGTTCAGGGGACACTGGTCCATCAACTCAGCACTTCTACACATGCCTCAAAGCTTGATGGATGTTAATCTTTGAATTGTACTTTGCAGGGCGCCTGTAAGGAAATATCTGATATTTCTTCACATTTGCTCTGGTTTTTCCTACAGTATGTCACTCATCTGCAGTTCATTGCATTGAGAAACAACTGAATTATTGTCTTTGTGATTTTCTATAAATAACAACCATCAAACCCAGTTAAACCCAGAACTCATTAACCTCATCTCTGCGAGTGTACTACAATAACTGAAGGCGATTCAGATTAGTGCATTAACATTTTCAGTGAGAGAAAAATAATTAGAGAGACTGTATTTAAAGAAAATCAGTGTGAAGCAATAAAAGCGAGAGGGACAAAATTAGGATTTCGAAGAGTGTCGTGTCTTTAAAGTGCTCCAAAAAGTGGAAATTTCATTATCTACAATTCGATGACAACTGGCAAACTCCATCCGCCAAGGAAGATTGTGTGATACTGTTAAAAGCTTCACAACAGATACTAAATAGATCTTAAACTGTGACTGTTTTGTCATTTATCTTCTGGAAAGTGATCCTATAATATGTCCATTTTAACCATTTAATAACCCTGCAGCTCTCACAGCAGCAGATTTTGGTTAAATCCCAATCAGGAGCTGAGTTATGGATCCAGTGCGGGTCCGAAAGAGAAAAGAGAGTAATGAAAAATCTGACTTTTAGCGAACCGAATTTTCCAAAAGGGCTGAGTGGGTCAACAGCTTTTTGTTTTCTGGGCCAGATTTACATTTGAATGGGTTTGGCAGCGGTCCTATTTTCCCGGAGAGGTGAGACGGTGTCGATGAGCGGGAGGAGCGCTGGAGATTTGCTTCCTCTGGTCTTTGCCCACATTTTATTGACAGCGAGCGAGAAACCAAGCGCAGGATTAATTTTCTTCAGCCGTTGTTTGACCTTTTGCGGTTTAATTTGAAGAAGTATCCTTTTCAGACACACACTCCTCTGTTTTCCCCCCGTCCAGGGTGCCATATGTGAGACAATTTAAAGATACAAGGCAGGCACTTTCTCTCTCCCGAGCAACACTCAATCCCCATATGCTGCAGAGAAAAAACTAGCAGCAGGTTTCAGTCCTATTCACTGCTAACAGCACTGACACAGAAGTCAGAAAGAATACCACTGTGTGCCGTGGAGAATATTTGGTGGTGGTAATGATGCTTGTAGGGAGAGCATGATAGGAATTCTTGTCTTCTCTTTACTGCTCAGAGCTGCTGTTGTTGAATTGTCAATGAATATATAGTAGACGGCTATTTGGAGGCTCAGAGCGGCACAATGGGTATAGGGCGGTTTCAGGTTTTTCTTATTTTCCTGCTGTGACTTACTGAAATTACAGTATGGATTTTTTGCCATCGAATATCATCATTTTTGTCAGTGCTTTCTTTGAAAGTCGCCGCAATTACCGACAATACGATTGCCATCCAATGAAGTCCCATTCTCACTTTACTTTTTTTAAACTGTGCTTTAATTTGGGGCATGTCCACACTATAGCTTTCAAATCACTGATGCCAAAGGTTTCACGTCCACACAAGCAATTTCACATTTTTGCTAACAGTAAACTGTACAAAATACAAAACCCAAACTCAAACATTTATCTTATACTTTAGGATGACAGCATTTTTAAAAGGTTCATTTTCCACATGCATGCTGTTAGAAGTATTTACAGTTCATTTGAGGCTCTTCTAGAAATAATGCAGTAAAATATGCAGTAACATAAACATGTTCTTTATGTTCTTTGTCCATTTTGTGTTTTTGTCTTGTCATTGACAGATCAATGACTGCAGATGATGAAACTTTGGAAGTAAGGTCATTATCACCGTAAGTACTGCAAAACAGAAAACGAAATGAGAATCTTTGAGATTTTAACTTTCTGTATAAAAATGCTCTTTTGAGTTCCCAATTGCCCCCAATTGGCTCCAATGGTCACAAAATAAATTTGTGGGGTCAGAAGAAGATTAATGTGAGAGGAAAGCAGCTGGACAAATCTGTTTTAATCTTTAATCTTTGTTTTTTTTCCGTGAAATATTTAATAATTTTTGGGCCTCAGAGAGTTATTTAAATGAAACATTTAGAAGATGAATCCCTTTTTAAATACCAAAAGTGAATTAAACTAACTTTTAGTGGATCAGATAACAAATCATCCAAACATGACAAGGAACTCCAGTGAGTCACTGATTTTATGTAAAGGGTAACAAACTAAAAAGGCTGGGAACAACTGATTTAATCTTTAAATATGTGTTTTATTTTGTAAGCTTTTTTTATTTCAGATCATAATCTGAAGAATAACTAGGAAAAAGTACAATATTTCCAACACAACTGTGGTGGAGTAACACAGGATGGAAAGTAAAACGCCTCAAGACATGTAGGTAATAACATATTGTTAGTGAGTGTTGGGGTCATAATAAACTGTCATATACTCACAAAGATTAATATGTGATTAAATGTATGTAAAAGTGACCACGATCATGTGTGGCAAAAGTACAATTTGTACTTTTGTCAGTAATAGGTAAGTTTTCATTTTCTTCTAATAGATTATATCACTGTTCAAACTGACAGGCAGACCTCTGTTATCCAGACACATGCACGCAATCTTATGCAAACTTTAGATGCAGACAACAGTCATTTTAAACAGAACAGGAAAGTGAGCTAGCTGTGCTCGCCTGATTTCAGAAAGGACTGCCGATTGCAGCGTGGAGTGGCATCTAATTTCACCTGACAATGCACAGCATTGACGTTTGGTATTGACTTTCCTGTCTTTAGTCACACGTAAAGACAAGAAGAAGAAAAAAAGATGGAAAAAGAAAGTAAGAGGAAACGGAGGCGGGGTAGTATACACACAAGATGAGGATAGAAATGTTCCCCATGTGGGAGAGAGGCAGCCATAGAGAAAATAAACCCATCATTAGAGTTACATTAGGCTCAAACTGTACATCATTAGTCAGAATCAGCTTAATATCCAGCAAATGAACAGGAATTTGTCTCTGCTGCACATCACTGCTGCACCTCCAGGGAAAAAGGAGCGGGGTTATAAAGTCTATCGGTAAGAGAGGGCACACAGTGACAAGAACACCTGACAGTAAAATGCAATTCAGTACAATAACAGAACAAATTCAACCCTTAAAAAAGCACCAGAATAAACTTGTCTCTCACATAAGTTAACTGAGCTAAATTTGTGGAATTACAGATTATGATTATTTCAGAGTTAAACTTATAAGAAAAAAATGACATATTTGAGACTTTTAAAGACATTTTTTGACTTCCTGGAGTCTTGGCGTCACGGTGAGGTTGCCAGGCAACCATCTCCAGGAAGTCCCATCCTGTCTCCGGTCCAACGCAGGTTATTTTACAGGAAAAAAGAAAAGAGTTTGATGTTCAGGCCAGAGGATTTTGCACATATCCCCTGTAAGGGGATCTGTAAAGCTGCCAGGACATCTGCCTTACCTGCCCTTCTCTTTCCTTACTGCCTTGCCAAGCCTTGGCATCTTTACCCGCCCCCCCTATCAGAAACACCTTGGTGATATTCCCACTCCTCCACGCTTTGCCAGATTACTTCTCTGAAACCCTGGCGACCATATTGACGTTCAAAAGGTGTTGACACAGCTGCCTGCAGAAATACCAGAAATCTGTGTAAATATACAATAAAGTAAAAATCAATGTTTGAAATAATGTGACTGTTATAAATACATTCCTACGGTGTTAAAATATCTTTCTTTTTTACAGTAAAGTAATATTCTGTACTGTTATTTCAGCCCGATTCGGGATCATCTTGAACATGTACGTCATATTAACTGATCACTGATGAAACACAGACATGCACACTCTGTTGCACAACCTCACCGCCGATACACTTATTTATCCGAGTGCAGCTTCGTCTTCTACTTCTTCTTCTTTTTTATTCTTCACCTTCTTTTTCTTCAGCATCTACTTAGCAGCCAGCTGAAAATGTCTGAGTGCCTTCAAGTGCATGCTTCAATTGTTTCTCTCCTCTTAGAGGAGCTTCACTGCGGGGAGACGTCTTCCCCGGTGCTTTCAGGAGCACTCTGTGCACTCTCAACACACAAGGGCGCAACTTGGACAGCCATTAGTTTTAGGCCTTCACATATGTTCTTTTAGCTCTTATTATGGATTAATTTTACCCTGTCATGTCATGTTCAGTAAATGCTCTAACTGTAACTGCCTTGTTTTTTCATCTCCTTTCTGATTATTTGTCTCTTTGTATTGATGCACATTTTTTTTTATCTAAAAGCATCTCTCCTAACATTGCAGCTATATCAAATCATGCTATATGTCCTATTTTGAGGGGTGCAGAAAGCAGCTATTGTTGTCCTTCTCCAGCCTCTTTTTCCCTTCCCACGCAAAAAAGGACAATCAAACTGTGGTGGATCACAGGGGGGAGGAACACTTGGGTTTCTGCCTGAGTGCGAGGACATCAGCAGCAGCAGTGCTGTTCCTGTTTTTAGCCCACTCCTCCGTCTCAAATGGCCGTGCTTCTCTGGACCCCACTCAGCGTAGAGCTGAGCAGCCATTGTCCCCCTAAAAGACAAACTCCTTCATATCCGTCCTCTCAGGCTCCAAACTCTGGAGCATGGTCAGAGCTGTCTAAACAATGCCCCCTGAATAACCGTGACGCTGGATGTGCAGACAGTTCCTCTGTAATTGGAAAAGACCTCTAATGAGTGAGGCTGAATGGCTGACCGCGGGCCACCGAGCCTGCTGAAGCCCGGGAGTTTGTATTGTCTCTCTCCTCTAAAGGCTCTGGATGGGACCGTTTTGGCATTGTCTGTGCATGTCTGCCTGCATGTTGAGGATTTGCTGGGAGAAAATTCATTTGGGAGAGCAGGTCATTCCCACGGTGCGCTTCCTATCCTTTGGTCTTGCCTGATTTGCATTCACTCTCAAGGCCACACTCCCTATTCACTGATGTGCTCGCTGGTCTCACTGTGCATCCTAACTACCTTTCTTGGAATGCGGATACAATTTTTAAAAAATTTTTTTTTTTATCAAAGGCTTTTTATATTCCTTCTCTATTTCTCTCCCCTCTCCATGAACAGACGTGGTTAAGGACAGCTTGCTGAGGTAATGCAGTTTTTTTGATAATGAGCTTCCAGTCAGCGGAACAACCCAGTCACATCTAATATCTTCTAATAAAAGGAGAGCGGTTGCTTCCCTCTGCAGGGAGTGCTATTCAGCTCAAACTTGTTGGAGTGGTGTGTGAGGGATGCCTCTTAATAAGCGGTGTTAAAACTCCAGAGGGAGCGCCGAGTATCCTTTGGGCGCCGTATTGTTCGCATCTCCTGTTGACCCCTGACCAATAAATACTGAATGATCACATAGACGTTTCCTCGGCCGCCGAACGATCGAAGCGAAATGTCAACCTTTTTTTTTTTTCCCTCTTCCCTGTAACAGAATCTCATCCTCTCTCTGTGTCACGGCTTCTTTCCTTCACAGGGCGGCGGTGGCCTCTCGCTCTGATATTACATGCCAGCCTCTCCACATTCAACAAAGAGTGAGGTTGCAACCTGTCGGAGCTTCATTCTGACTGGCAGGCACGATGGCCCTTCTGGGTTTCCTCTTAATAGTAGTATCGTGCATTTGATCTGGCTTTTGACCAGCCAGCTGTGTGTGTGTGTCTGCAACGCCATAACCTCCACCACCAACGTGGCAGCAAAGCAATAACAGAGCTATGACACTTGGCCCCTCTGTGTTTTCTGCAGGGAGTAAGGATTTTATGTTTTTTTTTCTTTTTTTTTCTTTTCAATGTAATGACAGCTGTATTGACTCGTTCCCCCGCCGCTCTGCCTTCATATTATTATTATACTATAAATGCACCCTGTTGTCCACCGTTAAGATATTATCGTCTTAGCGGCTCCTCGCAGCGCTGCAGCTGTCTGCTTCCAAGCAAGGCAGGCGAGCTAAAATCAGCGTCCCTCACCGAGGAGAAGGCTTTCAGCAGCCAGCTGTGGTCTCCGGGAGACAGGACCGCTGAGAGTTTAACAGCCGTGTCAGCGCTTAATTAGAGAGCCCGACCAAAGGAAACAGCTCATGTTCCTTGTTAAACACGCTGAAGGCCATAAGCTCTCAGGCGCAGACTGTCTGGGGGTCACTGGGTCAGACTGGGGATGATGAAGTTTCCTGTACGTGTTTCCTGAATTTAAATGAGGTATGTGTCTGTTAGTGGCGCGTTATTATTCGCTGGGTGAGATTATGTCTACATGAATTATGACATGAGAACTTGAGACTTGAGAACTGTTCATATCCACTTTAAGTCATCAGGAAATGCTTTTTAATCAGCATTTCTCACATAGAAGAGTCCAGCCTGCTTTGTTAACCTCTAAATTGAACTTCCAATTGCTCTCGTGCCTTAATCGAATTCACATCGATTGATGGTGGGATGTATTGTTGTTGTGAGTCATGAGTGGTGCTTCTGTAGTTTGCCTCTGCGTGTCACTGTTTTGATGCTGATCCAGATCAAGATTAAAATGCAATATATTTTTAAAAATTGATGAGAGGACCGTGCCACTCCACCTGAACTCAACAACTAATGATGACCAATGGTGACGGCTCAGAGGTTGGCTACTAATATCATTCACAGTAACAAGCACATATGTGGTATGTTTTTGTACCTTTACATTTAAAATCAAAATATACACGTACTGATATAGTGATATACTTGAAGCACAGCTACAAAAGCACACCTGTGGTTCAGTTTAACGTGGCATACATGAGTACTCATATTACTTTCTTGTATTTTCAGACAGATTATTTATGCTGAGTGTATCTGTAAATCTTAATTACCCAAATTGTCAGCTATATTTTGCATGCAGCATTTACAGTAAATATTGCTGAAGTTTAGTTACTTATTTAAAGCAGTGGATTAAATTTAGCAAAAGACTGTGGTTTTAAATAACAAAATACTTATATATTAACTACTATAACACATGCAAATTTACACTGTTGGTGACAAAGTGCACCGACTTCCAATACATTTTAATTTGCCATCAAACCTGATAAAACTGCCCACAGTGTGTTTTTTTGTTTTTTTATATGAGTAACTTATGCATGAAAAAGTTCGTATTTTAGTTACCGTCACAGTTCACGGAGAGTTCATTAGGTATGGACAATGACAAACAAACAGGGTACTATCGTGCACATATGTTTGTTGGAGTGGCCAGACACATTCACACACACTCACACACACACACCTCTCTGATAGCCCTCCTCCACTGTAGCTCCACGGCCCACAAGACAATTGTTGAGTGTAATGACCCGCTGGCCTGTTACTCTTGGCTGATCCCTTTCTACCATCCCCGGGGTGTTTTATTTTGCCAGCCTGATCGAGCCTGTGCAGTCAGTCGGATCCACCAGACAAACCCAGACAAAGAATCATAAAACTTTAATCTTGTGCTCTTCCAGAAAAACCCCCACAGATTTGTTCCAGTTGGTACCAATGTTGTCTAATTCAAAGTTAATTGCTAAACAAAGATCCTACATCTATACATCTATCTGTGTTCTGCAGGATAATTGATACCAGTGCCGTGGACATTTTGAACATTATTCCCCCTTCAAACCTGATGTTTCTAATTTGAAATAAACTCTCTGGGGACATTTGGTCTGCCAAAAAAAAACAGAAAACATAATTATTTAATTCCTGTCTGACTAATGACTTAAATGACATTCCTCACAGGATTTATCACCAAAAAAAAAAGGCTTGATGGATTGCTCTTGGCTGTTTTAATTCATTTTGGAGCCTTGAAAGACAATCGGCCATTTCAGGACATAATTGCCGCTCAGCTGTTCAGCAGATGATGCACTACAGAGTCCATACATTTATATATATATCTGTCTTCACCACACATATGAAAAAGTGGAATAGGTTTAAAATGATCGAACGGCAACATTTTCGCTTGTGGGAGTTCAGTGGTCACAATCACAGGGAGCTGAGGTAAAATTAAACGAGCTACAGAGAAACATAAAGGAGGTGATTTAAGGCAATTAGAGTTTGTTTGATTCGGCAGACAAAGAGGAGTGTGTGGAGCTTGTTTTCGGCTTACAGGGGAAGATGAGGAGCAACTGTGCGCGGCTGTGAATAGAGGGAAAAGGTCATCTCTCTACCGGGGGAGACAGGAGGAGGAACAGCCGGGGCCGGATAATCAATTCATCGTAAGGCAGTGAGAGACAAGTGGCTGATAGTCGCACAATGCCGGTGCTTAAGATTGCACTGCGGCCTGGAGGTTTGAGAGATGCACCAGAAGAGAGGGTGTAATAGTAACATGGGAGGCCGTACAGTGCGGCGAGAGTCTGACGTGCTGCAGTGCGCTTGAGAAATGGAGGAGGCTGAATGGAGTTCAAGAAGGAAGTCACTGAGGAAGGAGTTCCCAGCGCGAATGGGAGGTAACCCAATGATTATAACTGAGCCGGGCAGCATCCCTGGTGAGTAAGGGTCGCGTTTAATCTGTGGAGTAGACTGCAAAGGCACAGTAACTGATCAGATTGTGGCTGCAGAGTCGCATCGAGAGGATGTTTAGAAGTTTTGCATAAAGCGTAGAAACTGCAGAATTGGAGGAAATTGAGATTGAATGACTGAATGATATCCCTCGTCCAGTCAGCTGAGGTCAGATGTCGCAGTCGGTGTAAGACGCCTGATTTAAAATGTGCATTCTGCTCGTGTGAACATGTGTGAAAAGGATAAATGAAAGCACTTTTTTTATGATCTCTGAGCAGCAGGGACGATGAGCCACCTCCTTGTAATGTGGCATGACCGTAACAGCAAAATTGGAAGGGAAGTTGATGAATTAGAAATGCGAGATATTAATACATAATACATCCAAGATCTCTTATGAAGTCACTGGATTTTTTTTTTTTTTTGCCACAATCTGACAGGATGAAGGAGATTATCGTTTTATGACTGATGGATAAAAAAGTTGTCACATATCCCACGCTGAGATATTTATATATTCATATTAATCATAAATGCATTTCCTTCTTTACATATCGGGCAGCCTAATCTTACTATGTGTGCATTTTAAATTCTCTCATCCTCTCGCCCCTTTTTCTTTTCTTTTATCCTTTCTGTCATCCCCGCTCTTGCTCTTCATCCGTCAGCAGGGACCTTAGGAGACCCAGATGGAGCCTGGACACTTAAAAGCCGGTCCCCCGTCCCTTTGGGATCCCAAATTTGTTCAATCTTTCCAGCCTCTGACGTCCATACGTCACGGTCGTCTCAGTAAACGACTGAGCTCATATTTCCTGTCTGAGGAGACGTCTTTGTCCTTTAGTTAGTGAAGAAGACTAAGTGTCATGGTCCTGCCTTTAGTGTTTCGCCCTTCCTGTGTTCTTTGTGATCCCGTTTGTCCCTCCTGTTGTGTTATATCTCATTTCTTGCTCTTGTCTTTGGCTGTTTTCAGTTTAGTTGTGCACGTCTTATTTCCCACCTGTTTGATTACCTGCTGTCCCTTGTTAATCTTCTCACCTGTCTCCACTTCCCCGTCGCCGACACTGTATATAGATCAGTCCCTTTCCTTCGTTCGTGGTCAGTTTGTCTGTTTTGTCCTGCCTCTGTTTTGTCATAATTTTGTCCATGTGTACAGCCTCCTGCTTCCTGCGCTTCCTCCCTGTAAGCTCCCATTAAAACCATCGTCAGCATCAACTCTCGTCCGAGCAGATCTGTGAGGTTGGAGTTAAATCCTGACATCTGAATATTAAATATGCTCACAATGACAATATTAACATGCTAATGTTTAGCAGGTATAATGTTTACCATATAAGATAAGCACCAAACACAAAGTTTCCCAGGGGATGATTAGTGAAGGTCATTAGTACTGCAGGTATTTTTGCCCAAATACTGGAGAAATTGGAGAAAACTCTGACTTGATGATGGGAGTGGATGAAAGATTAAGTGGTCTCTAAAGTTATTACAATCAATCATGCAGCAACATAAATATATATATATATACCAAATTTCATGGAAATCAATCCAACATTTGATGCAACATTTCAACAGTTGAAATGGTGTGGAAAGTGTGGACTCACACTGGACAATACAGTCAGATTCGACAAGCACACTATGGACATTCAGAGACGGAGTAATCAAAGTCCGTCCAAAGGAGTCGACTGACCATCCCCTCCGAGCATTATTCTACCCCTCCTCCACTACTTCACACATTTCTTCAACAAGCTCTCCATCACAAACCAGCCTGCCGCCAAGATTACGAGTCTGCCCACACCCAGAAAGGTCATCGCACACATTGCATAGATATAACATAGCACATCACACACCCACTCCATCACCGCTTCTCTGTACTGCCCCTCCAGGTGCCGGTTCACATCTCTGAGGTTCAGAAGGCAAAAGTGAAAAGCTCGCTACCCGCAGCCACAGAAGCTCTAATCAGCGTGACTCACTGAGGGAGCTTGTTTTCATGTTGTGTGCTGCGTTTGATGTTGTTGCTGTGATGCACTCGTGTATTTCTGTCTGTCACTGATGACGTGCACTGCTGATTTCGCCCATACAGCGCTGAAGTGAAGAATTTCCCTCCGTTGGGGGGGCCGATAAAGTTGAATCTAATCTGACCATGATTTTCTGGGACCTCTGATCGAAGTTTCATCGCATGTCATAGTTGGCGAGATATTTCATTGGCGTTTCCAATTCTTACTACAGCATCCCCATCCCAATAAAATAACCAAATGTTTTCTACAAAAAACAAAAGTGTGTTTTATCACTGGATCAGTATCCGTGGAACAGGCTGCATCGTGCCGCCTCGAACTACCTGGCTTCTGTTGTGATGTCTGGCAGGCAGGGGGGTGCAATTATTTTCAATTCTAAATGGAAATGCAATCAAAAGATAATGGAAGTATCACAAGCCTCAGTATGAATCAATCTGCATTTCAATCCCGTGTTGTTGCCGCGTTAGTTTAACAGTGAGCGTGAAGTGGCCTCACGATTCGACTTCACTTTTATGAGAACGGGAAGCACTTTACTCGGAAGGACCGCACCTTAATTAAAGCATTTCGCCTCTCCTTAATAGTTGTTTCAGAATGTTAAGTGTAAGGCCTCGGGTGAGGATGAACACCTCGGTTTTAATGCCGACAGATAAGCGCATCTTTACGCGGACAGCCCTTGGAACGTCCTTGAGGATTCATAAGACCAGTGAATAGCCTCCAACACAATGGCTCTTATCTGCTCCGCCAAACAGGGCTGCATGCAGAAGTTGGCGACCATGAGTCCATCCCACCAGAACGGAGGGAATGGAGAGGAGCAGTCAAATCCTCTCCTCTGATCCCATTGATGTCCAAGCTTAACTCTAATTGAGGAGGTGCTCACTTGACAGAGCATGTCCCTCCTATATTACTCACTTAAGCGGCTCTCCTTGAGCTGGAAAAAGATGTCCTTTTTACTCCCTTGTGTCCCGCATCAACTTTTAAAAGATCAATTGTAATTTGGGCTGAATAACCTCAACGACTTCTAATGGATTGCTTACGCGGGCTCATGGGGGATCAAGAGGGATCGATGCGTGTCAGAAAATGGAATGAATGTTTACTGCCATCGTAGTGAAAGACACACTCGTACTGTTTAGCTGGATCCCCGCGGAGGCCGGCGTCGGGTTCCAGATGAATGAGTTCACTAATAACACGCTGGTATAATGGCATGGCTGTTTAATGTGTGTGAGGAGGGGGGGGTTCTGCTGGAGATTGTGTTGATATCTGTTGATTTTTGAGGTGCTGCATTTTGACGTTCGTCGTGATTTGAGAGAGGTTTTTTTTTTAAGTTTAGATTTATGATGGATTGATAGCTAACTGAGACAGACAATCGCTCCTCCATGTTTATAGCAGGTGAGAAATGACAGTATGACTCCAGCTAGAGTAAAAAAGATGAAAAAAATTAAGAATTTCTGTTGATTATTTTAGATGCACACACCATGATTCAGAACAAACATGGAGGACGATGTGAACATTTCTAATTCATTCAGCGAATATGAAAACTTCCCAAACATTTTAAGCCTGTGTGGTGTTGAGACCGTCCTCACCGGAAAAAACAACAGCATCTGTTGCTTGTATAAAAGCTTAAGACAACCTGTGTTTGTCTCATATGAGCAGCCTCTTGCGCTCATGGATTAATGACCGTCCTGTCTCGGATGTAAAGGTGGAAGTAATTTTCACGCCTGGCCTGCAGCAGCGAGCGTCGGTTTGTTTTTTACACCCTCCAAACTCTGTCCCTAAACCGTAACCTTCCATATATTTTGCAGCCACATGCGAATAGGACAAAATCCATAAACACAGCTTTGATATTATCCCCTCATAAAGTGGATGCACTTAGCAAACAGTTGCTTCTTCCCACATCAGGCAGATACCGAGTCGTGTTTCTGGACATTTAATGAACAGAAGTCCAATATTCACCCCACCAGCTCCCGAGGGAAATATCTGTCTCTTTAGCTGCTATATGTTCCACTTTTCTTCCCCCACAAGTCACAAAGTTTGTCTCCTGAGCAGGTAGCATGCAGGAGCTTTTACAAAGAAAGAAAAACTTCAGTTTATCACAACTTGAGTTTTGTTTGTACCTTCAGGCCTTCAGCTGTCATCTATGATAACGCCATCCTAAGCAAAGTAATTAGAGATCTGTGAAGTAAAATGAGGTCCAACAGGCTAACAAGCACGAGCGGCCGCACAATCAAGCAGTTTAGAGACAAAAAGCCCAGGTCCGTCCAAATAATTTTGAAGAGAGAACAAAGGTGAACGACTAAATTATCACCCAGGTGGCGTAAACATTAGTCACAGTTTGCAGATTGACTTCTTGGTTCATCTTTGACCCAGCCTATATATATAATCATGCACACTGCTGTCTTGTGCGATTATTACCAAAAATTACAGGTGCACTCGTGTTCAGTTTTACATCAATATAAAGTGGTTTAGATAATGTGGCTGAACCCGAAGGCCACATTTCAATCTGATGGTTTGACCACTGTTGAAAATTTTTTGTGACACAGCCAGCAACCATATTGGTGAGTGCAATGGCCCAAGTGATGAACATTAAACCTTAATTTTAATAAACCATAATGGTAAATGTCCTTAAACCCTTGAGCTGGAAGATAAGAAAACACTTGAATATATATGTGAATAGTTTATGGTTATTTGAGATGTTTAGGTGTGAGGTTGTTTCTGTGTGATGTTCGTCTTCTCATACATACTCTCATTGTTGAGCAGATAATATTACAAATTCAGGATGAATCACAAGTCTCTGGGATTTTAATTGTTTTCTGTGACTTTAGTACATTTTATACCGCTTATCACGAAAACAATTGCCTGGGAAATGTCACATTCACACAACCTGCAAACAGCCAGTCGAACACGAATATGTGCAGAGCAGGAACACTAGATTCCCCCCCACACACGAGTCAATTATTACAAAGAAATGTCTTTTGCTCCACAGGCACATAATTGACATAGCTTCGTTTAATAGCTTGTCACCAGTAAGGGATTTTCATTGTTGCCCGCAGCTGAAAAAAAAAAAAAAACTCTTGTACACAGTGTACAAAGAGACACTTAATCACAGGGACTAGATCAGTGGAATATGGAGTGTGTGCTAGCACCGGGGAATAGGATAAAGGATGATGTATTCCTCTTGGAGCCTGTGGGCAACTGATCCTTCTGAGAGCAAAGCACAAATGCAATCACGAGCTTGCTTATTTCCAGATAGAGTCGCAGTAATGGGGTACACAGGCACTCAAACACGAAATGACACGTTACAAATCAAGGATCTCGTCCGGTGATTAAAGGTAGGGAAGGTTGTGAACATGTATATCCCTATATGTGTCTTTACAGTATGTGTATGTGGCCTCCTCTGATCTGGCGTCACCTTAATATCTTATCGCCGCAGAAGAAGTGGTTGATTCTTCATCTGTGGAGCGACGATGGCTCTAGCCGATGCACGCCGTGGCTGCTGCCGTATCTCCAATCCATTGCACCCATGGCCGGCGATGCCAGGCTAGTGTTGGAGCCACCGGCCCACCACATCCATTATTCACAAAACCATGTGTTAGCATCTGTCTCCAGGCTCATTAGACCGAGATCATACAAAGACAGAGGATGCGATTTTAGCCGTGATCTGACTCGTGCTTTCAGTCAGGCAGTGTGGACGCCACAGAAGCTCTTCAACGTAGAAACATATGCAGCCGTTTCCAAAGGCACTGTCTTGTTTCGTCACATGCCAGAGTAATCAGTGGCACACGCTGTCTCTGCAAATCTGAGAGGGATTGTTGTTCGTAACACTCCTTTGCTGTTTGTTCAGCGTTTTAGTTTGAGGACATCTTGTGAGTGAAGAATGATCAATGTGTAGCATTTGTTTGTATTGTAAATCTTATTTGTAGCACACTGATGGAGGATTTTAACAGAGAAAATTAAATGCAGAAGCAGATGTTCTCTGTTTTAAGTTATTTTGTACATTTGGAGAGGAATCGTTTCATTTGGATTGTTTTTTGTCCTGTTACAAAATAAACCAAGACATTCACACATCCAGGAGTATCCACTGTCCAAAATACAGGAGATCTTATTAACACACTGGACCCCTCAGAAACCTCAGAATCTTGTCACACTGAGAATAAGAGTAGATAACAGTCTTCCTCCCTGTCCCTCCCCTGAGCTGCCTCTCAGTATTCGGAGGCCAGGAGGTGTTACAGACACCTGGGAGTGGGAGGAGTTTTGGGCAGCCATGGAGAAAGACTTCTGGAAACCTTTCAGATGACTCAGATGTGTTCAGCACAGAGGAGGAGACCTGCCGACCCTGACGAAGGAAATTGTCGAGCACTTGGAGGAAGTCCTGAACTCAGCCGACATGTCCTGTGTGGAGGAGGCAGAGTTGGAGGACTCGTGGGAAGTCTTACCCATATGCCTGGCAGCGGTCACCGAGGTAGTTAAGCTCCTTAGCGACAAGCTGCCAGGTATGTGTTTTATATTCAGACTGTATGACTGAATGTAATGATTCAAAATGTGCAGCTGCAAAGCCCAACTAACTGCAAAAGATCTGCTGCATGTCTTATTACCCTATCAAACTAATCAGACTAATAATATAAACTAATAAATGAAAATGGATGAGGACACTAGTGAGCAAAACCACTCTGATAAGATCATTACAAAGTGGAAGTATTTTTGGATCTGCACAAATAATGGCAAAATTGCAAGTAAAGATAAGACTTGTTGCCAACTTTATAAAAAAAACAGCTTTCTTACTCTAATGACAACAAATCTGAGGACTCGCCAGCTTGTGGAGGCACCAGAAATGAGTGAACCAACATCAACTCTTGCTGACACACAGAATTTGTGGTGTTGGGATCAGTGCCTGCGGACTGGCAAATGGGAGTAGTAGTTCTCATTTTTATAAAGCAGATGCTGTGGTTCCTTTGGCTTCACCGAACCGTGACATCCAGCACGTACTGGTGCAGTTTGCAGGTGAGTGGATGGAGGGAGCAGTCAGGATGAGAGCCAGCATGGCCCCCAATCGAAGGCCATGTTTCTTTACTGGAATGTGGGTAGTTGTGTGTGTAGCTCAGGGTCTTTTTAACAGGGGAATTTAAAATGGGGGGTGAGGTCAACATGCAGATAAATGTGGCCTCAGCAGAAATACGAACATTGTCACCCTTAGAGATACGTCAAGGAGACGGTTGAGGTGGTTTGGGCATCTCATAAGGACGCCTTTCCTGGGAACGTCCAACCAAGGGTAATGGTTCTGGCAGGGACGGAGACTCAGGCACAGAGAGGACACGAGACACAGTGAGGTATTCAAAGTAAAAGAGTGAAGAGGTTTTCATACACAGAAGGTCAGGCCGAGGAGAGGCAACCGTGCAGGCAAAAATCCAAACACTGGGAGACGAGGAGGACTGCTGGAGAGCGATGAATACAAAGGGTGGAACAAAAAGACGATCTATATAACAGGCTGGATGCAGACAGGAGCTGAAACACAGGAGAGGTTAATGTTCACAAAATTAAACAGGAGGCAGAATGAGTGTGTACAGGATGTTACAGGTGAAACAGGAAGATGTCGATGGGGAGGAGGGGCATCTGGACTTACCTAACTAGTCTGTTTCTGCTGCGACCTGCCCCTGAAAGAGCAGTGGAAAAAGGATGGATGGATGGATGGATGGGTTTTTCCCTCAATTACCCTAAAATCTCCTGTCTGGGGAAAGTTAATTGCAAGTGTGTGGTGACTCATGGAAATGCATGAACTAAATGACTAGAAATTATTCAAAAATAATTCACCGTAATTTCCCCTCTTGACGATTTGTCTGCCGAGTTTTATCGTGCACATGCAGAGCAGGTTTGGGGAGGGAGCCTCTGCAGCGCTGAGACACACAGCGGCTGCAGACACGATGCAAATGATGGAGAAATCCTCCGCTCGCTGCTTGGGTTGTGTGGGTTATGGACTTTATTACACATGCTCTTTGATGCCACTCCTCTCTCCTTAGATGCTGGAGTAACTGTAGTGGGGTAATTAAAGAAAAAGCCCCACCCCCCTCCAAATAGTCCTTTCTGGTACCCTCCGCCCTACTGTTTACTTGTATGCAGCTGCTAATTAATAAAGAGCCATGAAAGGGTTACTTAATCAAATCAGTGAACACATAAATTAGAGACTTTTTTTCTTTTTCCTATGGAGAGTATCGTCAGGGTAACCATTCAGCAAAGAGATAAATAATAATCAATTAGGAGACTGGCGTGTGTTTGAATGTCCCCGGGAGTGTGCCTGAGCGTGTACGTGCACGTATGTGTGCACGTGTTAGTGCAAAGGTGCATGTTTGTGGCACTTTTCCCTGCTCGGGTTGCACAAAGGCCGGGCCCATTAACTGGATTCATCTAAGAAGATTGGATGATGGTGGAAGGACGGATGAAGACGGGGGGGGGCAGAAACCATGACAGCAAAGATGGAGAGGGAGGATGAGACAGGGGAAAGCGAATGATAGACAGCCGTGTGGGACAGCGAAAGGGACTCGAGAGGAAGAGAGAAACAGAGAAAGAGAAAAATAAAGAGAGATGAAGAGAAATAGTGAGAGGGAGAGGACGGGCTCGCGGGAGACAAGAGACAGAAAGACAGTGAAAACAGGTAGGTGGCGGAGGAAGATTAAAAAAAGTGAGAAAGGAGGAAGGAGGAAGGGGATATGGATGCGGGGATCTTCTTGTGGAGGATAATGGCTCCCTTCTCCTCTTTCCTCTATTGCTCACTGAAGGGCACGTAAGTGACTGTGGGCAAATGTGTATCAGAGTCTGGGCAGCTTAGGCAATTTCATGGAGCTAAAGAAGATGATGATAATCCAGTTAAATTGAAAAATGGGAATGTCTATGGATCCTCGTTCATCCTGTAATTAATCCTTTCTTACATTCATGCAGCCAGATAGTTTATATGATTAGGATTGACTGAGGATAATACTTCCCTCCGAGCTGCCCTGCTGATATACTCCTCGCTGCCCTGCAAAGTACTTTTTTTTTTTTCCATCTGTACATTCAAGGAAATCGTCCTGTATTTATACAGCAAGGATTTAAGTGTGCTTCAGTGATGCTTGGCCATAAATACATCAGTACATTTTGCCTTTTAGTGTTTAATGGAACAGTTAAATGGAGTGTCACCGGGACGGACAGGAGAGCCGCTGAGGTTTCGGCCCGTGTCCGTCTGTGTCACATTTAAGGACCCATTTTATACTCTAAACGAGTTGATTGGGGAAAGTGTAATTGGGGGCAAAACTGGCGAATCTGCAGTTTGTTTTCAGTATACTTAAATTCGGCGTAAGGTAAACAGAGACATGATTTTTGTCGGGGGTTGGGATGAGGTAAATGCAACAACAGGAAAACTAAGCGAGAGTCAGTAGAAGTACTCCCGATGAATGCTGCAGTTCGGTGTTAAGAGTATTGATTCATGGAAGCAAGGAGGGAGCTTTAGATGTGCCTTTGACTTTAAACTGAACCTTTTCTGGCTCCAGCTTCATGTTTACCCCGCACGTCTTCCAAATAAAGAACAAAATATGCTGTTTTTCCCCCAGTCCCTCTGGAAGATGTGTTTTCTGATGTAACACCCCTCTCAGCAGGAAGTACATAAGTACTTCGATAAGGACAAGGTCACAATAAAAAAATACGTTATTAAGGTTCGGGAATTCAAAAATGTTCACTCACGGTTAGAAACAGGAAACAGACAGCTGCTGCATGTTGTGAAGTTAATTTTTCAATGGGAAGACACAAGTGGACATGGAAAATGTAAGTTTGCTCTGGGCATGTTTTATTTTGTGAGTTAAAATTAAAGTTTCTGGAGGAGGGAAAATGTATAAACATGAACTGCAAACAACACTCCTGAAACTGAATTAGCTTCCCATCCAGCCGTACATCCACTGAAAATGCAAATTTAAGAATAAATGTACTCAACATGTTGGGATAAATGTGCAGATCTTTCTTCTTACAGGCTATTGACAGCATGATGTGTGTGTCAAAAAATGTCGATGAACATCCAGTGGTGTTTATGCTGTGCCCAAATGGGTTGAATCATCATTTGAAGAGCACAATGCGTTTTCTTTTTTTTTTTTTAAGAGGTCCTGTAAACGATCTGGGCAACATTAAGGCGGCTCCCCTTCGGAGGTAGTAGTTGAAGGTGATGAGCTGTATCTCGGCGGAAACCTTTGCCTCGCTAAATGTAATCTCTCTACACTCATACGTGCCTCAAAGAAACCAGAGAGGACATTTTGGAGATTTATGAGGGACAACAACTTCTTAGAGAAGCTGCTTAGAGATTGCCGGTGGGTTATGCTTTACTAAATCTCAGAACTGACATTTTGAAGGTCTGGCCCCTCTGAAAGGTGCATTTATCTTTCTAAAAGCATCACATGCTATTGTGGGGCCACTGTGCTCTCTATCTCATGTCAGGTACTGTAATAATGGGCGCCTCTTTAAAATGCTGCTTCCCTAAATGACGTCTTTTCGAGTGTTTTCGTCACAGAATTGGCCTTTCAATCTGAGTGACTGATTATTCAAATAAAGTGACCAACACTATGCTGATATGTGACAGACTTCATCAAAAATGCATCATTTGCCACCAATCTGCACTTTCAGTAATATCCATCACAAAAGAAGCTACACCGAGGCGATTGGATGATTTAGAAAGGCGTGACGCAGCTACACAGTGAATATTTTATAGCACCGCAGAGATCACCACAAACAAAGAGAATAAAGAAACTGCTAAATTTATAAAATGTGCTGAGTAGCAGAGTGGAGTTCATAATTGTAAGAATCATAAAAGTGTTAAAAAAAAAAAAAACTTGCTTCGAATCTCAGACAAGACAAGAAGAGTGTTGGCCAGAGAAGAAAACCAAAATCTCATCATCCACTCCAAACAGGGCATCTGGACTCCTCTGAAACACTGAGCAATCAAGAAATTGCTGTAGAGTGGCACGACATTGAGCACTCAATGGCACATGACAGCATAACTGGGACTGGTAAAGCACTTTAGGACTCGGAGCATGAGGGAAATGGTTTTTCTGGCTCGAGTGTCAAGGTCCACGCATCCCTGAGCTCCTCCATCTCTACGGTGGAAGTATGGAGGACCCAGAGTCCCTCGAAAGGAGGACCAACTCTGGAATCAGAAAACAGAAAACAGAAAGTCTCTGAATGTCCTTGAGTGGGACTGTTGAAGCCTGAACCTCCATCGCCCACAAAGGTAAAGACGCACAACTGCGGGAACGAGAAATAATATGGAAAAAGTTGAAAGGATCTGAGGGTTTTTTAGAAGCTGCTGTGTGTGATATTGCCAAACTGCAGAGCCGCAGACTTTCTGGTGCGCTGCGATGATTTGCCGTTGCTACAATTCACTAAAATAGCCAAAAATATCATTCATCCCCATCAGCAGCCTGAAACAAACACTCATCCACTGAACACACACACAAGCACATAAATAAGCAGAATTTATAAGCTTGGACTTGGGGAGGGGGGAGGCGAGGATGGGAAGGAAGGAGAATAACATTATTTATTTATCAAGCCAAATGGAATTTCAAAATGAGAAGCTGAGTTGATGGTCGGTGCTCCCTGTGTCAAACCAAAAAAAAAAAGGAAACTAAACAAAACATAAAGTCTCATCAAATAAAGTTAGTTGTTTAAAGCCTTAAAACAGTAAGATGATGGATAAACAGCAGAAGGACTGGGAACAGAGCCATGTGCACTCAGGCAGCACAGAAACGCTGCACTCTGTTTACTTGCACTCTGATGATTCCATTAATGTTAATTTAAGGCAGAAATCAAAAGAGGAAATGGAATATTTTAGAAAGCCCAGGGCAGGGCACATTTATCTGAACTGTGTTCATATGAATGAGTAATCAGGGAAAAAGGTTAAGACAGGTTATTCTTGTGTGCGTGAGAGGAATCTCCAACACCAGAATGATTTCTCGACTGTCAGTCGTATCGATAGTAAGACCAGCTGTTGTTTGGAGAATACACCTTTGTATAAATAAGTGTATATTTTCTTTATCAATAAGTAATTAGGGACAAGGTTAAAACATGATTGTCATTTATTCATGAGATCGCTCTAAAACTCCTGATTGACAGACTGATTAATGAATTTAGACCAATTCTGGCAGCCTTTTTGAATCTATTTTAAAAAACAGTGCACAGAATCATTTTCAACTTGTTTTCTCTTAACATGTGAGCAGAAATAGGAAGGAAGCGACTTTAAGCTTTAAGATCGGACCTTAGTAGCTGCAGCCTGCAAAGTGAGTGTCCTGTAGAGAAATGAATTCTGCCAAAAAAAAAAAAACAGGGGCCAAGTTGCATGATCCAAGCAACTCTCCAGATGTGACTGATGCAGCGTTTCAGAAAACAGCTGCATCCCCTGGAGTTTTTTTGTGCCTAAAAAATGACAAAGGACGTGACGCAAAGAACATAAATCCATCCTGCTTCGTGATGCTGTGGGAGTGATGCTTGGCATACTAGCGAGGGTCATTTAAATGCCACAGTATACCTCAGCACTGTAGACGAGGTTTATCCCTTCAGAGGTCCTTTTTGAGACGTGTAGCAGAATGACACAGAAGTATTCACCATTTCAAGGCCCTGAATGCAACATCACTCAATCTGGATGTGTGTAGCCTAAATGCAAGCCTGAAAAATAAAAAAGATTTTGATTAAGACAGCACAGAGAAAACATGTAAAGGACTCTCTCTCTCTAAACCTGTGCCATAAAAATGTATTTCCAGTATGTCAGTTTCCAGACTCTGCTCCGTGGGATGTCTTCTCTAATACTTTGTTATCAAAGCCAAGAGCCGAGAGATCCTTTCATGCAAAATTTAACTTGTGATTACTCATTTGTGAGTCACTGGCTGTCTTTCAATTAGTTAGTAATTAGCTGTTATTCACATGGGAGCAGGTTGCGGCGGATTTAACATTCACCAAGGTTGCTGGAGATTTCACTGTAGTACAGTGCGAACTCAGAGGAGACGAGCGAATCTGAATTTTCACTGAATGCCTTTAATCTTCAGTCAGTGAAAGGATGTAACTTAACAGTATCTCACACATCAGAGGAGGAAAGGCAGGATATATACACTAATTGACAGGGTATGAGCTGATTAATTGTTTGGCTTTTTAACAGATACTCAAGGGTGCTGGCTCTAATTAATGAATTCATTTATTATAACAATGCATCACCAGTGTGTTTTTTATACTTATGTTCTTCCTATGTGGTTCATTTTTCTGTGTTTATTTTCCTGAAACAAGCTGCCCGTAGTAATAACTCCTCCGTGACATCAAGGGGCAGCAGGTACAACACAGAAAAAAGCCTTTTCAGCACCATTTTTGAGGCGTTTTATCATATTTAAGCACGGCGCTACTATTCTTCAAAGATGTCACGCCTCCGACTCTCGCAGACTTGGTCGAGGACACACCAGTGCGAGGCAGCTGGCAGCCGACGGTACCGTCAGAACTTCCTGCTGTCTTTTCCCTTATAGCATTTTGCTGGACCACCAGAGGACACGTCGAGCCTTTAACATAGCCCCGCAAAGCTGTCAAAGCCAAAACATTTGGCATTGTAAACTCGTCCGAGTAAGTAATGGGCGATGCCTTATGGGCACCCTTAAAAACTATCTTTAAAGGATTTCTCTCTCGTTTCTCATTCCTCCCCTTGAATTGCGCTCCATTTGCCTCACTCTTTTCAGATTCTATCTATCGAGTCTATCTAAGGAAATGATTAAAGTATTTGGGGCGGATAAACTTTACTTATCCAATTCTGTACCTCCTGTTCTCTGCGCCCGGATAAGAACAAATGTCTTTCAACACACCATGCAAACCTGGTAGGAAGCTGCAGGCTGGTAATTAAGCTGGATAACTAAATAGCTATTAACCCCACTGTTTTTACTGCTTCTCGCTAATATTGGAGCCTTTAATTGGACTCCTTGGGGTGTTTCCATGGCCTAATTCTGTCCGTTCTGTAGAAAGTGAGACAGCACTTTGGTGTAGAGAGCAGTGTGCCGAACTACCATAATAAATTATAGGCGAGCCTTTTAGGGAGACCATGTATTTAGTTGTCTGCCAGCAATAATAATAGTCTCATTAAGTCAATTTTTTTTTGTTTTCCTTGCCATGTATTTTTTCCTGTACCTTAAATATTCAAATATAACTCCTGCGCCAGTGTCACCATGAGAAATTCAGCACAATTAATCTTGATCATCTGAGAACTTGCACTTTTCAGGACGGCGGAGCTTTTGTTTGTCGAGTAGCGCGTAACCTTGAAGCACTTAGTCGCTGCCTCACATGCAGACGCTATGCAAATGAGGCAGGATTGATCTTTTTCTTTGAACTGTTCTACTCTAGACACCAGTTGCAGATGTTTTTTTATTGTCTCGCAGGCGACGACGCAACAGGCCTTCAAAGAAAAAAGTGGCGCGCGCAGACAAATACAAATTATGGGGATGACATGGGCGATGGGATAGCAGGATGTGTGAAGAGCAGATGAAAGGGGAATATAGAGAAGAAGGAGGAGGGCAGGGTGACTAGACCGTTGCCTCCGTGATGCATTGCTTTGCCGCATCCCCCATGGTGCAACTGTTTGTTATCTGTCAGACTCCCAACACCGTCGAACTGAGGGAAAGAAAGCTATGTTAACTATCCCTCCCTGTGCTGACACTTATTAACACTGAGAAATGGGAGCTAAATAGACCTCTCAACATGTAAACATGTACACAGGGAGGCAAGCAACACGAAGCACTACATTGCATTAAGTCATATAGAGTCTGTGCAAGCACTGATAACACGCCTTTAGTGTAACACAACATCCCTCTCCATCCTTTGCTCTCCACATTATTTTGTCATGGGCTGTTGGAACTAATTTGTGATACTAACGAGCATTTAGAGGAAGAACACTGTCTTTAGAAGGTAAGTGATCTAAAGCAGTCGCCATGTTGGATCTCCACCTGGCTCATGTGTGCAGCAGTGAAAGAAGTATTCATATGTTTTACTTAAATAAAACTAGCACTGTTAAAGTATAAAAATATACTTTAACAAGTCAGTCTCCTGCATTTAAACCCTCACTTAAAGTGCAGAATTATCAGATACCTAAAGTACCGAAGCAAAAGTACTATTATGCAGAAGGCCAATATTTATTTATATTATTTCTCTGGATTATAATTAGCGATTCATTAATATGCGCTAATGTCGCTTTAAAAACACAGCTGGTAAAGGTGGAGCTAATTTCTCCTACCTTCTTCTAACCTGACCTGTAATAATATATATCATGATTTATGTTTTGTATAAATCATGTAAATCTACAGTAACTTCTAACCAAAGATGTCAATAAATAGTGGGATGAAAAGTACAATATTCACCTCTAAAATGTAGAGTTGAAGTATAAAGTAGCATAAAACTCAAGTAAAGAACAAGTACGTCAAATTTGTACTTAAGTGCAGCACTTAAGTAAATGTACTTGGTTATATTTCAGCACTGTATTTCTGAAACGTCCGAGTTTGAAAAAATATATTTAAAATAAAAAGGAGACCATGGTCCATGAATTGAGTCTCAGATCGTGATGACTTGCTGTAATGGAAAACCAAAGGGTAAACTCCTGATCCCATTCATTAGTTACTATACAGGGTGTCCACTTTAGTTCACATGAGGCTGAAATCACCATCAGAAGGGCCTCTGGGCACGATCGTGACTGCACGAGAGTCCGATTAGCACGGAAAGATGAGAGATGCATATCCACAGCTTGTACATCTGCACCCTCTTGACCTCTCAAGAGGGTTCAAACACTCAAGTGAACACAGAGGAGGTTAAACTTCGGCCATTTATCTTTTTTCGTTTTTTTTTTTCTTACGCAGCCTTCCCTCAGCCAGGATGTCAGATTTCATTACTGCAGCTGGGCTGGAGCCACAGATTTAATCAAGCATGTAATCACACTACCGCTACTAACAACAAATAGAAATGCACTCTCTGATCAATATGCACGCCATGAGAGTGAAATAATATAGGTAACATTAGTTCTGTGAATACCCTCTCATAGGCCTCCGGTTTAGGTGTATCTCTGCATAGTGGACACCAAAGTGTGGACGCAGGTTGGAGCTCCGTCTGTGTTCAGAGAAGTTTCGCTGCATAACTAATGTCCCATTTCAAAAACTCCTCTAATGGAGCTCTTTAGGATTAGAGGGTAAAAACTGATAACTTCCTCCGCAGCCGAACTAAATCTACATATTTGACTTGTCACACAGGCGTGGCTCCGGACTCCAGCAGAGGACGAGAGGAGGCAACAATCTCCAGCTCCAGACACGAGCCCGACTCTCACTGTATGGGAAGTCAGGCTGAACCGCCTCATCCCACTTATCCCCGCTGCCACGCCGGAGCTGGCAGACTATCAAGCTGACTCAGAGCTGGTGGTCTGTGCACTTTAGGGTTTACTCCTTGTGCTATTTTGAAATGGAAACAGGAAATTTCAGCAGCTCATAAAAAAAAAACATCTTGCTCAAATTTCAGCGTTCTCACTTAAACATTTCAAATATATGGTTTGTTGTGTCCTCATTATGCAATTTTGAGACATCTCAGTATTTCAGTGGATGTACCAATTTGTCGCATTTCTCTGGCCGTGGTTACACACCTCTGAATTGCCGCCCACATCTCAGATTTGTTCAGCAATTGAAATAGGCTCAGTGTTGTGCCCACTGACAGCTATTTCCGCCTTTTGAAGATGCAGTAAACCAGGGTAAACCAAGAACAGGGAGGTCATCTTCTTCTGCAGCTACACTTATGAAAAATAGTCACCGAAAAAAAAAATGACACAAGCGTGGATGAGATCGATGCAGCTCTGCAGGTTGTGTTTAGTCCACGTGCAGAAATAACAACAGTAAAATCTGCATGTGAACAGACACAGCTCACTGACAGACTGACAAAGTACGTCGACCCTGAAAGAAGAAATCACAAACATAATGTCAGGCTGAATGAATGAAGTGAGACAAAACAGGAATTCAGTCTTATTGTTGAGCTATCTCTTTTCCTGAAATTCAAACTGAAGGATAACATGCAGCTAAAGGAGATCATGCTGTAAGTTTATAAGATACTAAATGTAAGAAATGAGAAGCTGTCATCTTGAAGTGCAAATGTACACCTTTATATGAATATTTAGAAACAGACTGGAGAAAATAGTAAGATACTAAATGTAAGAAATAAGAACCTGTCGTCTGAAAGACAGAACTGCGAGGGGCAAATTTACAACTTCATGAATATATTTATCTATAGATTGGATAAAAAATGAAGGAAAATCTTGAATAAATGAGTGGATAAACATGACAAATGCATTCACACAGGTGCTGATGGGAGGAGTTTCTTCCAGGATGACAATGCCACAGTGTCACAGGATGCTTTAATGAGGATGAAAATGATGTGAATCAGATGCTGCGGCCTTCACATCTCAACCCAGCTGAGCAGCTGTGGGAGATTTTTGGAGTGATGTGTTAGACAGCGCTCTTCCACCACCATCATCAAAACACCAAATGAGGGAATAACTTTAGGAAGAATGGTTTTCATCCCTCCAGGAGAGCTCACACACTTGGAGAATCAACGTGAAGGAGACCTGAAGCTGCTCTGGAGGTGGACCAACACCTCACTAACACACTTTATGTTGGTTTTTCCTTTAATCTGACACCCTTTGAATATCATAATCTGCTTCATAAACGCAGTGATGAGAGAGAGGAGGCAGGGATGAAGGGAGAAAGAAGAGAAAGAGTCAGTCAGAGCTCAAAGCTAAAGGCTGTCTCTGCATCGGCTCTTTGGGACGAATAAAAACAGCAGCTTAATGTGTGAACGTGCCTTCAGGGTGGCTGAGCAATTTAGGATTTAGGGTGACCTTGATGTCCCAGATCACCTTTGCCAGGTGTCACTTTGCTCTTTTTCTCTCAGTGTTTCCAGTCTCTTCTATAGAAACATACCACAGGTGCCCAGTTCTGTGTGGAGTCTGATGAGCGTTTAACCAAAAGGCTTTTTATCGAAAGAAAATCTTTTAATTACGGCTCATTAATTACACTTCTTTCTGCACAATGCTTTGCCTTGCAGAGTGTGATTGATAAAAAGATGTTACACACTGTTGGGGAAGCAGTGAGGGAGCGGTGCTCGTCATACCGCTGTGGGAAACTGGTGGAGAATTGATAATGTTTCAGTGATGAACGATGGTGCCGGCACACCTGCGGATCCCGGTGAGGAGCGAGGAGAGTGCCGTTGATCTAAATCATTGATGGCTCTCAACGATGGCTTGCGTCACGGCCTTACCAGCGAGACGAACGAGTTCCTAACGCAGAGCACGTTTTCTATTAGAGCAGCCGCTGGAACAGGGAGGCAGGTGTGGGGGCTCTCCGCTGCTCCGACCACTGTAACACTGACAGTAACAGGCGCCATCTTTAGAGGACGAGGAGGGAACAAATACACCTCACACACCCCCTCTTCCTAATGCTCACAGGCTGAATGATTATTTGTCTTATCTATTTTGTTGCATGTCTTGTATTTCCCACGTGCAGAGTGCAGAATCCCAGTATATCTGTAGGTTTTAACAACTTTATATCTACATGAAAAATCAAGTTTAATTTCTTTGTTTTGCCATGTGCACAATAATTATGGAAAAAGAGTTGTTGGCAATGCAATTCTTACTTCTATCAATGCTCATAAGAGATGTATAAAAAGAAAAATATCGTAACAAGTTTGAATAAAAAAGAGACATATATATCTATTTTGTATACAAAGCTACCTGTTGCAATAATTAGATTTATTTCAGCCACTTGTGTGCACTCTTGTCTCACTTTATGCATGTTACTTTATGTGTATATATATAAAAATTTACAGGATATGGATGTACTTTTATATATATTCTTATTTGACCATAGTTGTCCATATTTTGTTTCTCTGCAGGTGCAGAAAGAGTTAAATTCCTTGTTTGTGTTCACACACCTGGCCAATAAAGCTGATTATGACTCTGATTTGTTCAATCTGTGGAAAAAATATAAGCGTGAAAACGATAAGTTGCAGTTTGATGCGGGACTGTGCTCTGAAGCATCTCTCAGCTGGAAGCAGTCACTTCTTTGCTGGTTGCCTGGCAACCTCGCAGCCATGACACGACTCCAGAAAGTCTTACATGTTTTAACGTGTTAAACAAACAAGACATAACGTGTTCATCTGTAGGCTTCATATTCAGCAGAGAGAGTGTGGTCGATCCTCTCGTCTAACTCTCATCAAGATGGTCTCACCTTTCTTTTTAATTATTTAACCGTCAAACATTTCATGTAATAAAGGGATTTCCAGAGTAACTAAACAAAAGTAAAATCCATATTTCACCAAATGAAGCGCTTCAAACTCTGAATTAAGTGTTGAGTTGTTCCTTTGTCTTTGTAAGTTATTAATGAAAGTGTCTTTGTTAAAGGGAGGTGAGAAAATCTGACAGGTTGGGCTCCTTATAAACTCTAACATTTTATAAGGGGAGATTTTAAAAACGACCCTTATGTAGCACTTATAATATCCAAACTCTTTTATGGTGGTGTAAAGAATAAGGATGACGCTCTGTTATTATGGTAATGGATCTAACAGTTAGCTCGAATCTTTTGTTGGAACAAGCACATAAACACACTCTCATCACTGTTAACACATGTAGAACAATGTCACGGTGAAACGCAGCTCTGGATGGGTTTTTC
Source organism: Scortum barcoo (assembly GCA_023238725.1). Taxonomy (NCBI): domain Eukaryota; kingdom Metazoa; phylum Chordata; class Actinopteri; order Centrarchiformes; family Terapontidae; genus Scortum; species Scortum barcoo. Next base: position 20,633,429 of record CM041545.1, read on the forward strand.
TTTTTTTTTTAAATGAGGCCCTCGTGGTAAGAAGAGTACAGTACTCCACACGGTGAAGTGGCACTCCTCTAGCCTCTGCATAATTCCAGCTTTTCTGTCTGAATTGAGAAGTTTTGATGACTATGAAAACAGGTTGTGCAAATCCAGATGAGATCCTGAAACATGCAACAATGGTGTGCGGTCAATAGATTCGGATTCACAGCCCGCCATGTAAAATTTATCACTTATCTATTGCTATCATTGATCCACTTTAGACTGAGCATTTCTCTAAAATACTTTTGCAGAATTAAAGTAAAGTTTTCCCTCATTCAAACGTCCCCCCGGGGTGTCAGATGTTGGGTTTGCATTCGTCAAAACGGGAATCTCTCTCGACCCACGACAGACCGGGGACCTCTGCTTTCAGCATGCTGGGATGAATTAATTATTTTTCTCTAATGCCCACTGCTTCCTTCTGTAGAGGACAGAAGAAAAACTGCATTTTAAAGATCTCAACAAGACTTTTTTTTTTTTTTTTACTGCACCGGAGGGAACGTGAATGCAGCAGCAGCATATGCTCAGAAATGTGACAGAAAATGCACAATCTTTTGAGGAAAAGTTTAAAAGAGTTTAGACAATGTGATTTGAATCTGTGGGGATCAGAGTGGGAGAAACGTTTTAATATGTCATGAATAAATAAAATTTTGATTGTATTTAATTTGCATTGTGACGCTTATATATGACTAACACGGTCTTTCATGGCAACTGAAGTGAGTTTCTTTTACTTTTACTGAGGTGAAAGCAAAGATTTGTTCTCATCTGTTATAAAATCTTCAGTCAGTTGCACCTTTATCTGCCAATATAATCTTAGTATGTAAATAATGATAATTCAGATGCATATTCCTGTTAAATAAATGTAATCTGGAGGAAATTAATATCAACTTTTTCACACAACATTAAAATAAAAGTGGAGCTCAAGAAAGTAAATGTATAGTGAGTATGTAAAAGTTGTTGTGCAAACCATTAAACCAACAAAAAGCTCATCAGTGATGCTTTTTTTCCCACATTTTTCTTTCTTTTTAACAGCAATTAATACGGATCCATTTAGTATCCTCCAAACATGCAGGATCTGCCAGTGATGTTTCCTCTCATTTCTCAGGAGGGTGGTGGAGCGTTCACAGTTAGAGCCTCTAATCTTTGGAACAGTCTGCATATCTTAAAGCCAAATCTGTAGCCCTTAAATCCAAACCAGTTTTTTTTTTTACTTTTTAAATCCCATTTTTAATACCTTCCTTTGGATGCACGAGTGGTACAGGGGTGAAATATGCCACCTGCCACCACGGAGGCCGAAGATATAATCTCTGGTTCTTTGAGTTTAGCCATCGAAATGGTCATTTCTTGTTGGATGCTGGTTTTTAGTGCTTGTAGCTGCAGTGACTCCTCACAGTGGTTGGCCATGGTACTGCACGTCCTTTTTAAACATGCCTTTCCTACTGATCCATCTCCATTTCTGTCACTGTTGGTCATATTTGCACTGTTTGTTTCCTGCATCATTTTTCATGCAACTGTCTGGTATGACTCCTTTAGTTTTTATTATGATGATAATGGTAGCCATAATTGTGGATATTATCACTACACATCCGAGGTCAGGTGAGACACCATCATAATCATCACTGTGAATTCTTTGCCATCATTATATTTCAGTTACCTCTCACAAAAAAAAAACACGATAAATTTATGGATTTAAACTTTCAGACTTTTAAACTCACACAGTGTGCGTATTAAAAAAAGTTTTAATTTAAGACTATATAACAAAATCATTGTTAATGATTCAACTATATCACAACTGAAAGTGAAACACACACACACACAGTAAATAAGACAAAGAGATTAATGAATGCTATGATGGTTTTTAACACCACAGTGTTAACTTGACTAATGGGAAAGCCCATTAAGCAGGGCTGACAGTGTGAATACAAAATACATTAGGTATGAATTATGTTATTAACAATTACAAACACTGTCTTCGTGATCAAACAACGTTCGAGCCGAGCCGAACAAAAACACTCACACAACTCCTCTCTGGTACTTAATGACATGATGCGATGCTATGGAAAGATATTTGACAACGTTCATTTATCCTCAGGATATTAACCTCGCCGACGAGAGAGGTCCGCTGCCAACTTGGCAAAAAAACCCTACAGCAAATATTAAAAAAATGCACGTGTTACAATGGCAGCCAGCAAACTCCATTCAGGCCACGTCCACACTGGGCAGCAGGTTTTTCCTACAATTATGCGATCTGACCGAAGAAAATGAGCTAAATTTCCCAGGGAGATAGGCAGGAGATGGAGAAAGACTTCAGATAAAATGTGTGCACGGCAGACTGAGATGAGCAAATGGATGTTTTAACCTTCTGTTAATGTGCCGCTGAATGACCGAAGCTTCTGTTTAGCCAAGAGACAAGCTGCGAGACAACAACACTCAGATTACAATTACAATAATGTTGTGGCTATGTGACGAATCAGGCTGAACGCTGAGGAGTTTTAAGCCTTCAGCACGATAAAACTGAAAACTGAAGATGTGAGCTGAGGAAAAATAGCTTCTCAGTGTGTGTGTGTGTGTGTGCCTTTTGTGGATTGACTGACTGATCGACTGATTGATTGTCATAAAATGTCTGTGGATTAGCCAGGGAGCGTTGATGAATATTAACATAAAATATATAATTAAAAGTGTGAACCTCTCCTCAGAGGAAGCAAAGATGGAGTTGCATTATGCATTAACCACCAGCGTTGCCCTCATTGTGATGTTTTCATGCGGATTATCTTTGCAGTTTAGCGAAATGTGTGCTTTTCTGAAATACGTCGAAGGGGAAAGTGTTAAATCTTTGCACTGCACAGAACGAGCGAGCTTTCCTCACTTTAAGGTACAAGCCTGTGCCGATATGTGTTAATCTGGTGAGAGATTCCTGGACTTCCTGGACGGCCACATGATGCAGCGCCACTTTCCTCGACCTTCCTGAATGATACAGCTGCTAACATCTCCCACGGTAAACATCTGAAATGTAAATGCATTTCATCCAGAAGTGCATCAACGGGATAATCTTAATTTGTGCATGTGGGTGCCCGTGCACTCTCTTTGCAGTCGAGACATGAGGCCGCGCTACAACGAAGGAGAGCTGTGACTCATTAGTGACAGTGCAGCAAGGTTAAGGACACTGTCTATCAGAGTACACAGAATAGTTAAGACGCTCGCATGTGGGTGGGCAGCAAGGTGTGTGCGTGCATCTGCATCACAACACAAGATTTAAATGGATAACTCACCTTGATGCTGTGGAGGGAGATTTTTTTTTCAACAATAATGTTATAACCTCTGTTTAAAATTCCTCTTTCCTCTTTTATTTTTCACATGCACGCTCCACAGGGGAGGTTTGTCTGCAGCGGTGCAGGGTCGTCCTCGGGTCAGCACCGCGAGAGCTAATGAAGATTCAGTCTGGCCAGAGGACGTTTCAGGAGGGTGGATAATTGCAATATTAGGGGCTTGAACTCGCTTCCTCCAGATAAAGTATCTGGTTCGTCATTAAGCCACCATGACGTCCAAGACAAGTTTCAAACCGAGCAAATGAAATGTAATTACAAGCTGTTGAAGCACTTCCAATTTGGGACTTTTTAATTGACACCATGCTTCCCCCTTTGATTTCATTTATTCTAAATGAAGATTTTATGATGTTTGTTTAACCTTGGGCGTGGCAATCATCCCTGACAAACCTTCCCTGCTGAGCTTCAGTTTGGCTCCAGAGGAAATAGAAATAGTAATTAGCATCATGACACCAGTGTTACTTGTGAGCAGTAGCAGGAGCGGATGCTGAGTGAGGTGTCATCTGTTTTCCAGCATCATGATCCGTCACCTTAACAGCACGGACGTCCTTTAATTTGTGTCTTTGGACATATTAACTGTTTTATCTTGGAGATGAGTCGTGATTAAAGGCCAAAGAGATGAAATAAAAAAAGGCGCCTCAGGCTGAATTCAAATCATCTCACAGCTGTTTGAATAAAGTCAGAAAAAAAACTCAAACTCAGCCTGCTGGAAGTTTGGAGACGGAACTTCAAAATAAAAGCACGAGGTAAAAAAAAAATTGCAAGATGATCATTTTGAGGGGGGTTGGTGCAATAATTTGGATTGTGTGAGCATGTGAGTGTGGTTAATATAGAGTACAGGAGGAAACACAAATACACAAATAAATAAATACACAAAAAGCTGTTGCATGATCTTTTTATGTTTGTTGGGATCAATAAGGCATTATCTTATTTTATGATCTATGAGTCTGTGTATATTTGTGTTGGCTCACTTAAAAACACAATTTTTATTATTATATTTATTACATAATCATTTTTTGAAATCTATTCGACCTCTTAAATAGTTAAATCTCTCTTTTTTATTTGACTAATCATTGGTTGAATGATTCAGTCTAAAAGTGTTGAAGTAGATTAACACCTATCATGGATTATTATGCTTTTAAATAGTTTATATTGAGGACAAACTTAATGTATTTAAATTTACAGTGATATTAGACAGTGATAAAACAACAAACACAAGTATTATTATTACTTTACTTTTACTTTCAGGTGTGATGTAATCTTACTTTACCTACTGTTTTTAACCCCAAATGTTTGATTAAAAATATGACTAACACAAATTCAGCAGTGCACTTCATTGTTTTAAACCATTTCACAATAAAGTGACTTCTTATCTGGCAACCTTCATCATTAATGATGCCTGAGAGATCTGCAGACTTGGAAACGTTTGGAGAAATTACGCATCACGTCAGTCTGTTTCGGTGTTTGTTATTTTGGAAGATGGCAGCACTTTATTTTGGTAAGCGTTCCCGGAAGTTGAACAGGTAATTGTGTCCCGCTTGTGGCTCCCTCTCGCGCAGCTGCTCTTCATTTCGGAGCTCTGGAGGAGACGCAGAGACGGACGGAGAGGACTCCGGCGCGTCTGGCACCGTGCGCCGCCCCCCCCTCCTCCTGTGATGGACCAGCCTGACCCCCTCACACACACCTTCCTCTTTCTTTAACCCCCCTCCTCTGAACACAGACAGGTGGAGTTACAGGTGCAGGACCCGGGGGTGCTCGGATCTCTCAGGTGTGCCCCCCTGCGCCGGGTTGGATGCTCTTTTTTCTGCGCTCCGAGCCGAGGCGGAGCTGCTGGATGCGGCTGCGGGGGTCTGATCCGGAGCCCCTGCTGCAGGATCAGCCTGTCACAGGGCAGCAGCGGTGATGCCACTGCCACTGCTGCTTCTCAAGCTCATGAGGAATATTTCCCCGGAGAAGAAGAAGAAGAAGAAGAAGAAGGAGGAGGAGAAGATGCTGATGCTGATGCTGATGTTGTGGTTTTTACCTCTGAGCGCGGCAGCTCCATCTCTGAGCACCGAGCAGCAGCTGGACACCGGGGTGGTAAGTTTGCACCTCTAAGTTTTTTTTCCTCTCCCTGGATGCACGGCTGAATGCGTTTTATTTCTCCTTCTCTCCTTTCTCTGCTACTCTTGAACGTCCAGGAAAAAAAAAGAGCAAGAGCTGCCTTGTCCTCATACTTGCTCTGAATTTTAACAGCTCTCTGCAGTCCAGAGCAGCTGCAAGGATGGAAAGACATGTCCAAATAATACAGTGTGTGCAGGAACTTTATTCACATCATCAGGAGTCACCTTGTGCAAAACTAAAAACACATTTATATGTTTTAAATAGATTCAAATAAATGTGTTGCCTGTTATAAGTAAATGCATGTGCAGGGATTTTGCATCGGCTTCATATCGACCATATCCTGAGCTGAGAGGAGGACTGGAGCTCAACAAACCCTCCTGATATTCCAGGTTATTTTCTAAGGGCTCGTCTCGTGTGGCTCGCTGGTGAAGGGCAGGGAAGCCAAGTTGTTAAAATCGGAGGATTTCACAGTGTAGTCTGGTGGAGAGCAGCTGATTGAGCCCAAACCGAGCCGCCGAGGCAGGCAGCAGCTCTGATGGGGAAGGATGTGAGGAAATTTATCTGAGAATCTGGAATCTAGGCACCATTTTTGTTCAGTTCTGAGGACAGATCACCCCAGATATGTCTTAATTTGAAGTCAATTTATCGTATTGTGTCATATTTTCATGCATATGTGTGTGCATGTGTGCAGATGTACAGTCAAAGGGTTAAAGGAGCAAAGATCTGCACAAAACAGCAGCTGTAAACGACCTGATGTGTGCACATTCGTACTGTATGTGTGTGCCATTGGTTAATCCACCATGCTGTGCTCAAATTGTGACATTACTCAACATTTCCTGTGCTGAAACTTTGAGTTCTTGGCTTTTAAAAGTCGATTATGATTGTCTTTGTAACTTTATCTCCATTGAAGTTTCTCTCCTTGAGGGCAACATCTTTTTGCTTTTTGCTGCTCAACCAAACTTGTGTCCTCCTCTCTTTTCATTGCTCAAACTCTTTCTGAATCCCGTGCTTGGGGATTGAGTGTCGTCTCAACTGTGCCTTCAGAACAAAAGTCCTGAAATAGATCAGGATCCGCTTCTTTACTTTGGTTATTGCTTCAAGTTTCTCCTCCAGCTTGAGGCAGTTTTTTTTTTTTTTTTACGCATATCACACGACTGACACTTTAATTGTGGGCTCATCACTTTTAATCTAGTTTGGACTGCGTGTGGGCGAGATGAAGAAAGTCTCAATTTAAACAAAAGGCATTAATGACTGCCTAAATTTAAAGAGAAGTTGCGTAATCGACTGTAAGAGTCTGTGAAGGGAAAACTGCACACACAGTAAGTAAGCTCCCATTATTTTCTGTTGGTGTGAAATTCCCGGAGCTCATTGCTGAGGCAGATGCCAGCAACCCAGACATCAGGACACGGTCTGTTGCTCTTAAGCTCTGAATTAATTTTTTTCCTGGTTTTCCGAAAAGGTCAGTTTGGCCTCGTCTGACAGGGCTTTCATCACAACCTGTGTACACATCTTCCTGTAACTTTGGCCACGAACAACCAAAGCCTTAAAAACGTTAACATGCCCTCCCACCTTTGGACTTTAACTTCTTCTCTTGTTTTTTATTTGACACTGAAAACTGAAACCACGCTGCCCACTCTGAGCATGTTTTCTGTTTTCATCAGAACATTTGGGACTTTGGGAAGAAAAAAACATATTCGATATTCATCCAAAACACTGCATCTCTTTGACTCTGAGAGAAAAGAAATAAGAGAAAATAATGACAAGTCTGTCTGTAGTCGAGCAGACATGTGACAGACAGTTAATCAATGTTAATGTCTGGCTGGGCCTCTTGTGTGTTTCCTCTTTTAGTCCTTATTTTACCAGAAAACAAGCATCATTTTTAATCACGGCTGTGAAAGTGCTTCCTCCTGGGTCAGGATCGGCACAAACTTTTCTGGTGTTCGTTGCGAACCGTGGCACCACGGGCAGCGGTAACAAGACCGATTTTCCTCCATTTACCACGACAGAGAAAATAATACTCAACATGGAAGCTTTCCTGCATTTTCCAGATAGAGTTGTTTGATACTCTCAGACCAAAGTGCTGCTGCAGCCTGTCGTCTGCGAGGACCATTACTCCTGCTGTGGTGCCTCGGATGCCTCGCCCCACTTCACGTGCCACAAAAAAAGCACGTGCAAAGCAACGCTGTCGGGCCGGTGATGGATACAGACCTGAAAACGGCCACATTTGTTCGGTGGACTTGCGCTAAATTTCCCCCTTGGTGGAGGTCACTCACTTCATGCTATAAAAGTTGCAGTTCCCCTCATGTTAAGCCTCTTTTCACAGCTTATTTTTTGCTGAAAAACCCTCCTTCAAACAATAATTTTCCACTTTGGCTGGCAGGTAATGTCTGAACGTTTGCTCGACTTTTTAATAAAAAATATCTCCATCATCTGCTGAAAGCCCCCTGATAAAAGTCCCTTTGAGTAAGATTTCAGAATCAATGCACAGAAAATCTTCAGAACATCTTTGTTTAAAAGAGATTTCCAGTTTGACAGCCACCAAAATCTCTATTTTAGTATCAAGGACTCAAACCATGTAAGCTTGCACGGTAGCTGCAACGTGTTTCTTTCGTGTAGAAGGAAAATTCAGCTTTAGTGACATGTTTTTACACTGGAAGAACAATTTGTAGATAAAAACATCTATAAAAACTCGTCACACCATCATTAGAGTGTACATCACTTCTCTGCTGTCCCCTGGTATCTTCACAACCTCCCCAACAATCAGTGCTTCACCAAAATTGTGGCTTTATACAGCTTCTGTCAGTGTTTCTAGGAGCGTGATTCTGCAGGAGCCGTGAACTGTGCATCAGTGATAAGGCTGTCCAGAGAAAGGATGTGTGTTCCCAGCATATTTCTCACTGAGTCCACTGTGGTAAAGTGGGAGCATCTGAAAAGTTTCTCGCTGCACTCTGAAGGTCCATCCTGCGAGGCTGAATGCAGGAAGCCTCTGTGCCAACAAACCACAAAGACATGAAAGTGCCTTTCAAGTTTATCATTTTCAAACCAGTCACCCGGCTTGACCACTTCTTATGAGTAAGCAGGTGGACTGATCTTTGTACTGTGCCTGCAGGTCCAGGACAGGTCTCTTTATTTTATTTTTTTCTTTTTGGTGCCAAGAAATAACCGGAGAACAGACTCTTTTCGTCTGTCCTTAAAAAGAAGACATACAGTGGGAATAGGAGGTTTTTGTAGAAGCTCCTGAAGCTCCAGAGAAAAGGTGTCTGTTCAGAGGCCTCGTATGACTCTGCAACTCTGCAGATCAGGGGCGGTAGAGAGAAAAACTTTAGTTTATAATCCTAAATATTCCCTTAAAATATGTGATCATACTGTACGGTGAAAAGCCCTGAAGCATGTGTGAAGTAAAGCCTGCTGCAGCTTCCTTTTTTGGAAGAGGATTCACCTGATAAAGGGGGAAAATGAAATTTCAACATACTCTGCTCTCAATTACCTGCGAGATAAAGACTTTTTCTGCTTTATTCATTGTAAAAACAGAGATTCTCATTTATTAAGACAATGTAATCTAAATAGAGCTCCTAGTTCATCATGAAACAGAGAGGAGGTATCGGTGCAGACAGCTCCCACGATGATTAGTCGGCCAGTGACTGATTTCGTGCAGCTCGAGGACCCGCAGGGAGCATCGTTGTTCGCCACGGGAGGGCCTGTAAAGTACAGATATGATCAGATGATTGTACACATCTTTCTTTCTCCACAGTGGATGTTTGTGTGTGTGTGTTGGTACGCGTCATGACTGCTGTTCACTCTTGGAGGATTTGAAACGCAAAAAAAAAAACAAACCATAAAACAGTCTTCTGATCTCCGCCGCGGCCATGACGCGCTCCATCACTCGGCATTTAGTTGAGGCTGTGAATCTTCAACGTATGGCGCTTGTCTTCGTAACAACCACACGCTGAGTCCTTAAGTAACTGAAGCGCAGATCAGAGGTATTCATTTTATAGCTTTGCTGCGATCCGGTTTGATATATGACTGCGCGGCGCCGATTTGCAATTTCAGCACTTGAGGGAACTGATTCATAACAACTGAAACGTGCTACGCTCTATGTTTTCTGCTCATCGGATTATGTTCCTCGCAAGGAGTATTTTCTCCCCTGGAACAGAACGGCTGAGCTTCCCTTCGGAGGAACTGTGCACTTGAATGTTCAGGGCTTCCCTTTTGGTGAGCGAGCGAGCTAGCCTGGCCAGATTAGCGGCTGATAAATGACCTAAATTATTGTATATTCAGCCACCAGTGGAATTGTATTCATTAAAGAGACACCGCCAGTGATCCTTAAACCCTCGAAGAGCAACTGCTGACGTGTGTGTGCGAGCCTGGAAGGACAGCCATATGCCGACAGTCCATTTCTCACTCTCATTTTCCTGTTTAATTTCTTCAGTGACACCACCATCTGGCATCAATTCCTCTGGAGCGATATAGGCACCCACCCCCACCCTCCTCTCCTGCTTCCTTTCCTCATCTCTCTCTCCTCGTCTTGCTTTAAGTATCAAAATGATGAGCTCCTATCAGCTATGGAAATGGTGTCAAAGGGGCAACAATATGATATATGGAGGATTTAATCCCCCATCAGTCTCAGAGGCTCAACTGTTTAAGTAAGACTTGTACAGAAAGCAGTCAGTCTATCAACATATTAGCAGTCCTGGCCCCTTTGAACAAAATTAACTCTCATATTTGATTATAACTCCTCTTTGCATGTTGTTTTAGCATCACCTTTGGCCTTGTTCCATTCTTCTAAAAGACACAGTTCACTAAATAGTTATGTTGCTTTAACCCTGCACGTCAGAAAACCAGAGTTGTGTGGTTTGATTTGAGCAAAACATGAGTAAAAGTCATTTATTAGTGATGAGGCTCAAAGATTAAGCTGATGAGCTTGCATTTTTGACACATCTTACCTCAATACTACATGTATATATACTGTAATAATCCATTTTAAATGTTGATTTCAAATAAATCGTATAAAATCAATAATAAATAATAAATCAAATAAATCATTTTCAAATAGTTGTGGTTAATCTGAACAAGAAAATGTGCAGTTACCTGAAGCTAATGAGAGAGTCCAAAAGGCCTTGGACTGGAAGGATGAGAACAAGATTTCGAGTCCCAACAGGATGCTTTTTATGTTTATTTCAGCCTCAAATTCCTCCATTTTCATTGCTTTTTTTCTGCTCAGTTCTGATGCAGTTTAAAATCCTTTTTAGGATATTTTCATGACTGAAAATCACAAGGTTGCGAGACAGGGCTCACTACAGTAATACCCTTAATATGCTCCATAATTAGGTCAATCATTTAATAGCAGCCAGTGTTCATCAGAGCACCGTAACAACAGCACCAAAATAAAAAATCCTGGTGAATATCCACTCACTTTTTTCAACTCATTTTCTTCACGTACCATTAACCCTCCATCCTCGGTTCAGGAGCTTTGAGATGGAAAGATGGAAAATTTTAATAATTCAGTTTTTGTTCTGAAGGATATAATGGGGAAATCATTTCGTTTCCAGTCCCTGCGTTTCATTCAGCCAGCCTGGCTCGGTACCAGCGCCCTCATTAGTACCCTGAAATTTGTGTACAGTCCTCCTGCATTACATTATAGTCCCTGCACTTTCTCGGTATGTTTCCCTCCATTTTGCTCCTGCTTGTGGAGTGGGAGGCTTTCTCTCTCCACCAGCACATCTTCTGATCACACCCAGAGGCCCGGGGATACAGGAGGCTGAAAAAGAAAAAGGGGAGGCAGTGACAGTGAAGGGAAAAAAGCATGATGGAGGGATTCCTGTGCTGAAATGATGCATGAGGAAGAACGTGAAATAAGACAGTTATCATAAAAGATTTAGCCTAATGAATAAGGTGGTTCACGCCTGTGGATATCATACCTGTAGGATTCTGATTATTAGCATCAGAGAAAAACAATCTGCATGCTTTTATCATGTAAATCTGTTATTGCGCTCTCAGCCCGGATCATTAGGACACTTTTAGCGCCGCTGTCCCACTTCCATCAAGCTGTGTGACCCTCTGTCTGCAGAAATGCACCGTGGGACTCATATTCAGGGCAAGGAGATTATTTCAGGAACAATGTCATGCGGGAGAAGACTTTGAATTTTGGAGAGAGTATATTTTCCCGTAACGATTGACAGAGAGCGAACGTTTTGGCGTGTAATATATAGCACATTCTCCGCTCCTCGAGAAGAGTCCTTCAATCTGCTTCCCTCCAATCTGTCACCTCAGCCTTGTTAAGCACAAAAGTTCTCCGGAGACATGCAAGTTTTTTTTTTTTTTCTGAGGAGACTGTCAGCATTACTGGGGAGTTTATGATTTCCTCAGAAACCAATTCAGCAGAGGGTCTCAAGAGCCCTGACACCTCATTGGCTGCCACTGTAGCACGGCGGGTTCGGGGGACTGATGTGTGGCAGCTGCAAGACTCCCGCGTGACGCACGCAGACAACGACAACACATCAATTCCTAGATAAAGTTTGACAGCTTGAATTCAGAACCTGATTTGCTGTGGGCGATCCTCATGTTGACTCATGAGTGGAGTAAATAGAAATGTGAAATAGAAAGAAGTCGTCCAAGACTTTTTCGGCCACAGACTCTCAACTTCAAATTGAAGTGTAGCAGTTTGAAGCCAGAAACATCAGCAGTCATGGGGCAAAGATATATATATATTTTTTTTGTAAACAACACATGCCAGATCTGTAAATCATGGGTACACACAAACACAGGCGAACATTACACACACACAACTCACTCTTACGATCACAGGACTATTTTTTTTTAGATCAAGGAAGAGTGATATAGTAAATCTGAAGTGCGAGACTGAATCTAATGTGCAAATTTTATTCTTTCTGCAGCCATCACTACATCTGCGACTTCGCTGGTTAAAGTCGCACTGTGACATCTGCTCTCTGTCCTCAGTTTCATCACGTTTTCGTACATGCTTGTGCTCGTTTCATCACCTCCCCTGTGTGTGTGTGTGTGTGTGTGCTTCTCATTTTGGACTCTGTTTTGATTGATCGAGTGCAGGGCCACATTCAAGGGTCCATTCATTCAAGGTGGAATATGTGCATTTTAAGACTCCTGCAGAGCATCAGTGGGATATCAGAAGCTTTAAAACCACATCAGTGAGATGTTTAATGTTGCAATGAACGATCCTCTCTGCAGTCTGTAAAAAAACAGAAAATTACGACGAAACATCCGAAAATTGATTTTGACAGTGTTTAATTAAAGTGTAAAGTCACACCACAGACACTTTTGTTCTCTCTCACACTCTGTATTCACCACCTGTCCCTTCTCCTCACTCTTCTCTCCCAACAAAGTCTATTAAAAATATTCCAAAAAAATGATATGCACCTTTATTATTTCATCTTTGAGTTTGCATCATTTTGGATTTATGTCTTAAACAGTGTAAACACAAGCATAAATATGTTGTACAATGATATTTAATCATATACTAACTCCATATTATTACACTCATTATTCTAGGTGATTGTGTTGTTGTTAAATTGAGCCCATATGTTCCACTGTAACTACCAAACATACTGTATACATATACTCTACTCATCTCTGTGGTAATGACGCTGTTTGAATTGATCAGGTCAGTTTTTGCTTGTGTTGAACAGTGGTATAATGCAAAAGTTTTTCCAGGCACAGTGGATGGTACCTGCTCTTCTTCTTTCATCATCCTCATCATGTCCTGTATCACTCCTCCTCCTCCCAAAGCTGAGCGATGATTGATGAGGTCTTTTCATTTTCATCCATTTAAATGAAGAAAGCACACTCAGGGTCAGCTGATATTTATGCGTAAATGTGAAGATATTGTGTGAAGATTTTGCAGTGAAAATACAAATATATAGGAGTGCCTCAATAAACATGTATTCCACGTTTTACACAAATTGAACTGAAAGTTCTGTTTTGTTTACCACAAGCAGCATCAATCATGGTGTTGAGTAAAAAGATTTTGTAGTAACAACAAGATCATCCACTTGACCACCGCCTACAAACAAACAGTGATGCTGAACAGATGAGGAAATCGGTTATCTTGGTATTGTACAATATCACTGCAAGGGATTATTTTACGACTTTAATTGTATACACTTTGAAAAAAATACCAAGGTCCGGATCTCGATGAGTAGTGGTTCACCAGAGATCGAGTGCAAACAACTTGATGTCAGCTGAGATGTGGTATTGTCGTGGTGACAGTTTACGGGTGGATGTGTGATGTGTGAATAATCAGTGCGGAAGTGTTGGGTACGTGCTCTGTGTTGGCGCCTTCAAGTGCAGCAACACAAAGCACAAAAGGGCCATAGAAATAAATAATACAAAAAGAGTTTAGTGTTAACGATTGTTAGAGCATCATTCCTGCAGTATTTCACCCATAATGCTCCCGTATCTCACATCTTAAAGAGTCGGAATGTGCTTGATGTGGTTCAGCAGCGTTTGCTTTTCGCAGTTGCATTTCAAAAATGGGCGCTTTTGGGTCCCCCAAAAAAATGGCGTTGCACAGAATCAATGAGCTCCAGTAATCCAATGTCTGCTGCATAAACAGGCACAACGCGGAGTCATAAGAGACGTGTGTGGTTATTTTATAGCAGCCCGGTGTCGTTTGCATGTGATTTAATCAAAGTAAATGGTCGGGCCTAATAGCACTGCGCTCTGTCCTGGCACTTCTCAAATTGGAGGCTGCAGATTTATCACACATATTTGTCCTGCTGCCTTCACATGGCTGCAGGGACTTAATGAACTGAAGGAGAAAGTACAAAGCAGCTGTGGACAATGAACCACTCACATTAACTCTGACTGCTTTAACCACATGAAACTTTTCTTCTTGATTAAGACTATTTAATCAAAACAGTATATTTCTTTTTTCTTTTTTTAAATGCAAGCATTTACAGTTTGCTCTTGTTGACCAAATTAGTGACAGGTTGACTTCTCACCTGTCTGTGGCTTTCCTACCTGTGCACCGCGCTCTCTCCTCTGGGCAGCAAAAATACCACGCAGAAGGGATAAGCAAATTTCAAGGTCAGGACCGGTGCCGCCATGAAAAACAGGGGCCCTGTGGGTGTTATAACCAACCACAGCCATACAGACGGATTGCTGCTCTGGTGCTGAGGACTCAGCCGATGCGATTCTGTGAAATTGTGTTTCATTGGGAGGCTGGAAGAGCAGACAGAGGCGTTTTATCTGCAAACAGTGGATTGAGGGCGTGTACATCCATCTACGGTTAACTGAGAGTGGAAATCAGAGCGAGTGAGATCTATAAAAACGGAGCCACGCATGTGCACGGTGTTATAAATCTGAAGGCAGTAATGTGTTTGCATATTTTTAATGCTGTTTAGTTTTGGCAAACTTCAGAGCAAGTGAGTTTAGTGGAAGTGATGGACCGAAGTGTGCGAGCAGCTGAGCAGGAATTACTGTTTTCCTCGGCTGCACACAATTCCCTCTTACTGGTTTCATGACTCACTGTAACTGTGGGTTAAAAGCTGGCTCGCTCTCGGGCACTCCGTGCAGAAAACCCAAAATTAACTCCATGTGGCCGTCCTATTTTAACCGAGGCATCCCGCTTGCTCCCAGTCATACAGCAGTTCATGGTTTTGGGCTGCCAAAGCTATTCAAAGGACTGACCAGGTCTTGTAATTATGGTGGTTTCTGGAGTCGTGCTGCTTGCATGTTAACTGAACTGGAGGAAACCCCAAAGCGAGAGGAGAGCTTCAGAAGAGAGTTTCTCTGAAGTTTGCCTTCTTAAACTGGCAGATTTGTAATAAATACAGTATGAATGTGTGGTTGTATGCGTGCGAGGATGAAGAGAAGATGCAGGCTCATTTTCATCACAGGACTGAGGGGCACTGCTGGCTTTTAGTTTCAAATTCATATCAAACTTTAAAAAAAAAAGGAAAATAAAATAAAAATGTCCAATGTCTGTGAGTTTATTAGAATTATCATAAAAGCTTGGATGCAATAAGCATTAAGACATAAAAAAATCAGAATTTGCTACCGAGAGCTGAATCACTTTGTCCCACCGCACAATACACAGCCCCATTAATTTGGAGAGTGACTGTTACATTCAAGATTGTATCTTGAGGTGCCCATTAGCTCAGCTATTATTCATTGGCTAATTGGGTATTTGCGGTGTTTTTTTTCTCGCTCCAGCCCATGGGAGACAAACAAAAAGAGTTATTTCTCAGTATGCCTCTCCCTAAGTGACAATTAAACTAATTACATATCCTCCACAAAAGAACAAGTAATTTAGAGATCACACTGTTTTTCTCGATACTGTAAACTCCACTTGAATAAAGTAGAAGTGACATCAAAGTTCAGGATCACGAGAGGAGAAGCCACGTATATATCAGTCTAAGCAAAACAAAAAACAAAGCATTAACTTTCAGAAAAATAAAAAATATGATCTGAAAGTGACCCAAAAAACAATCACACTCAACCTGAATAGACACAGTCCATCACGGCCCACCAAAAGGGACCCAAAAAGAGAGAAAACAGCAACACTGGTATCAATGTGATGTCCAAAATATTTAACAAGATGCTGCAGTTAATGTAACCAAAGATCCCTTTTCCTCTCTTTGGTGGCACCTATGGTAATAAGCTGTAACTGCAGGTGTGTTGCGTTGCCTTTTTAAGAACAAAAAACAACCTAAGTAGAGTAGATATTTTACCTTTTACCAACCAGTTCAAGAGAAAGAAAACCACATCTGTATGTCCCCTCAGTCTCTTCTCTTCTTTGAGTGCTCTCCACCAATGTTTTTTTCTCTTTTTCTCTGGATGTGCACTTGTTTTAAAAGTTTTACTGATCTTTATTTGTTCGGCCATTGTAACAGTTTATTTGCAATGCTAGCAGAGGCCATAAAAAAAGGAAAATGTACGCAGGTTAGCCTACCCTCTTTGATGGATGAACCACTGCTGGGTCACTAACCGCATCCAGGTTGTGGTTTCTCCTGGAAAGTCGCCACAAACACCTAGTTCATAATACTGTAAATGCTGCAGACTTTCATCATCCTTGTGTTACCTGATTTGGTGATTAATTAATTTACTTAAATTAAAATATTCAAGATTATTATTTTGAAAAGATAAGCAATACATGTAATTTGTTTCCTGTAGTTAACCGTTAACACTCTCCTGCTCATGTTAAAAAATATTTTTCTCCTCTGATGGTCAGTTTGGAGTTTGAAGTTTTGGACTTCGTCATACCGACCTGCTGCAAAACAAAGACACCCTGTTAAGATGAAATGTGATTCTGACCCTCCTCCAGGCCTTGGCATGGTCTCAGATACTGAGAGGGAGTAACCGTCCTTTCAGTTGCATATTTTTCAGCACCTCAGTCTTTCCAATTTTATTTTAATACTCCATGGTGAAATTTAACTGATGGTGATGAATGTAATATTTATCAGGGACAGCCATTCAGCTCTTTTATCTTGTTTAGTTTAAGCAAGTTTAATTAAATGTGCCTGATAAGTGTTCTTTGACTCTCCCAAAGACTTTATTCTTTATTATCCTGACTGACAAAAACACCACTCTGTGCATAGGCATTATACATATAATCAGTTTCTGATATAAACTATCTTGATTAATTAATATTTCATTGTTCGTTTGCTGTCATTTTATGCAGTCAGAACAGAGTCTGCAGCGTTTCTCTCCTCTCTGCCTGAGTCTGAGCTGTCATCTTAGATTTTCCAGCGATCCAAACGGACAACATTTTGGATTTTCATAAATTGAAGGGAAAGAAGAGAGCTGGATTGGAGCCATGCAGCGCGCAAACTGGGTCATGGAAAGATCAAATATTTTCACCAATACAACAAACATTCACATTACGCTCTCCCACCTGGAGCTGGAGGAGTTGTTGACACCAAGCGGAGAAACCCTCGAGCGAGTGTCAAAGCAGCATTTCTTTAGTCTATTTGAATATTCTCGCTGTCGGAGAGAGAATGTGCTGACTCTGCTGCACTTGCAGCCGTAACCACAACCTGCGAGTGGGCTTTTCACTGCGCTTTCGGCACCATCAGTTGTTATCAAATCTCAGATATGCACGCTATAGTTGGCTCTGGTTTCACGTGGAAGCAGCATTTAAAACAGGCGATGACCGAGCATTGATTTTTATGTTAGATGTTGGCGTTTATTAAATGTGCTGCAGGTGCAAACCCCCCCTCCCCCCACAAATCCTCAGATCTGACAGCCTGTCTGTAGTCCGCGGCCGTTCTGACACTCACATTCATTATTGTGAGCTCACAGTTGAAGCGCCTGTCTGCGAGTAAACACGGCGGCCCGAGCCGAGCCTGAGCGCGGCGGCCTGTCTGCATGGCGAGGCAGCAGAAGTGACGAGACCAACAGATGTAAGCACGTGTTAGCATATGTAGGAGCGTTGTAGTCTGAGAGGGCAATCACCCTCAAGGCCCAAAGTTGACTCTGACATAAACTGTTTTTAAATTTTTTCATATTTAGCTCATTTCTTTGCTTCTTTTTCAATCTGCTCTGTGAATGCAGGATCAGGAAGTTTCAGCACACAGTAGCTTTGATCAAACTAAGTGACCAAATCCAATTGAAAGAGAACGACCGCTGTATACTAATGACCGCCTCTTCATTAAAATGATCCCGTTGCATGATTAATCATTCATTCTATGATACGTCAAAGGTGTTTTGCCTGAACAAAGTTGACGTCCTCAAAGGGATTTTGGTCGTTAATGATCTAAGATAAAGACTTTCATCGAGACTCTTGAACCTATAAATGTTGGGCATTTCTATGATAAACTACTTTAAAGGTTTATTCATTTTCAGTCAGGCAACTAATTGCTTAATCGACTGAACAAAGATGACTTTATGTGCTAGAAGCTATTGACCATATCAAAGTGGGGTGGATTTTTAATGCATGTAAAACCAGAATAAAGGTGCATTTTTATATCACTGCAGGAGCAACCAGATACTCTTTATTACTGCACTCAAAGCTTCTCTGTTGTTTGCAGAGGTATGTTGAGGTAACCTAAAACCATGCAGCTCCACTCCTCAGACTTCCATGTTTCTCCGCACTCCTATAGAGCGGTCTCATCAGATTTTGTGAGCGCGATAAAAAAACATATTCATTATACTCCAGGACTGTAGGGCTTTCTCTCTCCTTTATCTGCCGTTCTCGATCTCTGTCCCGTGAACACAGGCTCAGTCTAAATCTTTTCAAAATCTACTTCTTTTTTTTTATCCTCCGTGCAATCGTCACGCAGATTTGGCTTGATAAGGCTTTTGTGCCGAAGGTGACTATAGAAAACCATTGTGTCATGATTCATTACTTTATATTGTATGTATTTATCTATACTTATAGTTCCTCATGCATGTATTGTGGTTGTTGCATTGGTTGTTTAGTTGGTTTTGTTTTATCTGGCCACTTAAAGACCACTTTTTACCACTTTTCTATGGAGGGAATCTTTAGTTTAAGTTCATGTGATATAATCTACTGTAAAAGGGCTGATAAGATATGTGTTATTTTTCTAAGTAATATAGTTTAGTCATATTGTCTTGTGTGATTTCTAGTTATTTCTCTATTGGACGATGCAGAAGTTGGTTGATTTTCGACAGCACAAGTACATTTTGAAACATGGAGTGTGCCTCTGAATTGGTTTTGCTACTGAAATAATATAGTTTTCTATAACACTTTATTTTTTCAAATAATGTCAGAGCTTTGATTTAACCTGAACAGGTGCTGCATAAAGTTAAATCTGTCAGTGCATCATGTCCTCCATATTTGTTTTTTTTTTCTGCTGTGTGTATGTGCTTATAAATGCGTCAGTGTGTTATTTCAGCTGTGCATTTTTAGTGCTGTTTCACCTTCTGTGAACGTCGTAAAAACAGTTATTGAGCTTGAATATTTTTTCTCCCCCACCCACCTCACTGCGTAACATGAGCTCCGGTTGGATTTCTCTCGTACTCCTGAATCAAATCCTCCTGGTGTGCAGTTTCACACTTAGCTATGCAGCTGGACTGCACTCTGCTAGACAAGCATCTTATTACCATGTAGCATCACAGCTTTATCCGCATGAGGTGAGCTGAAAACAGACAAACCAACATCCCCCTGACGTCCGACGTG